>OX621257.1:2656833-3979000 GCA_951640165.1 Pseudoips prasinana
GTTCTCTGAACAATGGGGACAAATTATAATGGACGCACTTAGCAAGGAGAATACAGGACTGAATCCTGAAATAGAAAATTTTCAGTTCCAGGAATTCATTAATGCTATAGAGGTTATTTTCATTCAACCATTCAAATAGCTTAATTCTAAATAATCTGCAATGTAGTTTCTATTTAGATTAGTAGGTAACAGAAACGTACGCACATAGCCAGAATGCTTTTATTATATTTGATTAACCAAGTACACGTACAACTCAAGTACAAGTCCCGATGTTGATCCCGTCTACTTCTAGAACATGTATTAGTAACATGGGTTACCAGTATAGCGAATATTTGATTGATTTGCTAGTTTTGCAGACATGGTATTTTCCAGTTAAGTTGACTGTGATTGTTGTAAAAAACCTGTGAAAAATAGAATTCGTTTATGGTAAACGTGTATTAGTTTTGTTTGATATCCAGTATAAGAGAAAATGTTGTTCATTGCTTGTCTATCAATTTGAAATGGTATTAGTCATTTGCTACGTAACTACGTAACAAAGTAGCTATAAATATTCGATCTATTAATTTGAATATTATAAGTTAATTATACAGTATATTATATACATAATAACAATAAATAAATGTCTTGCCATCTCATCGCAGACTGGGCAGAACCAGTACTGTTGTCATAGTGGGGCCAACAGACAACTGATAAATATACTTGTATATCAGTAATTACATACAAATTATAGATGAATTGCACCCAGGTACGGAAGTAATAATCGTGCTAATCGAACAAATATTTGTCCCGAGTGGGGATCGAACCCACACCGTATGGCTTAGCAGTCAGGAATATTAAAATTTTAATAAAACCATTAGAGGCCAATATTAAAATTAAATTTAAGATTATCATGTAGTTTCCTTATTTTGATACGGTTACTCGTATTGTTAGATGCATACATATATTTACTTTAATTTATTATGCTATGTTTAGCAGAGAGATCGGGCTCCCCAGATCTAGAAAACAAGTTCAGGCCTACTTTTTAAATGAAAAATGACCTTGATATATTTACTGGAAGAAGGATACTAACGCTTTCAATATAAATGTTTACCCTTAATTAGAAATAGGTACTTTTTCTTTTGCTTGTTTCCTCCGTTTTTCACCAATTTTAAAATGATTATGCAAGATAATAGACAACCTGGCAGTAGATATTACTGTCGTTCCTAACTCGCCTAGTGAGATGTGAATCTAATCTGTGTGGCAAAGCCAATAAAGAGGCCTTTTTTTGTAACAAGCACTCAAAATGAGACAATTGAATTAATGATTGCATCTCTGTCAATAAAACGATAACGACGCAGCGTGTAAAATTTATAGAATTTTGGTCATAATAATAACATTGATGATAAAAAAAAAAAAAAAAAAAAAATTAAATCCTGTAGCATTAAACTTCATTACATAACAGGAGCTAATTTCTCATCTGAAAATACATTCCGTTCAGCACTTTCTCCCATATTGAATAAACGATTTAGTTCATATGCTAATATCAGGATATGGCTTATAGGTATTAACAAAACTCAATACTGTGGTACTTGTTTTGTAAGTAGATGCTACCCAAATGTAGAAATACCATTGACAACTAAATAATAATAATAATAAAAAAATTATAGCACCTGGTTGTGCTACCAATGTTCTTACATTCACTTCTAAAACCATATTTATTTGCAAATAAATCGTTGATTTTGACTTTATTATAATGTATATTTTAAAGAGTCGTGATGTGATTACGACCGAATATACGAATACCACACCAATGAACCATGATGGCATTACGGTTATTTACTCACATATGTATTGTAGCCTAAGCTGGCGTCTAAAAATATATATATTAAAGAGTAGTGATGCGAATATAATTATTGAACCGTAATGCGATTACGGTCATTTACTCACATATGTATGTGTTTTATCTGACGCAGATTAGCAGAGGGTTTGCTGGCGTTTAAAAATGTATATTTTTAAGAGTCGTGATGCGATTACGACCGAATATACGAATACCATACCAATATACTTATTGAACCGTGATGCGATTACGGTCATTTACTCACATATGTACGTGTTTTATCTGACGCAGATTAGCAAAAAAGTATTTCTGGCGTTTAAAATGTATATTTTAAAGAGTCGTGATGCGATTACGACCAAATATACGAATACCATACCAATATACTTATTGAACCGTGATGCGATTACGGTCATTTACTCACATATGTATGTGTTTTATCTGACGCAGATTAGCTGAGGGTTTTCTGGCGTCTAAAAATGTATATTTTAAAGAGTCGTGATGCGATTACGACCGAATATACGAATACCATACCAATATACTTATTGAACCGTGATGCGATTACGGTCATTTATTCATAATTATATGTATTGTATTTGATATAGATAATGAATTCGAGCATTCATTTTCATCAAATCTGTGAATAAGCTCCGTCATATCGATACTGTTGGTCAAGATTACTACCCATAAAATTAAAGAGTCATGATTTGATTACCGAATATACGATACCAATATTATTTCTGAACCGTGATGCGATTACGGTCACTTACTCGCATAATAATATGTATTTTTCCTGATACAGATAATGTATCTGAACATTCATATTTATTTAATCAGTGAATACGCTCCGTCCGTCCGTCCTCGGTATAGTTGGTTAAAGCTAATACGGATTATATTAAATAGCCGCGATGCGATTACGACCGAATATACGAACACCATATATCAATATTATTTCTGAACCATGAAGCGATTACGGTCACTTCCTCATATATGCATTTTTTTTACTAACGCAGATAATGTATCTGAGTATTCATTTTCATTAAATCTTGGAATAGGCTCCGTCGTACTTATACTGTTGATCAAAGCTAATACCTATAAAATTAAAGAGTCGTGATTCGATAATGACCGAATATACGAACACATTACCCAATATAATTATTGAACCATGATGTGATTATGGTCACTTACTCGCATATTAATATGTATTTTTTTTCTGATGCAGATAAAGTATCTGAGCATTCATTTTCATTAAATCTTAGAATACGTACCGTCGCAACGTTGGTCAAGGCTAATACGCATAAAATTAAAGAATCTTGATTCGATAACGACCAAATATACAAACATCATAACAATATAATTTCTGAACCGTGATGCGATCCTTGGTTTAGTCGAAAACCATCCAATGATATTGCTTGATCCACAGTTCAACTGTAGTTTAGTTTTTTAAATAAGGGTGATAATGTATATTTTATTTTATGTGAATAATACATCTGAACATTCATATTTAGCAAATTAGGGTATACGCTCCATTTTCGCCGAATAATATTGACCCGATTACACATACTCTTGATAATGTTGTCGCTACGCAGGATCCTACCGCTGATATTGCTACCCCGACCAAATAATCTAATAAAGATGAACTCTCAGCACCCGAGCTTTGGCCGCAGGCCTTTTGGGATGCCTTAAGTGTATCAAAAATTAAAGTTGTCATTTATGAACCTAAGATAAGAGACGTTGTTTCAAATATTAGGAATAACGATTCCAATATTTAAAATTCTTGTAAGCGAGGCCTCAATCGCATCTAATTCTTTTATCACAATTAGAAGGAGATATGCCCAGGGAAAACCCTGATAACATACATAGAACTAATAGGACCGTTTAGAGACACATCTATCGCAGAAAGGTTAATACTGTCCACAAAAAAAAAAAAAAAAAGAAAAAGAAAATATATATATATATACCACAACGCAACTGTGTCCACAATCAGCCGCTGTGTCCAGCAAGTATTGCAAGAGAGCGGATATTGACGCAAGCGTATACTCTGCGCATAGTGCTCGCCACGCAGAGACGTCCGTCGATGCGTTTCCATTGAAGTGATTAGGAAGGCAGCAGAATGGTCATGAAACTCCCACGGATTTAGTAAATTTTATGACAAATCGAATAATGATCCTGTATTTAAAAATTCCAGTTGATTATGGTTAAGTATAGTTAAAAATGATTAAGTTAATAATATAAAGTAAATTATTGCATGTATTAATTCGTTTATGGGTATTGGTTCAATACTCTTACTAACGATTTCCCTAAAGCTCTAAACATCTACTGTGTAATATGAAAATCTCGAGGATGCAGCGACGAAATATAATTGAAGGTTAAACAAACTTACCTTAAGTGAAGTTTGACCATAATTATATGAGTCGCTGCATCCGAAGAGATTTTCGATCCCTCCCTCCCTTAAAGTATTCTTGTGAATACTTTCTTCCCGTTCTTTGATTTTAATGCTTTGCCTTTAGTGAAATCTAAAGTAGATGCTGTGTTACTCTGAAAAGAATGAGGTGACATCCAGGTGGCGGCGGAAAAATGACGTTGACATTTTGTCTTTTTAATGTTGCAAGCTCTAAAAAGTGTTCGATGTCCAGTACATTGAAGAGTGTACTACTGTGTAATATGAAAATCTCTTCGGATGCAGCGACTCATATAATTATGGTCAAACTTCACTTAAGGTAAGTTTGTTTAACCTTCAATTATGTCTTTTTATTTTTTTTAAACCATGTTCGGAGCAACCTTCTAAAGGTTCATTATACCTATACATATTTATCGTGCGCCGGGTTTGAAATCGCCCAGGGAGCGCAACATTAATAGCAATAATACTAAAATGTGTAAATATAAATACAGCGAAAAATATTACTCTTAACACCGTCAATTCTTACAAGAATATCAAATTAAGATTTTTTAATGGTTGTTCGAGAGTTGGATTACTGCAGTAAGTATTCTACGACACGGGCTACTTAACAAAGTCCAATACCGTTCATGCCAGATTCCCACCAGTCAATTAGTGAACCGGTTAACGTTCATAAGCAATTGTCTTGTTAACAGATGACTTGGATTGTGTCATTTCAATCTTGACTAATCGTCTGGACATGTATCTCTACTGAACACTACGCCGGTGCCCTTTGTGAGGGGACTAAATTTTGCCGCTATGATACTTCTCTGAGCCATCCAGTAGTACGAAACAAGAAGGAAATAAGCTGTAAGGCTTAGGAATGTTGTTCAGTCTAATGCAACAAATCATTAAGACTTAGGAGGGTAAGAAAATTATATTTCAATTACCTCCAACATGAGAAATCTATATATATATATATATATATATAAAGGCACAACAGCATTTTTTTACTTACAGGAGCCGACATTTAAGATTTTATTGACAGGTTTTGCCCTTTTACTGAACTTATTTGTCGTAGGTTTGGAATATTTATAACATTAATTGCTTTTTCCTTTTTTTATAGTTTCACGTAAAAATCTCATATAAAATCTTAATAAAATACATAACAAATAAATAACAATGTGTCCTGAATGATGACTTTGTTGCACCGAAGGTGCGATATATAAAAGCAGAAACAGACTGACTGATCGATCAACCCGCAGCTGAAACCGCTGGGTCTAGAACCATGAAATTTCGCACAAATATTCGTTAAGTGAGTCAGTCTGAATGGCTCCTTAAAATCTGATCTCGTTACTTTCCAGTTTCTAGGCATGTTTTAATTTATTTAAATAATAATCTAGTAATTTTTAGTATATTTTGAAGATACTCGTTCCTATAACAACTACACGGCTATTTTTACTAATTTTAAAAGAGGTCATCGCTGACACCTCTAAATGTTCTAAACACAAAAGAATGTTGGAAAACGACCGCATCATTAATATTAATACTTTTTTATTCTCTCTGAAATATGATGAAATCTTAAATTTGTCCTAAATATAATATTTTGTCCGCGATAATAGCAAAATAAAAATTGTCAAATGGGATGAAATTGGAAAACAAAATCGATCTGTTTTTCAATTTCATCCCATTTGACAATTTTTATTATGCTATTTTGACCAGTTTCAAGGAAAAAAACAAAATGTGAAAGCATACAAAACATTTAAACGTGGAAACTGAAAACTTAGCCGTCAGAACTTATGCTCAAAAATTTGTCTTGAGCTAAAGTTGCATGCGCCATGAAGCTACAAGGCGCATTAAAACTGGCCTATAGTTTATTTTAAAATTGTTATGTAACAATCAGCTGCTCCTTTCGTATATAGATCAGAATGTGCGGTGAATATAAAATGTTGTTTTTATTATTTTACGGTAGGTTACGACGCTTTTATCGGGCGACCTGACGGTAACCTTATTTCACTAATGCATTTTAGTAAGAAAGGCAGTAACATTTTTAAATCTGTAGTTCTAGCAACCGCCAGCAGCTTTATCGTTTCGGCAGCTTATAGAAAACTGATAACTGGTGTGATGGTCCAGTCATTGTTTTTATTTATTTACTAATTAGGCTTAACCAGGGTACAGAGAAAGATAGAGTAAAGTATTTTATTCTTTCTTTCTTTTATTTTTTTAGTTTGTATATACATTGGTTTTTTTTTCGGGACTAGTCCCTCCCTCTTACCCACCACTGCAACTCCTGTAAGCCAGGATCAACAGTGGCACACAATGAAATGACACTGAGCGGTGAGGCTCAGGCATGTCCCGGGGAAAAGCTTTAACTGTCTTGGATCCCGCAACGATTTTAATCAGAAAGATAACAAAGAGGAGTTAGATATGAATAGTTCCACTTCCCTTCAGAGCAAAGCAGGTGACAGAATGATATAAATAAATAATTAGATCAGTATTTTATTTGGAAGAAAAGAACAACAATTCTTTATGCTAAAATATCATACAAATTTCGATTATACCCATGCTTTGATTAGCTAATTTGTACAGATAGCTACAAGTCTCCAGTGAGACTCCCGGCCATGGTCAAAATCATCATGTCAGTGAAATGACGTCTACTGCTGGTCAAAGGCTCTCAAAAGTTTTTCTCAATAGAGATGTGTTAACGGGTTGCCGATCGCAGTATGATGGTTATAGTACACACAGACGCTGCTGCAGTTTTCTGGGAGATACACATCCGGGACAACTTTCACTTCCCCTCCTTTGGGGAAGAGATGGATATTCGATGGGGTGGTGATATTCTTGGCAATCAAGCACATAGCCAAATTTGACCAGGACATTATTAATTTAATTAATTTCTAATTATAATTAATTTCGGCCTATTTCTCTGTTAGTTTCAAGTCATGTAGATGTTGAATAGTACCCTCACTATACTCAATGTATCATCATCATCATCATATCAGCCGAAAGACGTCCACTGCTGGACAAAGGCCTCCCCCAAAGATCTCCACAATTGCCGGTCTTGCGCTATTCGCATCCAGTCCGTTACTCAATCTATATCTATACATATAATAAAATCGTAGGAAAGTCAAAACTGTACATTGAATACATTTAAAAAAAGATACTTGGGGCGTGATCTATTATAGACATCGAAGCCAAAAATATAGTTTTAAGAATTTTTGTCTGTTTGTCTGTACGTATGTCCGGGCTAAACTCAAAAAGTACTGCACGGATTTACTTCATATTTTGCATGAATATTACTAAGAGGTCGGGTCAACATATAGGCTACATATTATCACGCTATCACCTACGGGGGAGGAGCTATAATAATTTATAAAGTTTAACGCAGGTAAAACCGCGGGGCACAGCTAGTATTGAATAAAATGAATTAAATTATATTATACTGTACGTTCTAAACTATAATCGCCACGTCCCAAGGAATTTATTTTATTATTAATTATTTTATCTTCATTTAATTGCGTCAATTGTTCAAGCTGCCCAATAGGCAATCTCCTCCTCTGGTATGTCTTAAGGACTTTAGTCAAAAGACTAAAACCGAGACAGCGAAGGATCTGATCCTCCTTATCCTCGGAGTGCACCGAAGCACAAGGAGGATCAGATATCACACCACTTCAGCAGTCACCCTTGTACAACCTGACCGCGCGACTAGTCACTTAGCGACTAGTAAGAGCCACTGGATGTTCATCATCACCATAATCATCAAATCAGCTGCAACACGCTGGACAAAGGTCTCCAAAGATCTCAACAATTACCGGTCTTCCGCTACCCACATCCAGCGGCTTCGGGTGACCCTCACAAGATCATCAATCCATCTTGTAAGGGACCTCCCCACGCTTCGTCTTCCGGTTCTTGTTCACAACTCGTTGGTTCAACGAGCTATATGGCTTGCCTACTGCCACTTCAACTTGGCATTCTTCAGCCTATGTCGGTTGAATAATCATGATCTCATATAAATATGAGAGAAGAACACTTTGTGCTTTTCAATAATTGGTTTAAAATGTATTTAAAGGATTAATTTAAATTATTAAGTCGTGTTTTAACGGGATATTATGTTGTTGTTTTGTAACGACTTTATTAAGTCACTTAACGTTATCTCAGAAGCTAATAACTTAATAATTAAAGGTTACGATAGGTCGGCTTAAGTAATCCTGTTTACCTTACAAACAGCTATTAGATTGGATTACACAATAGTTTATTCGCTGACTTTATTGCGGTAACGTAATAACTCGCAGATAATTAGCTCCTGGTTTTATATTTGATAGGCCGGTTGGCGTGGTTGGTAAATGCTTGCCTTTCACGCCGCGGGTCGTGGGTTCGATTCCCACCCAAGACAGAGAGTCTGGGTGTAAATGTCTATATATATATATATCAGTTATCGGGTTTCCATAGTATATGATTATAGCTATGCTTACTTTGGGATGCCGTGTCTGAAAAATATCCCAGGATATTATTATATATAACATAGCTTCACTATTAACTCGGTGCCTTCATAAGTCGGGGTTCATCCCCTCGCAAGAGAACTTACATATTTAACGTACGGGTAGTGCTTACTCCAGTGTCAGCGTTGTTCAAACCACTCTGTAGGCGTCACGACTGTTGTCTTACTACTACAACCCGAACCTCAGAAGCACCGACATGCTCAGCTATTAAAGCACTTTAGTGGTCACCCATCTATGAACTGGCTCCGAGCCTGAGAACACCAGAATCTGGCTATGAAAGACAGACCAACTGTTTGCGTGAGTCATAAATGTTTGTTCTGAGTACATTTAGTGAACTAAACACACGCGCCGACAATTCTGTAATTTACTTAGGTGGAGAAAGTAATTTAGTTTTCAAGCACAGGCGACCTTAAGTTATTTAGTTTACAATTTTCTAGAACAGGCGACCTCGTGTTAGTCAAAACATTTGTCCAATGAAAACAGCCCTTAGGAAGGCTAATAGACAACCACAGTCCAATTGTGGCGTCAACTGCTCAGAGCCGTCCCGCATAACTAAATTCGTTGAATTTCTGACAATTAAATAAATCCACGAGATTTTAACGTATTAATTTTAACGTATAACTATTAATGGGTCACACTAATAGCTGTCCTGGGTAGTAATCGAACCCGGGTAACGAAGTGGTGAGGTAACTGTTTTAACCGCTACGGCACACGTGCGACACATTAAATTACGTTAGAGGATAAAATTAAGGTTCAGCTGCCTGCGTGCGATGTGGCACGCTCTTGGTATTAAAAAGTTCTAAATGGAACTATTTATGTACATACATACATACATACATAGACTCACGCCTGTTTCCCAGAGGGGTAGGCAGAGACAACGGATTTCCATTTGTCACGATCTTTGCATACTTCTTTTGCCTCGATCACTGTCATTACATTCTTCATACATGCTCGCCGGTTTAGGGTACTTCTGACCTGCCCTTTCTTGAGAACATCTCCAATTTGGTCAGAGAATGTTCGACGTGGTCTTCCCCTTCCGGTTGTCCCATTCACACAGGCCAGGTATACTTCTTTTGTCAATCTTCTTTCATTCATCCTTTCTAAATGGCCAAACCATCTCAGCATGCCTTTTTCAATCTTTGTGACTACATCCTCTTTCACACCACAACGCTCTCTTACATCAGTATTTCGAATTCTGTCTCTCAAAGTCACACCACACATACTTCTCAGAGCTCTCATTTCCACTGCATTTATTTTACTTTCATTCTTTTTCTGCCATACCCAACTTTCACTTCCATACATTAAAGTTGGCACTAACACTCCATCGTGCACGGCTAGTCGAGCCTTCTTTGATACTTGCCGGCTACTCATAAAGGCGTGTAGTGCCCCATTCACTCTGTTCCCCGCATTTACTCTTCTTACAATATCTTTTTCATATTTCCCATCTCTCGTAAACAAAGTTCCCAAATATACAAACTCATTCACCTGTTCGACTTTCTCTCCTCCAATCACAATATCACACGCTGTCGTGTATTCATCCCTCTCAAATACCATTACTTTCGTCTTACCTACATTCATTTTCATCCCTTTCCTTTCAAAAGATTCATACATCATTGTTACCATCACCTGCAACTCGTCCGCCGATGATGCAAGTAAAACTTGATCATCAGCGTAAAGCAGACATTTGATGAGTAACTCATTCATCCTTACACCGCATTCACTTTCTTTCAAATCTTTTAAACAGCTATCCATGAATAGGTTAAACAACCACGGTGACGCTACACATCCCTGTCTAACACCCTTTTGGATGCTAAACCACTCGGTGTATGACCCGTTAATCCTCACGCAAGCTCTGGAATCCCTATAAAGAGATTTCAGTGCTTGAACAAGGTTGTCATTCAACCCATACATGGACAGTACCGACCATAGTTCATTCCTCAACACTCTATCGTAGGCCTTTTCCTATGGCCTATTTATGTGATTTATTAAAATCTTTTCTTACTTGTACTCTATATGAATATTACCTATAGTTAGTCCACGAACATGGAATAGATATAGGGGGTTTTGGCATTTCTAGGGTGGTATTAAATTTCAAATTCCTAGGTTGCCTGGAAAAGATCACATTTAGTGATAAGGCTTGTTATTGTATTCTTGTATCCTATAATGTTTTAGTGTACAATAAAGAGTTATCTTATCTTATCTTAAATAGCAGTTTCTGAAATAAATTGGGACAATACCTTTACGGCTGAACGCCGTCAACTTATTAGAGGCTGAATGTGAATCTTCTTACTCAGGTCCAAGTAATACTGATTAGTTAATGAAAATCTGTATAAGTACCATGCTGATTCGCACACAGATGTCACAAAGATCAAACACACAATGTAGTTACATAAAATATAGTTACACAAGTCCAGTTTCTGTAAGATACTGGGTCAGAGGCAACTTCTATTAAATAAAAACGTGTAATCGGCTAAACGCCGTCGACTTATTCGAGGCTAAATGTGAATCTTCTTACACAGATCCAAGTAATTATTATTTTAGAAGATAATCCTGATAAAAACGAGGCTGATTCGCACACAGATGCCACAAAGATCCAGCACACAATGTACTTACGTTAAATATTACACTTTAAAGTGCAGTTTCTGTTAGATACTGGGACAGTTCGAGACAGTTCATTACACAGTTCCTTTAACGAAATGTGTAATCGGCTAAACGCCGTTGACTTATTAGACGCTGAATGTGAATCTTCTTCCACCGGTCCAAGTAATTCGTATAGCATAATTTAATGAAAATCCTGAGGAGTACGATATTGATGATAGCACACAGGTGTCAAAAAGATCCAACACACAATGTAAAATATAGTTACACTTTAAACTGCCGTTTATGTTAGATACTGGGACAGTCAGAGACATCTTATTGGAGAGTACACTAAAGCTACTGTCCAATAAGATGTCTAAACGCGTAAACGTATGACTTAGTCGAGGCTGAATGTGAATGCTTACAAAGATCGGAGTAATTCGTATTACAGCAGTTCATGAAAATCCTGATTAGGACGGTGCTGATTGGCACACAAATGTCAAAAAGATCCAACACACAAATTAGTTACGTTAAATATAGTTGTTACACATTTAACTGCAATTTCTGTAAGATACTGGGGCAGAGGCAACTCATTGGACAGTAATATCTTTATAAAAAGACTGTTCATTATGTAAACATTTATTTACAATCCGGAAAACGATTAATGAATGACAGACGTGTCAATTGAAAACCTTTTACTCTCACACCATAGAGGTATTAAATACCATGGAGGTATGTAGGTATGCACGTGTTCGAATCCCATCCTCGTCGCCAATTTGTTATATCTTTATAAAAAGACTGTTCATTATTAGACCAGGGTCGATAATTTTTAAAACCAAAAAAAATAATAGTAGGATGAAACCCGTTAGAAAAGGAGGGGAATATTATAAAAATGAAAGGAAAAATAATTTACGGGCGATCTGAGGTCGGGAAGGGGATGGGGGTGAGCTTTTAAGGGTAAAAAACGGTTTTTCTCGATTTCCGGCAAAACTAAAAGTCCTATCGAAAAAAGTCAAATCGCAAAGTTGTAGGTAATAAAAAGATCTAAAACTTTTGTATTTACATTTTTTTCACATAACCTCAAAATTTATACGAATTCTTCAAAAAACCAAGTTTTTGGTTTTTTAATTTTATCTTTTACAATTTTTTTTCTTTTAGTAACGAAATTTGGTGAAAACTTACTTTTTTATGTCCCAAATACGCTGTAATTTATTTGATTAAAAATATTTATTTTTTCACCTTATTTTTTAATTAATATCGAAAAAACACCCTAATTTTCAATCGAAAAGTCACCCGTCAAAATATCAGCTTTTTTCAAAAAGTTGGTATGTTTTCTGTTCGTTGAAATGTCTACTATCCGATGGTGAAAAAAAAAAATATTACTACAGTAAATCTTCTCAGAAAATGCAACAAAATAAAAAAATATTTTTGAATTATTATAAAAAAATTTGAGCTATTTATTAAAATTAACACTTTAATTACTCGAAAAACATTAGATTACATGTTACCTTGATAAAAAAAATGTAAATAAAAATATACTACTATAATTAACAAACAAATAAGTTAATACAATTAATATTATCTACAATATTTGGAGGAAGTTGTCGAATCTTCTTTAAATTATATGCGTAGATGTCTATTTATATTTTAAGATAAATTATATACCTGAGTGACCTACGAAAAAAAGTAGCCCAGGTATTTCATGGAGAAGTGGGGAAGAGGCTAGGCGGGTCTGGGTCTTACTACATACATACTAATAATAATCTCCTCAATTTTGCACATACAAATTTAGTTAATCCCATGAAAATACATATATTTCAAAGTACATAAAAAATATATTAAAAATCTATAAAAAAATATATAAAATATATATCGTTAATATATTTTTAATAACAAAAGTTTGGCCGATTTTCATATATATTTTATACATTTCAAATATATTTCAGATATATTCAAAATATATGAAATATACATGAAAATCAGCCAAAAGTTAGTTATTAAAAATATATTTACTATACATATTTTTTATATGTTTATAAATAGATTTCTTCATTTTTCATTTTAAATAGATTTCTTTAATCAGAATAAAGTATCTACATTTAATTGTACGATTTATATTTATATATAATGAGATTTTCTATGACATAAATGTAATTAGCATTAAATAAATCAACTTTTTAATTGAAACAAATTGCAGCAATCACATTTTTAGATGAATTTTTTTATAATAATTAAAAAAAAATCGAACTCGAGTTTTTTCGATTTTTTGCATTTTCTGAGAAGATTTACTATAGTAACATATTTTTTTTCACCATCGGAAAGTAGAGATTTCAACGAACAGAAAACATACCAACTTTTTGAAAAAAGCTGATATTTTGACGGGTGACTTTTCGATTGAAAATTAGGGTGTTTTTTCGATATTAATTAAAAAATAAGGTGAAAAAATGAATATTTTTAATCAAATAAATTACAGCGTATTTGAGACATAAAAAGGTAAGTTTTCACCAAATTTCGTTAAAAAAGAAAAAAAATTGTAAAAGATAAAAATAAAAAACCAAAAACTTGGTTTTTTGAAGTTTTCGTATAAATTTTGAGGTTATGTGAAAAAAGTGTAAATACAAAAGTTTTAGATCTTTTTAGTACCTACAACTTTGCGATTTGACTTTTTTCGATAGTACTTTTAGTTTTGCCGGAAATCGAGAAAAACCGTTTTTTACCCTTAAAAACTCACCCCCATCCCCTTCCCGACCTCAGATCGCCCGTAAATTATTTTTCCTTTCATTTTTATAATATTCTCCTCCTTTTCTAATGGGTTTCATCCTACTATTATTTTTTTTCACTTTTTATTATTTTTAAAGGCTTCTACCCTGGTCTATATGTAAACATTTATTTACAATCCGGAAAACAATTAATGAATGACAATTCAAGTGACAATGTCAATTGATAACCTTTTACTCTCACACCATAGAGGTATTAAATACCATGGAGGTATGTAGGTATGCAACATATACATAAAATAAAATCATAGGAAAGACAAAACTGTACATCTAATATTTTTAAAAAGGATACGTGGGGCGTGATCTACAATCGATACCGGAGCCAAAAATATAGTTTTTAGCTTTTTTGTCTGTTTCACTGTATGTATGTCCGGGCTAAACTCAAAAAGTCCTGCATAAATTGACTTCAAATTTTGCATGAATACTGGATGTTACTAAGAGGTCGGGTTAACATATATGCTACATATTATCACGCTATCACCTACGGGGGAGGAGCTGTGGTCATTTATAAAGTTTAACGCGGGTAAAACCGCGGGGCACAGCTAGTCTTTAATAAAAACGTGTAATTGGCTAAACGCCGTCGACTTAATCTAGGCTAAAAGTGAATCTTCTTACACAGATCCTAGTAAGTATTAAGCAGAAGATAATGAAACTCCTGATAAGTATGAGGCTGATTCGCACTCAGATGTCCAAAAAATCCAACACACAATGTAGTTACATAAAATAAAGTAACGCGATTAAAAGTTACATATATAAAAGCTTTTAAAAAAATTGAGCGTATTTTAATGGATTTGATTTTACTATCAAAGTGATTCATTAGTTTGAAAGCGTAGTAGATGTTTGAAAGCTATCCATTAATGACCGCGCGTGGGTGATATTCTACATCACCTACTTCTATTGACGTTATATCTAAACATACTAAATAGATATAGTAAACGTAAGTTATTGAAAAGAGATTTTTAATACAACCTAATGAAAGTAATTACTACTTAAATGGAATCATAAAACCTACTTAAATTTTTATGTATATGATTGGATAAAATTCCTTAGCATACATAAAAAGACATATTTTTTATGTATGATCATCATCATTATCATAGCCAAATATCTGCAGGAAACAGGATACAGGACCTTTACACAGAACGCGGCCTTAAATTATTACCTAATAATCCACCCAATCTTACTTACCTTTCTCTATCTCATTTTTGGTTTCCGGTTAATAATTTTATTTTTATCAATATTTAGTATCACATTTGACGACATTCAACATATAATAGTTACACAATGGATAAAGTAATACATTAAAGAAAAATTAAAAAAGGATTATTAGTGATTTTTATGGAAATATTTAATAGCACTGCACGGCAGGCTAAATTGAAATAGGTTTATTTAATAATAATTAAATGTTGATTGCGGGTGGGAATCGAACCCACGACCACGAGATATCCGGCCCCCAGTGCGTTAAGCGCTAGCCACCGCACCGTCGTACTGACACTTCGAATTTATACAATCCATTCGATATTTCTTAATGCATTTAAGGCGCTTTAACTCTTAAATTACATCAGTTAAATATTAGCACTGCCCGATTTGAGATGTTTTTTAAAATTTATCTATTTAGTGGATAACGTAGTTAGTCAGGCCGACCATAAATTATAACTGTCATAGCTAGGTACATGCATCATGACTGGGATAGGTCACCAGGAAAGTCATCAATTAGCTCGTAACATGCATTCTAGCTCCACTTTAATACCAGACAAAGTAAGTTTTGGCATCTTACGCAATTGGCTATTACATGCATAATTCAGAAGCATAAATCATACGGTCGACTCATATATAACGATTGTGCTTTAGACTACACGACTGAAGTAGAACTAAGATATACGTAATTTACGTAACGAGAGAAAGGGAGAATAAAAATGTGTGCTCGCAACTCTCTCTCTCTTGTCTGTCTTTACAAACTTACATTCCTCTCAACTTCCGATCGCCTCGCCCGATCACACTTTTCATAACATTATCATCAGGCATTCATCAGCTCACCCCCTAAGTTTTTCATAGAACTACCACAAAATCACAGTATACTGTGTCTAAATTGCAAATAATGTATAATGTAATGTACTGTATGTATAATGTAAGGTTTTTTATAGAACGACACACTAGTGGTGTGTCGTTCTATAAAAAACTTTACTATACTGTGTCTAAATTGCGAATAATGTATATTATAATGTAGTGTGTGTATAATATAAAGTTTTTTATAGAACGACACACCACTAAATCACAGTATTCTGTGTCTAAATTGCAAATAATATATATTGTAATGTACTGTATGTATAATGTAAAGTTTTTTATAGAACGACACACCACTAAATCACAGTATTCTGTGTCTAAATTGCAAATAATGTATATTGTAATGTAGTGTATGTATAATGTAAAGTTTTTTATAGAACTACACACGACCAAATCACAGTATACTGTGTCTAAATTGCAAATAATGTACATTTTATGCAGCCAGCGGCTTTGGTCAGTAGAGAGATTTTATAAATGATTTTACAAAAGCAAATACTACCGCCTGAGCTCGAATAAATCTCACTTGTAAAATGTTGATTATGTTCATTCGAGTTGGTAGACAATTTTTGAATTAATACTTGGCCTGGGAATAAGGTTCCCAGAGTTAGAGTTTTAAAGAGATTTTCTATTTCTGTTAATGTTTCAGTAGGTATGAAATTTGTTGTTACCCCCTCAACTATAAATAAAAATAAAATATACATACATACATAGACTCACGCCTGTTTCCCAGAGGGGTAGGCAGAGACAACGGATTTCCATTTGTAAAATATACTATGTATAAACCAAACTTACCTGTCAGTTCTCAGGTGTTAACCCTAGAAAGATAACCTACGTCAAATCGACGTGTGCGATTTTGAATACTCGTTATAACTCGATTGTACTTCGTGGCACTGCACTCGCCGTTCCCGCCATCTCAGTTGGCGCGCGGAGCTAGCCGAGGACGCCCGTGTCAGCCAGGTAAGTGCAATACTTTCGCTTATATTTACCTACCATACGTCGCAGTGACGTATGGTTATCTTTAGTGTAACTTTTTGGTTTAACGGGACGGTTTGTTTTTTTATGATTTTAGTTATGATAAATGTACTTCTATTTATTATTTTTTTTATTGGTTTCAGTCTATGATAAAATAGCATTATGGCGTCATATAAACGAGGGGATGACGCTGAAATATATAGATTATTATTAGAAACGAGTGATGAAGAGCCTCTGGCGTCGGACAGTGAATGCGAAGATAACTTATTGCAGGACGAAGTTCAAAGTGATGTCGAGGATTGCGAGGTGAGTCCTCCACATTTGCCAAACATTGATAACACTGAAAACGACCCTGAACCTCCGAGCTCTCCGCACAGTGTACCGAATTATATTGTCGTACCTCAGCGACAAAGCCTCAGAGGTAAAGATGGTCATCGCTGGACGGCGACTCAGGGAAGAACTTCTAACAGAGTATCTTCCTGTAATATTTTACGGACATCAAGAGGCCCTACACGGATGAATAAATGCCTTTATGAACCGATAGACTGCTTCAATATTTTTATTACTGATGATATTGTGGAGGAGATAACGAAATGGACCAACGCTGAAATCCAATTGAAAATACTGAGACCTGGTGCAAAAGCAACCTTCAAAACTACTAATTGCGATGAAATCCGTGCTCTTTTAGGTATTTTGACACTGACAGCTGCCATGAAAGACAATCATTTGACCACCGATGAGCTATTTGATTGTTCGTATTCAGGCAATAGGTATGTTGCTGCCATGAGTAGAGACAGGTTTGATTTTTTAATACGATGTTTTCGGATGGACGATAAAACTTTGCGACCAGAGTTAAGGGCTACAGATACATTTGCACCAATTAGAAAAATTTGGGAGATCTTTATAAACCATTGTCGTTCCAACTATATCCCCGGGCCATATCTTACGATTGATGAACAGCTTTTGGGTTTTAGGGGTCGATGTCCCTTTCGCATGTATATTCCCAACAAACCTAATAAGTATGGATTGAAAATAGTGATGACGTGTGATAGCGGCTCCCGTTATATGATTGACGCTTCGCCATATCTTGGTAAATGCACTCAGACTAATGGCTTACCGCTTGGGGAATTTTACGTGAAAGAACTAACAAAAACTGTCTATGGAAGCAACAGGAATGTCACCTGCGATAATTGGTTCACCTCTGTTAAATTAGCGCAAAACTTGCTCAAAGAGCCATACAAATTGACGTTGGTCGGCACAATAAGATCTAATAAACGAGAAATACCTGAAGAGATGAAAAATTTACATTCTAGAGCTGTCGGAACATCCATGTTCTGCTATGATGGACCACTGACATTAGTGTCGTACAAACCCAAACCGAGCAAGATGGTGTACGTTCTATCATCGTGCGATGAAGAGGGGACTCTTCATTTGACGTCAGGAAAACCAAATATGATTCATTTCTATAATGAAACAAAAGGTGGGGTCGACACGTTCGACCAAATGTGCTCTAATATGTCTTGCAGTCGCAAAACAAACAGATGGCCCATGGCCATGTTTTATGGCATGATGAATATGGCGTTTATTAACGCATACATTATTTACTGTGAAAATGTCTTATCAAAGAAAGAAAAACCGCTCAGCAGAAGAGATTTTTTGAAAAAATTAAGCAACAGTCTTGTTACTCCATGGATGGAGACAAGAACACAAGTGCCTACTTTGCCCACGAAACTTAAAGAAAAAATTGTTACTTTACTGCCAAAAAGACCTGCAGAACCACCACAACCAGATGAAGCCATACCAGAGCCAAAGAAACGAAAGTATTGTAGCTTTTGTCCTTCGAAAATTAGAAGGATGACAAAGACAATGTGCAACAACTGCAAAAATTTTATTTGTGGAGAGCATAAGTCTAGTGCCTTTTTTTTTTTTTTTTTTTTTTTACGTGGGGAAATCCTTTATGGATCGTCCCGCCGCTGGGGAAGCGACGGGGTATGTCGGACTCCCAGCCAGATGGTAGTGCTGGGTTTACCCACTAAAACCCCACGGTGTTCCTCTGCCACCTATAGTCCAGACCACGGGATTCGCTCGCGCATTCACCGCAGTCTGGACAGGCGCTGGCCCACTTTTCAGTGAGCCCCGCTTCCGTTGGGGGCACCCTTGCCCCCCTCCTCAAGAGAGGCGCGCGCGAAACACGGCGCGCCACCGTCTCAGGCCTATTCTGGTCGGACGGAGGACTGCCCCAGGTCCACCGCCCGCAGGCCACTCCTCATGGAGGCCGGAGATTGGCGATGTGCGCCCTCCGACGCCCGGTTCTCCTGGCGCGGCTAGGCAGGGAGGATGATGTCTCCCGTTCTCGCTCCGCCACCTCTTTTGCGATCATCACCTCCTCGCAAAAGGTGGCGACGATATCCCAAGAACTCTCGCTTGCAACCATGAATTCGGTCACGGTTGCAAGCGAGATGTCAGCCGCACCCATTGCAGCACCGAGAACACGGCGCTGTGTCTCCCAGGCTGGGCATTCCACCAATGTGTGAAGCGCCGTGTCAACGGGGCTACCACAATGGTGACAACCGGGCGTCTCTTCTCGGCCTATCCGATGCAGGTACTTCCCGAAGCATCCATGATCCGAGAGTACCTGCGTAAGCCGATAAGTGAGGGCGCCGTGCCTCCTCTCCAGCCATTCCTCCATGACGGGTCTTACCGCCACTATCGTGGCGTGCCCCGCATTTGGTTGCGCAAGTCGCTGTCTCCACTCTACCACCGTGTTATGGTGGAGCTCCGACCGTCGCGCTTCGATTTCTCGCAACGCAGGTCGAAAGCCCCGCTCGAGCGTCTCCCCACGCCACCTGTATAACAGCGCGAGGGTTCTCGCTTCGAGTTCCCACGGTGGCGATCCGGCTAGGAGACTCGCTGCCTCGAAGGAGATCGTGCGGTATCCCCTAATAGCTCTGACAGCCATCGCTCGCTGTGGCCGACGCAGCAGTGCGATATTTTTTGCCGTCAGGCTTTCCCCCCATATTGGGGCCCCGTAAAGGGCCATCGACCGCACGACCCCCATGTAGAGTCTCCGGCAAGAGGCGTCCGGTCCCCCAAGATTAGGCAGCAGCCACGCCAACGCAGCCGCCGAAGCCATCAATTTCGGGACCAACCTTTGGAAGTGCGGTCCAAAGGTCCAACGGCCGTCGAGGACGAGTCCATAAGTCTAGTGCCTGCCCTAACTGCCTTTTAGGCCAAAATGGATAATAAATGTTATTTTTTAGAGTTCCTTATATTGTTAAGAGTACAATTTGTTGATTTTTATAAGTTTGTTCCTCAAATTATAAGACTGATATAGAGAGATTGTAATGTTTAAGTTTTTTTTTAAGGTAAGAATTACCGCGTTTACTTTTTCAAGTTTTTGTAATAAACACATAATTAAATATCAATGTTTTTCATTAATTCTGTATACACATAAGTTAATTAAATACATGATAGCACTTATTACATACAAAACTTGAGATTAGAGCTATCCAAAAATTCACACGTCGAACCGACGTAGGTTATCTTTACTGTATGGTAAAATAAGGTTATCTTTCTAGGGTTAAGGTATTTTTTTATTTTACTTAGATCCATAGATATTTTTTATAAAATATGGAAAGATTGTAATCTTAATGTATCGACCAATAATTTAAACTTCACTGTCTAAATGTTCTAAACTTTAAAGCAAAATACTAAGCACTCTTCTAAACTAATATTATAAAGAGATTTTTTTATTCTAGTGCGGGCGTTGTCATTAAAAAATGCGATTAACTTTTCTTTTGCGTGTTCCGTTCATTTCATTTGTTCCAAAAATATAGTTTAAGTGGTTAACTCAAAATAGCCGCTTATTATGACAATATTGTGTAACTCTTACACGAGAATCGAATTCGTGTACTGACTACGAGTTATTTCGTTTTCGTATTAGAACCAGGAATAACCCGTATAGAAACGGTGATTTAAGTTATAAATTAATAGAATCCGTTTTCAGGGTTCCGTAGCTACATATAAGATGCAAACAGAACCCGAATAAGCCTGCACTATTAATCTGTCTGTCAGACGGCAATATCTCATAATATGTAATAGGTAGACAGTTGAAAATAAAGCCGACAAAACTATAAAAACAAACATTGGGTTTATTAAGTTAAAAATAGTTTCTCTGTGGCACCAAACATCCAATGACTTTAGATTAAAACTCTTTAAAATATTTTGACGATAAAATCTCGTTGATTCATAATAATATTGTATCTATTGTATATTTATCTCTAAAGTAATTAGAATAATGAATAATAATTTATATAACTTACTAAAATAACAGATAGAAATTAGAAGCTCATCCTCTGTGCTTGATGGTCAAAATTCTTAAATAACTCTGTAATTATATTAATAGTTGCCAAAAAAATAACAAGTTAGTAATTTTAACTTAGAATATAGTACTCAATTTAATTAGAAACAACAAAACTATAATTAATTATACTGAATAATATCATAAAGTTCATATATTTCTTGGTTCGTTAAATTAAGGTTCTTTTAGAAACACTACCCAAAAACTAAGTAGAAATCCTTATTCTTAAAGCCTAAATTATTTATACTTAAATACAACTTTTATATACCCATAGCCAGTTCATTAACTTCATCGTTATAATTAATTACTTATTTTTGTTGCAGGTATGGCAAAAGTGGTCAGCGCATCTGTCAGAAAAGGTTTTCTGTAGTTCATACGAAACGGCTCTGGCAATAACTAACTTGAATTGTGGCGTGGGAAGATCTACCAACGTAGCACTGGTCAGACAACACAGAGAAAACGGCCTTCAAGTAGGAATACTTAAGAGTACCGTACTAGATCAAAAAGTAGACAGACAGGGCATTGAGAGAAATATGGTTAACAGCAGAATGACAGCAAGCAGCTCTTTCAGTTAACTATAAACTAAACGCAATATAATTTTAATACTTTGTGTAGAATGTTTTGTTTAGAATGGTTTAAGGCCACATAATTAATTAAAACTTTAACAATGTAATTTTACAGAATACGAACACAAAAGGAGGACCGAAACAATACTTTTGTATTTCGAATTGTATAAGTTCAAAATCTAATTAGGTAGAGCCGAAATTAATTAAGTATATAATAATAAAAATGACCTGGGATATTATTCACATCTGATCCCAAACTAAGCAGAGCTAGTGCCATGGAAATCAGATAACTGATAGTGTACATACATTATTTTATAAATAACTAGCTGTGCCCCGCGGTGTTACCCCCGTTAAATTTTATAAATTTTATAATATAATATAATATAATTTTTATAAATCTTTGCAATAAACCTCACGGAGCCCGAGACCTTTCCAACGAATGCAAAAGCGTGGAAATCGGTTCGTGCGTTCTGGAGTTATAGCGTCAGGAAGGAAAACCCGACTTATTTTTATATAGTAGAAGACTAGCTGTGCCCCACGGTTTTAACTCGCGTGTAACTTTATAAATCATAGCCTATGTGTTAATCCAGGGTATCAGCTAATTCCATACCAAATTTTATTAAAATCGTTCAGCTGTTCAGCCGGGAAGAAATAACAAACATACACACTCACAAACTTTCGCATTTATAATTTTAGTGTGATTACATACAGACTCAGGATAAACCAACATGTTCATGCATACAAATATCTGTCCTGCGCGGGAATCAAACCCATTAAGTACCATAAATTAAGCAGATTAGGCAGATATATTCTATAAACATACAATAAACGTACGAGAGAGCCGAAAACACATATCCAAAAGGTGCAAACATACATACATAGACTCACGCCTGTTTCTCTCAGGGGTAGGCAGAGACAACGGATTTCCCTTGGTCACAATCTTTGCACACCTCTTTTGATTCATTTTTACATGCAAACTTATGGCGCCATTTTAACCGTATAAAAAAAAGAAGAACAAAGTTTGTATTCAAATAGAATACTAGAATCAATTCCAGACGTCCCATCGAAGGCCCAGTTTTTAATAAACAGACAAACATCTCGCTTCAATAAAGCGTTATGAGTTATTCATAGTATGTGGGACATTCCTCACATAATGCATACCGCATCACAATGAACCATGGCGTCCCTAGCGAACTATTATTCACTTCAGTCTACGCTTTTATTACTGAGGCATAAATTGTGGTTTGTTAATCTTATGGGATTTTAACTTTTGAATTTGTGTGTGGATTTAAAACAATTTAAAAGTCATAAGGTGCTTAGTACGACTGCATTTATTATACAGGCTGGCCGAGGAGTTGACGTTCAAACGCAAAATTTAGATACTTTATGATGAGAAGTATCCGAATCACCCCCATGTATGTTCTACGATATTGCGTAGTTTTCGAGATATAATTTTTTTAATCATAAATTTCACCTAACATCAGTTTTCGATTTTTTTCTCGTTCTGTTGAACAATTATTTCATTTTTTTGTGATAACTAATTAGCATAGTTTAACCTAACGGCCTAAAAAGTATGGTTAATCTAATCATTGCAGAACTGACTTAGAATTTATCCGAAAGTTCAAAATTCAAGAGCTCAGGACTCATCAATTTTCAAATTTTCAAAAAAACGCAAAATCGTAGGACATGCATGGGGGTGATTCGGATACTTCTCATCATAAAGTATCTTTTTAAACGTGAACGTGAACTTCTCAGTCACCCTTTATTGAGAAGAGCAGTAAGTTCGTAGTCATTATGTCACAGACAGAAATACTGTGTGAATCTATGATATCATTACTAAATGGATTCGATGCGGAAAGTGTGTCAAACAGTTCAGAATAAAGAAATGGAAATTTTCGACGATATAACTATTTTATTAAAGAGCGATTTTTTTATAACGAGCAAATATTTTATAAGAAAAGAAGAACCTATCTAATCTAATGTTTGCATCTCGTTCTGCTTAAACTTTCTTATGAGGTATCGTAGAAAGCCTCAGATTAAGGAGTTTAATATGTAATGTAATTATTGTTTATCAAATAATGAGTCATTAGACTCTTACTTTGAAAAAAGAAGGGTCTAACATTCAACTCATTGCAACTTCAACTCTATGTTATCACACTAATATTATAAAGGCCAAAGTTTGTGAGTGTGTATGTTTGTGACTTCTTCACGTCGATACGGCTGGAGCGATTTTAATAAAATTTGGTAGGGAGTTAGCTGACATTCTGGATTAATACATAGGCTATAATTTATAAACTTTAACGTGGGTAAAACCGCAGGGCACTGCTAGTTTTAAAAAAACTTAAAAATGTTGGAAGTTATCGATATGCCTCTGAAGCCAGAGTTACATCGAGCTACGAGTTGCAGTGCAGTTTTGCTGTTCGTAAATGAAGCAACCTTATCAATTATTTTCTATATTACATAGGACAATGCTTGCAAATATGCAATAAAAAGAAAGAGTCTAATGTTACTATTTGTTCCGGGTTAAACTATCCTATCCTATCTAAAACTAATCGTAAACAAACACCGATTCTATATTCTTATCGCCTTACGGATTTTCCGCATAGATATTATGTGGTAATGATGTCACGGCATTAAACAGACTACTTAGATATACAAAGTAGGTATTTCTGTCTGTGACATAATCTAACATCATAGTTCAACTAATAGAAGATGGATATATTTGACTTTTCCTTTTTAATAAACTTCAAAAGGATTGGTATTTTTTATGTATTACACCGATTACGCTGAGATTTATGATGATGATTTCGGAATAGTTGCCGGTCAGTCGGTAAAATTTCATAAAAATTAGACATAGTTTGGCCCAGTAGTTTTCATTTTATTTAATAAAATATATGAAAGTTTTTATTATTAATAAAATGAATAGTTCTAAGTCTAATAATTAATTTCTTCTTGGTTAACCTATTATATTAATTTACTAGAAAACTATGATAGCACATACAGTAATTTTTCTAACGTTATACGAATATTTCGATAATTTTGTTTTCTTTCGCTTAAAACACGCTCTAAACGACTGGACTGGGGAAGTACCTCTACTTTATTGAAATACTTATAGCCTTATTTAAATATTCTAGTAAAATTTAAGCTAGCTCGCTAAGCCATGGGTTATCACATTTTCATTGATAAACCCGATTTAATTGTGACACGCGGCTATGCAGTAGCTAAGTAATATCGAAATTAAAACCGCGCCGGCCATTTTTTTTTTAAACGTTCATGGATCGTCCCGCCTCTGGGAAGCGACGGGGTATGTTGAACTCCCAACCAGATGGAAGTGCTGGGTTTACCGACTAAAACCCAACGGTGTTCCTCAGCCACCTACAGTCCAGACTACGGGATTCGCTCGCGCATTCACCGCAGTCTAGACAGGCGCTGGCCCACTTTTCAGTGAGCCCCACTTCCTTTGGGGGCACCCTTGCCCCCCTCCTCAAGAGAGGCGCGCGCGGAACACGGTGCGCCACCGTCTCCGTCCTATTCTGGTCGGACGGAGGACTGCCCCAGGTCCACCGCCCGCAGGCCACTCCTCATGGAGGCCGGAGATTGGCGATATGCGCCCTCGGACGCCCGGTGCTCCTGGCACGCCTTGGAGGGAGGACGATGTCTCCCGTTCATGCTCCGCCACGTCTTTTGTGATCATCACCTTCTCGCAGTCCTCCCGCGTCGGGCCTAGGTTAAGCTTAGTTAAGTGGATGAGTATGGCGGTTTTATTTGCATCAGCTGACGTTTAGTTTGACGTTTGTGTGTGAATTGAGGTTACAGTGCCGCAAACTTATCTGACCCGCTGGCAGCGTCGCTGTTATCGCATTTAGTGTTGCTAGTAACTACTTTTTGCAATAAAGTGGGTAAAAATAATATGCACATTGTAACGTAAATGTTACTTCCCTAAAAAGCAAACGTCAAAAGTCATTACAAATCTTTATATTTTATACAATAATTATGATCATTTACATAAAATGTATGATGAGTGTTCTCTAACGGAGATACTCCAGGTATTATTATGTCACTGGATTGGTTTAATTCAGAAGTCATTTCATCATCATCATTATCGGAATTACTGCTTTCACTTTCACTATCACTACCTAAATTAATGATGAAAGGCTCGTATAAGTATCCATCCCTTTTTCGATACATATTTTCAATATTTTTTTACATGATTGCAATGCTTTTGCAATTCATTGACTGTTATTTTATCAAAAGCTTCTGCAATCAATGATAGGATTACAGAATTCGATCTACCAATATTCTGATCTGCTATAAATTTTTGCAGCTGCTTGCTCTTTTTCTTTCACAAGTTTTCTTGCAAATCGCTCCCGGACACCTACAAAGGAAATAGCGAAAATTAAATAATTAATGAATATTTTAAAATATGTATTTTAATTTAAAGTGCGAGGGGGAGTTTCGTATTTCTTCAGAAGCTGACAACACTAACCTGTAGCAGCAGCTACGCGTTCATACAACTTATTGAATGGTATAATTGGTGTCTGAAGGCGTTTTCCTTCCTTCATATAATTCAATACTTGTAATATAACGTTCCTCGCATCACTTTTTAAATCTTTCGGCATTTTTCACAATTAAAACCCACATAAAGAAAAATAAATACGCGCAACAAACAATCAATGGCAGGATTGTCATGGAATAACAGGCCGATTGACATTTCATTCAAACTGTCGTCGTTAGTTCTACTTTTGGCCACCGGGCCAGATAAGTTTGTAGCACAATACGTGGTTTTGGTTGTGTTACGTTTTAAAATAAATACTGAATTCCAGTTGGATAACTTACTATAAAAATCAAAAGTCCTTGAAAATACACTGTCACGATCATACATCTATCATTCCATCTTTACCATAGAGAAAAAAATCATAGTATTGACACATCATCCGATCATCGTTGATCAATTTTGGTTAAGCTCTTTACCAGTCCCAAAAATATTGACGAGAGTAAAATTATATGCAGTTTCTTAACTAAAAAATCTGTAAGGATGGTTTTGAAATAAAGAAATAGTTGAGCGTGGTTCAAGCACCCGCTTGCGAGGTTTACCTGGACCACGGCTAAGCGGCGGTTTTAAACTAGCTGTGCCTCATGGTTTTACCCACGTTACACTTAATAAATTATAGCATGTATGTTAATCCAGGGTGTCAGCTAACTCCATACCAAATTTTATTCAATTCGCTCCAACCGTTTAGACGTGAAGAAGTAACAAACATACACACTAACACACTCTCAACTTTCGCCGTTATAATATTAGTGTGATAAAAACGTTTAGGTTATATTATTACATTAATGTTACAATACATTAATGTCGAGTGTGAATAAGGTTACCAGAGCTGATCGGGGATGAGGGAGTGTGAGCAGCTCATGCACCATGTATACAATGTCGTCGTAGCGGTTACCTTAGTAATCGGTAACCACAAGATGGGCTCTGTGCTTGTTTACGGAGTTGTTAGTATAAAATGAGATAAGTATGATGTGTTCAGATCAAGTGTATGTGTGTGTTTTTTTTTTCTTGGTTCTTGGCAAAAAAGGGGTGATGTAAGTTTGGAGTTACGATGACAGACAGAAACTCCTTCTAGAAGAAACGAAAGTATATTTACCACAAAAATTGTGTAGTAAACAAAGCACGACCCATTTGTGAACCTCGGTAACTGTAAATAATCAAGTTATTGCTAGATCTACGACTAACTATGCACATCCTACTAAAAAACCTTTACAAAAAGATATGAAAAACGGTATGCTACAATCTAGCATTGAATAAAAGCCCACAACATCGCTTGAAACGTCCGAAGAGATATTATTAGGTACGTCAGTCAACCATTGTGCGCCATTTCCTGCATTATTTCGTTTTGTTTGTGCTGTACAAATGTGTGTGGTGTGGTGTGCAAGTACTTTTTTAATATTTTTGTATGATAAACGACATCTAGTAATATCTGACATATGATTAATGCCGGCTCAAGGTACGACCGCTTAAAAGTTTTATTCAATCTCTACTACGAAGAGTCTATCAACACATATGGATGCTCATTGGCAAAATCAATCCTTCCATGACCACAATTAATAGAATAACTATGACGAGCGTTCCTATTCAGGGACCACATATGAATTTTGAGCTTTAAAAAGCGTCAGCCTTTAGTAAAAGTTCTCAAACAATTGTAAATTTAGCCACTAGTTTGTAAAAGTAGCCACTCAAAAGTTACAATCGGCCAAAGGTGGTCCGTCAGAAGTAACTGAGAGGCATATATAACTCTTAACATAGTTACAATTTACAAGTGCTATGAATGACTACTCTTAGTAAAACATTAGCAAAACTAATCATATTAAATATCGACCTTTCCCGTTTGCTGTATAAAAAGAACTAGCATGCAGAAGATGGTCCCTCAACCGAACACCACAAGTTCACTTTGTGTGGAAACCACAATGGAATTTGAATTTTTCAAATGGTTGTTATAGTTACGATAATCTATACCATTCAGACAATATGTAGTAAAATTTAAATTTCAATACATAATATTAAAAACTTCAACTAAACATAATCTCCTTGACAATAACTTAATACAAGCTAGCTAAATGTCACTACCATTATAAAATAAATTGTATAAATGTTTTAACATTCCGTGTACCTAATGAAATGAAATAATGAAATAATGAAATTTATTCAGCACTTGGGTATTTACATACACTTGTACTTGTCAAGCTCACATTGTATTACATAAACACAGTTTAAAACAGTAATTAAAGTAACAAAATATTTTAAATTAGTCCGTCCGTGCGGTCTGTTTCAATTAATTAAATATCTGTAATAAGTAACTAGAAATAATAACTGTATTACTACAAACATGTTCTGACTATTTACAAGCGCTTTTTTAAAGTCTACGTGATTAAAAACGTTTTTTTTTTATTATTTTATTTTATACAACACAAGAAAATGTTAACCCCTAATTGGTCAATGGTATAATTAACACCGACATCAAAAATAAAAGTTCACAAATGAAATTACTGGCATTGGTATTGCACCGCATGCTGGGTACACTTAGTTTCATATAACTATGTCACGAGAAAATGATAACCCTTAATTGGACAATGGTAGAACTAAAACCGACATCTAAATTACTGGCATTGGTATTGCACCGCATGCTGGGTACACTAAGTTTCATATAACTATGTCACGAGAAAATGATAACCCTTAATTGGACAATGGTAGAACTAAAACCGACATCTAAATTACTGGCATTGGTATTGCACCGCATGCTGGGTACACTTAGTTTCATATAACTATGTCACGAGAAAATGATAACCCTTAATTGGACAATGGTAGAACTAAAACCGACATCTAAATTACTGGCATTGGTATTGCACCGCATGCTGGGTACACTTAGTTTCATATAACTATGTCACGAGAAAATGATAACCCTTAATTGGACAATGGTAGAACTAAAACCGACATCTAAATTACTGGCATTGGTATTGCACCGCATGCTGGGTACACTTAGTTTCATATAACTATGTCACGAGAAAATGATAACCCTTAGTTGGACAATGGTAGAACTAAAACCGACATCTAAATTACTGGCATTGGTATTGCACCGCATGCTGGGTACACTTAGTTTCATATAACTATGTCACGAGAAAATGATAACCCTTAATTGGACAATGGTAGAACTAAAACCGACATCAAAATTACTGGCATTGGTATTGCACCGCATGCTGGGTACACTTAGTTTCATATAACTATGTCACGAGAAAATGATAACCCTTAATTGGACAATGGTAGAACTAAAACCGACATCAAAATTACTGGCATTGGTATTGCACCGCATGCTGGGTACACTTAGTTTCATATAACTATGTCACGAGAAAATGATAACCCTTAATTGGACAATAGTAGAACTAAAACCGACATCAAAATTACGGACATTGGCATTGCACCGCATGCCGGCACACTTAGTTTCTTATAACTATAACACGAGAAATTGTTAACCCTTAATTGGACAACGGCATTAGTTGCCATCTCATTTTAAACTGTTGTAATAAGAACCTCATTTTGAACTCTTGTAAATGTTGTAATAACAACTAAGACCAATGAATTTGAAGAAACAAAGTGTATAAATACACAATGTTTCACCAATTTAACGTAAATTCTTATTGTATTCCAAACATACTATCTTCGTACAAAAATTCTTTACCAAACTCCATCATTCACTCTCGCCGAAATAGGCTCCGATTTGTACCCGACGTTGTTTCGGTATATTTGACGTTATTCTTCCAATATAAAATCAATCAAGAGATGCTAGCGCAAGTTTACTATCAAATCACTGTCAAATCGGTGGATCGTAAACTGTTTTTCATACGTATATGTCAATTCTGGATTATTGTTATTATTTTGTTGCGGAAAGTAATATATTTCATTGACATAACTACTAACAACTTCTTCTTGATATTGCCTTTTCCCATTTTAAGCACCAGCCGCACTAATTATAGTACTTACCATACCAAATAATGTATAAAAAATAATGTATTTCTTTAAAGGGCAAGCTACCAATATAACTAGTAACTAAAATTGTTAGTCCAGGCACTAGATTCTTACAAACTTCAAAAAACCCTTTTTTTCAACTCTAGACGGAATTTCTTGAATTGAATTTTGATTTGCGTTTTAGTTCACTGTTTGTTAGTTAGTAGTAGATTTAATGCAACCTAACGGAAAAGATCCAGCTGAACATACTCAGTGGGGTCTCTATCACCGCACCGGTTTACACGCAGCATTACCTACACTCAAGTATATATTATAGATAGAGTTATTTATTTTAGTATAGTTGTTCTCAAGATAGTAACGAGCGACACCTTATCGTGCTCTTTGGAATATAGAGGGAAGCAGGGTGAGCTGACACCAAAACTAATCTCAGATCCGTGGCCGACTGACACCACCAGGACCCAAGGATGTATGACTTCTATATACATATTTTTTCATCATCATCATCATATCAGCCGGAAGACGTCCACTGCTGGACAAAGGCCTCCCCCAAGGATCTCCACAATAGTCGGTCCTGCGCTTCCCGCATCCAGCGGCTTCCCGCGACCCGCACAAGATCGTCGGTCCACCGTGTAGGAGGCCTGCCCACGCTGCGTCTTCCGGTTCGTGGTCGCCACTCGAGAACCTTTCTGCCCCATCGGCCGTCAGTTCTACATGCTATGTGCCCTGCCCACTGCCACTTCAGTTTGGCAATTCTTTGGGCTATGTCGGCTAATTTGGTTCGCCTGCGGATCTCAGCATTTCTGATTCGATCTCGCGGGGAAACTCCAAGCATAGCCCTTTCCATTGCTCTTTGGGTGACCTTAAGCCGCCTGATAAGGCCCATAGTGAGCGACCACGTCTCTGTTCCGTAAGTCACGACTGGCAACACTTTGGTCGAAGACTTTCGACTTGAGACACTGCGGTATTTTGGACATATTTTTTACTGACACTAAAAGTTCATACCGTGATAGTGATGACAGCTCGCGAATTTGAGTGGTGGAAAATCGGGTCGTTGTTGAATCGCCGGCCTTATTTGTCACGTCATCACGGAATACGCGCAGCCGAGGGTTTTCTTGTCAGGCGCATGTCGTTTTGTGTAGCGCAATAAAGTTCCTCTTGACACATTCCTGCCCAGCCATCCTGCATGAATATGTATATTGCATACGGAATATTTTACACTTTTAATCTACGAGCTATATTTTACTATGGAACTGAATAACGTACAGCACATAAACACTGTCATGACCAGCTGATGCATTTGCTATGGGATGCCAAAAATTATCACTCTAATATTATAAAGGTGAAAGTTTGTGAGTGTTTGACTGTGTGAGTGTGTATGTTTGTTACTTTTTCACGGCTAAACTGCTGGAGCGATTTTAATAAAATTTGCTATGGTGTTAGCCGGCCCCTTGGATTAACACATAGGTAATTTAAAATGTTTAATGCGGGTAAAACCGCGGGGCACAGCTAGTTGTTCCATATTTCACAAACTGGTTTAGTTTAATTACTTCTGTTACATGGTAGATACTTTTAAAGTTATTCTTAGCTTATTATGTTATGTTTAAGTAAGTCAATGGTTGGCGTGGTTGGTAAATGCCTGCTTTTCACGCCGCAGGTCGTGAGTTCGATTCCCATCCAGGACAGATATTTGTGTTCATGAACATGTTTGTTTGTCCTGAGTCTGGGTGCAATTATCTATATAAGTATGTATTTAGAAAAGATAAGTAGTATACGTATGTAATATATCAGTTACCTGGCTCGGCTTAGTTTGGGATATGATGGCCGTGAATACTATATTACAACACCATGCTGCAGCAATTCTTGTAGCTAATACTGAAGTTATCACCCGTTATGGTAGACAGCCAAAATAAGGCTTAATTAAGTTGTACATATATCACTCATTATAAGGGTATTCATTTATACATTATACAAATGTATTATTTTAAAAGGCTTTATAGAAAATATTCTTGTAATTAGAAATAAAACCTTAATATTTAGGCAAATTTATCCGCTGGATTGAGGCAGCGCAAGACCGATCATTGTGAAGATCTTTGGAGGGTGTCCTTTGTCCAGCAGCAGATGTCAATTGGCCGAATATAATGATGTTGATGAACTACACGGAAATCTCAACTCTATATTAATCGTAAATAAACTTCAGAATCTAATAAACATTACCAACGCCGTAGTCTTTGTCATTCGAGTGAACTCGCGCTTAATCTAGATAATTTTAGGCATAGCATAATAAAAATAAATGTGTACACATAGTACAAAATGAAGTCTTTATCGATAACTTAAGCTAAATAATAAATAACTACTTGGGAAATTACACAGAGGGTACAATAAAGTAGCTACGAGCAGCCTTTAAAGGAATGTTCGAGAAATTCCGCCCATTTATTATTAGTTTCGGGTAAAACCACGACTTGAGAACTTAGTTTATTGGAAAATTTTACTAAAGAGGTTTCGCAATTACGTTTAATTTCATATTGCTTGCGGTATATTTGAGTTTCGTTGTAATTGACCGAGTGGAGAAAGGGTTTCGAGAAAATTTTGACAATTATAGAATTTTTAATGAATTTTTCGTCGTAAATCATATCATAAAATGATATATGCCGAAAGACGTCCACTGCTGGATTAAGTCTTCCCCCTAAACATCTCCACAATTTCAGATCCTACACTATCCGCATACATTGGTTTCCAGTACGGCGAGTTCCGGTCTGTGGTCGACATTCAAGAATCTTTCTGCTACAGCAGCCGTCGGCTAAATCATATCATTCACTATAGCAGTTGAGAATCAAAATGAGCTACAGGCTTATTATTAGCTTGATATCGTCCACTGCTGGACATAGGCCTTCCCAAAAGGTTTCCATAACGTTGTCATTGGGAGGGGGCTGCGCCCGCTTGCTACTCACCGCGCTTGGCGTGTGAGTTGGCGATCGCGTTAGGGTATCTAGGACACAGTAGACGCTGCTACCCGAGTACCTGGTAGACTTACTGGCTATGAGAAATTATTACAGGCTATTTCAGAGACAGTCAGTACCTGAATTGATCATGGTGTGGTATGGTATGAATGCATAAGTTCCTTAGAATAAAAATAAAAACTTGAGAGGTGTCAAGGGACACCCGGATGGAACGAAGTTATTTCTTATTATTTATTATGTACAAAAAACCTGTATACACGCAACAAAAATAATCGTCGCGACACCACACTGTTCAATGCGAAATAGAAATGAAAATATCTGGCTTGCTTTCCATAAGAGAGAGAGAGACAGACAGAGAAACATACGCACGCCACACAGCTGCAAAAAGTGTCGTGACAACTTTTCGTAAGAATTTTTCCGTCTAGCCCCCTTTCACAACGCGCGATATGGAACTTCTTCCAAAAAGTCACAAGTAGAGCTTATTAATCTTGATTTCGTAGTTATGGTAAATTATAGTGTATGTGTTGTAGGTTTAGTTAAAAAATAACCGACAGTTGGCTTCCTGTATAAGTATAAGTAATTTCACCTTATATCGTTGCATATCAAAGACAAAAGTTAGTTTCTGGTTTAACCTGTAAGGCGTAATAAATAGACATAGGATAACACTAGTTGGCTGGCAATTAATGCACAACCATTCATAACCGTGCCAAGTTATGTGCGAATGATTTTGCATGTCGGTGCACCTGTGTGTACAATCCTATTATTAATACCTCGGATGTTAATGACAGTCTACCTATAGACAATTTATAACTTTGGCAAAGATCAGCAACAGAGAGTAAAGTGATTTTTCAGGATTGATATTGTTTGACCAAAAAAATATTCACAAATGGTCATTAGACAAACAAAGTTTCACCAAATGTGCATGATTCATTAGCAAACATTACACTTGTTAAATGTGTTAAATATTGAACTTTTTCATTTCACCAGAGAATATGTTTCGTAAATTAATTATTTGTGTCAAACGTAAAACCCGTCACTTCTGGCACTCGCCGGCCGCTGCCAGGTTTTTATTTACATAGACTTTTAAAAAAAGCGTTTGGGAATAGTCAGAATAAATTTTTAGTAGTATATTCATTAAACATTGATAATTATTTCTGATAAATTTAGGTTTTTAGATATGCGGCTTCTATGAAAACACTTAGAACTAACATTAAATTTATGATAGAAATTCGCCTTATGAGTGCCAAAATAGGAAGCACACAATTTAACGGATGTCGTCCAAAATTTTGAGCACTCTGGTTTGGCACTCTTAAAGCCAAATTTAGATTTAAAAACACGGTCACAACGAGTGCAGTAAAGCTCCCCTTGTGCACTTAAAGTGTAGTTGTAACAAGACTTGATAAGGGATTTTTAAAGCTCACGTTTAGAGAAAAGTGCTATTGCCATTATGTTCATCCTCACGTCCTGAAATCTTTGAAATATTATATGATACGTTTTGTTGTGTGGTGACGGTGACGATTATCATCACCCCATCTAATCGCGTGGGGAGCGTAGAAGTCGACAGAAGGGAATATCTACCAGAAGACGGGCAGCAGCTTCTTTCTGAGTACTATGACCATTATACTGTGATCGCCAACCCGCCAGCCAGACGTGGCAATTATGGCATAGATAATAAAAACGAATAAATAATAAATAAAAGAATAATCTTGGGGAGATCCCCAAGATGATTTTTAGGGGACGTTTTTGTCCAGCAGTGAACTTCTTACGCCTCTTTTTATGATGGTACGGTTTCAGCAAAACTTCCTCCCTCGTATGTATAAATTTCCTAATATAGATTGCCTAAGAGATTACAGGTCGGCCTCTCCATCAAAAGTATATTAAAGTTACAAGTTTCAAGTATGCATTAGCTACGGTGATCGCTTGCCCTTTACTATTAGTTAGTTTGTTTGCTGACTAAGTTTAGGTATATTTTAATTCAAACGATTACCCAAATGTGTGAATATTCTTACGGCAAATGCACAAAAGGCAGCTTAGATAAATTACCAGTTGGCGTGGTTGGTAAACGCTTGCCTTTCAACCAGGTCAGATATTTATGTGCATGAACATGTCTGTTTGTCCTGAGTCTGGGTGTAATGATCTATATTAGTATGTATATAATTTTTCTGGTTTCCATAGTACAAAGTCTGCTTAGTTTGGGATCAGATGGAAGTGTGGGAATAATGTACCAGGATATTATATTATATTAAACTGCTGGTGATTGGAATAATTTTAATTACCTATATTTAAATAAATTGTTATATATTACAACAATGATTTAGTGCAAATAAAAATGCAGTATTTTAATCACATTACAATATTTCAATGTTTTTATTGACTTAAATCTTAAATCTTCCAGTTAATCATTTTACTCAAATGTTGGTTTACAATATTTACAAATGCCTCAGATTTGTAGTGTACATTATTTCTAGTGTCAATGTGTACAGTCAGCTGTCTAGATACGGTGGTCGTGAATAATTTCTTCGGTTGGTAAAAATAGGTACCTATTGGTGGTGGAAAACGCTACCGCTAGATTGGTCTAGCGGTAGCGTTTTCCACCACAAATATTTTATCGCACTAAGCGATTTCTATATAGGTACCTCGTTGGCGAGGTATAGATAGATAGATAGATAGATACACTTTATTGCACAAAGTATAAAAAAACATTTTACAGAAAAAAACTTAAGATTTAAATAATGTACAATTGGCGGTCTTATCGCATAATAGCGATTTCTTCCAGACAACCGTAGTATGGACTAGCATAATTGAAAATGTACATTATAATCAATGGTTCATTGTAAAATGTCCTTTTTTGTGTACAATAAAGTGTATTTTATATATGTATAGTTAGGTAGACAATAGTGGAACTACGATACCACAAATAAATAAATAAACAATATAATGATATATAAAAATAATAATGTCCTCCTAGCCGAATATCGGCCACGGTGGCCAGTCTCAATAGAGACTAGCCATCTGCGCGGGACATATTATAGTGCACAAGTGAGTGCGCAAACACAGGAGCACTTTCTATTCCATCACTCTCATGATCCGATGGGACGCCGAGTGACACGACCGGAAAGAGGTCAGAGTACAGAACCGATGGCTTTACGTGCTCTCTGAGGCGCGGGGGTATAATACCGCCAAGACTCCCAGACTTCGGGCTGATGCTGAGTTTTTTTTTTTCACTAAAATGTTCCAAAATCACTTTTGGCTCATTCTATGCGGGTGATATTAAAGCCGTGGTTTACCGCGCTGACTTAATGTGGGTTGGCAGACTTTACATGCCATCCAGAACATTTTGGAGAACTCACAGGCAGCTTAACCGTTTTAAGTATAACAAATTTCAGAGAAAAAATGTGTACAAAATTTATATCTATTTATAGTAAAAATAATTAATACTAAGCTATAGACAGTTTGTGTCTGTACTAGGTTAAACCAGTACCACGGGCGTTCTAATGGCTTAAAAAGTATACTTATCCTTTATTAAAAATTTAAACAATATTTAATTATACAAATTCAAAAATCTAAGATATAATGTTTCAAAATTAACTTATTTTAGAATACTACATAACCCCTCAGTCTCATCATAGGTCAACTTTTGTAAAAAACTACTGACTATTCTTTTACAATTTATATAGTTAAGGTTATATATAAATAGTGACTTATTTATTTTATTGTAAAGATATGGCCCGAGAAAAGGATAAAACCTGTTTGTATAAATAAACTTAGACTCTGATGCACTAGTGCAGATAATATCATTCCGTCTTTTGGTGTTAGTAAGGTTAGCATTGTAAGTGAGTGTTGAGTGTTGTTTTAAAATTGCATGTTTAATAAAGAGTTGGCGGACAGTTAAGACGTTGCATTTTTCATACAGAAGGCACGTAGGAAAAAGGAAAGGTCGAAAAGTTGCAACTTTTAGTATTGCTCTTTGGGCACGTTCAATGGTTAACATTAAGGTTTTTGAAGCACCACCCCAGGAAGTAATGCAGTATTGAATATTTTTTTTTTTTTTATTTTTTTATTAGCCTGTATGGTCTCACTGCTGGGCAAAGGCCTCCCTCCATTCTTTCCAACGCTCACGACTGTGTGCCATCTCTTTCCAATTCTCAAGGAAGACATCCAGTTCGTCCCGCCATCTCCTTCGTGGTCTGCCGCGACCCCGTGTCACTGTTTCAGGGTACCAATCATGAGCTTTGCGTGCCCACAGCTCGTCCGGCATGCGACAGACATGTCCTGCCCAGTCCCATTTAAGCTTAGCAGCCTTTTGAGCCACGTCAATAATTTGTGTTCTGGAGCGCAGTGTAGTGTTTCGAACGTGATCTGTTAATTTAACACCTAAGATACTGCGCTCCATTGCACGTTGGCAAACCTTGAGTTTGGACTTTTGGATGTTTGTCAAAGACCAGGTTTGTGCACCGTAGGTCAAGATGGGGAGAATACACATGTCCATTAATTTCTTCTTTAGAGACATGGGCAGAGTGCCTTTGAAAAGTTCCTTCATGGACCAGTAACTCTTCCAGGCATTTGAATAATAGATTGACATAATGCCTGATAGACTAGTTTAATCAATTTGATATCAGCAATATGGCGTAGTTTTTTAAACACGAATGAGCTTCCGTACCCGATTTGATAAGGCAAGGATATGTTGTTTAAAAGATAGAGCTTCATCGATAATAACACCAAGGTACTTCATGCTATTTGTTAACACAAATAGCATGAGTTCTTGCTAACGCAATAACTGGACAATTGCAGGGAACCAAGGGGCTGGGACAATAGTGTGTCTAACACGCACATGAATTCTGGCAGGGTTTGGGTTCTAATTAGAACCTAAATACTATAATCTGATCTTCTGTGTACAGGCATTTTTTTTCGTCGCGTTCGTTCATGCCGGTCGGCGTAGTTGGTACATACATGCATTTCACGCCGCAGGTCATGGATGCGATTCCCACCCAGGACAGACATTGGTGTTCATGGACATGTCTATTCGTCTGGGTGTATTTATCTTTAATAGTATGTTTTCACAAAAGAATAGTAGTATATGTTGTATCAGTTGCTTCTTTATTTGAGATCAGATGGCCATGTGTGAATAATGTCCCAGGATATTAAGTTACGTCCCAGAATATACTGCATTAATATAGTAGGATTAACTATTCATATTCAGATACATTGATATGACAACGCCGTGTGACAATTACACTGCTGATATAATTTATGCAACGCTAGAACTGTCAAGAGAGGTAGTTCCCACAAGCGCATAAACGGCAGATCAATATTACCAATGCTAAGGCAGTAACTCTAGTGGAAAACTTAATTACTTGTTGACTGCCAATCCGTTACTTGCTGCAGTTTCTTAATTGATACCGGAAAATCTCAACTGTGCTTGCGATAATGCAATTATACAGCGCATCGTAAAGGACTGCCTTTGAATGAAGTATTCCACGGCATCAAAGATCACTAAGTATCACAACAGCTAAGGTCAGGTTTCTTGGACAAAACTTTTATAACGCCTAACCTCATGGCAATATTGTAGCGAACTGTGGGTCAAGGAATTGGAAAGAAATTGGTATTTTGTATGATAGTATTGACGTCGACAGTGACAGTTGGTACAACATTAAGCTCCCGGAACACACTTGCACGCACTTAAGTCCCGGCGACAAGCACTGTGTAAGGGTTCAAACGTAGCACACTTACAAAGAAGCCGTGTCGCACCGTGTGAGAGTTCCGACGTACATTTCTAACTTGGACTGATATCTTGGCCCTTTTTACTTTGACTGATCACTCGCATTTATTACTTTTACTTCTTCGTCCGGATTTGCCTTCGATTGTACTTGACTTAACATTTCCCGTCCGATTTCGATGTATGGATTAAATAGGTACCCCTAAATTATTCCAAATTTCAAACATTTCCAAATTCTTCTTTCTATTCCAGCTGTCTATGACATGTTCATGCATACAAATATCTGTCCTGGGTGAGAATCAAAGTCACATCCTGTAGCAGGCAAATATTTTTCAACCACGCCAACCGGCCTGTAGATCAAGCACAGTATATAACAACCCACACAATGATGAAATGAGATGAAAAGATACTAATGTGCATTTAATATAAAATGAGGACAACAAAGCGGGTAAATTTTTTTTTATAGTTTTACCTTGTGGAAAAGCATCTCTTTACACGTAGCAAGACTAACAACATTAGAGGAACTTTCTTGCAAATAATTCTCTATGATTGATAGCTCTATCTCCTCCTCCAAATGTTTCTATTGTTGCAGTTTAAAATTGTATTTTACCGCCTTCAAATTATATTTTAATTCATAAAATGTTATTTTCTCTTTGTACCTATACTCATAGTTTGTCTTATTACATAAATGTACTCTCTCTCTCTGGTCTCTAATAAAGGAAGATGGTGCTCATATTAAGTGATTATCATATAATATCTATAACGTTGCCATTTGAAGGGGCTTCCCGTAGTCACCACGCTTGTCATGCAAGTTGGCGGTCGAAGTTTGGTGGTAGCTGCTAACAGGTGACGCTGCTGTTTGACTACCTGCTGTGTCCGTTTCGTCACCTTTTACGACACCTACGCATTGTATTGGAATAGCCCTGTTATTTATTCGAAGTCGGAAACCATAGCAAATGTGTAAACAAGCGTGTGTAGCAAACCTGGTGTGTAAGTGAAGATCATCATCTTTATTACAGCTGAAAGAAGTCTACTGTTGAATAAGGCTCTCCCAAGGATCCTTATGGGGGGAAATCATAGTATGATGATCATACTACTCAGAAGGAAGCTGCTGCCCATCTTTTGGTAGATATTCCCTCGGCTCGCCCTCCATTAGATGAGATGGGGTGATTATTTATTATTTATTTATTTATTTTCTTAGCAAGACCAACAGAATTTAACAACACAATGTTTATGATATATTCATAGGCAGCAGAAAGCCATTAACACGTCTCCACGAGTAAATCCTGATTACTTAATTAATAATGTGCAGAATAAATATAAACTTATAAAATACGAACCATCTTAATTATTATCATGTTTTACATAAAACCTTTTTGGAAAAAGTTAAGGCTGAGTACCCGTCTCACTGTTTCAGATATGTTACAAAATATGTCAAAATTATATTCTAATACTCGCCGCACAATCATGAGTGAAGATAATATGGTAAACCAATCAGTACTGCGAACAATACCTTAGTTTTCAATTTCTCTTCCATGCAAACTAAGTTTGACTTATGATACGAAACTTGCCACATCCAAAGATGTCTTCTCGAATCCGTATCCATTGTGTCTGCGACCCACATTCAACTGATTGTGCATTCATACTGATACTCCACTCTAGACAGTTTTGTTGCTCTTACAATTAGGTTTATACGGGTGACTGCCTCGTTGCCCTAGTGCTAGCAAGTTTAACTGCAGATAATGACCTAACTTTCTCTGTTTTACCTTTTGCATACAATCTGGAATGAGCATTTCATACTTCTATGCTACTTCCAAAAATCAAAGATTTAAGGACATGAGTACTTTACTTTCTTTTCTTTTCTGGCCTTTTTGGCTTCTTGGCTTTCTGGCAGCAGTGGACGTCTTTCGGCTGATATAATGATGATGATGATGATGAGTACTTTCAATGGTAGAGCTTTACAGCAGAAGTATAATAATATCTATAATAATGTTCTAATCTTTATTCGTCTAAATAGTCAATATTAGGTAAGAGGCTAATTCCGTGATTTCAAACCTGTATGTATGCTTGTAAGCGCTATATACATATGTTGTCTAAAAAACAATTGGGATCTGTTTCTTTACTCATTGGAAACTTCTGGCTAACTTGACAGTGGATCGAACAATATTTTTTATTCATTCTAGCCTAAGGGGAAAAGTATTCAAAATAAGTACAGCAGTGTATACCCATTAATTGTTTCAAATTTTAAAAATTTCGTCATATTTTTCTTTCTAGACAATTCGCCTATATGTCAGATTAGCCGTAATGATTCTGTCCTTGTCTTCACCTTCATCTTTCTTTTTATTCATAAAACTCACTCTATCTCTTTCTAATTATTCTGGAAACATCTGATGTAAATTTTAACATTAAGAATTTTCATGTCCTTATCATCAGCTATCCTTTTTCCTTTGCTTCTGGTATTATTTAGAACATTCTAAAAGCTACCAAAATCCCTTACTGGTATCAGGGTTCCAAGCCCGAACGTGACATGACCCCCTTCTTAGACATGCTCGTCACGAGCATTGTTATTGCCATAATAACGCGCCAGCCGATCTACATGTACACACGGCTACACATCAAGCTATACATTTCCAGTATAAAATGATCTCACGTTGTATAGGATTTCCATACAATGACAGGTCAGCTTATATTGGAAACTAGCTGTGCCCGCGACTTCGTCCGCGTGTTAATTAGTTTATTTCGTTTTTCTTGTAAAATAAAAGACTTTTTCTCAAATAAAAGTAGCCTAAGTTACTCCTTATTACATCAGCTACCTGCCAATAAAGGTCCCGTCGAAATCGGTCCAGCCATTTCAGAGATTAGCCGGAACAAACAGACAGACAGACAAAAATTGTAAAAATGTCATGTTGGTGTATGTACCGTATATCTATTCATATTAATGTAGTAAAAACCGGTTATTTCAATATTACAAACATATTATTTGTATAGATTTATAGCTTGATGTGTAGCCTACAATCTTCGCAGGGCTTCTTGGGTTCCGCTGTACCCTAGAAGTTACGTCGTTGATCAGTGTAATGACTTCGCAAGGGTCTTCTCAACTAGGTTGCAATTTTGGAGTATTACCTCTTCGCCGGGTGGGGTTACGCAAACAGACTTTGCGATCGTAACGTGTTCTCATTCTTTCACTAGCTTTGTATCCGGCTTCTCTGATTCTGTTCAAACTCAAACTCAAACTCATTTATTCGTGTGATTTTTGGTAATACAGGGTCTTAAAATAAACATAGATCCTCAAAAAATCTGCCAAAAAAGGCGTACACGTTTGCTTTGATATTATACAATCTATACAATAATTTGCTATACATTTTATTTTAAATTACATAAATTTGTACTCTGGAATTACATTATTATCAAATCTATCTATCATTCAATATATTATAATATCATATTTAGTGGCACCAAGTTTAATGTCATATTATGGTTAAAAAAAGTAATATGTCAAAGACTTAAATATTAAATTTGTCATGAAGAATTAAATATGTCAAAATGAAATTAAATTTGAAACCCGTACAGGTCGATTAGGTGTCATTAAATACAATGTCAAGAAAACAAAATACAACATGTCATTGAATACAAATAGCTATTAGTAAATACATCTTCTTCTTTCATTCACGTCTATCAGTTTTATCCGCAATTCGTTGACATAGTCTGTGACACTTCTTTGTGTATCTGGTGGGCATCCTGAAAATAACTAATAGAACAAACAATAATACAATATTTTAATGCCGCTTGCTTTTAATTTATATCCTGACTGTACGTGTTCACCAAACTCAACATATCGGTAATAGAAAGCGTAAAATATCAATACTTTGGAGAACAATAGACTCCAAATTTGACATAACGGGAATCGGCATAAAGGGAATGAATCAATTTGTAATGATACAATTCAAAGGCGCCGTTTCAAGTCAATGTGAATAAAACCGTATATATTTTACTGCATTTTATAAAAAAAAAAAATTATAGACTATCACCAATATATGAAGCGGGTGTAGGAGCGAGTTGGCAAAAAGTGAAAAAAAATAGAGAACTAACCTTCTTTCTTTCCTCCTTTCTGAGCTAATGAAACGTTATAAGCTGCAATTGTCTTGCACACTAAACACCATCAATATCCGGCCAACTGGATATAATCATAATCATATCTCGGGACAATGTCACACAGATCATCCTAGCTCCAAACTAAGCAAAGCTTGTACTATGGGTACCAGGCGACGATATACATACTTATATAGATAGATAAATACTTAAATACATAGAAAACATCCATGACTCAGAATCAAATATTCGTGCTCTGCACACAAATATTTGTACTTACCGGGATTCAAACCCAGGACCACCAGCTTCGTAGGCAGGAGCACTACCAACTAGGCTACGGTGACCGTATACATTACACTTGAACATAATGTTTTAGATTACACATAGGACACAAAAACGACATTAAAAAAGGCCTTTATTGACATTTTACGACTTTAAGTGGAGCCAACAAATATAATGTCTTGCTATCATATTTTCTTTAGGAAGATATTAAAACCGGACATAATAAATATCAGCCTAATTCTACTTTAGGTATGATCCCCAAAACGTAATTAATTTTTCCCTTACTATCATTTGCTCCATCTTAAGAGTAGTCTGATAATCTTCTCAAAGAAATCCTTTATTAAGCTCCGATAGCGTTTATATGGTAGGTAGGTGCTTATATCCGTAATACACTTTCTATTTCACAGAAGGGAAAATATTGAAGTCACATACATACCTACAATAAATAATATAGACTATATAGTATTTGCTTTCCATAACGTTTTATAGTAGAACATTCTCTGATCAAATCGGAGACGTACTTAAGAAAGGTCAGGTCAGAAGTACCCTAAACCGGCGAGCATGTATAAAGAATATTATGTCAGTAAACGAAGCGAAAGAGGTGTGCAAGGATCGTGACAAATGGAAGTCCGTTGTCTCTGCCTACCCTTCTGGGAAACAGGCGTGAGTCTATGTTTATAGTAATTTAATATTTTCTGATTGAAAGAAAAATAAATAAAGTGAACCTATAAAATAAAACAATTTTGTTGTTTTTAAAGTCGTTTAAAGTTGATACGCATACGCTCCGAGTAATATAACAAGGTAATAACACGCGTACAACTTGAAAGGCTTCTTCCAAAGGACCGAAAACCTCATAATTGCACATCATTATTTTGAAATAAACGAGACGATTTAAATATGTGGCTGAATTATTATTATTATATATATTATTTGTACAATTTTGTCTTTGTGATACAAATGTATAGCTCTCTAAAGTTCTACCTTTAAGAAAAATAAGGTTTATTACTCCAATTTTATTATTATTTTATAATAGGTCTTTACCTATGAAATTGCCGTTTTGTATGAAAAAATTTAAACGAATTTTTTTCATGAATTTTTTTATTTGTATTAATCGAAGTAATCACCCATGCAATCAATGCATCTTTGCCATCGCAGTGGCAGTTTATTGATGCCCTTCTTAAAGAAATCAGCTGGACGGGAGGCAACAAATTCTTCAAAGGCATTTTGTACTGCCTCTCGGGTATTGAATTTTTTTCCCGCCAAGAAGTTATCCAAATTCTGGAAAAAGTAGTAGTCTGTAGGCGCAAGGTCTGGTGAGTAGGGCGGATGACGGAGAGCTTCCAACCCCAGTTCTTGCAACTTGGAGACCGTCTGCTGTGCAGTATGAGGTCGCGCGTTGTCGTGCAGGAGCAGCGGAGACGAGCGATTGACCAATGCTGGTTGGAGATGCGCCAGCTTCTCCATCATTGTGCTCAGTTCTTCACAGTAAACATCTGCAGTAATGCTCACCCCGTTTGGTAAGAAGCTGTGATGAATCACACCGGCGCTAGACCACCAAACAGTGACCATCACTTTTCTAGGGGTAAGTTTTCGTTTAGGGCATTGTTTAGGTGCTGAACCAGGATCCAACCAACTTGCTGAGCGCTTGCGGTTATCAAACAGAATCCATTTTTCATCGCAGGTAACAATGCGGTTCAAAATTCCTTCATTTGTGTGTCTGTTGAGCAGTGCAAGGCACGTCTCGACGCGTACTTCGCGCTGGCGATCATTGAGTTCGTGGGGCACCCATTTGTCAAGCTTTTTTACCTTGCCAATTTGACGCAAATGGACCAATATTATTTTGACGCTAACGTCGAAAGCTGCTGCTAATTCAGCCGTAGATTGTGTATCATCAGCTTCCACAACCGCCTTTAATTCGTCATTGTCGACCAAAGTCTTCGGACGACCGCGAGGTTCATTTTTCAGGTCGAAATTTCCAGAACGGAAGCGAGCAAACCAATAACAGGTGGTGCGTTGGTTTGTAGTGTTAGCTCCGTAAACGTCGTTGATGTTGCGTGCCGCTTGTGCCGCGTTGCTGCCACGACGGTACTCATATTCCATAATTACTCGAATTTTTAACGTATCCATGATGACGAAAAAGATTGAAATGCGATGAAAATGTAACACTAATCAATAAAGAAATGACTACTTTTGGAAAAAAGAATCCATGTTTTTAAAATAAAATTAATTTGAAATTAGAATTCTTAGCCAAACAAAAATTATTTTGATTTGAAATGGCCAGTACTGCAGAACGGCAATTTCATAGGTAAAGACCTAATATAAATACCTTCAAAGAAACAGGCAATCAATGTGTGTGTATTTTTTTGTTTATAACTTAACTTTGTTTTTTTAGTCATTATTTTAAACTATGTTTAGCAGACGTCTGTCTGGTGAATATAATTAAAAATAATGTCTGTGTAATAGATATAATTATGTTTTTCTAAATGCATACGATAATATGTATATGATAATATATAAATACATACGATAATATGCATATGATGGGCCGGTTGGCGTGGTTGGTAAATGCTTGCCTTTCACACCAAAGGTCGTGGGTTCGATTCCCACCCAGGACAGAATATATGTATTTGTGTGCATGAATATGAATGTTTTTTTAAATAATAAATAAAATAAAATAAAATAAAAAAGGTTTTTATTCACGTAGACTTTAAAAAAGCGCCTGTAAATAGTCAGAACATGTTTGTAGTAATATAGTTGTATACATTAGATATTATTTCTAGTAACATAGATATTTAGGTACATCTTGTATGAAAACATTTATAAAATTTATTTTATTACAGAAATGATATTTAGCTAGCTCGTATCAAGTATTTGTCCTGAGTATGAGTCTAATTATCTGTCCAAATATGTATTTACAAAAGAAAAGCAGTATTTGTAAATATATCAGTTATTTAGTTCCCTTAGTACAAGCTCGGTTTAGTTTGAGACCTGATGGCCGTGTGTGAATAATGTCACAGGATATGATATTAGATAGATAAATTATATCCAGATACAGAAAAAATAATCATGTCATCACACGAAGATTTTCCTGTATCAGAACCGAACCCAGGACTCTGGCTCAGCAGTCAAGGTCATTAATCACTACACCAATAGGCGCCATACGCCAGCACATCAAGCTACCAATCTGTCAAATTTCCCCAATTGAAACTAAACCTTATGCTTATGAGATAAAGTTGAAAATCTAAAATAAAAATTAAAAAAGAAATTTGCTGATTGGGGTAGCTGGATGTGCTGGCGTCTGTACGTTCCGTTGGTCCCACGAGTAGGTTGTTAGTATTCAAACCCATAATTCTATTTCCACATAATTCATTCTTTCAATAAGCATTCACTTCAATCCGAGATCCAATTTCAAGAATATGGGAGCACTTTTCCTTGGCGGTCGTAAATAGTGGGGAAATCAAACCACCCTTGTCAGTTTGTGAAATGAAATGTGAAAAGTCCTGGTAATGGCGCACTAGGTAATATAGAGCAGATCTTATTAGTTATTCAATTTGACTACACTATTTTCCCCAGTTAATATAGTAATGTAATAACCAAGTTAATTAATGAAGTCCTGGATTCAAATCTAGGGTCGGGCCAATAAGTGTCATCTGAATTTTTCTAACTAGAGCAACGGCTTTACACACTCGTGCCTCAGAGGGAACGTTAAGCTGTTATTAGAAGATTATAGATAGGTCGGAAAGAAGCACTTTTATTTGTTATTCTGCTCAACTTAGTAGGTATATTAAATGGGTTTTTATATGGGCGTGATTATCCTTATAAGTATGTATTTTCAAAAGAAAAGTAGTAGATAGTATGTAGTATATCTGTTATCTCGTTCCCATAGCACAAGCTCTGCTTAGTTTGGAATCAGATGGCCGTGTGTAAATAATACCGGATACCCCGTAGACCGTGGGTTCGACTCCCACCTGCATTTAAATTTTATTTATTTATTTAAGAAAAAACAGTCTTACATAAATATTGTTACAAATAGAAATACAAACAGACCTAATAAGCCATATTATTACACAAACTTTAATTACCTACGCAAACTAAAATGACGAACAAAAGATAAATTTATACAATTCATTCGAAAAATATCGGAAACATATTAATTTGAGTTGGATATAATAATCAAACAATTTTATTGAATGTAGTAAGTAGGTTTTGAAATAAAATGACATTTAGTAATAAACCCACTCTTTAGTTTAGTCTATGTCCAGGTTGCAGTTGAAGTTGGGACTAAGGGTTCTCAATTAAAGTAAATTGGATACAGCTTGTGGAGACTTTTAAAGTTCTTACCGGTAGTAGTACTGACCTTTTTATTTATTATTATGTCTACGATTAATAATATGAATTTCCTAATGAAATTTAGTGATAAACAAAGCGTCATTAAGAAGAAGGTAGACAAAATAAAAACTTACCTTTGTACAAGTAACTAAGGACGTATAAAACTAAAAATTTACTAATATTATATATTTATAAGCTGATATTAAGTTAGATTTTTAATGAGATTGATGATTTATTTTATTGATAGTTATTTTAATTTAACCTTACATCTGATAAATTCACCGGTAAACTAGATCTAGGTAAAACCAGCAAGAATATTTTTTTCTAGTTATCGATGACTGAAACTCAGTACCTACATGTTCCATTAAAAGCGATCAAATACTCCTGAAAGAACTCTGATAAAAAAGGCCACAGTGCTTGTTAAACAAATTTCTTCACAGATAGTATCTGTGAATCTTTTAACCTGACATAGGATTATTTTGGTATTTTGTTATTATTTTTTGACAGTGTACTCAAGATTTAACAATCATAATTATTAATTTTTGCCTACAACATAGCAGAGACATTTTTATGTTAGAAAAGTTCATATTATGTCCCTTAAAAAATAATATCACATTTTCCTTTTTTGACCAATCTGTTGTCCCCAAAAGTCGTATTTCAAAAAAGTCTTCGACCAGTGTGTGTTGCCAGTGATGACTTACGGAACAGAGACGTGGTCGCTCACTATGGGCCTTATTAGAAGGCTCAAGGTCACCCAAAGAGCAATGGAGAGGGCTATGCTCGGAGTTTCCCTGCGCGATCGAATCAGAAATGTCGAAATCCGCAGGCGAACCAAAGTCACCGACATAGCCCGAAGAATTGCAAAACTGAAGTGGCAGTGGGCGGGGCATATAGCTCGTAGAACCGACGACCGTTGGGGCAAAAAAAATCTCGAGTGGCGACCACAAACCGGAAGACACAGCGTGGGCAGGCCCCCTACAAGATGGACCGATGATCTTGTGCGGGACGCTGGAAACTGCTGGAGGCGAATAGCGCAAGAGCGACAATTGTGGAGATCTTTGGGGGAGGCCTTTGTCCAGCAGTGGACGTCTTTCGGCTGATATGATATACGTAACGTAACTGGCTATGTGATAAAGAGAGAAAGAAAATGTGTAGTCGCCCTTGTAGTAATATACGCACGTAACTCTCTCGCTTTCAATCTTCACTAACTTTTATCTCCCTCTTAACTTTTGTTTGCCTCGCCCAATCACTCTACGTAACGCTCTTGTTACGCATTCATCAGCTCTCTCCACAAATCAAGCACTTGTAAAGAAATTTTACTTAAATTACTAGAAACCTTGTATTTGCTTCATAGATAAATGCCTCGTAAGATCATCGGTCCAACTTGTAGGGGGTCTGTCCACGCTGCGTCTTCCGGTTTTTAGGCGCCACTCGAGAACCTTTTTGTCAACTTTAACTGACTGTTTTTCATATCACGATATAAATACGTCAATATTTAAAGGAAGCCTATAAAGCAGTATTTTCATTATATTTAGCTTTATTTAATTAAGAACGGGTGATGTGAATTGGCAAGTATCCGATTACTATTTATAACCTTTGAGGGTTTCTGAGAATGAATTTGTCATGGGCTCTGGTATTTAATAATAATAAATATTCTAGGACATTATTCACAAACGGACATCTGATTGATTTCAAACTAAACAGAGCTTCTACTATTGAAACCAGATTTTTATTTATTTTTTATTTATTTAGGACAACTTACAAAACATACACTAATACATTGAATTCCTACATGTTATAAAATTACGTGCTAAATGTTGCTTTACTTTCAAGTCGCCACGGCATGGTAAAGGACAGGTTCTTTTTTTTATTTACTTACTGAACTTAGGATTATTATAACTACTTAGATTACTACAAATTCAAAGAGTACTAAAACATATTTTAACGAAACTAAGTCACATATATCAATAGACCATTAGGCATAAACACAACACATAAACATGATCGAGACCACCGGACCATATATATATATATATATATATATATATATATATATATATATATATATTTTAGATATATATATATTATGAAACATTGAAAGATGCCATTATGTTGCTTTTAAATATAACTGATATCATAATATAACATATATCAGAAATCTTATCGTATTTTGATATACTATTTTTATTTTGTAAATACATAATGTACATTTGATGTAACAATTTAAGTGCGCGCGTGAAGACGCATTTTTACTGTAGCGTATCTATCCGTTTTTAACACGCTTTTATTAGATTCATACGTATGTATCAGTAAGTAACGGAAACTTTGTACATAATTTTGAATCCATTCAAAACGACGAATAAACTCGAAATTTTGAATAATTATCACGGAAATTTTACAGCGAGATGATTATTTGAGTGATTTGTTGTTCCTTTATAAATGGTAGAGTCTTTGTGCCAAGCAAGTAATTATGAGATAAGTAAATATATAAGAAGAATTTTAGAGAGGTAGGGCACAGCGTTCATTCGCTCGAAGAGCAGCCCGACTGGGGAAGTACCTCCACCTTACAGAAGACATTCCCTAATAATAACATTAATAATTTAATGTTGTGTTTTTGAGTGTGAGTAAGGTCGCCAGAGCTCATCGGGTGGGGGGAAGGGTCAGCAACACTTGTTTGCTGAATCTTAAAGGCCGGCAACGCACCCGCGACTCCTCTGGTGTTGCGAGTGTCCATGGGTGCCGGTGATCACTTACCATTAGGTGACCCACTTGCTCGTTTGTCGGCCTCTGACATAAAAAAAAAGTATAAACACGCTTTTTAGAATACCAACTAAAAAAATGATGCATTAAAACTAATTTATTTTATTGTAAATAAGCGTGCGATGCTTTATTATTAAAATTATCTGCTTTATTATTAAAAATCTGCCAATAAAATATTTATAATAAAAATTTTGGGTACGTGACACCACGCTTTTTTACAATATTTTTTTTATTTACTGAAAATAGAAGTTTAGAGCGAGATATTATTACGCTTTGATGGCGAGGCCTGTTTAACTTTGTTGTTTTTGGAAAATAAATCGCTTGAAGTGGAGTCTGTTAAGTATCCAGAAATTGCTAATGTGGTCCCTTAAAATATTAAAACCGTCAAGAAACTCGGACTTCAAAAGACTTGTAAATGAGTTTGTTAGAGACTGCAAACAACTGGTGTTTCTCAGGCGCAATTGAATAAAATTATGTTCCTTACATTCAATTAACATAAAATTTGAATTGCCGCCGTTTTTGTTCAATGAAGTCAATTGTGGATAGCAAAATAAGGTATAGAAAGAAATATTTTTATTAGACATAAACACACATTAGAAAGAAAATTATCACACTATCTCACCATATCGCCCAGAGAATGGGCAGTAGCGTCTCTCTGTCTATTGTGTTAGGTTGAATAATGTTTATTTTAAAAATCTACTAAAATTAAAATGGGTTATTAATTATATTTATGTGGCAACACTGAACGGTGACGTGTCGCAAGCTGGCGGATCCATCAGTCACTTTTGCTTGGAGCGTCGTACGGGTCGGACGTATAAAGCTAGAGTATTGCTGTGTTACCTTTAATTGTGTAAAGATAAATAAGTGTTGGTTTAATATCCAAATATAATATAGTTTTACCTACGGAGTTCAAGGAGTTTTATTACAATTGGCCCATCAAACTGTGATCGCCAACTTGTTCGCGGAGTATGGCGATTGCGAATATCCCTCCAAATTTTTGACACGATTCCATTGTAGAAATCTTTTCGGGAGGCTTTTATCCAGCAGTTGTGTCATCGTCAGCATCGTGTCATCGTCAAGTGGTTCACCGCCGCTCATGTGTACTCGCAACACCTGAGGACTCACAGGTGCGTTGCCAGCCTTTAAAAGAGTTTGCAATCAAGTGTTGCTACCCAAATGAGCTCTGGCCTTACTCGCACGCAGAAACGCAACATTAACATGTTAATGTCTTGTGTTAACTGGTGGTACTTTCCCAGTCGAGCTGCTTAGTGATCAAATGAAGGCTGTGGACTACCTCTATAATATGATAATAATATTATTAATAAAGTACATTTCTTGCAAAATCAGATAATGAGGTTCTGAAAATCAGAAGCTAAGCCAAAAAGTTATTTAGGGATTTTTCTGTTAAGGAACAGCAAATATCAGTCTTAAAATTAGTGTTATTACACCATCGTGCCACGGAGCACGTTATCCATCGCACCATCGTGGCACGTTAAGCTATTGCTCTTGCACCCAACCTCTTTTAAATCTCTTTCCTCTTCTACATTTGCTGTGCCCGACAGGTCCATAATGATGCCATGTAGGTATTATTTATAACAACTAATTGACATCGTGGAATGCAAATAAAACATTGAGTATTAAGTATTAAATCATGCCTGCCCCATACGTAGGATCATGAGAATGTAGAAAAAGTGAGTACACTTGTGTTTGTATACATCCTTATGCATATTTGTGGCGCAAAGATGGCTCGGCTTCATTGAAACTGACCGCCATGACCAGAATTCGTCCAGTAGGACATTATTATTAATTTTATTTTTTTATGTACACACAGTAAAAATTAAATAAAAGCAAGTATACAAAATGAAAGTGTACAAAGGCACTGCTTATTTCTAATGAAATCTCTTCCAACAGGCCCGCGAGAGGAGATATAGTATCAAAGAGGAATTGTGTGTAGGTTAGTCTAAATATTAAATAAAAACTCATTAGTCAGAAGAATATACATAAACTTACATACAAATTCTTAAATAAATATAACTTACATCCACTTAATGATCATATCATACAAGTTTTTCACATATTGTCCACTTTAATCATCTTCATCATCATATCAGCCGAAAGACGCCCACTGCTGGACAAAAGCTTCCCCCAAAGATATCCACAATTGCCGGTCTTGCACATATCCACATCCAGCGACTTCCAGCGACCCTCACAAGATCATCGGTCCATCTTGTAGGGGGTCTGCCGACGCTGCATCTTCTGGTTCGTGGACGCCACTCGAGAATCTATGTGTCAACTTCAACTGACCGTTATTAAACTCAAGATAAAATACGTCAATATTTAAAGTAAACTTTTAAGCAATATGTTCATTATAATAAGCTTTATTAATTTAATAAAGTACTAACAAATACCTATATTAGGTTTAGTATCTTAAAATGTCACCAAAGCGTTCGTTACAACGCTGTTTATAAACGTTATTTGACAACACAGTGAAAATAAATTAGCTTGACCAGTTTTACAAATTCGTTCGACATTTAGGTAATAATAAAAATATATAACTATAAAAATAATCATTTGGGTCAACTAACACATTATTAGCTGTTCCCAAACCAGGCTGAGTCTGCACAATTCACACATGATTCTGTGGGACGTCTAGCGACACAAAGGGAAAGTGGTCAGGCACAAGACTTTACGTGCTCTCGGAGGCACAGGGGCATTAATACCAACAACTACCTGACTTCGGGCAGATAATCATTGAATTGAGATTTGGAGCAAATGGGCTGTGTTGGTGTGTGCAGTAGACAGACTGATAGCCACAAGAGTGCAACGGTTAAAGTAAAACTTGTTTTTAGGGTTCCGTAGCCAAATAGCAAAAAAACGGAACCTTTATAGATTCGTCATTTCTGTCTGTCTGTCCGTCTGTCTGTCCAACCGTATGTCACAGCCCCTTTTTACCGAAACTATAAGAGCTGTACTGTTGAAACTTGGTAAGTAGATGTATTCTGTAAACCGCATTAAGATTTTCACACAAAAATAGAAAACGATTAATAATTTTGACGGTTCACCATACATAGAACTGAAACTCAATTTTTTTTCTACGGATAGCTCTTCTTAAATGATATGGAGCTTTCTCATATAATTTTTTTCTAAACTGAATAGTTTACGCGACACTTCCAAAGTGGTAAAATGAGTATCCCCCCCCTGTAACTTCTAAAATAAGAGAATGATAAAACCAAACAAAAATATGTGATGTATATTACCATGAAAACTTCCACCGAAAATTGGTCCAAACGAGATCTAGTAAGTAGTTTTTTTTTAAGTATTTCAGTTGATTAAATAAAAGGTAAATTGCGGTTTACGATTTATGACGTATACATAAATCGTAAACCGCAAATTACCTTTTATTAAATCAACTGAAATACTTGCTGCTACGGAACCCTTCATGGGCGAGTCCGACTCGCATTTGGCCGGTTTTTTTATGGCAAATCAAGGTAAGGCACTTTCTCTCATAGCAGCTGTAAAAATTCCACAGCTGGACAAAAGCCTTCTCCAAGAATCGCCTTAACTGGATATGCCATTATCGCCACGTGTTGATGGTCATACTACATAAAGGCGTCTCTCTGTGTAGTATGACCATCAAGGCCTCTGGTAGATATCGGGTCGACTTCTACGCCCCCCACGGGATAGTATGGGTTGATGAGATTCTAATATTCGCCGCCGTCACCACAAAGCAAACACACTTTCCCTGTTTGTCTAAGATTAAGACGATTAGCCAACTATTAAATTTAGTCTGTAGCTGTAGCAATTTCAGTAAAATAAATTTTGTAGGCGCGTATAACGGGACGATGAATAATTAACTAGCTGTTCTGATCACAGATATAATTGGATGTATTTTAGAACAGCTATGACACTGTAAAGATAAATCGCAGAAGATCAATTTCTTCTCGTTTGTCATGTAGCGAATGGAATGGATTAAAAAATAATAACGTAATCATCAGTGAGGCAGGCATTAACTAAAAAGGTGGTATTTTTAGACACCTAGTCTTAACTTTTATCCGGAATAAAATAACATTATTTTACAGTATATATATTTACTATACAGATCTTCAGAAGGTATTTAACTCCGTCATACTCGAAGGTCAAACGCCAAAAGTATGGCACAGGATTCTGATCGTGCTTTTTTTCAAAAAAGGCAATAAAACCCTGTTGAAGAATTACAGAACCACTTACTGCTGTGCCATGTTTACAAGTTGTTTTCGAGAGTCATTACGGATCGTCTTGCACGCAGGTTTAACGACTTCCAGCCTCCCGAACAAGCCGGTTTCCGAAAAGGCTACAGTACCATAGACCACATACCTTCGCTGCGGCAAGTTATACAGAAGATCAAAGAGTATAACCAGCCATTATGCTTAGCGTTTGGGAACTATGAGAAAGCCTTTGATTCTATCGAAACATGGGCCGTGCTGAGGTCTCTTCAAAGGTGCCAAATTGACTATCAGTATGTCCAGGTGTTAAAGTGTACGTACAAAAACGCCACCATGTCAGTCGTACTTTAGGACCGAACTCGAAACCTATTCAATTGCAGCGAGGCGTGAGACGGAGAGACGTCATATCTTCGAAACTGTTCACCGCTGCATTGGAAGATGTCTTCAAGCTTCTGGACTGGGAAGGCTTTGGCATCAATGTCAATGGCGAGTACATCACCCACCTTAGATTTTCCGACGAGATAGTAGTCATGGCTGACGACTTGACGACCTCGGTACAATGCTCGATAGCCTCAGCAGATTCTCTCAACAAGTGAGTTTGAAAATGAACATGGATAAGACGAAAATCATATCGAACATCCATGTTGCACCCACTCTAGTTAAGGTTGGAGAGTTGAAGACTCTGCACTTGAAATTGTAGAGAACTATATTTACCTAGGACAAACCATCCAACAAGGTAGGTCCAATTTCGAAAAGGAGGTCAATCGTAGAATCCAACTTGGCTGGGCAGCGTTCGGGAAGCTACGTAATATCTTCTCGTCCCAAATACCGCAGTGTCTCAAGTCGAAAGTCTTCGACCAGTGTGTGTTGCCAGTGATAACTTACGGAACAGAGACGTGGTCGCTCAGTATGGGCATTATCAGGCGACTCAAGGTCACCCAAAGAGCAATGGAAAGGGATATTATATATACTACTATACCTATACTTGGAGTTTCCCTGCGCTGCTGAGATCCGCAGGCGAACCAAAGAAACCGACATAGCCCAAAGAATTGTCAAACTGAAGTGGCAGTGGGCAGGGCACATAGCCCGTAGAACTGACGGCCGATGGGGCAGAAACGTTCTCGATTGGCGACCACGAACCGGAAGACGCAGCGTGGGCAGGCCCCCTACACGGTGGACCGACGTACTTGTCCGGGTCGCGGGAAGTCGCTGGATGCTTCAGGCAGCGCAGGACCGGCTATTGTGGAGATTCTTGGTGGAGGTCTTTGTCCAGGAGTGGACGTCTTTCGGCTGATATGATGATGATACAGATCTTGTAACAACAAGAAATAATTTCCGTTTTAGATATAATTTATAATCAAATACAACAGCTCATTTGAAAGGAGCCTTAAAATGTACTTTAGTTGTTTTTGCAACTGGCTTTTCTAGTTGCAAATCTCTCGATATATGAGGCTCTACCCTCATGTGTCTTGCTCTAGATAGAAGTGGAACTGTATAAATTGGTAGCAGGTCCTAAGACTGAACATCATGGAGAAACTAGAGGCAAAGTGAGAAAGTGAAGGAAGGGAAGACAAAAACCCAGACCAAAATCGTACCCAGAGACTTATCCTATATAAGTTATTAGGTTTCCAATTGATTAGCTTTGGACTTCGGATGAAGTGATGGAATAGGAAGTGCCCCTGTGTTTGTGTACACACTTGTGCACTATAATATTTCTTGAGAAGATGGCTAGTCTCCATTAAGACTGGCCGCCATTATCATTATTGTAATGCCAGCGTAATGTAATATAATGTGAGCTTGATATGAGTAACACATTTTGTTCTGTAGAGATACTTAGCTCAACTCGTTCGTTACTAGAGTACTTTTTAGGGCTTAAACTAAACTTCTGTTTTCAACTATACAGTACAACAAAATCGTTACGAAGGAAGGGAATTAATTAAATTGTAATTTATTTGGAATCTTTAGCGTAACTGCTGAATTTCACAAAGTCCAAACTTGATTGGGATTTCATTCAACGGCATCTGAAATATTTCAATTATCTGAAATTAGCTTTCGCATGGCATGAGCAAATGATCCACCTGGCTAGTTGTCACGTTAATTATATTGACGGTTGGATGAGTTTTATCATTAATTAATATGATTTATTCTTGATATCGGCATATTCACTGACTATAATTTTATTATTGATTTTGCCGCCTCCGACGAAAATTATAGCTGCTTCAAGTTTTACTTTAAAAATCGGTAGTCATAAGCTGAAATTATTATGTTAGTAAAAATACCAATATCCCAATTTATTATCTGATTATAAGAAGAAAGAAAAACAAAGTTTATTATTTCTAAATTATTTCTTCACCCGGTTATTATTAGCATAATAGACAGTACTAAGGTGTACTGGTATGATGAACCTAATTGAATATAGCTGAGCATTACGCTTCAGGTTACTGCAGCACTGATTATGATGTTTAACTTAAAGTAATGAAAATACACCAAATTTAGCCATATAAACTTAAATAAAGACTATAGTTTTATTACAAGTTCTTGATAATTTTAAAAATAAAGTTAAAAAAAATTGTAATATCAGTTATCTGGTTTCCATAGTACAAGCTCTGTTTAGTTTGGGATCAAATGGCCATGTGTGAATAATGTCTCAGGACGTTATTATTATTACTACTACTACCCTAAAAGGGTGGCCTCGGGTATTAATTGTTTAATTTAAGCTACTGGTTAAGAGCCTTCTGCGCTAGCCAAATGCTCATTGCCTTCAATTCTTTAATTTTAATATTGTACAACTAAATTTCAAAATAATAGATTAATTTTTTTAGACTAATTATATTTTTGTAATTTTCTTACTGTATTCGACTATGTTTATGTACTCCATTGTGAACTTGACAAGTACAAGTGTATGTTAATACCCAAGTGCTGAATAAATTTCATTATTTCATTATTACTAAATTCTTTATTGTACACCAAACTCTTAATCAGTACAAGAACAATACACATTAGAGAGAACAGTACAATTGGCGGTTTTATCACTAAAATGTGATCTCTTCCGTCTGGAAGAGATCACATTTTAGTGATGACGGCACTTACCCGTGACTGCATCCTTTTTCCTGTTTCCTAAGTAGGTTGTCTAACCTACTTAGGAAACAGAAGAAAGGATACAGTTACGGGTAGTTGCCTGTGTACAGAGTGTTTAAATAAGGTACCTATTTAATAATATTATTAAATTAAAAATAACAATAAAAGTAATAAATAAAATTTGATTAAAACAGATACGTAAACATAGATAGACATTATAATTATTAAGTCAAAAACTAAATTATTATCTGCGGACACGGAACAGAACAAAGCATGCTAAGTATTATTAAAAAAACACAAACTTTCATTATAAAAATAAATTACATCCAGACACAGAACTTATCACAGAAGGATATGTCCCGGGTGGGAAATCAAACCCACTATTTCTGGCTTAGTAGTTAGGGTCGCTAATTACTGAGCCAATAGTCAACTTTAACGAAAATAATATTTAATTATTGCTAAACCTTTATTAAGACTGTATTCAAGAAACACTTAGTGAGTTGGGCGATTGGTTTCCGCACTTAGCCCCCTAATTGGGCCATTGTACGTGAACTTATTTGGCTACTCAAACCATTTTAGTTCCATCCAAAAGTCCAAGAGGCCTCGAAAGCTTGGCTTGAGAGTACTTCCTGCAGTGTCTTCAGATCGTTTAGGAACTTTACCCGTTGGCTGGCAACGCTATTGCAGTGCAGCGGTACGTGTGTCGGTGTTTCTTTAGATTCAATGCATCCTCTGCACCAGGGGCTGTCTGTGACGCCAATCTTGAAGAGGTGTTTGTTTAGTGTGCAGTGTCCGGTGATTGTGCCTATCACCATGCGCAAATCTTTTCTGTTCAGATGTAGTAGACTGCGTGATAGACGTTTGTTCAGAGATGGTAGAATTTTCTTAGTCTATATACAATAAAGAAACACTTATTAAAATCTCTAAACTCACTTTTCTAGAGCATATTTACAAAAAAAAATGCAGCGCATTTAATCAACCTGCATATTCAACGCTAGAATAAAAACGCCTCTGAAAACCGACACAAAGTAAATGCTTCCGAGGCCTAACGTAGTACTTCATAGCAAACATACAGCGCTTTAGGTAACAAGAGGAGACACAGAATATGAGATGGAGCACAATAATAATAATATCCTGGGACATTATTCACACACGACCATCCGATATCAAACTAAACAGACCTTGTACTATAATAAAATAAAATAAATTCAAAAGGTTTTTACTAAAGTAGTAGATTATTTATAGGTACATCTTTATGTACGCGAAGTGTATGAAAAAAATAGAATACAACATTTTATTTATGATTTAGCTACTTAGAAGTTATAATCAAGCTTATATTATATAGGTTTAATAATGAAGTTTAAGGTTTTAGATACAATTTACTAAATCTTGTCTAAATGTCTATAGAAACCAGATAACTGATATAGTACGTATATCAGTTATCTGGTTTCTATACACATTCAGACAAGATTTAGTAAATTATATCTAAAGCTTTAAATTTCAATATTAAACCTAATATAAAATACAAAACAGGGTAATGCTCAAAATTTTTGCGCTATCGCACAAAGGAGATCACAACGGAACGTGTTACAACTGAACTAAAGTGTTACAACGGAATTTGTAAACCTTAGTACACATAACCACCACTGAGAACTATTTTTTAAAATATTTTTTTATTGCTGTTGTGATTTTACCCGTAAGAACCATAGTTTTAAAATAAAAAAAATATTTTTTATTCTTAAGGAGGTATTTTTATTTATTGTTAAAAAAATGGCATTTTACTATACCTAATGGCATATTTATGCCTTATATGACTATGAGTATCATTTAAACAATAATCAAGAAAGCCTATTATAGGACCTAGATACGTTTTGTTTCTTTATCATATGCGGCTTGGGATGGAACTTCATGTTTTTTTTTATTAAGCTTTGATTCCGTCCGTTTCTGAGTCATGGATGTTTTCTATGTATATAAGTATTTATCTATCTATATAAGAATGTATATCGTCGCCTGGTACCCACAGTACAAGCTTTGCTTAGTTTGGGGCTAGGATTATCTGTGTGACATTGTCCCTAAATATTATTATTATTATTCCCGCCACTGCTTTCGCAACTCATTTTTTTCATCTTCATGTAATTCAGCATTTTTCCTTTTTTGGCTTTTGTTCTTTCATAATAATTTTTTTTCAAATCTTTATAATTTGCCGGATTACTCTGTTTTAATTTTTCTCGGTACCTTCGATACCGTTCCGCCTCAGACATAGGCACCTTGAAAGTAATAAATAAAAATAAATAGCTAACCAGTACTTACTATGTAATTTATTTTAAGTTTATTCAAGTAATCAACAACAAAATTTTAACTCAATTGGCTCAAATTTAACTAACAAAATTTCATTACAGAAACCGGGACTGGCGAAAGTAAATAAAAGCTTTTTAATATTAAAGTTGCGATAGGTTAAATAAAAATTAAAAAACAATGATGTACACTTACCTTTATAAATTCTGTTGTGACACGTAGCACAATTAGTGTCACAATGTCGCACAAGGGAACAAAATTTCGACACGATCTAACCTAAAAAAAATCATAACACCAAAATTACTAGACGTACCTCTAATACAGTGTTATATTTCAGTAGAACATACTTTCTCTTAGAAATAATATAGTTTTTTTATACTTTTCGTTTTTTTTATTTAGTTAAACTATACCGCCACCAAATTTCTACAAAGTGCGCAAAAAATTTGAGCCTGTCCCAATACTAATTTTGTTTTGTAAATACATACTTAAATAGATAACTACACCCAAACTCAGGACAAATAGAAATGTTCATGCACTCCAATATCTGTCCTGGGTGGGAATCCAAACCTCTGGCTTAACATTTACTATTATTCTGAATCTGACTCTCTTGCTTAGAAGTTAGGGTCACTATTGACTAGACCAATAGGTCTAGGTCTGTCGGTCTAGTTATTACTAGCCTAGGCAAAGTTATGACTACAATCGGTTCATAAATATATACATACAAAACCAGCTCCATTTTAAAGCCACATCAAAAGTAAAATAAAAATATTTTCTATATTTTTTCCTTTACTCAAATTTAATACAGTCTTAAAACCATTTGTTAAACAAATACACTTCTATTCAAAGGTGTTTCAATTCGTGCTACTGAATAATATTTTCGTCAAATCAATACTTAAATAAAAATGTATAAACACATTTGTTACACAAACGTTAATGTATATCTATACTTTCTTATGTTATTTTTTAACTTAAAAACCCGGCTCAAAATGGGTATTTATTTCTGTGTCATGTGTATTACAAACATGATGATTGTGATGAGCAGGATTATTTGTTCCGTTTCTGGGTGTAATTCATCTATAATAATAATATGTATGTATATAAGAATATAGAAGTATGTTTATTAGTTGTCTGGTTACCATATTAAAGACTCTGCCTAATTTGGGATTAGGTGGCAGTGTTAGATGTCGCAAGGTATTTAGAGATTTATATTTGTTCGATAGAAAAAACTTTGGAGGTATTTCCCATATAAATTTTAACTAAGGGTTTATAATGTTCGTGGTATGGTTTACAATCACAAATTATTGTAATAAACTTTACTTGCTGTAGCTTCAGACATTTGCACCACGTTGCCACAGCCCTGTCCAACGTGTATATCCCTGACTGAAAGGAATACGGCTCTCGCCCTCATTTCAGCGAAGGGTAAAAATTCTACAGTAGGTAGTTTATAATAAAATACCCACGATTTATACAAGGCATATGAATGTAATTTAAAGAAAAAGTAAGTAAGTAGTAAAAATTCACGTTCAAAATTAGTTGCACTGACCAGTCTGTAAGTGATCGGTGAGGTCGAGCACCTAGGCACTAGCTTATTCCATAGATGGGTAACCGTCGAAGTGGTTTAATTTCTAAGTGTCTTTGTTCCTCGGAGGGCACTTTAAGCTGTCGGTCCCGGTTGTTATCATGAGGTAACAGTCAATAAGCCATGTCAGAGGCCTTCATGGCGGCTGACTACTACCCATCATCATCATCTGCCTCACTGCCCATACGATGAAAAAATGGCAACTAGTCCCAATAAATAATAGCATAATTATCGTGCACAAACACAGAAGCATGATTCAAGTGGAAGCGCCGGCTGACAAAACGAGGAGGAAAGAGTACCAGTGACTTTATTTGGTCTTGAGACACGGAGTTGAAACGTCCACAACTTCCAGGCTCCAGACAGCCGTTTTTTTTAAGAATTAACCTTATATCATTTTAGTTGTTAAATGTTTTAAAAAATATATATTATTAGACAACTTGCTGTTGATTCAGACGTTTGCACTATGTTTCCCACAGCCTTCTGCAACGTGGATATTTCTGGCTGAAAGAAATACGGCACTTGCCCTCATTTCAGCGAGGGGTAAGAATTCTGCAGGAGTGTTTATTAAAATAACTATGATTTATATAGGGCGTGTGAAAGTGTTTTTTATGGGATCCAAAGAGAAACTTATCGACGGGGTTTGGTAATTCGTGTCCATGTTTAAAGTTTATTAATATATTTCCAATGAGAAAGTTCCAAAGGAAAGGAAAGGAAAAGGATCCAAAGAGAAACTTATCCAGGGATTGAGGTAATTAGTGTCGATGCTCAAAATATGTTCATATATATCCCAAGCGAAAGGTCCAAAGAAAAGGATTTAAAAGAAAACTATCCAGGGATTTAGGCAATTAGTTTCCATGCTTAAAATTTATTGATATAATAAATGCAAATATTTATGCATTATTTACGTTTGCATCTTACAATTTGCCACAAAACATATATTGTACGTATGAGGTATCATATTTAGCCTAAAAGCATGTAAATACAAAATTCAAATAATCAGAATACTGTAGTTAGAATAACTTAGTATTATGTCATTATTCATAATAATAACATAAACCGGCGAGCATGTATGAAGAATAATAGGTCTTTACCTATGAAATTGCCGTTTTGTATGAAAAAATTTAAACGAATTTTTTTCATGAATTTTTTTATTTGTATTAATCGAAGTAATCACCCATGCAATCAATGCATCTTTGCCATCGCAGTGGCAGTTTATTGATGCCCTTCTTAAAGAAATCAGCTGGACGGGAGGCAACAAATTCTTCAAAGGCATTTTGTACTGCCTCTCGGGTATTGAATTTTTTTCCCGCCAAGAAGTTATCCAAATTCTGGAAAAAGTAGTAGTCTGTAGGCGCAAGGTCTGGTGAGTAGGGCGGATGACGGAGAGCTTCCAACCCCAGTTCTTGCAACTTGGAGACCGTCTGCTGTGCAGTATGAGGTCGCGCGTTGTCGTGCAGGAGCAGCGGAGACGAGCGATTGACCAATGCTGGTTGGAGATGCGCCAGCTTCTCCATCATTGTGCTCAGTTCTTCACAGTACACATCTGCAGTAATGCTCACCCCGTTTGGTAAGAAGCTGTGATGAATCACACCGGCGCTAGACCACCAAACAGTGACCATCACTTTTCTAGGGGTAAGTTTTCGTTTAGGGCATTGTTTAGGTGCTGAACCAGGATCCAACCAACTTGCTGAGCGCTTGCGGTTATCAAACAGAATCCATTTTTCATCGCAGGTAACAATGCGGTTCAAAATTCCTTCATTTGTGTGTCTGTTGAGCAGTGCAAGGCACGTCTCGACGCGTACTTCGCGCTGGCGATCATTGAGTTCGTGGGGCACCCATTTGTCAAGCTTTTTTACCTTGCCAATTTGACGCAAATGGACCAATATTGTTTTGACGCTAACGTCGAAAGCTGCTGCTAATTCAGCCGTAGATTGTGTATCATCAGCTTCCACAACCGCCTTTAATTCGTCATTGTCGACCAAAGTCTTCGGACGACCGCGAGGTTCATTTTTCAGGTCGAAATTTCCAGAACGGAAGCGAGCAAACCAATAACAGGTGGTGCGTTGGTTTGTAGTGTTAGCTCCGTAAACGTCGTTGATGTTGCGTGCCGCTTGTGCCGCGTTGCTGCCACGACGGTACTCATATTCCATAATTACTCGAATTTTTAACGTATCCATGATGACGAAAAAGATTGAAATGCGATGAAAATGTAACACTAATCAATAAAGAAATGACTACTTTTGGAAAAAAGAATCCATGTTTTTAAAATAAAATTAATTTGAAATTAGAATTCTTAGCCAAACAAAAATTATTTTGATTTGAAATGGCCAGTACTGCAGAACGGCAATTTCATAGGTAAAGACCTAATATTATGTCAGTAAACGAAGCGAAAGAGGTATGCAAGGATCGTGACAAATGGAAGTCCGTTGTCTCTGCCTACCCCTTTGGAAAACAGGCGTGAGTCTATGTATGTATGTATGTAATAACATAATGTATACCACATAATCAAAGTTATAAAAATGTAGAAGGTATAATAAATATTGCAATTACAAATTTTAGTACCTTGTCTAGAATTTATTTATTAAATAATAATAATTAATATCTTGGGACAAGTTAGACACTGCTATCTGATCCCAAACTAGGCCGAAAATGTACTATGGCATCCAGAAAACTGATTAACATACCTATATATTGCTAAATATATAAACATTAAAGATAAAGTACTTACACCAGAACTAATAATCGTGTTCATTTAACGTATACCCCTAAATCATGGTTATAATAATATAATCTAAAAAAAATGATTCAATAAAACTTAACCATAAAAAGGTAATAAAAGTAAATAACCTTTTTAACTACAGAATTATAAAATAAACTTGATGACTTTATTGTGTAAACAAAATAATAATATTAATAAAAAAAACATGTATATATTTTAAAAAATCTTGCATGGAAAGCCCACAATGGTTTTAATGTAGGGGATACATAATATTTAATTTTGTTCAAGATTACATAACAATTATTTTTAATATCGTCCTTTTTGACGCCTAAGCTCATTGTAGGAATATATGTAGATATATATTTATTTTAGTTTTAATTTAAAGTGTGTTATATTTTTATATAAATAAACTTCTTAGTGATAGAAAAATGTATTTCTTTTCAATAATTAAGTTAAGTTGAGTTGTTTATTGAGGTAGAACAGAGTGCTTCAAAAAACTAGTCCTATCTACGAGTATATAATAAATGTTACTAAATCTTAAATAAAATGAAAAATAACCCATGGAAATCCACGGACGGTTTCAAAACGACCTCTAAAACAGAGAAATTCTAATAATACTGATATTAGTCATTTATTAGTGTTCTGTAATTAAATTAAGTTTAGATTGAGAAACTGTCAAAACATCCGCCTCAGCAAATGAGAACTTCTATCAACAAACATTTTAAATGAATAGCAAATGTTTTCGTTGGTAGTTTACCACACATTATAAATTAGACAACAGAATGAAAGTTGGGACAAGCCTCTCTCTGTCATGGCACTCTAACAATAGCATATTCATTTGTAAACTACATCACAACAATGTATCCATCGATAAGATTCGATCAATTGTGTCTGCTCCAATTGAATGTATTGTGTAACTTATGTGTAGATTGAACTGTACTTAACTACTACACACCTATCTACTCTGTATTCCCTATCCTTCGTCTATCCACTCCATAATTGGTTGTCTGGAAGAAATAGCAGTAACGATAAGACCGCCCTTTGTACCTAATTTATGTATGCTCATTTAAGTTTTAAGTTACGGTGTACAATAACGAGAATTTTAGTTTACTTTAATACTTATCGTATGGGCAGTGGTTACCCTAGTATCAAAGTATTTCAAGTCACTCAGAAGGCCTCTGTTATGGCTCACGAATATTGTTTAAAGACTATAACCGGGACCGACAGAGAAGGTCAAAAATTATCCCACTTTTGTGGTCGCCCATCTGTGACCGCAAGCCTTAACATCTATAATAAATAAAATAAAAAAGGTTTTTATTCACGTGGACTTTAAAAAAGCGCTTGTAAATAGTCAGAACATATTCGTAGTAATACAAAATTAATTTATAATTATTTCTAGGTACAGGATATTTAGGTACACAGATTGTAGGAAATAATTTACAATAAGATTTATTTTATAACAGTAACGATATTCAACTAACTTAAATTAATTAATTAAACTAACTTAACTTAAATTAATTACATTAAAATTACGGAACGGTGTGAGAATTTTAAGGTTTAATACCGGTTTTAAGTTAGGTTTTAGCATCAGACTATGAGTGTATCTTTTCTACGGACACAAAGTATATCCAGACACAGGGCTATTTATGGGTCACAGTAATAGTTGTCCTGTAAAAATCTAACCTGGTACTCAAAGTGGCGAGATGACTCTCTTAACCGCTGCGCCACAAGTGCAGTCCAATTTAGAGCAACTGTCGTTTTACGCTTATAAGAGAGGTAGGGCACAGCGTTCATTCGCTCAAAGAGCAACCCCACTGGGGAAGTACCTCCACCTTACAGAAGACATTGCCTAATAATAACATTAATATTTTAATGTTGTGTTTCTGCGGGTGTGTAAGGTCGCCAGAGCTCATCGGGGTGGGGGGAAGGGTCAGCGGCACTGGTTTGCTGACCCTTAAAGGCCGGCAACGCACTCACGACACCTCTGTTGTAGCGAGCGTACATGGATGGCGGTGATCACTTACCATAAGGTGACCAGCTTTCTCGTGTGTCGTCGACCTGTTATAAAAAAAATAATTGAACAAACACGTAGGCATCTTGTCTGAGAAACAAGTCAAAACGCTTGCTAAAGTTAAGAAAGAAAGGAAAGTCCACTGACATAAGCAAAGCTCTTATATTGTGTGTATAGACTCTGGGATATTATTTACCTGTGTGTATATTGAATCAAAACACTTTGTACACGCAAAATCATGTATAATTAAGAGTACTTACTTAGTTTAGCCAGATTTGATTTAAGCTATAGGATGTAGCGGGAGAGTTGAATATATTAATTTCTAAACATTACATTTACTTACAGAAACATAATTTAAGACATCAAATACTTTACTAATTTACCTGAATTGTTACACACACAATTTGAAAATATTAATTTCTAAACATTACATTTACTTATAGAAACATAATTTAAGACATCAAATACTTTGAATATATTAATTTCTTAACATTACATTTACTTACAAAAACATAATTTAAGACATCAAATACTTTACTTAATTACGTTAATTGTTACACACACAATTTACACTAATAATACAAAAAAAAAATACAAGTTTAACCTATTAGATCATAATTTTAATTATGAGATAGGTCGCTACCTAGATATAAACAGATTACGTAACTTTGGTTATGCATCACCCTCTCCACTGTCGTATATAAATTAGTGAAAAATAGTAACCAACAGATTCAACCTCTTCAGGTTTTTGGTTTTTACCCGTTACTTTATTTAAATGTTTACATAAAAACATAATATGCAGTACAAAGTCTATGACTTAGACCGTAAATTAAATCCATTTCAGTTTAGTTTGCGGTCAGGGATTTGTTACGTTTAATTGTTAGTTTTAGTTGTTAATTTTATGATATGCTCCAAAACGTGGTATACGTTTTGGAGCATATCATAAAATTATGTATTACCACTATGTTTGGGGTTCAATTATATACCTTTGTTATATCATAAAATACTAAATATAGGTATCACTAATAGATCTATTACGAAAGAAGAGTACAATAAATATGTATGTATAACTCATCGACCCAACACCCAACATTGATGGAGACCTGTAAGACGGTGGGCTGATGACATTATCCATGTGTCAGGAAACGACTGGACAAATACAGGCAAGACAGGGATCTGTGGAAAAAGCTGGAGGAGGCCTTTACCCAAAAAGGGGTCCATATTTCAACAAATAAATAAACTATAACATTTGAAATGTATCTTGGAAATATGGAATTAAATGGCTTTTTTATTTTTTATTTATTATTTTAACTCATCGACACCAAATTTTGACACAACCAACTTGTAGCGCGTTCAACAACATAGTGCCTATCCATTCGATTCCACGACCTGTCAAACGTCACCGCTTGGTGTTGACACATAAATAATTGTTATTATTTTAAACTAGCTGTGCCGGCAAACTTCATACCGCCACATTTTTTGCCGTCAATACAAAAAAAATCGCGTAAACAAATCTCAAAAATCGGAAATGTTAAATTAGAAAATAAATCCGATGGGAAACACCTACATCTTCCGAAAGGATAATCACAAGGGCATCCCTAATTTGATCGGCCAATGTGAATCGTTTGTAGCTTAACACAGAGCGCCTGCCCCGGATTGGATGGTGCTAAAACTCATCAATGAGTTAAATTCGTCTTAGTACACACGGCTACACATCAAGCTATAAATTTCCAGAATAAGCTGATCTCACGTTTTATAGGATTTCCATATAAGGATAGGTCAACTTATATTGGACTTTATAGCTATCAAGCTATAAAGTCCAATATAAGCTATGAATATCAATGTAGCCGTGTGTACATGACTTTCGTAAATACATTTGTTTGAACTAGTATATCTTTTCTGTTTGCAATAAAAAATATGAATGAATCTGGATTTCATAGTATACGCAAGTACAGCACCATTAAGCTAAGTGTCTATAGTGAGCGACCACCTATCCTCAACATGTGGTCCTGGGTTCGAATCCCGATAAGTGTAAATATTTGTGTGATGAGCACGAATATTTGTTTCTGAGTCATGGATGTTTTCTATGTATATAAGTATTTATCTATCTATATAAGTATGTATATCGTCGCCTGGTACCCATAGTACAAGCTTTGCTTAGTTTGGGCCTAGGATGATCTGTGTGACATTGTCCCTAAATATTTAACTCGGTATTTGTTACAAGCAAGTCAGTTTACATAGCCATGTGGTCAGGCCTTTGATTTCAAAGTAGTGGGTTAGATTCCTGCTCACCCTCAGACTCATTTCAAGTTGCAATTTATCTATAATAATAATCTCATATTGGATACTACCCGTCTCCACAAAATAAGTAACTCTTTTATGGGGCAATGTATAAGATTCTATAACAAACTTCCCAATGATATTAGAGAATTGTCTACGAATAAGTTTAAAAGAATTATTAAAGCCAAATTGTGTAGCAGGGCATATTACAAAATTTCTGATTATTTAAGTAATAAAAGTGCTTGGGATTGAGTTTATCTGATTCAACACATGATTGTGATTAATCTGAAGTATATTTTATTTTAAGAAAGGATTCCTACTGAGTTTTCTGGCAGAGTTTCTCAGTAGCTGCCACGTTATGCACTGCACGTTAGGGTAAAAAAAAATGACGATTCCACATAAATGTAAATTTTTTACGGAATAAAGATTTTTTGATTTTGATTTTTACCTTTGAAGAGAAATTATGCAAAACGTTAGCCATTGCTTTAATAAAGCTTGGTCACGTATACTGGTTTCCATACCATCTCTTCAGCATGTCTGCTTGCCTCTGCAACGCTCATTTCCACGTATGTAATTACATTTTGTTTACATCTTAAAAAATAAGTGAATTTATTATACCTTGATAAACTTTATATCAAGTATTTAATAAACCTTTCTTTGTTCCAGGTGTATGTCTTTCACTCGTGTGGTAAGTACCAAAGTACAACGATATAATAAAGAACTTCAAAACTTCATAACCTGCGAGCGGCGCCTTGGTGTCAAATTAAATAGCAAAGTTCTACTGGGAGGCAAAATATTAGAGCAATTTAGCCTAAGGGTATTACAAAACAGAATCTGATATTAGATGCTGTATATTAAGTACATGTCCACAAGTGCATTAGCAGGTTGAATATATTTTTGTAAAATAATATTGACACACGAATATTAAAAAAATATTGTCTGTTCTGGTTGTCTGGTGGTGGCAGTTGGCGGAACTGACTACTACGCCAGAGGTTATCGGTTCGATTTCCACGTAGAACAAATCTTTTGTAATGAGCACGATTATTTATTTATTGTGTATATTTACACATATAGTGTGTTCCCATAGTACGGACTCTGCCTAGTTTGGGATCAGATAACACTGTGTTTGTTGTCCCAAGATATTTATTTAATTATTTATTATATTAGACACACATTTTACAATGAGCGAAAAGCAGTTTTATCTCATTCAATGATTTCTTACAGACAATTTTTGGATAGATACAAGGTGCCCTTGTTGTGCATTTTTGTGTCCTAAAATTTTCTCATATCTGTAAGTACATTATCACGGTGAAAACTTGTAATAGTGGAGTGATTTATATGCCATAAAGCGTAAAACGGAACATCAAACCGGTGTGTTGGGTGTATTTGGAAACGGGGTGTGCAAATTATCTAGTAATTGTCCATTGACTTGTTATAATTAAACCCATTGAATGTATAACGTCTATTATGTTGGAATTCTAAAGCTTCCAATAATGGATAAAGAGCTGGAAAGTAACGTCCACCCACACACCCCGTAATTATATACATTTCTTCTCCAATTACCAAATATATTATTAATATTTGAAATTATATTCTGTCACTTCACTTCTGAATGTCCTTTTGAGGTCGCAGTATTTTTGTAAATTATTACTAATTTCCGTTGAACGATGGTCGAGACTCCAAAATATGCTTTCTGTCAAATGAAAGCTTATACTGACCCTAATTACAATATACAATTTCCATACCTACTCCCGCTTTTCATGAGAGTACAATGAGAAAATAAAGTACGAGTTTTCTTTATGTAATATCTCTACACTTTTCCCCTTTTAAATATGCACAGCTATTCCAATTAAAAAGGTAAATTATTTCCTAGGGAAATGTGCTACGGTTTTTTTATGGACCTAATTCGTCGACGGCTTGTAGTATTTTTGCCCGAAGCTTTGTCTATTTGCAAGGTAAATAGAGTGTATATAGAATTAATTATTTAGTCTAAGTAGAAAATTGCGTCATAGACTTGAAACTTATTAAAATACCGCAACGTATGCGTGATACCTCAGCTGTTCATATAAAGCGTCTGAGACGTGCTACATATATAACATTTTAATGCGCGAAACTATCTTGTTTTATACAACTCGCTCAATTTTGTTTCCCTTCCACGGCATCGGAATATATAGTTCTGTCTGCTTCAATCTGCGTCATATCTTTCTTCCCTTTCGTGTAATCACTATCATCATCATATCAGTCGTAAGACGTCTACTGCTGGACAAAGGCCTATTCCAAACATGTGCCGATTTTAAACTACCAGTTTCCAGCGGCTTCCAGCGATCCTCACAAGATAATCAGCCCATCTTGGGAGGGAAATATTCTCACACCTGTATGTGAAGGGACGCCTGCCAATCTGAAAAAAAAATAGTTTTAGGTTAGTTAAGTCATTTTTAACAATATCTGATATTACAGATAGCAGTAGGCCTACTCCACCTAATACCCTACCCCGTATTGATAGAGGTGCTGTAGTACTCATAGAAAGATTAAATTTATGGTTATGCATTCAAAATTGTTATTGTCACTTGGAAACTTATTAAAACTGCTTACAGAACGAGTAACTTTTTTATATTTTGCTTATTTGGGAAAAAAACGGTAACATATTATATATTACAATGAGTTAATATTCTAACAATAAATAATAAACATATAACCCACACCATTTTCCACGAGTCACTTAAATAATAATAATAAACGGAAGAAAACGAACGCTGTAATACAATAACGATAATTATGATGGTAAAGAAGAGTTCATAAAATAAAACGTACGTAAACGCCATGCTCTATCTCTCTCTCTCTCTCTCCACTTCGTTTTACTTAATTTTAGCGCGTTACCCTCAGTGTTCTACATGCAACAATATTATAAATATATTTTCTATTAACATACAATTTCACACCAATTTTCAAAACTGTCACTCTTTTCATAACTCAAACATGTTTACCCAAATTATTATTTGAAACATGTTTCGTGTTTGTACCGTGTTTATTCTTCGTTTATCCCATGGAATATTAACGTAAGCCGACAAACATTTTGATATACATATATATACATATGTGGGACATGGTCGTGGTTGACATCCGTCGAGATACGAGGGGCGTCGGTTCGTGTCAAATATTCTTGTATGTTGTACCTACATTTCCTTATATCTACACACCATGTCTCATTTTTAGTTTTAGTAAAACTAAAAATTAAAACTAAAAATGAGATAGACTTTATCTTGTCGACGAGACGACAGATGTTCAATGATGTCTCCGTGATCAATGCGGTTAAAACCGGGAGCGATCACAGACTGGTCAGAGGCTCATTGAACCTTAATGTCAAACTCCAGAGGTCCCGACTGATAAAGTCTACGCTCCGACCTTTACCTATCCACGTCCAAAACCCCGAACCATTTCAGCTCGAACTGCAAAACCGTTTCGAATGCCTAGCAGACTGCGAGGAAGTGGACTCATACTATGACAGGCTCGTAGAAGCTGTCCTTACGGCTGGGTCTAAGGTCTTCAAGGCCCGCCGTACAAACAGAACTAAAAAGATCTCTGACTTTACCCTGCAACTTATGGAAGATAGACGGAAAATGGTTCTGACATCCTCAGATGATGCTACCAGATATCGGCAGCTCAACAGACAGATCTCAAAGTCTTTGACTCGCGACACGCGGCAATTTAATACTATTAGTATTAAAGAGGCCATTGAGCGGAACAAAGGCTCCAAAGTGTTCGCAAGAGCTCTGTCTGTTGGACAGAGCCAACTGACGAAGCTGAAGACTGAGGATGGTAGAATCGTCACGTCTAAACCTGAGTTGCTGGGAGAGATCGAGAAGTTCTACGGACAGTTATATACGACAACACAGCCACCTGTCAAAAGTCATGCCTCAGATCCCAGAGCACGACTAACCCGACATTACACCGAAAACATCCCGGACGTCAGCCTGTACGAGATTAGAATGGCTCTCAAACAACTCAAGAACAACAAGGCGCCTGGTGATGATGGAGTTACAGCAGAGCTTCTGAAGGCGGGTGGTACACCAATCCTACGGGCCCTTCAGAAGTTATTTAACTCCGTCATACTAGATGGTCAAACGCCACAAGCATGGCACAGAAGTGTGGTGGTGCTCTTCTTCAAAAAGGGCGACAAAACCCTATTGAAGAATTATAGACCCATCACACTGCTGAGCCATGTTTATAAGTTGTTTTCGAGGGTCGTTACGAACCGTCTCGCGCGCAGGTTTGACGACTTCCAGCCTCCCGAACAAGCCGGTTTCCGAAAAGGCTTTAGCACCATAGACCACATACATACGCTGCGGCAAGTTATACAGAAGACCGAAGAGTATAACAAGCCACTGTGCTTAGCGTTTGTGGACTATGAGAAAGCCTTTGATTCTATCGAAACATGGGCCGTGCTGAGGTCTCTCATAAGGTGCCAAATTGACTACCGGTATATCGAGGTGATAAAGTGTTTGTATGAAAACGCCACTATGTCAGTGCGACTCCAAGACCAGATCTCGAAACCTATCCACTTGCAGCGAGGCGTGAGACAGGGAGATGTTATATCTCCGAAACTGTTCACCGCTGCATTGGAAGACGTCTTCAAGCTTCTGGACTGGAAAGGCTTTGGCATCAATGTCAATGGCGAGTACATCACTCACCTTCGATTTGCCGATGATATCGTAGTCATGGCTGAGACCATGGAAGACCTCGGTACAATGCTCGATGACCTCAGCAGAGTCTCTCAACAAGTGGGTCTGAAAATGAACATGGATAAGACGAAAATCATGTCAAACGTCCATGTTGCACCCACTCAATTGAAAGTTGGTGACTCTGCACTCGAAGTTGTAGAGAACTATATTTACCTAGGACAGACCATCCAACTAGGTAGGTCCAACTTCGAGAAGGAGGTCAATCGTAGAATCCAACTCGGATGGGCAGCGTTCGGGAAGCTACGTAACATCTTCTCGTCCAAAATACCGCAGTGTCTCAAGTCGAAAGTCTTCGACCAGTGTGTGTTGCCAGTGATGACATACGGAACAGAGACGTGGTCGCTCACTATGGGCCTTATTCGAAGGCTCAAGGTCACCCAAAGAGCAATGGAGAGGGCTATGCTCGGAATTTCCCTGCGGGATCGCATCAGAAATGACGAAATCCGCAGGCGAACCAAAGTCACCGACATAGCCCGAAGAATTGGCAACAAGCTGAAGTGGCAGTGGGCAGGGCACATAGCTCGTAGAGCCGACGGCCGTTGGGGCAGAAAGGTTCTCGAGTGGCGACCACGAACCGGAAGACGCAGCGTGGGCAGGCCCCCTACAAGATGGACCGATGATCTTGTGCGGGTCGCTGGAAATCGCTGGATGCGGATAGCGCAAGACCGGCAATTGTGGAGATCTTTGGGGGAGGCCTTTGTCCAGCAGTGGACGTCTTTCGGCTGATATGATGATGATGATGATGATGATGATGACACACCATGTGACATACAACACTGTTACCTGTTTTTTTATAGTTATTTGTGAAACAAGAGTGATAATTATAATAATAATATCTAGGGACAATGTCACACAGATCATCCTAGCCGCAAACTAAGCATAGCTTGTACTATTGGTACCAGGCGACGATATACATACTTATATAGATAGATAAATACTTAAATACATAGAAAACATCCATGACTCAGAAACAAATATTTGTGCTCATCACACAAATATTTGCAGTTACCGGGATTTGAACCCAGGACCACCAGCTTCGTAGGCAGGAGCCCTATCAACTAGGCTACGGTGACCGAATTATTATGATATTTAATAGGTAATGCTTTGTGTCTCTTAGTCTAGCGATAGTGACCGTGATAGGCCAGGTCAGGTGCTGAGGCCCCTATAATATGGAGCGATGATCTTGTGAGTTTGTAGATAGTTCTTGGGGGGAGGACCTCTGGCTCAGTAGACAGGATCACTAACCAATAGGCCAGTAAAACGTCATTGATACAGTGTTTCACTTACTAAGATTAATTTTTGTAAAGGAGATCGCCAACCTGCCCGTACAAACATGGCCTGGAATGGACACAAATACAAAATATGCATTTTGAAGAGGTACTAATATTCTATCGCCCTGTATATTTATTTTTTACTAGCTGTGCCCGCGACTTCATTCGCGTGTTAATTAGTTTATTTTGATTTTTTTGTTTTTTCTAAAATAAATGTTTTTTTCTAAAATAAAAGTAGCCTATGTTACTCCTTGTTACATCAGCTACCTGCCAATAAAAGTCCCTTCAAAATCGGTCCAGCCATTTCAGAGATTAGCCGGAACAAACAGACAGACAGACAAAAATTGTAAAAAAAAATATTTTGGTGTAGGTACCGTATATACATATTTATGTAGAAAAAACCGGTTATTTCAATATTACAAACAGACACTCCAATTTTATTTATTTGTATAGATGTAATACATGGGATTTATGTATTATAAGGTGAACAAGATTTCAATATTGCATCAGAGCATGGAACGAATTTTGAAAATTCTATGTAATAATTATAGTACTTTCTATATATAAATAAGCAAAACAGGTTAATAGAGATGTTTATGACTACCGTGGTAAGTTCACGCCTATTCAAAATATAACCGCGGCCATAGTTGCTTAGGACATAAAAAAACTTCGTTTTAAAAAACCGACTTCAAAAACTAAAAAGTATAAAAAAAGAATATCTTAATAATGATTTAATTTAATACATCACTTATAATATAATATTAATGAAATAATATAATTTGTACGTGCTGCCTATTGATAGGTTTGAAGTCGGTGCCAAGCCAAATGTAATAGTAGGTACCACACTCGCCGCGCGTTACTTTCAGCGGGATAGCTTCGTATTTCTACACCAACAACCCAAGCGTGCAGACGTCGTTGACGGTCGTCATATATTTTTATGATACAGTTTCATATTAATTCATATTGTTCTTTAAGTTTATTTACTTAGGTTAATCTTTAGTGTAGGAATTTCATCACAAAGTATGAAAGCTGTATGTAATATTAACTTTTATTTTGCTCAGGGCTTGGCACCGACTTCAAACCTATCAATAGGTAGCACATACAAATTATATTATTTCATTGATATTATATTATAAGTGATGTATTAAATTAAATCATTATTAAGATATTTTTTTTTATACTTTTTAGTTTTTGAAGTCGGTTTTTTTAAACGAAGTTTTTTTATTTGTTACTTTTTAGTGTCTAGCTATGGTTAGGACTTCGAAAGGTGCCGTGCGCCTCAAAACTATAGATCCCAACTATCGAAAAGACCGTTTGTAAAGTAAGAAAAACTACATAAAATTACGTTCACTCTAAGAAAACTTTCACAGTACGAGTCTAGACTAGCTAAGATTTATGAAAGTCTGAACAGCAAGCGCATAGGTTAGGCCGTATTTATGACCATCTAGCTAACGAGTCTGTGTGCTGAGGGCTTATACACTAGATCTTATTATGAATCGAATGATGGTATAATGATGGTAATGAGGGTATGAGTCTATGAAGACTAGGTCTTATTAATGATCGATTAGCCAACGAGTCTACTGAGCAGAGGGCTGATAGCCTAGGTCTTATTTATCATTGATTAGATAATGAGTCGGACTCGCCCGTGGAAGGCGGAATGTTTCTTTCAATAGCAGCAAGTATTTGAGTTGATAGAATGGAAGGTAAATTGCGGTTTAAGATTTATGACGCATAAAAAAAACTACTTACTAGATCTCGTTCAAACCAATTTTCGGTGAAAGTTTGCATGGTAATGTACATCATCTATTTGTTTTAGTTTTATGATTCTCTTACTTTAGAAGTTCCAGGGGGGGGGGGGGGGCATTTTACGCCTTTGGAAGTGTCTCTCGCGCAAACTACACAGTTAAGAAAAAAAAATATTATAAACCTCAATATCATTTTCGAAGTCCTATCCACCCCACATGTATAGTTTAATGATTTTTTTTTTAAATTCAGTTCTAAGTAATTATAGGGAACCCCCAAATTTTATTGTTTGTTTTTCTATTTTTGTGTGAAAATCTTAACGCGGTTCACGGAATACATCTGCTGACCAAGATTCGACAGTATAGTTCTTATAGTTTCGTTAAAAAGTGACTGTGACATACGGACGGGCAGACATACAGACATGACAAATCAAGAAGAACCTTTGTGAAAGTCATTTGGCTACAGAACCCTAAAAATGGCAGCTATTCCGCATCAAACTAAAGAAGAATCACGTAAATCGGTTCATAAATCTCAGCGTAATCGGTGTACGTACATAGAAAAATACGCTGGTGCTAAAAGGTGCGCCTACATGCGCTTCCAAAAAAAAAAAGCTTATACGTGCGTATTAAACGCTAGTCGTCTGAAATTGTTGTTTATGTTCATGCCAAGACACACTTGAACAGGATGAGTCTAGCTTGACTAGCTAAGATTTACAAACGTCTGTGCCAAAGACAATTACCTACATCGTCCACTTAAACAAAAAATTTCATACAAAAATGTCCATAAAATGAAAACTACTTCTATATAAAATTTTTATGGGACCAAATGGCAACTATTCCGCATTAAACTAAAAAAAAATCACGTAAATCGGATCATAAATCTCCGAGTAATCGGTGTACATACATAAAAAAAAAAATACCGGTGAACTTGAGAACCTCCTCCTTTGGAAGTCGGTTAAAAATAAGTGGTCCGAGGTGCGAATAGCAGAGGTCAATTGTGATGCGTAGATCTAAAGTACAAGAAAGCCGGGGACAGTCGTGAAGTCGGAAACAGAATCCAGAAACAAAGCCAAAGGTCGTCGTAAATATACAAGCCACAAGAAAACAATCACGATGAAAGTCAAGAAAGCCTCAACACTAATATAATACAAAATACAATCAGTTCAATATGACAGATAAGAAAGTGTTGCCATTAATATGAAGAATTTATTCCTTCATTATAAATAAAAAAATAAAATAAAAAAGGTTTTTATTCACGTAGACTTTAAAAAAGCGCTTGTAAATAGTCAGAACATATTCGTAGTAATATATAATTAATCTATAATTATTTCTAGGTACATATAGATATTTAGGTACACGGATTGTAGGAAATAATTAACAATAAGATTTATTTTATGACAGTAACGATATTTAACTAACTAACTTGATCATTGATTTATAAATCAACATACCATACATACTATTGATTTATATTATGACTATTGAGGATACTATTATGTATGCAAATAAAATATATTTCAATACAGTGAAATTATAATGCCTCTGACAATGACATTGTAATAATATCTGCACCTATTTCCCCAACGGCTCAAAAGACCGTAGCAGCTAGATCCTATAAGACAGTTTAAGAATAATGAATGCCGGAATAAAAAGATTTACTTTTAAAAATTGAAATCATTTTCCCATGTTGTACAAGGAAATAAAAGTCATGGTGGGATTTTAAATTTTATAATTTCTTTTTTAAATAGTAATAAACTTTTGTCCATCACAGGCCAGGATTTGGCGATGTCCTTTGTGTAGTTATTCTTTTAGTTAGAAAGGAGACGGATACGATTTCATTCAATATTGGGCTCGGATGTACAAAGATAAAAGTGGTGTCAATTAACGGGTCTATAAATTATCAGCCAATCACTAAAAAATCCATGGATTAATTCAATCTGTGAGCAGAGTTATAAAAGATTTAGTCTTAATAGAGAGGTTATGTACCAACCTATACTAAACAGCTGATTTTTAAGGGCGATTGCTATTTAATAGTTATCTGTGTCCAGTATGTTAGCAAAAGTCGTACACGTTAAGCAATATTAGAAGTCCGTAGAGAGAATGCAGTTGTCGAGGAATATATAAACAAAACAATAAAAAATACTCAAATCACACACGCACTAAACGATACGAGGAACGAGTGACCGAGCATAGATTAAGATTCAAAATCTGTCACCCATCTCATAGATTAAAAATATAGTTGCCAATTACTAATAAATCGATTTGGACGATAACCGATATTATGATTTCTATTTATTTTGTTGATATTAAATTTTTTACTGTTGACATTATGTTAATGTATTTAATAATTATTATAATTAAATCTTTTACCTGGTGTCTGGTGCAAGAGGATTTATATTACATTGTTTGAACTCATTAACGTAAATCGATTTTAGTATTCAACAACTTATTTAATTCGTGACTTAAACTTATTTTGAGATTTCTCGTTTCCCAGATTGTAAGTTGGGTCAATTTTTTACAGTTTGAAATTGAAAAATATAACGCTTTTTTTAAACCATATCTCAACTTATTACAGTCAGGCCCAGAAATCCCCGTCTCCTTTGTGGATTTTATTCAATACGTGTTTTTCTACCGTGATGCAAGATAGAACCTGTACGTTATTTATGGTACCATGTGAAAAAGCAAGCATTCGATGCCCATTCGATGGTTTGAAACCCAGGCTTAGCTGATCCATCTTACTCTCTCTGTTAAGCCCTTTTAACCTTACTCATACACTAGAACATAAGGCACCGCTGCAAGACACATTATCACACAACAAGTAATGGTATTTCTCAGACATATCACGGATTCATTACTATCCTCTCATAACAATCAGTTTATATCTTAATGCTATTCCTCAATTTGGATGAGGACCAAATATCCAATTTTACTCGTAACAAATGGGTGCAAGAAACTGAGAATCTGCAGAGAGCCGTTTGGTACAAAAATAGCACTGTTGCTGGGGTAGAAAGTAAAAAAAATACGGATACGTGCAACAAGGCACTGTTCACACATCCATTAGTAAGTGGCGGCGAAAATTTCCAATGTAAAAGTTAGAGTCTCTATATTTAGGGCCTTTGCACACCACGTTTTTTAAACGCGCGTTTGTAGCGATACAGACTCAATACGCACGCAAGTCAGACGCAGCTTTGTAGGATAAAAGCTCTGTTTATTAAACTTGGAGGCTCTTAAATGCTTTGTTACCATTTATTGGTAAAGTATCGTCGCATTTTTTTCCCAAGATAATCATTTATTTCTCTCTAGTAAGGGATCACTGTCAGAGGGTTAACTGTAAAACACTGCCATCTTATCCCAAACTAGAGAGAACCTTTTTTTTACGTGGTGAAAAATGTTCAAATCGCTTGTCCGTGGCTTGGGCTGGCTACCGTGGTGATTTACCACGGTAGCCAGCCTCAAAGTGTTTGTAACGGGCACTCGTGAACGATCACACCAGTACCCCCGGCGTACACTATAGCCTCAGTGAGGCTCTTACCCGGGGAGGGGAGAGGGCACGAATGCCTCCCCTCCTCCCCAGCACGCACAAGCGTGTTTAGGCAACCTGAGCAAGTTACCTCTTCCCGGGACCGCTTATACAAGACGAGTGGAGTTCCCCTCCTCCAAACGCCAGCGGTCCCAGGGGCGGCGCCCAGCCGAGGAGAAGCCAACCGCATACTCTCTCGCGTTGGGATTAGCTTCCAGCGCCGGAAACTAGACAGAGCCTGTTCTATGGCAACCAGACAACCGATAAACATATTTATACATTTTCCCCGTTATTTTTCCCTTTATTACACCCAGACAGAATAATGTGCTCACGTGGGGAACCCACGACCTCTGCCGTTAAAGTCAGGGTCACTAACCACTTGACCAACAGACCAGTACAGTATTATCACACTAATATTATAAAGCCGAAAGTTTGTGAATGTGTGAGTGTGTATGTTTGTTACTTCTTCACATCTAAACGGCTGGAGCAATTTTAATCAAATTTTGTATGGAGTTAGCTGACACCCTGAATTAACACAAAGGCTATAATTTATAAAGGTTAACGCAGATAAAACCGCGGGGCTCAGTTAGTAGTACAAAAAATCTTGAATATCGGGTACTTGTAGAATCGTCACATAACATAAAGAAGTTCACGTCGATTGTATTATTTAATACGTAATACTTAATCTGCAGTCTTATGTTCCATTGGCAATAACACTGCAGATTGAGTACACAGTTAGTATAACTTAGGAATTTCTATGTTAGTTCGGATTGTTACGCAGACGTGGCGTCAACTGTGCTACATGATCAGCAGGGTGGCTCTACTGAACCATTAATTGGCACGTTCTAGCACAAAGTGTTTCCAATATTCCTGCTTCAACTGACAACGCAATCACAACAGACTCAGTCTACCGTTACTACACGTCACCGTGACAAATTACTATCTCGTGGCTTCACACCACACACAGATGGATGGATAGATAACTACTGTACACCAGATACTTGTACACACGGCTACATATCAAGCTATACATTTCCAATAGATAGATAAACTCTTTATTGTACACCAAAGTATTACAAAATAAAAACAATTTAAACCTTAAAAGTATACAATGGGCGGTCTTATCATAAAATGTGATCTCTTCCAGACAACCAAAGTAAAGATCGGAGAATGGAGTTATTGTGAGGGGCAGTTGTCGGTGTACAGATACATGACAAATAGTACCTATGGGTACACTTAATGAAAAAATAAAATATAAATATATTACAAATAATAAATACAAATATTAAATACGTATAATAAATACGTGTAATATATACAAATAATATATTATGTTCCTAATTGTGTTGTGAGTCTTGTAGTGACAGATAGTGATTCTTGACAAGTCTTTGGAATTCTTGCAGACTTTGTGCAAGTCTCACTATTAAAGGCAGTGCATTCCACAATCGAACACTTTGTACGGAAAAAGATTTGTCGAGTAAATTAGTAGAATGCGCTGGCATTTTTAACTTGAGATTTTCCGACGATCTCAGTAATTTTAAATGTGACTCATGCAGGAAAGAAAATCGATTTTTGAGATAAGACGAACGGAGCGGATGGACTAAAAATAATGTTGTAGAGAAGTGTAAGAGTATGAGCATTCCGGCAAAGGCGTATAGGGAGCCACTTGAGCTTAGTACGAAATTCGGAAACATGATCATATTTACGGAGCCCAAATATGAATCTTATACAGACGTTCTGGAGACGCTCAAGTTTATCAAGCTGGGCCTTAGTGAGATCAAGATAGCTGACATCTGATTATATAACCTGACCTCTCATTGTATGGAAATACTATACAACGCGAGATCAGCTTATACTGGAAAATTATAGCTTGATATGTAGCCGTGTGAACCCACGTAGTAGAAATGTACTTACGAATGGAAGGAGAGGTACTCACAAAGGGTCCATATTGGCTCACCTAAAGTTGTTTACCCGAAATTGTTTTTCCTAATGATTTGCAATCCGAATGATCACTCTTACTAAAATTATTCATCCTAAAGTTTTCATTGCGACCGGTGATGTTCATAACACTCATGTTTCCGAAAATTGTAATTAATAATATCATGAATGACGATAAAAAATGAGATAAATATAAATAAACAAAAAATTAGTTTTAGACCTTTAACAAAATCTAATTTGGGAAAGTTCAGTAACAACCTGGAGAATAGTTTGTGCCATCTATTGCCAAACAAAAGTAACCCTAACGATATGTACACTACATTATTCCACTGTATTTGCAAAGAATTTAATAAAGCTTGTAAAATAAAAAAACATAACGGTTGACAGTAATAAGATAAAATTTATTTCTTGGGCAACTCAAGGCATTAGACTGAGTAGAGATTTTTTATATGAGTTGTATGACAGAAGGTCCTATAACCCTGATGTCAATTTCATTAATTATGTTAAAAATTATTCAAAAATTTTTAAAAAGGTTTGCATTCAAGCTAAATCTTTATATATAAGAGATAAAATTAAAAAATCTGATAATAAAATAAAATCAGCTTGGCAAATAATTAATACTGAAACTGGTAAAAGTAGATCAAGAGATCAAACATTAGTATTGAATATTGGTGATGAACTGGTTTCAGACAAGCTTACCATTGCCATTTTTTAGCTGCTTTTTTTGCAAATATACCCGTGGATTAGTTAGTGTCTCGCATCATCACCAGATGTGGCTAAACTCTTTTTAAATCAAAGCGTAAAACAAACTGTACCTAACTTTAGTTTTAAATCCGTTACAAGTAATGATATTATAAAAGCTTTTAAGAGTATTAAAAGGAAAGGCACAGAAGATTTGTGGGGACTGTCTGTTAAAGCAATTGAATCAATCATACTAAACATTGCTACAATCCTTGCAGCCATCTTCAATGGCTGTATAAGTGATGGTGTCTTTCCCGATTTAATGAAAATAAGTAAGATAATACCCATTTTCAAGGCAGGTTGTTCAAAAAATGCCACGTATTATAAGCCTATCTCAATACTGCCAGCTTTGAGTAAAATATTTGAAAAGCTGATGCTCAGCCAAATGTTGTCGCACTTTAACGTGAATGAGATATTGCATAACAAGCAGTTCGGGTTTACAAGGGGCCGCTCTACTCAGGATGCAGGTTGCACATTAATTAGGTCAATATTGGAGGCTTGGGAGGGATCACAGGATGCGCTGGGGGTTTTCTGTGATCTCTCTAAGGCTTTCGATTGCGTTGATCATCGTACGCTCGTTGTTAAACTGAAGTACTATGGAATATCTGGCACATCTCTTGATCTTGTGATGTCCTATTTATCGGGGCGACAACAGATGGTTTCGATAGGCGGTGTCACTTCGGCACGTCATCCTGTGAAAATGGGGGTGCCCCAGGGGTCTATATTGGGCCCATTTTTATTTCTAGTTTATATAAATGATCTCCCTTATCTGGTAGAGAAAGTATCAGACATAGTTTTGTTCGCTGATGATACGTCGCTCATATTTAAAGTAAATAGAAAGGATAAAGATCTTATTGAGCATAATAAAACACTCAGCTTTATATCAGAATGGTTTTCGGCAAATAATCTCTTGTTAAATGCAGGGAAAACTAAATGCATCAGGTTCTCATTGCCGAATGTGACTCAAATTGTACCAACAGTTGCACTTAATGAGAAAATATTAGATCTAGTCCCATCGACCGTATTTTTAGGATTGACACTTGATTCAAAATTGCAATGGGGTCCTCAGATTGAAAAGTTAGCAGGCAAATTAAGTTCGGCTTCCTATGCTATCTGGAAAATAAGGCAATTGTCAGATGAACAAAATGCTAGATTAGTGTATTTCGCGTACTTTCATAGCATTATGTCGTATGGCATTCTGCTGTGGTGTTCGGCGGCTGACATAGGTACTATTTTTGTATTGCAGAGAAGAGCAGTCAGAGCCATTTATGGTTTAGGCAGTCGCGATTCTTTGCGAAATTTGTTTAAAGAAATAAATATACTTACTGTGCCATCGGAATATATATATCAGAATATAATGTTTGTTAGAAAAAATATTCATAATTATAAAAAGAAAAGTGAACTGCATAATATAAATACTAGGAATAAAAACAAACTAGCCATGCCAGGCTTTAGAGTAAGCAAAACTAAATAATCATTTTTAGGAAATTGTATTAGGTTTTATAACAAGCTTCCTACTCAAATTACTGATCTGCCTGACACAAGTTTTAAAACACATATTAAACGTATACTTATGGCTAGGGGTTATTACACCACTAAAGAGTACATCGATGACAAAGACGTCTGGCTCTCACTTCCTACCTGCACATTGCTCGCTGGAGATCTTGTAGCCATATAGACATGACTGATCTGCTGTGTTACGTGAACTATCTGTAAATGATTGCTATCATATACTTAATTTAAAATTATTGACTCTGTCTCAAAATGAATAATGTTATTGTTTCGAAGTTTTTCTTTTGTATACCTAAATATAATCTAAAATAATAAGCATTCAGACAACCGATCGAACATAAATTGTGTTTGCCTACTAAATAATTACTCTAACTGGACCAAATCCCGTGTTCATGCCCGCTTGAGTATGTTTCGCCGGACCGTCTCAACTGGGTCGTGTTGAAACCGGTAGTAGATGAACCCACTGAGTTTGTTTCGCTGGGTCTTCTCAGTTGGGACGCATTGGATCCGGTGGTAGCATTAAAGCGCGACCGTCGTTATTAACACAAGGTCCGTCATAATAATAATACTTTTAATATAGACAGAACCATTGACAATATGTAGTAAAAATATTAGATTTAAACTAGATAATTAAACATAATCTCTTGGCAATAACTTGATACGAGCTAGCTAAATATCATTTCTGTAATAATATAAATTTTATAAATGTTTTCATACAAGATGTACCTAAATATCTATGTTACTAGAAATAATATCTAATGTATACAACTATATTACTACAAACATGTTCTGACTATTTACAAGCGCTTTTTTAAAGTCTACGTGAATAAAAAAAAAAAAAATGTATATATATTGAAACTCCTACTGTTTTTTATCATAACGCTTTTATCCCTAAACATTGCAAGTGATCACACCCTCTCTTAGAATTTTTTTGCTGCAGCGGCCCCCTGAGATGTGGCCCGAACCCCAACAGGGTGGCCTCAGGTATTAGTCGTTTAATTTAAGCTACTGGTTAAGAGTCTTCTACGCTAGCCAAATGCTCTTTGCCTTCAATTCTTTAATTTTAATATAGTAGAACTAAATTTCAAAAGAATAAATTAGCCACTTGTTATTTATTTTAGGATTTAAGAAAATATAGGTATCTGATAAAACAGACCGCACGGACGGACTAATTAATTTTTTGTAACTTTTATACTTTAGTCGACTATGTTTATGTACTGCATTGTGAGCTTGACAAGTACAAGTGTATGTTAATACCCAAGTGCTGAATAAAATTGTTTCATTACACATAATAACCATAATATTTTGACTCATACTCAGAAAGAAACATTTACCAAGTGTAATATAGGACCGATTCGGTTCTGGCACTTCGCCGGCCGCTGCCACGGCACGCTCGCTTCGCTCGCTCGGCATGCGCGTTATGGTCACAGTTCTAACAAAGAAATCTAAACAAAAAACATATGACTTTGAATTAGATTAAGAGATGGTTCAAATTTCTTTATTTAGTATAATAAACCTAATACAGGAGAGAACACAGGAGTTTGCATGCATGTATCTACATTATATGCTTAAAACTACGGTGTATCCACTAAATTTGCATGGACCATGTTATTTTATGTCGAGAAATTATAGGAAAACAAATAAAAGTATAATAGATGTTTATTGCTACTGACATTATGAAGTTGAATGCTTCGGAATTATGAACATTAGACACAGAGTAGTTAGGAACACTGATTGTTAGGACGAAAAATGTTAGGAAGAACATTTCCGGATTTCCAATTATCGGAGTTGAAGATTTAGGTGAATTTTGGCGCACCCGCTCACAAAACATGAACATAATTTCATTGTAATCATCATCAGCATATCAGTCAAAAGACGTCCATAATTGCCGGTCTGGTGCTATACGCATCCAGCGGCTTCCAACAACCCTCACAAGATCATCGATCCTTTGTCGATTGGTCCTCATTATAGTGATATTTAACCGCTATTAAATTAGGGAGAGATTTCAATTCAGCTATATATTAGATCATTATTAATCATGTTATACAATTTTTACGCTGTTTTGGAAATAAATAAATATCTTGGGACCACTCACACATTGCTATCTGAGCCCCAACTAGACACTATAGCAACCAGACTAGTGATAAACATACATAAAACTACTTTAATAATATATCTGTTTGAAAAATAAATTATACCCAGAAACAGGAACAGAACAAATACTCATTATAATGTTTAATATGTACCTTTGATTGCTGCTAGATGCATGATCTTATTGATGATACGTATAAATGGCGGAGATTTTGCGCAATGATGGATATTTTTGCATCAGGTCAGCCTAATGACGTCCACAGCTGGACAAAGACCCTCTAAAAGATTTTCTCCATGGGGTTGTATTTATCTCCATAATTTGGAGGAAATATGCCAGAATCGCCACGCTTGGCAGAATGATTGGAGATCGCAGCATGATGCCAAGGTACACAGAGAGACCCTGCTCCCCGTTCTCTGAGACATATATTTAATGCCGTCAATATTTTTTTTATATATTTTGTATTTCTATATACTATTTAATTTTAATTTACGTTTACATTTCTAATTTACTCTATTATTCTTAATCTCGTCTTGTTTTATGAATCATTCTGCATCGTATGTCATGGGATTTTAATAATTATTTTACTGACGATATTTTTTATAATGGACGGATATTATGATTTGCTTATTTATTCGATTACTTGCAATCGAATAAATAAGTGAAGTATTGAATGCGCATGACAATGCGACAAGTAATTTACAAGGGACGCCATTATCGCATTAAATAGTCTGTACCTTGCAATTGATGAATATAAGTGATTTGTAAGTGTTCATAAAGATGGAATATAAGCAAATTAAGTACCGGGGTTAAGTAAATAAATAAAAAATGAAACAAAAAAGGTTTTTATTCACGTAGACTTTAAAATAAGCGCTTGTATATAGTCAGAACACGTTTGTAGCAATATAGTTAAGTGTACATAATGATTTCTAGTTACATATAGCTATTTAGGTTCACGGATTGATAAACAATTTTTAAATTTTATTTTGTAATAGTAATGATATTTAGCTAGCTTGTATTAAGTTATTTTCAAGGAGATTATGTTTAGGTTTAATTATCGAAGTTTAGTTTACTGCATATTCTGAATGGTTCTGTCTATACAACATGTAACTTAATTAACGCATATCCTGAAAATACTTTATTCAGAATTGTTTCCTGAATCGATTTATATCGTTTTTAATATAAGTAATTTTTTATTCCAAAATAATTAAAACTACGGAAATTATTGTCATATTAACCCTGTACAGTCAAAACAAATTGAAATGGACCGTAAATCAAAGTAATAAGACTTTTAAAACCGCAGTTTTATTTGTATTCATATAAATTCCATCATAAAAATAAAGAAAAATAAACAATACTATATAACAATGCATATACCTACATGTTAAATTAAAAATTCAATGTATGTATTATGATAACAACATGTTATTCTAATTGGTTTGTTTGAGGTGTGCGTTAATTACGTTACATGTTGTATAAAGGTACGAATTCAATATTATTATTTTGATGGACCTTGTGTTTATAAAGACGGTCGCGCGGATCCAATACGCCCCAACTGAGAAGAATACACATTATATAACTGATAAATTATTTTAATAGTCAATTTAACGTTATAAAAGTATTATTAATAGGAATTGATTGTATATGACTCATGCCTAGGTATAGGATGCCCGAATCGTTCGTCACTTAGCATCGATATTTTCGTTGTTCACAGTGGGGTGGGCGGACGACCATCACGGAATTCGTTATTGAGATTGATTTGACGCATTTTAATTGTGCGAACCATGCAATAAGATAGAAAAACAGACTTGTTCTTCGCCGCAATTATTATAAAGGTAGCGATGCATTGCTGCAGTGCCAAACTACATTTAAAATCGTAGTCAATCATACTACAATTTTTTTCCCATGTTAATTTAAAGGCGCCAAAATGGAAATACAGATCATTATGATACATAGATAAAAATAGAGCTAATATTTTAAAGCCAGTGCGTATTTTTTCAAATATACTAAATATTTTTTTAAAGTGACCTGTTTCAAAATTATCACAGCGCTTTTTGTAACGGGTCCTGTAGCGCAGCGTAATAATTAAAAAAATACCAACAAAACATTTTTTCTTTTTAAATCATGGTATTAGACATAGGTTAAAAAGCTATTTTTTGCTAAAATAATAATAATAATGTTTGATTTATGCTATTATTAATGATTAAGTATATCAATACATTAAGAATGAGGATGCGACATATGTCAAACTCCTTAGATGCCAATAATAAGTAAAGCTTAATGTCCCACAATAAGAACATATTGCTGTAATACAAAGGTAATATCTCGTGAATAATAATATCTGGGGACAATGTCACACAGATCATCCTAGCCCCAAACTAAGCAAAGCTTGTATGGAAACCAGATAACTGATATATTACATGTACTACTTTTCTTTTGTAAATATTACATACTTATATAGATAATTACACCTAGACTCACAATAAAAATATCTGTCCTGGGTGAGAATCGAGCCCTCGATCTGCGGCGTGAAAGCAAGCATCTATCACCACGCCAACCGGGCTATCAAAATGAATAAATAAATTAATGCCATTAAGTAAAGAATGTAATAAAAAAGGTTTCTTGTTAGAAATAAGAAGTCCTATTCAGTTTTCTGGCATTGTTTCCCAGTAGCTATCATTTCGTGCGCTAACACAGTAGGGAAAAAATGCTGACTATTAGTCATAAAATAATTGTAAATTTTTTAATAAAATTCAGCAAGAAGTTTTTGAATAAATAAAAAAGGTTTTTATTCACGTAGGCTTTAAAAAAGCGCTTGTAAATAGTCAGAACGTTTTTGTAGTAATATAGTTGTATACATTATTATTTCTAGTAACATAGATAGGTATTTAGGTACACATCGTATGAAAACATTTATAAAATTTATTTTATTATAGCAATGATATTTAGCTAGCTCGAATCAAGTTATTGTCAAGAGATTATGTTTAATTATTTAGTTTAAGTCTAATATTTTTCCTACATATTGTCAATGGTTCTGTCTATATTATGGTATTAATATTATAAAGGACCTTGTGTTAATAATCACGGTCGCGCTTTAATGCTACCACCGGATCCAATGCGCCCCAACTGAGAAGACCCAGCGAAACAAACTCAGTGGGTTCATCTACTACCGGTTTCAACACGGCCTAGTTGAGACGGTCCGGCGAAACATACTCAAGCGGGCATGAACACGGGATTTGGTCCAATTAGAGTAATTATTTAGTAGGCAAACACAATATATGCTCGATCGGTTGTCTGAATGCTTATTATTTTAGATTATATTTAGGTATACGAAAGAAAAACTTCGAAACAATAACATTATTCATTTTGAGAGAGAGTCAATAATTTTAAATTAAGTATATGATAGCAATCATTTACAGATAGTTCACGTAACTCAGCAGATCAGTCATGTCTATATGGCTACAAGATCTCCAGCGAGCAATGTGCAGGTAGGTAGTGAAAGCCAGACGTCTTTGTCATCGATGTACACGTTAAATATGTGTTTTAAAACTTGTGTCAGGCAGATCAGTAATTTGAGTAGGAAGTTTGTAATAAAACCTAATACAATTTCCTAAAAATGATTCATTAGTTTTGCTTACTCTAAAGCCTGGCATGGCTTGTTTGTTTTTATTCCTAGTATTTAAATTATGCAGTTCACTTTTCTTTTTATATTTATGAATATTTTTTCTAACAAACATTGTATTCCGATGGCACAGTAATTATATTTATTTCTTTGTAATAGATGAAGTCAATTGGTACCGCAACTACCTTTATCATCCTATTACGTAACTTCTGGGTAGTGCTCAATGGTAAGAAAATTAAAATAAATAACGAATAGCGTTCTTTCTCTATATGATCAGCTCGATAAAGGAAGCTCCAGTATTACATAATACAGTCATGGTTTCCATACATCATGGCAGCAACTGCAGAATGCTTTTAGCATTCCCAAAGACCTCGACAGTGGAACTGTGTCCAGGTGGGATATGTTACAATGTTGAATATGCACTAATTAACTCGCTTCTAAACGGTTTGGCGATCGCAGTATGATGGTACACAGAGAGATTGTTTACCATTCTGTGGTAGATATTCAGGGCTACTTCGGCGTCAATAACGGGATGAGATGGAGTGATGATATTCGTTGCTGGTTTACATTACAGTGTTACTATTGTAGTCCTGGGCATACCCAAAAAAAATGTCGCCAAATCTTACCGGGCCTGGTATAAGGGCGGGCGACATGTAGTCATGCCATTTGTGGCGCAAGCATCACAGGCTTCGGTAACCGCTTAACATAAGGTACATTATACGCTTCTTTGCTTACTTTATTAACATTTTTAGATTTTAAATAACATTAATTTAATACTACTAAGTTAGTGCTGATTTTCAGCTACATTCCAGATTAGCCCGCAGATGTGTTAGTTAAAGTTATTTTATGTTATTAGGTTATGTTATATTATGTAACTATACAATATTCTCCGATTTTAGTGAACCTACCATAATATTTCTGAATCACCCAAAGGTCGGCTGGAAGAGAATGCCTTCGGCATTAAGTCCGCCACAAACTTGTGCAAAGAGTAATAAATAAATAAATAAATAAACTGTAATAGAACTTGAATTATCTATGATTTTATTCCAGGATACCTAAAAACAATTTCCAGAGCAGTTAAATACTTTATAAGTTGCTTGCTTATCGTATGGGTAGTAGTATACCCTAGTGTCAGAGTTGCTCAAGCCGCCCAGTAGACCTCTGACATGGCTTAACGGCTGTTCTCTAATGAATATAACTGGGACTGACAGCTTAACGTGCCCTCTGAAGCACGGAGACGCTCAGAAATTAAACCATTTTGGCGGTCAACCATCTATGGGCTGACCGCGAGCCTAGTTGCTTAACCTCACCGATTGCTTACGGACCGGTGAGAGCATCTAGATATAATTTTATAAGTAAAACCACAGATGTCGCTGCAAAAGCGTTTTAAATCAAATTAATTTTGTATATATTCGAAGCTAATTGCGGACGTAGTGTTGATAGGATGCTCTACAGTGCATTTAGTGTCAATATCATGGACATTGGCAACGTACCAAGCTAAATATACACAGTTCACAGGAACAAGATCAGTGTTACTAGTTCTAATGAGAGTAATGCGACTTTATTTTGACATTAAACGGTATGTAGATTTTTTACTAATAAATCATCATTATCATATCAACCGAAAGACGTCCACCGCTGGATAAAAGTCTCCCCCAAAATCTAGCATATGATGACCCTCACAAAACCATTAGTCTACCTTTTCCATGCTACGTGTTCCGGTTCGTGATCGCTACTTAACAATCTTTTTGCTCCAGCAGACGTCGGTTCGACGAGCTATGTGCCCTGCCCACTTAGTAAATGTCACAGCGAAATTATGACTATACCTAAGCATTTTGTAGTTTTAATTACTTCTACGTTTGGGCATTGATTGTTTTATAAGTCAACGCCAGCACTAAGGAAATAAGTACCTGTTTGGCGAAGTACTTTATAAAATCTAGACAGATTACAACCATTACAAACAACGCTCATAGCTAGAGGTCTCCATGCTTTGGTGAGTCATAAGACAGTCGTTAAGCCATGGCGGCTTGAACAACTCTCACACTAGGGTGCACATACGAAAAGTAAGAATTACAACCATTTATAGGTCCCATAAATACTTATCCTGTGCGTGGATTGTACCCAAATCACAAGGGAGCCTAAGCAGTAGTTAAAGTTCAGTTAAATTTGGTTTTACTTTGTCTTAAAGTTTGTTGATCAAGTCACCTAGTTGATATTTTGACAAGTCTTTACGTTTGTTTTCCTGTTATACAAAGCGATTATAACTGAAACTAGCCCATTCTGTAGAAATCTTAAAACTTCGGAAGAGCTTATAAATTGACCCCATATTATTTGGGTCTTGGGTACCTTCTGTCTCCAAATTATTAAATTTTAGTTTTATAGCATTATTTGCAAAGCGTAACTTAATCTCAAAAATGGGAAACCATAAATCTAATTGTCCAGCGGGTCTCGAACCTGCATCCTCTACCAATCCAAGGTAGGCTCTCTGCGTTAAGCTGCAAACGATAAACACTAGTAGACCACAATTAGGATTCACTTGATGACACGTTTTCGGAGGATGTAGGAGTTATCCAGCTTTGTTTTTCTAAAAACAAGGCCTACTGCATACTAATACATGCATCATGATGACCATATCAACATACACCTCCACCACAGTCGTCCAGAGGGAATATCTATCAGAGAACAGGCAGCAGCGTCTCTCTCTGTGTCTTGTCTGCCAAGCGTAGCGATTATGGCAAATGATGGTGAACCCATTTCGATTGCGGAGAACTGGAAATATGGCTGATAAAATTATGTGTTATAGGTACACGCTTAAGTTCAATTTCACCTGAAGAAAACCTCGATCCATAGCATTCTATATTTAACTTACGAATAAGAAGCCCATTGATCCTGACCTTGTTTAGCGTGGGAAAATGAAATGACGAGGATGCAGTTACGGAATTCACGGATATAATGCGTATTCTATTTTGAGTCTTATAAGTGCCATTGGAAATGTTTAGTACTCCCAAAATAACTTCAACATATGGCTTAGGTACTTATCTATAAACAACCTATTCTTAAATAATATTGTTCCAATTTACATTATACAAAACATCCATATTATTACACTGTTTTTATGTGCTGTTAGCCTTCCTTAATATTAAATAAATAAATATTCTTAAATTATCCCTAGACATGAGCAAAAAATCGTGCTCATCACACAAAGATTTGTCCTGTTTAGGAATCGAACTCACTATCCCTGGCTTAGCATTGGACTAACAACTAGGAGACTACAAGGATCTACCCCTAAGAAGCGTACTGGATTATGTGAAGACTTCATTCAGGGCCTTAGGAAAAGAATAAAACCAGTGGGGGATAGTACAAAAGATCCTGCAGGGTCGAAATGCTGTATGCAAGTACACCCCATCAAAGAAAAGATAAAAAAGACTAACAAGACAACCTAGACCGACAAGAAAGTCAAATTCTTAACATTGAAAATACATATGACAGAGGAAATTTTTTGAAAATAGTTTAATTTCCGTAGATATAATAAGCTAAAGAAATTTGTACTGTATTCTCCAGTTGAAGCAATGGAAATTAGATCAATTGGAAGGGGTAAAGCCCACATTGCAAACGAGGATATCAGTGGACGCAATTTTCTACTCATATATAATAGCAAAGCAAAAAGCAAGTGGGTCACCTGATGGTCAATGATCATCGCCGTCCATGGACACTTGTAACGCCAGAGGAGCCACAAGTGCGTTACCGGCCTTTAAGAAAGGTCAAAAATTGCGTATTTTATGCTCATACTTATAATATTAGATGATCTGTACAAAATATAATAACCCTGCCTCTTAAACTAGACAAGCCTGTGTCTTAAGAGACAGTGTTCCGTCATTTTTATTTATTTTCTTTTACCCTTATTATTTAGTACCATATAACAGAATATGTTATAGTTTTATTCAGGCATGTACATTTGAATGGATCTTGTGTGGTTGTGTGTGTGTTGGTGTGTGCGTGTATGTGAGTTAATGTGTGTAGGTGCGCGGATGTATGTGCGTGTGTGTGATATTCGCTGTGGTCAGGCGATATATTCGAGTAGAGATTCTGTGTATAGATAATCTTTTTTCGATAGCCATTCTGTAACCTTAGATCTTAGTATAAAGGTATAGGCTCGTTACTTGGTCACCATGTTAATTGATTCCAAGTTGACTTTATTTTAAATGTTTTCAAGCTGCTAGCTAGTATAGTTGGCGTCTGAGAAGGCTGACTGCAGCCGGGATCGGCAGCTGTTATGTGGTTCCCAGTATGCCTATATGGCTGTAATATAGTTGTCCACGGTTCACCCTACTAGTCTAGCATGTGTTCTGTAGATCAGAGATCGCTTCAGACGCTCCGGTGGGGCCCGTGGGGCAGGCCCCCCACACCCCCCTGGCGGCGGTCGTAACTATGACTCTCTCAAGGTTGCCCTTCGAAATACCCTAAGAAATAAACCACTTTTTTGGCCACCCATCTACAGATTTTTGCTTTACAATTATGAGCGCTCTTAACTTTGTAAAATGTGAATATTTTATACTAACATTTTACTGTAAGCCCGTGGTGAGCGGAACATTGAGATGCAATTATTATGGTTTGCGTATGACAAGTCATTCCGTTGGCAAAGTATCAAACGATGGTTCCGCATATTATAATACCAATGCCACTACAGAGCACTATTTTCTGCGTTTATGAGTGGTCAATTAAAATTTTATTATTGCTTTTGAACTTCTTATGCAGTATTACTAGATGAAATATATTTAAAATTTAAGTCAGTTAATATTTATACTATTAGAATATTATTTTATACATGATATGGCGCTGGATGTGGACAGTGCAAGACCAGCAATTTTGGAGATCTTTTATCCAGCAGTGGGAGTATTTCGGCTGATATGATGATGGGTGACCCTGATTTCTCAAAGAGCAATGGAGAGGGTCCTATTCGGAGTATCCCTGCGCTTTCGAATCAGAAATGTTGAAACCCACAGGCAATCTAAATTAAGTAGATTGCAGTAATAAGAAAGTAAGTTGACTGCACGTGTGGCGCAGCGGCTAAGACAGTCGCCTCGCCTCTTCTGTCGCGAGTTCGAATCCCGCGCTGGACAACTATTTGTGTGACCCATAATTAGTTGTTCTGAGTCTGGATGTAATTTGTATCCATTATATGTTTGTAAAGTACCCCCGACACAGGGATTAGATACCCTAGTGGGGGCGTTGTCTGAAAAATAAACAAATAACATAGCCCGAAGAATTGCCAAATTGAATTGGCAGTGGGTGGGGCACATAGTTCGTAGTACTGCCGGCTGCTGAGGTAGAAAGCTTCTCGAGTTGCGACCATGAACTGGAAGATGCAGCGTAGGAGACAGTAAATGAGGCGAAACAGGCGTGCAGGAATCGTGACAAATGGAAGTCTGTTGTCTCTGCCTACCCCTCTGGAAAACAGGCGTGAGCTGGAAAACATCCACTGTTGAACAAAGACCTCCCAAAGAGATCCACAACTACGCGTTACCGGTCCTGCGCTTCCCGTATACTCCTTGTGGGGGCCCACAAGGAGGCTACGGGAAGCGCAAGACTAATATGATCAAGATGATGATGAAGATTCATACATACATAAACTCACGCCTGTTTTCCAGAGGGGTAGGAGGACTTCCATTTATCACGATCCTTGCACGCCTCTTTTGCCTCATTTACTGTCATTATATTCTTCATAAATGCTCGCTGGTTTAGGGTACTTCTGAGCTGGCCTTTCTTGGGAATATCTCCAATTTAGTCAGAGAATGTTCTACGAGGTGTTCCCCTTCCGGTTGTACCATTCACACAGGTCAGGTATACTTCTTTTGTCAATGATGAAGATATATTATTATATTAATTTCGCAATACAAACAAGCTACGTCCTTTATTTACTTTTAAAAATGTGTCAACCTTGTGATGTAAATTCTTATTTAGTTTCTTAAATATTTTAACATCATGATCTAGAAAATACGTAACACATGTTGTTATTTTAAGATTCCGGGGAAATTTTCATCATAGCTTTAGAGACAAACATAAATAGCATGAAAAATATTTCGAAAAAATAAATTAATTGCAGTCCACAGTTTGTGTTCGGAAGTGAGTTTATTTTTGTTTTCTCAAATCAAAGAAATTTATCGTCTTGGTGCGTACCTACTTTCTGAAATAATGATAATTATCATAATAAAATGATACATGACGTCATCAGAATAAACTGGATTCGTAAATTTTATCTACCTCGTGGGAGAACGGCCTAAAATATAATATTTCCTCACCTCATCCTGGAAATAGTTGTTCTGAGTCTGGGTGTACTTTGTGTTCGTCAGTTATATGTTTGTAAAGTACCCCACGATACAGGGATTTATTCCCAAGGGCGGGTTTTGTTTAAATAAATAAATTAAGAAGATGATGATAATTCTGACGTCCTAAACAGTCCCAGTGAAGCAACACAATGTTCCAGGCGAAGTAAAGAATATCGTTAAACATACCAAAACTAAGCGCACAGTTTAGGAGTGTAGAGCTGAAATATATATACACTGTGTATTCCCTCCGGAACAAGTTATAAAAATACTACCGGAATATTTTTTACCGTCAAATTCTTTATTTAATGTCAACTAAAGTGGAAAAGAACTTTTTCTCTATTTCTGTAAATTGTACGAGAAAGGAAAAGTAAGACCACTTTACTTGCTATACAAAATATTTATTGCGTACAAATTTAATCTTAGAAGTATTTACAATTATTATTAAAATAACCTAACTAATTAACCATAAAAAACATAAATGAAATAAAAATAAACATGTATAAAAATTCCTAACAATGAGCTTATGAGTCAAAAATTTAGTCAACGTCGCTTTCAACCGGGAACTTACACAGAAGGCAGGCAGCATTGCCACGTTGAATGACAATGCTAATTATTTGACGTAATTATTGGCCAGCCCTCTGATGACGTGAAGCATCGACCAGACGTTTTGAAACATCACGAAAAAGTGTTAAAGCGCTTGGACCCAACTCGAACGGCCCGAGCGAATCAATTTTATTTGCTTGCACAGTTTTACTCAAATTAACGAAAATGATTTACAAACTAACTCATTTTCAATTACGTATTAAGGCCCACTAAGTCAATCTTAACCATAAAATATACGGAACCACGACGCACAGTTCCAATTCAGACCCATCTTTTTTAGGAACATGGCCAAAAACAGATGTTTCAATATATTTCGAATATGTATTATGTTTATTTATAATTACTTGGTCGAAGTGTGTATGAGTATTTCTGGCATTTATTCAAAATAAAGTATTTTTCCAAATTAATCACTGTCGCGTTCTGGACCAATTTGTGCTGTAATGTAAAAATTCTCATAACGAATGAAAACAACTGCTTGTTTATATTTTTAACAATATATGTACGCGTGTATATTTTTATGTTGGGGTAAAAGGAACAATTAATGTTTGTATGTAAAAAATTCTCTTTTTAGGGCTTACTGCCGAACTTTTTACACCTGCAATCTGTGGATCAGATATACGCGGCGGGCATTCAGTGCATTGCGTGTTCAGTACAACAATGCGTTCAGGATGCTGATGGCGCTGCCACGTTTTTGTAGTGCTTCGGCGATGTTTGCGGAGGCGCGGTTGATGGTTTTGCTGCCATCATCCGCAAGCGTAGCGCTTCAATATTGCACAGAATGCGTGTCAGCTCCCACAGCATTCTGAGCGTATTATGTGATAGGTGGGATTTCCCAATGTTAAAGCATTGGATTCAGCTACATACCAGGGTATTGTGATACCCAGTTGTGTGGTTGTAGGTAAAGAACTTTGTACTAACAATATATGGAGAATGTTTTATCAGAAATAAACCACTATTATTATTACCCATTTACTAATAAAAGCTCAAGTGGAAATGGGCAGGCCATACTAACAGAGGAATAGACAAGTGGTCGAAAATAGTGATGAACTTGTACACAGGCAACAGGAGAGGAAAACAAGGCAGGCCACTCAGGCGATGGGTCGACAAATTAAGGCAGTGGCGGGCGGCACTTGGACATCACTAGCCAGAGCAAGAGGAAAGTGGAGACAGCTGGAGGAGACCTTTGCTATAACAAAGCACACAGATACTACAACCAATAATACAACTAAAGAACCTAACTCATTATAAATTATCTGATAGACGGCTTATATTATTATTATTACTATATAATAATAATAATAATGTAACAATATATTTGTAAATGTATAAAATAAGAATGAAATGGAATAAAAGACATAATAATAATAATAATGGGAACGGCACGCATTGTGAGAAGGTTCCTTACTCTGTCGCCCTGACCACCGGTGGCCTAGGGCGTCAAACCTCGCCGCTGGAGGACCTCTATTTTTTTTTCATATTTATTTATATATTATTGTTTTCTTTTTTATTTCAATTTTATAGATATAAATATGTAAAAAATAAGAACTTTAAATAAATAATTTGGAATAATAATAATATCTCGGGACAATGTCACACAGATCATCCTAGCCCCAAACTAAGCAAAGCTTGTACTATGGGTACCAGGCGACGATATACGTACTTATATAAATACTTACTTGACGGTCACCGTAGCCTAGTTGGTAGTGCTCCTGCCTCCGAAGGTGGTGGTCCTGGGTTCGAATCCCGGCAACTGCAAATATTTATGTGATGAGCACGAATATTTGTTTCTGAGTCGTGGATGTTTTCTACGTATATAAGTATTTATCTATCTATATAAGTACGTATATCATCGCCAGGTACCCATAGTACAAGCTTTGCTTAGTTTGGGACTAGGATGATCTGTGTGACATTGTCCCTAGATATTATTATTTCAAGTTGCTTGTTGAGATGAAATTTCAGATGAAACTGCTCCAGTTTTTCACAATGCGGTGCTACAAATTTTCAGGTATGTTAGTATTAATTATAAATGTCAATTATGACACACCGGTAGAATTACAACGCAGTCAATACCCGTTTGACACTTATTGTCATTTATATTGACGTGATCAGTAATGTCCAACGACGCGTAGTAGAATAATATGACGGTTTCAGATACCACTTCTATTACATAGCAGCATTTTAAGAGCCATTCCCAGTTGCCATTTCTCTATAAAAAGGTATCTCTCATTTCCATCTCCGGATCTTAATGCTGCTACAATTTGGATATCTACTGTTTCGCCTTTTGATATCGAATTTGTGAATAAAACTATATTTGTGGACAAAATTTTTGACATTTTTATATTCATTTTGACTTTTATTTCTATTTTAATGTGGTATTCGAAATTCAAGTATTTTTTTTATAATTAATTTGTAATGTTAAATTTGCATGCCTAACCGGTAAAATATGGCTGAACATCAATAAATTGTAACACCTTATATGTATACCTATATTTGCAAATAAATTATATTGTATTGTAACTATTCCGGTACGAGTATATATTAGCCCTCCAAAAATATAAAGCCGCCTATTTCAAACTGATTAAAATATATGGTAAACTAACCTAGAAATTTTAAAAAAATAATACTAACTATCAAATACATAATATTTTCTTGTCATACGATTACTGAAATCATAATCGGTTAATTTTCAGCAAAAATAACAAGAGCAATAATTATGTATACCAACTTAACTATATAACTACAAACATGTTCTGACTATTTACAAGCCGCTTTTTTAAAGTCTACGTGACTAAAAACCTTTTTTTATATATATTTAAATAGCTACCTCGAATTTCCTATTGGCATCTTTTAATAATAATATCTTGGGACAACTAAAACACTGCCATCAGATTCCGAACTCGGGAGAGCCTATACTATGGCAACCATACAACTAATAAACATACTTATATATTTCTAATATTTTTTTTAAGAAATCGCCCGCTCTACGGAGATTAATACATATGTCGCGGGGTACTACTTTACATACATACTTTTGACGGCACAAAGTACATCCAGAGTCAGGAAAACTATTTATGGGTCTCACAAATAGTTGTCCTGTGCGGGATTCGAACTCAGAATACAAAGTGACTAGGCGACTGTCTTAATATTATATTCTATGCAGTCAAATAAGTGCATATTACAGATAAATTACACCCAGACAAAGAACAAATCGTTGTGTTCATCATACAAAGATGCGTCCCGGGTGGGAATCGAACCCACGACCTCTGGCTTAGCAGTCAGGATCAGTAACCACTTGTCCAACTGGCCAGTTTTAACACTTATACGTACAGTGTGTGATAGTTCCGTTAGTAAGATTTCCTCTTAAACACTTTTCCTACGCATAACCGGTGAATTTGCCTTCCGGCCGAACTGATAATGCTATTATCTTGGCATGCAGCCATCTCGGCTCATTACGAGTGGGGACAGTACTATTTTAAGATATTGTCAGTGTAAGACAGGTTCATAAAACCAAGGTTACAACTGGCGCGAGATCACAATCAGTATATGGCAATTGTTTTTAGAATTAACTATTTCGACTGTTTTTATGTAATAATTTCAATTAATTACTTTAGTTTTGAAAAAGAAATTTAAAGTTTTATCCATCATTATCCATTATGAGTGAACATTATATAACATATATATTTTAATGACAATTTAAAGGATAATATCAAAATAAAGGATAATTCAACATCCTGTATATATGCGAGCCGTCGCACAAAACCGGCTTCGCACATTCCGGGCTAACACTACGTACGGTGAACGCACATCTGGCTATTTAGTTCGTCTACTATATGCGTGATAAAATTACTATACATAATATTAAAGTAAGGCTCCAGCCTTACTTCTTACAACAGATTTAAAAATGGTGACTAATCGGTGACTACATCTGTAGCAGTGTAGCAGTAAGTAAAACCTTTGTGGTTTAAATATGCTATGTACACTAACAATTATCCTGTATTTAAAATAAATAAATTTAAATATATATATATATGTCGGAGATTCTGATGGATTTAACTCCGAAACATCGTCGGTGTCCGCCATCATGCACGTGGTTTAAAGAATCAGTGCGCACATCCGGCGCCGTCGAGCTCTGTATGCCAACTGTGTCGTGTCGCTAACACACTAATGTCACTTAGACAACTGACAGACGTCAAACGTTACATGCGACAGTTCATAGACAACCTCGACTCGAACTACTGACTCAGTGAGTAGTGTTTTCCAAACGCTAATAGATGGCGTTACTAGTACGTAAACAGTCCTTTAACTTAATTTCTCCGACACGGCCATTCTGACAACCAACGCGCTCTCGCGTTGTTACTCGCTGACATAATCAACATGAATTACAGCTCTTCAGTTTGGCAAGGACACAAAGCGTTACAAGCGGCTTTCAATGTTACACAAAGCAAAGCCTAAAGGCTTTCAGCATTTACCACAAAGCGTTATAGCTTTCATCATTAGTTAGAGGGCGTACCTCACACAATGCAAAGCGTTGAAACTTTCAGCATAAAATGCAACGCACAGCAAAGCGTTGAATCTTTCAGCATAAACTGCATCACACAGCAAAGCGTTACAGCTTTCAGCATAAACGGCAACACACAGCAAAGCGTTGAAGCTTTCAGCATAAACTGCAATACACAGCAAAGCATTGAAGCTTTCAGCTTAAACTGCAATACACAGCAAAGCGTTGAAGCTTTCAGCATAAACTGCAACCCACAGCAAAGCGTTACAGCTTTCAGAAAAAGTTCAATTACTCGGCAAAGCGTTACAGCTTTCAGCATTGCACAGAGGCAGCACTAAAAAAACGCTGCAAAACGTTGCAGCTTTCAGCATCAACCTTGGGTCACGACTAATGAGCCCAACCTGACTGCAAAGCGTGATGGCTTTCAGCAGGACATCAGGACAAAGCGATAAGGCTTTCAATCCACCCTTCAATAAAGCGTAGTAGCTTTCAGTTTAAATAAAACATTTTATCAATCAGCAATGAACATAAGTCTTTTATCAACACAAGTTTACGTTCAACAAAACAATGTAATTATCGTTCAACTCAAACAATGATCATGATTCAATACAGAATAAGGATACCAAATTAATCAATACAATTTGTTCCATAATTAAATAAAACTGTTCAATTATGAGTTCTACAGGATCAAGACATTCTGCCAATTCAGGCAAACTAGCTGGATATTTACGCAGTCGTTCATGGCACACATATTGGGCCCGTCCCCCAGATGCTGGTTCCACCCTATAACGCTCATTGGAATACACTTTAGCTACCATGTAAGGGGCTTTTCTCTATACTCTTACTTACAGTACAATTCAAAACGAGTTTTACTTTGCCTAAGACAGACTTTCAGGATTCATTTTTATAATTTTCGGCCACTGTAAAATAATTTGTCAAGGTGGAAATCATTCGCTCCACCCGACCATTAGCTCGGCTAACACCACTAGCAATCTCATGGAACTCAATGGCTCAACCTCGGCATAAATCCTGAAAGTCTTGACCAGTAAAAGATGTTACCTTGATCAGAGATAATTCGTTTCGGGGTTCTAAATATGTGAACAAAGCTACGTAGTGCCTCGCAAGCAGATCGTTATGTTAAATCTTTGACACACATTAATTGACAAAATTTCGTAAAAGCATCTACGATGGCTATCACATACTCCTTGGAGGTCTTGCTATAAGTTCGAAAATTATAGGTAAGTGCGCAACGCAGCGTCACGAACTCAAAGCACGAAGCTTGCGATAGTCAATTGTCACAAGCACGAAGCGCGGAGCTTTCAATACTCAATCGTCACAAGCATAAAGCGCGGAGCTTTCAATGCTGAACAACCACAAGCACAAAGCGCGGAGCTGCTTTCAATGCTCAACCACCACAAGCACAAAGCGCGGAGCTGCTTTCAATGCTCAACTGCTACAAGCACAAAGCGCGGAGCTTTTAATGCTCAACTGCTACAAGCACAAAGCGCGGAGCTTTCAATGCTCAAGTTTCAGGAACTCTAAGTAGGATATTTCCCTTGTCACACAATTTATTTCAAATCAACCAGCTTTATTACTCATAATGTTACACATAAATGTGTCTTACAATGAACTCCAATAATAATTTTAAACGTTGGAATTAAACTCAACCATCGGCATTAACTACACTGTTATTTCTGACTACAACTGTCAAATTCAAGTTTTTTTTTTTGTAACATACGTAGGTACTTAACGCGTCCACCAGCTATTGGCTCTTCCTTGTATCTATCGTTGTCATAGACCTCTATTATCTTACAAGGATTTGAAAACTTTTCACTTCATTTGTTTATTATCAGAATAGAATACTCCCCATTGTACACACTCAAACAGGACAATTACATAGAAGACAAAGTAAATAACACAATTTGTTAGGGTTCTTTCCGACAAAAACAACGTCTCCTATTTTAAATGGACGAATTTTAACTTTGCTATTGCCATAACGCACCTTATCAGCATGAGCTAGCTAGTCCATCCTGCATTTTGCTTCACATCTAAGTGCGTAGAGGTTAATCTTACCATATTTTTGGACAAGGGCATTAATTTTGGAGGAGAACTTTAATTACAACCCATCAACAATTGAAGCGGACTTCTAACTGTACTTCTTCTTACTATGATACAATTTAGCACGATTTGGATTACACCTGAAGCTGCCTTCCAGAACCTACGCTCGTGGTTCTCTGTTATAGTGAAGCAATTAATTAGAATAGTTCGGGAAGCTACGCAACATCCCCCATCACAAATAATGCAGTGTCTCAAGTCTATAAAGTCTTTCACGTGGTCGCTCACTATTGGTCTCACAAGAAGGCTCAAGGTCACCCAAAGAGCAACGGAGAGAGCCACGCTCGGAGTATCCCTGCGCGATCGAATAAAAAACGTCGCAATCCGCAGGCGAAACAAAGTAGCCGACACAAAAATTGTGTCACAAATCAGTAAGTTAGTATTTTGAGTTCAATATACCTAGTTTGTAAGTACAACATTTGTATGCCATGTAGAATATGGCAAATGTGTGAAACTTAAATGATGTAAACAATAACACCTGTATTCACCACATTTATACAAATAAAGATATTATGATTATGATTATAACCAAAGAATTGCCAAACAGAAACGGCACCGGGTGGGGCACACAGCTCCCAACACCGACGCCGCTGGATCAGACAGGCTCTCGACCGGGGACCACGCACCGGAAGACGCAGCGCGGGCAGGCCCCCCACAAGGAGGGCCGACCACTGCGGAGATTCCCGGGGGAGACCTCCGTCCAGTAGACTTCCTCGGCTAACATAATGATGATGAATTATTACTTGAACAGACACGAATCTCTCCACTTGTCAGTAATTGAGAAACGTCTTTACAGTCGATCAAATCAATACGCCATAGCTTGTACAAGTATCAAGATTCTGTAATGAACAAACTTCAGCATGGACCTCGCGAGTGATGCGGATGACTTTGTTACTAATAGTCAAGCTCAATCCCGGTTAAGTAAAAACATCTCTACCTATCATAACATCATGAGGCAAAATATGTGAATCTACAATTACAAAAGTCACTTCTCACACACGAGTACTTCGTTGACCTTGACAGGCAGATAAGTAATGGAATCAGGCGTTACTTTGCGGAAATCCATAACAATCAAAATACAAAATCAATATGTAGTGTTAATTCCGCTAATTGTCACCAGTACGATACCCAACACGTGTTTCAGTCCTCCACGGACCATTCTCAAGGGCTGCTAACTCGTCGAGTGCTCAAAGGAGACTCCTATTTTGATTGACAGGCAGACTAATACGGGAAAAAGAAAATTTAATGTTCGACCCAATACCTGTCAGGCGCGTGGATATAAAATCTCAAGTACCTATATGGTTATCAACAAATCATTTACGAATTAGGGAACAATCTGTCTGTTACCAACCACTGTCCACAAGAGCGTGTATGTGACCTAACTTGCCCCTACATCCATAGACTTCGAAATAAACCGTTCAAACTATTTAACCTTCAACACGCGCATATTGTCACCATAAAAATTAAATATAACAAACGTTGGGCGTATTTTCAACATCTAAAAGTATAAACCACACAAAACAACACGTGTTATGAATTTCACAGATATCAAAAATTCTTCAGTGCAGCATTAGGTCATCAAGTGCCTTTTAAACAATATAATAAAAGTACTTACATGTTTCTTCTCATAAAATAAAGATTCACCACTCACACTCGACACGAGGCACTTTTACTTTAGAGGTTACTTTAAATTTACTCTAATACAAACTGGTGAATTCTCCCCAATGCAGAATCGCCCATGCCGTCGCCTTACTTGCAAAAAGACAGCACGATCAACTTCGCCTCGAAAAGAACAAACCAATTATTTTAACTCCAAGACTCGACCGACAAAAAGGCAGCCTAACTATCAGAGCCCGTACTCTCTTCACTGTTAAATGAAAACTTCTTCCACGTTCACTGATGCACCAAAAACTATTCTTCAACGATAAACACGAACTGGCCGAGAGACTCCGCTTATCGCGAGTAACCACATCGAAACACGAAATCAGTAGGCGTGTTTTAAACAAGTCTGAACATACCTGAGTATCCGAGATACCTGCGATAACAACTTCGATTTTGTTACCTTCGCTCCAAGCAGGCTTCAAGCAGTTAATCAAGGCAAGCTGGTAAGTCGAGTACTCCACGTATGTAAGTTCTCGCACGGTCACTGCACCATACGGCACCATATCTTGAAAAAGGTCATCAATCTCTCGGTCGCCGCAAACTGTCTTGATACACGCTCCTTTGCTTCGTCTAACGTTTTGCACAACGGGTACGACTTCGAAGTCCATTTGCGAGCTCGACATCGAAGATGTGTCAATGTAACGTATCGAGTTTCGTAATCGGTTCACGAGTTTGCGATACAGCCGTTAATTCACAATCAGCGGGGTTGTATTTTCATCGTAATTTTGCAAATTTCAAACACTATTTTCGCTACGTGGTGGAACCGAATCACGAAAATATTCTTGATTTTGAGTAGCAGGCATTGCGGTAGACACGTAGGATGATTTTGGAATCGATCCCACCGCTGCTGTCGGAGATTCTGATGGATTTAACTCCGAAACATCGTCAGTGTCCGCCATCATGCACGTGGTTTAAAGAATCAGTGCGCACATCCGGCGCCGTCGAGCTCTGTATGCCAACTGTGTCGTGTCGCTAACACACTAATGTCACTTAGACAACTGACAGACGTCAAACGTTACATGCGACAGTTCATAGACAACCTCGACTCGAACTACTGACTCAGTGAGTAGTGTTTTCCAAACGCTAATAGATGGCGTTACTAGTACGTAAACAGTCCTTTAACTTAATTTCTCCGACATATATATATATATACTAGCTGGTGCCCGCGACTTTGTCCGCGACAATTTTGAATGATGACCAATGGAACTACTTATTTCTAGCTTAATCTAAAAAATATAACTTTTAAAACAAATAAGCAATATACATTGAATAAAACCTAACCTACAAATAACCTTACTAAGAAATAAATGAAATACTACTTTGCTACTGTTATTTGCAAAAAGGACCCGATATCATCACGCAAAAATCAAAGAATACATATCAATTGTCCTTAAGTATAGTCATTAAGTTAAATAAAGTAAAATAATAATCAACGATGCATTAATCACAAAGGCAACTCCCATTAGATTAGGTTGCGACATTACGACGACATTACAACGAAACCATAGCGCGATCTTAAACGATGATTACGCCATCTACTAACAAAAATATAAACTTGTAAAGCGGTAAAATTAAGATGTGTGCATATATTTTGGGTGAGATTTAGGCGATAATCTATTCATTCAGTATTGGACTACCTTTTATTTCACGCATTTATTTATTTTAACCGATATAGACCAGGGTAGAAACCTTTAAAAATAATAAAAAGTGAATTAAAATAATAGTAGGATGAAACCCATTATAAAAGGAGGGGAATATTATAAAAATGAAAGGAAAAATAATTTACGGGCGATCTGAGGTCGGGAAGGGGATGGGGGTGAGTTTTTAAGGGTAAACAACGGTTTTTCTCGATTTCCGGCAAAACTAATAGACCTATCGAAAAAAGTCAAATGGCAAAGTTGTAGGTGATAAAAAGATCTAAAACTTTTGTATTTACAAATTGAATTGGTTTTTTGAATTATTCACATAAATTTTGACGTTATGTGAAAAAAGTAGTAAATACAAAAGTTTTAGATCTTTTTACTACCTACAACTTTGCCATTTGACTTTTTTCGATAGATCTTTTAGTTTTGCCGGAAATCGAGAAAAACCGTTTTTCGATAGGACTTTAAGTTTTTCCGGAAATCGAGAAAAACCGTTTTTTACCCTGAAAAACTCACCCCCATCCCCTTCCCGACCTCAGATCGCCCGTAAATTATTTTTCCTTTAATTTTTATAATATTCCCCTCCTTTTATAATGGGTTTCATCCTACTATTATTTCTTTTGGTTTTAAAAATTATCGACCCTGGTCTAATATGCCAATTAAGTTCCGCGATCTGAAACGACATTAACGCCATCTAGTTACAAAATTGTGAACTTGTAGAACAGTAAAATTAAGATGATGTCTTTTGGGTGCGATCAACTCGACACCAACAATTTATACTAAATTAACATTTATACAAATTTTAGATAAATTCGTTTTTTATGTATTTATATTTGTTATAAAATTTACCAAAAAAAGAAGTTACAAATCTTATAAAACGCTAAATCTTTACTTAGAGGACAACGACCACGACATTATAAGAAACAATTTTTTTTAAATTTGACTTTGCTTAAATTGTTGGTGGCGATCTATTGAATTCGTTTTGGATTACCTTTTATTAACAACAAATTCCCTGGATTGCTTTATTTTTAACTGAAAGACCAAATACCAATTTACATGCGTTTAACATAAAAAAATACAGACTTTCATACAAACTTACATCACCTATTCTAGTCGTCCTTAGGGGTGGAATTTCCAAAAATCCTGAAATATATACTTATAATTTTTAAATGAAAGGCCATATACCAATTTGCTTGCGTTTACCTCAAAATTGTCACCTTTTTCATACAAACTTACATCCCCCATTTTACGCCCTAAGGGGTGGAATTCCCAAAAATCCTGAAATATATATTTTTAATTTTTAACTGAAATGCTAAGTACCAATTTTCATGCGTTTAACTTCAAGTCGCAGTTTACATAAAAACTTAGGTACCCTACTTTACGCCCTTAGGGGTGGAATTTTCAAAAACCCCTTCTTTAGTGGATGCCTACGTCATAAAAGGTACCTTCTGTCAAAATTTCAAGTCTTTAACTCCAGCTGTTTAGGCTGTGCGTTGATATGTCAGTCAGTATAAACTTACATCACCTATTTTATGCCCTTCGGGGTGGAATTTCCAAAAATGCTGAAATATATATTTTTTATTTTTAACTAAAAGGCCAAAATCCAATTTTCATGCGTTTAACTTAAAAAATTTCACATTTTCCATACAAACTTACATCCCTTATTTTTCGCCCTTGGGGATGGAATTTCCAAAAACCCTGAAATACGTGATTTTTTATTTTTAACTAGAAGGCCAAATACCAATTTTTATACCTTAAACTTCAAAAACGGCAAAGTTTCATACTAACTTAGCGCCCCTGTTTTACCCCCTTAGGGGTTGAATTTCGAAAAATCCTTCCTTATTCCTTGTCTAGATTATAAAACAAACATTTGTGCAAAATTTCAGCTTTCTAGGTCCAAGGGTTTGGGCTGGGCGTTGATGAGTCAGTCAGGACTTGTCTTTTTATTTAAATAGATATATATATATATATATATATATATATATATTAGAGTTAGAGTAGAATAAAGGTAATAAATATATATACTAAACTCTTGTATGTTTTATCGAGTAGAAATTTATAGATATTTTCGTATGTACTGCATACTGAAGCACTACTTTATAATTTATTATACGTAATAAAGCTTCATATGAAATTCAAACAGAATTTGTAGAAGATCACGTGAATTTCTATGAACCTAACCAAAATTGCTATGCTATTAACGACATGGCCATAATAGGTAAGTTTTGCAATGTAATGCCAACCTCTTTGATTTTTGTGGACTCAATTTCTTTTTATTGTATATTTGCCTTCACACAGCGTATATTCTACCTTGTTTGAAGTTATGTATTTGAGTTTTTCGTTTATTTTTATATCAAAGGGCGACAAACGAGCAAGTGAGTCACCTGATGGTAAGTGATCACCGCCGCCCATGGGCACTCGCAACACCAGAGGTATCGCGGGTGCGATGCCGACCTTTAAAAGTCAGCAATCAAATCTTGCTGACCCTTCCCCCCGCCCTAATGAGCTCTGGCGACCTTACTCACACTAGGAAACACAACATTAAAATTTGAGTCGTTTCATATCGAAAATTATAGTTTATAGTTTTAAGAAATTGCAGAATTATAGTCGCTTGCCGTGACCAAGGAGCTGGCCATATGTTGCTACAAAGAATCAGTATTTCCATACAGCGTCGCAATGCGGCCAGCCTTCAACTTTACCTCACGAAGATGCGGAGAAATTCTTCAAACCCTGTAAGCAAGTTCTAGAATTAATAAATTTTCCTTTCTGTTAATATATGGTTATTTTTAATAGTAAATTTTACTAAAATACTATATGAGACCTACTTAGGTATCGTTATAATGATTTGATGGGACTACAGAGACTATATATAACTACGTTGTTTGTGTAGTTGTGTAGCTCAGGCTAGAGTCGTTGTTTTCTGCGTAATCTGACACCTACTTACTATTGGGGTAAGCGGGGTTGATTTGGATCTGCTTTTAATTCGACTATATAGTGTCTCTGTACTGGAATATTGTTCTAGGTATAGTAGTAAATTATATTTGGCGTCGCTTTGTCTAGAAACTGTTGACACTGTTTTGTGACATTCTTAGTCATAAACTAGGCTAGAAGCATTAAATACTTATCCCCTAGTTTCTTGAAAAATAACTCCTAAGTTCCACCATTAAATAATTTTTATTGGTGTTGGAACTTGATTGCAAGACACATTATTTACAAGGTTGTGCTGGCGTCATCCGCGTAACCTTTTCTGAATAAGCTTTCACCCTGACCTAATGTGTTGATTATCATCTCTAAGTGTGTCCAAACCCAATATGATTAACACATACAGTTTTCTTAGAGCACCTCCATACAAATAATGGTTTTCATTCCTCCGTGAGTCGCATTTGAGATTTTTGCGATCATCAGAAAATCTCAAGGTAAAAATGCTCGCACATAAAACTTTCTTAAAATGTATTTTACGGTCAAGGTTTTGCCTGTGGAATAGTGAAACATGTATAAAGACTGCAAGAATTATAAACATTTGTCAAGAATCCCTATATAATATCCTGGGACATCCTGGGACATTATTCATACCCGGCCATCTGATCTCAGACAAAGCAGAACTTCTACCTACTATAGAAACCAGATAACTAATATATTACATATACATACAGACAGACAAATAGGCCCGTCTATTTGCTGGCTATATCTACAAGAATCACAACACAGATAGCAATTTATGGAATGAAATACTACCTCTATACAATGTTAGTTGTACTTTAGTCGGTACTGCGTACGTATAGTTATTGTTTACTATCCAATCCAATCAACTCCATTTTCAAGTCTACTTTTGATTGTTTGGAAATGTCAACATTTTCTGAACAGTCCTTCCATTTTATATATACTTTTAAGCTTTACGTCTATTATTAATTATTGGCATTCCATAAAACTATGTTCTCCTGGTCCAGTTTCAACAACCATGGCCAGTCGCAATCGAGACTAACCATCTGCACGGGACATATTATAGTGCATAAGTATGTGGGCAAAGGGGCGCATTCTATACCATCACTCTCATGATCTGATGGACGACTAGAGACACCACCGCAAAGAAAACAGGTACAGGTACCGGATCGATGTGTCGTGCGATCCATGGTCCTTTATGGGGCGCCCGTCTGGTCTGAACGCCTGATGGGCGCCTCCCGCTGCAGAGCTATTTTGAATAGCCTGCAGCGTGTGGTGGCCATACGGATCGCACGAGGATACCGGACGGTATCCTTTGAGGCGGCGACACTCCTGGCGCGCCTCCCACCGTTTGATCTCCTGGCGGCAGTCGACACGACGGTTTACACCGAGATCCGTGTCCGCCGGGAGAGCGGTGAGGCGCCAGAGCAGACGCTCGTTGCCTATAGGCGGGATGCACACCGGCGCGTACTAACCCAGTAGCGCGCACGGCTTGAGTTGCGCCAGAACGCGCGCCAACGTGCCGTCGGTGCTATCCTGCCTCACCTCGAGGCCTGGGTGGGAAGGAAAGGCGGTTACGTCACCTACAGACTGACACAGATACTCACCGGACACGGGTGTTTCGGTGAGTATCTGTGCCGGATCGGCCGAGAAGTGACAACACATTGTCACCATTGCGGGAGCGAACTGGACTCTGCCCAGCATACGCTGGAGGAGTGCCCGGCCTGGGAGGCCGAGAGACGAGTCCTGGTCGCTGAGATCGTACGGGATCTTTCGCCGCCAGCAGTCGTGTATGCGATGCTGGCTGGCGACTCCACCAAATGGGACGCCGTGGTCTCCTTCTGCGAAGCAGTCATGCTCCAGAAGGAGGCCGCCGAGCGGGATCGGGAACGAGCCGACTCCGCTTGTAGACGGAGGAGGCGTCGGGGTGGCGGCGGCAGCCGTTAGCCCTACTCCACTCAGGCTTGCGGTGGCAGTATGAGAAGTGTCCTCTACTGCCGCCACGTGCAAGCAGCCCCGGGAAGACAGCGAACTGTTTGTGGTGTAGTTGCTGTGCCGTACTGGCAGGAGTCGGCAAATGGGGAGGGCAACCCACAGCTCTCCCCGGGTGCGTGTCCCGACCATCTGGGACACGGCGCAAAAGGGGGGCACCGGAGCAGCATACCCGCGTTCCCGGGGCTCCCCGTATCAGGCGCCAGAAGTCCACGGCAGGTTAGGTTTAGTCGGTGCGAGTCCGACATACCCACCCGCAGACACTTTTTGCGGGTGGCATGCATTAGCATTCCCCCTACCTTAACAAAAAAAAAAAAGGTACAGGATCGATACAGCAGTGTAAATACCGCCAACTCCTGATACTGAGTACTCCTGATTGTTACAAAATAATCCCGGAATCACTTTTTAGCCCGACGCGAGATTTGAACCAAGTACCTCATTATCTGCTGTTGTATACGCTACTGCTAGATCAATGAGTTTCAACATTATTATTATCTTACAACGCTCTACCCGTACCATACAACAACGCGTTTAGGGTGCTGGTAGGGCTGACCCGTTTCTGTAGTGCGTCGGGAATCTTCGCCGATTCGCTTTTATACAACAATCCGTAAAAGATGCGGTTCTCTGGTGTATAGGGTGCGGACTAGTTCTAACAGTATCCTAAACATGATTGCTATAAGATATATATAAGTAGGTTGGACTGCGCTTACATAAGTCGTCTCCCATGGCTTGTTGCAGGGATGATGGACACAGACGGATAGCGGTAAGTCCTTCTAATATATATTAAACTATATTATATTAACTATTCTATTACAGCTGGAAGAAGTCCACAGTTGGACAAGCCTCCTCCAAGAATCATCCTAGGGAGATATGTCATATTCTCCACGCTTGGCAAACGGGTTAGTGAACGCAGTAAGATGTTCATAGTACTCAGAAGGAAGCTGCTGCTCGTCCTCTGGTAGATAATCCATCGGGTTGACTTCAACATCCACGGGACGAGATGGGGTGATGATAAGATAAGATAAGATGAGATGAGATGAGTTGAGATGAGATGAGTTGAGATGAGATGAGATGAGATGAGTTGAGATGAGATGAGTTGAGATGAGATGAGTTGAGATGAGATAAGATAAGATAATTGTTTATTTCACCACATAAAACTATGTTTTTGATGATATTCTGATATTCCACGCCGTTACTACATAGCAATTAAAAAATGAAAATTTGGAATTGTCGTTCAGTTAATAAAGGACTAACACGACGAAGAACCTTTGTAACAGCTAAAATGAACAGCATAAATAAGGGGTGCTCGCTTACTGTTTTCTTTGAACTCGTTAAGCCTCGCTTCGTTTAGCTCTACAAACGAATACATAGTCTCTGACAAATGTCGTAGCATTGGAGTAGTGACATGATGTGGGTGCGTATATAAAGGGAACTCTTTATTATATTGTTCTTATAATTTATTCAATGGCAGCGTGGATGTGGAGAAGCCATGTTTTAAAATAAATGTCTCATAGATATATAAATTTGTTAATTTATTAATGTTTATGTTAGTTCGTGAGTGTTATTTACGATAAAATACGTGACTAATTCTGCATGTATTTATAGTAGGATTTATGTTGAAATTTTGTTGTTTGAAATGAATATAGTAAACTGAGGTCACTCACTACAATGATTACCGTTTATATATATATAAAACTGACTTGAACTGATTTATAAAATCGGTATAGAAGCAAAGGAAAAATTGTATAAAATGTAATAATGTCCTCTTGATCAAAATTCAGCGACCAGTCCCAATAGAGAATAGCCATCTGCGCGGGACTTATTATAGTGCATAAAGGTGAGTATAGATTACAACATTTTCTCGAGCATTTATGTGTAATGTAACGTTCTTACGAATGGTACAATACGGGCAAAAGCTTTTAGTTCGTAAAAGAATGATACACTAGAACATATCATAGAGCAGCTCGTTGTTCTGTTACAAGTAAATGTTGTAATCTATACTCACCTTAAGTGTGTGCGCAAACACAGGGGTACTTTCTATTCCATCACTCTCATTATCCGATGGGACGACTAGCGACACGTCCGGGGAGATGTAAAGTACAGGACTGACTGACTATATGTGCTCTCCGAGGCTGATACTGAGAATTTTTCTTTTACACATAATAATGTCCCATGATCACATTCTGACCCGACCTGGAGTAGAACCTAAGACCACATTATCTACGGTTGAACACGCTTGCGCTAGACCAACGAGGCAGTCAAATATATTTGATACATTGATAGAGGAATATATACACAAGTGGATGAAACTGAAGTAGCTTTATTGGCATCTAAAATAAACGGCAAATACATAAAAAAACATACGGGGCAGTCTATGGGGACTGCTGATAGAAGTGAAAACTTTATTTTTCATTTCTCATACTCGGAATGTAGTGTTTATTTGATCCGAGTAGCGAGAAGACGATGCTATTTCCACCTTTGGGTGGTAAAAACACATAATAATAGCTTCTCTATGGTAGGCAAAAGTTTAAAAATATAACTAAATTAGGTTAGAAAGTCAGCTGTAAAAAAATCTGACATTATTAAGAAAAAAAGTGCACAACGCCGCTAAGTTTACACTTAAAAATGCGGCGGTCATGTGAGTATTCAAACGGCCAGTGTGAATTTAAACAAAGACCCTCCGTCTTATGGATATTTGATCACCCATCCCAAAAAGTGCACAACGGCAGTAATGAAGTTTTCACTTCAAAAAAAACTTCCCAAGCAAGAATAACGATCAGTTGATTTATTTTATAGATGGGAGCCAACAATATATTTTCCATCCCTGTGTCACGGGGTATTTTACAAATATATAATTGACTGCTACAAAGTACATCCAGACTCAGGACAACTATTTATATTATTACTATTTATAAACACTGTATAGATATATGAGTATTCGTTACCTGCGCAGGACCTTATTATATCAATTTTGTTTAGTCTGGGGTGTAAGGGTCAGCGCAGACCGAGAGGAGCGCAGTGGAGAGGATTTTATTAAGGCACTAGAAAATCAACTTTACAGCTATAAGAATAAAGTGCATATTATATGCTGAACCTGACAAAATGCTCGCGCAGTCTCGCGCATTATAATGTTCAAGCATACATGCACTTTATTTAAATAATTTTAAGTTTTCTAGTGCCTTAATAAAATCCTCTCCGCTGCGCTCCTCACGGTCTGCGCTGACCCTTAGTAAAGTCTCCAGTATTCAGAAAAGAGCCTCAACGCGTGAGTGATGCCGAGTACCATAAAGTAGATACCTATAATAAAAATATACATAAATGAACGAATCAACAATGTCTACGAGTATTTCTTTTTGACGTTAAAAATGAATGACTGAAAAAAACAAACGCTGAGTAAAGCGTAAAATATAAGCATGTTATTATGTCAAAAATGATATATATTCCGTCATTTTCCTACAATAGCTGTCACTTGTCCTCGCCGAGTGTCAACCGTCAGGGCTGTCAGCGAAAACGTTAGTCATTTTTAAATAATGCGGAGTTATGAAGTTTTAATTGTAACATTTTCATGCTTTTGAATTTTTATATGCGTCTATTCAAAATGTATATTTTATTATAAATAATTCACGAAATTTTTTGATGAGTCTTTCTTTCTTCTGATTTACCTTGAATATAAATTACGAAAGATAATTAAGATGAACTTGGCGCTATTCTGTGCGGTAAAATACTTTTTTTCATAGAAATTGTGAGTATAAATGTGACTGTTCGTCCACCTGTTATTGGCAACTGTATAAGACCATAACTTGGTACCAATCGTTATTTGATGTATCATATACAGAAGCTACTGATGCACCTCTAAATAAAACGTTACGTTTAGTTTCAGAGAAAACATAATAGCAATTGATATTATACTTTTTATTTGTGGGCTAAATATACTCAAAAATCTTACAACGCTCTTCGTATCCAATACAACAACGCGTTCAGGGTGCTGTTGGGTCTGCCACGTTTCTGTAGCGCATCGGGCATATTTGCTGAAGCCAGAGTGGACTGTTTCTACGCGACATTGCGCAAACGGTGTGCATCCCTGGTGAGCAGGATTCGTGGCCACTCTAACAGCATTCTGCCCATGATTGCAGGCAGATTTGACTGCCTATACATGAATCACTGCTGCATTGTTTCTCACGGAATGGGGCATCAATGATTCATGTATTCCAAACTCACGTAAACAAAATTTTTGCTATATCTTTATAATTCTTATTCTTATTCTTCTGGTGGTGGCTATTTCCAGTCCGCGGAGGTCCTGGTAACACTACGTCCAGTGATGAACTATTGTGCTCGCCGCTCCAACTAAACTGTCTAACCCTGCAACATAGATAAATTGCAGAATCTTCTTGGCAGGAGTAACGATAACATCGTCCTGGTGCAAGAAGTGTTGGCCCAGGACGGTGTTACGTTTATGCATCAGTGGCTCACAGTGACAGAGCAGGTGTAGAGGTGTTTCGTCTGCGTTATTGCAGAATCTGCACACTCTACAGTCTCCGATGCCCACCGTGGACAGGTGTTTCCTGAGACGGCAATGTCCCGTTAACACCCTAGTTATGATGCATAAGTTCCTCCTATTAAGCGCGAGGATTTCGTTCGCAGTTTTGCGGTCGTAACCCTTGATAGCTTTTTTGGAGTGAGTTAAACCTGGAAGTTTGTGCCAGCGTTTATATCTTTACTAACATAGAATAAGTCTCTTGTATTACTAACGATTTTGAGTCTTTGGTTACTTTAATAAATAACTTTATTATTATTATACGTAAACATTCTGAAATATTATAATTGATAACATACTATCGGGCCAGTTGACGTGGTTGGCAAATGCTTGCTTTTCACGGAGGTCGTGGGTTCGATTCCCATCCAGGACAGACATTTGTGTGCATTATCATGTCTGTTTGCCCTGAGTCTGGTCGTAATTTATCTATATAAGTATGTATTTACAAAAAAGAAAAGTAGTATGTAATATGTCAGTTATCTGGTTTCCGTAGCACAAGTTCTGCTTAGGGATCAGATGGCCGTGTGTTAATAATGTTAACTTTATTATTATTTTACTATAAATTACAATATTTCAGTATACTAGGATTATAAGTAATACTAATACGATAATAATACTAACTTAATACTACCATAACTGCCGCAGTACCTCAAGTCGAATGTCTTCTACCAATGTGTGTTGCCAGTGATGACTTACGGAACAGCGACGTGATTGGTCACTATGGTCCTCATTAGAAAGCTCAAGTCACCCAAAGTATTATAAATATACTACTTATCTTTTGTAAATACATACTTATATAGATAATTACACTCAGACTTAGGACAAACATAATGTTCATGCACACAAATATTTGTCCTAGGTGGCCAACCGGACCGTCAAACAATATGCATCAGATGAATGATATTCTTGTATGGGAAGATCTTTTATTTTGTGTATTAAACAAGTTGATATTCTATACTCGGTCAGTTGATTAAGTAAATTAAGCTTGTTATGTTACGTCCACTATTAAGTTTCACCTTGTAAATAGCCTAATAATATTAATGTACCTGAATTACTTTTAAAGAACCCTCTCCACAATGACGATTTTAATAATAATATCCCTCTATTCAGAAAAGGGGTGAAGCTAAGCATCAATTTCTAGTTAGATTGAACTTTAGATAGAAGCCTTAGACAATTTAAAGTTACTCGTCTACAAATTGATTTGAAACCAGCCAAGTTCAGCGTGAATACAGTGATTGGATGAAACGTATTTTATAGCGTCGATGAGTATGTTAGGTTTAATGGTAGCATGATCAGCAGATAATGAAGTCATTGGTTCAAGATATCCCATCAAAATCAAAATATTTGACAGTAGCAGTTCAGAGTAAAGAAGCTTTCTTTTGTATACCTAAATACAATCTAAAATAATAAGCATTCAGACAACTGATCAAGCATATATTGTGTTTGCCTACTAAATAATTACTCTAATTGGACCAAATCCCGTGTTCATACCCGCTTGAGTATGTTTCGCCAGACCGTCTCAACTGGGTCGTGTTGAAACCGGTAGTAGATGAACCCATTGAGTTTGTTTCGCTGGGTCTTTCCAGTTGGGGCGCCATGGATTCGGTGGTAGCATTAAAGCGTGAGTCGTTATTAACACAAGGTCCGTCATAATAATAATACCTATATATAAACAGAACCATTGACAATATGTAGTAAAAATATAGCTAAAACTATAAATTTTTATAACTAAACTTAAACATAATCTCTTGACAATTTTTAAAAATTACTGCTATCTACAATTTAAATAATAATAACCGACTTCAAAATCATACAACCAAATTTAACTTTTGTTAATACTGACCAATTTTAACTGAATTTATTTGGGACCATTCCGAATAATCAAATGTAACATACGTACAAAAATAAAACAAATAACACACATTCAAATTGATTACGTCTATGTGTTTTCATATTGCAGCCATATTTGCAAATAGCCAAGCTATTACAAATGAGATTAGATACTAAACGTCCAGCAATTTATTTGACATTAGGGACAGTTTATTGAAAACATCAACCATTTATCTTTCAAACATATCTATTATAACAGATAACCGTACATTAAAACCATTTGAGATAATGTATTATGGTTTATGCGTCTGCTTTTTTACTCCTAACTTAAAAAGAAGTTTTAAAGTCATGGTAACAAAGAAATGATACATATAATTAACATTTAAAACATAACACCGAATTCAAAATCAATAAAAAAGTAGTATTTTAGCTCTAAATACACTAAATATATAAAATTTGAAGTTGGCTCCGAAAAAAACCAGTAAAAGTAGGGAACGAGTATGAATGTGATTATTCGCAGCAACTTGGGATGTTAAAATTTTTGTTAATTAAAGTAGATTTTTTTTTTTAATATTTGTAAAAATAAATTACATATTTGTGTGACTAATAGAGACTATTGGTTATGGTTAGATCTTGAAAATAAAGTCAGTTAAATATAATTTTTACATAAGCCCCTATGAGAAGTTTAATAATTTTGTACAGAAAAAAATTTAGAAAAGAGATATATGGAATAATTTAGAGTATCTCTAAAATTATTTGATACTTTTTAGTTGGTTTGTTTGGTTGGTTGGTGGATTTTACTCGTTTGATTCACTTTTTGGTTTCAATTGCAAGTTCTGAGAAAAGTGTCATTTTTGTATTCGCAACTACTTTGAAACTGGTAGTTTCATATAAATCCTAAGATTATTACCCGATTTAATTAAATTATCATATTGAGAACAGGCAGATACAGTAGAGTATACATAAATAAATAACTACCCGGAACATATCACACAGCGCCATCTAGCCCAAACTAATCAAAGCTTGTACAATGGATACTACACAACAAATAGAAATACTTATGGTTCTTGAAAAAAAAAACAAAATAAATTGTCGTGTGCAAGGATCGAACCCGCCACCTTTCACTCAACTGCGTCGCGGCGGTCCTTAATTGGTTACCGTAGTGTCAGAGTTGTTCAAGCCGCCCATTAGGCCTCTGACTTAACATACCTTGACAAAGCTTAACGTGCCCTCCAAAGCAAAGTTCTCTTTGCTTTGGAGGGTACGTTCTCTTCTCTCTCTTAGCTTCTGCTCAGAAATTAAACCACTTTGGCGGTCACCCATCTGTGGACTGACCTAGCCTAGTTGCTTAACCTGGCCAATCACTTACGGACCGATGAAAGCATCTGGCTATGAGCGCCTCAATTACAAACAACCACAAACACAATGATTCTAATGAGTTTAGCACTTAAACGTGAATGCTATGTAATCTTTACTAATATCGTGAACATTCTCCATAATTTTTATATCCTTTTAGCTGTCACTTACGCATCTTATTCAACACAAGTTTACTAATCGTAATTCAAAATTTTTCAGTTTTTATAAATCCAGTTTTTTCAGAATATCTCTATTCTATTTTCGAGTCGCATTTTGGATTCATTCCAAAAAGATACAACCGGCCTAATGTCGTATGTCATGTCACTATTATAAATAAAGTTAATCTTTGGAATTCATTAACGTTGGTGTCCACTAGAGCGCAACGTAAATATTTTTCTTTGATTTCAGACATAGACTTTTACTGGTATACCCCGCAGTTTTACCACGTGGGTAATCACACTACTATTATAAAGGCGAAAGTTTGTGAGTGTGTATGTTTGTTACTTCTTCACGTCTAGACGGCTGGAGCGATTTGAATAAAATTTGGTATGGAGTTAGATACATAGCCTAATTTATAATGCCTAGCCTAATACATAGGCTAATTTATAATGTTTAACGCAGGAAAACCGCAGGGCACAGCTAGTATTTTATAAATTATAGACTAATTTTATTCTGATATATAAGCTATATTACTACAAAGTTTAATCAAAATCCATTCGGTGGTTTTTTATCGAAAACAATAACAAATATCCATACATATATACATCCAGTAGGATATTATTTATATTTACATATGCCAAGTTAAATTTAATGAATGAGTCAAGCATTGCAGGATTTATTTAAAACTACATAAGTGGGCGGGGCACATAGCTCCCGGCGGCCGCCTGGGGCGAAAAGGTTCTAGGTGGCGACCACAAACAAGAGGACGCAACGTGAGTAACCTACAACGATCTTACAAGGGCCCTCTCACAAGACCGGCTATTGTAGAGGTCCTTAGGGGAGGTGACAGTCTCAATGCTGCCGAATGGGTAACCATTTCAACTGTCACCGGAAGTCTGACGCATGATCATATTTCCGGACGCCGAAGATGAAACAAATGCATAAATTCTACAAGCGTTCAACCTTGCTGAGAAGTTCTTCGTTAGCGTCGAGAAAACAGATATTAACATAGTCTTGAAGAGGGAGTAGAAGTGAATTTTAGTGCAAAATGGTAGGAATTTATGAAAACGCTTGAGAGACTGAAACGAGCAGTACACTATCTTGCTTACCTCTGTTGCATGATCCGTCCATGACAATCGCAATCTATAAATACCCCGAGATTTTTCGCAGTTTTGGAATAAGGCTGAAGTATCAATTTCCGTCGGCTCAGTCCATATTTCATTTATTTCCTCTACGTCATCCATTCAAGGCGTGCCTCTTGGGGCTTAGCTGCGTGTATAATACGCTTACATCATTTTACACCTCAACGCATTATTTCCAAAGCTCCATTGATCCCAACATCCGTAAATAAGGCCGTTTCCGAAAATTTTAAACGGCCCAAATTGGTTATTTGTGTTGGTCAAATACGTGACCTGCGTATTCTGTTGGACAGTTTTGTAATGTTACAGGTTTAGGGCACGCGTCGGTATGTGTTGTTTATAAGGCTGATTTCAGAGTGACGCGCGCGGCACGCGCCGGAGGCCAGCGCGTCTCAACAGCCATTTTAAGTGTACGCAACGGCGCGCGGCGCGTGCGAGACGCGTCACTCTGAAACGCTAGCTGCCAGTAGAGGAGCTCGGGCAGCGCTGGCCGACGGCGCGCGTGTCACCGGCGGCGCGTTTGAACTGCGTGACTATGAAACGCAACTACTATCTAGTGTAATGTAAGCGCGCGCGTTTGGATGGCGCCGCTCGCCGGCGCGACTCTGAAATCAGCCTTACCATTAATTTATTCCGGTCCTTTATTTGGCTTATGGATGCTACAGTATAGATGTTTATAATGGCTATTTAAACAAATTGAGTGTGCTTCGCACCATACGACTGAAGTATAACTGCAAACGTAACTGGCTATGAGAAAAAAGAAGAAAGTAAATGTGTACTTACGGCTTTTTCAGAAAAGTCAAACATGCGTGAAGAAGATTTACTTCAAAAATGAATACTAGTCATATATTACAAACTATTTTCTAAGAATAAAAAATTTAGACCACCGAGGACAGAATTTGAGCCAACATTGTAAGGTTAAACTCTCCAAATGTACTGTCTCATCTCTGCCTGTGAGGCATAGTGGTTAAGGTCAACTTGTTATTACTACCGACAACAGAAAAAACAAGAATTACCTTAACCCATATATGGTGGTGCTGCGTTTGGATGTGCTTTTTGTCTGTGAATTACAAGTTTTTAAAGTACCGCGTAATACGACTCGAATAACAATTAATTAGTGTATCAACTTCCGTTCGCCTCGTTCGATCACCGTTTTCGTAACGCTCTCGTTACGCAATCACAAGTTTACTCCCCAAGTCCGTTTGACTAAAAAAATACATAAGATAAGATTAATTGCTCTTAATTGCCCGCCATACGTTTATGATACATGAGAAAATAATTAGAACATAAATATGTACAATAGGCGGTCTTATCGTTGTCAGTGATCTCTTCCAGACAGCTTAGAATTTTTTTAAAATTATTAGTGATAATAAAATCTTGGGACAATGCCACACAGATCATCCTAGCTCCAAACTAAGCAAAGCTTGTACCATGGGTACCAGACGACTATATACATACTTATATAGATAGATAAATACTTAAATACATAGAAAACATCCATGACTCAGATAACAAATATTCGTGCTCATCACACAAATATTTGCACTTACCGGGATTCGAACCCAGGACCACCAGCTTCGTGGGCAGGATCACTACCAACTAGGCTACGGTTACCGGATTTAGGATGGACTAGAGAGGATAAGTATATTAAAAAGATAAAAAGAAAAGAAGTTTGCTGTTTGGTGACGGCATAGAATATCATCACCTCATCGCATACCGTGGGTAGCGTAGAAATCGACCGAGGGAATACCTACCAGAGAACGAGCAGCAGCGTTTTTTTCTGTGAACTATGACCATCAAACTGCGATGCCCGTCTGCCAAGCGTGGCGTCTTTGGGGAGGCTCTTGTCCAGCAGTGGACGTACTTTGGCTGACATGATGATGATGAAAAGGAGAAAATTTCAAAGTTTTACTGAATCCTAATACGTCATTGAAGTTTAAGTTCCTAAAAGTCTGTTCTACGGGAAATGTTAGCGCGTAAGTATTTAAATGTTACGCTTTAGTTGAACGTGAATCCTATTGAGTCAGACAGTGACGTCAGAGCCAATCAAGTGTTCAGTCTATGGCCTAGACATTAGGGTTAAAATTAGTATCCTCCGCTGATCACTTTCCGCATTCAAGATCTGTCTTTGTGGATATTCAAAATTCAGATGAATGCGATACCTTAGGGTATCTGAATTTCTGAATTCTGGATAGTTTATTAGAAAAAAACACTATCTGTTAATTTGTTGCCATTAAACTTAAGCGTTCTTATTTAACCCGGCGAGCATGAGGTGAAAAAAAGTTACTTCAAGAATGTGGCAGGGTGGGACATACCCTTATCTTAATGTACTGTAAAATAATTGTTATTGTTAATTTTTGAATTTTTTTGATTTCTTTTGTATTATAATGAATTAATTAGTGGATTTAAATGAAAGAAGTTCCATATACAATAATAATTATTAATTCATTCGCGTTTTTCTTATACTCTAATAATTATAGGTACAAAATTTAGGGTTATACAAAAATTTAAAATTGAACAAATATATTTATCTTTGGAATGTAAATCAAATTAAAACTAAAAGATAATGAGATCCTCCTCGTAATTTAACTTGTTATTATTTTTTTAATTGATAATAGGACTAATCAGTACTGTTTACATACTGACGACTGTTCAGCACAATTTTGGCAAATGAATTTTGCATGCAAACATTCTTGCGATGCTTGTGCCAAGCCCATATGTTTGGGTTGGCACAAGCATTACAAGAATGTTTGGTTTTTCTATCCTACTTATATGGAAAATCCTGGAATCTGACTTATTTTCTGGATACATTTGCATGTCTAGGTGAGGGCTCAAGCTAATAATAATTAAATGTTTAATAAATAAACTAATAACAAAACCATATGATATAATAATAAAAAGAATTAAATGCTAAAACATCTAACAAAAACAAGCAAACAACAAAGACAACAAACAAAAACGAATAAAACAGTGAAAAATTATTATTACATCATTACGTAAAAAAATACGTCAGAAATGAGGCAGGGTATAACATGCCCGAGACAAGTTTGGGCACGTATATTCCGGCTGGTAATTCGCGCCACACTGCGATCACGCCACTACCCCATCCCGCTCACCTCTGCCTTCAGCTACTGAGCGAGCTAGTGCCACCAGACGAGGATTTTGAAAAATACACTACTTTTAAAGTTTACCAGGGTGTGAGATACCCTGGCTCATGCTCGCCGGGTTAAATTAATGCTGTGAGACGCCGCTTAACCGGGGCTGAGGTACACCCGCTCAACCGCTTAAACCGCGCTCAACTATTTTAACTTTTCAACTAAGAGACGTGATATTATTTTACTCTGTCAACATTTCTGGGATTGGTATAGAGCTAGACCAAAATGAATCAACTATATTGAATGATGTGTCAATATTTATGATAATTTTTCTATGGTAGAGATGAAATGTTAGATCTATGATTTTGACAGTGTATTTTCGTGGTCTTTTGATTTACGCTGGTGGTTTTTCAAGTTTGTGAAAATGAATACAACTGGAATTCAGTATTCATTTTAAAATGCGAAACAGAAAAAATCTTCCACAAAACCTCAATTCATACAGAACGTCAAATAAAACTTCAGCTGATGCAAATAAAATCCGCCATCTTCATTCACTTAACTAGGTTTAAACCAAGGGCCAACGCAGTTTGATATTTTGACATTACTGAGCCACCGCATAGCCACGTGTATAAGTACAATCGGGTTTTTAAATGAAAATTGAAATCCATGGTTAAGCGGCCAGCTTAAATTTAAGTAGCACTTTTAAGTAAGGCTTTATGGGGTCACTATGAAGATATTGAGATATGAAACGGGCACAGGCATTTTGTATCCGCTGGACTAGCCTTTGTGTTCTTGCCAGTGGACAGGCTCCATACACAGTGTCTGCATAATTTAGGCGAGAGAGGATAAGTGACTCACATAGTAATATGCGTATATCGGTGTTTGTGTAAGGTCTTATTCGATACAATAGTTTGAGGCGATAAAAGCAATTTTGAACTGCACTTGCTACATGTTTTTCAAACTGTAATAGTGGATCGAAAATAACACCCAGGTTGTGAGCCTCGTATACCTATGACTATGAAACGCAACTACTATCTAGTGTAATTGTGAGCGCGCGCGTTTGGATGGCGCCGCTCGCCGGCGCGACTCTGAAATCAGCCTTACCATTAATTTATTCCGGTCCTTTATTTGGCTTTTGGATGCTACAGTATAGATGTTTATAATAGCTGTTTAAACAAAATGAGTGTGCTTCACACCACACGACTGAAGTATAACTGCAAACGTAACTGGCTATGAGAAAAAGGAAGAAAGTAAATGTGTGCTCACCTCTCTATTTGTCCTCTTTATATCCTTCTACTATTCTACTAACTTTCGTTAGCCTCATTCGATCACACTTTTCGTAACGTTTTCGTCAAAAAGATTTACTTCAAAAATAAAAACTAGTCATATATTCCAAACTATTTTCTAAGAATAAAAAATTTTGATCATTGAGGACAGAATTTGAGCGAACATTGTCAAGGTTAAACTCTCCAAATGTACTGTCTCATCTCTGCTTGTGAGGCATAGTGGTTAAGGTCAACTTGTTATTACTACCGACAACAGAAAAAACAAAAATTACCTTAAATCCATGGTTAAGCGGCCAGCTTAAATTTAAGTAGCGCTTTTAAATAAGGCTTTATAGGATCACTATGAAGATATTGAGATATGAAGATTGTCGAAAGAATTCAACAAAATTCCATTTTGGTTACATTATTAATTAGTTAAGCATTCATGCAAAGCCATCCATCTAGACTGCAGTTGTGCAGTCTAGATGGATGGCAACCACCAGGGTGACCTCTGTTGAGAGGTTGGTTTGCAACCGTGTAGAAGGTACTTTAATTGTTATTATCACTTCATAACTTAATTTTGAAAACCAATAAAGAGTAAGAAATAAAATTTGTAAAAGTTAAACTCTTCAAAGAGCTATTAAATAATAAAGAATCATATTTCAACCACAAATACTGACATGCAAAAGGCGTCAATCTTGTTCTACTCCTACGTAAGAAAATTAACAAAATTTCGTTCTTACAAAATAGTGACATCTGAAATGCGTCAATTAAGAAATTGTTTCAAAATATTTGCACACCTCAATTAACCTACATCAGACAATACATTCATTTATTTATAGTTCCATATTATTGAACATAATAATTGAACAAAAATAAACGAACTTTAGAATTAATATATGACAGAGGCAAATAAACAAATGAGTAACGGAAACCGTTTGTGAAATGTACCGTATGGCGCCTACGCCTACAGATTATGTAACACGAAAGTTTTGTTATAGATCTCTGCATGTTGTATTGTGTCATCCAAATCATATTAATATATATATAATACGATAATATAGATTAAATTAATATGGGGTAGAAATTTTCTAGAGTGCCGACTATTAAATAGACGACGCAGCGTGAGCACGCTTCTACAAAATGGACCGATGATCTAGTGAGGGTTGCTGGAAGCCGCTGGATGCGGGTAGAATAGAATAGAATACTTATTGTACGCCAGAAAAATAAATATGACATGAGGTAATGCAAGACTGGCAATTATGAAGTACTTTGAAGAATGCATTAGTCCAGCATTGGACGTGTTACGGCTGATATGATGGTGATGATGAGGAGTTTACAAACTGGACTTCCTCGTTGGTTAATTGAATGTTTTTCTTGCCAGAAAAGCGGTAGTGTGTTTTAAAATGTGTTATTGGGATTCTTCTGGCAAGAAACACATTCAATTATAGCTCGGGCACTGGAAGTTTGTGGCGTTATGCCCCCGTCCCATTAAGTTATCACCCCAAAGTATGGCCCTTTTACCTGCTTGCCTCTCCAGTCTGGACTGGAGAGGCAAGCAGGTAAATGGGCCAAACATATGCGTACTTAGAAGTCCGGAACAGGAGACTGGTCTCCTGTTCCGGACTTCTATGATGCTTCAACCAAAGTGTTCAGCGTTGGTTAAATGTTTAATTTAATTATTACCATCGTCACGATAAGAATATAAAATTTTGGGAATAGGTAAAAAATAAGTACGCATATGCTTGCGGACTTTCTCTTTTTCGAGACGAAATTCAGCGATGACCAAGTCATTTCTTTTTCAAATATAGATGATAGCATTTTTTGTTCTATGAGATGCACAACTGACCTTGTCACTGCATTATTATGTCAAAGTAGTCGAGTAACCAGACTTCCACGCAGGTGATTGGAGCACGTCACGGGTGGGAGGAGAGTTGGCATCTCGGAACGCATAATTGATGTCATAATATGTGCTAAAGTGCATTCGGGGTACGTCAAGTGACGATCCTCATGTTATGAATAGACCTCGTAATGCCAGGAACCTATAGGAAATGGAAATTAGTATAAGAAATTCTTATTTATAACTTCCACTCTGATTGAATTGGTTCCCAGGGTATGTGTCCTGACCATCTGAGACATGACGCTAAAGAGAGCACTGTACAGCTTACCCGCATTCCTGGGGCTCTCTCCACCAGGCGCTAAGAGAAGTCTGCGGCAGGTTAAGTTTAATCGGTACGAGTCCGACATAGCCACCCACTTTTTGCGAGTGGCATGCGTAGGCATGCACCCATACCAAAAAAAGTCATAGAAGTTTATGATTGAATGTGGTAGTTAAAAAACTGAATTTTATATACGATAATTATAAAGATACATGTATGTTTATAGAATAATGAAGGCATTTAAAATGAAATTTTTAAATTTGTCATCCGCTATGGTACCGCTATGTCGCTATTAAACGGTAAATAAAACTATCAAAAAATTTTCTTATATTTTTCACTCACTAAATAATCTCACAATGGTTTTTAGATATAAGAAGCTGATTCACCTATTCCGTGTGGTAGTTGGATGGTACCTTTTAATTTTAATACATAGTCAATACTTTCATACACTCAAAGTCACATCAGTAGATAAACTTGCTCTATAAAAAGTAACCTTAATGACAGCACTGTCAATGTCACAGTATGTTTACTGTACTGTTAGTAACTTAAACAACATTTTATAAAATGAATTCATTTCAGCAGTTTTAGCTTTATGACGCGTACCACTTAACTGCACTTGAATTATTTTTGTTCTTAGCGTACAAGTAAGCAGTAAAATAACGATAAAGTAACGATAAAACTGAAATAAAAGCCATCTGGCTTTTGTCTGAAAACAAGTTACCAAATCATATATTTCCAACATTGTAAACATAAATGTAAGGCCAACAAACAAGTGGATCACCTGCTGGTAGGTGGTCACCGCTGCCCATAGATACTTTTTTGTTTTTTTATGATGGATGGGTTTGCGCTTGACCACAATCTCACCTGATGGTAAGTGAAGATGTGGTCGAAGGTGGACCGCGCGTACCCATAAGATGCCTGTTCTCTCTAGCCTTGAATAAACCCATGTTGTATGAGTCTGGAAACACGTCGTTCGGGAGGATGTTCCACTCCTTAGCCGTGCGTATGATGAAGGAGGAAGCAAAGTGCTTCGTACGGCAGAATGGGATGTCAACAACAAAGCGGTGAAAACCCTCCCGACGCCAAGTAGTCCGATGAAAAAAGGGAGAAGGAGGGATAAGTTCATGGAGGTCTTGAGCGCGTTCTCCTTGCAACGTTCGTCATAATGTCAGCCAAAGTACGTTAACAGCTGGACAAAAGCCTCCCCAAAGAATGGCGAAATATGCCATAATCGTCACGCTTGGCAGACGTGTTGGTGATCGCAGTTTGATAGTCATAGTTCACAGAAAAACGGCGCCACCCGCTCTCTGGTAGGTATTCCCTCGGACGATTTCTACGCCGCCGGGACGAAATGGGGTGATGGTATACTATGCCGTCACCACACAACATGGTAACTGCATTGACGTCCTTTAAAAAAATACCCATCAAGAGCCAAAAATTTTTCACGGCAGGTTAGATTTAATTAATCACAGACATACTCACCCGCAGACACTTTTTGCGGGTAACATGCGCATGCATTTCTCCTGCGTTATCAAAAAAGCCATCGTCAATATAATACCGCAGTTAATAATTTATTCCATAGAGTTTAATTCCTTGACTTTCCATTCTTAGGTATTCTGCTAATATGATGATGATGATTGACTGCAATTGTGGCGCAGTGGTAGTTGGTCGCCTCGCTACCACTAATTCCCTGGGTTTCGGGTTCCTTCTTGACCAGACAACTATCTCTGTGACCCATGTACAGTCGGTTTGAATCTGAGTCTGCTTTGTGTCTGTGAGTAGCATATTTAACATCGTATGGTGATTAGGAGCTAGCTAAATTCCTACAGGTAAAACTATCCCAGGGTACAAGCCATAACCACCTGGGGCAAGGTGCTAAAGGGGGGCACCGGAACCGCATACCCGCGATTACGGCGCTCTCATCACCAGGCACCTAGAAAAGTCCACGACAGGCTTCAAAAGCAATACTCTTATATCATTGTCAGGGATTGAAAATTTCAACAATATAATTTTATTATTAAATATTATTCATGGACGTAATTTTGCCAGAATTGTATTATAATTAATTCCTTCCTTTGTATATAATTTAATGGGCGATAATTAGTAAAGTTAATGAGTGAGATTAAAAATTATTGCGTTCTTAAAGCACGTTTTGTGAGATAAATACATTTTATTGTTAGCATATTTCATTTGTGATGTTCAGTCAGGTGTCATTGTCGTCATCATTGTATTGTGTGCCCGCCTGAGTGACTGCGTCATTGGGCTAGCGGTAGCGTTCAACTGCAGTGACGTCCTGGATTCAAATCCCTAGTCGACCCAAAAAGTGGTTTTGGGATTTAAAGCAATATTTCTCAGCATCAGCCCGGAGTCTGGGAATTGGTGGTATTTACAACCCTGTACCTCGAAGAGTACGAAGAGTAATCTAGTTCTGTACCTGACCTCTTTTCGATCGTGTAGCTAGTCGTCCCATCGTATCATGAGGGTGTTGGAATAAAACGTGCCCCTGTGATTACACACACACTTGTACACTATAATATGTCCCTCGCAGTCTCCATTGAGACTGATCGCTGTGGCCTATACTCGATCGGAAGGACATTGTTTATTATTATTATTTATAATGTATCACCGTAACGGTACGAAGTGTCATCAAAATCCGTTCAGTAGATTTGCGACAAATAAAAGGAACATCTATACTCACAAACTTTTGCATTTGTAATAATTAGTAGGATAAGTTTAAAAAAGGGAATTCTTTTTTATATTTAAAAAGCTGTCATTGTAAATCAAATTATTTCCACGTGCATACACATAGAAACACACACACCTACACACATGTCATGAGATATTTATGTGATTTCTAGACGCAGGTAAACCCGTACAGTACAAGGACTACGAATCTCTTGGGTCAACGGATTTACAGCAAAAGGTTAAACAATTTTCTGATTTCCTCCGAGAATTTTATAAGGAAAAATTGTCAGTTGCAGTGTGGTGTTTACTTTTATCTCTGAAAATACGGTTAACCGTTAAACAATAACACGTTTAAACTGACTTAAAAAATAATTCTTTACACAAATTATTGAGGCGCTCATAGCCAGATGCTCTCACCGGTCCGTAAGTGATCGGCGAGGTCAAGCAACTAGGCTCGCGGTTAGTCCATAGATGGGTGACCGCCAAAGTGGTTTAATTTCCGAGCGTCTCCGTGCTTCGAAGGGCACGTTAAGACAACTCAGACACTAGGGTAGTCTGAGTCGTTCAAGCCGCCCGTTGGCCTCTGACATGGCTTAACGACTGTTGCCTAATGGCTACAACCGGGCCCGACAGCTAACACTGCCCATACGATAAGTAAGTAAGTAGACAAATTATTGCCGGTGATGACTTATGGAGCAGTGACGTGGTCCTTACTATGGGCCTCATTAAAAGGCTCAAAGTCACCCAAAGAGCAATGGAGAGGGCTATGCACCGAGTATCCATAAGCGATCGAATCAAAAACATCGACATAGCCCAAAGAATTGCCAAACTTAAGTAGTGTGCAGGGCACATAGCTCGTAGAACAAACGGCTGATGGAGTAGAAAGGTTCTCGAGTGGTGACCACGAACCGGAAGACGCAGCATGGGCAGGCCCACTACAAAGTAGACTAACGATCTTGCAAGGATCACGGGAAGCTGCTGGATGCGGGCAGTGCAGGACCGGCTATTGTGCAGATCCTTGGGGGAGGCTTTTGTCCAGCTGTGGACGTCTTTCGGCTGATATGATGACACAAATTACTAGGACTTTATTATTGGCGAATAATGAAATAATATTCAAACTACGTGATTGTCTGTATTTTACAACTACTTTACTTTCGAGCTAAAGACCTAATTAATACTCATTACAAATAATAAACCTGTTAAAAAAACATTTTAAATCGCTGTAAATATCATGATAATTCGTATTTTAATCAATCAATCAATATTTATTGTGTGAAATTTGGTACCAGGAGGACCTTAAATATAAATAAATAGTTCACAGAAATCAACCACGCAGTATTTGTTTCCTACTTTTGTTGGCACCAAAATGTATGATAATATATAAATGTGTTATAATTTAGCTTCGGTATAACAAAACTTAAAAAAACTGTGTTAGAAATTAAATTATATTAAAATTAGTTTGATTGATAGTATTACATTGAATAAGGATGTCATTGTGATTTGTTTTCTCTTATAAGTGTGTATAACCCAACACATTAAAATTTCAAAACTACATATAATTATTTTGATGATTTACAACATATAAGTTCGATGATTTGATTTTACATATTTTGCTTTAGGGGCGGATACAATTTATACTTTGAAAAAAAAGCTTTTAGTTGAACAGGTCAGTTAATTTTAATGATTTGACACAAAGTTTTGTTGAGGAGCCAAGACTAATTTGGTGATTTGAAATTGAAGCTTTTCGTTGATGAGTAAGTGAATGAGTGTGTAGTGAGAAGGTTGCTGCAGCTATGCTATATGTATAGCTTTTGGCACTTACCCAGCTGAACTGTTTATGGAACTGAACAAATTTACTTAGACGTTGCGACGCTTCTGATCCACCCAGGGATCAGTTGTAGGGTTTCATTTACAGTTCAGCCTGTGCGCCTTTAAAAACAAGACAAGCTCAATCTTTAGATATTTTTAAAAGTAATGTTAAGAAAAGAAATTCTTCACAGATTCCACATTTATTTACCGCTATCGCCTATAGTTTGTTCACGCATTACTGCTTTCTTTGGCATCTTTAATTATTCTATGTATTTCTTTTTTTTATTATTTTAAGTTAACAATAAGTAGACCTATTATTACACCTATCTACCCCGTTTCCCCTTTCCTTCGCCTATCCACTCCATAATAGGTTGTCTTGAAGAAATCGCAGTAGCGATAAGACCGCCCTTTGTACCTAATTTATGTACCTATGTTCATTTTAATTTTAAGTTATGATCTATACATATAATAAAATCGTAGGAAAGTCAAAACTGTACATTGAATATTTTTTTTAAAAGATACTTGGGGCGTGATCTACAGTCGACATCGAAGCAAAAAATATAGTTTTTAGAATTTTTGTCTGTGTGTCTGTTTGTCTCTATGTATGTCCGGGCTAAATTCAAAAAGTACTGCATGGATTTACATCAAATTTTGAATGAATATTACTTAGAGGTCGGGTCAACATATAGGCTACATATTATTACGCTATCATCATCTACGGAGGAGGAGCTGTGATAATTTATAAAGTTTAACGCGGGTAAAACCTCGGGGCACAGCTAGTGTACAATAAAGAGTATTTTAAAGAGTATTTTACTTTACTTACTATGGGTGCGTAACTACTCAGCCTCCCAAAAAAATACATTCACTTCTACAATTTTATTAAGTCTATAGAATAACATAAATACACACAGTTATTAACTTCATTTATTAACAGTTTCCGCGCGACAGAAACAATATACAATTAGTGATGCAGTGCGGATACGCGAGCGGATATTATAACCGCGTAATTATTGTCCCGTGTATTCATTTTATTGTTGTAAGGATGTGCGGTATGCGGCACATGTTGCATTTTTATACCGTTTATACATTGTTTTGTACAAAAAAAAAGGCAATAAGAAGTAGTTTGTCAGCCTGCCATGGAAAGAAGTATGTGAATTTTAAGAACACAGCGTGATGAGAATGTACCCCATCTGCTAATGGTTTATTAGCCATATTAAGTGTAAAAGTAAAACCCTTAACGTGTTGGCTTCCTTTTCACGTCGGAGGCCGTGGGTTCGATTCCCACCCAGTAGAGATATTTGTGTGCAAGAAAACGTCTGTTTGTCCCGAGTCTGGGTGTAATTATCTATATAAGTATGTATTTACAAAAGAACTATTGTATATTTAGTATATCAGTTATCTGGTTTCCATAGTACAAGCTCTGCTTGGTTAGGGATCAGATGGCCGTGTGTAAATAAGGTCCTAGGATATTGTTATTCTGCCATCGATGTTTTATTGAATTATATTAAAACGTGATCATACATATGTTTGATGGTTAAAGTACTTTCAAAATTGCATATTATTTAATTCCAAGAATCTTTAATTTAAACCATTTTTATAAAGTTTATTTTTTTAAAGCTACCGTGATAACTGTTAAACTCTCGATATTTATTATTCTTGTGCTAACATTTGACGGGCCGGTTGTCGTGGTTGGTAAATGCTTGCCTTTCACGCCGCAGGTCGTGGGTTTGATTCTCACCCAGGCATATATGTGTGTGTATGAATATGTCTGTTCTTCCTGAGTCTGCGTACGGTGATATATATAAGTAGATATTTACAAAAGAAAAGTAGCATATGTAGTACATCAGTTATTTGGTATCCATAGTACAAGCTCTGCTTAGTTTGGGAACAGATGGCCGTGTGTGAATAACGTCATCATTCTCTTAGTTTTTCTACATTACTTACCATAAATTATAAATGAGATACTGTTATTATTATAGCTGTCACTCCGATTTTTGTTTAAAGACAACGCCCGCATTGAGTAATTTAGTCACGTGTCGTGGGGTACTTTACAAACATATAATAGACTGACACAAATTACATCCAGACTCAGAACAACTATTTATGGGTCACACAAATAGTTGTCCAGCGCGGGACTCGAACCCGCGACACGAAGCGACGAGGTGACTGTCTAATCCGCTGCGCCGCACGTGCATTCTTTCCGCCATATTTTTTCCCCGTCAACTGTCTAAAGTCTAATAATTTAATAAATTATTATAATAATTATTAAATGTACAAACGCCAGCCCATCCAGCTACCCCAATCTGTCAAATTTCTTTAATAGATTTTCAACTTTATCACAAAAGCATAAGGTTCACTTTCAATTGGGGAATTTTGACAGATTGGGGTAGCTTGATGTGCTGTACAACATTTTCGTTTATTTTTCTATAGAGAAAAGAAATAGTGTTGACGAAACAAATATAAACGTCTCAAAGACTTCTGTCTCATTCGCACACTTACTTTTCAGAGATTATTTAATATTTGCTTTTTTTTCATACAAACCTGCTCCTGACAATAACGAATATATAAAAGAAAGATTTATCCAATTTGGTGCAGTCGTTTGAAAGTTTTGAGTGTACAACCATTTCGGTGGTTCATTTTCATTTAAAGCCTTGATATTTTGGCAGTGTTGTGAGCGCATTAAACACGGAATACATCTGTTATAACCATTAATTACGAAGTAAAAGGTGGATTTTATTGTCTCTTATTTTGTACTAGCTGTGCCCTGTGGTTTTACCCGCGTAAATTTATAAATTATCACTTCTCCTCCCCCATAGGTGATAGCGTGACAATATGTAGTCTATATGTTGACCCGACCTCTTAGTATAATTCATGCTAAATTTGAAGTAAATCCATGCAGTACTTTTTGAGTTTAGCCCGGACATACATACAGACAAACAGACACACAGACAAAATTTCTAAAAACTATATTTTTGGCTTCGATATCGATTGTAGATGACGCCCCAAGTATCCTTTTAAAAAAATATTCAATGTACAGTTTTGACTTTCCTACGATTTTATTATATGTATAGATAGATAGGAGATACTTAAACCATAGTTCACCGCGCAGGATTATCAGACTTCATAGGCCATTAAGAACATTTTAAAGAACTTTCAGGCATGTAGGTTTCCTCACGGTGTTTTCCTTTACCGTTTTATTAATTTATATTTCAATTTTTAATCATCATCATCATCATCATATCTGCCGAAATACGTCCACTGCTGGACAAAGGCCTCCCTCAAAGATCTCCAATTTTTAATACGCACTTGAATTTCAAAAGTCAATGGTGCGCGCTTTGGGATTGAACCCGAGACCACAGTCTAATCGTTTAATCATTAGAGTCATCATTATATCAGCCAAACTACGTCCACTGCTGGACAGAAGCCTCCCCAAAGAATGGGGGATATGCCATAACCGCCACGCTTGGCAGACGGGTTGGCGATCGCAGTTTGATGGTCATAGTTCACAGAAAAACCCTGCTGCCCGTTCTCTGGTAGGTATTGCCTCGGTCGATTTCGACATCCCCGGACCGACACCGGATGAGATGGGGTGATGATATTCTATGCCGTCACCACACAGCAAAACCATTACCTCGTACTTATATGTAAATAAAATACTTAACTGCGGTTTGCAGTTCAAAACTTGTTGGTAAAGTTTACCAGTAAACTAATACACCTAATAGATTATAAATAATCGATACGTAGTAAATTAGATTATCAATCAATAATTAGTTATTCAAAGCGCAAATATGAGCGGATATAACCGCGTAATTATCGGCCCGTGTTGTGCGGTATGACGGTACATACTGTCTCTAAAAATGGCCAACTTAGTCACCAGCTAGCTACTTTTGATACTACTTTTGACTGATAACTTGTCGCCCCGGTGGGTCCGTGTGTGTTTAGTGAGGTTACGCACCTGGGAATGCAGTCAGTTTATATATCACGCATAAGTGGTCACACACCGCATAAGTGGTCCCATTTTTGAGCGCTTCTGTATGTTTGATGGTGGGGTAAATACATGTCAGTGCAAGTGCCATAACGACTTGACCAAACATAAGGATTTGACCACATTACTGAATTGAACTAGCTACCAGATACGAAATACTTGCATAGGAGAAGTAAAATTACCATTTACTATTCTGTCTGTATTAAAATATTAAGATACGATTGCCAGTCTTTAAAATCAGAAAATATAACATTCATAATTGTTTGGGTAAAATTACTGTTCGGAGTCTTATCAACTGCAACTGTATTATAATAATAATAATATCTTGGGACAATGTCACACAGATCATCCTAGCCCCAAACTTAGCAAAGCTTGTACTATGGGTACCAGACGACGATATACATACTTATATAGATTGATAAATACATAGAAAACATCCATGACACAGAAACAAATATTCGTGCTCATCACACAAATATTTTCACTTACCGGGATTCGAACCCAGGACCACCAGCTTCGTAGGCACTACCAACTAGGCTACGGTGACCGTTATTAAACTCCTACCACTTTTTAAATGATCCTTTCCATTTATAAAATGATTTTTTGTTCAATAGTCAAATAATAATCTCTTTTTATCTTCTTTATCGTATAGGCAGTGATTACTCTAGCGTCAGAGTATACCCAAATCACCCAGTGTGAAATCCATGTCAGAGGCATCCTAACGTTGTAGAAGGGCAGAGTTGTTGTCCGATGATCAAAACAGGTCTGACAGCTCATCGCGCCCTACGAAGTATGGAGACTGCTCAGAAATTAAACCAATTTGGCGGTGCCAAGAAGAGAATTTATTGAGAATAATGGAAAGCGTTCCTAAATAAATTGCTAGACATCCTCTCTTAAAAGGAAACTTGACCTGATGCATAGCGTTCGCTCTTCCTTGTTTAATTGTTTTCTTATCAACATACACATAAAACAGAGATACAAAATACTTACGGACATTAAGGTATGTTTAGTTGTTTGTGAATTATTATATATTTGCAGTAATTTCAGTGTCAATGTTTTCATCATTAGATGAGCTTGAACAGCAATATAATTAACACTTGTGAAATTTCAAGGCATAGATAGGTAAGCTAATGTCATTTTATTGTAAAAATATCTATGTACAGACGCCAGTACATCCAGCTACCCCAATCTGTCAAAGTTCTTTTAAAGATTGTCAACTTTATCACTTAAGCATAAGGTTCACTTTCTATTGGGGAAATTTGACAGATAGGGGTAGCTTGATGTGATGGTGTCTGTACTTAACTTCGCCAATCACTTATAGACACGGGGTCTATAAGTGATTGGCGAAGTTAAGTGGCCTCCTGATGGCAAGCAAGATTTAATCTAAGGCGAACCGAACGCACCCATAAAATGCATGTTCACTCTAGTACTGAACAAACTCATGTTATATTATACATATTGTGTCAGGAAATACTTTTTTCGGGATTCTACAGTTTGACCGCGGGTATTATGAAAGTGCATCGAATAAACAAAACTCTTTTTGCGGAAAAGTCTACAACTAGGCGATGAAAACTACTCGGTGCTTGGTGATCCAATAAACGAAAGAGATTGGAGATAAGGTATATCAAAATATAAATAAGTGATTGATAATAGTATGTTGTTGACCAACAAACTAGGCAGACACTCCAGTAAAACAAGCAGTAAAGTGATACATACTTATATGTTTTTAGAGTTCGCTTTTTCAAGGAATCCATTGTAAACTGGCAGCCATTAGGTCGTCATTAACAATTATCCTACAAGCGTGTCGGTTCAGTGAAACCAAAAAATCTTTTATCATATTTGAAAATTTTTATAGAGACTATTTTGATCTTATAAATTGATATGTATGATTAGTTTTGAGCTGTTTTACTATAATTTATGAGATGTGAAATCTCATAAATTATTGCAACTCCTCATACTCGTAAAAATAATAGACAACATCGCCAAACTGCTGCGTTCTATTTATTTTCATATAAATGTTATTCATAAGTGCTTATAAAACTTGTTCTTTATTTTTTTTCAACATATCATAATTTTGAAACATTATTCATCTATGTATCATGCGACGTTATTATCAAAACTTTGTCGTCGTATAAATAATAAATATGTAAAATGGATTTTATTTTACTGCAGATAATGTATGCCTTTGACAAGTGTTCTAAAAATTATAATTCTTAGGAATATATTACCAATTTACGTGCACGGTTTTGAAATATGTGTTGCAAGATGAAATTGAAAGTTATATATTTTACGATTGTAACTTTAGTATGACATTGATTTAGGTACAAGTTAAAATATCTCTTTAGAAGCTGATTATGATTATGAAAATATAATTGCGAATTTTCAGTAAAATACCTTTTTAAAGAAATTACAGTATATTCAAATCAAAATAGTTTCGCCGTCCAAAATTCGGCAGTGTTATATAAAGAAAAAAAGAAGAAGAAAGAAATACTTTTATTTATAATACATATACATATTCTACAGAGAATACGTAAATCAGTTGGTTTTGAACATGAGATCTATTTAATCGTATTGGCTTCCCCATTTTATATAAAAGAGTGGCTAAACAGAAAGTAGATTTGTGTAGGCACACTCATGCTCTATAAAATATCTCAGGTATGGTTTGCCTAAAAAACATTTTTTTTTGTTCATAATATTCAAAACAAGAAATTAAATATGTTAAATAATAGAGCAGGAATATGGAGCTATCTTTATTACTGGGCAAAGTCCTTAGAATTAGAAAAATCGCACAATGTCATCATTTATTTAACTGTGTAACTAGAAGGGGAAGACCTCAAAGAACATTCTCGGACCAAATCGGAGATGTTCCCAAGAAAGTGTATGTATGTATGTATTTGCCAAGTGCAGTATTTTTCTAGGCTGGAGTCAGCCAAACAGAATCATAACAATACCTACAAAATACGTAACACGTCACTGACATGCAACTGAGTATTTGGCTCGAACGCAAGTCCGCCGGCGTCTGCGACCGTGTGTATCATTAACAATATGAGATTTGGATGTCCAAATATAGACAGTTAGCATTTATTATGATTTCTATTTATACTAAGTGATATAGAAATGTACTGTGAATAAAATATTGCTTATAATGTGCTCGCACGAGCGATTCATATTAATAATTTGACAGTTATAATGCCATTGAGTAATATAACAGAAATAAGACAATACTACCTATGTATATATCTCAGAATTATTTAGTTTTTATTAAATTTAAATACTCTTTTTCCGACATAGCCCGAAGAATTGCCAAGTTGAAGTGGCAGCGGGCAAGGCACATAACTCGTAGAACCAACGGCCGCTAGGCCAGAAAGGTTCTTGAGTGGCGACCACGAACAAGAAGCCCAAGAAGCAAGCCCTCTACTAGATGGCCCGATGATCTTGTGAGGGTTACTGGAAGTCGCTGGATGCGGGTAGCACAAAACCGGCAATCGTGGAGATCATTGGGGGGGGGGGGGGGGCTTTGTCCAGCTAAGGGCGTAAGCGGCTTCGGCTGATATGATGATGATGACGATGAAATTTAAATAGGAACAATTTTACGCCGTAATACACAAAGTTTTTTATTTGATTGTGGTTGTATAAATCCTCACAACGTATTTTTTTTATATTATGCGCTTTTTCCATTGTTTGTGAATTAATTTTGTTAATTATTCTGAATACAAATTTTGTCTAAATCGATTGTTACATATAGATAAGTTGAAGTTCATCATATCATATCAGCCGAAAGACATCCACGGCTGGACAAAGGCCTCCCCCAAAGATCTCCACAATTGCCGGTCTTGCGCTATTCGCATCCAGCTGTTTCCAGCGACCCGCACAAGATCATCGGTCCATCTTGTAGGGGGCCTGCCCACGCTGCGTCTTCCGGTTCGTGGTCGCCACTCAAGAACCTTTCTCTAGCCCCAACGGCCATCGGTTCTACGAGCTATGTGCACCGCCCACTGCCACCTCAGTTTTGCAATTCTTCGGGCTATGTCGGTGACTTTGGTTCGCCTGCGGATTTCGACATTTCGAAGTTGAAGTTAGTTCCTTATTTTTTAACATACATACATAGACTCACGCCTGTTTCCCAGAGGGATAGGCAGAGACAACGGAATTCCATTTGTCACGATCTTTGCATACCTCTTTTGCCTCGTTTACTGTCATTATATTCTTCATACATGCTCGCCGCTTTAGGGTACTTCTGACCTGGCCTTGAGAAGGTCTCCGATTTGTTTAGAGAATGTTCTACGAGGTCTTCCGGTTGTCCCATTCACACAGGCCTGGTATACTTCTTTTATCAATCTATTTTTAAAACGGTAATTAGTATAATAATATATAATAAAGCGCTCACAGCCAGTGGTCCGTAAGTGATCGTCGAAGTTAAGCACTTAGGCGCACGGTCAGACTATATATGAGTGACCATTCAGTTTGACGGTCACCGTAGCCTAGTTGGTAGTGCTCATGCCTACGAAGCTGGTGGTCCTGGGTTCGAATTCCGGTAAGTGCAAATATTTGTGTGATGAGCACGAATATTTGTTTCTGAGTCATGGATGTTTTCTATGTATATAAGTATTTATCTATCTATATAAGTATGTATATCGTCGCCTGGTACCCAAAGTACAAGCTTTGCTTAGTTTGAGGCTAGGATGATCTGTGTGACATTGTCCCCAGATATCATTATTATTAGTTACGGTGTTGTCCCATTGATCGATGTTTAGCCCTTTGACCATACACAAATTCCAAGTCACTTCTCTATCTCACGACAGAATGACATCTATAGGTCAAAAATATATTTCCCAATTAAGAAACTCTTCCGCTCACTTCACTGAGATGTAATTCAGCCCTCAACTGAGAGATTATCCCTTCAGGAGCCGTATAATCTAATCTTAAGCAGGCATCATGAAACCAGGAGCGTAAAAACCAATTTTTCTCCTTATATATTACTGACATTTCATTCGTATTCCCGTGATAGGTACATTTTTATTTCGTCTGGGCACGTTAATAATCCGCATAAGGATTCGTTAATACTGTTGGCGGGAAGTGAGGTGGCGAAAATAGAAATTTATTTATATCTACGGTTCCTATTATCAATCCAGATATTATGCACAGTAATTAAGCTTTTATTTATGAAGTGCTTTTGAAACAAGTGGATTAAGTTAAGTTATTAATGATAAGCATTGATATAGGTACTCGTATATTGGGCGTAACGAAATTACGCATAAATTTATAAGCCTAAATGATTTTGGAATATTTTTCATTGCCACAGATATTCTAGACATAATTTTTGTTCCTCTAGTAAAAGATTATTGCATTATTTATTATTGCTCCAATGCATTTATTCTTATCTGCCTCCTTTGAGCTTGCTTCCGGGTTAGTTTCAGGCACTAATAAATGGCATTCCCTACCCGTTTCTTTGTTATTGTATGGGTAACTTTTTGACTGTTTCTGTTGATTTAACTCGAACAAAAAACAAACGTGTTGGTGGCTCAGACGTGGCCCAAGGGCCAACCGCACACTGTCTTTATTTAATCAGATTGTATATATTGTTTATTATTGTGATTGACTTGTTCCTTCTCTAAATTAACATAACATTCAACATAAAGTTATTAACCACATACACCCAATCATCCAATTATGACTTTTCATAATATTTATAGCTCATCTATACATAAAATAAAATCGTAGGAAAGTCAAAACTGTACATTAAATAGTTTTTTAAAGGATACTTGGGGCGTGATCTACAATCGATACCGAATCCAAAAATATAGATTTAAGAATTTTTGTCTATTTGTCTGTATGTATGTCCGGGCTAAACTCAAAAAGTACTGCATGGATTTACTTCAAATTTTGCATGAATATGACTAAGAGGTCGGGTCAACATATAGGCTACATATTATCACGCTATCACCTACGAGGGAGGAGCTATTATAATTTATAACATTTAACGCCTGTAAAACCGCAGGGCACAGCTAGTAAATAATAAACAAATAAATACTATGTCTTAAAAATTAATGCAATTTTAAATTATACCAAAATAATAGACTACAGCTACAGTAACGCTTACCTTAGCATTATACCAAAGTATTATCACATTATTGGTGTGCTAATAAAAGTAATGCGAAAATGTAATGCCAAACGGTTTTATGCTAACATAAAATAAATAATCTGAAATTGTTATAGTTCACATAAGTACGACAATTTAGTAGTCATATATTGTAAACGATACAGAGAAATATATTTGAAAGTATATTTGCAAGATACATTTTTATGCCTTGAATTCTCACGTTACCTGCCTGTTTATTAAAGCAAAAACGGATCAGTTCTACGTCGGGCATAACATAAATATGGTCATGTAAATAATACAAAGTAGAGGTAATATAAATCACTGAATAGATATCGGGAAGAGAGCTTATTAGACCTGAGTTGTTACTCAGGTCTAATAAGCTCTCTTCTCATCTGGTAAGTCTTGTAACATCGGTGCCGCCAAGAGTTCTTCATCAATCTACACATTCTAGTTTACTAGTACGATAAATAATATTGGGTTTTGTTAACATACATTTTCACACAAATTTTGGACCGGTGAGAGTTTTAAAATAAATATTTCATACTATCTTGTAATGGAGAGGGCTATGCTCGGAGTTTCACTGCGAGATCGAATCACAAATGTCGAAATCCGCAGGCGAACCAAAGTCACCGACATAGCCCGAAGAATGGCAAAAGTGAAGTGGCAGTGGGCGGGGCACATAGCTCGTAGAACCGACGGCCGTTGGGGCAGAAAGGTTCTCGAGTGGCTACCACGAAACGGAAGACGCAATGTGGGCAGGCTCAGAAGATGAGAAGATGGACTGATGATCTTGTGCGGGTTGCTGGAAACCGCTGGATGCGAATAGCGCAAGACCGGAAATCGTGGAGATCTTTGGGGGAGGTCTTTGCCCAGCAGTGGACGTCTTTCGGCTGATATGATGATATGATGTTGACTATGTTGTAAATAATATTAAATACATTTATAATATTTGAGTAATCTGTCTAACAGTTAATGTATAAAAGAGACAAGATACATAGAATTATAAATAACTAGAAGTGACAGCTATCGAAACTTCACGTATGCTTTAGAAAGAGAATTATTTGCTCTTCAGTGTATACATGTCACTCATCGTTACAAAATGAGACTCGCTTTTATTTTTTTATTTTATGGTCTTAATATTGCCTCTATTTTTACAGAAATATAGTCTCTCATTGTTGACAGCATTTGTTTGGGGTTTCATTATAATAGCAATCCATTTCAATTCGAATAAATACACTTCAATTTCCTATTGTCATTATTAGCCAACTCCTGAAAGGTATTCCTGTTCAAGACCGGCGATTGTGGAGATTTTTGGGGAGGCCTTTGTCCAACAGTGGTCAACAGACGTCTTTCGGTTGATATGGCTATTAACTACATTGCACACGTGGTCTAAGCCATGTGTTTGATAATCTTTCTTCTCTGCTAAAAGAACGGCCATTAATTATATACAACATCCTATACCTAGTACCTATTAGTATAGATTAGATATCACCGTATTAAAATAAACTAACAGAACTATTAAATCCCTAAATAATATTTTTTTCGGCCTTCAGCTAGTTGAGTTTATAGTGAATATAGTAAAATATAACGTGGCCAATTTGTTTTATTTCAGTATTTCAGTTATGTGCACATTTTTTAGGTTTAATACACTTTTACACCTTTTCTGATATAAATTTGGTCAATACTACATATTTATGTGTCTGTGGGAAATTGGGTTAAAGTCATATAAAGACAATCTTTGAAATTCTAGCCTGGTTTCTCATTAATCTCTGCTGTTTTAATATTCCAATGTTCGGTATGTAGTACGCGTTTCGAAGAAAATTAAGATGGATCTTCACGTTGAATACTAAGGCAAAACATCTAGACATTAGACCTAAATTGAAAAATCTCAAAGAAGTAAATATAGTACGAACAAATTTTATGTTATTCAAAATAAAGTAAAACAGCCAAGAGAAAATTTGTCTGGCACTAAGATGATTTAAATTTAAATAAAATATTGACATAGATTAGCCGATCCACTTTGGATCGGCTAATCTATGTCAATATTTTATTTCACATTAATGTACAGAGGCGGACTTAATGCTAAAGGCATTTTCTACCAGTCATTCTTTGGGTAATGCAGAGAAACTTTGGTAGATGTACCTACTATAAATTTGGATATTAGACATAGGAAGTCTTAAAGACATACAAAATAAATTCCTAATAAAAAAGAAAGAATAAAAAGCTTCACATAATCGAAGTACTTTCCGTTATATAATTATCATCGTGTCAGCCAAAGTACGTCCACTGCTGGACAAAAGCCTCCCCAAAGAATGGGGAGCTATGCCATAATCGCCACGGGCTAGCTATCGCAGTTTGATTGTCAAAGTTCACAGAAAAACGCTACTGCCCGTTACACCGTGTTGATTTCTGCGCCCCCACGGGATGAGATGGGGTGATGATATTCTATGCCGTCACCACACAAAGTTATACTATACAACTACAATAATACAAAATTGAGATCACAGGAAAAGTTGCCGACGGAAACAACCCTGCGAGTAATTGCAATTGGTGAAGTGCAAACATATCCAAACGAGATAGCGAACAATTCATCTCCTGCACATCAACTAACAAAGGAAAACAACAAATATGCCAATAAAATACGGCCATCATGATATTCATACCTTACCGTAGAATAGCTTTTAATATTTGGGGGATGCTATTCCCAACCGTGCAGAAGACTTTTTTCCTTCTTTTCTAAAGTCCCCAAAATGTATTCCCTAAAACTTTCACATGGAGTTCTTTTCCTTCCAAATTTCACATAATCTCTTGCCCCTTCAGTAATATACGAAACGTAACTCTCTCTCTCTTACTATCTTCACTAACTTATATCTCCGTCTCAAACTTCGGTCGCTTCGTCCGATCACACTTTTCGTAACGCATTATCTATCTTACACCCCAAGTCAAGCGTGGGTAAACAAGTTTTACTGCAATAATATAAATTTTCGACGACATTTTTTAGTATCGTGCTCTAATAACTTTAATAATAATATCCTAAGACATTATTCACACACGGCTGTCTGATCCCAAACCAAGCGGAGCTTGTACTATGGAAACGACATAGGTAACTGATATATTGACTATTTTTCTTTTCTAACTACATATTTCTATAGACAATAACACCCAGACTTAGGACAAGCACATGTTCATGCATACAAATATCTACTCTGGGTGGGAATCGTACCCCCAACCTGCGGCGTGAAAGGCAAGCACCCACCATGCCAACCGGCCGCCAACGAAGCTGAACTGAATTTTCAATGATTACCAGAAACCCTGTATAATCTAAATACAGACGCCAGCACATCGAGCTACCCCAATTTGTCAATCTTTAATCGATTTTCAACTTTATCACAATAGCATAAGGTTCACTTTTTTTGGGGCAATTTGACAGATTGTGGTAGTTTGATGTGCCTGTACCAATATAATTTATCACTAAACAGGTGCTTAGTCGATTCAATGACATTTTAATAATATTACGTATTTGAAACACAAATAAACGTAATGTCTTCTCAAATAAATTGTGAGACTATTTCCGTTTGTTTGTTCATTCAAAGTTATTTATCAGCCAAATACATTACAAAAACCCACATTTGATGAAATGTATGTATAAATATTCCTTTAGTTTTTTTTTTTATTTAAATGCCATGCCTATCAAAATTGGAATAATAAAATGGAACAGATGCAAAAACAATATTTTTGGTCATCAAAAAGTAAATATTTCGTGTTTTGGATTCGGTTATAAAAATAACATTGTTTTTACAAGCATAGCTGTTTTCCGCTGTACATAATCACGCAAATGGAGGGAGCATTTTTAAATATACTGTCTCATGTATCTCCACGTCATTAAACGCCTTGATCCGAGGTTCGAACCCCACAGGGATGCCCTCTAGTACAGGATAGTTAATGTGTAGATTTTTTGCTCACAATTTTCGACTACTGTTCACTATAATTATTGTCTTTTGAAGCAGTAAAAACCCAATACACTAACTATAAATGACACATTCAACATAAGAATTGTTGGCAAATTACCTTATATTCTTAGGTTTCTATGAAACTAAAATAAAGTACTTGTCTTTAAAATAAAAAAATAAAATAAAAAAGGTTTTTATTCACGTAGACTTTAAAAAAGCGCTAGTAAATAGTCAGAACATATTCGTAGTAATATATAATAAATTTATAATTATTTCTAGGTACATATAGTTAGCTATATTTTTACTACATATTGTCGAATGGTTCTGTCTATATTAAGGTACGAATTAAATGTTATTCTTCTCTCTCTTCTTCTGTATTTTTTTCATCTCTTCGTCTTTTTGCACAAGCCTTCCACATGATTTCTAAAAACTAGGATTGCCGCAATTAATTTAAAAAAAGTATTATTTCGATGAATGAGCAGTTTCCCTGGTAAATAACTTCACGTGATAGAATACGCTATATCGGTAACAGCATTATTATGTTCAGAGGCTGACAACAGCGTCGCGCTGGCTGATAGGTTTCATGCTCATATATTAACCACTGCTGCAACCTCCACATGAAGATGAAGCCATTATCACTGTAATGTAATGTCGTATAGATCCGTAATTGTATCATCTTGTCAGCCAAATAATAAATAATAATAATATCTGGGGAATCACACAGATCATCCTAGCCCCAAACTAAGCAAAGCTTGTACTATGGGTACTAGGCGACGATATATAAATACTTATTACGATAGATAAATACTTATATACATAGAAAACATCCATGACTCAGAAACAAATATTCGTGCTCATCACACAAATATTTGCACTTACCGGGATTCGAACCCAGGACCACCAGCTTCGTAAGCAGGCTCACTACCAACTAGGCAACGGTGACCGTCAAAATAACGCCACCCTTGGTAGAAGGGATTGTAGTATGATGGTAATATTAGACAATGAGACACTGCTGTCCGTACTGTGGTAGATATTCACTTGGGATGACTTCTACGTCCCCTGCGGGATGAGATGGGGTGGCGATATTCTATGCCGTCAGCCACACAGCAACACTTCACCGCAACAATTTTTTGACCCAATTTACATATAAGTAAGTAAAGTAAAGTAAAATACTCTTTATTGTACACCATAACTTAAAATTAAAATGAGCATACATAAATTAAGTACAAAGGGCGGTCTCATCGCTACTGCGATTTCTTTCAGACAACCAATTATGGAGTGGATCGACTAAGGAAAGGGAAAACAGGGTAGGTAGGTGTAACAATAGGTCAAGTTAATGTAAACTTAAACTTATACAAAATAATAATAAAAAGTAAACAAAAGAAATTCATAGAATAATTTTAAAAAGTCTAGTAAAGCAGGAATTCGCGGAAAAAAAACCAAAGACGACAGCGGTAAATAAATACCTAGGCCGATAAATACAGTTTTTTAACATTATTTTTAAAAATATTTATTGATTGCGCTTGTCTTATTGTTAAGGGCAGTGCGTTCCACAGGCGCACAGCCTGCACTGTAAATGATTTGCCGTAATAATCGGTGGAATGACTTGGCATTTGCAGTTTAAGGTTCTCTGATGACCTCAAGCATCTTGAATGTGTGTCATGTAGGAACTCGAAACGTTCTTTAAGATAAGATGGTGATGAAGGATTAAACAGTATATTATAAAGAAGGGCCCAATTTATATATAAATATACCTAGAGGTATATTTATATATAAATTGGGCCAAAACAGTCCATATAATCTAATATAATGAATGTTTGTATCTCCTTTATAGAATCGTAAACTATGGATTTCATCATGGCATGATCTTCCACAAAGTGTTGTGCTTGAGCCCACAAAGGTTACTGATTTGGTACGACCAATCTTCGACAGATGGCACCACTACACTTCCAATTTCATATATGGCCGTAGGGTACAGCGAGATATATATAATATACTTAGCATAGTATCTACTTTTGCCGTTAACAGTAATATACAGGGTTTTTGGCAGAACGTTGAACATAAGAAAATGGTGGATAGGTGGAGTCATCTGCTACCTACTCAGCCAACCTTTAAATGCACGTTGAAATTAATATTTAAGTATTTTTTACATCTTTTGTAACTTTGAGGTCTCATAATTTATTTTAGATCTGAATAAAGCAATTGTTTTATAAGAATCTACCAACATTAAAGAATAAAAAAACATCAAAATATTGCCTGTTTTACTCATTTTTAATAAAAATTACACTTTAAAGTTAAGAAAGTGGTGAAACTAGAAGAGAGCAAAATATATTTTTTTATATATCCAGTGGGCCACGGCCAAATAAATTAGGGCTAAGTAGGTAGCAGATGACCCCACCTATCCTCCATTTTCGTATGTTCAACATTCTACCAAACATCCTGTATATAACAACCTGCGAAACGAACGGCGCTTCAACACCATATAGAAAAAGGCAGTCAAATAAATCCATTACAAAACAACTATAAAGAAATCCCCAAATATAATCTCACGTATTTTTCATTAGGAATAGTGGAGAATTTCCGACACGGCATTAGTTTTCCAGCTGATATTATACAGACCACGCTGTCACCGAGCATAACGAATGTCTGTAGATTATCCACTGAAGGTCTAGCTGCCGTCGGTCTGTCTCGACCAAAGTGGCCTCGAGACTGGTACTTATCTACTACTAAAACTCTAGTTTTATTTTATTTATGGCATGTGAATACCGATTTACTAAAAGAAGAAATGTTGGAGGTCTAAATGAAATAATAATGTTGGTCATTTTGTCTTTTACATACATATCTCATCATGATTATCATAATATCAGCCGAAAGACGCCCACTGCTGGACAAAGGTTTCCCCCAAAGATCTCCACAATAGCCTGTCTTGCGTTACACGCATCTAGCGACTTCCAGCAACCCTCACAAGATCATCGGTCCATCTTGTAGGGGGCACTATCTAAACTAATTATTAACGAATATTAGGGAGAGATTTAATTGTACATTTCTCTCTAATATTCGTATATTATTTTTGTTCACCAATGTTTGAATTTGAACCAAAAACTTGAAAAACCTAAAAAAATTGACAGTCACCGTAGCTACGAAGTTGGCGGTCCTGGGTTCGAATCCCGGTAAGTGTAAATATTTGTGTGATGAGCACGAATATTTGTTTCTGAGTCATGGATGTTTTCTATGTATGGAAGTATTTATCTATCTATATAAGTATGTATATCGTCGCCTGGTACCCATAGTACAAGCTTAGCTTAGTTTGGGGCAAGGATGATCTGTGTGACATTGTCCCCAGATATAAAACTTTGAAGCAAAATCGTTTGAAATTTAGACCAGTTAAAGTTTATGTGGAGAAGGATTGCAGAAAGCTAATAGTTGATATAATAGGCCTAGAAAATATTTTCATAAAAAACCATTACACACACTACCATGCTTTTGTCATACTGACAAAGTGAGTGTCAAAACTGAGAACAGATTAATATTATTTGTCTTCTTCTTCTTAGCGTTTTGATGGCAAACTAGTTAACTTTTTATGGCCCAGAACGTGGCTACACTGATTGCCCGGCTTGTGGCATTGAAAGTCAAAAATTATTTATTTCGTAAAAATTTACATTTATGTGGATTCGTCATTTTTACCCTACCGCGTAGTGCATGACGTGGCAGCTACTGAGAAACACTGCCAGAAAACTCAGTAGGAATCCTTTTTTAAAATAAAATATACTTAAGATTAATTACAATCATGTGTGTTGACTCATAATATCTCAATCCCAAGCACTTTTATCACTTAAATAATCAGAAATTTTGTAATATGCCCTGCTATACAATTTGGCTTTAATAATTCTTTTAAACTTATTCGTAGACAACTCTCTAATATCATTGGGAAGTTTGTTATACATTGCCCCATAAAAGAGTTACTAATTTTGTGGAGACGGGTAGTATGCAATGTGACATTATTCTTATATCTTCTTAAGATCCTGCCATGAACATGTAGAATGGCAGGCTGGCCATGATGTTAGGTGGGCCATGGATTGGACCGATGCTCCACAAATGCAGTCCATTTTGGGGTTGCTCGACAGTCCCCACCTAGACAGGTTTTCTTTGCTTCGGCCCACCTGAGTCCGGAGTCTATTTAGGGACTTCCAGATCTATTTATTTGTCTTTAATGTCTATAGTCTTTGATCCTTAATGGTTGAATTTCGAACAAGTACGACCTCAAATAACAGTCAGTATTTAATATGAAGACTTAACGACATCAACATAAATAAGACTGGCGGTTTTTTTTTGCTGTTAATGTCATCTTGATTTTATAAAGTACTAGCAGTGCCCGTGGACTTCGTTCCGCGTTATAAATATTTTTGTCCCTGCCCGTTTGTTCTGCGTAATACTTCGGGATAAATACAAATTATAATGATGAATCATAGCCTTTGACACTCCACAATAACGTAGCTTTCTATTAGTGAAATAATTTTGAAAATCGGCTCATAGATTTACCCAGAGATTACCCCTTACAACGTCACAAACTCACAAACGATACCTCTTTATAATACTACTATAGACAATAAAGCATTCGTACATAGAATGCACAAAGTTGAATTGAAAAAAGTTTTACGGCGGTCGTCAAAACTGTACATAGTCACACTTTGATAAATAAAATATGCCATTCCCCAGTCGCTACACGTTTATTTCCCGCATAGCACGCAGTGTTTTAAAACAGCCAAAAAATGCGGAGATCGCGTACGTAAAAAAGACAATGAACCCTGACAGACATTTCAGCGAGACCTCTCCCGAAAATTGGCTGAATATACAAATACCTTGGAGTGCCGAAATAAACAGTCAAACAAAGGTGAAATGCCGACCCGGACATATTGTTATAATTAAAGTAAACTGAAGTACCTCGCTGACCTAGCGATAGCGTATTCAACCGCAGATAGAAAGAGTTCTAGGTTCGAAACCTAGGTCAAACAAAAAGTGTTACTAAAGTTCTTCTGACTAGAAAGATACCTAGTAACTGCCCGGAGTCTAGAAGTTATTCGTGTTAGCGCATAGCGCAAGATCAACCTACTCTCTGAGGTATGGGAGTACCCATACCTCAGAGAGTAGGTTGATCTTGCGCTTAACCTCTTCCTAGTCATGTTGGGAAGGCCATCACACTATGCTACTCGTATGTCCAGCGTAGTTGCCTAATCTCCATCGGGAAAGGCCGCCGCAAATGAATTTGGCCAAGGGCACTACATTATACACAATTAAAGTTCTAGAAAAAAAATCTAATCTTTGCAATTTTGTGAATTGAAAATGCAATGTTTGCACTCACATGGACACGATAATATGTCCCGCGCAGATGGCTAGTTCCCATAGTTCCCATTGAGACTGGCCAGTAGGACATTATAATATATATATATCCATTTATAATCATTCATGTACCGAATATACACTTATCTTAGCTTAAAAAACCAAACATCTTTAACAAGTAAGTGGTAATTCGTAGGAGGAATCTATCCCGTGCGCTATAAATAACGTTTAACTAAATTGGATTTCAAGACATCTAATAATATATATATATATATATATATATATTATATTATATATATATATATATATATATATATATATATATATATATATATATATATATATATATATATATATATATATTATATAATATATTATTATACTAGCAGTGCCCCTTTTATAAATTATCACAGCTACTCCATCGTACATGATAATATGTAGCCTATATGTTGAGACGATCTCTTAGTAATAATAATCATGCAAAATTTGAAGTAAATCCATGCAGTATTTTTTGAGTTTATCCCGGACGAATAATTTTTGGCTTCGATATCCATTGTTAAAATGGATACGCACCAAGTATCATTTTAAAAAAATATTGAATGTACAGTATTGCCTTTCCTACGATTTTATTATAGGTATGTATAGATATCTATATTACATATTATGTAATATAAGGATAAGTCGCATCAAAAACAAGTCAAAGATATTATGAAGATATAATTTCTCATATATTTTAATATTCACGGTCCGACGACTGTAATTCAGGCCGATGTGTTTTCTTATAAGATGAAGTGTCTTTTACATATTTAAATATCTCAGGGAAGCAGTAGAGCCGTGCAAATTAACCTCATTTGCCTGTAAATTAGATGTCTTGAAATCCAATTTAGTTAAACGTTATTTATAGCGCACGGGATAGATTCCTCCTACGAATTACCACTTACTTGTTAAAGATGTTTGGTTTTTTAAGCTAAGATAAGTGTATATTCGGTACATGATTATAAATGGATATATATATATTATAATGTCCTACTGGCCAGTCTCAATGGGAACTAGCCATCTGCGCGGGACATATTATCGTGTCCATGTGAGTGCAAACATTGCATTTTCAATTCACAAAATTGCAAAGATTAGATTTTTTTTCTAGAACTTTAATTGTGTATAATGTAGTGCCCTTGGCCAAATTCATTTGCGGCGGCCTTTCCCGATGGAGATTAGGCAACTACGCTGGACATACGAGTAGCATAGTGTGATGGCCTTCCCAACATGACTAGGAAGAGGTTAAGCGCAAGATCAACCTACTCTCTGAGGTATGGGTACTCCCATACCTCAGAGAGTAGGTTGATCTTGCGCTATGCGCTAACACGAATAACTTCTAGACTCCGGGCAGTTACTAGGTATCTTTCTAGTCAGAAGAACTTTAGTAACACTTTTTGTTTGACCTAGGTTTCGAACCTAGAACTCTTTCTATCTGCGGTTGAATACGCTATCGCTAGGTCAGCGAGGTACTTCAGTTTACTTTAATTATAACAATATGTCCGGGTCGGCATTTCACCTTTGTTTGACTGTTTATTTCGGCACTCCAAGGTATTTGTATATTCAGCCAATTTTCGGGAGAGGTCTCGCTGAAATGTCTGTCAGGGTTCATTGTCTTTTTTACGTACGCGATCTCCGCATTTTTTGGCTGTTTTAAAACACTGCGTGCTATGCGGGAAATAAACGTGTAGCGACTGGGGAATGGCATATTTTATTTATCAAAGTGTGACTATGTACAGTTTTGACGACCGCCGTAAAACTTTTTTCAATTCAACTTTGTGCATTCTATGTACGAATGCTTTATTGTCTATAGTAGTATTATAAAGAGGTATCGTTTGTGAGTTTGTGACGTTGTAAGGGGTAATCTCTGGGTAAATCTATGAGCCGATTTTCAAAATTATTTCACTAATAGAAAGCTACGTTATTGTGGAGTGTCAAAGGCTATGATTCATCATTATAATTTGTATTTATCCCGAAGTATTACGCAGAACAAACGGGCAGGGACAAAAATATTTATAACGCGGAACGAAGTCCACGGGCACTGCTAGTACTTTATAAAATCAAGATGACATTAACAGCAAAAAAAAACCGCCAGTCTTATTTATGTTGATGTCGTTAAGTCTTCATATTAAATACTGACTGTTATTTGAGGTCGTACTTGTTCGAAATTCAACCATTAAGGATCAAAGACTATAGACATTAAAGACAAATAAATAGATCTGGAAGTCCCTAAATAGACTCCGGACTCAGGTGGGCCGAAGCAAAGAAAACCTGTCTAGGTGGGGACTGTCGAGCAACCCCAAAATGGACTGCATTTGTGGAGCATCGGTCCAATCCATGGCCCACCTAACATCATGGCCAGCCTGCCATTCTACATGTTCATGGCAGGATCTTAAGAAGATATAAGAATAATGTCACATTGCATACTACCCGTCTCCACAAAATTAGTAACTCTTTTATGGGGCAATGTATAACAAACTTCCCAATGATATTAGAGAGTTGTCTACGAATAAGTTTAAAAGAATTATTAAAGCCAAATTGTATAGCAGGGCATATTACAAAATTTCTGATTATTTAAGTGATAAAAGTGCTTGGGATTGAGATATTATGAGTCAACACACATGATTGTAATTAATCTTAAGTATATTTTATTTTAAAAAAGGATTCCTACTGAGTTTTCTGGCAGTGTTTCTCAGTAGCTGCCACGTCATGCACTACGCGGTAGGGTAAAAATGACGAATCCACATAAATGTAAATTTTTACGAAATAAATAATTTTTGACTTTCAATGCCACAAGCCGGGCAATCAGTGTAGCCACGTTCTGGGCCATAAAAAGTTAACTAGTTTGCCATCAAAACGCTAAGAAGAAGAAGACAAATAATATTAATCTGTTCTCAGTTTTGACACTCACTTTGTCAGTATGACAAAAGCATGGTAGTGTGTGTAATGGTTTTTTATGAAAATATTTTCTAGGCCTATTATATCAACTATTAGCTTTCTGCAATCCTTCTCCACATAAACTTTAACTGGTCTAAATTTCAAACGATTTTGCTTCAAAGTTTTATATCTGGGGACAATGTCACACAGATCATCCTTGCCCCAAACTAAGCTAAGCTTGTACTATGGGCACCAGGCGACGATATACATACTTATATAGATAGATAAATACTTCCATACATAGAAAACATCCATGACTCAGAAACAAATATTCGTGCTCATCATACAAATATTTGCACTTACCGGGATTCGAACCCAGGACCGCCAGCTTCGTAGCTACGGTGACCGTCAATTTTTTTATGTTTTTCAAGTTTTTGGTTCAAATTCAAACATTGGTGAACAAAAATAATATACGAATATTAGAGAGAAATGTACAATTAAATCTCTCCCTAATATTCGTTAATAATTAGTTTAGATAGTGCCCCCTACAAGATGGACCGATGATCTTGTGAGGTTGCTGGAAGTCGCTACATGCGTGTAACGCAAGACAGGCTATTGTGGAGATCTTTGGGGGAAACCTTTGTCCAGCTGTGGGCGTATTTTGGCTGATATTATGATAATGATGATATGTGTAAACGCCCGAATGGCCAACATTATTATTTCATTTAGACCTCAAACATTTCTTCTTTTAGTAAATCGGTATTCACATGCCATAAATAAAATAAAACTAGAGTTTTAGTAGTAGATAAGTACCAGTCTCGAGGCCACTTTGGTCGAGACAGACCGACGGCAGCTAGACCTTCAGTGGATAATATACAGACATTCGTTATGCTCGGTGACAGCGTGGTCTGTATAATATCAACTGGAAAACTAATGCCGTGTCGGAAATTCTCCACTATTCTTAATGAAAAATACGTGAGATTATATTTGGGGATTTCTTTATAGTTGTTTTGTAATGGATTTATTTGACTGTCTTTTTCTATATGGTGTTGAAGCGCCGTTCGTTTCTTTATATATATCCATTTATAATCATGTACCGAATATACACTTATCTTAGCTTAACAAACCAAACATCTTTAACAAGTAAGTGGTAATTCGTAGGAGGAATCTATCCCGTGCGCTATAAATAACGTTTAACTAAATTGGATTTCAAGACATCTAATTTACAGGCAAATGAGGTTAATTTGCACGGCTCTACTGCTTCCCTGAGATATTTAAATATGTAAAAGACACTTCATCTTATAAGAAAACACATCGGCCTGAATTACAGTCGTCGGACCGTGAATATTAAAATATATGAGAAATTATATCTTCATAATATCTTTGACTTGTTTTTGATGCGACTTATCCTTATATTACATAATATGTAATATAGATATCTATACATACCTATAATAAAATCGTAGGAAAGGCAATACTGTACATTCAATATTTTTTTAAAATGATACTTGGTGCGTATCCATTTTAACAATGGATATCGAAGCCAAAAATTATTCGTCCGGGATAAACTCAAAAAATACTGCATGGATTTACTTCAAATTTTGCATGAATATTATTACTAAGAGATCGTCTCAACATATAGGCTACATATTATCATGTACGATGGAGTAGCTGTGATAATTTATAAAAGGGGCACTGCTAGTATAATAATATATTATATAATATATATATATATATATATATATATATATATATATATATATATATATATATATATATATATATATATATATATATATATATATATATATATATATATATATATATATATATATATATATATATATATATATATATATATATATATATATATATATATATATATATATATATATATATGTATATATATATATATTATCTTTAAGGGTAACTAGCGTTGGATTCAGTTAGTCTTGTAAGAGTACTACAAAACAGCGAAAAGAAAGTTCAAGATTGATTACTTACTTACTAATCGTATGGACAGTGGTTACCCTAGTGTCAGAGTTGTTCAAGCCGCCCAGTAGGCCTCTGACATGGCTTAACGACTGTTGCCTAATGCCTACAACCAGGATCGACAGCTTAACGTGCCCTCCGAAGCACGGAGACGCTCAGAAATTAAACCACTTTGGCGGCATCTATGGACTGACCGCGAGCCTCGTTGCTTAACCTCGCCGATCGCTTACGGACCAGTGAGAGCATCTAGCTTAATTTATTTTCAGGCATTTATTCATCATATCAGCCGAAAGATGTCCACTGCTGGACAAAGGTCTCCCCCAAAGATTTCCACAATAGTCCTGCGTTGCCCGCATTGGCATGGGCATTTATTTGTCGTCATTTAGTTTATTTATACAAACTTTTTATACACAACAATGTTTTTTTTTATATATGTAACACTGATCTCACTTTTCTAGTTTAAAAAATATATATTTAGTTATTAATGTTAACATTTTTATATTATTTGTAGTTTTATATTATTTTTAATTTAAGATCAAATTTTGGGTAATATTTTTTTTTTTTTAAGTTTTTGTTTTGTAATAATATTGTAAATGTTGAATGCACCTGTAAAGGCAAATCATACAGAACTTGTAATTTAATATGAAAAAAAAATATTTGCATTGTGAACTATATATATGTATCATTAATAAAATTAATAAATGTACATAACTATTATACATGTATCATTAATAAATTAATAAATGTACAGAGGTGAACTTAAGCGTCCATACGATAAGTAACTTGCCACGTCCGCCTTGTCCAATGCTTGTCCAAGTCCGGAACCGTCTTCGGAAACCGTTCTCGGAATGGGTTCTGGACAGCAGGTTATTAAATGTGTTGTTTTATTTACTAGATGAACACAACTTCCACTTGCTTCTTTTGTCCGCGGAAGAAATAAAAATCTAAAATAAATAAAGAACTCAGATAAAATACAAAAATAATGTATTAATTTATTTACTTTAATTTAATTTAAACGGTCATAATAAATGTGTCACACCATTTGTAGTGATGTGCGAGGAAACACAAAATAAACGTGGGAACCTAGGTACCTTTACCACTGTCCTCCACGTGCAACGTTTTCTTATAGTAAAGTTCATTGCGATGAATGATTTTAAAAGCCCATAACTTGTTAGCAATAAAATCTTCAAAGAACACTATATTTCTTCCCAGAATGCGTAAATCGTTAAATTTAATCATAAACCTGGTTTACAACAGTTCAATCACACATTTCAGGGTTACACAATGAAATCCCTAATAATTGTGCTCCTGGATGAATTTAGACTGAGCTCCAGAGCAAACACATTATTGTATTCAAAGGAAGTTTTAATTGATATCTTCATATCAGCCGAAAGATGTCCATTGCTGTACAAAGGCTACCCCTAATTGCCTGTAACTATACGCTTCCAGTGATTTCTAGCGACTTTTACAAGATCATTGGTTCTTCTTGTAGGGGGCTTGTCCACGCTGCGTCTTCCAGTTCGTGGTCACCCCTCCGCCCACTGTCACTACAGCTTAGTAATGCTTCGGGCTATGTTGGCTATTTTGGTTCGACTGCGGATTTTGAAAAATCTTCTGATTCAGTTACTTGTACAGTCTTATGATCAAATCTTTTTCGATTATTCTATCTTTGACTGATGCAGGATAATATCGTAGGTGCACTATTAATCACTGCGAGTTTAAATTTTTTTTTAAATATAATAACGTAGCCATCACAAAACGACTGACAACGTTTAAAAAAATACATACATCCTTAGTTTGTAGTGGACATTGAACAAAGCCACAACAATTGATTCCACGGAGTGGTAGTGCGGGGCGAATTTATTATAATTAATTATTATGCGAGCGTAACCGCGTGTCAAAGGTAGTACAATATAAATAGTAGCGCTCTCGGCAAAATTTCAATTGCATCCAAAATTAATAGATATTAGTCAACAACGCAATACAGCTTAAAGATCACAAGTCTATAAATGTGCACTTAGGATTCTCTCACACTTGTAATCCAATGCGACGAACATCCGACACAACTGAGGAGAGTTCAGGTACAGGATCGACGATAGTTTTATTCAGAGAGCTTCTTTGCGCAGAAAAATCTCGTCTAAACCTTTTGCCCCCAACTGAGAACACGCTACTCTTCTCTTTTCCCTTTTTAAAAAGATAACGCCCGCACTTGGGAAATTGATCCTTGTGTCGCGGGGTACTTTACAACATTTAACTGACCAACACAAAGTACCTACATCCAGACTCGAAACAACTATTTATGGGTCACACAAATAGTTGTCCTGCGCGTGAATCCAACCCGGGACACGAACTGGAGAGGCGACAGGCTTAACCGCCGCGCACACGTCCTAATGGACAATCAAGAGAAAATAAAATTATTACATTTATTATACATATAAACATTTTGATTCACACGTAAACGATTGATAATGGTGGCCACGTACAAAAAACACCGGGGGACAGGTTACCGTTATTGTTTTTCATCGCAAATGGTACCCAGGGGACGAACTCGACTGATGTTGTATTATAATGGTACAAACGACCGACTTTAGCGACGCCAGGGGAATTCGTATCAAGGAAATATATTAGTAGCCTGTTATTACGTTGATATTGCTCTTATGCCCTTTTGATTCTGTACTTACTTGCTTATCGTATGGGCAGTGGTTGCCTTAGTGTCATAGTTGTTCAAGCCGCCCATTAGGTCTCTGACATGGCCTAATGGTTACAGCCGGGACCGACAGCTTAACGTGCCCTGCGAGACACGGAGCAGAACAAAGAGAAATCTCTCTACACCTCTTTTTCTATTTTTGCTAAATTAATTATAAATAAATAGAAAAACCGGCCAAGTGCGAGTCGGGTGTGAGTGAAGGGTTCCGCAGTAGCAAATATTTCAGTTGATTAAATGAAAGGTAAATTGCGGTTTACGATTTATGACGTATTAAAAAGAACTACTTACTTGATCTCGTTTAAACCAATTTTCGTTGTTAGTTTAGTTAGGTACGATGAAAAATAATTTTTTGAGTTTCAGTTCTATGTATGGGGAACCCCCAAAATTATTATTTTTTTTCTACTTTTGTGTGAAAATCTTAAAGCGGATCACAGAATACATCTACTTATCAAGTTTCAACAGTACAGCTCTTATAGTTTCGGAAAAATGTGGCTGTGACATACGGACGGACAGACAGACAGACATGACGAATCTATAAGGGTTCCGTTTTTTGCCATTTGGCTACGGAACTGTAAAAAAGGCATCTTTAAAATGAGGTTTTCCTTTCATATTAATTAATATTAGTTTTTCATATATAATTGACTGGCCTGTAATTGGTCTAGTGGTTTGTGACACTGATGGCTTATTCCAAGGACGTGGATTGGATCCCCACCCAGGTAATATCGTTCTGTGAATAGGACTATTATTTGTTCTGTGTCTGGGTGTTATTTATCCGTTCTTAGAAATATATATCGCATCTTTAAAACAAAAATGGCAGCATACAAAAATGGCAGCATACAAAAATAGTATTTTTTCAGTATGACAGTTTCAAGATTTTTGACGCAGCATTATGATTAATATCTAGGCCAGGTAATGAAATGTAGTACTGCAATTAGTATTATGTAATATTTGAACTATCTTACTTTTAATTATAAATCTGTAATAATCTATACATATAATAAAATCGTAGGAAAGTCAAAACTGTACATTGAATATTTTTTTTAAAGGATACTTGGGCGTAATTTACAATAGATATCGAAGCCAAAAATATAGTTTTTAGAATTTTTGTCTGTTTGTCTGTATGTATCTCCGGGCTAAACTGAAAAAGTACTGCATGGATTTACTTCAAAGTTTGCATGAATATTACTAAGAGGTTGCGTCAACATATAGGCTACATATTATCACGCTATCACCTACGGGGAGGAGCTGTGATAATTTATAAAATTTAACGCAGGTAAAACCGCGGGGCCCAGCTAGTAAATAATGTCATTATATCGAAAAAAGCAGTTTAATAAAATAATTTCGTATATAGACACTTTTGTTTTAAAGGTGCGATATGTATATTTATCAGTTGTCTGGTTGCCTAGTTTAGGACCAGATGGCAGTGTGTTAGTGTTGGTTGTCCCATCTCGTTGGTCTAGCGGTAGCGTGTTCACCCACAGAGAACGTGTACCTGGTTACAAATCCCGGGTCGGGCCAAAAGTGATTTTGGGACTTTTCTGTAAAATGAAAAATTTCTCAGCATCAGCCCGAAGTCTAAGAGTTGGCGGTATTATATCCCCGTGCCTCGGAGAGCACGTAAAGCCGTTGGTCCTGTACCTGACATCTTTCCGGTCGTGTCGCTAGGCGTCCCATCGGATCATGAGAATGATGGAATAGAAAGTGCTCCTGCGTTTGTGCACACACTTGGGCGCTATAATATGTCCCGTGCAGATGGCTGGCAGGACATTATTATTATTAGTTGCCCCAAGACATTTATTTATTTATTTATAATGCGTAGCCAAGCCACTGCTTCCATAAATTGCACCCAACTTTAGCTTAAGGGCGGAAAAGTTACCACCTGTATCGATGTTATTAGTAAAATAAATTCTGATTTTATCGTTCCTCTTTGTTTTAATGGTGTTTCATGATAATTTCTCGTATTTTTACGTACTCTAAAACATCCGGCAGACATTATTGTGTATCTCGCAGATAAGTAGCAGTAAAGTGAGTGCAATAACTTTCTGCTTTTCATATGCGAATTCTTTTTAAGTATCGCTGACACGACACGTGACTCTGCTAATTGCTATCGAACCCACGACTTTACTTACTGTTAAACAAACAGGCCAGTCAAATACAGCAGCAAAACAACATGCAGGACAGCCATTGAGAACTGCCGATATAAATGAAAACTATTTTTTTCACTTCTAATCTAAATAATCTACAAGTCATCAACGTTTTTTCCAAACATCCTGTCCATACTGGGTGTTTAGTGTTTCAGTGAAGTGGATGTCGATAACTGAACAGTGCAGTGAGAAACGATGGCCTTAAATGTTTATCACTAAATAAATAACATGTTCTCAAAGCGGCAAATAGGACACGACTAACTGATTTATAGAATAATTAAAATTCAGTACAAAATAATTTGTGTCTTCGTTACGCCTACCCACATAAAAAAAATTCTATATGAATAAAGCTACAAATTATGTTTAACATAATATCTGGGGACAATGTCACACAGATCATCCTAGCCCCAAACTAAGCAAAGCTTGTACTATGGGTACCAGGCGACGATATACATACTTATATAGATAGATAAATACTTATATACATAGAAAACATCCATGACTCAGAAACAAATATTCGTGCTCATCACACAAATATTTGCACTTACCGGGATTCGAACCCAGGACCACCAGCTTCGTAGGCAGGACCACTACCAACTAGGCTATGGTGACCGTCTATGTTAAAATAATTTTATCCACCAAAATAATTATGTAATTTCGTTTGATAGCTTTTTGAAATAATATTATGTTTTTGTGTGATATTGAGCTGTGATGTCTCTCGCTCGGTGTATCGAATTTTGTAGGTTATGCGTTAAAAGATTACTCTCTATTTCCATTCCAAATTTCAATCAAATTCGTTGAGCGGTTTCAGTAGGAACTTTTGTTGACACTTCACGTTGAGATATACAAATGCACGGAAGTATTTCTAGAGCTACATATATACACAGTATACATAATATAGCTCATGGAAAGCATGCGGTGACGATGACGTGATTTTCACGCTTTATTTCACCCAAAAAGTTCACATACACAGAATAAATATAGCTCAAGGAAAGCTTTTGGTGACGATGGCGCCTAGATCCATGATTTTTGTTCATACGAAAAGTGCTCAACGCACCTAAAGACCCCTACCCCCATTTCATTTTCCCCATAACAAAATACCCGAACCCACAATTATACTAATAGCAACCCAATCTAATCGGAAAACTTTAACAAAGTAAATATTGGATGGCTGCCCCCATCGTTCATCAAAGCGCACGAATGTTCGCGTGTTTCATTGGTTCCGGAGTAATGACAGGGGGATAAATATCATTAGGGATAACTGAGGTTTGGCCGTCCTGCGTCTGACAATTATTGACAGCAACAAAAACACAAATATACCTTTTTAACGGATTATAAAAATGAATGGGAAGACCTCGTCAAACACTCTCTGACCAAATCGGAGACGTTATCAAGAAAGGCCAGGGCAAAAGTATCCTAATCCGGTGAGCATGTATGAAGAATATAATGACATTAATCGAGGCAAAAGAGGTGTGCAAAGATCCGGAAATCCGTTGTCTCTGCCTACCCTTCTGGGCAACAGGCGTGAGTCTATGTATGTATGTATAAAAAGGAAGAGATTGTCAATTGGACGGTACGTCTTGTTTTTACATTCAGTAGGTTTATGTCTGACAAAAACTTCTCCCGGTGATGTTGACTGTTGACATAATGGGATCTGTCAATACTTTAGGTGTTGTGCATGTAAAATTAACTCGATTTTCTTCGAGGTAACGCCCACACGATGGAACTGAATCCCTTTTTCGCGGGGTACCTTACAAACTATATTATATGCTGTGTGGTGAAGGCATAGAATATCATCACCCGATCTCATCACGTGGGGGGCGTAGAAACCTACCAGAGAACGGGCAGCAGCGTTTTTCTATGAACGATGACCATCAAACTGCGAACGCCAACCCGTCTGCCAAGCGTGGCGATTATGGCATATCTCCCCATTCTTTGGGGATGCTTTTGTCCAGCAGTGGACGTACTTTGGCTGACATGATGGTGACTTTATAAACATAATTGTCTCTTGATTCTGGCTTACAGGACTAGCAGTGGTGGGTAAAAGGGAAGAAAAAGTCCCGTAAACAAACCGCCACATTCTTAATTTACAGACGTAATTAGAAGACGGCTCAGGCTGTCTCGAGTCATTACAGTTTCTGGAAACGACAGGTTCATAAATGATGTTATTATGTCAAAAATGACGAAATCCATTATGAATGCAAAGTAGATATATATCGTTTATATTTAAAATGAACTCCCTTCCATAGCACGCTTACATTTAAAATAATAGTTGCAATAAACACAATTTCGTGGTTGCGTTTGAGTTTCCCGGCACAAACAAATCTATTAAGAAACAACTAATCGGTTGAATTGTATCGCATTCGAAGGAGATAAACTGAGAATAGATGACAAACTGAGTGTGAAAACTGAGAACAGATTAATATTAGTTGTATTTAATGTCTATAAACTTGAAAATGGAAGTCGTTCCGAGGGGATATATACCAGAGGACGGGGCAGCTGTGTACTATGACCATCATACTGCGATCGCCAACCCGTCTGGCAAGCGTAGCGATTATCGCATATCCCCAAGATGATTCTAGGGGGACGCTTTTGTCCAGCAGTGGACTTTTTACAGCTGTTATGATGATGATGTCTATAACCTTTGACAATAAAACCTTAATGGTCTAATTTCGAACAAGTGCGATCTCTAGTTGAACACTCACTTGATTGCCGCGTTGGTCTAGCGGTAGCATGTTCAACCTCAGATAATGAAGTCCTCGGTTCAAATCCTGGAATTTTTCTGTAGAGAATTTTTTTTAATAGCAGCCCGAAGTCTGGAAGTTCTTCTCTGCTGTTGCTCGCTGGTGCTCGCTGTTGCTGGGAGTGCCTCGGAGACCACGTAAAGCCGTCGGTCCTTATCTGGCCCACTGGGAGTAATGGAATAGAAAGTGCCCCTTTGAAGCAATCTAATGTGATGACACACTGATGCAATATAATGTGTCCGACGCAGATAGCTAGTCTCCATTGAGACTGGACGCTATGGCCGAAATTCGAACAGTTGGGCTACCGGCTAAGTCGCCAAACATTGCTTTCATGATCGGCGTTCAAATGATCGATGTTCGGCGACTTAGCCGGTAGCCCCCCGGGAGGGCATTACAAACACTCATCTCAAGTATCAAAAATCAAATAAAAATCTACGTGAATGTTATCATCGAATGTCGATGAAATACTTCAGTAACATCGTTCTTTAAATAAAAAGTAATTTTATTTTGTCAGTTTAACAACGCCTTTGGCAGGCTTTTAGCAACAAAGCGATTTTACAAGCAGATTACACGTTTTACCAAAAGAGATAAAGTGCTTTCCTCGATATTTTTACGTAAAACAATAATGAATGAAAGACCCGATGAATGGATTATTGAATGAGGATGTGAACGAATGATTCAGTGGGTAAGATAATTATGTAACGAGTTTACATTTTGTTTTTAACCCCCGACGCGAAAAGAGGAGTGTACAATATGTGATATGTATGATTAATTTTAATTTATTGAATTTGTCAATTAAATTTTTAAGTTCTAATGTAATTATGTGTTGTGTGTTGTCTTATTTTTCTAATTTTAATTTAATGTACTCATATGCTATCATTATGATCCATTTGTGGATTGAAATAAAAAAATAATAATAATAAGTTATATATATGTGATTGATCCATCAATATTCCTGAAACACCTTTTATGTATACTCATATTCAGTAAATAAATGAATTGAATTGAAAGTTTGACGCCGGTGTCTGTCCGTCTGTCTAAGTAAGATAATACTGTAACGAGTTTACATTTTGTTTTTAACCCCCGACGCAAAAAGAGGGATGTGTTATAAGTTAGACGTCGATGTCTGTGTGTCTGACTGTAAATGGGTGGGTGTCTGACTGTAGTATCGTAGTTCTCAAACGGATGCACCGATATTGGTGCGGTTTTTTCTTTTAAAAAGCCAGTTTCGTTGCGGTGGTTCTTAGCTATAGGTGTTAGGTTAATATCGGTACAGCAGTCTGAAAGTATCAGCTCTTTTCCAAAATGATGTAATTGTAGTTGGAGTCAGGGGTTTTATGACGGTTAGGTTAAGTTATATGCCTATTTCATCGGTTTGAAAAATCCTTCATCAGAAAATAAATGAATAAAAATTATATTATTTATTACTAGCTGTGTTAAATTTTATAAATTATCACAGCACCTCCCCCGTAGGGGATAGCGTGATAATATGTAGCCTATATGTTGACCCGACCTCTTAGTAATATCCATGCAAAATTTGAAGTAAATCCATGCAGTACTTTCGAGTTTAGCCCGGACATACATACAGACAAACAGATAAACAGACAAAAATTCTTTAAAGTATACTTTTGGCTTTGATATCGATTGTAGATAACGCCACAAGTATCCTATTAAAAAAAAATTCAATGTACAGTTTTGACTTTCCTACGATTTTATTATATGTATAGTTATTACAATACATTATATTATTATTACTATAAGTAGTTATCGTATGGGCAGTAAAGTCAACTGTAATAAAGGCTATCATCATCATCAGGCTGATATCATCCACCGCTGAACATAGGCCTCAACTACTGCCACCACTTGCAAGCAGCCCCGGGAAGGCAGCGAACTGTTTGTGGCGCAGTCGCTGTGCCGGACTGGCAGCAGTCGGCAATATGGGAGGGCAATCCAGAGCCGTCCCAGGGTACGTATCCCAAACATCTGGGACATGGTGCAAAAGGGGGGCACCGGAGCAGCATACCCGCGTTCCCGGGGCTCCCCTCATTAGGCGCCAAGAGAAGTCCACGGTAGGTAGGTTTAGTCGGTGCGAGTCCGACATACCCGCCCGTAGACACTTTTTGCGGGTGGCATGCGAAAGAATTCCCCCTGTATTATCAAAAAAAAAAAAACAAGGACTCCCCAAAGGCGCAAGCCCATAATGTTTCCATTTGAAAGGGTTTGCCATAGTCAGCGCGCTTGGCATGTGAGTTGGCGACCGCAGTTAGGTGGTAGCTAGTAAACAGGTGGCGCTTATACCCGACTACCTGGTGTAGACCTGGCCTGTAGTAGACCTAGTCGCCGTTTAAGACACCCACCTGATGGGGTGGTTCTGTTATTCTTTCTATGCCGGAAACCACTCGGCTAAATACAATAATCTATACAAATAAATAAAATTGGAGTGTCTGTTTGTAATATTGAAATAACCGGTTTTTACTACATAAATATGAATATATATACGGTACATACGTACACCAAAAAAACATTTTTTACAATTTTTGTCTGTCTGTCTGTCTGTTTGTTCCGGCTAATCTCTGAAACGGCTGGACCGATTTTGACGGGACTTTTATTGGCAGGTGGCTGATGTAATAAGGAGTAACTTAGGCTACTTTTATTTTAGAAAAAGTCATTTATTTTACTTAAAAAACAAGAAAAATAACAAAATAAACTAATTAACACGCGGACGAAGTCGCGGGCACAGCTAGTATTAAAAATAAAAAATAAGTACTTACTTATCGTGTGGGCAGTGGTTACCCTAATGTCAGAGTTGTTCCAACCGACCCTTAGGCTTCTAACATGGCTTACTTTTGAGTACAACTGGGACCGCAGCTTAACGTGCCCTCCGAAGCACGGAGACGCTCAGAAATTAAACCACTTTGCCAGTCACCCATCTATGGACTGACCGCGTGCCTAGTTGCTTGACCTCACCAATAAATAACGGACCGGTGCGAGCATCAAGCTGTGATGCTCTTACCGGTCTCCGGTCACCGCCTCATTGCCAAAATGTAAGTAATAATTATTGATTCCATTTAGTATACTAGCTGTTATGATTAAGCATTAAGTATTGGATATACAGTTCAATGATCCTTTGCTAATGAAAATATTGTTAAAATTATAATACAATGCAAATCTACGGTAATATGATTTCCAATTATAATTTTGGTAGTTCGAGTATATAGGGTTGCTTGCTGCTGTTGCTAATGATCTGTATTAATAATAGACAGACCTAGATTGTCATTCAACGACTCTGCTCTACAAAAACAACTCTTATTACCTACGGAATTAAGGCGCTGCTAAAGTCTTTGCCGTGCCTTCGACTGTCAAAGACATCAGATTTGCACCTAATCTTCTCTGGCTGTGTTGGATTGCTGTCTCATAGTACTTGAGTTTCAGGGAATTGAAAATTCGTTTGTGTTTACACAGATTATGCAAAATGCCAAAATGTTGTAAGGGGGTGAAAGGGAGGGATAAAAGACAGTTAAATATGCAAATTTTCGACACTTGCAAGGGAATCCAGTAAACTCAGAATCTAGTAATTTGATAAAAAACAACGTCTTATAGCACAAATTTATTAAGGAATATATTCGTTATATATATTCGTGGAGACATATAAATGGCTAACTGCTGTGTATACCTAATCTATTAAGTTATTGTAAGCTGTTGGTCTTCCTAATAATGCTAAATAAAATAAATAAATTATACATAAAAATATATTTTAATAATTTTAAACTCACTACCCTTTTCCTCATGAACGCAGTGAGGTATTACATTGAAATTCATACCAAATACTCAGGTCTATAATACCTTCAAGCATAAACCTACAGGTTTGTACGTAACCCTCGGTGCACGAAACCAACTCAGTTGGTTTTTTTTAAGTCAGTTCAAAAACGTTCTCCAGTACATCGATATAAACCACGGTCAAACTCCAACGTCACTTGATTACATTTTACATTTTTTTATTACCTTTTATGATTCTAGGTCAACATGAATATGTTTTAATTTATTTCCGAATGTAAATATATGGCACATAAATTACCCTTTTTTCCATTATGGAGCGACTAAGAAGCTTGGTTGTTTTATTTGTCTGTAGACCTAGCATTAAATAACTATAAATAAAATAATAAATTTACATCAAAAGATATCAATTATGTATTGTTCGGGGAGAGTCTTAAACAGTAGATTTTTCTTTTATCTAAAGTTGGTTTGGTGCTGGAATTGAACCCGGGAGCAAAAAGTTCGACCGGATGGCTCATACCACTTGGACACAAGTGTTAAAATAACAAATAGGAATATTTATTTACCGCATTGCAATATTGAAAGACTTCAATGATCTTAATATTAAAGTTTTACAATTCAATATTTTATCCGAATTAATAATGTTTTAATCTGTGAGGAAAATATCCTTACAGATTATATATGACAGAATGTGTCAGAAAACTACAATTCTAATTTTGCTCATATCATATATGTCATCATCATTATCATCATCATCATATCAGCCGAAAGACGTCCACTGCTGGACAAAGGCCTTCCCCAAAGATCTCCACAATTAATTGCTCTTATGTAATTACAGGTAATTTTATATTAAAAAGTGGAAATGCTTTAATTTTTCTTCACGGCAAAACCCTATCAAACCGTATTAATCACCGCTAAATGTGGACACAGCGTATGAACATTTTAGTAACAAAATTATCTATTGTTACAGATTTTGGCGTTGACGGGAAAGGTAAGCCTAATTAATTAATTTAAATTACGTCACGCATTTAACACTTAAGGTGACGTTCAACTGAGTTAAGGGGGCGCGCTGATAAACGAATATAATAATAATATCCTGGGACATTATTTACACACGGCCATCTGATCCCAAACTAAGCAGAGCTTATACTATGGAAACCAGATAACTGTTATACTTCATATAGGTACTACTTTTCTTTTGTAAACTCATACTTATGTAGATAATTACAGCCAGACTCAGGACAATCAGACATGTTTACGCACACAAATTCTGTCCTGGGTGGGAATCGAACCCACGACCTCCGGCGTGAAAAGCAAGCATTTCCCAACCACGCTAACAGGCCCTATATAAGCCACACTAGGCTGTACAAGCTGTGGAAAAAATATCGATTCCTTCTGTAAAAAAAGCGATACACATAATGTAAATACTAGATATAAGAATAATCTCATATTGCATACTACCCGTCTCCACAAAGTAAGTAACTATTTATGGGGCAATGTATAAGATTCTATAACAAACTTCCCAATGATATTAGAGAATTGTCTACGAATAAGTGTAAAAGAATTATTAAAGCCAAATTGTGTAGCAGGGCATATTACAAAATTTCTGATTAGTTAAGTGATAAAATTGCTTGGGATTGAGTTGTTCTGAGTCAACACACATGATTGTAATTAATCTTAAGTATATTTTATTTTTCAAAAACAAAGTCAAAATCATTTATTCCGTAAAAAAATTACATTTACATGTATTTTTAAAAAAGGATTCCTACTGAGTTTTCTGGCAGTGTTTCCAGTAGCTGCCACGTCATGCACTGCACGGTAGGGTAAAAAAATATGACGATTCCACATAAATGTAATTTTTTTACGGAATAAATGTTTTTTGACTTTGACTTCCCGAACGACGTGTTTCGAGACTCATATCATCATTATCATGTCAGGCGAATGAGGTCCACTGCAGGACAAAAACCTCTCCAAAAGATTTCCACAATGGAGTTGTGTTCTTCATTTGGAGGGATATGCCATAATCGCCACGCTTGGCAGATGAATTGGCAATCGCAGTAAGATGGTCATAGAACACACGGCTACATATCAAGCTATACATTTCCATTAGAAGCTGATCCCGCATTGTATAAGATTTCCATACAATGAGAGGTCAGCTTATATTGGAATATTATAGCATGATATGTATTGTATGTTCTCTTGTAAACGCTGATGCCCGTTCTCTGATATATGCAACATGTAACTTAATTAAAGCACATCCTGAAAATAGTTTATTCAGAATCATTTACTGAATCGATTTATATCATTTTTAATATAGTTTTTTTATTCCAAAAATAATTAAAACTACGGAAATTATTGTAATATTAACCCAGTACAGTCAAAACAAATTGAAATGGACCGTAAGTCAAAGTAATAAGACTTAAAATCGCAGTTTTATTTGTATTCATACAAATTCCACCATTCAATACAAAGTAAAGAAAAATAACCTTTATTCCAAGAAACTTATTTAGTAAATAACAATGCATATACATGTTTAATTGAAAATTCCATGTATGTATTATGATTACAACATAATATTCTAATTGAGATGTTTGGGGGTGTGGGTTAATTACGTTACATGTTGTATACCCTCAGGATGACTTTTAAGCTCCCCACGGGATAAGATGGGCTGAAGATATTCTTTCTTGGACGTCAACCAGACTCATGTAACGTGGGTTTATTCAAGGCTAGAGTGAACAGGCATCTGGAGAGTACGTGCGGTCCACCTTCGACCACATCTTCACTTACCATCAGTTGAGAACGTGGCAAGCGCAAACCCATTGAGCATAAAAACAAATGTCGAAAGGTCGCGCCAGAACAGATTTAATCTTATAAAGTTAAGAATTTGACTTTTTTATAAGAGCAAACTTGTTTCTTATAAAAGAATTAAGTACACATTTAGAATTATCTATTCCAAAAAGTTTGAGGCTTAATTGGTTCTCGTTACTTTGTGAAATAAAAAAAAACTGTTGTTAAAGAACAGATTTTAATATTTCTCTGTTCATACTGAACTTATTAAGCTATAACCAAAAGTTTGCAAAACATCTGAAATTTTGAGCCTAAATAAAACAACAGTTTTTTGACTACTCGTTTGATAAAGTTTCGTCGTTATAAAGTCCCCGATAATTTTCTTATTCTCTAATAAGAAATAATGTGAAGTGTCGATGAAGTTACATATATTTGATGTCTACTTTGATTGGCCAGTTGGTTGAGTTTAGGTTAGTGAACCTGACTGTTAAGTCAGAGGTCGTGGATTCAAACCCCACCCAGGACAAATCTTTATGTAATGAGCACGATCATTTGGTATATAAAATTAAATATTTCCTACAAATTATTTCAATGGGTAGTTCTGTTGTGAGCACCGAACGAGCACAGTGCTTTTCTGCTCGAATTTTGAAAGTAGTACGCACAAACACTCACACGTTGTAGGAAAAAGAGACAGACACTAAGGAACTCACAGGAAAGGGTATAAAACATTTTTCTAAGTTACAATTTTTAACAGTCAACTTCTACCCAAGCCGCCTAAAGAGACTATTTTGTAATAAAACAGTCATAATCATCATGTTATTTGCCTTTCATTTATTTCAGTAACATTTTTTACATTGTATTGAAAATAACTAAAAAATAACTAATAATAATTATGCTGAAAACAAACACATGTCAAAAATTTAAAATTAAATATCAATAAAATAGTTAGCATTAATAGGTCTAGTTATATGTGTCAGCCAAAGTACGTCTACTGCTGGACAAAAGCCTCCCCAAAGAATAGGGGGTATGCCATAATCTGTTCGCAGAGCAATCGTAGTTCGATGGTCATAGTTCACAGAAAAACGCTGCCACCCGTTCTCTGGTAGCTATTTTGTCGGGCGATTTCTACGCCTCGCACGGGATGAGATACGGTGATGATATTCTATGCCGTCACCACACAGCATAAAACAGTATTATTTTAATCTACCATTGAACACCCGATCACTGTATAGATAAGCTATAGAAATCAAAGAAGTACTTACAAAAATTCCCACGCTTCCCCATAACCATCTTCATTGTTACATATTTAATCGAATGAATGTATTCTTAGTGAAATATCATCTCAGCAGTAATCTTCACACGTCGAAAGTTATGGCTAAACGCGACTTTATTCGAAACGTGTTACGAATTAAACTTATCTGCAAGCAGCCATAAAATAAAAGGATGAAATGTTTTTAATCTCCAAAACGCAAAGAGGGGTAGGGCACAGCGTTCATTCGCTCAATGAGCAGCCCGACTGAGGAAGTACATTACAGAAGATATTCTTTAATAATAACATTATTAACTGTAATATTGTGATTAGATTATATAGATATAGAATATTAATTGAATTAGATTATATAGATATAGATATTAACTGTAATATTGTGAGAGACAGGAAATCTAGAGAACGAGGATGTGTTAGGTGCGATGTGGCTGTGTGTCCCGGACCGGTATGTGTGGAGACGCCGGCGGCCGGCGCTGCTGAGCCTGCCGCGCGCGCGCACTAACTTACTGAAGGAGGCGCCAATGACGCGCGCACTGCGCACTCTCAACGACATTGCTTCGGAATTGGACGTGTTCCACTGTACACTGAGTGAATTTACAAGGACAGCATATAAAGTAATATGTTAAAGGAAGTAGATAAGTTGGGGTCTTCGCTACTGCATTGGGATTTATCCTGTAATGGTAGATGTAAAGTTGGTTACAAATAAATAAATAAAATAAAAAATAAATAAATATAAATACTAGATATAATCATAATCTTGTAACTCTTTTATAGGGCAACATAAGGTTTTATTACAAAATTCCCAGTAACATCAGAGAAATGCCTACAAATAAGTTTAAAGCAAGTATAAAGCCAAATTGTGTAGCGGGGCTTAATACAAAACTCTGGATTATTTAGTGACAATAAAAGGCTTGGGATTAAGTTGCTCAAAATTGACACATTTAAAAGCAATGTTATTTTATATTTATAAATAAGTATTTAAAAGAAAGGAGTCCTACTGAGTAATCTGCAGTGCATTATGTGGCACCCAGCCTCAGCATGCACAGCACGGTTGGTAAATAATAATATCCAGGAACATTATTTACAACTGCCATCTGATCCCAAATTAAGCAGAATGGAAACTAGATAACTGATATACTAATTTTATTTAGTAAATACATTGTTACATAGATAATAACATTCAGGTTCAGGAAAAACAGAGAGGTTCATGCACACAAAAATCAAATCTTCAATGCGAATCAAACTCATGACCTGGGGCGTGAAAGGCACGTATTTACCCACCACAAAAAGAAATGAGGATTGCAAACAAATGCAATATTTTAACGGAATAAATGAATTTTGCATTTTAATATAAATCTATATATATAAATATAAAACCAGAAACTGACTGACAGATTGATCAACGCACAGTTGAAACGGCTCGGTTAAGAACCATGAAATTTTGCTCAAATATTTCATAAGTAATTTAGGAGCACGAAGAAAGGATTTTTGAAAAGTTGCGGAACACCGTGTCGTCTTAGTCTGATCAACTACAAACTTGGTATTTATAATCATATGACATGTATGAATACTAAGATTTACCCCGTAAGGGGTTAAAGTATGGGTTTGAAATTCGTAAGAAACTTTATCAAGTGTTAAATAAATTAAGTGCGAAGTGTTTTTCTGTTTCCGTGATAGGGGAAGTGCTAAGGCAGAGGTAAGAGAATAGGTTAGTTTTAACCTCATCGGTGTCTGATTTGAACTACTACGACAAAGTCGCAGGTAAAAGCTAGTTTATTTAGCGTAAAGTACTTATTTATAATTATAATTTGATGTCTTTTATTATATACTAGCTGTGCCCGCGACTTCGTCCGCGTGTTAATTAGTTTATATCGTTTTTTTTTGTAAAATAAAAGACGTTTTCTAAAATAAAAGTAGCCTAAGTTACTCCTTATTACATCAGCTCCCTGCCAACAAAAGTCCCGTCAAAATCGGTTCAGCCATTTTAGAGATTAGCCGGAACAAACAGACAGACAGACAGACAAAAATTGTAAAAAATGTTATTTTGGTGTATGTACCGTATATATATTCATATTAATGTAGTAAAAACCGGTTATTTCAATATTACAAACAGACACTCCAATGTTATTTATTTGTATATTTATTATATACTAGCTGTGCCCGCGACTTCGTCCGCGTGTCAATTAGTTTATTTCGTTTTTTTTTGTAAATAAAAGACGTTTTCTAAAATAAAAGTAGCCTAAGTTACTCCTTATTACATCAGCTCCCTGCCAATAAAAGTCCCGTCAAAATCGTACGAGCCATTTCAGAGATTATCCGGAACAAACAGACAGACAGACAGACAAAAATTGTAAAAAATGTTATTTTGGTGTATGCACCGTATATATATTCATATTAATGTAGTAAAAACCGGTTATTTCAATATTACAAACAGACACTCCAATTTTATTTATTTGTATAGATTTAACAGAATAACATATTATTACTATATTTATGAACATGAATATTTTATCTTTGTATCAATTTTTATAAAATTTATAACATTGTGACTTTGAACTAATCTCTTAAGTCTAATGGAAATTTGTTAAATAAATGTAGATATACATTAAGGCTTACATTTAGAAAGAAATATTTTTAAGATCTAAAGCAAAACGACCTAAGTTCGGTCGTTCAGGTAATGTTATTAATTGGAGAGCACTTCTTTCAAGTCCACTTTTATTGGTCAATAAATCGTCGAAAATACCTTTTATCTAATAAATAATATCAGCTCAATTACGAGTACTCGGAGCCAGATCCTCAAAACTTTGCTCAATACAAACTTAACCAATTAATAATAAAAGGGTGTATCTCTATTAATAGGTCCAAAATACTCATTGGTTTTGTTATAGCACTTGACAACATGGAATATTGAAGATAAAGGGATTTAACCGAGAAAAGGGGATTGCCATTGAAGAATACTGACGGCAAGACGCGACTCGGCGGACGGTCGACCGTGCGCTCTCTCTTTAAAAATTACTATAAAATACATAAACCGCATAAACTGTGCTTTTTATTATCTCTAGTGATTGAAGACTATGTGCAGACTATGTGACGGTGTTATTAAATGGATGACTATTAATTACAAATTAATTACGCAAAACATCAACCAAAACAATAAATGGACGACGCAGTGACGCAATTAAGCCTAGTAAATTAAAATCAGTTTATAAAAACTCCAGTGAAATAAAAGTGTACCTAACTAAACAACAACAAATAAATAAACATTGTCTAAATAAAAACAATTCTAACTCATCAATTCAACTAGTGACTCAGTGCATTCGATAGTGAATCACCAGCAGAAATACGTAAACCAATCAGCAACGAGAATCGCATACTTTGCCTATTATGGTCATAAAGTGTGCAAAAAACGGCGATAAATACCTATCGTATCTACTACACCAAATCAACTAATACAAGAAGCACTATTTCAATTTTACTTCCAACTTGTACCGCGGCCTAGTGGTCAGTAGCAGTGCTCTTCGCTAACATATCTGTGGTCGTGCGTTCGAGCCCGGGAACCATACAAAATTTTTGTGGCTTTTTCAAGTTTCAACGAGTCATACTCTAGATAACAGTCGCAACCATAGACGTTACGACCTAAATAATTCTAAACAAATATGGATACGGAAAATAACAATATTACGTATCGTAAACAATGTAACACTGTTTCGGCATTGGATGAAAAAGCTTCATTGTTTGATACTTCAATGTTAAGCATACCAGATAGCTTACACGATACTAGCGAACAAGAAACAATTATTGCTCTAAACGAACAAATTAAATCTCTACAGATACAGCTGATGAGTGCCCATCACGAAATAGAAAACCTAAATAGCGAAAATCATCAATTAAATGTTGACTTACAGAAATCTTTGAAATCTATTGATACATATAAAAAAATATGTTCAACACCTTGCACCAGAACTAACACACCGGCATCAGGCCGCAAAAAGAAGCCTAGACAACGTAAATCCTCACTACCAGGTAATGAATCAAATATCATGGATAATGGCTGTCAAAAAATAATAACAGACCTATGCCATAAAGAAACACAAAAACACAAACCTATAATTTACCTATCAACAATCCGCATCCACCAAAACAAAATACATCAATTATGAAACCTCAAAACATTGCTAACGAAATGCCAACAGGCGCTTTATCAGCAACAAAACAAAAAAATAAGATATGTGTTATAAGCAGTGGTTACACAAAGGGAACCCTACCATTAATCGAAGAAACCTTTTCAAATTATTTTAACTATTGTCATTATATACTACCACATAATACTATATGCGCTTCTATCACCAACATCAAGCAGAAGCTACATGACTATACATTGAACGACTACTGTCTCATCTTCATAGGAGAATACGATTTGAAAAACATAGATTTCTTATGTATGCTGGAGAAAATAAATCAATCAATGAAAAACCTTACCCATACAAATATTATTTTGTGCGCACCGATGTATATAAAAGGCGCACTAATATACAATTATAAAGTCCAGCTTTTCAATAATGTGCTTAACATGTACATACATCGGTTAAAATATGCATATTTCTACGACAGTAACCACCCCCTATCACAGGATATGTTTTCCTACAATACGGGGAAAATTAACAAATACGGATGGAAAACAATTTACCAACAAATAATGAACAACATTAAAATAGACTACGATATCTACCTCTCTGATGAAAACTTGACCAATAACAAACAAAACAAAATGCAAGCAAAACCAATGGACAACATTGCATCGACACCAAATTGTAATAAAAATAACATCCAACCAATACAGCTTTTTCGGCCATAATAACATCAACATACTTCATCAAAATATTGCAGGATTAAGAAGCAAAAGTAATGAACTATCAGTATGTTTACAAGATTTTTTTGATAAAAAAACTGATATAGATATAATATGCGTGACAGAACACTTTATGATGTCAGGCCAAGAAGACACTTGCACAATTCCTAATTTCCACCTAGCAGCCCACTTCAGCAGACAAACATCTCGCAGGGGAGGCTCATGCATCTTTGTCAAAAAAGGTCACCATTGGATATCCGTCCCTGAATCAATAACACTCCCTATTGTGTCGACCTTTGAATGCTGTGCTATCGAATTAACCGCGTATAAAATTGTGATCGTATGTTTATACAGAGTCCCTCAAACTAGCAACATTAAGGCTTTCTTTGATAGGCTAGATAAGGTACTACATAACTTAAAAAGACACTATAAAAGACATAAAGTGATAATAGGCGGGGACTATAATATTAACTTACTAACTAATAACAACATTTTCAGTGAATTTGAATGCCTATTGCTCAACTATAACTTAAGATTACAATTTCGGGAACCTACTAGGATACGGAGTGGCACGTGCATAGATAACTTTGCCCATAACATTAATTACAAGTGTAAGTCAAGCGTACTAGACTTGGCACTGTCAGACCATACTGCCCAATTGATACAATGTCCTGTCAAAAAAGTGTGTCTCATCAAACAGTGGAGCATTCGGCGCCGAGATTATTGTAATGAGAACCTTTTAAAATTCAAAAACTGTATTGAAAGTCTTTCGTTTTCCGATGTTTATACATCTGACGATCCAAACACAGCCTTCAATATGTTTCTTGATCAGTTCAAGTTATTTTATGAACTTTGTTTTCCATTGAGACGTATTACCATTAGGGCGCATAGGAAACCAAGATGGGTGTCACGTGGAATAAAAGCATGTAGTTTAAATAAAAGAAAACTTTTATGGCAATATTGTAAGAAACCCAATGCTGCAAACAAAAACTCATTTGTACAATACTCTAAGAGATATAAAAATATAATAAAATTCACACAGCTAGCACAAAACACCCACGCCATAAATATGTCAAGCAACAAAACAAAGACCGCATGGAGCATCATTAATAATTCGAAAAAAAAACACCCCACGTGAATCGATAACCAGTATAAAAATACAAGATGAAACAATCACAGATCCTAAAAAAATATGTAACGCCTTTAACAATTATTTTATCGATAAAACTATTCCAAGCCCTACCCTAAATAAGACAAAATACCCATACGATATGTGTTCCACTCAGAAATCGATGTTCATGAAACCATGTTCTCCATTTGACATATTCCAAATTATCAAAAACTTAAAAAATACTAATAGCGTTGGCATCGATGAAATCGCAACTAAAGTAATAAAATTTGTTGCGATTAGCATTTGCTACCACATAAGCTATATCATAAACCTAAGTATAGAAACTGGCATTTTTCCCGAACAACTTAAAATAACCATAGTAAAACCTCTCCATAAAAAGGAAAGAAGAGACTACATTTCAAACTACCGACCTATAGCACTAGTACCGATTATATCAAAGATATTTGAAAAATACATATATAAAGAAATTAGCGATTTTGTAGAAAAAAATGGTATACTAGCTAACGAACAAAAAGGATTCCAACCTAAAAAAACGATTAATATGGCCATTTACGACTTCTTAGATTATATAATCAGTAATGTCGACAATAGGATACCAGTATGTTCCATATACATGGATATGACCCAAGCGTTTGATTATGTAGAGCACGACATACTTTTATGCAAACTAAATACACTTGAAATACGTGGCAATATCCTACAGTTAATAGAATCTTATTTAAAAAACCGCACACAGTATACAGAAATAGCAAGAATAAATCCTAGTACAAAAAAGGAGGAAATATACCGATCGGACCCACGTAAAATGTTATACGGCGTTCCTCAAGGTGGCATTATTGGACCGCTTATGTTCATACTGTATATAAATGACTTACCTAGAGCAACATCACATCCGACATCTCTATTCGCAGACGACAGTACAGTCACTATTAAACTCAATAATGATATCGATACTTTGAAAACGACATTAATAACTCCCTTAATTCAATTGTTGACTGGTTAAATTCCAATAACTTAAATATTAACATTAAGAAAACGCTTCTAATGCAGTTCAGTCAGCGAACCCCTAAAATAGAGAATATTAATATTAAAATCAACAGCCAGCCCCTACAGGACATAGACGCCACTAAATTTCAGGGGTTAACGGTAGATCGTAACTTAGCATGGAAGCAGCACATCGAACAACTATGCAAAAAAGTCAGTACATCCGTTTATGCACTCTATGAATTAGCTCAAACAGTAAAGGTAAATGCTCTATTAACAGCATATCACGGATTAGTAGCGTCCGTGCTTAGATATGGCATCATCTTTTGGGGCAACTCAACTCACAAACTACTAATTTTCAGAGCACAAAAGCGTTGCATACGAGCAATGTTTTTTTTAAAAAATACTGACAGTTGTGGGCCCTATTTTAAAAAATACAAAATACTAACCCTGCCTAGCTTATATATATACGAAGTGGCCGTCTTTGTCAAACTAAACTTGAACTTATTTAAAAATGCGTCCGAATCCTCTCACCGACAGCAAAGAGATAAAGGACGTTTGTTATTGCGTAAAGCAAATACTACCTTAATGCACAATAGTGTATTCTGTATGGGCCCAAAAATTTTCAACAAACTGCCAATATGTATCAGAGAGACAAAAGTGACTATTTTTAAACTAAGATTAAGAAACCTGCTCATTGAAAAATGTTACTATAATGTCACGGATTTTCTAAAAAATAAATTTTAATTGACTGTATTTTTTTTCCTTTTATTACATTTTAAATTTTGACATTCCTACATCTATTCTGAATATTATTAACTTTTATTTTTTTATCTTTTACGAACTTTATGACATTATGGGTTAGAATTATTAGCATGTTTGATTTTGACATTTGACATTATGTATTATTAATATTATATCCGATTTTAATATTAAAATTATCAATATGTAGCATACTTAATTTTTATATAAAGGATTATAAATAGCATCTTGAAAATATTAAAAAAATTACTTGTAACCTGTACTTAAGCAACATTTGCACACCCCGACGGGGTTATAATTCAGCGGACTTCACGTATTTATTACACCACCCATTGTAACCTGATTTATGCAAATAAATTTGATTTGATTTGATTTGATTTGAATACTCTTGTAGAATAAAGATTTTCATATAAAAATATATGAAATAAGATTTTATTCGCATAATACCGTTATGAGGCTTCGTAAAATTCATAGTATTTCACTCGGCATCGAGCATGTAAAATCGTCGGTTGTGTCGATAATCGTCCCATTGAATCATAAGACTGATGGAATAGAAAGTGCCCTAGCCCTAGTGTTTGGGCACTCACTTGTGCACTATAATATGTCCCACGCACATGGCTAGTCTCAGGGACTGGCCGCATTGACTGACACTCGACAAGGAGGACATTACTAGAAGATATAAACAAAACAATGATATATCCTCACATAACCCTTAGAGCCAATTTCAACATTAATATTAAACGCAATCAATAGACGCTAAACTCAGTTCATGCGTTTTACTGAGTTCAGAGCACAAGTTTGAATTTCACCAGCAACATTGAACTAAGCTTCTGTTTTAAACGGTTGTTCTCGACGTTTAGCTTGTTTAAATGCGTTTAAGAGGCGTCAGTTGTGAAATTTCATTGACGTTATCATTTACTTTATTAAAATTAATCAATTATTTAATTTGTTAATCAAAACTTAGTTTTAGCTCAGTTTTAAATACAAACGCTGAAATCGGCCCTTAGGGAAACAATACTTATAACTTAGGCGCGCGGTCAGTCTATGGGTGGGTGACCGCCAAAGTTTAATTTCTGAACATCTACGTGCTTCGGTAGGTCTCTACCGAACTGCCCAATAGGCCTCTGACATGGTTAACGTGAACCACGTCAGAGGCTTGGTCGGCTTGTATAACTCAGACACTAGGGACCTATACAATACATCCCATACGATAAAGAAAGAATAAGGCATCCGATTTTATAAGGTTTCCTTATGTACAACAGTAAGCTTGTGGCACAAAGGCTTAAAAGTCGAAAAAGTTTCTTGAAGTGTGTGCTTCCACTCTCTGGTGAACGGTCCAAGACACGGCTCAAACTGTGGCGAGACAGTGCTTGCCTACCCATCCCATTCGTCCCTCCCGCTGAAAACCTTCCGCCCGGACACAAGTTGCCATGGCCATCCTGGAAGTCCCTGAATAGACTCCGGACCCAAGTTGGTCGAAGCAAGGAAAACCTGCTCAGGTGGGGGTTTTTAAACATTTCCAACCTAGAGTGCAAGTGTGGTTCTGTTCCTCAAACTATGGCACACTTGTTAAAATGTCCTGCGTGCCCTAATGCCTGCACGTTACAAGATCTAATGGACGCTACTGACAACGCTCAATGCGTAGCTGAATTCTGGGCTGACTTAATTTAGATTGCCATCGACACGCTAAGAAGAAGATAAGGTTTCCGACTATCGGTACCGAACGTTACTCCTGAACTAGCAAAGCAAACAATTACTATTAGAATAGAATAGAATTGCCGTTAGTAATGGATAATTCTGCTATCGTCTTCATGTTTACCCAATAATAAATTAATGATGCAATTTAAAATGCATCGTTAAATGTCTTGTACAAATTACGAGCCATTTGAAGTCTCTGTTATACGAACCATATAATCTTTATAGGTGTTTGGGTTCAGTACATAAATTCATTTGCCAAAACTATTAGATCGGATACCTATCCGGACTTACCAAACAATTGTTAGACTTTATCATTTGGATTATTCTGATTTTTAATATGTATGCTTGCTTACATATTTAGTTGTTGAAAACGAGTCGCACATAGAAAGTTGTTTTCACTCGTTAGACAACAGTCGTTAAACACCATGTCTGATGTCTACCCAGGTACACAGCTGGCCAGCCACTTGATCTCAGAGTAGACATAATGACGTAGCATGCATATAAAAAACAAATTCAGAAAGTGATCGCTTATTTTTTTTTAATTCGTACCATTACGCACTCGCAGGTTCTGCACATTAAAACTACGAGATATTTTCCACACATAATATTTAATCGAACAGAGTAACGTTCTCATCTACCGTCGTACAAAGAATGCCTCTTTAATAATTCTCCTACCCTATTTATATTTTTATCAGTGACAACCATTTGAAAGTCTAATATCGATTATTAATAGTTTTAAAATGTAAAATTATTATAGAATTATTATAGTAATTAATAAAATGATAATCACTAATCAAATAAATAATCACAATGTATAACATAGCAGCTACGTTATAAACTTATAACCGTTGCGCGTCTATTGAGTACTTGATAACAGTACATATTAACCATTTTCAATTCAATTATTTGACGGGCCTGTTGGTGTAGTTGGCAAATGCTTGCTTTTCATGCCGGATGTCGTGGGTTCGATTCCACCCAGGGCAGATATTTGTGTGCATGAACATGTATGTTTGGCCTGAGTCTGTGTGTGTTTACAAAAGTAAAAGAAGTATATCAGTTATCTGGTTTCTAGCTATGTTTAAATTAGAATCAGATGGCAGGATATTATTATATTATATTATTAATAACAGTTTCAAAAAAATATTAAAATGGGACCGTGAAAGCCATTTATCTATCGAATAAAAAAGTATCAAATCGATTAACGAAAAGAGGAGAAATCATTGATACGTTAAAATTTAATTGACGTGTTTCAGTTGTAAATTGGGGTCATAAAAGCATTTGTTTTCATGTTTTATAATTGCTCAATTACATACAGTAGGTATACCATCAATTTGTCCAAACATAATATTTTATGAATGCTGAGCCGTAGTTTTTACGACCTATTGCCCTTTAGCGAGTGAATGGCTTTACGGTTGTGACGTGTGGTGGGGAGATAATAATGACCATAAATTCAAGTAATAAAAAAAAATGATAATTTTTTTGAACTATTAAAAATTAACAATGTTTCAGACATGATTCACAAAACAGCGTCAGATTCGTGGTCATCCGGAACATTAGCGGCCGGGCCCGGGCTGGGAGATAGTACGTGGATTTGATTCCTACATAAAATAAGTGACGGTCACCGTAGCCTAGTTGGTAGTGCTCCTGCCTACGAAGCTGGTGGTCCTGGGTTCGAATCCCGGTAAGTGCAAATATTTGTGTGATGAGCACGAATATTTGTTACTGAGTCATGGATGTTTTCTATGTATTTAAGTATTTTATCTATCTATATAAGTATTTATATCGTCTCCTGGTACCCATAGTACAAGCTTTGCTTAATTTGGGGCTAGGATAATCTGTGTGACATTTTCCCTAAAATATTATAAAAATATTATATTATTATTATTGATTTGTGTGAAAACAAAGATTTGTTTCGGCGGCTGGTTGGTAGATATATTACCTTATGCGAGTTGAGCTTTGGACTCAGTAGTCTTGAGAACCTTTCGGGTCGATTTCTACGCCCCTCACATGATGAAATGGAGTGGCGATTTTCTTAGCCGTTAGTCATACAGTGTATGAGTACCCATTTAATAAATGAAACATTAAAAAAAAAATCTCAATATATTTTAATTTAATTAGAATCTAACTGAAATTTTGGTACAATTAAATAGAGAAATATTGATAAAACGTAAACAATCCGGACAACTAGTTTTACATAAATTTAAAAAAGTTATTCTAGCTCAACATAAGCAAAAGCTATCTTCCAATCTAATGATCCATTTTCAAAGTGATACATTCTAATTCAAAATATTATTACCAGCCAGTGATAGAAATCTAAAGAGATTCTATTTTCAAACCATACAAAAAGGTTGTATAGGAGAATCATCTCTACAGTATTTAAAACTAAGGTTGACCGCAGACGACCGACTTTAATCGTTACAACAAAAGTAGGTACAAATAGAACAAAAGACTGAGCGGCCATTCGGGACGGTTAAAATCAGGTCACCGGTTCGTAAACGACGTTCGTAAATGTGGTCAGTACATAGATGGAATTTTTACAAAATGTATGCATATCCATCTGACATCATCATATCAGCTGAAAGGCCTAAACGGCCGATAGGGGCCTCCCCAAGGATCATATAATATTTGGCTGCGTCTATCACATAATAGTCGGCCCTCTTGGCAAACAGAATGACATATATGGTTCACAGTACGGAGGCGCTCATAGCCAGATGCTCTCACCGGTCCGTAAGTGATTGGCGAGGTTAAGCAACTAGGCTCGCGGTCAGTCCATAGACGGGTGACCGCCAAAGTGGTTTAATTTGTGAGCGTCTCCGTGCTTCGGAGGGCACGTTAAGCTGTCGGTCCTGGTTGTAGCCATTAGGTAACAGTCGTTAAGCCATGTCAGAGGCCTACTGGGCGGCTTGAACAACTCTGACACCAGGGTAACCACTGCCCATACGATAAGCAAGCAAGTACAGAGTATTACACTACGTCCCGTTTTCTGATAGATATTTATTTTTATACAACCTAGTTGCCAAACAAGCATACGACCCACCTGATGGTAAATGGTCACTGTAGCCTATGAACGCTCGTAGCACCAGAGGCATCATTAGCGCGTTGCCGACCCTTTAAAAAACCTTATAACTCCCTTTTTGAAGAGCCCCATGATGAAGTCTCTTGAGAAAAGAGTAACAGATATTTTCTCGGGATGATTTCTATGACAAAATGTAATGAGATGGAGTGGTGAAGTTGGCATACAGAGAGTATAAAAATTCAAAAGTTATCTATTGCCGCCAGTTATTATAAAGGAATTTTCTATTACAATTGTGAGTGCTATGGAATATATATGAAAATAAATATGGAATATATATATATATATATGTATGTTAGTTTCATGACTTCGTAGTATAATGTGGAAATAAAAGACAATGAAGTGACATTTTAATCACTGAAAAGTACAAAAAGTCACGTCATTGAGTTTTATTTCTTTTTATACTGCGAAGTCGTCAAACAAGTACACGGCCCACATAACATCACGATGCGAACTCTAGCTGTCTCTGATGAGTATGTTTGTGTATTATATGATATAAATATCCATTTTCTTTTCAGAACATTTATGATATTATGGATTGGAGTCATTTGTTTGTTGAATATATATGTATATATATATATATATATATATATATATATATATATATATATATATATATATATATATATATATATGGCCTTTGCGTCTGTTACAGACTATTTACGGCGCATTGTCTGATAGACATTGCTTTTGGTGGCTAAACAAATCGATGCGACAGCGACATAGCCTGCCGCAGGCCTGACAAGAGAAGTTTTCGGTGGTTGGTGCCGAGCCGCTTTCATGTCGCTTCTGTCTCTTATCAGCAAGTACTCCTAACCAGGCTTAATCACAGATCTTACGACCCTCCACTACACGTTTGCGCCATTCAACTCCATTTTCAGCGAGCTTTTCCCAGCTACAGTGGTCAATTTTAAAAGCGGCCATATCCCGCTTGGTGCTCTCTTTAAAGCGAAGCAGAGGTCTACCGACATCGCGCTTGGCATTAGCTACCGTACCCAACAGAACACATCGTGGTATTCGAGTGGGTTCCATTCTGTGCACATGCCCCAACCAACGTTAACGCTTCTGTTTATGAAACGCTCTCAGGCTAGGTAGCTGTGCTATTTCTAGAACTCTCTCGTTAGTGACCCTATCTTGCCGTGTAATGCCCAAGATCTAGTTGAATAATAATAATAATAATAAAGCCTCTTTATTCCATAACTCATTACAATAATATATTTCAATAATTTTAGTAGTGTTAGTGGTTTGTATTTCTGTGGTTATGGATCTCGTTAAGAGTAAAGGCCTCCTCCAGTTTCTTCCATAGCTTTCTGTCTCTACTTCTGTACATCCAGTCTTTTCCTGCGATCTCTATAAGGTCATCAGTCCACCGTTTGTTTGGTCTTCCCACATTGATTTTGCCTAGTATTGGTCCTTTCCATTTTGTAGTTGATAATGTCCATCTGTTGTCTGTGCATCTTGAAATGTGCCCTGCCTATTGCCACTTGAACTTCAAGGCTCGTGTGAGTGCATCTAATATTTTCGTTTTGTGTTTTATTGTTGTGTTTTTAATTTTTTTCCACTTTCTTAATCTTAAGGATGCTTCTTTCCATTGCTCTCTGTGTTGTTGATATTCTTTGTTTTATTTTGTTTGTATAGGTCCATGTTTGGCACCCATATAATAAACAGGGCAGAAGACAGGTATCCATTATATTATTATTGTTGAATAATACATACATATTTATGCCGTGTGGTTTCCGGCGTAGAAAGAATAACAGGGTGACCCCATACCATCCGGTAGGTGTCGTAAAAGGTGACTAGGGTATACACCAAGTAGTCGGGCAGCGGTGCTACCCTAGCCGAATTTCGGCCACGGCGGCCAGTCTCAATAGAGATTAGCCACACACAAATATATGTATATATATAAATTATTACAATATCGTTTTCTCTTTATCTGTTCCTCATCACTAGTCATCACGCTAGAACAACTGAACCAATATAAAAACGACACAAAGAACAAAGTTGTCATCAGACAAACATACATACATAATATAATAGCTGTTTTGTCTTGTAGACCTGGATTTGTTCAGTAAAGTCAAATTACCCATTGTATATAATTGGAAACGCTGATCACATTTTAATCGCACTACAGTCAAAGTTGAGCCGATTTTTTTTGATAATTTGTCACGCATGGTATTATAGCTGAGTTATATTTAATAGCTGGCTCAAGATTTATTCTACAATGGTCACGAAAAATGATCACGTGTGATCTCGATCACAATAATCATTATTTAAAGCTCATAGTCTTTTGGCCAGATCTGCGGAGATACGTGGCATATCTATTTGTCCCTTACCACATTTATCACTGAGAGAGTTTTGACAATTGTTGGAACTTTCAGGGCCTGAGAAGAGGCGATTTCTGGCAGCTGCAGGTCGCCTACGCATAAAATGTACAACGGGGGCATTACGCTCCGGGAGGAGCCTATTTTTAGACGCATAGATGCCACGGTGGTGGTTCCGGAGAGCAATGTTTCCGAGTTCCCGGAGCCATCACTAAAAACGTCTAGAGGCTAGGCTGCCGTGGATTTCGCACCCAGTGGCAATGGGAGAGCTCCGGGTGATGGACCTGGACGACTCCGCCGACCCCACCGAAGTGGCAGAAACTTTAGCCACGGCGGGGGGATGTGCTGTCGCCGACGTAAAAGTCGGTGAAATTCGGTTCTCCCCGTCGGGCTTAGGATCGGTGTGGGTTCGTTGCCCACTAGTGGCCGCCCGCAAATTAGCGGCAATCGGCCGGGTACTAGTGGGCTGGATGTCGGTCCGGGTGGTGGCACTTCCACCCAGAGCTCTCCAGTGCTACCGTTGCCTGGAGAAGGGGCATGTCAGGGCTCGGTGCACAGGGTGCGACCGGAGCGCGTCGTGCTTCGTCTGTGGCCAACAGGGCCACAAGGCGAAGGAATGCACGGCGCGCGCCCCTCACTGCGTAGTGTGTGCCGACCTTGGCAGGCCGGCAAACCATCGCCTGGGCAGCGGTAGGTGCACGCCACCGAAGAGAAAGGGAGCGGGACGTCCTGCCACGTCCGCTCCAACATCGTCGCGGTCCAACGATCCGGGCTCTGGCCCCGGTGGGGTGTCCATGGAGGTGTAAACATTCTTTCCCCCCCAACTTATTTTGCAGGGCAACTTGAACCACTGCATCGCTGCGCAAGCTCTTCTTGCGCAGACGATTGCTGAGCGTTCGGTTGCCCTAGCGATAGTGGCGGAGCCTCACTCCGTTCCCGACCACCCTCGTTGGTTCGGGGCGGATGGGGGCCTCGTCGCCATTTATTGGGCAGGGGGGGAACGTGACCCCCATTGTACACTCCTGGCCAAGGGGCCCGGATTCGTCGTCGTGAAGTGGGGACCAGCAGTCGTGGTGGGCTGCTACATCTCCCCGAATTGCGGCCTCGCAAATTTTGAGGCGTACCTGGACGGGCTAACGAGCCATATTAGCTCTTACCAGTCCCGTCCGGTACTCGTCCTGGGCGATTTTAACGCCCACTCTAATGTGTGGGGCGATGCCCGGGACGACGTTCGAGGGGAGTTATTGCTGGAATGGGCCGCCGGACTGGACCTCCGTCTTTTAAATCGGGGTTCAGTCAGCACCTGTGTGCGATGGCAGGGGGAGTCGATCGTCGACTTGACGTGGGCGACTCCCTCGGCCATGCACCTGGTCTCGGGGTGGAGAGTTGCGGAGGAAATTGCCACGCTGTCGGATCACCGTCACATCCTTTTCAGCGTGGCCTTCCGTCCGCCCCGAGGCGGCCCTGACCGCAGTAATGTTGTCCCGCCACGGCGCTGGTGCCTACGCCGCTTGGACCGCGACATGTTGACGGCTGCCGCCGTCGCCATCGCCTGGGGGGCGAGTGAAGGTGGAGAGAGGATCCCGTCCGATCCCAATTCGCAAGCGGGCTGGTTCCGGGGCATCATGTCTCGCATCTGCGACACGTCGATGCCCCGGATCCGCCCGGGTGACAGACGAGGCTCGCAATATTGGTGGTCGGCCGAAATCGCGCGGCTCCGTTCGGAGTATGTCGCAGCGCGTCGCCGACACCAGCGGGCCCGTCGGAGGAGGCGAGCCAATGCCGAAGAGGCTGCCGGAGCGCACAGGGCGTACCGAGTCGCCGTCAAGGCGCTATCCATCGCGATAGCGGAAGCCAAAGCTCGGTCCTGGAACGAGCTCATCGAGGGACTGGATAGGGACCCATGGGGGCGCCCGTACAAAATGGTACTGGGCAAGCTCAGACCGTGGGTCCCTCCGTTGACGAGTACCCTGGACCCGGATTTCCTGAGGAGGGTGGTGGACACCCTCTTCCCTAGGGTCCAGGACAGTCCCTCGGACCCTCCGTCACCGTCGTACCATGATTGGGACGACCAGTTGGAGGTGACGGAGGGGGAGTTGGACCGAGCAGTACGGCGACTTGCGGCCCGAAATACCGCCCCTGGCCCGGATGGGATACCGGGCAGGGCGTGGGTTTGCGCCCTGGCAGTCCTGGGGGACCGATTGAGGCAACTGTTCACCAGTTGCCTCCGTAGTGCCGTGTTCCCCACCTGCTGGAAAGAGGCAAGGCTTGTGCTTCTGCAGAAGCCGGGCAGGACCGCCGATTCTCCCTCGGCGTTCCGACCAATCTGCTTGCTAGACGAGGCGGGCAAGCTCTTTGAGCGTGTCATAGCCGCCCGTCTCAGCGAGCATCTGTCGCGCGTTGGCCCCGATTTATCGGACAGCCAGTTCGGATTCCGGCAGGGACGTTCGACGCTGGACGCGATCAACCGCGTCCGCGCCCTGTCGGAGCCCACCGTTCGGGCGGGGGAGGTGGCGTTGGCGGTGAGCTTAGACATCGTCAACGCCTTCAACTCCGTCCCCTGGCGGGCGATACGGGAGGCACTGGTCCATCATAACGTGCCTCCCTATCTCCGTGGTATAGTCGGGGCATATTTGCGCGACAGGACGATTAAATTCGTCGGTCGGAACGGGATTGAGATCCAGAGGGAGCTCTCCTGCGGGGTTCCTCAGGGGTCCGTGTTAGGACCTCTGCTATGGAGCCTCGCGTACGATGCGGTCCTGCGGATAAGCCTCCCTCCCGGGGTGAGCGTCGTCTGCTATGCGGACGACACGCTCGTCATAGCCCGTGAGGTAAATTTCCAGCGGGCGGTACGGCTCGCCGAACTCGGTGTTGCGTGTGTCGTCACGGCCATAACGCGACTGGGCCTTCGGGTAGCGCCTCACAAGACCGAGGCGCTATGGTTCCACGGCTTACGCCGTAGGGAGGAACCACCCAGTACGTCGATGCGTGTAGGTGACGCAGAGGTCAGGGTGGGGCGGTACATGAAGTACCTGGGCCTCACCCTAGACAGCCGATGGGGCTTCGAGGAGCACTTCGAGCGTCTGGCCCCCCGAGTGCGCCGGGTAACCGGAGCGTTACACCGGCTTTTGCCGAACCTCGGGGGTCCTAGGGAAGAAGTCCGCCGCCTCTATGGAGGTGTCGTGCGATCCATGGTCCTTTATGGGGCGCCCGTCTGGTCTGAACGCCTGACGGGCGCCTCCCGCTGCAGAGCTATCTTGAACAGCCTGCAGCGTGTGGTGGCCATACGGATCGCACGAGGATATCGAACGATATCCTTTGAGGCGGCGACACTCCTGGCGCGCTTTCCACCGTTTGATCTCCTGGCGGCAGTCGACGCGACGGTTTTCACCGAAATCCGCGTCCGCCGGGAGAGCGGCGAGGCGCCAGAGCAGACGCTCGTTGCCTACAGGCGGGAAGCACACCGGCGCGTACTTGCACAGTGGCGCGCAAGGCTTGAGTTGCGGCTGAACGCGCGCCAACGTGCCGTCGGTGCTATCCTGCCTCACCTCGAGGCCTGGGTGGGAAGGAAGGGCGGTTGCGTCACCTACAGACTGACTCAGATACTCACCGGACACGGGTGTTTCGGTGAGTATCTGTGCCGGATCGGCCGAGAAGTGACGACACACTGTCACCATTGCGGGAGCGACCTGGACTCTGCCCAGCATACGCTGGAGGAGTGCCCGGCCTGGGAGGCCGAGAGACGAGTCCTAGTCGCTGAAATCGGACGGGATCTTTCGCCGCCAGCAGTCGTGTATGCGATGCTGGCTGGCGACTCCACCAAATGGGACGCCGTGGTCTCCTTCTGCGAAGCAGTCATGCTCCAGAAGGAGGCCGCCGAGCGGGATCGGGAGCGAGCCGACCCCGTTCGTAGACGGAGGAGGCGTCGGGGTGGCGGCGGCAGCCGTTAGCCCTACTCCCCTCGGGGTTGCGGTGGCAGTATGAGAAGTGTCCTCTACTGCCGCCATATGCAAGCAGCCCCGGGAAGACAGCGAACTGTTTGTGGCACAGTCGCTGTGCCGTACTGGCAGGAGTCGGCAAATGGGGAGGGCAACTCACAGTCCTCCCCGGGTGCGTGTCCCGACCATCTGGGACACGGCGCAAAAGGGGGGCACCGGAGCAGCATACCCGCGTTCCCGGGGCTCCCCCCATCAGGCGCCAGAAGAAGTCCACGGCAGGTTAGGTTTAGTCGGTGCGAGTCCGACATACCCACCCGCAGACACTTTTTGCGGGTGGCATGCATTAGCATTCCCCCTGCCTTATCAAAAAAAAAAAAAAAAAAAAAAAGGCTGCCGTGGATTTAGTGGGTAACCCTGTGGACTCCCACATACCCCGTCGTCTCCCCAAACGGCCGGGACCTATAAAAGGTTTACGTTGGTTATAGTACATTCATATTGGCAACACTGATTTCATTCTTTATGTTTTACTTCGGTTAAAATCTTGGATTCTGTTATAAGATATGTTAAAAAGTGAAATAAAACAATGAACATTAATATGGAGTTTCTGTTTAATAATTAAATTAACATAATAACTATATTAACAGTATCCACTAAACTTTACCACGCACTACGACTCTGTGAAATAAATTAATTTCGCAGGTATTTCCGATTTGTTATGACATAGCGACGTACAAGAAGCGAGCCTTTACCTTTTTAAAAGGCCGGCAACGCACTTGCGGCCTCTCTGGAGTTCCAAGTGTCTATGGGTGGCGATGATCTCTTATAATTAGGTGACCCACTTGCCCTTTATAATATTTTTTTTGCCTATATAATATAACGCATAAATTAAATTATAGTGTCTATTTGCATATATTATTGCTCGTTATATTATACAATACTAGCGGCCCGGTACGTGCTTCGCTACGTATAAGGCATAGTTATTAAAAAAATGATTATTAAGGTCATTTAGTCAAACAATAAAATATTTTAAATTGCTAAAAGATGTTGATTTTATACATTTTCAAGACTTTTTTTAAATTTTCTCTACGTACAAACCTTCCCTGGACTTCCAGGAATAATTCAAGACCAAAATTAGCCAAATCGGTAAAGGCGTTGTTGAGTTGTAACATTACAACGAAAAGTGGCATTGATTTTTATATATATAGATAACGTAGATCGTAAATAAATACAACTATAACAAATTGATAGTGTAAAGTGTAATTAATGAATGAATAAATAACCTTTGTAATGCCTAAATAATATTGTATTATAAAATAAAAAATAAAATGTATATTTGCTAAGTTTTTAGAGGTGTACCAACCTGATAAAATGTATTTAATAGTCTGTTGATTTTGTATAGATATTTTAAGCTACACAAATCATGTTTTTATTTATGGAAATAAAATTTATTTTAAAACAAAAAAAAAATACAAACAAACTTGCCCTTTTGCCCTTATAGATTCTTAAATGTTTTGTCTAACCATATTGAATAGAACCACCCTCTTTGAATTTGCATTCGCTCTCTAGACAGTCGCTTAATAACTTAATTTACTGAAATGCATTTGTCCGTGACCGGATTGTATAGTAAGTATCGATCTTTAACTCAATAGAAAATTAAATAAAGCCTTCATTCCTTGCGTATTTGTCGCAGACACTGATATTGATTTCTGTTATTAAATATATAGGTATTAATATCAATATGTAGCGTTAAGTTTTACGGTTATTTGTCTTCATATAAAATACTTAAGTTTCGTAATTTAACGCGTACCTATCTTTCCCGTGCATATACATCTAAAGATTTAAAATTAAATAATTATCTTGGTTGCTTGCTTATCGCATGGGCTGTTCGGATATTAACCGAACAGCTCAGCACTTTTAGGTTATTCATTATATAAATTCACTACTGTTAGCAAATAAAGTTAGTTCGTAAGTAACTCGAGATCGATACACTATCCAAGCAATCGGAAACCGCTCCGATTGTCGCGTAAAGATCAAATCATCAAATCAAATCATTTTAGCTCTTAATATATCATTTAAAAACTTATCTTTAGTATCATTATCTAATCAACCAAAATACTCAAAAGTGCAGGTCAGTGCTAACTACGCCTACGGGAGCAGGCCTAAACTTTTATATGGGCAGTGGTTATCCTAGTGTCAGAGTTGTACAAGCCGCCCAGTAGGCCTCTGACATGGCTTAACGACTGCTGTCTAATGACTACAACCCGGACCGATAGCTTTACGTGCCCTCCGAAGCACGGAGACGCTCGGTAATTAAACCACTTAATTTGTGGTCACCCATCCATGGTCTGTCTGCGAGCCTAGTTGGTTTACCTCGCCGATCACCTACGGACCGGTGAGAGCATATTGGTACAAACTAATAAACTGCCATCCGATCCCAAACTAGACAGAGCCTAATAATACATACATATATATAAATACATATATATTTCTAAATATATTCATATCTATACATATTAGGTCTTTACCTATGAAATTGCCGTTCTGCAGTACTGGCCATTTCAAATCAAAATAATTTTTGTTTGGCTAAGAATTCTAATTTCAAATTAATTTTATTTTAAAAACATGGATTCTTTTTTCTAAAAGTAGTCATTTCTTTATTGATTAGTGTTACATTTTCATCGCATTTCAATCTTTTTCGTCATCATGGATACGTTAAAAATTCGAGTAATTATGGAATATGAGTACCGTCGTGGCAGCAACGCGGCACAAGCGGCACGCAACATCAACGACGTTTACGGAGCTAACACTACAAACCAACGCACCACCTGTTATTGGTTTGCTCGCTTCCGTTCTGGAAATTTCGACCTGAAAAATGAACCTCGCGGTCGTCCGAAGACTTTGGTCGACAATGACGAATTAAAGGCGGTTGTGGAAGCTGATGATACACAATCTACGGCTGAATTAGCAGCAGCTTTCGACGTTAGCGTCAAAACAATATTGGTCCATTTGCGTCAAATTGGCAAGGTAAAAAAGCTTGACAAATGGGTGCCCCACGAACTCAATGATCGCCAGCGCGAAGTACGCGTCGAGACGTGCCTTGCACTGCTCAACAGACACACAAATGAAGGAATTTTGAACCGCATTGTTACCTGCGATGAAAAATGGATTCTGTTTGATAACCGCAAGCGCTCAGCAAGTTGGTTGGATCCTGGTTCAGCACCTAAACAATGCCCTAAACGAAAACTTACCCCTAGAAAAGTGATGGTCACTGTTTGGTGGTCTAGCGCCGGTGTGATTCATCACAGCTTCTTACCAAACGGGGTGAGCATTACTGCAGATGTGTACTGTGAAGAACTGAGCACAATGATGGAGAAGCTGGCGCATCTCCAACCAGCATTGGTCAATCGCTCGTCTCCGCTGCTCCTGCACGACAACGCGCGACCTCATACTGCACAGCAGACGGTCTCCAAGTTGCAAGAACTGGGGTTGGAAGCTCTCCGTCATCCGCCCTACTCACCAGACCTTGCGCCTACAGACTACTACTTTTTCCAGAATTTGGATAACTTCTTGGCGGGAAAAAAATTCAATACCCGAGAGGCAGTACAAAATGCCTTTGAAGAATTTGTTGCCTCCCGTCCAGCTGATTTCTTTAAGAAGGGCATCAATAAACTGCCACTGCGATGGCAAAGATGCATTGATTGCATGGGTGATTACTTCGATTAATACAAATAAAAAAATTCATGAAAAAAATTCGTTTAAATTTTTTCATACAAAACGGCAATTTCATAGGTAAAGACCTATTATAATAGAATCGTAGGGAAGTCAAAACTGTACATTGAATATTTTTTAGAAAGTTTACTTGGGGCGTGATCTACAATTCATATTGAAGCCAAAAATATAGGTTTTAGAATTTTTGTCTGTGTGTCTGTTTGTCTGTATGTATGTCCGGGCTAAACTCAAAAAGAAACGAAGTAAAGAACGACGTATTTTCAGACTCATACAACATGGGTTTATTCAAGGCTAGAGTGAACAGGCATCTTATGTCAACATATAGGCTACATATTATCACGTTATCACCTACGGGGGAGGTGATAGTTTATAAAATTTTACGCGGGTAAAACCGCGGGGCACATAATTATATAAATAAAATCTTTACTGCACAATAATTTATTGCAGCGGTTAAGACAGTCACCTCGACATTTTGCATCCAGGGTGCGATTCTCGATGACAATTATTTATCATATAATATGTTGAGTCTGAAAGTATATTTGTCCATCAATTATATGTTTGTAAAGCACCCCGTGACACAGGGATTCAATTCGATAATACGGGGGTATTCATTTCATAAAAAAAACAATTACCACTTTTTACTACATAAGTCACAAGTGAAGGTACGCAATTGTTTCTTTTTTATGCGAGCTGTTAAAAACCTAATTCAAAGGAAAATGTCACCTCTGGGTGCAATTGTAGTCATACCAAAGAAATGATTGACATTGTCTAGTTGTTGTTTGCTCATTACCTGTTATATTTAGGTCCAATTAGAATGTAAAATGTGGGATGCAAGACATATGGCGATCGATAGGTTGTTTGATGAGTTGCATATAAAGACAACGGCGGCGTTCGCCTTTGTTATTGTAGATATAAATGTTCTTATAGTTTTCTACTTCTTAATTTTTTGTACACCTACATATATTTAAAATAATTAGAGATTCTATCCAAAAGGTTGCCTGAAAGAAATCGCTTTATGCGATAAGACCGCCAATCGTAAATAATTATGTCATTTATGTTCTATGGGTTTATCTTGCTAGAGTGTGTACCGTGTATCTGCGGTTGAATAAGCTAAAGCTAGACCAACGAGGCAATTGAAGTAATTCGTATGTACATAGATAAAGTATTTTTTTAAATAATTCTTAAATTAAGATAAAGTTTGTACCTGTCTATCTTTTAACTCTCGACGCAAAAAGAGGGGTTTTATAAGTTTAAAATCGATGTCTGTGTGTGTGTGTGTGTCTGTCTGTGGCATCTTAGCTCTCTAACGGATAGATCGATTTCGATGCGGTTTTTTTTTTCATTTGAAAGCCAGTTTACACCCCAATATCCACCAGCCACCTTCTACCATCGCACCTCTCGCCACAGACAGGGTATTCATCCTCACATCCTCGAACCTTTTCGATCACGTACGGTTTGCTTTCAACGAAACTTCCTCCCACGTACGTTGAGGTTGTGGAATGAACTCCCTGTTACGGTTTTCCCAAGAGACTACAGCATGGGGCACTTCAAAAATGGAGTTATAAGGTTTTTAAAGATTCGGCAACGCGCTAATGATGCCCCTGGTGTTGCAAGCCTTCATAGGCTATGGTGACCACTTACCATCAGGTGGGCCGTATGCTTGTTTGCCAACTAAGTTGTATAAAAAAAAGTTTCATTGCGGTGGTTCTTAGCTATTTCTGGTTAATATCGGTCCAGCAGTGTAAGAATATCATCTCTTTTCCAGAATGATGTAATTATACACTACAGTAAATTGCACAGCCAATAATGCTTGGATAGTAATAGATTAATCATAGAAATCTTTAGAGTGCACAGGCATATGCAGTTTCAAATTATTTGAAACTGCATATGCATATTAAGGATAATATTCAATGAATTTGTAAATCAGGCAAATATTAGTACTATAACTGCACTATGGTAGCATTTTATATAAGAGAAAAAGAGGCAGAAAAAGAATGAAAGTAAAATAAATGCAGTGGAAATGAGAGCTCTGAGAAGTATGTGTGGTGTGACTTTGAGAGACAGAATTCGAAATACTGATGTAAGAGAGCGTTGTGGTGTGAAAGAGGATGTAGTCACAAAGATTGAAAAAGGCATGCTGAGATGGTTTGGCCATTTAGAAAGGATGAATGAAAGAAGATTGACAAAAGAAGTATACCTGGCCTGTGTGAATGGGACAACCGGAAGGGGAAGACCACGTCGAACATTCTCTGACCAAATTGGAGATGTTCTCAAGAAAGGGCAGGTCAGAAGTACCCTAAACCGGCGAGCATGTATGAAGAATATAATTTCAGTAATCGAGGCAAAAGAAGTATGCAAAGATCGTGACAAATGGAAATCCGTTTTCTCTGCCTACCCCTCTGGGCAACAGGCGTGAGTCTATGTATGTATGTTTATATAAGAGGAATCTTAATAAACAAAGTTTCTGAAATGTTTTACACAATTTTAGCACCCACTTCTAGTTCAGTTCCCTCATATCAGTTCATCACTCACTAAAACTCATACGCATTGTTCTAGATGGAACACCAAAAGCATTGGCCCGGATCCAAATTGAAAAAGTTTTCCATCTACCAGAACTACCACCTATTAACCACGTACTACATAAGTTCAGGTATACCCTTATTACATATTGCATGGAGTTCGTATTCTCAAATCTTTGTATTTATGCCCAAAGTTGTTGGCATGTTCATTTTCATACCTCTTTTCGAGCCCGTAAAACAAATTCGTGTACTTTAGTCATGTGAGGACGACATACATATTCTTTTTATATCTTCATGCCCGCTGAGTATGTTTCGCCGGACCGTCTCAACTGGGTCGTGTTGAAACCGGTAGTAGATGAACCCACTGAGTTTGTTTCGCTGGGTCTTCTCAGTTGGGGCGTATTGGATCCGGTGGTAGCATTAAAGCGCGACCGTCGTTATTAACACAAGGTCCGTCATAATAATAATACCTTAATATAGACAGAACCATCTATACATATAATAAATCTTTAGAAAAATAATTTTTGTACATCAAAAGAAAATCCAAAAAAATTAGGCCAGGGTATTAAAGAGCAACCAATAGAACCCATTTCCAGCCTTTTTAGAATTTTTGTCTGTTTGTCTGTGTGTCTGTTTGTCTGTTTATATGTTCGGGTATCACGTAAAATATACTAAAGCAATGTAGATAACCTTTATACACAACGATTGAGCGTAACTTGAGGTAACATTTAGTTTTTGTTTTATTGCAATCGGTTCAGTCTATCAAAAGATATTAGATTTTAAAGTAATCATGAAGAAAAATAACACACATTTCATTACTTCAAGATGAACTAATGTTTATAGTTGAGCTACCTAACTGTCCGATAGATGTCATTGTGCATATTATGACATCTCTTTTCTGAATGAACTAGGTTGATAGTTGATTTTTATTTCGATAGATGTCGTTGTGCATTTCTTTTGACTCGCGGTGTTAAGATTTGCCCGTGTTTGCTGATTCCATGATTACGTAGGGTTTTGAATGTACTGAATTGTTTTGAAATAAGGTCTTGGTTGCCTAGAAGTATGTCGTTGTCCAAAATTGGTTATTAAAAAATCTGTTTTCTTTGGGGAAATTGAATTATGTAGTTGGATTTATTATAATTTAATTTTAAATTATTGAAAGTAGATTTTTATTTCGATAGATATCGTTGTGCTTGATAGTTGAATTTTGTTTCAATAGATGTCGTTGTGCATTGCTTTTGACTCGCGGTGTTAAGATTAGGGCTTTGTTGGGCTTGGTTGGCTAGAAGTATGTCGTTGTCCAAAATTGGTTATTAAAATATTCTGTTTTTTTGGGCAAATTGAATTATGTACAAGGTTGGATTTGTTATAATTTAATTTTAAATTATAATGTCAGTCGATCGAAAGTTTGTGCTGTCGATTCGTTTGTAACGCCAATGTACAGACGATTCGAATTTTATTGAGCCTGTCTGATTGAATGTATTTGAATGTAGTAAATCAACCCTGTCTCTCATAATTTTCTCAGCACAAATCTATATACCTACCTATGTAAAAGAGGAAACTGACTGACTGACATATCAACGCACAGCCTGAACGGCTGGGGTTAGAGACTTGAAATTTTGCCGGTAGGTACTTTTATGACGTATGCATTCACTAAGGAAGGATTTTTGGAAATACTAACCCTAAGGGGGTAAAATAGAGAATGAAAGATTGTATGAAAATCCGTAATTTTTGTAGTTAAAGGCATTGAAACTTATATTTAGTAGTTCAGCTAAAAATAAAAATAAATATTTTAGAATTTTTGGAAATTCCACCCCAAGGGCGTAAAATAGGGGATGTAAGTTTGTATGAAAAGTGTGTAATTTTTTAAGTGAAAAGCATAAAAATAGTTATGGCCTTTCCGTTAAAAATAAAAATATGTATTTCAGGATTTTAGGAATTTCCACCCCTAAAGGCGTATAATATTCCAAATAATATTTCAAATTCCTCAGAACTATTATACACGCAACATACATCCCCTATGTATGTTGCGTGTGGGTATACCTATAATGGTTCTGAGGAATTTGAAGCCACCTAAACTTTGCAACGGCACTAGGCTTCAAGGCAAAGCTTTGCATCGTGTTATAGAGGCTACTATTATGCCTGGATCCGCCCAGGGAGAAACAGTGTCACGTATTCCGTTAGTGCCAAATGATCTCCCTTTTCAGTTTAAAATACTGTAGTTCCCTATAAAAGTGTGTGTAGCGATAACCATCAACAAATCGCAAAGTCCAACTCTCAAGTTAGCTGGAATTGACTTAAGGAAGGCGGGCAGGTTCACGTGGCGTGCTCACGTGTGAGTTCATCCCACAGTCTGGTCCATGTAGTGCGAGGACCTACGTATTTAGCTGAGCTCCGTAAAATGGATGATATTGAACATCCCACATACCAGACCGCTTGCCGAGCACGCCATTTATTAGATGGAGGTCAGCATTGGGATGACGCTCTAGCGGAAGGATGCGTGAGCGATAGTCCACATCGCTTGCGACATTTGTTTGCCATCTTATTGACCTTTTGTGCGTTATCGGGTGCTAACCAGTTATGGCAAAAATACCATGACAAGTTTACTGAAAATTTTATGAGACATGTACAACTAAATACTGATGGAGAAATTCCTGACAAGGTACGTGAAATTTGTCACAACAGGTCCTTATTGGCTATTCAAGAGATAGTTAAAAGAATAGGAGGGAACCTGATCAGTCAGAGGCTGCGAAAATGCACAGGAGTTTGCCAATTTATTGTAAAAAAATAGGCGATGGCACATACCCCGTACAAGAAGATGGAAAAGTTATATTGATTGGTAATCTCTGCTCTTACGTTACATCACAGCTGGAGCTAATTTCTTCTGTGTACGGAGATACTTCAAACATTGGCAATCAAGCTGGTTCTTGGCTATGTCAGCGAACTATTTTGTCTCCCCGCAATGACCAAGCTGCGGCAATTAATTTCAAAATATTGACTCATGCGTCCGGGAATAGTAAAGAATATAGCTCAATAAATACAGGTATGGAAGAAGATGACGCCACGCATTACTTACCCGGTAGAATTTTTGGATTCCCTCAGCACACCCGGACTTCCAGCCCACAAAATAGTTTTAAAAATCGGTGTACCAATAATTCTCCTCAGAAATTTATGTCCCCCCAAACTTTGTAACGGCACTCGGCTCAAAGTCACAAATCTGCAAACATTATCGAAGCTGAAATATTAACAGGTTGCGGCTCTGGTGATATTGTTTTTATTCCAAGGATACCTATAATTCCTTAAAACTTTCCTTTCTCTTTCAAACCAGTGCAATTCCCAGTCAGTCTCTGTTATGCCATGACGATTAATAAAGCTAGACATTATCCGTTGCGGGGATGGACCTAAGTATTGGATGCTTTTCCCATGGTCAACTATACGTAGCTCTTTCACGCGTAAACAACCCCAATAACGTTTTTGTGTACGCTCCAGATGGTTCCACTGGTAAAATAAAGAAGCACTAAATTAAATTAAAAAAGAAATTGTATCGGTATCCTCCCACAGCGCTTTACACTAAAAAATACATTGTTAAGTTCCGACATCCACGCGAACGAAGTCGCGGGCACAGCTAGTTGACAATATGTAGTAAAAATATTAGACTTAAACTAGATAATTAAACATAATTGCTTGACAATAATTTGATACGAGCTAGCTAAATATCATTGCTATTAAAATAAATTTTATAAATGTTTTCATACAATATGTACCTAAATATCTATGTTACTAGAAATAATAATGTATACAACTATATTACTACAAACATGTTCTGACTATTTATAAGCGCTTTTTAAATTCTACGTGAATAAACCTTTTTTATTTTATTTTTTATTTATTTATGACTGGGCCAAGTTTTTCCACATATAAAAAATTTGTATCCTCGGCCATTATACATGGCCATCTGGAGGGCTTCCGCCCGATTCGCTGATCATCGTGATCGCGATCGGCGTTCAAATAGATCAAGGTTAAAAATGACTAAATTATTCGTTACATCGGCTTCGAAGTTTAAAATCGATTCCGGACCATTTACGACGTCACATGTGCTGGAATCGAAGCTGAGCCTTCAACGTCGAAGCCAATTTAACGAATAATTTAGTCATTTTTAACCTTGATCTATTTGAACGCTGATCACGATCACGATGACGGGTGAATTAGGCGATAGCCTCCTGGGCCTCTACCGGCTAAGTCGCCGAACATCGATTTCGTGATGGTGTTCAAATAAATTAAGGTTAAAAATGACTTAACCAATCGTCAAATCAGCTGCCATGAGCACATGTGACGTCATAAATGGTCCGGAATCGATTTTCAACGTCGAAGCCGATTTAACGAATAATTTAGTCATTTTTAACCTTGATCTATTTGAACGCCGATCACGATCACGATGACGGGTGAATTAGGCGATACCCTCCTGGGCCTCTACCGGCTAAGTCGCCGAACATCGATTTCGTGATGGTGTTCAAATAAATTAAGGTTAAAAATGACTTAATCAATCGTCAAATCAGCTTCCATGAGCACATGTGACGTCATAAATGGTCCGGTATCGATTTTCAACGTCGAAGCCGATTTAACGAATAATTTAGTCATTTATAACCTTGATCTATTTGAACGCCGATCACGATCACGATGACGGGTGAATTAGGCGATAGCCTCCTGGGCCTCTACCGGCTAAGTCGCCGAACATCGATTTCGTGATGGTGTTCAAATAAATTAAGGTTAAAAATGACTTAATCAATCGTCAAATCAGCTTCCATGAGCACATGTGACGTCATAAATGGTCCGGAATCGATTTTCAACGTCGAAGCCGATTTAACGAATAATTTAGTCATTTTTAACCTTGATCTATTTGAACGCCGATCTCGATCACGATGACGGGTAAATTAGTCAATAGCCTCCTGGGTATCTACCGGCTAAGTCGCCGAACATCGATTTCGTGATGGTGTTCAAATAAATTAAGGTTAAAAATGACTTAATCAATCGTCAAATCAGCTTCCATGAGCACATGTGACGTCATAAATGGTCCGGAATCGATTTTCAACGTTGAAGCCGATTTAACGAATAATTTAGTCATTTTTAACCTTGATCTATTTGAACGCCGATCTCGATCACGATGACGGGTGAATTAGGCGATAGTCTCCTGGGCCTCTACCGGCTGAGTCGCCGAATATCGATTTCGTGATGGTGTTCAAATAAATTAAGGTTAAAAATGACTTAATCAATCGTCAAATCAGCTTCCATGAGCACATGTGACGTCATAAGTGGTCCGGAATCGATTTTCAACGTCGAAGCCGATTTAACGAATAATTTAGTCATTTTTAACCTTGATCTATTTGAACGCCGATCACGATCACGATGACGGGTGAATTAGGCGATAGCCTCCTGGGCCTCTACCGGCTAAGTCGCCGAACATCGATTTCGTGATGGTGTTCAAATAAATTAAGGTTAAAAATGACTTAATCAATCGTCAAATCAGCTTCCATGAGCACATGTGACGTCATAAATGGTCCGGAATCGATTTTCAACGTCGAAGCCGATTTAACGAATAATTTAGTCATTTATAACCTTGATCTATTTGAACGCCGATCACGATCACGATGACGGGTGAATTAGGCGATAGCCTCCTGGGCCTCTACCGGCTAAGTCGCCGAACATCGATTTCGTGATGGTGTTCAAATAAATTAAGGTTAAAAATGACTTAATCAATCGTCAAATCAGCTTCCATGAGCACATGTGATGTCATAAATGGTCCGGAATCGATTTTCAACGTCGAAGCCGATTTAACGAATAATTTAGTCATTTTTAACCTTGATCTATTTGAACGCCGATCACGATCACGATGACGGGTGAATTAGGCAATAGCCTCCTGGGCATCTACCGGCTAAGTCGCCGAACATCGATTACGTGATGGTGTTCAAATAAATTAAGGTTAAAAATGACTTAATTAATCGTCAAATCAGCTTCCATGAGCACATGTGATGTTATAAATGGTCCGGAATCGATTTTCAACGTCGAAGCCGATTTAACGAATAATTTAGTCATTTTTAACCTTGATCTATTTGAACGCCGATCTCGATCACGATGACGGGTGAATTAGGCGATAGCCTCCTGGGCCTCTACCGGCTAAGTCGCCGAACATCGACTTCGTGAAGGTGTTCAAATAAATTAAGGTTAAAAATGACTTAATCAATCGTCAAATCAGCTTCCATGAGCACATGTGACGTCATAAATGGTCCGGAATCAATTTTCAACGTCGAAGCCGATTTAACGAATAATTTAGTCATTTTTAACCTTCACTTGAGAATTTCTACGAGCCGTGCCCCATCCACTGTCACTTCAGTTTGATATTTTTTCAGGCTATATTGGTATGTGAAATATGTAGGGAAACAGACTTGGTAAATACAATTACTTTCAAATCAACGACACCCAGGACGCTTGTTAGGCTCTAATGAACCACCTGAATAGCTTAAAAGCTCACGTATAAACCAATGCAAACTAGCGTTACTGTTTTTCATATATACATACGTAAAAGCTAGTGCTATATTTTGCCAGTTAGACGGTGTTAGTCATCACACATGTAAAGGAATTTTAAACTTCGTGAAAAGAACTATAAGTGACTGTATTCAAAGAATCCACCTTACTTGTTCCTAGAATTAACTTAAACCCAAACCTATTTTCAATATTTTACTAAACTAGATTTATTTGACCTGAAGTTAGAGAAGTGTGGGAATTTTGACCCTTATTTAAATAACTGACAGTGAAAATAGGGACCAAATACTCCAACATTATTCTGAAAAGAAAATTAAGTGGGATTCATAAACCAAACAAAATCAAAATGTTTCTCCAAAACATCAAAACAAAAATACATTTCAATTTGTATTTAAATTACGTCGTTCTTTAAATCGACATGACGATATACCATCCCCCGTATTTTCTGAATCCGCGAAACGCCATTTTGGTACCGCCATTTTACATTTCATATTTGTACGAAACTTTTTCTTTGCAAAATGAGGGTAACTTCGTCCTACAAAAATTCCTGGCTTCGTATCTAAAACGTATTATAAGGAGCTGTCACTTGGCTTCCTTAAGTATTTCGTTCATTTTATTTCCCTCTTTATTTTTATAAAAGAGACGAATCGTCTATTAGGATTGTTGGAAGTTTTGCGTAAATAAAGCCTTATTTGTGGATGAGGCTATTTCTATATTGAGTCGTTTTAATTGGTATATTGTGAGAAATTATTATGTCAATTAAGACGAAATTGGCTTCTAACTTTTTTTAATAAAATAAGAGGATAAAATACAAGAAATTAATGAAAGCACATAACATTTCCTTCTCGGCTCAAAATAAAACTTAATTGACATAAAAAATGCCCATTGCTATGTGACTTAATTGAATGCTTTGAATTTTTATACTACCCATTTTATTACATAAATACATACATGGACTCATGCCTTTTTCCCAGATAGGTAGGCAGAGACAAGGGACTTCCATTTATCACGAAAAATTATAAAATGTCGGTTTAAATTAATAAGTAAAGTTATTAAAATTACAAGCTTTTGTATGTTTTGAAGTTTGGTCGGCACTTCAAAGTACCCAGATTTTGACAGATTTTATGCTTCTGGTTATATTGTGTATAATAAAGGATAAGTCTTTTCATCTGCTTTTAAAAAGCTAGCCAGGGAATACTATTTGTCTGTATAATTATGAAAACATAAATCTTTATTTGTATAAATGTGGTGAATACAGGTGTTATTGTTTACATTATTTAAGTTTCACACATTTGCCATATTTTAAATGGCATACAAATGTTGTACTTACAAACTAGGTAGGTATACTTAACTGAAAATATTAACTAATTTGTGACACACTTGACACAATATTAGTGTTATTTTTACACATTTACATTATTATTTATTATACATTATTACTTATACAAAAAAAACATTAACAATTATATTCATTTAAAATTATCAAAAACAAAATAATAAAATAATAGGTATCAATATAATAAGAAAAATTAATAACATTACACATCAGTCTTTAAATTTTAAATACTCCTCTATCGAATAGAAGCATTTTTCATTTAAATAATTAAATAGCCGTATCTTAAACTTTCTGATAGGTAATTCTCGCACACTCTGAGGAAGTTTGTTAAAAATTCTCACAGCCATGGCATAATTGTTCCGACTACACAATTCGGTAGGGAGAGTGAGTTTGCTTGGATACCTAGTGTTAAAGTTACAAACATCCTTTTTACACTGAAATAAATTACGATTCAATTTAACGAATATCATATTTCAAATACATATAGGCATGGGACTGATAATAATTTAAGTTTTCGAAACAAAGGTGTACAGGATATCCAAGGTGCTACGTTACATATGGCTCTTACACACTGCTTTTGCGCAATGAAGACTCGATTGATATTTACAGAGTTTCCCCATAGCACGATACCATACCTCAAATTAGAGCCATGATACGCTTTTAAAGCAGTATCTTTTGTAGCGATTTTTGTTAATATCCACAAGGCATAAGCAAATCTATTTATTTTATTGCATAATCTTGTGACATGTGCCTTCAAGTTGCATTGGAAATCTAATGTTATGCCTAAAAAAGAGATTTCGCTTACTTCTGACAAAGATTCTCCTTAATATTCAATTTTTAAATCTTGTTTTCTTGTTATGGTACCTAGGTTATCCAAAGTATTGTTCTTATTTAGTTATTTAATTATGTTTATATTTATTTTTTACATTTCCTTCTTTTTAACAGTAAATTTATTAAAAATTACTTTTTTATGGATATACCAAAATTTTGGTATATCCTGTTGCACACCTGCTGCTACGTATTAGTTATTGTTCAGCTCCTATCCATACTAAGGTTGTCTGGAAGAGATCGCTTTATGCGATAAGACCGCCCTTTGTACAACTTGTTTATGTAATATCCTATGACATGCATATGTATTCTTATGGTGTAGAATAAAGAAAATTCTATTCTATTCCAAATTCAGTTTTCGTAATAAGTTGTTCCTATTAAGTTATGTTATGCCATCCCATAGAAAATTAAATGTATTTGTGTAATCAATCAATAGATTCTGATGTCTATACAAGTAAATTACTGCTTGTCCAGAGATCCAGGGTTGGTAGTCTCGTTTGATTACAAGGAGGGTAGATGGCATTCTGAAAAATTTTAAAAATGAACAAAAATTTCCTAGACTTCATGCTTTTAAAAAAACATCTTGAATTTATTTTTCTGGTTAGAAGGAGTTGACATTCGTTTATCTCGTTTATGCTCTCACCGGCGCGCAGGTGATTGACGAGGTTAAGCAACTAGGCTCGCGGTCAGTCCATAGATGGGTTAAGCTGTCGGTCCCGTTTGTAGTCATTAGGCAATAGTCGTTAAGCCATGTGAAAGACCTAATGGGCGGCTTGAACAACCCTTACTCTAGGGTAACCATTGCCCATACGATAAGTAACAATCAAGAATCAATCATTTATTCACTGAATATGAGTGTATACATAAAGTGTAAACAAATTTGATATGATATAATTTGATATATAGTTTTATCATACTCTGTCGATATGTCGAGGTGTAAATATTATTAAATTAGAGATTACATATTTACCAATATTAAAATTTACCATTGAACTAAATTATATCCAGACATATAATATAATCGTAGGAAAGTCAAAACTGTATATTGAATATTTTTTAAAAAGGATACTGTAGGCGTGGTTTACAATCGATCACAAAGCCAAAAATATAGTTTTTAGAATGTTTGTCTGTTTGTCTGTATGTATGTTCGGGCTAAACTCAAAAAGTACTGTATGGATTTACTTCGAATGTTGCATGAATATTACTAAGAGGTCTGGTCAACATATAGGCTACATATTATCACGCTATCACCTACGGGGGAGGAGCTGTGATAATTTAAAAATTTAACGCGGGTAAAACCGCGGGGCACAACTAGTTACACAATAAAATTACAATTACCGATAACACCAGTGCATGTCACAATTACCTTTAATAATATTACATAATAGGTAAAACAATTCCGGGTAAGTGTATGAATCTAAAAATTGAATGTCGACGAATGAATGAACGACGTCCAAGTTATATGGACCTTAGTTTCGATGATGCTCAGTTGTATGTAACTAAGTGTTTACAAGTGGCCCTCACATAAATTACTTACTTTTGTTCTTTTCGCTGTATTGGGCAAAACATTTTGCGCTCCAGGTAACTTTATTGTACTTCTTTGTTCATATCGAGTGTAATGAAGTGGTGTTATTTATGTGTTTTACTGTATTATTCTGTTTGGAAGTAGCACAGATGCTATTTCATACATACATAGAATCACGCCTGTTTCACAGAGAGGTAGGCAGAGACAACGGATTTCCATTTGTCACGATCTTTGCACACCTCTTTTGCCTCGATTACTGTAATTATATTCTTCATACATGCTCGCCGGTTTAGGGTACTTCTGATCTGCCCTTTCTTGCAAACGTCTCTGATTTTTTCAGAGAATGTTGGACGAGGTCTTCCCCTTCCGGTTATCCCATTCACACAGGCCAAGTATACTTCTATTGACAACCTTCTTTCATTAATCCTTTCTAAATGGCGAAACAATCTCAGAATACCTTTTTCAATATTTTCACACGACAACGCTCTCTTACATCAGTATTCAATGTATAATATGTAATGGGCTATCAACAGTGCACAACAGTTTACGTCAAAATGAGTTAAGTCATCCCGAGAGTGCCAAGCGTGGCGATTATGGCATATTCCTTCAAATTATGGACACAACTCCATTGTGGACATCTTTTGGTGAGGCCTTTGTTCAGCAGTGGACGTCAATAGGCTGACATGATGATTATTTCATCATCAGCTGATTAGTTTAAAAAACAGCCCACAAACAACCGCGAATGTTTCGCATTTATAATATTACTTAAGATCATGACGTTATTAAATATGATAGATAGATAGATAGATAGGTACACTTTATTGCACATCACAGAATGATGATGATGACTCCAGACCGGTTTCGGTCACGGCGACTGCCTCAACTCCGTACAGATAATTGTCGTTGGTGTGCTCGCATATGACTACAGTAGCCAATCTTATTTGAGAAGGTCCGCGCACATTGCGGGCATGTGAGCACACCATTATTAAAATTATAACTGATCGCCGCAGGTGGTCGGGCTTTCAGTTCGTCACGTCTAGAGTCAAGCTCTGACCGACGATGCTCCTCAAAGTCAAAAACTTTGTTTTGACTAGAGCTCTCCAATCAGATCTGTCGGCCGCAAGCCTTTCCCACAACGAGGGCTCAATGTCACATTTCTTCATATGGCGTTTTTGCACATCTTTATATCGGAGGAACTGTCCGCCTTGCTTTCGTTTCCCCTCCTTCAGCTCGGAATAAAAGATACGCTTAGCCACTCGCTCCTCCGCCATTCGAGACACGTGACCGCACCATCGAAGCTGTCGCCGCATAAGGTAAGCCTCAATGCCACCAACATTGGCTCGTCGCAGCACTTCGGTGTTACGCACACGATCAGACCATCGGATCTTAAGTATTTTACGCAGGCATTTAAGGTGGAATTGGTCTAGTGTGCGGATATGCCGACGGTATACAGTCCACGTCTCGGCGGAGTATAAGATGTTGGGCAATACTATTGCCGTATATACCGATATTTTGGTAGCCAGTTTGAGGTTATGGGAACGGAAGACCTTGGCATCCAGCTTGCCGAATAAGAATAAGAATAAGATTTATATGTATAGAAATAGTTTCAATTTATGTACAATTGGCGGTCTTATCGCATAAGAGCGATTTCTTCCAGACAACCGTTGGATGGACTAGATTAGCAATTGAGAAAAGTGGCTAGCAATGTACGGTAAAATAACTTTAAATTCAATTTAAATAAATACTCAAATACATAGACTAAATAAATATATAAATATATATGTTAATAAAATACATAAATAATAATATATTATATATATATCAATATATACATACTATAAATAAATAAGAAAAGGTACAAGGATTTGAAAATAATAATAAAAAGAAAAGAAACAGTAGCAGGTTTATGATCTACAGAGTCAGGTAATGATTCTTTACTGAATTTTTAAAAGTGGTTATAGTCTGAGCGCATCTTATATGCAATTGCAGGGCATTCCACAGACGAGCTGCTTGAACCGTAAATGATTTATCGAGGAAATCTGTGGAATGTCCCGATATTTTAAGTTGCAGATTTTCCGATGATCTTAAGAGCCTAAAATGTGAATCACATAGGAACTCAAATCTTTCCTTAAGATAGTGGGGACTAGCGGGATTGAACAAAATATTGTAAAGCAGGGAGAGAATATGAGTATTTCGGCGGAGTCTTATAGGGAGCCACTTGAGTTTTTTTCGGAATTCGGATACAATATGATCATATTTGCGTAGGCCAAATATGAATCTTATGCAGAAGTTTTGGAGACGCTCAAGTTTATCAAGTTTGTCTTCCGCGAGATCTAGATAGCTGGCATCTGCGTAGTCGAGTACTGGGAGAAGGAGGGATTGAGCAAGCGCAATTTTAGTGGTGGTAGGGAGAAAGTTCCGTAGTCTACGCAGTACTCCTGCAGTTGCATATAACCTGCGGCTTGTCTGTTGCAGTTGAGGACCCCAAGAGAGAGATGTGTCAAAATAGATCCCCAAGTTTCTCACTCTGGTACTGTATGGTATGACAGTATTGTCAAAAACTACTCGTGGAAGTTGCGACCAGTCAAGTGAGGTACAATTAGTAAGAAGGTATATATAGTTTTAAGTATGTTACAAATAGTATCTATTAATATAGTAATTCGTACACTTGCAACTGCCCCATCTCTGTAACTCCTTTCTCCTTTCATTACCGAGGTTGCCTGGAAGAGATCACACTTTGTGACAAGGCCGGCAATTGTAATATTATAATTTGTATGTTGTCGCTTTGTATTTTTTCTTAAGGTGTACAATAAAGAGTTTATCTATCTATCTATGCTTTTGAACCACGTCTTGTTAATTTGATTATAAAGCTACTGCGATGTTCTTATCAGTAGATAATATCCTCAAGAGACATAGCTGTAAGCATTTTCCTATTATCTATATACACTGTAACAAAGTCAATGGCATTTAATCTATCAGCTTTTCTTTGAACTAACTCTCACAATAGCACCGTTTACTGAAAGAAAAAGTAATACGCTTCTAATAGAACAGAAGTTGTTGGTAAAACAACTGCGAACTTTAATTAAACCTAAAAAAGGTCATATTTTGTTTTATTGTATGGGCTGTGGTTATGTGGTTTATTGTAACGACTGGTTTCTAATGGCTCTAACCAACGGTAACTTATGGTGCCCTCCGTAGCACGGAGACGTTCAGAAATGTAATTTGCCTATTGGCGTGGTTGGCGAAATACTTGCTTTTCTCGCCAGAATTCGTGGGTTCGATGCTATTTGTGAGCATGAACATGCCTGTTTGTCCTGGGTCTGGATGTAATTACATACATAAATATGTATTTACAAAATAAAAGTAGTATATGTAGTATATTAGTTATCTGGTTTCTATAGTACATTCTCTGCTTAGTTTGGGATTATATGGCCGTGTGTAAATAATGTCGCAGGATATTATTATTATTACAATAACTTAATTTTAGTTAGCTAAATATCGTTACTGTTATACAATAAATCTTATTGTAAATTATTTCCTACAATCCGTGTACCTAAATATCTATATGTACTTAGAAATAATTATAAATTAACTATATATTACTGCGAACATGTTCTGACTATTTACAAGCGCTTTTTTAAAGTCTACGTGAATAAAAATTATTTTATTACTTTGGTGGTCCCCAATCTATGGAACGAATGCAACCGGTAAGATCATCTATCTAACCTGTGTCTCGTCATTTTTTTATTTATTTTGCAATATCAATAAAGATTAAACAGCCTATTAAAACGTTACGTCTCTGTGTCTTTTGTCGCGTTCATTACGTGGAAGAGAAATTATTTGAAACCTGCCACCACGATCCACCTCCATCCTCGCCAGAAGTGGAAATTCCATCCATATCACTTAGATGAATGGTCGTCTACCTCCATGTGTTTTATAAGAAATTATTTGCCACGCTCGACCACTCTGTGCAATCAATTAAACGCGGAAGTATTTCCGATCAGGTATGATATGGCAACCTTCTAACAATGGACGAGCCTGTTGGCGTGGTTGGCAAATGCTTACATTTCACGCTGGAGGTGGTGGGTTCGATTCCCACTCAGGACAGATATTTGTGTGCATGAACATGTCTGTTTGTCCTGAGTCTGGGCGTAATTATCTATATAAGTATGTATTTACAAAAGAAAAAAATTGTGTATGTAGTATATCAGTTGTCTGGTTTGCATAGTACAAGCTCTGCTTAGTTTGGGAGCAGTTGGCCGTATGTAAATAATATATCTGGAAAAAAAAATATGCGCGGAAGTATTTCCAATCCGGTATGATATGGTAACCTGACCTGACCTTATACTGTCAACTGGCGACAATAAACATTTACCATCAATATGTATGTATGTGTATGGGTGACCTAACCACATTGCTATTCTTTAAAAACTAAAAAGAAAACGTATATCTCGGGTATTGATCTATACATTTTTAGGATATTGACGCTAAAAGAAAAAGGCAGAGAGTAAGTGCATTTGGAATGTGATGTTAGTGAAGAAGAGAGAATTCGTTGGAGAAAGAGAGAGAAACAAACGAAGGAGTGATGGTAAATGAAAAGAGATCTGACTGTACGTGTGGCGGAGCGTCTTAGATTTTCTTGCTGAACAAGAATTATGTTTATATATAGGGAGCGTAGAACGGTTTTGGAATGGTCTTATATGAATTCTGTTCAAAGCCATCGATGCGAAATATTGAAACTGGTTGTTAGCGCTATTTAATTTGACCAATGAGCGCGCGCGGTGGCGGAGAGATGGCTTTGGTTATGACACATGCCAACCTATTTTGCGTAATAAAATAAAGAGAAAGCGGATCCGCTAGATGCGGATAGCGCAAGAACGGCAATTGTGAAGATCTTTGTCTAGCACTGGCCGTCTTTCAGCTGATATGATGAATGATGAGAAAATACAAAGTGTTGTGTAAGATGCATTCTGTATATAATAATAATAATAATAATATCTGGGGACAATGTCACACAGATCATATGTAAGGTATAGTACCTACAATACAAACAACATTGATCAACTGACGCTTTTAAATAACGGGCCTGTTGGCGTGGTTGGCAAATGCTTGCTTTTCACCCCGGAGGTCATGGGTTCCATTCCCACCCAGGACAGATATTTGTGTGCATGAACATGTCAGTTTGACCTGAGTCTGGGTAAAATTTATCTATATAAGTATGTATTTGCAAAAGTAGTATATCAGTTAACTGGTTTCCATAGTACAAGTTCTGCTTAGTTTGGGTTCAGATGGCCGTGTGTTAATAATGTCCCAGGATACTATATATGTTATATAAGTGAGCCAAAAATAGTTTTCGTATTTATCGATCTCTGATATATGTTCAGTCTCATGTCTAGTTATTCGCTATTCATCTTACACCTTTACACATAGAGTGAAATAAAATTATGATCTACCTGAAAGTAACAACATTGACTCCAAGTGGACGGTGAATTTATATCTTTTTAAATTTTATGATGTAACTAATCATAAAATTTAAATTCACCGTCCAGACTTTCTACTCAGCAGCCAACGAGTAGCTTTTCAAGTTTTTATTGCAACTAAAGATTTTAGAAAGACGTTTCCATTGATAGCAGGGATCTGACTTGGATTTTCTTCAATGGAGCGCAGAGTTGCAAACGTTTGCTATATTTCAACAATGTTATTATGTCTGAAGACATTTCGTACAAAAGAAACTTTGGATTTCAAAGTTGTGATAGTAGAAGCTTTGCATACTCTGATCATATTGTAGTTAAAGTTTCGTTATTGAAAAAGACGACGCCCGTACGAAAATGGGTCCTTGTGTCGCGGATAACTTTATAAATAATATAATAATAATAATATCCTGGGACATTATTTATACACTGATCTTATCTCAAACTAAGCAGAACTTCTACTATGGATAATTCTCATTTGTAAATAGATACTTATATATATAATTACACCGAGTCTCAGGACAAACATACATGTCAGCACACAAATATCTGTCTTCGATTAACTCTACCTTCGATGTGTATATTCGAAATGGGAGTATTTGTAAAAGGTAATATGTATTTATTTGAATCTCTCAATTCTAGACGTCCTGCAAATACCAGACGCGGTGCCCCCGCACACCACAGCTTTATTTGCAAAAAGCGTACTCAGTATGGCATCTAAAGTATATAATAACATACCTCTGGCTATTAGATGCAAAGAATGTCCAGATTAATTTAAAAAATATTTGAATGAATATCTAGTGAATAAGTGTTATTACTCCATCACAGATTTCATGAATGACAGAGAGCGATACGAGGGTCCGATCTATTAAATTACAGACTATTATTTGTATTACTAACAAACTACCAAAACAAAATATTATTTAGTACCTAAACTACCAAAATTAAGAAGAAGCTGACATAGTTTAATGTATCCCATGACTGTAATTGAATATAATCTAGATACTTCTAACATAAAAATTTTGTACGTCATTAAGTTGGCAAAACATAGCGGTTTAACTTTATATCTGTATAACAGCCATGTAATAGGTACCTATGTTTAAGAAATAAAGAATATTGAATACTGAATACTGTCCTAGTTGGTAATCGAACCCACGACCTCCGGCGTGAAAAACAAACATTTGGCAACCACGCCAACAGGCCCAAAAAATTAAACGATAACTTTACGCGGATAACTTTATAAAATAAATGTCAAAGTCTGAGTGAATTTAGACTCAGAACAACCATTTGTGGCCCACATAACTAGTCCTTTGCGGGAATCGAAGCAGGCTTCCAGTGACCAACAAGATTATCGGTCCACCTAGAGTATAAAGTAGACTGCCTCGTTAGTCTAGCGGTAGCGTATTCAACCGTAGATAATGAAGTCCTGTATTCAAACTCGAAACGGGCCAAACATTTTTTTTGGGATATACCGTAAAATAAATTCTCTGTATCAACTCGAAGTCTGGTAGTTGCCTGTATTATAGCCTCGTGCCTTGGTGAGCACGTAAAGCAGTCGGTCCTGAACCTGACCTCTTTCCGGTCGGGACGCTAGTCGTCCCATCGGATTATGGGAGTGATGGAATAGAAAGAGCCCCTGTGTTTGCGCACTTCTTTGTCCTGCGTAGTTGGTTAATCTCCATTGCGACTGGCCACTGTGGTTGAAATTATTATTACTAAAGTAGTAGGTAGCCGCGGGGCTTTCTAGTACTTTGCAGGTTTATTATAAATGTAGACAATAAATCTTCATGTATCCTCTTCCCATCGTAATACCCTATCCTCCGGGATACAATATGTAGAATCCAATTTTAATTTTCAATATTCAAAAGGGCTTTTATACGAATAAGCAAATATTTTGTAAATATAATATTACGGCCCATTGATAAGAAGACGCTGGCTTCAATATTAAAATCTGGAGCACTTGATTTACGAGTATGTCGATGATGTGTATTATGCCAAACTCAGGGATGACTCGGGTGGATTCGGGCTAATGTACAAGAAAGAACTGTATGGAAGAGTCTATGTTGTGTGTATCGGAACGCAGCCAACACGCCTTTAGCGCCCTCTGGCGATCTGTAATTTTATTGTTAACTTTGTCTCTCTATTTGTGATCTCCATCTTGTCGATTGTAACACCTAACTCGTGTGAAATTATAATAAAAGTATTTAATTAGTTCGCAAGTATTTATTTTATCTTCATAATATATCAGTCTAGACTCTTGATTTGTATTATTCTTGCTAATCTTCTTCTTCAGTCAAATAGCTCATAAAGAAAATGATCAATCAAAATTCTTTATTGTGAACATACTCGTAAGTAGGTTGCTATGTCCAGCCGGTTAGAGCATGCAATTTTTTTTTATAATAGCCTTTTATTCCTAAACATAGGGTTACAAGAAGTCCCTAAGTTCGGTGTGCCTTTTGACATAGGAATCCTCCAATTGCACTTTCACTTTCAAAATAAACTCAAAAAATTCTTGTTGTATCAATGTTCCTATAATATTAATGATAATCGAATAGATGAATAAATATACTTTTCCATTGTGTTTTGAAATTTTTATTATATAATTTTTAATTTGACATCACAATTAATTATTAAATAAACTTGACATTTCCCTTAGAATGTTGACTAATTACTAATCTCTTTGAAAGACTACTACTCGTGTATAAATTTAACTATACCAATAACTAAGAGTGTGTGTTTGTACTATAATTATTTTTTGTAATATTGTATGTAACATGTAAATCTAAAAGAACACAAACATAATATGTAATTAGGTTTAGAATATTCAGACACTGTGTAAAAATTGTTATTGAATTGAATAAATTTAAATTAAAATTGAAATTCCTTCCAATGGGACCTGTCCCTTGCTACTCTCATCCAGAATGATCCCGCTATCTGTTTCAAGTCACCTTCCTATGCATGCAATTATTAATGGTACAGTGTCATTATTATCATTATTATATTACGGAGAATTACAATTTAAATATATAAATTTCACACTTTTTATAGTGGTATCAATGACAAATGAGCACATGGTCTTGCTCAATGCTATATGCTAGTAATGTTCGTCGGAAATAGAAGGGATTTGTTGAATCTTCAGACATTATAGTGGGCGTGAATACTTTTTATGATTAAAATGAAGATGCTGATCTAATTTTAAATCTATATAGAATAGAATATGTATGATGAGATGAGATGAGAGATGACATTTAGGATTGTACACTTTAGCAGTTATAAATGCAACCAGTTTTGTGAGAGACTGGTGCCCGAGTTAGTTTTGGGAAAACCTGTATTACAGGTCACCAGTATTACAGTCACCAGTCGTAATTATAATTGCTTGCTTGTTATAGGACTTTCCGAGGTGAACGTACATTATAGTAATTAAGTAATATAATAGTCCTGATAACAAACTCATGATACTGAACTGGAGAGATATAAATAAATAACAGTAATAATAATATTAAGATTAGATATTGCGTTAAAAAAGATTGTGTGTTTATGAATTCTGAATAGTCTGTAATGGGTATGTATGTAATGGGACCTAGGTTTAGGATATAAAAACAATAGTGGTATTAAACAATAGAGTGCCAAAGTAAAAATCGATGATGTGATGTTTAGAGCCTTGTGATAAAGATAAATAGATTAGTTATATTTATACCAGAATTTGAGAATTAAATTAGGATAGATTAAATAATAATATTAAGTTTTAAGTAAATGTAAGTTATACACTTTGACACAATAAATCAAACACAATGAAACGTGAGACAGTTTCTAGGCACGAGTTGTCCGCTCGGAACCTCGAAGAGAAGTGAGCTTTCGATCACGCAGTCACACCTCGTCGACTCGTACGAACGTTACGACAGACTCTGTCGAGCTGTGCGCGAACTTCACGCTTACGTTTCGTATAAGCAGATATTACGTACTAATGACCATTCCGTATTAATATTTTGACCTATATATTTATATTTATTGAAGTAAAACTTCGTTACGCATGCTTTACTCAGGGAGTAAGCTGGTGAATGCATGGCGAGAGCGTTACGAAAAGTGTGATGGGGCGAGGCGGACGTAAGTTGAGATATAAGTAAGTGAACTAAAGATAGAAAAAGATAGTTACTTTTCGTATATAGGGGCAGGAGAGAGAGATGCGAGCACATTTTTTCTCTCTCGCTTTCTTTCATAGCCTGTTACGTTTCGTACCTATATATTTTATAATATTTTGATAGTTAATGTGAAGGGGATCATCACCGGACACTGCTCACTTAATAAACACTTCCACACTATAGGAATAACTGACAGCCCTCTGTGCAGAGCGTGCATGGACGCTGAAGAAACGGTCGCGCACGTGCTACTCGAGTGCACAGGCATTACAAAAATCCGGAAGGAAACCCTGGGATCACCGGGAACTATTACGGAAGCCCTGAGAAGTTTAGGAGACCTGATATGCTTCTGGAGGGAGGAGGGCTGGATGGAATGAAAGCTGCTGGAATGAAATCACTTTTCTTTGTAAATCATACTGTCTTAATACGACTTTGTGGATACTTGTTAGTATAGTAATAAGCTTAAATTAAGTATCCAGTTTTTCTCAGATAAATGAATTGTATTCTTTATGAGAAATAAACGTATTAAACCATATATATGAGTTTTACTTCATTCGCAAGGTTTAAAGCACACTCGTTTTTTATTTTTCTTTTTATTGAAGGTATAAAGATATAACACATCTAGAGGTAGAAGCGTCTCCAATACCCGTCAAATTGCACTGATTTTCTTCACTCTTAATTTTTCGTTTAATCGATCCTTCTATGGAATGCGCCACCTCCGCATAATGAATAAATCATGAAGAAACATGCTTCATTTGCTCCGTGAATATGAGATGAAAATGACGGCGATCGGATCTAACAACCGAAGTCATCTGATATGAAATATGTTGCCTTGGTGACTGGAGAAAAATGTCACAATAATGTCTTTATGATTTCCGTGAATATTAAAAATGTATAGATAACCTAAAATATGTACTCACATCCTGAAAGAATTACCGAACGAATTACAGTTACAAAAATACATCTCCGGCCTGATAAATTAATGTATATACAGACGCCAGCACATCAAGCTTCCCCAATGTGTCAAATTTCCCCAATTTAATGTGAACCTTATGCTTATGTGATAAAGTAGAAAATCTTTAAAAGGAATTTGACAGATTGGGGTAGCTGGATGTGCTGGCGTCTGTACCCTAATATTAAAATGAAAGGTATATAATTGTGCGTTCGGATTCTGTAGCAATAAATATTATACGAATATAATTTTTATGTGATAGTAATAATAATAATATACCTAATAATATCCTTGCACAATATTTACACTCGGCCATCTGATCCCAAACTAAGCAGAGCCTTTACTATGGAAACCAGGTAACTGGTATACTATATGTAGGTACTTTTTTCTTTTATAAATATGTCATACGTATATAGATAACTAGCTGGGCCCCGCGGTTTTACCCGGGTTAAAATTTATAAATTATCACAGCTCCTCCCCCGTAGGTGATAGCGTGATAATATGTAGCCTATATGTTGACCCGACCTCTTAGTAATATTCATGCAAAATTTTAAGTAAATCCATGTAGTATTTTTTGAGTTTAGCCCGGACGTATATACAGATAAACAGACAAAAATTCTAAAAACTACATTTTTGGCTTTTTTTAAAGATAAAGAATTATTTATTGCGTAACTGTGCACAATAAGGTCTTATAATAACATAACAGTTTTTAGGATCAACAGTCTACCCCTATCGGATATGCAATACAAACAAGTTTACTAACTAATATATTCTTAGTAATAATAACACATTATTTTTTGGCAAAAAACTCATGCAAACTATAGTAAACATTCTTTATTAACATATTCTTTAATTTCGTTTTAAACAATGTTCCATTTGATTGCTTTATATCAGATGGTAAGTGGTTATACACACGAATAGCAGATATATAAGTACTTTTATAATAAATCATGTTTTGTATTCTGGGTAAATTTATGTCATATTTATATTGTCTACGAATGTTCCTCTTTGAGTCTGATTTAAAACTAAGCTTCAATATATAATGTAGATCACGCCCCAAGTATTCTTTAAAAAAAATATTCAATGTACAGTTTTGATTTTCCTACGATTATATTATATGTACAGATTACACGTAGACTCAGGACAAACAGATATGTTCATGCACACAATATCTGTCCTGGGTGAGAATCGAACACATGACCTGCGACGTGGAAGAATCTACCAACAACGCTAACCGGCCGGTCAAAGACGGTACAAGATGACAGAGCAATTTAATGTGTCCACTACCTAATTGAAATCCTTGCTCCAATGAAAAGCCAAGTTTATTTATTTTAATTTCTTATGTTAATCATCGCTTGTCTGCAATGCTGTTAGAAAGCCAATATATGGTGTTATATGCCTGTTCATCATCATCATTAATTATATTTTTGTGAAGTATCCCGTAACACAGGGAATCATAGCCCTAATGCGGGCATTGTGTTCTAAACGGAATTAAGAAACATGATAATTATGATGTTTATATTTTGCTTGTATTTAATGATAATAATAAATTTTTGAAAACAAAATGAATATGAACTATTCATTTTCACTTCGTTTTTCCATATTGACATTACCATTCTCTTTTAGTTTGATACTTGTTAGATTATATAGGCGAGATTGGAGTAATACGATGATACATACATACATAGACTCACGCCTGTTTCCCAGAGGGGTAGGCAGAGACAACGGGTTTCCATTTGTCACGATCTTTGCACACGTCTTTTGCCTCGATTACTGTCATTATATTCTTCATACATGCTCGCCGGTTTAGGGTACTTCTGACCTGGCCTTTCTTGAGAACGTCTCCGATTTGGTCAGAGAATGTTTTACGAGGACTTCCCCTTCCGGTTGTCCCATTCACACAGGCCAGGTATACTTCTTTTGTCAATCTTCTTTCATTCATCCTTTCTAAATGCCATCTCAGCATTATTTTTTCTATCTTTGTGACTACATCGATAATATTGAGAGTTATCATCCTCCTCATCTAAATTTATCCCCAAATTTAAATTAATCCAAACCTACCTTATAATTCACAAAAATATAGTTAGGTATGTACAGACGCCAGCGCATCCAGCTGGATGTGCTGGCGTCTGTACATACCTAACTATATTTTTGTGAAAAGAAATTTGACAGATTGGGTAGCTACCCAATCTGTCAAATTTCTTTTACAGATTTTCAACTTTATCACATAAGTATAAGGTTCACTTTAAATTTAGGAAATTTGACAGATTGGGGTAACTTGATGTGCTGGCGTCTGTACTATACGTATACTGTGTTTTCTAACTCGTTTCCATCGAAGTACTAATTGAATTATTTAACATTATCCGTTTACCTAATTTCCTCTAGTCCAAACTAACACTAGCTTATGCATATACCTGCTTCAGCTTCAGAGAATTCCAATCAAGACTTAATCTACTTAAAAGGAAACATGAATGTTAACATATCCAATTAAAATGTATCCTGTTTAACAAACGGGTCAAGTAGGATTATGAGTAAAAGTGAAATTGTTTTCAAATCTACCTTCCCATATGATTGATAAAGCCACTCAATAACTCGTTTATCAAATGGAGTGAAGGATTTGGGGTTTTGAAATTGTACCGGAGATTGGGTATGGAATTTAGAAAGTGTTGTTGTGTTGTGTTTGAGTTCATCTTCGGTCTTGTGGTAGCGTTTTGAACCGCACATGCTTCATGGGCTTCAATCCCAGGATGAACCGTAAAGCATTATTAGCAGAACACCTGTGGGAAGTGAGGAATTTTTATATACTGTGGACACGGGTCTCATCGCGATAAATATTTAGGTAAATCATTACCTTGGTTACCCGCCGTGGTCACGGGTCGAAACGTCGGGTAACCAAGGTAATGATTTACCTAAATATTTATCGCGATGAGACCCGTGTCCACATTATATAAAAAATGTGTACAAATCGCGTCACGGGTGGACTGAGTCGACCCGTGACCACGGCTGGTGCAATCCATGCTGAAACGTCGGGTAACCAAGGTAATGATTTACCTAAATATTTATCGCGATGAGACCCGTGTCCACAGTATATAAAAAATGTGTACAAATCGCGAAAGTTTAAAGTGAGGAATTGTTCAAACTTATACCTGCCGCCACATTCCGCCACAGACCCTCTCGCCAAAAGTGGAAATTTCATCCTTATCGCCTGGATTAATGGTCATCTACCACTGTGCGTTTCACATGAAACTTTTTGCCGCGCACTACCGCTCTGTGGAATCCATTAGCTGCGGAAGTATTTCCGATCCAGTATGACATGGCAACCTTCAAGAAGCGAGCCTATTCTTTTCTTAAAGGCCGGCAACGCACTTGCGGCTCCTCTGGTGTTGCGAGTGTCCATGGGCGGCGGTGATCATGTACCATCAGGTGACACACTTGCTCGTTTGCCATCCTATATTATATACAAAAAAAATTACTAACTACTTAGAGAGAGAAGATTATTACTGCATCAATTCTTCATCATCAACATCATACCAGCCGAGAGACATCCACTGCTAAACAAAAGCCTCCCCTAAAATCTTCACAATGGCTGGTATTACCGTACCTGTATCCAGAAGCTTCCAGTGTCCCTAACAAGATCTGCCGCATTTACTTACTTACTTATCGTATGGACAGTGGTTTCCCTAGTGTCAGAGTTGTTCAAGCCGAATAGGCCTCTGACATGGCTTAACGACTGTTTCCCAATGGCTACAACCGGGACCGATAGCTTAACGTGCCCTCCGAAGCACGGAGATGCTCAGAAATTATACCACTTTGGTGGTCACCCATCTATGGACTGACCGCGAATTTAGTTGCTTAACCTCGCTAATCACTTATAGACCGGTGAGATTATCCGGCTACGATATAACGCAAAATAAAAAGTTTAAAAAAACGTCAAATGAACGGTCTCTTTGTTGCTTTCCCTCTTTCTTTTTGATATATATTTATCTTTATTCACTCTCAGATGTTTGCACAAGAAGTTTCCTTAAAGAAGGCTTACAGATAAGGCCTCCATCAATACATTGGGACCGTTAGGAGTGATTCATAGTGAGGATATTTTTAACGACCGTAACAAATCTTGCACCGTGATAAGTTCGAAGAAGTCTGTGTGTTTGTGACATCGTATCTTTGAACTCATACCCTCATAGACAGATGCTCTCACCGATCCGGAAGTGTTAGCGAGGTTAAGCAACTATGCTCGCGGTCAGTGCATAGATGGGGACCACCAAATTGGTTTAATTTATGCATCTCCGTGCTTTGTAAGGCACGTTAAGCTGTCGATTTCGGTTAGAGACATTAGACAACAGTTGTTAAGCCATGTGAGAGGCCTACTGGGCGGCTTGAACATCTCTGACACTAGGGTAACCACTGCCCATACGACAAATAAGTAACTGGATGTACCGATATTGGTTACCGATGTTGTATAAAAAGTTTAGTCCTATAATTATGTATGTTATATAAAATATATGTAATAAAATCGGTACCTCAAGGATAGATGTTATTAGAATTTTCCGCGAAAAATATAAAAGATGATCAATAATGTATGCGTTCTTTTCTCTTTTATTAAAAGACCTGTAAGTTTGATAGCTTTATTAAAAACTAGTACGGAGGTAGGCTGAAAGTTACAAGAATAAAGATGTAAATTCAAAGGAACCTTTTCAAATTATAAGTTAATGCCCTCTTGGGAGACTAAATCTGAAACAGGATCTGATAAAGAGAGTAATATCCAACGAATTCTTCTATAATGTATATATTATGTATAAAGAGTCATCTATACATAGGTATAATAAAATCGTAGAAAAGTCAAAACTGTACATTGAATTTTTTTTTTAAAGTTACTTGGGGCGTGATCTGCTATCGATATCAAAGCCAAAAATATAGTTTTTAGAATTTTTGTCTGTGTGTCTGTTTATCTGTTTGTATGTCCGGGCTAAACTCAAAAAGTACTGCATGGATTTACTTCAAGCTTTGCATGAATATTATTAAGAGGTCGGGTAAACATATAGGCTACATATTATCACGCTATCACCTAAGGGGGAGGAGCTGTGATAATTTATAAAGTTTAACGCGGGTGAAACCGCGGGGCATAGCTAGTTACCAATATTATTATTTATTAATAATATTAATATCCTGGGATATTATTCATACACGGCCATCTGATGCCAAACTAAGCAGATCTTGTACTATGGAAAACAGATAACTGATACACTACTTTTCTTTTGTAAATACATACTTGTATAGATAATTACAAACTCAGTACGAACAGACATGTTCATGCACGCAAATATCTGTCCTGGGTGGGAATCGAACGAACGACCTCCGGCGTGAAAAGCAATCTACCAACCACGGCAACCTATCGAAAACAATGAAGTATAGGTATTATTTTTATATCTGCTTATCTATACAAATAAATAAAATTGGAGTGTCTGTTTGTAATACTTAAATAACCGGTTTTTAATACATAAATATGAATATATATACGGTACATACACAAAAAAATCATGTTTTACAGTTTTTGTCTGTCTGTCTGTCTGTTTGTTCCGGCTAATCTCTAAATGGCTGGACCGATTTTGACGGGACTTTTATTGGCAAGTAGCTGATGTAATAAGAAGTAACTTAAGCTACTTTTATTCTAGAAAAGGTCTTTTGTTTTACTAAAAAAACAAAAATACTAAATAAACTAATTAACACGCGGACGAAGTCGCGGGCACAGCTAGTTTATAAATAAACTAATAATATCTTTCCGGTTGAATTTACATGATACACCAGGTAGTCGGGCAGCAGTCCTACCTGCGTTCTAGCTACCACCTAGCTGCGGTCGCCAACTCCCATGCCAAGCGCGATGACTATGGCAAACCACTCCAAAGCAGTGGATGTGCTCGTCCTTAAACCACACCCACAGATCAAGCGAGAATGTAGTAAAATGCAAGCTTTATAAACTGCCAAATCTTCGCTAATCAGTTCGCAAGCTAAGAAATCTAAAACAATTTCAAGTTTCTAAATTGACGCCCGTATTGGATCAGTATTGTTGAAGATTTCTCCAATAAATTCTGTGATTGATTTTTTCCCGAACCGGAACTCTAATCGGGGAATTGAGTTGAAAGCGTTGCGGGATTCATCAAAATGAGTGAAAATAGAAAGTGGAACAATTTTGATTTAATTATTCATTACTTTGAATGGAAATACGTTAAACAATTATGAAGAAACGAGGCCTTTGTGAGATTACTTGAGGTAACAAGGGTTTAACGTTTGATGTAAATGAGAAATAGGCATATAATTTAGTAATTGCGTGTGAGAGCTTATAAAAAGTGTTTTTTTTAGGGTTCCGTAGCTTAAGGGTACCAACTGAACCCTATGGCCGGTCCGTCCCATGCATCTCATCATGTTTTTCGTAGCATATTAATAACTTCAATCAGCAGCTACGTGGAAATGCTTGCTAAAAATATGTGCGATTTTCTGGTACAAATTTTAAGTTATATGTTACCTCGAATTTAGTGTGAACATAATATAGGTATTTTAATTCACTCACGCTTTATTCTAAATTAGAAATAGTATCCCTTAAACTACCACTTAGCAAATAGCTCATTATATAACTCTCAAAAAAAGAAGTTATAACTTATGTGCTCTCTTATGGACCTCACTAAGCCGTCGTACTTTCGGCTTGAGATATTGCGGGTGCCTGCAAAGATATTTATCAGATACTAGTTCGCTAAGACTTGAAAGAAAGGAAGGTTTTGAGTGCGCAAAGAACTTATCGTTTGCGTACTCGAAACCTTCCGTTCTTTCAACTCCTACACTAAGAAAATAAATCGCTTATCAACTGGGTACTTTACAAAACTCAGAACAAATGTATATGAGTCACACAAATTGTTGGCTTTTACCTAAAAATAAGGAAGTAATGACTCCTTGTTTATCATTAAATAAACTCTTTAACCTAGACCGCATTCTAGGCCCGGTAGATGATTTTTGGATCAACTACTCAAGTCCATTCGTTTTCGTGGTAGTCAAATACACCCTAGTCGTCCTCTCCTGTAACACAGCCAATCCGGGAGTGTATGAAATCTAGACGACAAGATCACAATTAATCATGACCAAGTAAAAGTTATTAGAAACACTCTTGTAACTCCACAATCCGATGCATTGTACTTACCGGCCAGCAGTATTGCAAACTTTAAACGGCGCATATACAAAACTTACGACTAATAACCTAAGCTATCTATAATAAGTAACTAGAAATAATAACCGTATTACTACAAACATGTTCTGAATATTTACAAGCACTTTTTAAAGTCTACGTGAATAAAAACCTCTTTTTTATACCAACCGTTAGAAAACTCCCGACTCCAACTATAATTTCATTATTTTGGAAATGAGCTAATAGTCCACCGAACATAGCTAAGAACCACCGCAAATAAACTGGCTTTCAAATGAATAACACCGCATCGGAATCGGTCCATCCGTTTGAGAGCTACGAGGACAATGACAGACACACACATAGACAAACAGACATCGATGAGAACCTCATAACACCCCACTTTTTTACGTCGAGGGTTAATATGCCCTTTTTATAGTATGCATTTGTATTGTTGGAAACTCGAAGCCTCGCCGAATTGGTCGAACGGCATACAGCAAATTTTGCAAAAAAAAACGTCTTTAAAATCAAACACTCTCATCCAAAAACAGCACTGAGTCGAAGTTCGAAAGCCAAAAACCTAAAACCAAAAAGGTTGAACCTAGCTCGCCTCTATTTTCCGACGAAACAGTAAAAAATAACCAACAGAAAACTATAGTAGATCCTTATAATGCAAAATGAGGAATTTCTCTTTCCCAAAGGCATTTTTCACTCAAAACTCACTTATCAGTCTAAACGTCCTAATTTAAAATATTTTCGTCTTCCAACCGTTTTTAATGGATTAAAAAGGTAGAACGCCTGAAAATTCCGTCGCCAAGTGGAATTCCGCAGAATTTTGTCCCCATCTCCCCTTTATTATTGTTCATTTGATCAAATACCCTATCCTCGCTGCCTACCTCATTTATTACTTCAGAGTTTTCATTTAGACTGATTTCCTTTTTTTTATTAGGTGTAGCACTTTCTGTCACAATTCTTTTCACTGTAATTAACCTACTTCAAAAAGGAGATGAAATCGAATTGATAGTCTATCAATTCGATTATGACAGGCCTCTTGTACTATTGGTGAATGACCCTGACTTCTAAACCAGAGGTCATGGGTTCGATGATTCACATGACAAATCTTTGATTGCATGCATGAACACGATTATTTGTTTTGTGTCTGAGTGTAATTTGTGTAGAATATATATGTATTTAGAAATATATAAGTATGTTTAACAGGGCACATAGCTCGTAGAGCCGATGGGCTCTGGGGCAGAAAGGTCCTCGAGTGGCGACCACGAACCGGAAGATGCGGGCAGGCCCTCTACAAGATGGACCGATGATCTTGTGAGGGTCGCTGGAAATCGCTTGCTTGCTTATCGTATGGGTAGTGGTAACCCTAGTGTCAGAGTTGATCAAGCCGCCCAGTCGGCCTCTGAAATGGCTTAACGACTGTTGTCTAATGACTACAACCGGGGCCGACAGCTTAACGTGCCCTCCAAAGTACGGAGACGCTCAGAAATTAAACCACTTTGGCGGTCACCCATCTATGGACTGACCGCGAGCCTAGTTGCTTAACCTTGCCGATCGCTTACGGGCCGGTGAGAGCATCTAGCTACGAGCGCCTTGAAATCGCTGGATGCGGATAAGGCAAGACTAGCAATTGTGGATATCTTTGGGGGAAGCCTTGCCCAGCAGTGGGCGTTTTACGGCTGATATGATGATGAGTGGTCTGTTTGCCTTACTACAGGCATCATTGTATAGTTTGGTATCAGATGGGGGTCTCTTTGTTATCTCAAAATATTTATTATTATTTATGTTTATTACGTAATTTATCTGTTGTTAGCCTATAAGCTTATCGGTTAGACCGTTGGACTGTGAAGTCAGTGGTCTCATGTCCGTGGGGAGTCAGCCCAAGTCGTGTAGTAGATATTGACTATTCAAATTCATGTGCTTGATCTTATCGAAAACGTCGCGAGAAAAGCTGCTGGCCTGAGATTTCCTCAAAAACAGTTCTTGTTGGAATGTGAACCTGCCAACCCACACTAGGCTAGAGTGGTGGCCTATTGTATCCCATTATGCAAGGAGGCTCTTGCCATATTTCATATAATAATAACTTGGGACATAACTCACACACAGCCATATGACCCCAAACCAAGCAGAGCTTGTTCTATGGAAACCAGATAACTTAAATATTACATACTAGCTGTGCCCTGCGGTTATACCTGCGTTGTACTTTATAAATTATCACAGCTCCGCCCCCGTAGGTGATAGCGTGATAATATGTAGCCTATATGTTGACCCGACCTCTTAGTAATATTCATGCAAAATTTTAAGTAAATCCATGCAGTACTATTTGGGTTTAGCCCGGACATACATACAGACAAACAGACACACAGACAAAAATTCTAAAAACTATATTTTTTGCTTCGATATCGATTGTAGATCACGCCCCAAGTATCCCTTTTAAAAAATATTTAATGTACAGTTTAGACTTTCTTACGATTTTATTATATGAAATAGATACTACTTTCCTTTTTGTAAATACATACTTTATAGATAATTACACCCAGACTCAGAACAAACAGATACCTATGTTCGTCACAAATATTTGTCCTGGGTGGGAATCAAACCCATGACCTGCGGCGAGCAAAGCAAGCATTTACCACCCACGCCACAGGCCCGTTGGTTATAATATTTTGACACATTATTCACACACGGCCACCTGATTCCAAACTAAGCAGAGCTTATAATATGGAAACCAGATAACTGATATACTACTTATCTTTTTGTAAATACGCTCTTATATAGATAACTAGCTGTGCCCCGCGGTTTTATCCGCGTTAAATTTTATAAATTAACACAGCTACTCCCCCGAAGGTGATAGCGTGATAATATTTAGCCCATATGTTGACCCGACCTCTTAGTAATATTCATGCATTTGAAGTAAATCTATGCAGTACTTTTTGAGTTTAGCCCGGACATACATACAGACCAACAGACAAAAATTCTAAAAAACATATTTTTGGCTTCGATATCGCTTGTAGATCACGCCCCAATTATCCTTTTTAACAAATATTCAATGCACAGTTTTGACTTTCCTACGATTTTATTATATGTATAGATTACACCCAGACAAATAAATATGTTCATGTACACAAATTTCTATCCTGTGTGGGATCGATCTATTTTTTTATTGCTTTTGGAAGCATACAAGCTAGCGGTCCACTTGACGGTAAGTGGTAATCGCTGCTCATAGGCATTCGCAGTGCCAGGGGCACAGCAAACCGCTGCCTACCGTGAGATTAATACTCTTTTTATAATTCGATTAAAGTGGGCATGTCGTAGCGCTGGGGAAATGCCGCAGCAGGTAATTATTGTAAGGACCTGCGGCGTAGAGTTGAAAATGACTAAAGTGACTGAATTAGGCTGAATTGACTTCAGTCAATTTGATTTCAGTACAATTTTAGTACCTTTTAACTTTTTGTCGTTGATTAAAAGTCTACAACTTCTAAATTGAAACAAAAAAGTAGTTTTTATGACTTATAGTATTATTATATAGTGTTAATCATTTTACATTTCTAATCATGCGTGCATTTAAGACAAAATGGCAACGTCGCATCGTCTCGCGCATCGACTTTGATGACGTCTTATCCTCTCGTGATATAATACAAAATAAAACGTTGCTTCTATTCTCGACTACCACCCAATTATTTATTTATTTAGGTACCCAATTTATATGCAAGTTTGCATATAAATTGGGTTCCTAAATAAATAAATAATTGGGTGGTAGTCGAGAATAGAGAGATTTGAGTCAGATTGACTGAATTTGCCAGTAAATGACCGGTCATTTAAGGTTTATGACAATTGTGACAAGTCATATTCAGTCATTTTACATCTCTACTGCGGCGTGAAGTCCCATCCATGCCCATCATATTGTGATGCAATTTGTGAATATTTCTTGTAAGTTCCAAGCTCAAATATCTTGGCTTCCCTGTTTGTCTCTATGTAAACAAATTCTCGATAAATATTATTAACTGTAGGTAGGCACCTAATTAAAACGATTTTGTGTTAAAATTATCGTATGTAGTAATTGTAACAGATATTGAATATGTTGGCAACGTAATTTGTACTGAACAATACATAATTAACGTTATCACGTTACGATTAACAATATAATTAATATAATACATCGCAGTATGTTTCGTGGATCAAAGTGGAGAAACTCGTGTATAAATTGATACTGGTACAACAACAAATAGCTATTCCGGAATATAAAGTACGATGAAAGATGTGAGGATTGGTTATATTTATTTTTTTATTAGGGTTCCGTAGCCAAATGGCAAAAAACGGAACCCTTATAGATTCGTCATGTCTATCTATCTGTCTGTCTGTCCGTCCGTATGTCATAGCCACTTTTTCCGAAACTATAAGCGCTGTACTGTTGAAACTTGGTAAGTAGATGAATTCGGTGAACCGCATTAAGATTTTTACACAAAAATAGAAAAATAATAATAATTTTGGGGGTTCCCCATACATAGAACAGAACTCAAAAAAGTTTTTTTCATCGTACCCATACATGTGGGGTATCTATAGATAGGTCTTTAAAAATGATATTGAGTTTTCTAATATTATTTTATTCTAAACGGAATAGTTTGCGCGAGAGACACTTCCAAAGTGGTAAAAAGAGTGACCCCCCCTGTAACTCCTAAAATAAGAGAATGATAAAACAAAAAAAAAATATATGATGTACATTATTATGAAAACTACTAACGAAAATTGGTTTGAACGAGATCTAGTAAGTAGTTTTTTTAATACGTCATAAATCGTAAACTGCCTTTCATTAAATCAACTGAAATACTTACTGCTACGGAACCCTTCATGGGCGAGCCTGACTCGCTCTTGGCCGGTTTTTAATAGGTGACAAACAAGCAAGCGTGATAATATGTAGCCTATATGTTGACCCGACCTCTTAGTAATATTCATGCTAAATTTTAAGTAAATCTATGCAGTACTTTTTGAGTTTAGCCCGGACATACATACAGAAAAACAGACAAAAATTCTAAAAATATATTTTTGGATTCGATATCGATTGTAGATCACGCCCCAAGTATCTTTTAAAAAAAATATTCCATGTACAGTTTTGGATTTGCTACGATTTTATTATATGTATAGATAGATAAATGTCTAACTGAGATATCGATGTAGGAGAACTAGGTGTCTTTTTTATTGTCATTTCTGCCACACCCGAGTTACGAAAAACGACCCGATGCTTCCATGCATCTAACTGATACTGACTCCCTTTAATTGAGGTTCTAACACCACACAAAGGTTCCTTGAACGCAAGTTACTTACTTTGTAGTATTATTTTGCTAGATAGGTACAGCCCGTACTCACTTCTATTGTCTGGGTTATATAAACGTTATGTAAAAATAAATATAGCCTTTACTTAGGATATAAAGAAGTCTCTATCTAGAAACAATTCATGATATGTAAATACTTATCATTTTCAGGTGAATTTTGAAAGGTGTAAGCCGGATAAAGTTATTTATATCCGTCTCTATGGTGCAAAACATTCGTAGTCTTTGAAAATCAGGTCAGCTATCAATCCGGTTCTTACTGTCCCCGTTTCACCCTTCCAGACCGTTGGCATATCTCATAAATCGTGCTCCCCACATAACAATAGGAACATTCCGCCCTTGAGGAGAAGGTCGACTTAAATGGACCACTCCGTATATTTTTATTAAGGTCAAAATGATAGTTCTGGGTTTGTTTGTCGGAATCTTTTGTATTCATTGTTTGTCCTATGGCGACAGCAATGACGCGCTCATGGGGAATGAATATTATTGAATATAATACTAATAACGAGGCTATGACTTCATAAAATGGAGAACAAATGAGAATTTCATTCGTGTACATAATTTTAGTGCGTTTGGATGTTTTCCATATCTTGCTTAGTCATTTTTGTCGGCACTTTTATTTTGCTCTATATTTTCAGCCTGTTTTTATAGTTTTGACTTCTTCTCTTCCAGCTTTTGTTTTAAATCAACTTTTCAAACAACACATTTTTATAAATATTTTTTATTCGATAGTTAATAATTATAATAATGTAGAAGGGAGAGAAAGAGATCGCTTTTACCGATAAAGCCGCCAATTGCACTAAGCTAATTTCCTTGTTTGTATCCATTGTTCTGTTTACTTATTTTTGAGTTAAAGTGTACTCCTTCTTCTTCTAATATAATTTCTCACTAACATTATAAACATTAATGTTTTTGTAAGCAATAGTTACATAATATATGACTTTCTAACTTTAGTTTTCTAAAACATAAAACTCCTTAAAATATTCTTCTTTTCTCCACAGAATATACAATATAGTGGTTGGTTCGACTAGTTTTACAAGATCATATAGTTATTACGAAAAAAGCATGAGGATAAATAGCCATAGTTATCTGAAAAGCATACACAAAACATGTATCAATAAAAGTTCAAAGGAAAACTCTCTTTATAACGAGTAATACTCGATCGCATATCTCATACTCATAAAATGTACCTGAATTAGTCAAATTCCATAGGACATTAAAACTAAACATGTACCAGTAATTCTTCTTTCTTAGTACGCCTAATGAGACTAGCAACTGACCTCTATATTGTACGCCCATTTATTATGAGAAATACGTTTTTGTTTTTACTTAAGCTCAATATTGGAGGGTATATATTATAATATATATATTCTACCTCGGCATACCCCTCTGGGAAACAGGCGGGAGTCTTTGTATGTATGTAATATTAGAGCTTTTCAATTGCTTTTGTATACATATACAACTCAAGAAATTGTTAAAAGTTGAACAAAGACATGTTTTTAATAAAACTATTATTTAACTTAATGTTTTTAAACTTTCGCGATGTGTACACATTTTTTTTCGCGATTTGTACACATTTTTTATTATTAACTTTATAACAAATATCAGACTTGAATATTTAAAGTGTGAAACTTTGTTAATGATCACCTGGAACTTTATAATAAGAAGTGTGATTTCAGTAAACACAACACAAGGTTTCCAAATTAATTATTACTTCCAGGAAGTAAAACTGATATCGCAGCCAGAAATTCAAACCATATGTCAGTTACAGTTAAATTATACAATCATCTACCTGAATATTTTAAGTCGTTACGTAAAACAAAATTCGAGACTGAATTGTATAAATTTCTAGTCGAAAAATGTTTTTACACTGTAGATGAATTTCTAAAGTATAGACATAAATGAAATATATCCAATTATTAGTAATACATTAAATCATTATGACATTAAATGTAAGTTATATAATTTGTAAATCAATTTATTAGACATGATATGTTAAGGACTTATTGTATCAAGATGTGAATATTTGTATGCCGTAAACGGTTAAATGTGAGAACTAAACTAATATTATGTTAATATCTTTGTACTTACCACATTTACACAAATATATCTCTAAAATAAATAAATCAAATATCTTATCTTAACTAAGTTTTTCTTATAAATAAATTTACTACATACAACATATTTAATTCTTTCTTTCTTTTATTTTAAGCATTTTTATAACTATTGATAAAAAATTGTTGAGTCATGTTCGGGAATTAATAAATAAATGGAAGATATCGTTACGCCATGTAGCCTTCTATAGCCTCCCGTGGAGGCTATAGAAGTCTAGAGGGACTACATACCAAACAATGGGCAACAACGTTTTTAAGCAGCAGCAGCGTTTTTCTGAGTACTATGACCGTCCTACTGCTATATGACGCCAATGCGTACGCCAAGCGAATATGGACTAACCCATAAATGATGGACACAAGAAAACCTTGGCCCTCATTCACCGGCAGCCCTGCTATTCCCAGCCTTGGAAACAGTTGTGGTAACAGCAGTGCCGGAGGTGCTAAAAATCCTCTGCTAAAAAAATATGCTTACACTTTTGCTATGCTTTATTTTCTTTTAAAAATTAATGAAATGTAAATAAAATTTGTTTGCTTCTTTTTCGACTATGTAGTATAAATCTATACTATTATTATAAAGAAGTAACATTTGTGAGTTTGTGACGTTGTAAGGGGTAATCTCTGGATCTGCTGAACCAATTTTCAAAATTATTTCACCAATAGAAAGCTACGTTATTGTGGAGTGTCATAGGATATGCTTCATCATCATAATTTTTATTTATCCCGAACTTTTAACCCGGGACACACGGGCAGGGACAAAAATATTTATAACGCGGGACCAAGTCCGCGGGCACTGATAGTAAAATATAAAAGTTTTGCAGCCAATAAGTCTCGAAACAACGCACAACAGCACTCATTAATTTTAATTAGTAAATAGTTATTTACCATAACGAGAGCGCAGTATTCCGTATCATTTTAATTAAAACAATAATGTACAATAATCATAACCCGGCAATATTTCATCATCTAACCAATTTGCTGCGACGGCACTGCAGTAAGTACACTAAATATCTGTTAAGTAATAGAATATTTCTATTTTAAGATGTTCAGAATATTCCAAATGGGAGGCCATGGTCTCCTTCTGTGATGCAGTCATGCTCCAGAAGGAGGTGGCTGATCGGGATCGGGAACGAGCCGATCCCACTCGTAGACGGTAGAGCAGCGGCGGTAACCGATAGGCCAACTCTCTCCGCGGTTGCGGTGGCAGTACGAGAAGTGTCATCTACTGCCGTCACGCTTAAGCAGCTCCGGGAAGTCATAGATCTGTGGTCCGTCTCTTTGTGCCGGACTGGCAGGAGTCGGCAATAGGGGAGGGCAATCCGTATACGGTACGTGTCCCGACCATCTGGGACATGGCGCAATAATGGTGCACTGGAGCAGCATACCCGCGGGCTCCTCCCATCAGGCGCCAAGAGAAGTCCACGGCAGGTTAGGTTTAGTCGGTGCTACGCGGCGGATGGCATGAGTAGGAATTTCCCTTGCCTCATCAAAAAGAAATAGATTTTCAAAATGTTGTGAAGAAATGGACATTTAGAGAGCATAAAGATAGGAGGCTAACTAGACAGACTACGAGGTTAACTTGGACATTAAATAGACTTTGTTAGTCTAGTGGTTAGTGACCGTGATTACTAGCCTGAGGTCGCGGGATCGATTCCTATCCAGGACAAATCTATGTGTGACGAGCACGATTGAAAATATATAAGTATGTTTATCAATTGTCTGCTGCTACATCGAGGGGGACTTTACATACATGAAATACACCCAGACTCCGACAATCCATTTCTGGGCCACATAAAGCTATGCGTGGAAATCGAATCCAAGAGCGCCGAAGTAGTAGCGATATGACTTCTTTTACTATTGCAGCAAACGTGAAGACAGACAGACATATAATACAGCCCATAAATAATAATAATAATCATTTATTTTCTCCACACTTTCATAACTTATGTCTAACAACTTAACGTACAGACGCCAGCACATCCAGCTACCCCAAAACTGTCAATTTTTTAAATAGATTTTCAACTTTATCACAAAAGCATAAGGTTCACTTTCAATTGGGGAAATTTGACAGATTGGGGTAGCTTGATGTGCTGGCGTCTGTACATTATCTTTAATTAGTAGGGAGCTGGTGTCCGAAGTAGGCGTAAACCTGTATTGCCGATCACCAGGTCCTTCCCCGCAGTAAAATCAAAACACATTCTACATTTTTATAAAATATTAAACTAAAAGTAAATACGCATATATTGTAAATAAAACACTATATATAGATCACAATATAACATTATATATTTATACTATACTACAACAGTTCTTTAATCGAGTAAAACGAATATATATAACCTGTCGACACCTTATTGTGACATAGCCAATTCGTAGCGTGCTCCAGAATACAGAGCCGATCCATTCTGTTCGTATATCTGTTTAACGTCACCGCTTGGTGTTGCCACATCAATAATCATTTAGAAGTTTTTACTGAAAAAACATTATCCAACCTTACGATATGTACTCTCACATACACACACGTACAAAACCGCGTTTACATACCCTGTTGACGATATGTAAAGTAAACCTATGTTTTGTTGTTAGCCTAAACTTAGGCTTAATTTAGACTCGGATCTCATCACAAGTTGCTAACTTTAAGCAAACTCTTGTCAACTATATCCTGCTACATACTATAATCCATAAATAAATGATGGAGATGAAATTAAACATATATATTTTAATGATATATTAACGGTATAGATATCCATAGTAGACCATATCGGACGTTGTCCCATCGAGACGGAAAAGGTCTCTGAAAATTGCAATTTGGAAGTACCCTAAGCCGACGTTTATATAAGAAAATTTTTAAGTATGTAAACAAGGCAAAAGTTTTGTGTATCATAGCAAGTCAACTTTCGTGTTCTCTGTTTACCCTCTCAGCTAACAGGCGTTAGTCTACGTACATATGTATTATTCTATTACATTATTGACATGAAAAAGGAATGCTGAGATGATTTGGCCATTTAGAAAGAATGAGTGAAAGAAGATTGACCAAAGAAGTATACCTGGCCTGTGTGAATGGAACAAACGGAAGGGGAAGACCTCGTCGAACATTCTCTGACCAAATTGGAGACGTTCTCAAGAATAGGCAGGTCAGAAATACCGTAAACCGGCGAGCATGTATGAAGAATATAATGACAGTCATCGAGGCAAAAGACGTGTGCAAAGATCGTGACAAATGGAAATCCGTTGTCTCTGCCTACCCCTCTGGGAAACAGGCGTGAGTCTATGTATATATGTATGTATGTATTATTGGCATATTGATTATTTAAGTATTGATTATTGACGGGCCGGTTGGCGTGGTTAGTAGATATTTGCCCTTAACGTTGCAGGTCGATTCCCATCCAGGACAAATATTTGTGTGCAAGAACATGTCTGTTTGTCCTGAGTCTAGGTATATATATATGGGCTTTGCGTCTGTTACAGACGATTTACGGCACATTGTCTGAGAGACATTTCTTATGGTGGTTAAACAAACCGATGCGAGAGCGACATAGCCTGCCGCAGGCCTGACAACAGAAGTTTGCGGTGGTTGGTGCCGAGCCGCTTTCATGTCGCTTCTGTCTATTATCAGCAAGTACTCCGAACCAGGCTTCATCACAGATCTTACGACCCTCCACTACACGTTTAGGTCTAGGTATAATTATCTATATAAATATGTATTTTCAAAAGAAAAGTAGTATTTGTAGTATACCAGTTCGCCTACGCAGCTTAGTTTGGGATCAGATAGCCTAAACAGATATTATATCGGTATCAAAATTTATTGCTCAGACTAATAAATTTGAATCTTCGACAAGATTTGAGCCTAGATTATCTGGGTAAAACCCCTTAACGCTTTACCAAGTAAGCTTCTGTAAATCCAGTTAGGTTATTGAAAGGTATCAATTTCTTTCCAACAAATTCTACGGGATATACTGGTACCTAGTGATTATTTCCTTTCTAGGTAGCAATTATTAGGTGATACCAAGAGATAATAATGGATTTATGCTAATAATAAATTAGCACCGACCGAATTTTGACCAATTTATTACATACTTATGTATGGGCAGTGGTTACCCTAGTGCTAGAGTTGTTCAAGCCGCCCATTGGTCCTCTGACATCGCTTAACGACTGTTGTCTAATGAATACAACTGGGACCGACAGCTTAACGTGCCCTCCGAAGCACGTTACGCCGTTTTCGCGGTCACCCCTACATAGACTGGCCGCAAGCCTAGTTGCTTAACGCTCTCGCCGATCGCTTACGGATCGGTGAGAGCATCAGGCTATGAGCGACACAGCAACTTATTAAGTTGGGCGAAAATTTGTCGGAATCAAAAGCGCAAAATGATTTCATTTATGAAAATTAATGATTTAAAGTAATCGACTTCACCTGCAAATTACGAAGTAAGTTCGAGTCCCGGGTCGAATCAAATTAATGTAACTATACAGACTTTTTTGGTGGTGATGTTTTTTTTTAACCTGATGTTTACAGTTCACCTACGAGGCTTTCACTACTTCCCCAGACATTAAAGGCGAGAGTAGGCTGAAGCCATAAAACGTACGTCGTCAAACTTTATCTATCTCACGCTTTTTGTTCCATTTCAGTTATTTTTTGTTCAATTCGCTACCATAATTACCGTAAAAATATATTTTTATATATCCCTGACATTTATTCAATAGATTCTTTTATAAACTGACAACTGAAAGGCATAAGTAACGTGACCTTAGAGCCCTACTAATTGTATTGCCTTCGAGCGTGCCCTGTCTGACTTAACAATGTCATAGCTATATAATATTTTGTAGGAAAGTTATTAATATTAGTTAATTGAATCCTTGCAAGAAAGTCAGCGCTCATAAAGAGTACAGATGTCATATTTGAGTGGGATCAGCTTGTGATCTGAAGCCCATCCAATTAAATAAAACTTAATCGCGTTCTTTACATTAAGTCTCGCTAAAAATATTAAATCTAGGGATAAGATTTCAGATTCCATATTTGTGCTTTTGCAATGTACTATACCAAGGTCACAGGTTATATGCAAATATTTTTTTATATATGCTGGGACTTTATTTACACACGGCCATCTGATTCCAAACTAAGCAGAGCTTCTACTATGGAAACCTGATAACTGATAAACTACACATATAATATTAAAATTAATTACTTTCTTACCCAAAAAACAATAAAGAAGGCTATGGTCGGAGTATCCCTGTGTGATTGAATAAGAATTGTTGAAAAGCAGGCGCAGACCAACTAAAGTAACCGACATAACCCGACGAATTGCCAAACTGGAGTGAAGAGAAGTAGAACCGACGGCCGCTGGGGCAAAAAGGTTTTCGAGTGGATACCACAAACCGAAAGACGCAGCCTGGTCAGGCCTCCCTCAAGGTGGACCGACGATTTTACAAGGGTCGCAGGATGCCTATGCGAGTAGCACAAGATCATCAGTCGTGCAGATCTTTTGAGGAGGCCTTTGGCCAGTAGTTGGCAAATTTCGACTGATATGGTGATACCAAACTGAAAGCCAAATAATCGAATATCAATTGATCGACCAGTATAAATTGAATGTCTAAACACTCGAACGTCATTCACTACTAGAAAAGTAGAGGGTTAAGTTAGAACTACGACAGAAACAAATCAATGGTTTATTGCTAAAATTTCATTCGCTTAAATGTGTGACTTATTAACCATTTAATATTATGAAGATCGTTTAGAAATTCGAATTTTAATAGTCGAACAATTGATATTAGATTATTTGGCATAGTAGTAGTCTTAGGCACCGAAACCTCGTGTGAGAGTCACACAAGCCACATAACCTTCATCTTTTTTTTTTATATCAGAGGCCGACAAAGGAGCAAGTGGGTCACGTCGGTAAGTGATCACCGCCGCGCGCCGCCCATGGACACTCGCAACACCAAAGGTGTCGCGGGTGCGTTGCCGGCCTATAAGAGTCAGCAATCAAGTGTTGCTGACTCTTCCCCCCCACCCCAATGAGCTTTGGCGACCTTACTCACACTCGGAAACACAACATTAAAAGTATTAATGTTAAGTGATGGAATCAGGCGTTACTTTGCGGAAATCCATAACAATCAAAATACAAAATCAATATGTAGTGTTAATTCCGCTAATTGTCAGTTTAATCATGTCGGGATGCAATTGCACCGCCCTCCCGCCCGCAAATATGTGCACATGCAAGAAGGACAATATAAAAAAGCAAATTACATGCGCCACTACGATACCCAACACGTGTTTCAGTCCTCCACGGACCATTCTCAAGGGTCTCTCTCTCCCAATTATTAACGAGTGTCTTCTGTAAGGTGGAGGTACTTCCCCAGTTGGGCTGCTCTTTGAGCGAATGAACGCTGTGTCCTGTCTCTATTAAAATCTATTTGAACGCTGCTCACGATGATCAGCGACTTAATCGACAGATCCCCAGAATGGTATTATATGTCATGCACTTTCCTGGCAAGTATCTAATACGTAACATTGTATGTTTAATTGGAAAACTCATCTGTATATGTGGACAGTATAATTGTACTGTGTGCGCTACTCGCAGAATAGGAAGTAAACAATATAGAACAAAACATCAGACAGGAAGAGCCCATTTAAACTTGTGTGACGGACGGGTCACCAGCTGCGAACAGATTTACATTAGTATCTAGAAGGGATTGTTACTATTATTATTAATGAAAGTAAAATAAATGCAGTGGAAATGAGAGCTCTGAGAAGTATGTGTGGTGTGACTTTGAGAGACAGAATTCGAAATACTTATGTAAGAGAGCGTTGTGGTGTGAAAGAAGATGTAGTCACAAAGATTGAAAAAAGAATGCTGAGATGGTTTGGCCATTTAGAGAGGATGAATGAAAGAAGCTTGACCAAAGAAGTATACCTGGCCTGTGTGAATGGAACAACCGGAAGGGGAAGACCTCGTCGAACATTCTCTGACCAAATTGGAGACGTTCTCAAGAAAGGGCAGGTCAGAAGTATCCTAAACCGGCGAGCATGTATGAAGAATATAATGACAGTAATCGAGGCAAAAGACGTGTGCTAAGATCGTAACAAATGGAAATCCGTTGTCTCTGCCTACCCCTCTGGAAAACAGGCGTGAGTCTATGTATGTATGTATGTATTATTAATATTATTATATATCAGACGACCGTGTTCATATAAGCAAACCTATAGATTTAACCTACGTTCTGCGTAAGGATATTAGTGAGTGAATCGTTAATTTAAATAAATATATTTAAAGAGACGTAGGGCACAGTGTTCATTCGCTCTAAGAGCAGCCCGACTGGGGAAGTACCTCCACCTTACAGAAGACATTCCTTAATAATAACATTAATTATTTTAATGTTGTGTTTCCGAGTGTGAGTACGGTCGGTAGAGCTCATTGGGGTGGGGGGAAGGGTCAGCAACACTTGTTTGCTGACTTTATAGGCCGGCAACGCACCCGCGACACCTTTGGTGTTGCGAGTATCCATGGGCGGCGGTGATCACTTAACATCAGGTGACCCACTTGCTCGTTTGTCGCTCTCTGATATAAAAAAAAATATTTATATTTCTTATCTTGGGACAACTGACTCACTGCCATCACAATGAAAATTGGTTGCTAGCCGCAACAGGTTTGCCTGGGAACTCCTATAGAAATACAAAAATCAAGATTAAAAGTATTGACTTTTTGGCTTTTATTGGATGTAGGAGGCTATTTTAAGATCTTTAGTTAGGTCCCAAAAACAGTATTCATGTGTATTTCATCATCATCATCACGTTACTACTACTACTGCCAGTCCTGCGTTTCCCACATCCAGCGACTTAAAGCGACCCTCATAAAATCGGGCGTTCCTCACACTAAGTCTTCCGGTTTGTGGTCGCCACTGGAGAACCTTTCTCCTTCAGTTGCCCTACTGGGTCTACGATCTATGTGACCAATTCACTGCCACTTTAGCTTGGCAATTCTCGGGACTATGTCGGTTTGATGTGCTTCTGGATTGTGACATTTTTGATTGAATCTTTAATTAATGTTAAGTGCTTTTGTAAATTAATATTGTTAATGCTTTTATAACTTTATCTATACAAATAAATAAAATTGGAGTGTCTGTTTGTAATATTGAAATAACCGGTTTTACTACATTAATATGAATATATATACGGTACATACACCAAAATAACATTTTTTACAATTTTTGTCTGTCTGTCTGTCTGTTTGTTCCGGCTAATCTCTGAAACGGCTAAACCGATTTTGACGGGACTTTTATTGGCAGGTAGCTGATGTAATAAGGAGTAACTTAGGCTACTTTTATTTTAGAAAAGTCATTTTTTTACTAAAAAGCAAAACAAAACAAAATAAACTAATTAACACGCGGACGAAGTCGCGGGCACAGCTAGTTTTATATACATTTATATAAGTTATGTGTTTAACCTTAGTTAAGTATTTAGCAACTTTCAATGTACAAATATTATTCTATTGTATTCAAAATATTTTATAGTTAATTCTTGCTAATTTGATTTGCATGCTGTGTTAGCCTTAAGTTAGCATAAGTGATTATTACACGAAAACCTGTAACATTTAGCTTATAACTCTTATATTTAAATGTGTAAATAATCGTTTATTAACCTACTAAAATAAATAAATAAAAAGAAATAATCTCGCAAGGAATCTCCGGGCATAGACCTCTGCATTCCTGTTTGGATGACCCTGAACATTGTGAGCGACCACGTCTCTGTTCCGTAAGTCTGGTAACTCACACTGGTAACTCACACTGAACAAAGACTTCGTATATGAGGTAGTGTAAATGTGTGTGTACTAAGTATAAACCTCATCATCATATCAGCCGAACGACGCCCACTGCTGTGCAAAGGCCTCCCCTAAAGATATTTTTCAAAGGACACGATTTATAAATTTTCCTAATGATGCAATAAAAATTTCTGTTCACCTTAATATTTTAAACGCATTTTTATATGTATTTTGTATGTAATATATATATATATATATATATCAACAAATTTCAATTACATATTAATATGTATATTATATATATATATGTGTAATACCTACAAGCTGTAGGCATTACTTCAAGATAATGTTTCACAATTTTCTCTCTTCATTTACTAGACTAGTCGATTTCTATTTACTATTTCTTTCTTAAGTTGCTAAACCCCTATCACTCATTTAATTATTCTTCTTGCTGATTTTGTCCATCCTAAGGTTGTCTGGAAGAGATCGCAGTTAGCGATAAGACCGCCCATTGTACTAGATTTATTACAATTTTATACTTTATATGTAAATCTTGGTGTACAATAAAGAGTATTTGTATTGTTTTGTATTAAATTTGATGATTTATTTGATCCCCTATCAAATAAATCATCAAATTTAATGCGTTCAGAATGATCCCATTTTTTTAAATCGGTATCTGCTGAGTTGAAAAAGTTTAATTTTTTTTTAAATAGTAATTATATTTGTCACAAAAACGTTACCTGTTTATAGATCCAGTCTTATCTTACCGACCTCTTAAACTATGCATTACCCCAAAGTCAACTAAAAAAATGCCTATAGCATCAAATGCACCTTCATTTGTGTATAATATCGCTGGGCACATCTGTTCAATTTATTAAATTGTCACTTCTAGTACATTTTATGTTCATTGTTGTCGTTCGCGTACCGGACACGAACATAATGTTTAATTTCCTTTGAAATTTGGTTCAATCGAAACTTATTGTTAAATCGTTTCCAAACCTACCCATTACGAATGCTGTGCGTGTTATTAGAATGACTTATGATAACCTAAACGTATAAAAAATTTATCCATTTTAGAAAAGCTTAGGTATTTTTTTAAACGCTAAGCTGTTTCTTATAAAGAAAACAGTAATTTTTATAACTTTAAACACATAAATAAACAATATCCCGGGACATTATTACCACACGGCCACCTGATACCAAACTAAGCAGAGCTTGTACCATGGAAACCTGAAATGATATACTACTTTTATTTTGTAAATACATACATACATAGACTCACGCCTGTTTCCCAGAGGGGTAGGCAGAGACAACGGATTTCCATTTGTCACGATCTTAGCATACTTCTTTTGCCTCGATTACTGTCATTATATTCTTCAAACATGCTCGCCGGTTTAGGGTACTTCTGACCTGCCCTTTCTTGAGAACATCTCCAATTTGGTCAGAGAATGTTCGACGTGGTCTTCCCCTTCCGGTTGTCCCATTCACATAGGCCAGGTATACTTCTTTTGTCAATCTTCTTTCATTCATCCTTTCTAAATGGCCAAACCATCTCAGCATGCCTTTTTCAATCTTTGTGACTACATCTTCTTTCACACCACAACGCTCTCTTACATCAGTATTTCGAATTCTGTCTCTCAAAGTCACACCACACATACTTCTCAGAGCTCTCATTTCCACTGCATTTATTTTAATTTCATTCTTTTTCTGCCATACCCAACTTTCACTTCTTTACATTAAAGTTGGCACTAACACTCCATCGTGCACGGCTAGTCGAGCCTTCTTTGAGATTTGCCGGCTACTCATAAAGGCGTGTAGTGCCCCATTCACTCTGTTCCCCGCATTTACTCTTCTAACAATATCTTTTTCATATTTCCCATCTCTCGTAAACAAAGTTCCCAGACATACAAACTCATCCACCTGTTCGACTTTCTCTCCTCCAATCACAATATCACACGCTGTCGTGTATTCATCCCTCTCAAATACCATTACTTTCGTCTTACCTACATTCATTTTCATCCCTTTCCTTTCAAAAGATTCATGCAATCTTGTTACCATCACCTGCAACTCGTCCGCCGATGATGCAAGTAAAACTTGATTATCAGCGTAAAGCAGACATTTGATGAGTAACTCATTCATCCTTACACCGCATTCACTTTCTTTCAAATCTTTTAAACAGCTATCCATGAATAGGTAAAACAACCACGGTGACGCTACACATCCCTGTCTAACACCCTTTTGGATGCTAAACCACTCGGTGTATGACCCGTTAATCCTCACGCAAGCTCTGGAATCCCTATAAAGAGATTTCAGTGCTTGAACAAGGTTGTCGTTCAACCCATACATGGACAGTACCGACCATAATTCACTCCTCAACACTCTATCGTAGGCCTTTTCTAAGTCTACGAAGGCACAGTAAACCTTTTGGTTTTTGCCCAAAAACTTCTCTACTATGCTTCGCAGAGAAAAGACCTGATCCGTGCATCCCATTCCTTTCCGAAAACCTGCCTGTGCATCCCATATTTTCGCATCGGTTTCTTTCACAACTCTTTCAACCAATACTTTTGCATACAACTTAGCAACGACGCTGAGCAGACTAATGCCCCTATAGTTTTTACAGTCTTGCAGTGAGCCTTTCCCTTTGTAAAGAGGTACGATGACAGCCTTGCACCAATCACTTGGCACCTGGCCGGTGGTATAGCATAAATTGAAAAGGCTGCACAGCTGACACGCTATGACGCCATGTCCAGCCTTCAGCATCTCGGAAGTTATCCTGTCATACCCTGGTGACTTTCCTGATTTCATACCCTTAATAGCTTTCACAATCTCATCCATACCAATGTCATCTTTACATTTGTTCTTGTCTATACTTAGTGAACTACGTTCACTCTCTGTTACACCTCTTTCATACAAACTTTCAAAATACTCCTTCCAACGTTTTAACACGCATTCTTCCCCTTTCACTATATTTCCATCTTGGTCTCGTATGGATTTCAGTTCTGAGGTTTGAGTTATGCCTCTTACTGATCTAACGGATCTCCAGAAAAACTTAATGTTCGTCTGAAAATCCTTAGACAACCTTCTATCAAAATTATCCTTTTGTCCATTTTTCTTTTCGATACCACATCCTTTACAATTCCTTTCGTTTTCCTATAATCATTCCAGGCCCTTTCTATATCTTCATTCGTCGCCTTATGCATTCGTTCGTTTGCTCTGGTGGCTAGCCAGTCTAACCACGCTTTCTTCTTTTCACATACAACTTTTTGTACACTTTTATCCCACCAAATATTCTTCATCTTTCTTCCTCTTCGGCTCTTTATTACACCACATACTTCACCAGCTACACTCACCACACCTTCTTTGACTACCTTCCATAGCTCTTCTACTTCTCTTATGTCTTCAGATCCCTCAAACTTCTCAACCAACTTACTTTTGTACTCATCTGCCACTTCTTCCTCTTGCAGTTCCTCTACTTTTATTCTCTCTAGTATACTTTTAGTCTCAGGGATTCGGTGGCGCCATCCTTTGAATAGACCACTTATTCGGCTCATTACCAGAAAGTGGTCTGTATGGATTGCGGTCCCACGATAGACTCTTGTGTCTAAAACATTCTTTCTCAGTCTTTCATCTACAATCACGAAGTCAATCATACTCTTTCTCACATTTTTCCTCTAAAATATATAACTATACATTTAATTACATTTTTCAGGATAAACATATTCATGCATATCTATCCTAGGTGGGAATCGAACCCACAACTATAGAAAGATAATCTTTAGCTAAGCTTCAGAACGTACCCAAGTACTTACTTCACTGTTAGAGTTTGGTTATTCAGTGCGAAACTGTCAATTGGTTGCCATGATAATTATCTGCTACGTGAGCAGATCATTATCTGTAATACTGCTGGGCAAAGGCCTCCCTAAAGATCTCTGCTATAGAGAAACAGAATCATTTATTTCACAAAAACAGGGTACAATGCATTCTTCCCGTCTAGACTATGTTAGAAGACATGTGAAATTGTTACATATTTTCAAATTACAATTATTGCTGATATAAACTACAATAAAAATTGAGACTCTAATAATTATCCCACTAATATAATATAGGCGAAACTTTGTGAGTGTGTGAGTGTTGCTGTTTTGTTTGTTAATACAATTTGGTATGGAGTTAGCTGACACCCTGGATTAACACATAGGCTATAATTTATAAAATTTAACGGGGGTATAACTGCGGGGCACAGCTATGCAGATATAAAATTAACGTTTCAATGTCAAGAGATAGCCAGAGATAGACATAAAATATTTATTTATTTATTAAAATGGATATATCATCAACTTAACACTAAACATTTGAAGATGACAAGTTATTGAGTGTAAGACAAGGTGTTAAATCTCTACATATATTTACAACATTCGTAAAAAAATTGTCACTAAATATATCTACTAAACACCTCTGTATAATGTTTAGTGTATTTAGTGACTATTTTTAGGGTTCCGTAGCCAAATGGCAAAAAACGGAACCCTTATAGATTCGTCTTGTCTGTCTGTCTATCTGTCCGTATGTCACAGCCACTTTTTTCCGAAACTATAAAAGCTGTACTGCTGAAACATGGAAAGTAGGTGTATTCTGTGAACCGCATTAAGATTTTTACACAAAAATAGAAAAAGAACAATAATTTTGGGAGGTATACATAGAACTGAAACTCAAAAAAAAAATTTTTCTTCGTACCCATACATGTGGGGTGTCTATGGATAGGTCTATGTTAGTCAAAAATCATATTGAGGTTCCTAATATCATTTTCGATGGGATCAGATGGGTTGGCGATCACAGCGTGATGGTCATATTACACAGAGAGACACTGCTGCCCGTTCACTGGGTATTACTTCCCCGGATCGACTTTGCCACACCCTTAGGATAAGTGGGTTGGTTATATTCTTTGCCGTCAACCACACAGCAAGCTGTAATCTAATACAGAACTGCTGACTCCCTTACTTGGATTACTGTGCAATAACATGTATGTTTATTAGCCATAGTAATTGACCTGTCCTTGGTCCAAAATAGTCGCTCAGACTATCTATTATATCCCTCCAGGGAGGGGTTTCCTTAAATGGCATACGTGTATGGCGACCTTTTCACGGGATTTTGCCCTTCGCCAGTTAAATAGAATGGCTCAAGAGATGGCAAATGTTTTGTACGTTATCTACGTGTATCATGTTGCATTTGGGTGTAACATGTTTTAGACAAACTGTTTGTGTTTTCTGCTTTGTTACGGTATTGTAAATCAATTTTGATTATGTATTTTTAAACACTTTGTTGGGTTATATGGTGGCAGAAATGTGTTTCTCAAAATAACTTACAACATTCACTTAACGAGAAAAATATTTATTTAATAAAAATACCCACCAAGCGTAGCTTAACTTAAGAAAAACTTACACACTTAATCTTATTTAGATTTATTTCTTTATTTCATCATCACTTCTAACTAATTATTACAGGTAGAAAGAAATATAATGCAATATTGTAGCTAAAATAAGAACAGCAACTTATTTTATAAAACATATTGCATATTATTATAATGAGGAGATATACGTTTTTTATTACACAATGAGTGAATTAACGAATATAACTCATTGTTTAATAAAAACAAATAACTCCTCAGATTGCGTATTTATTTTGTTTTTAAAAAGAACGTCCGCACAAAAAAATGAAAAGTTGTTTACCGCGCAATACAGGAATGCTTGGTTTAGGCTAAATTAGGCCGCCTGAAATGTCCCGGATACATCATCATCATCATCATGTCAGCCAAAGTACGTCCACTGCTGGACTAAAGCCTCCCCAAAGAATTGGGGATATTCCATAACCGCCACGCTTGGCAGACGGGTTGGCGATCGTAGCGTTTTTCTTATTAAGTTTTTAAGATTAAGGCCCAAAGAACTGAGATTAAAAAGTATATAGCCATTCACTAAATAGAGTCAAGTTGTTAATTCCACACAATCTTTCATGAGGAAATCGATTTTGTTAATTAAGGCTGATTTCAGAGTGACGCGCGCGGCACGCGCCGGAGGCCAGCGCGTCTCAACAGCCATTTTAAGTGTACGCAACGGTGCGTGCGAGACGCGTCACTCTGTAACGCTAGCTGCCAGTAGAGGAGCTCGGGCAGCGCTGGCCGAGACGGCGCGCGTGTCACCGGCGCAGCGGCGCGTTAGAACTGCGTGACTATGAAACGCAACTACTGTTGTACGTTTGGACGGCGCCGCTCGCCAGCGCGACTCTGAAATCAGCCTTAGTTTTGTTGTTTTTTTCTCACGTACTCTTGATAATAGAGATAGCTACGGCAGTAGAGATGCGTCTTAAGATTGCTTACTAGGTTTTAGGACTACTGAACTACTCTATTTCAGTTCTGATTTTCCTAAAGTGCTTGATACTATTATGGACCGTTTACTCTCATTCCACAAACTTAGCTTGTTCAGAATTCAGTTGAGAAGTTCAATTACATCACTGTTTATTACAAAACTTATTTTCATGTTTGTTTAGGGCAGTATCGTTTAATAAATTGCTCTTACATTGCGAAGTAGTTTATGTAATACTAGCTGTGCCCCACGGTTTTAGCTGCGTTAAACTTTATAAATTATAGCCTTTGTGTTAATCCAGGGTGTCAGCTAACTCCGTAACAAATTTTATTAAAATCGCTCCAGCCGTTTAGACGTGAAGAAGTAACAAACATACACACTCACACACTCACAAACTTTCGCATTTATATTATTAGTGTGATTAGTGTGGTTATAATTTCAACAATTGCCAAGATGAAAAAAATACTTAATACTAAATTATAAAATAAATACCCATTAATATTTTTTTAATAATAATATGATTTATATTGAGATTGTATGGGTACACGTATTATTAAAATGCTGCAGATAAAGCTTTCATAGCTATTGTTTGCTAAAAAAACTATAGTCTTAAAATATATAAACCAATTCTTAAGTATTATTATGAATGAAAATGTCCCAACATTTGCATTGACGGTCACCGTAGCCTAGTTGGTAGTGCTCCTGCCTACGAAGCTGGTGGTCCTGGGTTCGAATCCCGGTAAGTGCAAATATTTGTGTGATGAGCACGAATATTTGTTTCTAAGGCATGGATGTTTTCTATGTAGGTATATAGTAAGTAGGTAAGTAATTTATTTGCATAAACATGTGTATACATACAAATAAGTCAATTGCATGCTAGATGTTACATAGTTATTGTACTGATCAGACATGCTTGCCATACAATGGCGTGCAAAAATTTAATACATGAGGTATAAGTATGTATATCGTCGCCTGGTACCCATAGTACAAGCTTTGCTTAGTTTGGGGCTAGGACGATCTGTGTGACATTGTACCCAGATATTATTAATTATTATTATATTATTATTTGGGAGTCCATGTTAGTCTGTTATATAATTCACTCAATACCTCATTTTTGCGACTGAACTCACTACCACTAGAGCAACAAAAATTAATTTACATAAAATCGTCATATCATTAATAAAATTATTTCATTGTTCCAGAATAAGGACCGAACAATATCCCTAAAAATGAAGCACTGAACATAATCAAAGATGACCTCCATATCCCTTGAAAAACTACGAGTCGACAGGGTGAAGAAAAAAATGATGATGATGAATGATGACATTTCAATGAAATGTGAACAAAGCTTATAAGTTAAAGTAATAATGTTTGAAGAGAAAGAAATAAGGATTAACACCGCGAGCAAGGTTGGCGGGACGATTGTTAGTGAAACGAAAATAAAACGAGGTAGATAAAGGTAAGGATATTATTATCTTTTTACAGTTCCGTAAATACTTATAAGGAGCAAAAGGCGGAACGAGGGCTTCGTTTCCCAAAAAAAGGACACATTTCGCCTTTGGAGCCTTTTTGCTTCTGGCTATTGAAAAATTATCGCAAAGTAAGTCTAAAGTAAGATTATAGTGCGTAAAATGTTGACTTAAGTATATTATAACTAACAATTTTAAATAACTATAGTCAAAATAATAAATTAAATTAAATGCATATTTAAAATTACATATGTACATTAAAATAATTAGTAAATTATAATAGCTATATTACAATAATAACTAATTAACTGTAATAAATATCCATCTAATTAAAGTCAAAGAGCAAAGATTGGCAGTAAATAGGTACTTAGCCTCGCTGAGTGCTTGTTCTTCGGACCAAGCATAGGCTAGTCCTCTGGAACGCGAAGTGCTGACCAGGAATTAATTAATTAATTTTATTTTATTGGCACACAAAATAGAATATTATCAATATGACAGCGAGGTACACATTAAGGATTAGCAGTAGACAATATTCCTAAACAAGTGTAAACAGCATGAGTACACAAACAGCACAGCAATTTGAGGAGTGAAAGTAAAATTATCGAATAATTTAAGTTCACCGAAGCACGATTTTTAATATGGCAAAATATTGAAGCTGAGTGTGTAATAAAATTACGTTTTGGTTATGCTGTGTGGTACCATAACCCCATTTCATCCCGTGGGAAGTCCCGTTGAAGTCTGCCCGAGGGAATATGTACCAGGAGACGGGCAGTAGCTTCGTTCTGAGTACTATGGCTACCATTCGTGACTACGCGATTCTGTCGTTTAATTTTGACAATAAATTATGTTTAACTAAATAAATTTTACTTTCAAGATGATCCTATATAGAAATGTTTTAGCCAGTTTAATAAATTAGGTTATTTTTAAAATTCTATTCAGTTGTATTTCTTTTACTTACATATTACTTAGAAAGGCAAAATATGTATCACTCGATGGTAAAAATATTTTAAGTTCAAATTGGTCATTAAAATAAAAACTGGAAGTCGCCGCTATGCTTTTAAAAACACTAATTTCATAATTTAAAGTTTGTAAAAAATGGCAATTACTTCAAAACTAATAAAAGAAAGAACTTGTAGGTTTCTGCCAACCATTAAACATTTGAACGTTTAAGAAAACTTGGAAAATTAATATTTCACGTTGATTTTGAAATAGTAATTAAGATGAGATATTAAAATGCTTTAGAATACATTTTCCTTTATATAATTCAGCTCTGGCTGGTAAAAGAGTTTTTAATTCCTTGAAAGAAATTCAATTTTAAGTGGTCGTAAAAAAAATATTGGGGATCCGTACCAACTAGTCATAAAGGGAAACCCTTACTCCCGGTTAAATATAAGAAAGGGTACACGCTCGATTCTAGATATCATCCCACACCGTTCAGTCATTTAAGCGTACAGAGAAACAAACATATTAATCGCTAATCGTAACTTGCTAATCGTTGCAATATCTTCAGGTGATCGTTTTAGAGTCGTTTGCTGTGTGACGACAAATATCAGAATCAGAATATCATCACCCCATCTCATCCCGTGGGGGGCGTAGAAGTCGACCCGAGGGAATATCTACCAGAGGATGGGCAGCAGCTTCCTTCTGAGTACTATGACCATCTTACTGCGATCGCCAACCCGCCTGCCAAGCGTGGCGATTATGGCATATCCCCGCACGACGATTCTTGAGGGAGGCTTGTCCAGCAGTGGACTTATTTAGCTGTAATGATGATGATGATGATGATCGTTTTAGGCGCAAACACGAACCGAAGTTTGAAGTAAAATTTCTTTATGCACGCTTGACTTGGGCGCATGTCACCCGCTGAAAGTGTCTGGCGGTAGGTATGTCGGGCTCGCACCGACTAAGCCTAACCTGCTGAGATTCCTCTTGGCGCCTGATGGGAGGAGCCCCGGAAAGCGGGTATGCTGCTCCGATGCCCCCCTTTTGTGCCAAGATGGTCTGGACACGTACCCTGGGTGGGCTCGGGATTGCCCTCCCCTATTGCCAACTCCTACCAGTCCGGCACAGCAACTGTGGCACAAACAGATCGCTGTCTTCCCGGAGCTGCTTGCACGTGGCGACAGTAGAGGACACTTCTCACATTGCCACCGCAGCCCCGAGGGGAGTTGGGCTACCGGCTGCCACCGCCGCCCCGACGCCTCCTTCGTCTACAAACGGCCTTCTTCTGGAGCAAGACTGCCTCACAGAAGGAGACCATGGTCCATTTGGTCGAGTGCGCGCCACTGTGACTAACACAGTGGCGCGAACTCGACCAAATGGGCCGTGGTCGCGCCGGTTTGTATCTCGTCTTTACTCAATGAGCGTCTGGTGGGTATCTTTTTGTGATCCGTATGGCCATCACACGCTGCAGGCCATTTTGAATAGCTCTGCAGCAGGAGGCGCCCGTCTCGTATGGGTACCAGGCCATACAGGAATAGAAGGCAACGAAAAAGCAGATGCACTGGCTAGGAAGGGATCTGAAAATCAGTTCTGTGGACCAGAACCGTGCGTAGGGATTCCTCCAAATGTAATAGGAGCAAATCCTTAAAAATGAATCCACAACTAAACACAATCAAATATGGACCAAAATCAAGGAATTGAAACACTCAAAGCAACTCATAAAAGGAGTAGACAAAAGCTGGTCCAAAAACTTTGGAAGTACAGCAGAAACCAGCTACGACTGATAGTCGTAGCTGGTTTCTGCTGTAATAGATAATCGGCGGTATTCACGGGCCACTATAGCACCAACTATCACCTACACAAATTGGGACTGTCGAATAGCCCGATCTGCAGGACCTGTAGGGAAGAAAATGAAACAATGCTACATATAATATGCAAATGCGATGCATTGGCAAGACACAGAATGGCCATCCTGGGGCTGGCATATCCAGAACAAGGAGACACGATACATCCGTAGAGGCGGCGAACTTCTTCCCGTGAACCCGCGACATCTGGCACGAGTCGGTGTGGGATGTAAGCTGGTGAATGCATGATGAGAGCGCTACAAAAAGTGTGATCGGGCGAGACGTAGAGAAATTGAAAAGCAGATATAAGTTAGTGAAGATCAAAAGAGAGAAAGCGAGTTCCGTTTTGTATATTACTGTAGGGGCAAGGGAGAGAGTTGCGCGCACACATTTTCTTTCTCTCATGGCTCACTATCTATACATATAATAAAATCGTGGAGAAGTCAAAATTGCACATTTAATTTTTTTTAATGATACTTGGGGCGTGATCTACCATCGAAATTGAAGTCAAAATATAGTTTTTAGAATTTTTGTCTGTTTGTCTGTATGTATGTCCGGGCAAAACTCAAAAGTACTGCATGGATTTATTTCAAAATTTGCATGAATATTACTGAGAGTTCGGGTCAATATATAGGCTATATATTATCACGCTATTACCTAAGCCTCCCGCTTAGGTAATAGCGTGAAAATATTTAAAGTATAGCGCAGGTAAAACCACGGGGCACAGCTAGTTTTTTATAAGTACGTAATGCTAAACAGTAAACGCACACCCTTGACCATAACATTTACTTTATAAAGCACACAAGCAAAATGTATTATGTAAGTATTAAAATATATACAAGTATTTCTTTACTGCATAAAAACGTAAGCCGTCACTCACAGTAAAAGCTATGACCCTTTCTTGATGGACAAAAAGTGTAAAGCTCTCGTAATGTCTACAAAAACTGTGCCGACTTAATTTTGCTTTCAGTTCGATCTTAGAATCTTTGCTATATTGAAGCAAGAGTTTGTATATTTATTATGTGGAGGGTTTTCTAGAAATCTGGAATTAGTTAAAACATGATTTTTTATATATTAGAAAGCATTTTTAGACAAACATTATGTTTGCTATAAACCACCGGATGTAGTTATTAAGCTCAAGAGATCACAGGTTCGATTACAGTTTAAAAAAATATTTGTTGCGAGCTGTGTTAGTCTGGACTGTCATGTGCATATATAACATTCAATTCATGACACCTTAGTAACTTAGATGCTCTCATCGGTCGGTAAGCGATCGGTGAGGTTAAGTAACAAGGCTCGAGGTCAGTCCATAGATAGGTGACCGCCAAAGTGGTTGAATTTCTGAGCGTCTCTGTGCTTTAGAGAGCACGTTAAGCTGTCGGTCCCGGCTGTAGTCATTAGACTAAAATCGTTAATCCATGTCTACTGGGCGGCTTGAACAACTCTGACACTAGGCATAACCACTGCCCATACGATAAGTAGATAGATAAGATAGATAACTCTTTATTGCACACCAAAGACATAAACTTAGAGTAAAAAAAATTACATTAAAATGGAAATAGTACAAGTGGCGTAAGTAAGTAAGTAACAGTCAATTCATGATACCTGGTCTACCATACTGAAACAGAGACGGCTCCGTTGGCTGGGACACATTCATCGGATGGACCCCGACAGATTGCCGCGTGAAGTCATGCTTGGACAAATTGCCGAACTGAAACGACCCGTTGGACGGCCAAAACTCCGATTCAAAGACTCCTGCAAGCGTGACATGGAAAGTTTCGCCATTGACACCAAGACCTGGGAGACACGTGCTAGTGTAAGATCAGACTAGCGCCATGATATTCACCACGGAGCTATAAAACATGACGAAGCCTGGCTGGACAAACTGAAGCAGAAAAGGTTCCGCGTCGCCACCCCCAATCCCGTGGACTCGCAATTTATCTGCGACAGGTGTGGCAAGATATGCTGAGCGGCCATTGGACTGATAAGTCACAAAAGACGATGCGACATTAAACAAATATAGCGACAGCAACGCTGCAACAATCATCTACCAAGATGTTGTGGCCAATATGATTTGGGCTAGTTTTTTTTTATAAAATAATAATAATATCTAGGGACAATGACACACAGAGCACCCTAGCCCCAAACTAAGCAAAGCTTGTACTATGTATGGGTACCAGAAGACGATATAGATAGATAAATACTTAAATACATAGAAAACATCCATGACTCAGAAACAAATATTCGTGCTCATCACACAAATATTTGCACTTACCGGAATTCGAACCTAGGACCACCAGCTTCGTAGGCAGGAGCACTACCAACTAGGCTACGGTGACCGTCAAATTATGACCGTCAAAAGTTATGAAGTTACAATTACAATAAGTCTCCAACTTATAGTGTTAGGCTTTGCTTCTAAAGCCTCCCTAGCCTAGACAACAATTTATCCCTCTTAGATAGAAGTTTTCTTTTTTTGAAGTTATACTTCTTTTGGCGCGATGGAGAAAAATGATGAGAGTGAATTTTTACGATGCGCGCGCATCGTATAAATAACGGCATGAAGTTAGTTCTAGGTGGTATGAAAATTGATAACGATGTCAGTTGTATATTAAGAAGTATAACTTCTAACGCATGTACATAAGTACACACAAGTTTTTTTTATTTTCTACTTTAAATCCTAAATGTGTTACTAAATGTTTTTTTTAAATGTGCATGGAATAAAAGGCTTTTTTATTTTTATTTTATTTATTAGTTACTAGTACATGGTATTAAATGTAGTCCAATACTGAGCCAGGATCCTGGCCAGAGTCCACTACACTGGTCTAGTGCGGGGTGGTTACTTTACCAACTTATAATTGACGGACACAAAGATTATTTTTTTTCTAAACGCGACAAGTATTTTCATTGCTGACTAAAAGCTTAAGAAAAGTATTTAAATATTAAACCTCTAATTAACGAGATCAAAGTCAGTTTTACTTTTAGCAAAATACGTTAATTTGAGCCCCATTGGAACAACCACTTGGCCTCACAAATTGGGTTCGTTATATTTAGCATTTGTACCAAGTTAAATGAATGGAGTACTTATACAACATGGAACGTAAATAAAGTGATATATTTAATACGCGACATTTTACACATACGAAAGCACACTTACAACTACCGCCTTTTCCATCTTACTTCTCCTTGTCCACCCAACAATAGCATTAATCCTATGTTCAACTGTTTTGAGATTCGAAATTTAAACACATTCGAATACACAATAGTTCGAAATTCAAAAGTGCCCGGAAATATGGAAACGACAGAACTTAAATATTGATTCGAGCTAATTTAACTAAGTTGGTCTTAGATTCTATTATTTATCTGGCTACGTGTGACTATTATACAGATGAAAATAAAAATAGAAAACCTTTAAAGCTTATTAAGCCCATTAAGGGAGCTTGTAAATAGTCAAAACATTATTATGCATTGACTATTTACAAGCGCTCTTAATGGGTTTAGTTATTTATTAGGCGCTCTTAATTAGTTACATAACTTTTAGTGATATAATCTGCGAATTGTTTGTCGTTACTTAAATCAATTGACTACACGTGTGCCACAGCGGTTAAGACACTCGCCTTGCCAATTCGGTCACCGTAGCCTAGTTGGTAGTGCTCCTGCCTACGAAGCTGGTGGTCCTGGGTTCGAATCCCGGTAAGTGCAAATATTTGTGTGATGAGCATGAATATTTGTTTCTGAGTCATGGATGTTTTCTATGTATATAAGTATTTATGTATCTATATAAGTATGTATATCGTCGCCTGGTACCCATAGTACAAGCTATGCTTAGTTTGGGGCTAGTATGGTCAGTTTGACATTGTCCCTAGATATTATTTCGTGTCCCGGGTTCGATTCTCGCGCAGAGCAACTATTTGTGTGACCCATACATAGTTGTTTCTGAGTCACGATGTATTTTGTGTCCGTCAATTATATGTTGGTAAAGTACCCCGCGATACAGGGATTACATTCTAGGGTTGTTTAAAAAATAATAAGCAGATGTACACACGGCTACATATTAAGCTATACATTTCCAGTATTAGCTGATCCCTCGTTGTATAGGATCTCTATTCAAGGAGAGGTCAGCTTATATTGGAACTTTATAGCTTGATATGTAGCCGTGTGTACTAATATGATTTTTATTATTATTTTAGTTACTATATGAATAAATTTAAATTTAATTGTTACCATATTCGTGAACGTCATTATTCTCACTACCTATTCTATTGTGAATATAATACTAATAATAATATCCTGGGACATTATTTACACACGGCCATCTGATCCCAAACTAGGCAGAGCTTGTACTATGGCAACCAGATAACTGATATACTACATTTACTACTTTTCTTTTGTAAATACATACTTATATAGATAATTAATCCCAGACTCAGGACAAACAGACATGTTCATGCACACAAATTTCTGTCCTGGATGGGAACCGAACCCAGGAATATCCGGCCGATGTTTTCATGTTATAATAATAATAACATCTTGGTACAATGTCACACAGATCATCCTAGCCCCAAACCAAGCAAAGCTTGTACTATGGGTACCAGGCGACGATATACATACTTATTTAGATAGATAAATACTTATATACATAGAAAACATCCATGACTCAGAAACAAATATTCGTGCTCATCACACAAACATTTGCACTCACCGGGATTCGATTCCAGGACCACCAGCTTCGTAGGCAGGAGCACTACCAACTAGGCTACGGTGACCGTCTATTTATTTATATATATTTCGTTGTTCACAGGCTACCCCATATGGATCACGAAAGTTTTACCCATCACGGGGCGTTAAACGCGTCGGCCAATGCGACTGTGAACGACACAGTCGCCACCATCGAGAACGATGACTTGACTCACGGCATATTCTTCAAAATAAGGATCACGGTTCTGCTGCTGATTGTCATCATGGCGGTGCTCGGCAATCTGCTCGTCATTGTCAGTGTTATGAGGCACAGGTTAGATATTTTATCGCATTACATTTTTATTAACTAATAAGCCCCTATTGACCAATCTGTCAATTGTACGGGAAGGAATATCTCGGGATTATAATAACGGCGATGCTTGTTTGGTAATCTGCTCGTTTTTGTCAGTCAGTGTTATGAAGTGCAGGTCAGATATATTTATTTATTTTTATACATTGCACCATTTTTTTCTAAACGAACTCTTTGGAACTTATCCCTCTATTGCATCGTGGGATTGTCACCATGGCGGTGCTCGGCAATCTGCTCATCATTGTCAGTGTTATGAGGCACAGGTGAGATATTGCATTAAATGATTTATAGTTATCCCTATGAACCAATCTGTCAATTGTACGGGATTATCATTGTCTTATCTTGGTTGGGATGTACTTGCGAACAGGACTTCGACCCTTCAGGATCTTTTGTACTAGCGCCCATTGGATTTTATTTTATTCCTAGGCCCCTGAATGAAGTTTGCACATAATTCAATACGCTTGTTAGAGGTACCTAGGTCCTGGTTATGGATACGCCAGCCCCAAGATGGTCATTCTGTATCAAGCCAATGCATCGCATTTGGATACTATATGCAGCATATTTATTATCAAACAAGTGATTGCTTGGTAATCTGCGCGTTTTTGTCAGTCAGTGTTATGAAGTGCAGGTCAGATATATTTATTTATTTTTATAAATTGCACCATTTTTTTTTAAACGAACTCTTTCGAACTTATCCCTCTGTTGCATCGTGGGATTGTCACCATGGCGGTGCTCGGCAATTTGCTCGTCATTGTCAGTGTTATGAGGCACAGGTGAGATATTGCATTAAATGATTTATAATAAACCCTTATGAACCAATCTGTCAATTGTACGGGATTATCATTGTCTTATCTTGGTTGGGATGTACTTGCGAACAGGATTTCTACCCTTCAGGATCTTTTGTAATAACGCCCATTAGTTTTTATTGTATCCCTAGAGCACTGAATGAAGTTTGCACATAATTCAATACGCTTGTTAGGGGTACCTAGATCCTGGTTATGGATACGCCAGCCCCAAGATGGTCATTGTGTACCTAGCCAACGCATCGCATTTATATACTATATGCAGCATATTGATTATTAAACAAGTGCATGCTTGGCAATCTGCTTGTTTTTGTCAGTCAATGTTATAAAGTGCAGGTCAGATATATTTATTTATTTGTATACATTGCACCAATTTCTTTAAACGAATTCTTATGGACCTATCCCTCTATTGCATCGTGGGATTGTCACCATGGCGGTGTTCGGCAATCTGCTCGTCATTGTTTGCAAGTACCAATCAATACGGTTTCTGCTGGTGTGCAAACGGCAAAATCTTTCTTCGCAAGAAAGAAGGCGAGAAACCAATACGAATTATGTCGGAGAAAACCTTTCATGATTTATTACAAAAATAGCCCTTCTACGCTCCTATTTCTTGTCTCATATAGTTTGTATAACCATAGCTTAAGTAATTTTAGGTCAATTATCAATAAGTTCTATATCTGTTTAAGTATTCAATTAACATATTATAACTGTGTAAGTCCTCATCAAACTCACATACATTTCACAAAGCAATATTTTGCGTATATTCGTGCATACAATACATTAACATGTAAACCTCTGCATCTCAAAATTAGTATAACAACCTTAATACACATTACAGTTCTCTTTTATCGTGTTACACATAGTGAAAAGTCTATGATAATAATAGTTCTCATATTTTTGAATATCCCAGTACATTTCTGTTTAGATTCGTATTTATCAGGGCATCTCCTAACGTGTACCTATATATTCAGTAAAAATGCTTGATTCTAATATTTTTGAGGAGATTGATTCTTTTGGTAAATGTCATGCTAAAGTATGTATGCCGGAGCAATGCACAGCATTTATTAATAATACACCAAACAGTTTTAATATAATTCATTTAAATATTCGCAGTGTGAACTGCAATTTTGACCGATTCTCAGTATTTTTTGTTAGCTTAAAAATTTCTTGTGATATTGTGATCCTGTCTGAATGCTGGCTAAATACTTCGACCACCATCCCGGAATTAGATGGTTATGTTTCTTACAGCACTACTAAACCGAAAAACCAAAATGATGGCCTAATAATGTACGTAAAATCTGAATTGATGCACACCATCACTGAACCTCAAATGTTAGATGCTAGTTACTTAGTTTGTCATTTAAAACGCTATAATCTGACAGTAGTAGCAATCTATAGGTCACCCTCTCTACGGAATCATGATAATTTTAATTATGGCTTGAATGAGGTTCTTACTTCAATTGGAGCAGTCAAAAACATTATCATTATGGGTGACATCAATATTGACATCGCACCAAGTAGTCTTAGCCAACAAGCACAAGAATACCTCAATTTAGTTGCATCACATGGTTTATTGCCCTCACATAATCTTCCTACGCGCGATAATTCTTGTTTGGATCATGTATTGTTAAAATCAGATGTGAAAACAATTACGTTAGTAATCGATGCCTATATAACAGACCATAAACCTACATTTATCAATTTAGAATGGCGTAGTTTATCTGTTAGACCTAAACGCTATCGTAATATAGTGAATTACGATGAAGTCATCAGGGACATCTCTACTACGGACTTCAGTGGGATAATGAATATCCGTGATGCAGATTACGCCGCTGAACTTCTTATTACAACTATTAGATCCACTATTAATAAACATTCCAAAATGGTCAACATATCTTCTAAGCGCAGAATATTTAAACCATGGATTACCAGTGGTTTGCTTCGGTGTATTCGCAATAGAGATGACTTAGCTCGTAAATGTAAGAAAGACCCCGAAAATTATGTATTAAAAATTACTTTCGTTAGATACAGAAATTTCTGTAACAAATTATTAAAAAGACTAAAAACTGATTTTGAGAAAGCTGAACTTGTTAAGGCGCAAAATAACCCAAAAACTTTGTGGAAAGTCATAAAAAACATTACTTATACTAACAAAAATGTTTCCTCTCCCATAGAATTGCTAGACATTACTTCAGATAATCATTGTTCACTTAATTACATAAATGACTTCTTCGCTGACATAGGCCGAAAATTGGCTGAGGCAATTATCCCCCTCTCATCTACACAAGTAAATAAGTATGAACCTGGACCGCTTAATTCTTTTGTTATTCTACCTACGGATGAAATTGAGGTAAAAAATGTTATCCTTGGACTGAGGTCTGATGCAGCGGTGGGTTGGGACGGAATATCTTTAAGGCTCTTAAAAGCCTGTCTCCACCAACTTGCACCCGTCATAGCACATGTCTGCAATGTCTCTATCTCGACTGGTCGCTTCCCTAAGGCATTTAAAAAGGCTGTCGTCCTTCCTGTTTACAAGGGTGGGGACAAGCACAGTGTGAATAACTACAGGCCAATTTCTATTTTACCCGCTTTTTCCAAAATTCTGGAAAAAATACTTAATAAACGCCTAATAGGATTTCTGGAATCTCAAAACATATTGGCACCCAATCAGTATGGATTCAGAAGAGGTAGATCTGCTGAAGATGCGGTTGCCTCTCTTATAGACCATACTGTCACTAAATTGGACAATGGGATGAAGTGTTTGGGTGTTTTTCTCGACATTTCCAAGGCCTTTGACACTGTGTTTGTCCCTCTCCTCCTATCTAAACTAGAAAGCATAGGAATTCGGGGATTGACACTTGATATCTTCAAAGATTATTTAAGTGACCGACTTCAGTGTGTGAAAATAAATGACCAAATCAGCGACAGTAAATTACTAAGCTTTGGAGTTCCACAGGGCTCAGTTTTGGGCCCAACACTGTTTTTACTGTACATTAACAGCCTGTGTAAACTGTCTTTGCCAAATTGTTCCATTTTTACATATGCAGATGACACCGCGATGCTTGTACATGGGAGAGACTGGCCAGAAACATATAGACATACAGAAAAAGCTCTCAAATCTGTTATGACATGGTTTACTGATAATGTACTAACAGTAAATCTAAATAAGACCATGTTTATGCCTTTCTCCCTAAAACCCTCCTCTCTCACTTGTCTGGATTCATTAGTCCTTAAAGCGCATACAAACCGTTGTATAAATTTACTTGCACCAGCATGTAATTGCCCACAATTAAAAAAGTCTGACTCTGTTCGCTATCTAGGGATCATAATAGATAACTCATTAAATTGGAAGCCCCATCTGGAAACACTAACTTCAAGAGCTCGAAAACTGACTTATATTTTTAAAAGACTAAGACAATCGGCAGACCCTATCACCTTAAAAACTGTCTATTATGCATTATGCCAATCCATACTAACCTATTGCATTTCTGTATGGGGAGGTGCGATTAAAACTAATTTATTACAATTGGAACGTGCACAAAGGGCTGTCCTCAAAGTAATGACACTTAAGCCCTATAGGTACTCTACTACAATGCTATATTCAGATTGTAAAGTGCTCACCGTGAGACAACTCTTTGTCCTCCAAACCATCCTTAGGAAACATAAAACAATAGTATATGATCGAAATTCTGTCAAATATCGACGAAGTTATAAAGTCTGCTTAACCCAAAAGTCTCATACTACTTCAGCCCAAAGACATTTTCGAGTAATTGGAAGTCATCTCTATAATATAATTAATAAAAATTGTAATATATTTCCGTTTCCCACTACATTATGTAAAAAGAAAGTCTATAACTGGCTTCAGACTTTGAACTATGAGGAGACGGAAAAATTAATAAGAGTAAATGTATTATAATTGTATTATAATATTACACGATCTACCCTATACGTAAAACGCTCACAACGCTCACATAACTCACTTCCTTTCTTCACATATGTGTATGGTACACTTACCCACTCACACAACCATACCATACTCTCACACACATTCAATTATTAACACACATTCTAGACACGATGAGGTTTTTCTAGATATTTTATATTTTTAGTTTATGATTTATTTTCTTTTAGTTTAATATAGTAGTTTTTAAGTTTAATAGGTGACTTATCTGCCACGTTCCTTCCAAAGGATACTAAATGTGCAAACTTGTGAGGGCACTGGTACCCATAACACAAGTTAAATCTTACCTTGGGTACCAGAGTTCAATTAGTCTACTTACTTTTTGCTTATGTACATAAAAAAAAAAAAAAAAAAAAAAAAAGGATTGTCAGTGTTATGAGGCACAGGTTTGATATTTTATTGCATTAATATTTTTATAATAAGCCCTTAAGAACCAATCTGACAATTGTATCTTGAGATTATGATCACAGTGATGCTTGTTAGGCAAACTGCTTTTGGCAGTCAGTGTTATGAATTGCAGTCAGATATATTATTATATTTTAGAATACCAATTTTTTTTAAAGAACCCATAAGAACTGATCCATCTACTTTGGAATTGTCATCAAGATGGTGCTCAACAATCTACTCGTTATTGTCAGTGTTATGATGCACATGTCAGATATTTTGTTTATTAGTTATGAACCAACCTGTTAATTGTCTATTGCGATTGTCATTACGGTAGTACTTGCTCGGTAATCTGCTCGTTTTTGTCAGTAGGTGTTATGAGGCGCAGGGCAGATATATTTTATTGTATACATTGAATAATTTTTTTAAAAGAAACCCTTATGAACGGATCCCTCTACGGTATTTCGGGATTGTAACCCGGAAATTTGTTTACTTTTCGTTTTATTTGGTCAGATTTTTTTTGGGTTACACTGTTCGAATATTTTTTTATATATTCTGGCTATGTTAAATTAAATGTAATACCTACCAAATAAAAAAAAAACATTAATAGCTAAATTATCTAGTAAAGCGTTTAGTGTTGGGGCAACTGTCTATGGAAAGTTTTATCTCAAAAAATTTGACATAATCGCCAACTGTTTAGAAAACCTGGTCAAATGGTGAATCTGGTCAATACCACTTTAATGGTGATAATATTGCAAGATTTGGTCATTATGTATGTATTTTGTTTGTGTAATGTATTTAATTATGTCCTTCCGGCAACATTTTAATTCCCACTGACGTGGCTTTAATTATAAAATAGCGCAATTTAAGCGTTAGGAAAGAACAGTATAATATTATACATACCTACATACATAAATTGACACTTAGTCCAAAATGTTTTTATTAGTTAAGACAAAATATTTATTGAGTTAAATAAAAAAAATAAAACAAAACAAAACCTAATAATTGAACAGCAAATCAGTTTAGTTTAAAACAAATTAGTTCTGAGCTTTAAATAATAGAGTTTTTATCAGAAAAGTATTTTTCAATCTATTTCAAATGTATGTAAAAGTTAAATAATTTAGGAACACAGGTACTAATTATTTCCAAATAGATAAAAAGAATACGTGTGTCTAGACTTCTTTTCTATAAATATACACGATTTCGTTCCACCAAACCAAAATTGTTTGTAAAGATTCCAAAGCAAAGAGAAATCGACGCCAATTAAAATAAAACTTACTAAGTTTTGGCATTAATTTAATAAAAATCTATTATTTTGCCGTTCAAACTTTTCCAAATTACTCAGACAAGAATAATAAAATTAATTTGAAGCTAACCATTTGTTAGAAATAATAGGATCATCAAACTCAAATCTAATTTGTCTTAAGTAAGGGTCATCCCATTTAAGCGCTGCGGTAAAAAAATATTCAAGGAATTAACATTTATTTTTGCGAAAACTTTCATACTTTCCTGCTATGTTTGACCTCGTTGAGCTGGTTGGCAAAAAATAATAGGTTAAATTATCTTAAGAGGTCCAAAGGTTAGTGTAGGGGCACTGTACCATTACCTATCTGAGGTTCAGTGAGCATGCAAAGCCATCAGTCCTATACCTGACCGTTTTCCGGTCGTGTTAACTAGGCGCCCTATCGATTAATACGAATGAGGAAAATAAAGAAGAAAGAATAGAAAAAGCACCTATGTTTTGCCACACACTAGTGTTATATAATTTGTCCCGCGGGGATGGCTACTCTTCACTGAGATTGGCCGCCATGGACGAAATTTAAGTAGAACCTCGTTGGTCTAGCGATAGCGTGTTCACCCGCAGAGAACGAGGTCCTGGGTCCAAATCCAAAAAGTGATTTTGGACTTTTCTGTAAAAAAAAGAAAAAATTCTCAGCATCAGCCCGAAGTCTGGGAGCTAGTGGTATTATACCCACGTAGCGGGTATAATACCGCTAGCTAGCACCTGGAGAGCACGTAAAGCCGTCGGTCCTATACCTGACGTCTTTCCGGTCGTATCGCTAGGCGTCCCATCGGATCATAAGAGTGATGCAATAGAAAGTGCACCTGAGTTTGCGCAAATACTTGTGCACTATAATATGTACCGTGCCAACAAACGCCTGTCGCGTAATCTATTACACCTGAACAGGAAGGATCTACGCATGGTGATAGGCACAATTACCGGACACTGCACGCTAAACAAAAACCTCTTCAAGATTGGCGTCACGGACAGCCCCCTGTGCAGAGGGTGCATTGAAAATGAAGAAACACCAGCACACGTACTGCTACACTGCAAGAGCGTCGCTTACCAACGGGCAAAGTTCCTGAATGATCCGAAGACACTGCAGGAGGCCCTCAAGCCAGGCTTTCGTGGTCTCCTGGACTTCTGGATGGAACTAAGATGGTTCGAGTAGCCAAACAAGTATCACGCACAATGGCCCAATTGGGAGGCTAAGTGCGGAAACCTATCGCCCAACTAACTAACTAACTATGTACCGTGCCGATGGCTAATCTCTATTGAGACTGGCCGCCGTGGCCGGAATGCGGCTAGGAGGACATTATTTATTTATGTATTTATTATTAACTAGAAGTACATTACTTTAGTTTACCGATCTTAACTTTTTTAGCACCTTAATTCTACAGAAGGCGCGTAAAGCCATTTCAAGTGATTAAACAATTAAAAGTTAAAAGCGAACTGAACCAATTCGAAAGGCTATTATATGCACTCTTCCTTAATGACTCACTTAGACTTTAGTTCAAAAGACTTGTAATTATGATTTTAGTATACATGTACTTTATGGAGATGTTCGAAGTTCCGAAAATGTGGTCACAGATATTTTTTAGTGCCTTTCTTCTTTTATAATGTTTCGTGGGTGTTCTAGTGTTGGTAATTTAAAGTAAGTGGTTTCAAATATTATATAAAATCCTCATGATCATCATGATAAAGGCTTCCCCTAAAAATCTCCACACTGCCGGTCTTGTGCTGCTCGCATCTAGCGGCTTTCCGCGACCCTTGCAATATCGTCGGACCACCATGTAGAGCACACGCTGCGTCTTTTGGTTCCTGGTCGCCACTCAAGGACTTTTCTGTCCCAGCGGCCGTCGGTTTTACGCGTTATCTGGCCCACCCACTGCCAGTTCAGTTAGGCAATTCATTGGCCTATGTCGGCTACTTTGGCTTGCTGCTGATTTTAACGTTTCTGATTCGATTGAGCAGGGATACTCCGAGCATAGCCCTCTCCATTGCTCTTTGGGTGACCTTGAGCTTTCTTATGAGACCATTAATGGCCAGTTTTAATGGACACATAGTTTAGTGGACCAGTGTATGTACAAGTCCACTCTTTATTCCCTCACTTCCATGATTGACTGGCTGTATGACACTAAATTGAGTTTAGGCGCTGAAACGAAAGCTTTGCGTGCTTTCCAAGGCATGGGCGTGTAACAACATTTACTTCTTGACTAGGCTAGTATTTAAAATAATCACTGCTTCAACAAAGAATTTTTTCATTATGAAGGTACAAAATGAAGGCAGCATTTAAAATAAATTCTGCTAGCAGTCTCGTAATATTTGTCAAAGAGACTCTTCTTTAGTATATTTTAATTCAGTTTGACGTCAATAACGAGTTGTTTGTTTGTTCAGTGAAACTTATCTGACGAACTATTAATATAGTTTTAGCGAAACTTCATTTCCACAAAATTTGAGGTAGCACGGGGGAAATATCTTAACTCTTTCAGTGAGATTGATGACCTTTTTACATGCTTACAAATTTTCTAGACATTAGCTTTTATAGATAGAAATCAAATAATTAATAAAAACAGAATCCATAAAATAAATTTCAAATATACATATATACAAAAGGCTTAGTCTAAAGTAATCTAGCTAAACGGTCCTTAATGCGTTGAAAAAAATGTCGGCATCGCTGACAATAAGCATTGTGCCCAGAATGCTGGCAGCATTGCTGCGTTGGATGGCAATGCTTATTTTCTGTCCAAAGAATTGGCCACATGTCGCGAGAGTTCCCTTTCCTCGCATGTAGCATCAACCAAGCGTTTTGATATGTGGCGGAAAAACTCACGCTTTTGGACTCCACGGCCCAAGAGTCTTCATTCCAAAGGGCTCTTATATGTAGTGGTGTCACCTGATGTAACAGCAGTACCGGTGTTCACCATTGTGCTTAATAATAATAATTCTTTATTTGCATAGAATGTAGGTGATTACAATGTGTGATGTTAGAAATAAAAAAGATACCGAGTACATTCTGCCAATTTGGCATACAAACATTGCAATGACTTAAAATCTAAAAATAAAACTAAATAGGGAATCAAATAAATTACTAAATTAAATTACAAAACTATAATTCGAATGAATCATTTAAGTAATCCGTAACTGAGTAGTAGCACCTTTCTAGTAATAGAGTAATCAGTCTATTCTTAAATGTGTTATATGGTTGTCTTAGAAGTTGAGATGACAATCATGTATTTTTTTTATATACAGGGTAGCCGAGGAGTTGACGGTCAAACGCAAAATTAAGATTACTTTATAATGAGGAGTATCTGAATCACCTCCATGTATGTTAAACGATTTTGCATTTTTTTAACCTTTGAAAATTTATGAGTTCTGAGCTCAAACCCTAATTTTGAACTTACGAATAAATTTTAAAACAGTTCAGCAATGATCAGATAACATACTTTTTAGAGTGTTAGGTTAAAAAACCACGCAAAATCATAGAACATACATGGGGGTGATTTGGATACTCCTCATCATAAAGTTTCTATTTAGATTCTTTATTTATGTATTTTATTATTTATTAACTGCGTATTATTGCGTTTGAACATCAACATATATCAGAATATTCTACTAATCTACTGACTTGCCCGACTGTTCATCATGAAGTCGTTTGCCTTTACTTACCTTATTTAAACACGTTAATATAATCCTACATTTTGTTGATCGTCTCCATTTATATAAGCAGAGTACTAAGAACTTATAAACATAATATGTTTATAAGTTCTTAGTACTCTGCTTATATAAATGGAGACGATCAACAAAATGTAGGCACAAACTACTAAATTTTAGGGTCATATTACCTGGCTGACATTAGAAAAAACTTTTATATCTATTTATACTTAATATTATTAAGTATAAATAGATATTAAAGTTTTTTCTCATGTCAGCCAGGTAATATGACCCTAAAATTTAGTAGTTGGTGCCATTTGCACTATATAAATAGGGTAATACGTCCCTTGAAAGTAGTTTGCGCCTTATATTCTATACAACATGTATCTTAATTAACGCACATCCTAAAAATAGTTTGTTCAGAATTATTTACTAAATCGATTTATATAATTTTTATTAATATGGTAATTTTTATTCCAAAAATAATTAAAACTACAGAAACTATTGTCATATTAACCCTATACTGTTAAAACAAATTTAAATGGACCGTAAGTTAAAGTAATAAGACTTTTTAAATCGCAGTGTTATTTGTATTCATAGAAATTCCATCATTCAATACAAAATAAAGACAAGTAATGGAATCAGGCGTTACTTTGCGGAAATCCATAACAATCAAAATACAAAATCAATATTTAGTGTTAATTCCGCTAATTGTCAGTTTAATCATGCTGGGATGCAATTTGCACCGCCCTCCCGCCCGCAAAAATGTGCACATGCAAGAAGGACAATATAAAAAGCAAATTACATGCGCCAGTACGATACCCAACACGTGTTTCAGTCCTCCACGGACCATTCTCAAGGGCTGCTAACTCGTCGAGTGCTCGAAGGAGACTAAAAGCCAGCGAGGCGAGCGCTCTTTTATATACTACCAACCGCATGACAATTATTTCTAACTACCCCCAAATATTCGTAGTAAAGGAGATGAAACTAAATTTGTTTGGTCATTCAACAATGCAAAACTATTACTGCTATGTTTTAATATTTCTAATTGTTCCAACACACATAACCGGAAACTTTTATCACAACTATGTAAAATATTATACGTATTATTGTCGCCCAAGGAATGGCCAGTTTCAATTAAATGTTTGGCGTAATGAGATTTATCAGGATGGCCATTATAGGAATGGCCATCCTGATAAATCTCATTACGCCAAACAGAATTGAAATATTTCTTGCTTATCTTATGGGTAGTGATAACCCAAGTGTCATAATTGCTCAAACCGCCCAGTAGGCCTCTGACAAGGCTTAACGACTGTTATCTAATGACTACAACCGGGACCGACAGCTTAACCTGCCCTCCAAAGCACGGAGATGCTCAGAAATTAAACCACTTTGGTGGGCACCCATCTATGGACTGACCGCGAGCCTAGTTGCTTAACCTCGCCGATCGCTTACGGACCGGTGAGAGCATCTAACTATGAGCGCCTATATTTAAATATTATACAGAATAGGAAATACTGATGTAAGAGAGCGTTGTGGTGTAAAACACAAAGATCGAAAAAGGTATGATAATATTGTTTGGGCATTTAGAAATGATGAATAAAAGAAGATTGACAAAAGAAGTATACCTGGCCTGTGTGAATGGTACAACTGGAAGGGGAAGACCTCGTAGAAAACCGGATACATTCTCAAGAAAGGCCAGGTCAGAAGTATCCTAAACCGGCGAGAATGTATGAAGAACATAATGGCAGTAAACGAGGCAAAAGGGGTGTGACAAATGGAAATCCATTGTCTCTGCCTACCCCAATGGGAAAAAGGTGTGAGTCTATGTAAATAAGTATGTATTTAAATATATTTTTTATAAAAATATGCCTAGCCCTTATTTGTTCTACAAAAAAAAGTTCAAACGATGTCAAAAATAGACGTTTGTTCCCATTTATCCTACACAACCAGGGTAAAGTGAGTATAACGATAAAGTTATTTGCCCCTATTTGCCCCATAAAGACAGGGTAATACGGCCCTAAAAATGCTTGCCGCGTACAAGTGTGAACAGAGTCATCGTTACAAGTTTCGTCAAAGCAATCAAAAGTTTGTTTTCTTTTTCTCTTTTGCTTCGTATTCTGATAAAGTAGGACTGTTGGACAAATGACTTTATTATTCACAGGCGGCGCCTGAATTGATTTGTCTGATATTCGATATCGACTTAACTTATATCCTCCGATATTGCGCAATATAAATATTTACAATATTACTTATTTGTATCACATAAACAAATGATATTCGAGTGAATATAGGCCATGGTGGCCAATCACAAAGTAGTAATGACCCGCGGAGATGGTACTCTCCATTGAGGCAGGCCGCCATGGGCGAAATTCAACCAGTCAAGTTACTTATTTGAATTATGTATCGCGGATATATGTAAAGCCCAGCGGATAAATGAATATTATTATTTATTTATATATTTCTAAAAGTACACATGTGGTACAGACGCCAGCACATCAAGCTACCCCAATTGAAAGTGAACCTTATGCTTATGTAATATAGTTGAAACGCGATAATAGAAATTAGACAGATTGAGATAGATGGATGTGGATGTGTGTACACAAAAATAAAGTCCTTTCTCTTAATATGCTAACAAACACACGACATGTTTTTCTACACTCCTGTTCCATTCGGTTGCCTGGAAGAGATCGCACCTAGCGATAAGGCCGCCATTTGTATAATTTTATTAAACATAGTTCCTTTACGTGTAATATTTTTTAGTATATAATAAAAAGTTGCTTACTTAATACTCTTCATTAGATATATTATAATATTGAAAACAATAACTAACTATAAATGTAATAAATAAATTAAAACTAAACTAACATAGATATTGGAAATAGATTAAAACTACGTACAAACTAAAACTATCATTATAAACTTAAAATAAAAATACTAAATTACAAATAAAAGAATAACTTATAGATAAAAAACCGCTTTCAAGTCACCATCTGCGGGTAAGGTGCCCATAAAGCTAAGCACGTTACCTCTTTGGATCGCAAGGCTTATGCGTTGGCCGAGGTACGTGCCAGCTCTTTGATCACCAGAGTGTTAAGTCGTATAATTCGTTTGGACAACTCCTTGACAAAGGACCGTGCTTATACTCTTCATTTGAAAACGATTGTTCAAAGCTGCTGTAGAAAACGAAATTAATCCGCCCGTATTGACTCCCACCTGGCCAAAATTTTTATTGAAATTTAATAATCTCCTAAAACTAAACTGTATTGACAGACTCTATGGTCAAACGGTAACGTGTTGAACCCCAGAAAATTAAGTGCACGATTCATATCCTCGGTTGTGTAAAAGTATTCTTAGGATTTCTCTGCCTAGAAAAGTTCCCAATAGAAGTCAATAGTCTGGACAGCGGTTAATACAGTCGCCTCACCACTCCATGTTCCGAGTCCAAATCCCGCACAGGACAACTATTTATGTGACTCATAAACAGTATTTCTGAGTCTGGATGTACTTTGTGTCAGTCAACTATATTTTTGTAAAGTCAAGGGCTATTGTGGAGATCCTTGGGGGAGCCCTTTGTCCAGCCGTGGACGTCTTTCGGCTGATATGATGCTGATGATGATGAAAGTACACCGAGATACAGGGAAACATCTGCAAAGTGCGGGAGAGGCCTTATAAAAAATCCATGGTATTTGTGGCCTGAAACCCCAAAGGTATAAACTATTTAAGCACACAGTTCTGCACTATATTTGACCTGTGTAGTGTACTACTTACTCCTAAAATTGTCCACCGTAGCCAAAATTTAGCCAGGTACAAGATTTTTGAACACCGTTTTATAATTTACAAGTACTTATGCCAGATGCTCTCACCGGTCCGTTAGTGGCTAGGCTCGCGGTCAGTCCATGGATGGGTGACCTCTAGTGGTTTAATTTCCGAACGTCGGGCACGTTAGGCTGTCGATCCAGGCTGTAGCCATTAGGCAACAGTCGTTATAAGCCATGTCAGAGGTCTAATAGGCGCACAATGGGCAAATATTTTTTTTGTGGAATTAATGAATAAGTGTAAGATAATAACATACAAGAGGTTTCATTTATAAAACTCTTGAACATATCGAGAAAAAAATATGTTTTTCTCCATACATTATTTCTTCAATTTTTTTTTGGTGAATGTTACGATTTCGTGAAAAGTGTTGTTTCGACAATCGTTTATGAACGCACCTTTATCTGCCCGTATGAAAAAATTCAGCCCCAAATTTTGAACTTGGGCCCTAAGTCCACTGTATTCAAAATCCGACCCACTGTGGGGCGGCTTCAACAATAGTCTGGATAGCGGTTAAGACAGTAGCCTCGCCACTCCGTGTTCTGGATCCGAATCTCACACAGGACACCTATTATCTGACTCATAAACAGTTGTTCTGGGTCTGGATGTACTTTGTGTCCGTCAATTATATGTTTGTGAAGTACCCCGCGATACAGGGATACATCTGCCCAGTGTCCACTACACTGGGCAGATGTATCCCTGTGTTTAAAAACTAAATAAAACAAATCTATGGTTTTTGTGACCAGATCTATGTTTAAGCACACAGTTCTGTACTTATTTTTGGCGGTTTCAACAACTCTGATAATCACTGCCCACTATGGTAATCACTGCCCACACGATAAGTAAGTTTTTTTTGTCTACAGGAAACTCCGTGTCATCACGAACTACTTCGTCGTGTCTCTCGCATTCGCCGACATCCTGGTCGCGATGGTGGTGATGCCGTTCAACTTCAGTGTCCAGTTCTACAACTCCTGGCTCTTCGGCACCACCATCTGTGACCTGTGGAACTCCTCGGATGTCTACTTCACCTCCACCTCTATACTGCACTTGTGTTGTATTTCGGTGGATCGGTATTACGCTATTGTCAAGCCGCTGAAGTATCCTGTTAAGATGACCAAGAAGGTAAGGAAATAACTTTATTTTGGTTTGTTTATAATATCCTGGGCCATTATTTACACACGGCCATCTGATCCCAAACTAATCAGAGCTTGTACTATGGAAAGTACTACTAGTTTTCTTTTGTAAATAAATTGTTACATAGATAATTACACCCAGACTCAGGACAAACAGACATGTTCATGCACACAAATATTTGTCCTGGGTAGGAATCAAACCCACGATCTCCTGCCACGCCAACAGGCCCGTCTAAATATGTTCAGTTATAGATTCACTTATAGAACAGAGACGTGGTTGCTTACTATGAGCTTTAAGAGAAGGCAAATCACCTGAAGAGCAACGGAGATGGCAATGCTCGGAGTATTAGCTGCGAGATTGAATTACAAATGTCGAAATCCGCAGGTATAGCCTGCAGATTTGTCGAGCTGAAATGAAAGTAGGGCACATCGAACCAACGGGGGTTGAGAGCTTTATGAGTAGCGACCTTGAATTAGTTAAGCAGCATGGACGAGTTGGACTGATGATGTCGTGCGGGTGCAATTGTGGATTGTGTCTATCGGCTGTAATGAAAAATATATGTAGCTTTATACGAATTAAATTATGATAAAAATTAACCCGTGGCTATGGTTTTAAAAAGAAATTGGACTGTGGCCCCTGCCCTATAAGTGAGGTGCATAATTTACATCTACCCGCTGGACGGGTGAGTGGTGTTAAAAGTGTTAAACAAAGAATCTATTGAGAAAACAAATTAGTATCTCTGTATCTAGTCTAAGGGAGAACAAATTAGTATTTTATTATTTTTTCATTTAATAAATACCATGATTGACAATTTGCTAACCCAATCGAAAAAAATGCCTTGCAATCTTATACACTAATGGCCCAAATTATGGCAGTTAAAGTTATTTCATGTATGAAATTGCATTGCTATTTATGCAGAAATATATATTTTTATTAATATTATTGCATAATGTAGGATATTGTAAAAATAATACTGATGATTCGTCAGAATATCAATACTATGTAAGTCTTGTACAAATTGTTTAAGTGCTCATTTAGAAGTACAAATCTATTATGTTATAAGAAAATTCTTATTTAATTCTAGCATACTTTTTATAACTGCTAAGTGCCTAAAGTATTCAATTAATTGGATTTACTTTCAAAGCTTTATAATGTAAGTAATAGCACATTAAGCCAACTAAAAGAACTTTTTGCGACTGGATGGCAAGATGCATCTTTTTTAATTTTATTAATTCATTAGTAGAGTCCCTAAAATTATCAATCCAGCTTTATTTTTTGTGAGCATCTCAAATTCAATTAAAATCTTCATCGATCATAAATCACAAACGGTGGCATTAAACTTTGACCTTTGGCATGTAACTGCAAACCATTACTAGTAAAAAAAATTGCAGCATAAATATAAAGAAAAATTCTATGAAATAACTACAATACATACATAGACTCACGCCTGTTTCCCAGAGGGGTAGGCATTTATCACGAACGGATTTCCATTTATCACGATCTTTGCACACGTCTTTTGCCTCGATTACTGTCATTATATTCTTGACGGCGACAAATATCAGAATCAGAATATCATCACCCCATCTCATCCCGTGGGGGGCGTAGAAGTCGACCCGAGGGAATATCTAACAGAGGACGGGCAGCAGCTTCCTTCTGATTACTATGACCATCTTACTGCGATCGCCAACCCGCCTGCCAAGCGTGGCGATTATGGCATATCCCCCCAAGACGATTCTTGAGGGAGGCTTGTCCAGCAGTGGACTTATTTAGCTGTAATGATGATTCTTCATACATGCTCGCCGGTTTAGGGTACTTCTGACCTGTCCTTTCTTGAGAATGTTCGATGAGGTCTTCCCCTTCCGGTTGTTCCATTCACACAGGCCAGGTATACTTCTTTGGTCGATCTTCTTTCATTCATCCTTTCTAAATGGCCAAACCATCTCAGAATTCCTTTTTCAATCTTTGTGACTACATCCTCTTTCACACCACAACGCTATATATATATATATATATAATTCTGTCTCTCAAAGTCACACCACACATACTTCTCAGAGCTCTCATTTCCACTGCATTTATTTTACTAAATAACTAGAAGATGTTAATAAAACTTGAACCTGTAATAAATTATTAACTTCATAGAAATTTTTAAAAGGAATTATAATTTTACTGAGTTTTAATTAAGAGCTGTTGGAACTTTCTTGAAAGGAAATCGATGGAGCAAAGATGTGTCAGTCCATTTTTTACCGCTGAAACTTTCAAGTTTTCTTTCTACCCTGTTGATCTAGTGGTTGGTGTCCCTGACTGCTAAGCAAGAGGTCGTGGGTTCAAATCTCACCCGGGACAAGTCTTTGTGTGATGAGCACGATTATTTTTCTGGATCTCGGTGCAATTTATCTATACAAATAAATAAAATTGGAGTGTCTGTTTGTAATATTGAAATAACCGAGTTTTACTACATAAATATGAATATATATACGGTACATACACCAAAATAATTTTTTTTACAATTTTTGTCTGTCTGTCTGTCTGTTTGTTCCGGCTAATCTCTGAAACGGCTGGACCAATTTTGACGGGATTTTATTGGCAGGTAGCTGGTGTAATAAGGAGTAACTTAGGCTACTTTTATTTTAGAAAAAAACTTTTATTTTATCAAAAAACAAAATCACACACACACACACACACAACTAGTCTACAATAATTATATGTATTTATTTAGAAATATGTAAGTATGTTTATCAGTTGTCTGGTTGCCGCTGCCGTAGTACAGGCATTGTCAAGTTGGGCATCAGGTGACGATGTGTTAGTCCCAGGTTACTATTTTCAATATTACTTGAAAATAAATAAAATTGATGGAAGGATGCCAGGTATAACATGATGTATTGATCAGTTTCCACGCTATTTATAATGATAGAGTTGTCTTACTGGCTAATTTCAATAGAAATTAAAAGTCTACGTGGGACATACTTTGTGCACAAGTGTGTATTTAACATGTTTATTACGTAACATGGATATTACGGACACTACGAAGTCTACTCTAGCTTATCTCTTATAAAGTACCATAGTTAGGTACATGAAAGTTCAACATAATGTTTTTAAACTTTCGCGATTTGTACACATTTTTATATACTGTGGACACGGGTCTCATCGCGATAAAGATTTAGGTAAATCATTACCTTGGTTACCCGACGTTTCGGCATGGATTGCACCAGCCGTGGACACGGGTCGATTGGTGTGGCTCGGCAGCGTCGTCTCCGTGAAGTTCGGGTTTCGGTATCTACCCTCGCATGTCTTGATATTTTTCATTTTCCTTTGATTTACCTAAATCATTATCGCGATGAGACCCGTGTCCACAGTATATAAAAAAGTTGAATATAAGTTTTATTTTCATTTCTCTATGTTCTCATTCATTAGTGGTATGAAATGTGCGACCAGCCCACAAGACCGGAGAGGGATCAGGTCAAAGGCTTTGCTCTACGAGACTCATACGAAATCATGCAGTCAACCTGGCTTTTAGCTGCTACTTGACTTTCCAGAAAATCGTTATCTGATTTATTCGTTGTCAGGTTTATTTTATAAAAATAATTATTTAACAAGCCATCACGCCCGGCTTCACTCAAATAAATCATCCATAATTAATGTTTTAGGTATGTTTGTTTTTGTATGACTCTGACAAAGTGTATGTAAAATTTTGTATTCTCCAGTGCAGTAGTCAAAACATAATAGCTTAACAAACAATCTGACAAATACATATTTGCACTCAAAGTATTAGTTAGACGTCAATAGATAAGATGAGCATGCGCATAATTTATAGGACTCACATTCTTCTTTTCTTTACAGATGGCATACGTTATGTTGGCAGCAACGTGGCTATGCCCAATCACAATTTCGTATGTACCAATATTCATGGGTTGGTACACCACGAAAGACCACCTCATCGATCAGCCGTCTGACCAGTGCGACTTCAAAGTCAACAAGCCCTACGCAGTCATATCCAGTTCTATCTCATTCTGGATACCGTGTACTATAATGCTGTTCACATACTACGCCATATTCAAAGAAGCAAACCGGCAAGAAAAGAATATTCATGCGAGAGCTGGTAATGCAATGCTTATGCACAGACACTCGAGAGAAGTGGGCGATAAGAATGGTGCCCTTCATATAAACGCAACAACACCTACCAAAGATAGAAACATCCTGAAAATGAAGAGGGAACATAAGGCAGCCAGAACTCTCGGCATTATTATGGGTGCCTTCATCCTCTGCTGGTTGCCTTTCTTCCTCTTCTACGTGTCAACATCCTTATGTGACACCTGCAAGTGTCCCGACGTAGTAACAGTGATAATGTTCTGGACTGGTTATTTCAATTCGGCGCTAAATCCCATAATTTACGCGTATTTTAATAGAGACTTTCGTAATGCATTCAAAAATACTTTGGCGTGTGCATTTTGTAGTTTTTGTAAACGAAGTGCTTCTGATTTGGATGCTATGGAGCGGTTAGACAGGAGGGGTTCCGCGCAATTGAGGGTCCCGGTGGCTTCGAGAAGAGCGTCGGATTTGGCATCACTTTGAATATCGCCGACGTGCGATGTGACTTCAGTTTGAGAGGCCTAGTGACATCTCAACGAAATATTTAAGGACTAAATGTACTTATTTCCAAAGTCGATGAGATTTATTTTACTGTCGTGTTAGATAAAATTTCTACAATGATACATACGTAATTACGTGTTTATAATCTAAGTAATTAATTGATTTTGCAAAAATGAATTACGCATCTTATTTTAATTAAGTGTTGTAGAAAAAAGTTATATGTGAAATCCTAAACGTGAATTCATTTTTACAATTTTGCTAATAAAAATAGGTAGTATATTTATTATAATAATTAAATAATTTATGTAGTTTTTTTTAACAAAGACACTTATTTTGGTACGTACGTACCCAAAATAACTCTGGGTTAGAAATCTTAGCACAAATGGAGGTGTGTCTTTTTTTATTTAATTATCTAGTAAATTTCATTAGAATATCATATACTAATTTTGTTGAAGCAGTCTAGGCAGTAAACAGTTTAATTTTATAATGTTGCACTGTCACTTCGCAATTAATTTTACATTATTATCGATACTATAATTTATTATGCACTATAGCTAGTCGCAAAGTATCATGATAATTATTTAAAAATGAGCAAGTAACAAATTATATGCTGAAATTGTTATATGAAATTCTATTTCTGGAGACCACTGTTGCGCCAAGTGGAAAGAAATTTCTGGCTGCACTAAGTCTGCATCAAAAAGCGAAAAAAAAATGGCCAATAAATAACTAATAAGTTTTGCATCAATCAATTCTGGGGCATAGGATTTTATAAAAAATGAAAATGCCTTCAAAGTTTCTTCTCAAGCTTAAGAAGAATTATTTAATGTTATCCATACAAATATATTTTTAGTTATTTATTTCGAAGTTAAAGTTAGAAAAATCGAAGGTCGGGTTTAGAAAGTGAAAATAAATATACTTCTTAAGTAATTTTTTTATCAGTTTGTCACACAGTCAGAGCAATTTGTTTGTTTGACATTTTGTATAAAAAACTCAAATTCACCATTGAATTCTATTTTCTATTTTTATTTTTGCTGCATTCACTCAATGTTATAGAACAAAAACTTTTTAGAAGCGTGTTAAACAATATATAAAACTGGGATATCCATATTATATTTGCACACTTATTACGAGAGTAAACAAAGCGCTTTCTACTTATGTTTTATGAAAATGATATGATATTACTTCGTATTTAAAAGAAAAATGATGTGTAAGCGTGCAGTTCCAGTTTTAAATTATGAAAGCCGAATGCGGAGTATGAGATTTGGTTCCTATTATTAAAAAAAAACACTATAAATTTTTTTTTTCTGTGAAGAAATTAAAAACCGTCTATATATCAAAAGGAAAACGTTTTTGTTACGTCTTATAGCTGTTTAGTTTGGTGTACTAAAAGTTTTAAAAAGATGGAATTAAAGTGCAACTACAAATTTTCACAACATTAAGGTCTATCTGATCATATCAGTGATAATCTTACAAATTTAATTGAACATCTTTTCTTGCAAGTATTTTATAGAATACTATAACTATGTAAAAGTTATAACCAACTTCCCGTTCATATTCGGTAATTTAATTTATACGATAACCATTGTCAAAATATACGTTTATTAGCCATTGCCCAGTATTGTTTACTATTGTGTCAAAAAATTGGCAATGTGACCTAAGTTATGATGATCTTAGATAGAAAAAAAGCATTAATCAATAAAGATGCTACTAGTTATTATAATTTATAGTATCGCAAAAACTATCTGTAAACAAGTTTTGAAAGGATAACAGAATTGAATAGGTATGTATCCAATTAATGCAATGTAAATAAAGAACCGAAGTGTTCTAAATAACATTTAAGAAATCAGATGTAAATATTGTGTCTTAAATTCACTAAATGTACATTAATTCAATTTGTGTATTTCAATCATGTCATTAAGAGTTTTGCTCAGGAATTCAGCAATAAAAATGAATGTATGTAATGTAGGTAGTTTAGTAAAAGTCATTAATAAATGTACAGCATAATATAACGTTCCCGGAAAGGGCATCTTTAAGTCTTTACGTTCGTATGACGTCACTTTTATTTACTTTTACAATCATAACAAGTTTACAAGACGTCAGGAATATCATTTTATTTTCGTTTTGATGCCAAGTTCATCAACATAAACTATAATATTTTGAAGTAAAACTAATTTGGGCACGTTTGACTAATTAGGGCTCCCAATGGGAGCAAGATGGTAAATGCGTGTCACAAAAAGTGTGATCGGCGGGCGGAAGTTGAGAGGGAGATATTACTTAGTGAAGATAGAAACAGAGAGAGAGTTACGTTTCGTATATTACTGTAGGGGAAAGTAAGTGAAGTGCGAGTACACATTTTCTTTCTCTCTCTTTCTCATAGATGGAGCTATAGAAGTTTTATTTCGTCGGGTGATTTTGTATCACCCGTCGAAGTAAAACATCTATTGCACACTTGTTTTTTATGGAAAGTCAACTTCATGAGTACACATTTAATATGATTACAGCGTACTTTATGTTGTTTGCTGGATCATTATCATCATCATTGCATCATCGCCAGCAGCTCAACGGACTTAGATCATATTGGAAATTTTCGGTTTTGTGGTTTCTCTTATTTATATACTACAACGGTTTCAACTCTTGGTACTAGTTTTTCACTCCCTTTAATTGTCATCCATCCCAAAGGGAGTTTTAAAATAGCGTCTTGCGATAATATCGACATTTATACACGTCAATTTGGACTAAGAAGAATATTTTATTCTCTATCTGAAACGTCGCATTAACCTATAATTAATGGAACTTTCATCCATTAAATCAAATTCAATTTATCTATGGTTTCAAGAAATACGGTATGAAAGTTTTATTTAACGGTGAGACAAAATTTGCTGATTCTCATTTGTATAAAAATTATATAATTTTGACTTTTATTAGATTTATTTATATAGAAGTCTTAATTATTAAAAAAATATATTGAGATTCGCAATAATAGTGTATTATACAATATTTCAAACAATTTCTCAGTGACACAACGCCTCCTCAGTCTTATTACTGTATTAAAATAATGATAGAGTACTTGCTTCCTGGTTCTACTGTTTTTGTCTATCAAAAATAAAAAATAATATCATTCCATAATAAAAAAAACATGTTAGTCATTTTCTGATAATAAGCAATTCATTGTAGAGGTTTTGTATTACGGGCCTAACTAATGATTTATTTATTAATGAGGCCAAACTGTAAATAATAGGCAATTATTAATAAAATAAAATACAATATAATTGAATAATTGTAGTTAGCTATATAGCCTAAGATGTAAGTTTAACACTAAATGTAGGTAATATTTAGTTATAAAATATTTATGTAAGTAGTAAAAACGAAATAATGTAAATCGATTTAAATCAGTAATTTGACGTTATATTGAACGTGTTTTAATGATTGGTTTTAATTGTGCTGAACACTTAATGTATCAATAATGTCAGTAGTAAATGATTGTTTAAACAAAAAAAAATGTTTTTACCAAAGTCAATAGAATGTTGATTTAATTTATTTTGACATTTTATTAGTAACTATATGTATTACACGAACAAAGTTTAGGTAATAATTGTAATAATTAATAAAAGTACATAATTTATTAGATATAATGTTGTAAATAAAATAAATCATAGGTAGTCATTCAGACTTGTAGATATTAAGTTATAAATTAGTTTTAACAGTCACTTAGTATTAAAATACGATTTTATTTAAATTTATTAAATAGGAAGATACTATAATGGGGACAAATAACGCTTCAATAGAGAAAAAAAGGATTTTTAAAATATAATTATTGATGTGCTACGGTAAATAACAAACCCGTTAGATTTGATGTGTTAGTGTTGTGTCAAATATCATCGTTTTTAATATTTATAGTTATATGGCATCACTAACTTGACTAATTAATCTAATAACACTATTAGCTTTTCGGTATTTATGATTTTATCAAAGTCTCAGCACAATTTTTTACTAAATAAAAGGAAATATACGGGTATTTAATAAAATAAAATAAATTTATTTCATTTTACCTAACATGTTTATACATTACTAATTTCGAGTAACGAGTGGATGAATGAATAATATCATCATCAATATCATATAATTATTTTATCTGTACCTACTCTTGTTCCAAATTAATGATATTTTGTTGGAGACTACAATAATTGATGTGCTAATTATTTACGATATGTTGGTTTATTTTAGTTAATATGGGCAATATTACTCGCAACTAGTTATGTATTAAATCAACAATCGATAAAATTTTATCGTGTTAATCGTACTTTAAATGCTAAGAATATTTTTTAAATTATTTTCAATGAGACTTTGATAAAGACGTTACTAAACACTTGTTTCCTCTTGAAGTCCGGAAATGGCATATTTTATTAATTTTTGTCGTGTCAATGTCCATATTAAGCCTTAGCTTGTATTTCCGCATTCTCATAAATAAACAGGAAGTGTCGTTTGAAAAAAATAAAGTAATATTCTGATAAACTTCATTAATAGAAATGTCATTCAATATTACATTATATTTTGAATTATTCACCAGATTATTTTATTTTTAATAATGATAAAATAACAATAAATTTTAATTATAATAAATAAAATAAAAATAATTACGTTTAAAGAAGATCAGTGTTTTAATGTTTATTTTATTAGATTAAATTGCTGAACAAAAAAGTATGTAAATATTATTTATTTATTTCAAACTGCACTTACCAAAATGTTTGCTATTGTAAATTCAATGTGTCTTCCTTTTGAATAAGTAAATTTAGGCTCAAAGTATATGTAAAAAATCTAGATGAGTATAGCGTGTAAAAACGTTAGTGAAAACTATATTATATCCCGTTTTAGCATTACAGTGTGTGCGATAAATATGTGAATGAGCACAAGAGCTGTAATAGTGTAACTATTGTAAAAAAGTAATAATAAATGGTTGTGACTTCTATAGATATTACAACTAACTTTCTAACAATATGAGTCATATCTGAAATAAATTTATTTTTCCAAAACTTAACTTCCAAATTTTTACTAAAATTTCTACTGTAAATATTCTAAATAAAAATGGAATCAAAAATCAATTATTTATCTATGACTTTCATCTGACCTCTATTTTGTTTTTAAGATCCGTCCATTATTGTTTAGTTGATTTTTTAAAATCTCTGTTTTCCGCTAGATAACCTTATAGCTTGTGATTTCAATATAATATGTGTTAGAGATTTGTAGGCGAATATCAATGTGGAATTCAATGTTTGTCACTTTTAAATATAGATAATAATGAATAAAAGATTTGTATTAACAATAATTATTTAGATTTATGTTTCTCGTAATAGATATACCAAATAGTCAACAGTGATCTAGTTAAACCAGCAATACCCCCGATTCTATCCAAACCTACAAAAGTATTTGTAATATCATTGCTTTTCTTTCTAAGATAGTTGTTATGAAAAGGACAGGGTCTTTAATTGGACCAATTTTTATGGCCTATACCATAGCCAGATGCCTTCACCGGTCCGTAATTGATCGGTGAGGTTAAACTAGGCTCGCAGTCAATCCAAAATGAATTAATTTCATAGCCTCTCCATGCTTTGGAAGGCACGTTAAATTGTAGGTCCCAGTTGTAGCCAGTACTACTAGATAAGAGTCATTAAGCCATGTCAGAGGCCTACGGGGCGGCTTGAACAACTCTGATACTTGGGTCACATGGATCACACTGTCCATACGATAAGTAAGTTGTGATACGTTAGAACCTGTCAGCCAATAATGTCTACGGTGCGCATATTATAAACAGTTTTTAATGTTTTTTGTACGCCCTGGTCTTTTCATACGCGCTATATTAGTCATTGCGGATAGCGCAAGAGCGGCAATTGTGGAGATGTTTGGGGAAGGCCTTTGTCCAGCAGTGGACGCTGATATGATGATGATGATGGTATTAGAAAGAGATGCAATGATATTTAATTTGGTTTATATGTAAAAGGCTGAAACGCCAGCAATATTTCGTAATAAAAATTGCATATACTGTATTTAAATATTAAGTAGAGCAGTGATTAGAATAGTTTCTTCAGAAATAAACCCTTGTGTGTCTATTTGTACAGTCAGCAGAGTTAATACGAGTACAGTTAAAAAATGTGCATAACAGTTAACTGCAAAAGACAGGCTGGTTGGTTTGGGTGTACTTCTGTACAGTATTTCAAACCTTAAACGGTGATAGCCACAAGTTCTTTATGTCTTCTCCTAAGACCCTGAGAGCAGTTGGCAAGTACTTCAGTAGAATTTTAAAGAAAAGGCCTTATAGTCACCTGGGTTTTTACTTTTTTATTTTTACAGAGTCAGGGTTCCCCCCTAGAATATTTAATAATGAACTTATCCATCAGAAGGTTGACCCAAAGATATCACTTAAAGTGATCAAAGTACTATAGTAGAATACTAAACTCCAACAGGAAAACAACAAAAATACATTGATTAATAAAAACATGTTGATAGTATAACGAGCGGTCTTATCACCATGTTGTTTATAGTAAAGTATAACTGGCAGTCTTATCATCTTATACTTTAAATCCAATGAAATTTCGTTATTTTCAATGTTTGAATTACATTTTCAAACAGGAAAACAACAAAGATACATTTATTATTAAATTTATGATTATAGTACACCCCGCAATCTTATCACCATGTTGTTTGTACTAAAGTATAAAGAACATGATGATAAGACTGCTAGTTAAGCAGTCTTATCATCATGTGTTTTATATAATTTTTATTTTCATCTTTGATTGTGTACAATAACAAGTATTCTACTACCATAACTGTGTACAATATACGTAAATATTGATGCAACTGACTGTATGTACAGGGTGTTTACTTAGTCGTGTAAATCTTATCCCACCATATCTACCGTGTGCGTAGTCGACTTAAGAATTTTTTTATATTGTATTAAAATTTTAAGTCTAAAAACTTGAAAATCTTCTTCATTTTGAATTTAGACGAAGATGCAGTTTTAACACGACTAAGCAAACATTCTATATAGGGTGATTGGTAATTTATCCCCAGTGAATTAACACGCCATGATTATATTTATTTTAAGAAACAACTTTTCCAAATAAACATTAAAACTGATGATAAAGGATATTTGTTCAAGTGCCGTCTGGGAAACAGGCGTGAGTCTATGTATATATGTAAGAACATTAAAATTACTTAAGTTACAAATACCGCCGTTTTAAGAAGCTTATATCTACAAAACTAATTATGTGATAACAACGGTTACAATGGATTTAAGATCATAAATATGCCTTTATTGTTCAATATAATTAATGAAGATTTGCCTGTGACTTCTGCGGGCTTCTGTAGGCGTATGCGGTGTATTCTTGCGAATTCAATTTTTATTTTTTTATTAATAAACATCCTAGTTAGGATTTTAATTTATTAACAGTAATTTTAAAAAGATGAAAAGTACCACTAAAACTTATAAAAATAATATAATAAACTGTCGCCGATATATTTTATATCGATATTAAAATCAAAATGTCATAATCCATCTGTCTTGGGTGTAGTAAATACGCTCAGATATATATTTTATAATCAAATAGATGCCTTCGTCACAAGTAATTTAGAAATTTAAAAACATCAGCTCTGAGCAAATATGACGTGAATACGGAATCATCAAAAAGATGTCTTATCGCAAAATGTACGGCGTGAACCTTGACTAAGCCTTTGAGTTTTTTTTTATTTCCTATATGATTAAAATGTATAAACCGGTGTGGTAAAAAAGCATTGCTAGTAGTTTATATATACATATTATATTGCATTTTCTCAAAAAAAATTGTACAGACATACATTGTGTTAAATTACCGGTCACCAATTATATATCACCCTATATTTATAATTCTTTAAAATTTTGCGTATTTTAGGCAAATGTTGGATATATGTTTTACATAGTTTTTGTTTGTTGATTTTTACAAAGAAATACATTAGTGATATATATATTTTAGTTTAATATGTATATTTATCTGTTGTATCCTACGATACTGTGATAGTCAAAATGTCATATTTTTATCAAATGTTAGATCACAGATTTTATTAAGTTGATATTCGTACTAGTTTATAAAGAGTTTGTACTAAAAATAATAACTTTTAATTTATTATGTAAAGTTGTAAATATTCATTTTATTGCCATACGTGATAAAGTATAGAAGAAATATTATTTAATTAATGTTTTATTGCTATTATAAAATTGTTTAAATTATTTGAAAAATAATGATGCGTGGTGCGACTTTAACCATTAGGTATATACCAAATATGTGCGTGTAATCAAATGCTTTTGCAAAAATAAACGAAAATTGTTTCATATACAAATTTATATTGGTTTCATTTATAAAAATCACCTCCACACATGACGTTTTTTAGTGTACCTGTCTTGATATTTTTCTGCATAACTTAAGAGATTCCTTATGAGTGGTAGGGCACAGAGGCCAGCCAGGTGTCCAAAAATTGCTGTTTTAATGTCAATCTTACTCTAAATTTCTTTCCGCGTCATCTTAAAAGTGCATAGTTGCCAAAATTTTTATTCATGATGGCGCTTGAAGATCCCTCTGGATCTGCGAGCATTTTGTGATTTCCTCGCACAAATGGCTAGTCTCTATTGAGTTGATTTACGCTGTTAGGCCATTAAAATATAATTTAACCTTGTACTAAATTTTGTGATTTCCTCGCACAAATGGCTAGTCTCTATTGAGTTGATTTACGCTGTTAGGCCATTAAAATATAATTTAACCTTGTACTAAATTTTGTGATTTCCTCGCACAAATGGCTAGTCTCTATTGAGTTGATTTACGCTGTTAGGCCATTAAAATATAATTTAACCTTGTACTAAATTTTGTGATTTCCTCGCACAAATGGCTAGTCTCTATTGAGTTGATTTACGCTGTTAGGCCATTAAAATATAATTTAACCTTGTACTAAATTTTGTGATTTCCTCGCACAAATGGCTAGTCTCTATTGAGTTGATTTACGCTGTTAGGCCATTAAAATATAATTTAACCTTGTACTAAATTTTGTGATTTCCTCGCACAAATGGCTAGTCTCTATTGAGTTGATTTACGCTGTTAGGCCATTAAAATATAATTTAACCTTGTACTAAATTTTGTGATTTCCTCGCACAAATGGCTAGTCTCTATTGAGTTGATTTACGCTGTTAGGCCATTAAAATATAATTTAACCTTGTACTAAATTTCCCATCAAATTCACTCTTTTATAAAAATAAATATGCCAAAAATAGAGTTCCTCCTGCGGCGGGGTTTTACGTTCTAGGCCGACAGAGTTCAGGGCGACAGAGAAAGGAACCTCCTCCAAAAGAGCAGTTCCCATAATTGCTGCCGTGATTATCAGTATCTATTATTATTCTTACCATGTTTCACATTGTTCGGCGGTCACCCATCTATAGACTGATCGCATTACCTCGCTGATCACTTACTGATCGTTGATTACAACTATAAGTGCATCATCAATCGCGTAGCATATGTGTAAAAAAGCCAAAAAACAAGGTTTTTACTAATAAAATAATGAATTTGATGGGAAATTTAGTACAAGGTTAAATTTAGTACAAGGTTAAATTATATTTTAATGGCCTAACAGCGTAAATCAACTCAATAGAGACTAGCCATTTGCGCGAGGATTAATTTCGTAATTTAATAGTACTATAATCAGTACACAAGTATGTGCGAAATAAATACCTTTTTTTGCATTTTTTACACATATACTACTCGATCGATGATGCACTTATAGTTGTAATCAAAGATCAGTAAGTGATCAGCGAGGAAAAGTGAACAGTCTTTAGATGGGTGACCGCCGAACAATGTGAAACATGGTAAGAATAATAATAGATAACAATAATAAAAGCAGTAATTATGGGAACGGCTCTTTTGGAGAAGGTTCCTTTCTCTGTCGCCCTGACCACTGTCGGCCTAGAGCGTCAAACCCCGCCGCAGGAGGAACTCTATTTTTGGCATATTTATTTTTATATTATTGTTTTTTCAATTTATTATAGGCACAAAAATAAACCAGTACACCATTAGAACTGACTATTAAAAGAAAGCTGGTATATACGTAACTTAGTACCCAAATTGCTTTGCCACTATAATGTTCTGCTTTCATGAGCGCCAGGATTTTCGTTTTGCTTCACTACTGCACAATTTCTGTTATTACTGTGATACGGATAGCTCCAAATTCCATTTGAACGTAAAAGCAGGTCAATCTATCAACTAGCTATTCAAAGTGCTCCTGTCTACATTTCAGCCAAATTCAATGGTGTCTATCAAACTACACAGGGCATGTTGAAGTAACAAAATTTATTCAGCACTTGAGTATTGACTTACACTTGTTCTTGTCGAGCTCACAATTCAGTATATAAACTTAGTCGACTACATATAATATTTTATAGTTTAGACTACGATATAACATTTTTATTATTTTTATATCTTTAAATATTTTTTGTATTAGAATATTAATAATAATAATAATCGTTTATTTCGGATAAAACATTCTGAATATATTGTTAGTACAACGTTCTTAACCTAATGTAAGTAATCTTATAATATAGTAACAAACAATGCACTGAAAAACAACCACACAACCAGGTATCACAATACCCTAGTATGTAGCTGAATCCAGTGCTTTAACATTGTGAAATCCCACCTTTCACATAATACGCTCAGAATGCTGTGGGAGCTGACACGCATTCTGTGCAATATTGAAGCGCTACGCTTGTGGATGATGGCAGCAAAGCCATCAACCGACGCCTCCGCAAACATCGCCGAAGCACTACAAAAACGTGGCAGCCCCATCAGCATCTTAAACGCATTGTTGTACTGAACACGCAATGCATTGAATGCCCGCCGCGTTTATCTGCTCCACAGATTGCAGGTGTAAAAGATTTATTAATTTAAGAAAGGTAGGGCATAGCGATCCGTTGCTCAATGAGCAGCCCGACTGGGGAAATAACTCCACGTTACAGAAGACATTCCTTAATAAAAACATTAATAATTTTAATGTTGTGTTTCTGCGTGTGAGTAACGTGGCCAGAGCTCATTGGGGTGGGAGGAAGGGCCAGCAACACTTGTTTGCTGACAAGCTACTAAGCAAATTTTATGCTATGCTTTTGTAATAAAGTTAAAAATCTATAAAAGAAATTTGACAGATATGGGTAGCTGGATGTGATGGCGTCTGTATATATTACGTTTTCTTAATTGATTGGCAATAATGTTTATTGGCACCTTCGGACCTAGGAGTTGGAGGCATTTCGCCGGGTGAGATCTGTGAGTAACATTTTTAAATATATTCTAGGTGTAATACAGTTGCAAAAATGCGGATGAGTTAGTTGGGTATGATTTAGTTTTATTAAAATTTTAGGTATAATACATGCAAAATTCGAGCCTGTAGTTCGAGTGTTCTCTCATTATGTTCATGAATTTGAATTAGATAGTTTGCCAATGTATTCACATGCCCGTGAGCAAAATATGAGGACTCTACTAATTCATTACCATGTTTTGAACAAATGGAGGAATTTAAATTAAGCTAATGGTCTTAGATAAAAATGAACAATAAATGACTTTTTATTGACAAAGAATTTTGAATTGACATTTAACTATATTTTATAAAAATATTTCGTCTATGGCAGAAGTCATGTGTAATATTGCTAAATTACAATAATATTTAAGATATAAAATGCAATTAAAATTAAGGTTAATACCTTAATTTTATTTGCATTTCATTACAATAAAATGAATAAAAATAAAAATTAAGATATTAAATTAAGGTAAGAATTTAAATAGATATTTATTATATCTATTTAAATTGTTACGTTAATTTAATATCTTCATTTTTATTGCAATTTATATCTTAAATATTATTGTAATTTAGAAATATTTAATTTTTACATGAATTGTACCATAGACGAAATAGGCGGCATACATTTTCTACATTCAGACTGATATGGACCCTATTTATTGTGAAATAAATTATTCTGATTCAATTAAGGCCATTAATAGGCTATAAAAGTGTGCCAAATACATTTTTATTTTAGTGCCAAAATCGGCGTCTAAAATTATTTATTAATGAAAGATGTAAATGAAACAAATTTTGTACAATACATTTAATCCAATTTTGATGATTTTAGTTTTTTTAACTAATTAGTTAGGGTACGATTTCCTAAAAAGTAGGTTGCATTATGAAAAACTGTAGTCCCATTCTTAAGTTTCTATTTAAATGTAAACTGATCGATCCTCGTGTAAATCTGCTACCCATTTTTTGTATTTTCATTTCTTATTAATGTTGCTAATTTTAGTAAAAAAAAACACGAGATTTGTACATATTCAGCCTATTCAATGCCTTTAACTTAATATATTTTTGGATAGTTTCACTTTTATTGAGCTTTTAATCACACTAATATTATAAAGGCGAAAGTTTGTGAGTGTGTATGTTTGTTACTTCTTCACGTCTTAACGGCTGGGGCGATTCTAATCAAATTTGGCATGGAGTTAGCTGAAAACCTGGATTAACCCATAGGCTATACTTTATAAAGTTTAACGCGGGTAAAACGGTGCACAGTTAGTATAATATAATATTAGGTTTTGACAGAGAGCCTCATGCCAATTTTCAACAAGATATTGGCTTTCTTACTCCCAAAAGTGAGTAGTAGATTCGTAACTTCTTTTAATGCGAAATTAATTAATTAGTCAAAATACGGGTAGAATAAAAAAATGATAGTTTAAGGACAATACCTACTGTAAAAATAACATTATAATAATTTGATATCCTTTTGGCACTGAGCTGGTAGAACCGACGGCCGATGGGGCAGAAAGGTTCTCGAGTGGCGACCACGATCCGGAAGACGCAGCGTGGACAGGCCCCCAACAAGGTGGACTTGCAAGAGTCGCGGGAAGCCTTTAGATGCGGGCAACGCAGGACCGGCTATTGTGGAGATCCTTGGGGAGGCCTTTATCCAGCATTGGACGTCTTTCGGACTGATATGGTGACGATGATCCTTTTGGCTGTCGTGGCCAGCCTCAATGGGGACTAACCATCTGAACGGGACAAATGCACAAGTATATGTGCAAACAAAGGGGCACTTTCCATTCCATTACTCTGCAGATCCGACGGGACGAGTCGCAACACGATCGGAAAGAGGTCAAGTACAGGAAGTTGAAAGCTTCACGTGCTCTTCAGTGCAGAAGGCTGGCTACCTTGTTGGCGTTCTTTTGTTAAATGTTCGACGCAAAGGACAACTATTTCTTTGGACTGTATGTTATTGTTTTGAATTCACATGTGAATAAAATGCATGATTCTAAAGTCCTCGAAACAACTAGTTCAACTCAGTTGCATTCCGCAAAGAAACGTAAGCATTCTATTACAGAGCTTTCGCATACACTTCATTAGTCCTTCTAACGGATTGTGTAACGCTGTTGTCACGATGGAACACGATATTTCGAGTTTTTCGAAACAAAGAACAGAGCCAAATATAAAATACGTTTAAATTTGGAATTCTTAACCAAACGAGAGATAGTTAACTTCAAAGTGGCCAGTTTGACAAGACACAAATTTAATAAATTGGACAACATAATATAATAAATTGGTCTATTGCGGTTAACCTAAATATTCTCAAAATTCCCTGCGCTCCAACCGATATAGACCAGCTAGCATATTTAAACGGTTAAAATATATTAAAATTTAACCAATTCCGACCCTTGCTCTCGGTGTTGACAATAAAAGGCTTAATAAATAAAAGAAGCGAATCCTAAACCGTCCAAAGTACTTTGCGAGAAACTCTCTAAAAATTTACTTCTTTCATTCGACGTCTACTGCAAGAGGCAATCGTGGTCTGACAAGTGATAAACGTCTAAAAGAGCTTCGTAAAAAAGTGAAATAGGATTAGCATATTGTAACATTTAATCTGGACTTTAATACTATCGGCATAAAACACAAATTGAAAACATAAAGAAAAGTTTTAGGGGACATCTTTTAAGATTTATGGCATTTCGAAATTTATGCCGATGGCATGGACACCTATTTCTGTCTTGCTATGTATATCGTACGGAAGATTTATCTTATCTGGAATATTATTAACTTTGAATGATTGAACAAAATTTTATTAGATTTTTTTAATATCAGAGGGCGACAAACGAGCAAGTGGGTCACCTGATGGTAAGTGACCACCGCCGCCCATGGACACAAGCAACACCAGAGTTGACGCGGGTGCGTTGCCAGCCTTTAAAAGTCAGCAAACAAGTGTTGCTGACCCTTCCCCCCACCCCAATGAGCTCTGACGACCTTACTCACACTCGGAAACACAACATTAAAATGATTAATGTTATTATTAAGGAATGTCTTCTGTAAGGTGGAGGTACTTCCCCAGTCAGGCTGCTCTTTGAGCGAATTAACGCTATGCCCTACCTCCCTTAAATTTAGATTTTCTGTAAGATTTAGATTATTTAGGTATTAGATTAAGGACCTATGTCAAAATATGGTATGTTTTAGTATGCGATATGAGCGGGATGTTAAAATTACTATATGTATGTGCGCTGGTTGTGCACTACGTCCGATCCTAATCAATGAAATTCCAGATTGAGATAACTCAGACCGTTTTCGGATATTGCTTTTTGCACTACCCGTTAAGATCATCCATCTATTCACTGACCGCGAGCCTAGTTAATGAAATAATGTAATTTATTCAGCACTTGGGTATTTACATACACTTGTACTTGTCAAGCTCACAATGTAGTACATAAACATAGTAGAAACAGTATAAAAGTATTAAATTTTAATTTAATAGCATTATTCGCAATGCAAAGCGTTTATCTAATCTCAAAAATGGGAAATCATAAATTTAATCGTCGGCGGATCTCGAACCTGCACCATCTACCAGGGTAGGCACTCTGCTGACTGATATGTTCACAGTTGCATGTGAATATGCAATATGATTATGATCTTTCATATGCAATGCAACTGTGAACATATCAGTCGGCCATGTTTCTAGAAAAACAAAACCGATAGATAATACCTACATCCTCCGGAAGGGTATTAGCAAGGGAATCCTAAATTTGATCTGCCGGCGTGTATCGTTCGTAGCTTAACGCAGAGCGCCTACCCCGGATTGGTAGATGGTGCAGGTTCGAGACCCGCCGGACGATTAAATTTATGATTTCCCATTTTTGAGATTAGATAAACGCTTTGCATTGCGAATAATGCTATTAAATTAAAATTTAATAATTTGGAAGGTATAATCAATATGATATGATCTTTCACATGCAACTGTGAACATATCAGTCGGCCATGTTTCTAGAAAAACAAAACCGATAGATAATACCTACATCCTCCGGAAGGGTGTTAGCAAGGGAATCCTAAATTTGATCTGCCGGCGTGTATCGTTCGTAGCTTAACGCAGAGCGCCTACCCCGGATTTGTAGATGGTGCAGGTTCGAGACCCGCCGGACGATTAAATTTATGATTTCCCATTTTTGAGATTAGATAAACGCTTTGCATTGCGAATAATGCTATTAAATTAAAATTTAATAATTTGGAAGGTATAATCAATATGATATGATCTTTCACATGCAACTGTGAACATATCAGTCGGCCATGTTTCTAGAAAAACAAAACCGATAGATAATACCTACATCCTCCGGAAGGGTGTTAGCAAGGGAATCCTAAATTTGATCTGCCGGCGTGTATCGTTCGTAGCTTAACGCAGAGCGCCTACCCCGGATTTGTAGATGGTGCAGGTTCGAGACCCGCCGGACGATTAAATTTATGATTTCCCATTTTTGAGATTAGTATAAAAGTAATAAAAAAAATTATATTAGTCCGTCCGAGCGGTCTGTCTTATCACATATTTTTTTAAATCATTCAATAAATAAGTTTCTGAGCTATTATATTTAAATTTAGTACTACTATATTAAAATTAAAGAATTGAAGAAAATGAGCAGTTGGCTGGCGCAGAAGGCTCTCAAAGTTGCTTCTTAACCTTGCCCACCGCTTACGGATCTGTGAGAGATCTGTAAGAGTGCCTCAAAACCTCCAAATACCTCCAAATGATAGACACAATTCCATTACAAAAATCTTTTTAGAGGCCTTTGACGTAATTCCGCTGTCATAAAGAAAATGCTTTTACTCTACCAAGGAGGCCGGTATGGCCCCTAAATGAAACAGTTCCTGTTCCGATTGTCAATCAGACGATGGAAACGAGTAGGATACCGTACTGAGATGACTTCCTGAAATCACGTGACAACTTCTCTGTCGGCATAATTTATCACACGTTACACCTTAAGTACTTACCGCAAAAAAAGTGTTTTGTGATGTCCATTCTACACGAAATAAAATGCACGAGCGCAAAATTTTATTAATTGGGCAATGTATAAGATTCTAAAACAAACTTCCCAATGATATTTGGTTACACCTATGGCGCAGCGGTTGAGACAGTCGCCTCGCCGGGTTCGATTCCCGCTCCGTACAACTATTTGTGTGAACCATATAGATGGTTATTCGGAGTCTGAATGTAATTTGTGTCCGTATATAATATGTTTATAAAGTACCCCGCGACACAGGGATTAGATTCCCTAATGTTGTTGTCTTAAATTTATATGCAATAAATGGTATTGAGATGTTGGGTACAGTCTTGTATAATAATAAGTGTCCACATGTTTAGCGATACAATTATTTGTAAAAATGCATGCAAAATATAACAAATACAACGAACAATAAAATAAATGTCAATTACAATTACAATCATTTTCCTAAATTTAATAACATCATATACAATGATTAATTTATAAATATAATTCGAGAATATATGTGATGTTAATGTGTAGTAGTAGATTTTTTTTTAATTCTCTTACATCATAGAAGTTATGTCTGTTCACCCATTTATACAGTTTATTTTTTTAAAGATTTAAGTTATTTATTAATTTAAGTTCTTTTGATATTTTCTAGAATATACGTATTCATTAATTTTATTATTAATTAAAGTTATTTTGCTATATTTTTTGTATATGGCCAGACACCTTTTTGCGTACTTGTCCGAGTTAAGTATATATTTTATGACAAGTCTGTCTGCATTTCTTTTTTTGCATCGAATTTACTTCATATGCTGTTAAAAAAAATTATCTATACAAAGTAGTGGAAAAGAGTCTACGAATTTAATTCATTCGGGCTTTATATGTTATATTAAATAGTGAAAAGAGATACGCTCTTTACAGCACGCCATGCATAATTTAGATCGGTGCTTAGATATGGGGCAACGTATCAGACCGAAAAAAAACTGCTTTTACGGCGCAAAAATAAGTGTTTTACGACAGTTTCTCACCTAAAACAGACAGTGTACACAATAAAATGAATAAGTCACTTTCTATATATAACTTTAACTATACAAATTGTAAAAGAATAGGTCAGTAATTTTTACAAAAATAGACTTATGATGAGACTGAGGGATTATTTAGTATTCAAAAATAAGTTAATTTTTAACATTATATCTTAGGTTTTTAAATTTGTACAATTAAATATTGTTTGAATTTTTAATAAAGGATAAGTATACCCTTTAAGCCGTTAGAACGCCTGTGGTACAGGTTTAACCTAGTACAGGCACAAATAATTGTGTATAGCTTAGTATTAATTATTTTTAAAGTAAATAGATACCTATAATTTTGTACACATTATTTCTTGAATAAAATGTATTATTATTATTATTATTCATTTATTATTTAAATAATATTATATATTGATATTTCTAGTCCGTATGTTGAACATATAATTATGATACCAGGTAGTCGGGCAATAACTTTACTTGTGTACTAGCTACCGCCTAACTGTGGTCGCCATCTCGCATGCTAAACGAGATACTACAGCAAACCCCTAAATGGCTACGTTATAGGAACTTTTGAGGGAGGCCTTTGTCCAGCAGTGGACGATATCAGGCTAATGATGATGATGATATTTATGAATTTTGGCTATTTATTGGCTGTCGACTAGTGTTGAAAATGAATAAAGTGACTGAATCAGACTGACTGTCATTTACGGTCAAATTGGTCAAAAATGGTCATTAACTGTCAAAATGGTCATTTTCAGTCAGTTTGATTTCAGTAATATTATAGTATCTTTTAAGTTTTTGTCGTTGATAAAAGTCAACAACTTCTAAATTGAAACAAAAAAGTGGTTTTTATGACTTATAGTATTATTATATAGTGTTAATCATTTTATATTTATAATCATGCGTGCATTTAAGACAGAATGGCAACGTCGCATCGCCTCGCGCACCGACTTTGATGTCGTCTTATCCTCTCATGATAAAATACAAAATAAAACGTTGCTGCATTTAAACTTGCATATAAATTGGGTACCTAAATAAATAAATAATTGGGTGGTATTGAAGAATAGACAATAATATTTCAGTCAAATCGACTGAATTTGACAGGAAAAATTCCGGTCATTTAAGGTTTATGACAATTGTGACTAGTCATATTCAGTCATTTTACATCTCTACTGTCGACCCAGAAGAATATCGATCAGTAGACGATTTATACGCCGCAAATAAATCGTCCCGAGGGTAGCAGCGTTCTTCTGAGTAATATGAGCATCTTACTGCGATCGGTAACCCGTCTGCCAAGCGTGGCGATTATGGCATATATAATAATTCTAGTTCTAGTCTAATCTAACAAAGCTATAGTCAGCCGCTAATAATACGTGTTGCGTATCTAATGAAAGTACCATAAGTAACTGTAATTCACGTAGTTTTCATATTTGATCGCGTGACTATTGAATTCACGCATAGCGTCTATTCTAGTTGCCGGTAACCGCTGAATGCAAATAGCGCAAGACCGGCAATTGTGGAGTTCTTCGGGGAAGTTTTTGTCCAGCAGTGGACGTAATTCCAATGATATAATAATAATGATTAACTATTGTATTTTAATTAAACTGGGCCTTACATATTTTTATATTTACAGTAAGAAATCCATTCATAAATAAAAATCCATCTTTAACGTTTTGCCAGCACCAAATCACATACCAACAGTGACAGAATGTTAAAAGCCTTCTTCAAAAGAATCAAATATATTTTCCGCACACATCCGTTAGGGTCTGACGTTGATATGGGGTCCAATTAAATCCAAGCGCGTATGACATCGTCATAATTCACTTGACGGCTGGACCTTTAGGATTTCAACGCTTTATTGCAAAAAAATGTTAAAGAAATAACAGGCTGTGGAGCGTTTTATTGGTTGATGGAGGATACGACCTGTGTCTGCTTATTTTGATCATTAAATACACATCTTTTGAGGGAGGAACACTTTACAAACGAAACATCAGCTTGGAAAATCTTCGGCTGCTCCTTAAGTGGAAGAACCCTGAAAACTTAACAACCTTAGATAAATTTAAGATGAGTTAAGTTTACTACCCTTAAGAGCATACTAATTACAGATAGGATATAATGCCCTCCTAGCCGAATTTCAGCCACGGCGGTCAGTCTCAATAGAGATTAGCCATCTTCGCGGGACATATTAAAGTGCTCAAGAGTGTGCGCAAACACAGGAGCACTTTCTATTCCATCACTTTCATGATCCGATGGGACGCCTAGCGACACGACCGGAAAGAGGTCAGGTACAGAACCGACGGCTTTACGTGCTCTCCGAAGCACGGGGGTATAATACCACCAACTCCCAGACTTCGGGTTGATGCTAAGAAATTTTTCTTTTTACAGAAACGTCCCCAAAATAACTTTTGGTCCGACTCGGGATTTGAACCCAGAAGCTCGTTTTCTGCAGGTGAACATACTACCGCTAGACCAACGAGGCTATATGAGGTTTTGAAAGTAAATTGTACAACAGGTGATTTTATTGTAGTCAGCGATCTCTTCCAGACAATCTTTGGATGGATAAGGTGCAAGGTGAAATAATTTAGTTAGAATTGAAATCTTACTTATTAACTAACTAGCTGTTCCCCGCCGTGTTACCCGCGTTAAACTTTATAAATTATAGCCTATGTGTTAATCCAGAGTGTCAGCTAACTCCATACCAAATTTTATTAAAATCGCTTCGGCCGTTTTGGCGTGAAGAAGTAACAAACATACACACTCACAAACTTTCGCCTTTATAATATTAGTGTGATAATAACATTTACTTTAGTAATACTACTGTAGGCTACTCCTTTACACATTATATATTTACACAGTATATATTTATATTATTGTTACACATAAATTCATTTATACATTATTACCTACAGTTCATTTACACATAATAATATTTACACTATTTACACAATACACAATATTTATATCAGTTGGTCGATGTCTACACATCCCGTTAATTCCCGCATAACTCATCGACCTGCGCCCATCACTAGCGCTGCGCTGTACATAACGCCTTATGTACTCGGCCACCGGCCGGCGCACGCGCAGAGGTCAACTCAGTCACAGACTAGATCCCACGCGGAACGCACGCTGCCTTTCTATGCCATATAGACTCGCGCCACTCGCTTATTTTATGTTACGCGCTTATGTACTATCTATTATACCTAAGAACTATATTTCATTTCCTCTCTTGTGAACTTTCTACTATACTAGTGCTTGTGCTTCCTATCATTGTGCCTTCTAAACTTATATATGTAATGTACTTGGTGATATAGTGTGTTGGACAATACATAGCTGGAAACCGTGAGTTTTGGTGTCTTATTTATCACTCCCGGGATACCACTAAGTTACCACACGCCTCACTACCATACTGGTGACCCCGACGTGATAAATAAGACACCAAAACTCACGGTTTCCAGCTTATTTTATGTTACGCGCTTATGTACTATCTATTATACCTAAGAACTATATTTCATTTCCTCTCTTGTGAACTTTCTACTATACTAGTGCTTGTGCTTCCTATCATTGTGCCTTCTAAACTTATATATACATTATTACCTACAGTTCATTTACACATAATAATATTTACACTATTTACACAATACACAATATTTATATCAGTTGGTCGATGTCTACACATCCCGTTAATTCCCGCATAACTCATCGACCTGCGCCCATCACTAGCGCTGCGCTGTACATAACGCCTTATGTACTCGGCCACCGGCCGGCGCACGCGCAGAGGTCAACTCAGTCACAGACTAGATCCCACGCGGAACGCACGCTGCCTTTCTATGCCATATAGACTCGCGCCACTCGCTTATTTTATGTTACGCGCTTATGTACTATCTATTATACCTAAGAACTATATTTCATTTCCTCTCTTGTGAACTTTCTACTATACTAGTGCTTGTGCTTCCTATCATTGTGCCTTCTAAACTTATATATGTAATGTACTTGGTGATATAGTGTGTTGGACAATACATAGCTGGAAACCGTGAGTTTTGGTGTCTTATTTATCACTCCCGGGATACCACTAAGTTACCACACGCCTCACTACCATACTGGTGACCCCGTTTAAGAGCATGGATAAAGAATATAAGGACGCACTTGGCCCGAGCACGTCATCGCCGGCCGCCACTAGTGAGGGGACAATGTCGATAAATCAGAGCGATGTTTTTAGAGTCGGAGTAAGAGTGCCACCATTTTGGGCGGAAGAACCGGAGATATGGTTTGCTCAAATCGAGGGAAAGTTCGCGATGTCCGGGATTACGAGTGACGTCACGAAATTTAATTACGTGATCGCACATCTCGACAATCAGCACTGCAGGGAAGTCAAAGACCTCATTGTCAGCCCTCCCGCCACGGAGAAGTACGAGAAGCTTAAAACTGAGCTTATCAAGAGGCTTAGTGCATCCAACGAGAAGAAGATTAAGCAACTTCTCATGCATGAAGAGCTTGGAGACCGTAAGCCTTCTCAGTTTCTCCGACACCTCAAAGGACTCGCAGGTACGGGAGTTCCAAATGATTTTTTGAAAACTATCTGGACTAGCCGCCTGCCTCATGGCATCCAGACGGTGCTGGCAGGACAGCCAGCCACAGCTTCTCTCGAGGACCTGGCTGATTTAGCTGATCGAGTGAACGACCTTGCTTCTTCGTCACCGAGCGTCGCTGCCGTGAGCAATACAGAAGCTGGCTCCCTCATCAGTGAGCTCACCAAAGAAGTAGCTGAGCTCAGGAAGCAGTTTCAAAAGTTGGCATCGTCAAACAGGAATAGCAGATCCAAATCTCGCTCAACCAACAACCGAAACACTCGAAGTGGTTCGAGGCGGCGATCTCAATCCAACTATAGGAAGTTTCCTTTGTGTTGGTACCACGGCAAGTTTGGCGAGAAGGCGAACAAGTGCATCCGCCCGTGTGACTTCAACTCGGAAAACTCCAGGGGCAGTCGATAATGGCGACTGACGATTGCCTCTCACCGTCTTCGGGTCGCCTGTTCGTCACCGATCGTTCTTCGAAGACACAATTCCTGGTCGACACTGGTAGCGACCTCTGTGTCTACCCACGATCGGCGCTTCGGGATCGTCGTTCTCGGACTGAATATAACTTATGTGCTGCTAACGGTTCTAACATTGCTACCTACGGTTATATAAACTTAAATTTAGATTTTGGCTTACGCAGATCATTTATATGGCGTTTTGTTGTTGCAGACGTAACAAAACCAATTATAGGCGTAGATTTTTTAAATTATTACAGCCTTGTTGTTGACTGTCGCCATAAGCGTTTAAGAGATAGCTTAACTTCTGTAACAGCTATTGCCACTTTAGTGAACCGTAAAGATAACGTGTCCTCTGTAAAAGTCGTGACTGGTGAGACTCCGTTTCATAAAATTTTAGACGAGTTTCCTGAAATAACACGACCAGCTGGTAGACACCACGTTACACCACACAACACAGTCCACCATATCCGCACGACCCCAGGCCCCCCGGTCTCCCTCCCGCCGCGCCGGTTACCTCCAGATAAGCTCAAGATCGCTAAAGCCGAATTTCAGTCTATGCTGGCCTGTGGTACAGCTAGACCCTCAGAGAGTCCCTGGTCTTCGCCATTACACATGGCTCCAAAGAAAAATAACGGATGGCGCCCCTGTGGCGATTATCGCAGTCTTAACGCCCGCACGGTCCCTGACAGATATCCGATTAGGCATATCCACGACTTTACTCACAGTATCGCTGGTTGTAAAATTTTTAGCACACTGGATTTGGAGAAAGCATATAATCAGATACCTGTAAGCCCTGAGGATATACCTAAGACTGCGATCACCACGCCATTCGGCATGTTCGAATTCCCGTTCATGAGTTTCGGCCTTCGTAACGCGGGGCAGACCTTTCAGCGATTTGTGGACGGGCTTACCAGAGGGCTAGATTTTGTTTACTCGTACTTAGACGATTTATTAATATACTCTAGGAGCGAGACAGAGCACGAGGAGCATTTGCGGGCAGTCTTTAATAGATTAAAAGAGTACGGCATGTTGATTAACACGTCAAAATGTGTCTTTGGGGCACCAGAGGTGCAATTTCTAGGGTATCTGATCTCGGAAAGTGGATGCAGACCCCTGGACACCAAGGTGCTGGCTATAAAAGATTTTCCTCCTCCCACAAACGTGCGGCAGCTACGAGGCTTCTTAGGGATGCTGAATTTTTACAGGAGATTTCTTCCGCGAGCAGCCCAAATCCAAGCCCCACTGCATGCGCTTTTGACAGGTTCGTTGAAAGGAACGCAGCCAATCCAGCTAACGGGTGATACTTTAGAGGCTTTCCAGGCCTGCAAGGATAGCTTAGCAGACGCAGCTTTGTTGGCTCATCCAGATTGCGCAGCCAAGCTTGCTGTCGTTACCGATGCGTCGGATAAGGCCATCGGAGCGGTTCTTCAGCAGTTCAAGGATGACGCATGGGAACCTTTGGCATTCTTCTCCCGTAAACTCAGCCCCTCACAGACCAAGTACTCGCCCTATGACAGGGAATTGTTGGCGATATACGAGGCCATAAAATATTTTAGGCATATGCTCGAGGCTCGTCACTTTATTGTCTATACTGACCATAAGCCAATCAGTTTTTCATTCCATGAAAGGAAAAACAACTGTTCGCCAAGGCAGTATAGACACCTTGACTTCATATCCCAGTTCACTACAGACATCCGCCACATATCCGGCAAAGATAATATCGTTGCCGATACTTTGTCACGGATTGAAGAACTGGGAGTACCTGTCAGCCTCGAGACATTAGCCGAAAATCAAGCTACTGACCCTGAACTTGAGGAGCTTTTGAGTAAAGGCTCATCACTCGAACTTCAAAAACTCCATATTCCTGGAAGTCGAGTTACCTTGTACTGTGACGTCAGTACCTCAACTTCCAGGCCTTACGTTCCAAAAATCTTACGGAAGCAGGTCTTTGATAGCCTGCACTCCCTGAGTCATCCTGGCGCCACTGCATCGGCCAAATTGGTATCAGAGCGATTTGTCTGGCCCGGTGTTCGGAAGGATTGCAGAGAATGGGCGCGTTCGTGCTTACCGTGCCAGAGGGCTAAAATCACTCGTCACGTGACTTCCCCTCTAGGCACTTTTAACTTACCCCGCGCTCGTTTCAGTCAGGTTCATATTGACCTAATCGGTCCTCTCCCTCTCTCGCATGGTTATCGATATTGCTTAACGGCTGTAGACCGTTTTACTCGCTGGCCGGAAGCAATACCGATACAGGACATAACAGCGGAAACCGTTGCAAAAGCCTTGCTGTCGACCTGGATTTGTCGGTTCGGTTGTCCAACAGACATTACGACCGACCGTGGCCGACAATTTGAATCGGCCTTGTTCCAATGTCTGTCACAGATGGCCGGTTTCGTTCATAAAAGGACGACAGCCTACCATCCGGCATGCAACGGCTTAGTTGAGCGGTTTCACCGACAACTAAAGGCCGCCATTGTATGTCACGCGAATGACCGATGGACAGAATCGTTGCCATGGGTTTTGTTGGGTATACGAGCCGCTTTTAAAGAGGATTTGCAAGCCTCGTCAGCGGAACTTGTGTATGGTGAGCCGCTGAGACTTCCTGGCGAGTTCTTCGAGCCTTCAATTGGCGGTACGACGGATGTATCCGAATTTTCCGCCAGACTTAAAAATTTTGCCGAGAAGTTGCGACCTATTCCTACTTCGCGCCATAGTAAGCCCAGAGTATTTATTTATAAAGAACTCAAAACCTGTGATCATGTTTTCCTGCGCGACGACACATCACGTGGTTCTCTTACTGCAGCTTACTCCGGGCCGCATAAGGTGCTTGCCAGAGGAGATAAAGTTTTTAAGATCATGGTTAAAAATAAAGAGACGACAGTGTCTATAGATCGACTTAAGCCAGCCTTTACACTATCCGTTCAAATAGACGAACCCTCACCCCATGTTCTACCAAACCGTGTGACTCGTTCTGGCCGTCATGTAAAGTTTCCAGAATATTATCGCCCTTGACGGGCTCTGGTGGGGGGTGGTGTAGGCTACTCCTTTACACATTATATATTTACACAGTATATATTTATATTATTGTTACACATAAATTCATTTATACATTATTACCTACAGTTCATTTACACATAATAATATTTACACTATTTACACAATACACAATATTTATATCAGTTGGTCGATGTCTACACATCCCGTTAATTCCCGCATAACTCATCGACCTGCGCCCATCACTAGCGCTGCGCTGTACATAACGCCTTATGTACTCGGCCACCGGCCGGCGCACGCGCAGAGGTCAACTCAGTCACAGACTAGATCCCACGCGGAACGCACGCTGCCTTTCTATGCCATATAGACTCGCGCCACTCGCTTATTTTATGTTACGCGCTTATGTACTATCTATTATACCTAAGAACTATATTTCATTTCCTCTCTTGTGAACTTTCTACTATACTAGTGCTTGTGCTTCCTATCATTGTGCCTTCTAAACTTATATATGTAATGTACTTGGTGATATAGTGTGTTGGACAATACATAGCTGGAAACCGTGAGTTTTGGTGTCTTATTTATCACTCCCGGGATACCACTAAGTTACCACACGCCTCACTACCATACTACCATTGTATAAGAACAACATATGATCTTTAATAATAAATATATAATTACCTTGCTAGATATATTAAATTATATTATTTTCCATATTAATATAAGCCTGATAAAATTAGACAGTTTCAGATTAAAACATGATAGATGCCGCTGGATGCGGGCAGCGCAATACCGGTAGTTGTGGAGATCTTTGGGGTTGCCTTTGTCCAGCAGTGGACGTCTTCCATCTGATATGATCATGATGATATCAACACAGAAGTAACCTTTTTAAAAATCCGGAAAAATATAAAGTTTTCATATTACTTAAATAATAAATATCTCGGGACATCTAACACACTGCCATCTAACCCCAAACTGGACTATAGTCTATGGCAGCGGTCACCTGATAAACATACTTATATTTCTATATGAAAAAATGTTTATCTATACAAATAAATTAAATTGAAGTGTCTGTTTGTAATATTGAAATAGGCGTTGTTTACTACATAAATATGAATATATATACGGTACATACACCGAAATAACATTTTTTACAATTTTTGTCTGTCTGTCTGTCTGTTTGTTCCGGCTAATCTCTGAAACGGCTGGACCGATTTTGAATGGACTTTAATTGGCAGGTAGCTGATGGAATAAGGAGTAACTTAGGCTACTTTTACTTTAGAAAAAGTCATTTATTTTACTAAAAAACAAAAAAAAAAAAACAAAAAAAAACTAATTAACACGCGGACGAAGTCGCAAGCACAGCTAGTTATAGATAAATTAATTCAATTCATTCTTGATTGCAATAATGTGTTCAGATTCCAGCACATTCAGCTACCCCAATCTGTCCAATTTCTCTTATAGATTTTCAACTTTATCACATAAGCATAAGCTTCACTTTCAATTGGGAAAAATTGACAGATTGGGGTAGCTTGATATGCTGGCGTCTGTACAATTCTCTTACATATAGTTTCAACATGACACCCTGTTAGGGCACGGCAACATTAAATAATTAATAACAATTTCAATAAACATTCAATTTACGAAGTACTAGCGGCCCGGTACGTGCTTCGCTACGCTTTTAAGTATTAGTACAAATTGTTTGTATATGGGAGTACAGAAAGATGTTGATTTTACACTTTTTCAAGACTTTTTTTAAATTTTCTCTACGTATAAACCTTCCCTGGACTTCCACGAATAACTCAAGACCAAAATTAGCCAAATCGGTAAAGGCGTTGTTGAGTTATAACATTACAACGAAAAGTGGCATTGATTTTTATATATATAGGTATATCAAAACATTATAATAATATTTTATTATATTATATTTTCTATTCCATTACACATATACACAGAACTAATAATCGTACTCATTACATAAAAAATTGTCCTGGATTGTAATCGAACCATCGACCTCTGGCTTAGCGGTCCAGGTCACTAACCACAGGCACCGCGTTCATTCACTCAAAAAGCAGCCCGACTGGGGAAGTACCTCCACCTTACAGAAGACATTCCTTAATAATAAGAATAAGAATAATTTATTTTCCACAAAAAAGTGCACAATTTACACATAAATTACAGCTTTTAAATGGTGACAAAAAATAGAATTGAACTCTGGTATCCATCATAAGATTTAACTTGAGTTATGGGTACATAATAGTTAAGTAGTTAAGTTATAAAGTAAACGTAGATAATAGATTTAACAAACGTAGCCAGTAGCAAAAATTTAACCTAGGAGCCTCGACATCTGTACAGAATAGAGAAAAATATATATGATTGTAAATTTGTAGTGTATTAGTACGTGTATATGTAGTGTAGCATTCATGATCGTGTAGTGTTTATTTATGTTTCTGTCAGGTTTACAGAACGGACAGGGTGAGAAGGTCTTCAGTGTCTGTGTATGTCTTTAGCTGAAGCCATTTAGTAACTGTAGATTTGCACCTGTAACTGCACATAGGGTATATTTTACACCATTTGTTTAAAGTGTTATAGAGGTGACCTCCTATAACCTGATAGTGTCGACCAGCAAATGTAATTTTCAATGGCTGAACTGGACACACCTAATAAGACCGCCTTTCGTTCGCTTTCTCTTTCTCGTATAGCAGCGACCTATAACATTAATAACTTTTTTTATATACTGTAGACACGGGTCTCATCGCGATAAATATTTAGGTAAATCATTACCTTGTTTACCCGACGTTTCGGCATGGATTGCACCAGCCGTGGTCACGGGTCGACTGGTGTGGCTCGGCAGCGTCGTCTCCGTGAAGCTCGGGTATCGGTATCTACCCTCGCATGGTCTTGATATTTTTTATTTTCCTTTACGAAACTGTCGGTACACACGACACTAATGACATCAGCGCCCGGGCGCACTACGTTGGTTACGCGACGATGGCACTTCGTTATTACAGGATTCCAAGATGGTGAGAGGCGGTATCCGTCTTCCCGGTTGAAATTGATATGTTTCTTTATTTCAACCGCTTTACGTACTATTCTGGAGTAATAGTGACGATCGGTGGAGAGGACCTGTGGCTTGTGTAAATTTGTAATCCAGTGTTGGGATCCTGTGTCGACTACATGCTCAGCTATTGCTGATTTATTAACCTGTCGGTTCCTGACAGCTGCGATATGTTCTTTAGCCCTTTCAGCAATGGATCTTTTAGTTTGGCCGATATAAAACATACCGCAGTTGCACTCAAACCTGTAGACGCCCGGTGTTTGAAGAGGAATAACATCCTTCGGTGTACGCAGCTGGTTGGAGACTTTGGAGATCGGACTATATACAGTCTTGATGGAGTATTTCTTTAGTACTGATCCAACTTTATCCGTTACTCCTTTCACGTAAGGTAAAAACGCTGGTGCCCTGCTTACTTCCGGCTGCTTCTCCCTCCTCTTCGTCCGTTTAATGCCCCCCCTGTAGCCGTTTTGCCTAAGTACCTCCTGAACGTGTGTGAGCTCACTTTCTAAACATTCAGGGTCGCATATGTCATACGCTCTGTTTGTTAACGAGGCAACTACGGATAACAGGTGTCGCGGATGGTGATGAGAGTGGGCGTGTAGATATCTGTCTGTGTGTGTGGGCTTTCTGTATACCGTGTGTGTAAGGGAACCATTTTCTCTCACCCTCAATTTCACGTCGAGGAAAGGCAACGATCTCTCTACCTCCATTTCATAAGTGAACCTGATGTTGGGGTGCGCGGAGTTCAAGATAGTGGTCAATTGTTCTACTTCCGATGTGCTACCTTTCATGATACAGAAGATATCGTCGACGTATCGTTTCCATACCTTCACGTGGACCAAATGTTGTGCAATAATATTTTCAAAATGTTCCATCCAGATATTGGCCATTACCGGCGCCACAGGGCTGCCCATAGCCACTCCGTCAATCTGGAGGTAATATTGTCCTTGGTATAAAAAGTAGTTACATTCTAGGCAGTTCTTCAGTAGAACTATGTACTCACTTGGTATGTTATTAGCTGCCAGTTTCCTGCCGATGACCTCAAGGCAGTCTTTGATGGGAACGTTGGTAAACAGTGACTGAACGTCAAAACTCACCATCACCTCGTCAGGTTCCACTCTCATGCTCTTGATGATGTCAACAAAATGGCGAGAGTCTTTCACAAACGATTCAGTTTTACCTACTAATGGCTGCAGTACCTGAGTGATGTGTTTCGCTAGATCATAAGTGGGCGAATTGATCTGACTTACAATCGGGCGCAATGGTACATTTTCTTTATGAACCTTTGGCAAACCATATAGTTTTGGTGGCTGAGCGCTTTTAGGTCTGAAGAGGCGTTCGAAAACATCGTCCGTGAAGAGCTCCTCGTGTTCCTTAATCAGTGCACGTATACGTTTAGTGACTCTGGCGATAGGATTAAACGACACTTGTTTATAAATAGCCGTGTCTTTGAGTAGACTCCGCATTTTGCTGTCGTAGTCACTAGAACTCATCACTACGGTGGCGTTACCTTTGTCAGCCTTAAGCACTAAGATTTCCGTGTTGTCACGCAGCCTTTTTAGTGCTTGACGCTCTTCCGTAGTAATGTTCTGTTTAGGCGACTTAGCTTTTCGCAATATTACTGCCACATCTTGTCTAAGCGTGTCCGCATCGGTAGACGGTACTTTGTTTCGTAATATAGCTTCTTCGACGGCACTTATGACGTTTTCATACGGAATTCGTTTCGGTGTTATTGCATAATTTAACCCTTTCGCTAGTATATTTTTGGTGGTGTTATCAAGCGTTACATTCGATAAATTGATTACGGTGTCTATGTGTGTAAGTGGTCTGTGCTGATTCCACCTGTCTCGGCGACTAACCAGTTTGTCGTATTTTGCGTCGTGTTTAACACTACACAGTTGTCGAATACGATCCGCCTGGTAATACGACACGCGATCACATAGATCGAAATCACTAGCCGAAAACACTGCACTGCACTCCGTATGTAACCCGTATAATTCGTACTGCACACTATTTAAGCTGTACCTACAGTTTCGTATTAATTGTCTCAGAAGGCGAACGCTTGCCTTCTTTAGAATTCCCTCGGAATGTGGAATATTATTGCGCGGTTTGATACGCACTCCCGTAGGTATTAGCTCCGAGTCGCGACATTTTATTAGAAACGTTAACGATGTTTCTAAACGCACACGTTTTATCCGAAGGAATTCTAGATGTTTAGTCTTTTTAACATATTCCGGCCCGTAGCGGTTTGTTATTAATGTTTTTAAACTTTCGCGATTTGTACACATTTTTTATATACTGTAGACACGGGTCTCATCGCGATAAATATTTAGGTAAATCATTACCTTGTTTACCCGACGTTTCGGCATGGATTGCACCAGCCGTGGTCACGGGTCGACTGGTGTGGCTCGGCAGCGTCGTCTCCGTGAAGCTCGGGTATCGGTATCTACCCTCGCATGGTCTTGATATTTTTTATTTTCCTTTACGAAACTGTCGGTACACACGACACTAATGACATCAGCGCCCGGGCGCACTACGTTGGTTACGCGACGATGGCACTTCGTTATTACAGGATTCCAAGATGGTGAGAGGCGGTATCCGTCTTCCCGGTTGAAATTGATATGTTTCTTTATTTCAACCGCTTCACGTACTATTCTGGAGTAATAGTGACGATCGGTGGAGAGGACCTGTGGCTTGTGTAAATTTGTAATCCAGTGTTGGGATCCTGTGTCGACTACATGCTCAGCTATTGCTGATTTATTAACCTGTCGGTTCCTGACAGCTGCGATATGTTCTTTAGCCCTTTCAGCAATGGATCTTTTAGTTTGGCCGATATAAAACATACCGCAGTTGCACTCAAACCTGTAGACGCCCGGTGTTTGAAGAGGAATAACATCCTTCGGATAGGATCCCAACACTGGATTACAAATTTACACAAGCCACAGGTCCTCTCCACCGATCGTCACTATTACTCCAGAATAGTACGTGAAGCGGTTGAAATAAAGAAACATATCAATTTCAACCGGGAAGACGGATACCGCCTCTCACCATCTTGGAATCCTGTAATAACGAAGTGCCATCGTCGCGTAACCAACGTAGTGCGCCCGGGCGCTGATGTCATTAGTGTCGTGTGTACCGACAGTTTCGTAAAGGAAAATAAAAAATATCAAGACCATGCGAGGGTAGATACCGATACCCGAGCTTCACGGAGACGACGCTGCCGAGCCACACCAGTCGACCCGTGACCACGGCTGGTGCAATCCATGCCGAAACGTCGGGTAAACAAGGTAATGATTTACCTAAATATTTATCGCGATGAGACCCGTGTCTACAGTATATAAAAAATGTGTACAAATCGCGAAAGTTTAAAAACATTAATAACAAACCGCTACGGGCCGGAATATGTTAAAAAGACTAAACATCTAGAATTCCTTCGGATAAAACGTGTGCGTTTAGAAACATCGTTAACGTTTCTAATAAAATGTCGCGACTCGGAGCTAATACCTACGGGAGTGCGTATCAAACCGCGCAATAATATTCCACATTCCGAGGGAATTCTAAAGAAGGCAAGCGTTCGCCTTCTGAGACAATTAATACGAAACTGTAGGTACAGCTTAAATAGTGTGCAGTACGAATTATACGGGTTACATACGGAGTGCAGTGCAGTGTTTTCGGCTAGTGATTTCGATCTATGTGATCGCGTGTCGTATTACCAGGCGGATCGTATTCGACAACTGTGTAGTGTTAAACACGACGCAAAATACGACAAACTGGTTAGTCGCCGAGACAGGTGGAATCAGCACAGACCACTTACACACATAGACACCGTAATCAATTTATCGAATGTAACGCTTGATAACACCACCAAAAATATACTAGCGAAAGGGTTAAATTATGCAATAACACCGAAACGAATTCCGTATGAAAACGTCATAAGTGCCGTCGAAGAAGCTATATTACGAAACAAAGTACCGTCTACCGATGCGGACACGCTTAGACAAGATGTGGCAGTAATATTGCGAAAAGCTAAGTCGCCTAAACAGAACATTACTACGGAAGAGCGTCAAGCACTAAAAAGGCTGCGTGACAACACGGAAATCTTAGTGCTTAAGGCTGACAAAGGTAACGCCACCGTAGTGATGAGTTCTAGTGACTACGACAGCAAAATGCGGAGTCTACTCAAAGACACGGCTATTTATAAACAAGTGTCGTTTAATCCTATCGCCAGAGTCACTAAACGTATACGTGCACTGATTAAGGAACACGAGGAGCTCTTCACGGACGATGTTTTCGAACGCCTCTTCAGACCTAAAAGCGCTCAGCCACCAAAACTATATGGTTTGCCAAAGGCTCATAAAGAAAATGTACCATTGCGCCCGATTGTAAGTCAGATCAATTCGCCCACTTATGATCTAGCGAAACACATCACTCAGGTACTGCAGCCATTAGTAGGTAAAACTGAATCGTTTGTGAAAGACTCTCGCCATTTTGTTGACATCATCAAGAGCATGAGAGTGGAACCTGACGAGGTGATGGTGAGTTTTGACGTTCAGTCACTGTTTACCAACGTTCCCATCAAAGACTGCCTTGAGGTCATCGGCAGGAAACTGGCAGCTAATAACATACCAAGTGAGTACATAGTTCTACTGAAGAACTGCCTAGAATGTAACTACTTTTTATACCAAGGACAATATTACCTCCAGATTGACGGAGTGGCTATGGGCAGCCCTGTGGCGCCGGTAATGGCCAATATCTGGATGGAACATTTTGAAAATATTATTGCACAACATTTGGTCCACGTGAAGGTATGGAAACGATACGTCGACGATATCTTCTGTATCATGAAAGGTAGCACATCGGAAGTAGAACAATTGACCACTATCTTGAACTCCGCGCACCCCAACATCAGGTTCACTTATGAAATGGAGGTAGAGAGATCGTTGCCTTTCCTCGACGTGAAATTGAGGGTGAGAGAAAATGGTTCCCTTACACACACGGTATACAGAAAGCCCACACACACAGACAGATATCTACACGCCCACTCTCATCACCATCCGCGACACCTGTTATCCGTAGTTGCCTCGTTAACAAACAGAGCGTATGACATATGCGACCCTGAATGTTTAGAAAGTGAGCTCACACACGTTCAGGAGGTACTTAGGCAAAACGGCTACAGGGGGGGCATTAAACGGACGAAGAGGAGGGAGAAGCAGCCGGAAGTAAGCAGGGCACCAGCGTTTTTACCTTACGTGAAAGGAGTAACGGATAAAGTTGGATCAGTACTAAAGAAATACTCCATCAAGACTGTATATAGTCCGATCTCCAAAGTCTCCAACCAGCTGCGTACACCGAAGGATGTTATTCCTCTTCAAACACCGGGCGTCTACAGGTTTGAGTGCAACTGCGGTATGTTTTATATCGGCCAAACTAAAAGATCCATTGCTGAAAGGGCTAAAGAACATATCGCAGCTGTCAGGAACCGACAGGTTAATAAATCAGCAATAGCTGAGCATGTAGTCGACACAGGATCCCAACACTGGATTACAAATTTACACAAGCCACAGGTCCTCTTCACCGATCGTCACTATTACTCCAGAATAGTACGTGAAGCGGTTGAAATAAAGAAACATATCAATTTCAACCGGGAAGACGGATACCGCCTCTCACCATCTTGGAATCCTGTAATAACGAAGTGCCATCGTCGCGTAACCAACGTAGTGCGCCCGGGCGCTGATGTCATTAGTGTCGTGTGTACCGACAGTTTCGTAAAGGAAAATAAAAAATATCAAGACCATGCGAGGGTAGATACCGATACCCGAGCTTCACGGAGACGACGCTGCCGAGCCACACCAGTCGACCCGTGACCACGGCTGGTGCAATCCATGCCGAAACGTCGGGTAAACAAGGTAATGATTTACCTAAATATTTATCGCGATGAGACCCGTGTCTACAGTATATAAAAAATGTGTACAAATCGCGAAAGTTTAAAAACATTAATAACAAACCGCTACGGGCCGGAATATGTTAAAAAGACTAAACATCTAGAATTCCTTCGGATAAAACGTGTGCGTTTAGAAACATCGTTAACGTTTCTAATAAAATGTCGCGACTCGGAGCTAATACCTACGGGAGTGCGTATCAAACCGCGCAATAATATTCCACATTCCGAGGGAATTCTAAAGAAGGCAAGCGTTCGCCTTCTGAGACAATTAATACGAAACTGTAGGTACAGCTTAAATAGTGTGCAGTACGAATTATACGGGTTACATACGGAGTGCAGTGCAGTGTTTTCGGCTAGTGATTTCGATCTATGTGATCGCGTGTCGTATTACCAGGCGGATCGTATTCGACAACTGTGTAGTGTTAAACACGACGCAAAATACGACAAACTGGTTAGTCGCCGAGACAGGTGGAATCAGCACAGACCACTTACACACATAGACACCGTAATCAATTTATCGAATGTAACGCTTGATAACACCACCAAAAATATACTAGCGAAAGGGTTAAATTATGCAATAACACCGAAACGAATTCCGTATGAAAACGTCATAAGTGCCGTCGAAGAAGCTATATTACGAAACAAAGTACCGTCTACCGATGCGGACACGCTTAGACAAGATGTGGCAGTAATATTGCGAAAAGCTAAGTCGCCTAAACAGAACATTACTACGGAAGAGCGTCAAGCACTAAAAAGGCTGCGTGACAACACGGAAATCTTAGTGCTTAAGGCTGACAAAGGTAACGCCACCGTAGTGATGAGTTCTAGTGACTACGACAGCAAAATGCGGAGTCTACTCAAAGACACGGCTATTTATAAACAAGTGTCGTTTAATCCTATCGCCAGAGTCACTAAACGTATACGTGCACTGATTAAGGAACACGAGGAGCTCTTCACGGACGATGTTTTCGAACGCCTCTTCAGACCTAAAAGCGCTCAGCCACCAAAACTATATGGTTTGCCAAAGGTTCATAAAGAAAATGTACCATTGCGCCCGATTGTAAGTCAGATCAATTCGCCCACTTATGATCTAGCGAAACACATCACTCAGGTACTGCAGCCATTAGTAGGTAAAACTGAATCGTTTGTGAAAGACTCTCGCCATTTTGTTGACATCATCAAGAGCATGAGAGTGGAACCTGACGAGGTGATGGTGAGTTTTGACGTTCAGTCACTGTTTACCAACGTTCCCATCAAAGACTGCCTTGAGGTCATCGGCAGGAAACTGGCAGCTAATAACATACCAAGTGAGTACATAGTTCTACTGAAGAACTGCCTAGAATGTAACTACTTTTTATACCAAGGACAATATTACCTCCAGATTGACGGAGTGGCTATGGGCAGCCCTGTGGCGCCGGTAATGGCCAATATCTGGATGGAACATTTTGAAAATATTATTGCACAACATTTGGTCCACGTGAAGGTATGGAAACGATACGTCGACGATATCTTCTGTATCATGAAAGGTAGCACATCGGAAGTAGAACAATTGACCACTATCTTGAACTCCGCGCACCCCAACATCAGGTTCACTTATGAAATGGAGGTAGAGAGATCGTTGCCTTTCCTCGACGTGAAATTGAGGGTGAGAGAAAATGGTTCCCTTACACACACGGTATACAGAAAGCCCACACACACAGACAGATATCTACACGCCCACTCTCATCACCATCCGCGACACCTGTTATCCGTAGTTGCCTCGTTAACAAACAGAGCGTATGACATATGCGACCCTGAATGTTTAGAAAGTGAGCTCACACACGTTCAGGAGGTACTTAGGCAAAACGGCTACAGGGGGGGCATTAAACGGACGAAGAGGAGGGAGAAGCAGCCGGAAGTAAGCAGGGCACCAGCGTTTTTACCTTACGTGAAAGGAGTAACGGATAAAGTTGGATCAGTACTAAAGAAATACTCCATCAAGACTGTATATAGTCCGATCTCCAAAGTCTCCAACCAGCTGCGTACACCGAAGGATGTTATTCCTCTTCAAACACCGGGCGTCTACAGGTTTGAGTGCAACTGCGGTATGTTTTATATCGGCCAAACTAAAAGATCCATTGCTGAAAGGGCTAAAGAACATATCGCAGCTGTCAGGAACCGACAGGTTAATAAATCAGCAATAGCTGAGCATGTAGTCGACACAGGATCCCAACACTGGATTACAAATTTACACAAGCCACAGGTCCTCTCCACCGATCGTCACTATTACTCCAGAATAGTACGTGAAGCGGTTGAAATAAAGAAACATATCAATTTCAACCGGGAAGACGGATACCGCCTCTCACCATCTTGGAATCCTGTAATAACGAAGTGCCATCGTCGCGTAACCAACGTAGTGCGCCCGGGCGCTGATGTCATTAGTGTCGTGTGTACCGACAGTTTCGTAAAGGAAAATAAAAAATATCAAGACCATGCGAGGGTAGATACCGATACCCGAGCTTCACGGAGACGACGCTGCCGAGCCACACCAGTCGACCCGTGACCACGGCTGGTGCAATCCATGCCGAAACGTCGGGTAAACAAGGTAATGATTTACCTAAATATTTATCGCGATGAGACCCGTGTCTACAGTATATAAAAAATGTGTACAAATCGCGAAAGTTTAAAAACATTAATAACAAACCGCTACGGGCCGGAATATGTTAAAAAGACTAAACATCTAGAATTCCTTCGGATAAAACGTGTGCGTTTAGAAACATCGTTAACGTTTCTAATAAAATGTCGCGACTCGGAGCTAATACCTACGGGAGTGCGTATCAAACCGCGCAATAATATTCCACATTCCGAGGGAATTCTAAAGAAGGCAAGCGTTCGCCTTCTGAGACAATTAATACGAAACTGTAGGTACAGCTTAAATAGTGTGCAGTACGAATTATACGGGTTACATACGGAGTGCAGTGCAGTGTTTTCGGCTAGTGATTTCGATCTATGTGATCGCGTGTCGTATTACCAGGCGGATCGTATTCGACAACTGTGTAGTGTTAAACACGACGCAAAATACGACAAACTGGTTAGTCGCCGAGACAGGTGGAATCAGCACAGACCACTTACACACATAGACACCGTAATCAATTTATCGAATGTAACGCTTGATAACACCACCAAAAATATACTAGCGAAAGGGTTAAATTATGCAATAACACCGAAACGAATTCCGTATGAAAACGTCATAAGTGCCGTCGAAGAAGCTATATTACGAAACAAAGTACCGTCTACCGATGCGGACACGCTTAGACAAGATGTGGCAGTAATATTGCGAAAAGCTAAGTCGCCTAAACAGAACATTACTACGGAAGAGCGTCAAGCACTAAAAAGGCTGCGTGACAACACGGAAATCTTAGTGCTTAAGGCTGACAAAGGTAACGCCACCGTAGTGATGAGTTCTAGTGACTACGACAGCAAAATGCGGAGTCTACTCAAAGACACGGCTATTTATAAACAAGTGTCGTTTAATCCTATCGCCAGAGTCACTAAACGTATACGTGCACTGATTAAGGAACACGAGGAGCTCTTCACGGACGATGTTTTCGAACGCCTCTTCAGACCTAAAAGCGCTCAGCCACCAAAACTATATGGTTTGCCAAAGGTTCATAAAGAAAATGTACCATTGCGCCCGATTGTAAGTCAGATCAATTCGCCCACTTATGATCTAGCGAAACACATCACTCAGGTACTGCAGCCATTAGTAGGTAAAACTGAATCGTTTGTGAAAGACTCTCGCCATTTTGTTGACATCATCAAGAGCATGAGAGTGGAACCTGACGAGGTGATGGTGAGTTTTGACGTTCAGTCACTGTTTACCAACGTTCCCATCAAAGACTGCCTTGAGGTCATCGGCAGGAAACTGGCAGCTAATAACATACCAAGTGAGTACATAGTTCTACTGAAGAACTGCCTAGAATGTAACTACTTTTTATACCAAGGACAATATTACCTCCAGATTGACGGAGTGGCTATGGGCAGCCCTGTGGCGCCGGTAATGGCCAATATCTGGATGGAACATTTTGAAAATATTATTGCACAACATTTGGTCCACGTGAAGGTATGGAAACGATACGTCGACGATATCTTCTGTATCATGAAAGGTAGCACATCGGAAGTAGAACAATTGACCACTATCTTGAACTCCGCGCACCCCAACATCAGGTTCACTTATGAAATGGAGGTAGAGAGATCGTTGCCTTTCCTCGACGTGAAATTGAGGGTGAGAGAAAATGGTTCCCTTACACACACGGTATACAGAAAGCCCACACACACAGACAGATATCTACACGCCCACTCTCATCACCATCCGCGACACCTGTTATCCGTAGTTGCCTCGTTAACAAACAGAGCGTATGACATATGCGACCCTGAATGTTTAGAAAGTGAGCTCACACACGTTCAGGAGGTACTTAGGCAAAACGGCTACAGGGGGGGCATTAAACGGACGAAGAGGAGGGAGAAGCAGCCGGAAGTAAGCAGGGCACCAGCGTTTTTACCTTACGTGAAAGGAGTAACGGATAAAGTTGGATCAGTACTAAAGAAATACTCCATCAAGACTGTATATAGTCCGATCTCCAAAGTCTCCAACCAGCTGCGTACACCGAAGGATGTTATTCCTCTTCAAACACCGGGCGTCTACAGGTTTGAGTGCAACTGCGGTATGTTTTATATCGGCCAAACTAAAAGATCCATTGCTGAAAGGGCTAAAGAACATATCGCAGCTGTCAGGAACCGACAGGTTAATAAATCAGCAATAGCTGAGCATGTAGTCGACACAGGATCCCAACACTGGATTACAAATTTACACAAGCCACAGGTCCTCTCCACCGATCGTCACTATTACTCCAGAATAGTACGTGAAGCGGTTGAAATAAAGAAACATATCAATTTCAACCGGGAAGACGGATACCGCCTCTCACCATCTTGGAATCCTGTAATAACGAAGTGCCATCGTCGCGTAACCAACGTAGTGCGCCCGGGCGCTGATGTCATTAGTGTCGTGTGTACCGACAGTTTCGTAAAGGAAAATAAAAAATATCAAGACCATGCGAGGGTAGATACCGATACCCGAGCTTCACGGAGACGACGCTGCCGAGCCACACCAGTCGACCCGTGACCACGGCTGGTGCAATCCATGCCGAAACGTCGGGTAAACAAGGTAATGATTTACCTAAATATTTATCGCGATGAGACCCGTGTCTACAGTATATAAAAAATGTGTACAAATCGCGAAAGTTTAAAAACATTAATAACAAACCGCTACGGGCCGGAATATGTTAAAAAGACTAAACATCTAGAATTCCTTCGGATAAAACGTGTGCGTTTAGAAACATCGTTAACGTTTCTAATAAAATGTCGCGACTCGGAGCTAATACCTACGGGAGTGCGTATCAAACCGCGCAATAATATTCCACATTCCGAGGGAATTCTAAAGAAGGCAAGCGTTCGCCTTCTGAGACAATTAATACGAAACTGTAGGTACAGCTTAAATAGTGTGCAGTACGAATTATACGGGTTACATACGGAGTGCAGTGCAGTGTTTTCGGCTAGTGATTTCGATCTATGTGATCGCGTGTCGTATTACCAGGCGGATCGTATTCGACAACTGTGTAGTGTTAAACACGACGCAAAATACGACAAACTGGTTAGTCGCCGAGACAGGTGGAATCAGTACAGACCACTTACACACATAGACACCGTAATCAATTTATCGAATGTAACGCTTGATAACACCACCAAAAATATACTAGCGAAAGGGTTAAATTATGCAATAACACCGAAACGAATTCCGTATGAAAACGTCATAAGTGCCGTCGAAGAAGCTATATTACGAAACAAAGTACCGTCTACCGATGCGGACACGCTTAGACAAGATGTGGCAGTAATATTGCGAAAAGCTAAGTCGCCTAAACAGAACATTACTACGGAAGAGCGTCAAGCACTAAAAAGGCTGCGTGACAACACGGAAATCTTAGTGCTTAAGGCTGACAAAGGTAACGCCACCGTAGTGATGAGTTCTAGTGACTACGACAGCAAAATGCGGAGTCTACTCAAAGACACGGCTATTTATAAACAAGTGTCGTTTAATCCTATCGCCAGAGTCACTAAACGTATACGTGCACTGATTAAGGAACACGAGGAGCTCTTCACGGACGATGTTTTCGAACGCCTCTTCAGACCTAAAAGCGCTCAGCCACCAAAACTATATGGTTTGCCAAAGGTTCATAAAGAAAATGTACCATTGCGCCCGATTGTAAGTCAGATCAATTCGCCCACTTATGATCTAGCGAAACACATCACTCAGGTACTGCAGCCATTAGTAGGTAAAACTGAATCGTTTGTGAAAGACTCTCGCCATTTTGTTGACATCATCAAGAGCATGAGAGTGGAACCTGACGAGGTGATGGTGAGTTTTGACGTTCAGTCACTGTTTACCAACGTTCCCATCAAAGACTGCCTTGAGGTCATCGGCAGGAAACTGGCAGCTAATAACATACCAAGTGAGTACATAGTTCTACTGAAGAACTGCCTAGAATGTAACTACTTTTTATACCAAGGACAATATTACCTCCAGATTGACGGAGTGGCTATGGGCAGCCCTGTGGCGCCGGTAATGGCCAATATCTGGATGGAACATTTTGAAAATATTATTGCACAACATTTGGTCCACGTGAAGGTATGGAAACGATACGTCGACGATATCTTCTGTATCATGAAAGGTAGCACATCGGAAGTAGAACAATTGACCACTATCTTGAACTCCGCGCACCCCAACATCAGGTTCACTTATGAAATGGAGGTAGAGAGATCGTTGCCTTTCCTCGACGTGAAATTGAGGGTGAGAGAAAATGGTTCCCTTACACACACGGTATACAGAAAGCCCACACACACAGACAGATATCTACACGCCCACTCTCATCACCATCCGCGACACCTGTTATCCGTAGTTGCCTCGTTAACAAACAGAGCGTATGACATATGCGACCCTGAATGTTTAGAAAGTGAGCTCACACACGTTCAGGAGGTACTTAGGCAAAACGGCTACAGGGGGGGGATTAAACGGACGAAGAGGAGGGAGAAGCAGCCGGAAGTAAGCAGGGCACCAGCGTTTTTACCTTACGTGAAAGGAGTAACGGATAAAGTTGGATCAGTACTAAAGAAATACTCCATCAAGACTGTATATAGTCCGATCTCCAAAGTCTCCAACCAGCTGCGTACACCGAAGGATGTTATTCCTCTTCAAACACCGGGCGTCTACAGGTTTGAGTGCAACTGCGGTATGTTTTATATCGGCCAAACTAAAAGATCCATTGCTGAAAGGGCTAAAGAACATATCGCAGCTGTCAGGAACCGACAGGTTAATAAATCAGCAATAGCTGAGCATGTAGTCGACACAGGATCCCAACACTGGATTACAAATTTACACAAGCCACAGGTCCTCTCCACCGATCGTCACTATTACTCCAGAATAGTACGTGAAGCGGTTGAAATAAAGAAACATATCAATTTCAACCGGGAAGACGGATACCGCCTCTCACCATCTTGGAATCCTGTAATAACGAAGTGCCATCGTCGCGTAACCAACGTAGTGCGCCCGGGCGCTGATGTCATTAGTGTCGTGTGTACCGACAGTTTCGTAAAGGAAAATAAAAAATATCAAGACCATGCGAGGGTAGATACCGATACCCGAGCTTCACGGAGACGACGCTGCCGAGCCACACCAGTCGACCCGTGACCACGGCTGGTGCAATCCATGCCGAAACGTCGGGTAAACAAGGTAATGATTTACCTAAATATTTATCGCGATGAGACCCGTGTCTACAGTATATAAAAAATGTGTACAAATCGCGAAAGTTTAAAAACATTAATAACAAACCGCTACGGGCCGGAATATGTTAAAAAGACTAAACATCTAGAATTCCTTCGGATAAAACGTGTGCGTTTAGAAACATCGTTAACGTTTCTAATAAAATGTCGCGACTCGGAGCTAATACCTACGGGAGTGCGTATCAAACCGCGCAATAATATTCCACATTCCGAGGGAATTCTAAAGAAGGCAAGCGTTCGCCTTCTGAGACAATTAATACGAAACTGTAGGTACAGCTTAAATAGTGTGCAGTACGAATTATACGGGTTACATACGGAGTGCAGTGCAGTGTTTTCGGCTAGTGATTTCGATCTATGTGATCGCGTGTCGTATTACCAGGCGGATCGTATTCGACAACTGTGTAGTGTTAAACACGACGCAAAATACGACAAACTGGTTAGTCGCCGAGACAGGTGGAATCAGCACAGACCACTTACACACATAGACACCGTAATCAATTTATCGAATGTAACGCTTGATAACACCACCAAAAATATACTAGCGAAAGGGTTAAATTATGCAATAACACCGAAACGAATTCCGTATGAAAACGTCATAAGTGCCGTCGAAGAAGCTATATTACGAAACAAAGTACCGTCTACCGATGCGGACACGCTTAGACAAGATGTGGCAGTAATATTGCGAAAAGCTAAGTCGCCTAAACAGAACATTACTACGGAAGAGCGTCAAGCACTAAAAAGGCTGCGTGACAACACGGAAATCTTAGTGCTTAAGGCTGACAAAGGTAACGCCACCGTAGTGATGAGTTCTAGTGACTACGACAGCAAAATGCGGAGTCTACTCAAAGACACGGCTATTTATAAACAAGTGTCGTTTAATCCTATCGCCAGAGTCACTAAACGTATACGTGCACTGATTAAGGAACACGAGGAGCTCTTCACGGACGATGTTTTCGAACGCCTCTTCAGACCTAAAAGCGCTCAGCCACCAAAACTATATGGTTTGCCAAAGGTTCATAAAGAAAATGTACCATTGCGCCCGATTGTAAGTCAGATCAATTCGCCCACTTATGATCTAGCGAAACACATCACTCAGGTACTGCAGCCATTAGTAGGTAAAACTGAATCGTTTGTGAAAGACTCTCGCCATTTTGTTGACATCATCAAGAGCATGAGAGTGGAACCTGACGAGGTGATGGTGAGTTTTGACGTTCAGTCACTGTTTACCAACGTTCCCATCAAAGACTGCCTTGAGGTCATCGGCAGGAAACTGGCAGCTAATAACATACCAAGTGAGTACATAGTTCTACTGAAGAACTGCCTAGAATGTAACTACTTTTTATACCAAGGACAATATTACCTCCAGATTGACGGAGTGGCTATGGGCAGCCCTGTGGCGCCGGTAATGGCCAATATCTGGATGGAACATTTTGAAAATATTATTGCACAACATTTGGTCCACGTGAAGGTATGGAAACGATACGTCGACGATATCTTCTGTATCATGAAAGGTAGCACATCGGAAGTAGAACAATTGACCACTATCTTGAACTCCGCGCACCCCAACATCAGGTTCACTTATGAAATGGAGGTAGAGAGATCGTTGCCTTTCCTCGACGTGAAATTGAGGGTGAGAGAAAATGGTTCCCTTACACACACGGTATACAGAAAGCCCACACACACAGACAGATATCTACACGCCCACTCTCATCACCATCCGCGACACCTGTTATCCGTAGTTGCCTCGTTAACAAACAGAGCGTATGACATATGCGACCCTGAATGTTTAGAAAGTGAGCTCACACACGTTCAGGAGGTACTTAGGCAAAACGGCTACAGGGGGGGCATTAAACGGACGAAGAGGAGGGAGAAGCAGCCGGAAGTAAGCAGGGCACCAGCGTTTTTACCTTACGTGAAAGGAGTAACGGATAAAGTTGGATCAGTACTAAAGAAATACTCCATCAAGACTGTATATAGTCCGATCTCCAAAGTCTCCAACCAGCTGCGTACACCGAAGGATGTTATTCCTCTTCAAACACCGGGCGTCTACAGGTTTGAGTGCAACTGCGGTATGTTTTATATCGGCCAAACTAAAAGATCCATTGCTGAAAGGGCTAAAGAACATATCGCAGCTGTCAGGAACCGACAGGTTAATAAATCAGCAATAGCTGAGCATGTAGTCGACACAGGATCCCAACACTGGATTACAAATTTACACAAGCCACAGGTCCTCTCCACCGATCGTCACTATTACTCCAGAATAGTACGTGAAGCGGTTGAAATAAAGAAACATATCAATTTCAACCGGGAAGACGGATACCGCCTCTCACCATCTTGGAATCCTGTAATAACGAAGTGCCATCGTCGCGTAACCAACGTAGTGCGCCCGGGCGCTGATGTCATTAGTGTCGTGTGTACCGACAGTTTCGTAAAGGAAAATAAAAAATATCAAGACCATGCGAGGGTAGATACCGATACCCGAGCTTCACGGAGACGACGCTGCCGAGCCACACCAGTCGACCCGTGACCACGGCTGGTGCAATCCATGCCGAAACGTCGGGTAAACAAGGTAATGATTTACCTAAATATTTATCGCGATGAGACCCGTGTCTACAGTATATAAAAAATGTGTACAAATCGCGAAAGTTTAAAAACATTAATAACAAACCGCTACGGGCCGGAATATGTTAAAAAGACTAAACATCTAGAATTCCTTCGGATAAAACGTGTGCGTTTAGAAACATCGTTAACGTTTCTAATAAAATGTCGCGACTCGGAGCTAATACCTACGGGAGTGCGTATCAAACCGCGCAATAATATTCCACATTCCGAGGGAATTCTAAAGAAGGCAAGCGTTCGCCTTCTGAGACAATTAATACGAAACTGTAGGTACAGCTTAAATAGTGTGCAGTACGAATTATACGGGTTACATACGGAGTGCAGTGCAGTGTTTTCGGCTAGTGATTTCGATCTATGTGATCGCGTGTCGTATTACCAGGCGGATCGTATTCGACAACTGTGTAGTGTTAAACACGACGCAAAATACGACAAACTGGTTAGTCGCCGAGACAGGTGGAATCAGCACAGACCACTTACACACATAGACACCGTAATCAATTTATCGAATGTAACGCTTGATAACACCACCAAAAATATACTAGCGAAAGGGTTAAATTATGCAATAACACCGAAACGAATTCCGTATGAAAACGTCATAAGTGCCGTCGAAGAAGCTATATTACGAAACAAAGTACCGTCTACCGATGCGGACACGCTTAGACAAGATGTGGCAGTAATATTGCGAAAAGCTAAGTCGCCTAAACAGAACATTACTACGGAAGAGCGTCAAGCACTAAAAAGGCTGCGTGACAACACGGAAATCTTAGTGCTTAAGGCTGACAAAGGTAACGCCACCGTAGTGATGAGTTCTAGTGACTACGACAGCAAAATGCGGAGTCTACTCAAAGACACGGCTATTTATAAACAAGTGTCGTTTAATCCTATCGCCAGAGTCACTAAACGTATACGTGCACTGATTAAGGAACACGAGGAGCTCTTCACGGACGATGTTTTCGAACGCCTCTTCAGACCTAAAAGCGCTCAGCCACCAAAACTATATGGTTTGCCAAAGGTTCATAAAGAAAATGTACCATTGCGCCCGATTGTAAGTCAGATCAATTCGCCCACTTATGATCTAGCGAAACACATCACTCAGGTACTGCAGCCATTAGTAGGTAAAACTGAATCGTTTGTGAAAGACTCTCGCCATTTTGTTGACATCATCAAGAGCATGAGAGTGGAACCTGACGAGGTGATGGTGAGTTTTGACGTTCAGTCACTGTTTACCAACGTTCCCATCAAAGACTGCCTTGAGGTCATCGGCAGGAAACTGGCAGCTAATAACATACCAAGTGAGTACATAGTTCTACTGAAGAACTGCCTAGAATGTAACTACTTTTTATACCAAGGACAATATTACCTCCAGATTGACGGAGTGGCTATGGGCAGCCCTGTGGCGCCGGTAATGGCCAATATCTGGATGGAACATTTTGAAAATATTATTGCACAACATTTGGTCCACGTGAAGGTATGGAAACGATACGTCGACGATATCTTCTGTATCATGAAAGGTAGCACATCGGAAGTAGAACAATTGACCACTATCTTGAACTCCGCGCACCCCAACATCAGGTTCACTTATGAAATGGAGGTAGAGAGATCGTTGCCTTTCCTCGACGTGAAATTGAGGGTGAGAGAAAATGGTTCCCTTACACACACGGTATACAGAAAGCCCACACACACAGACAGATATCTACACGCCCACTCTCATCACCATCCGCGACACCTGTTATCCGTAGTTGCCTCGTTAACAAACAGAGCGTATGACATATGCGACCCTGAATGTTTAGAAAGTGAGCTCACACACGTTCAGGAGGTACTTAGGCAAAACGGCTACAGGGGGGGCATTAAACGGACGAAGAGGAGGGAGAAGCAGCCGGAAGTAAGCAGGGCACCAGCGTTTTTACCTTACGTGAAAGGAGTAACGGATAAAGTTGGATCAGTACTAAAGAAATACTCCATCAAGACTGTATATAGTCCGATCTCCAAAGTCTCCAACCAGCTGCGTACACCGAAGGATGTTATTCCTCTTCAAACACCGGGCGTCTACAGGTTTGAGTGCAACTGCGGTATGTTTTATATCGGCCAAACTAAAAGATCCATTGCTGAAAGGGCTAAAGAACATATCGCAGCTGTCAGGAACCGACAGGTTAATAAATCAGCAATAGCTGAGCATGTAGTCGACACAGGATCCCAACACTGGATTACAAATTTACACAAGCCACAGGTCCTCTCCACCGATCGTCACTATTACTCCAGAATAGTACGTGAAGCGGTTGAAATAAAGAAACATATCAATTTCAACCGGGAAGACGGATACCGCCTCTCACCATCTTGGAATCCTGTAATAACGAAGTGCCATCGTCGCGTAACCAACGTAGTGCGCCCGGGCGCTGATGTCATTAGTGTCGTGTGTACCGACAGTTTCGTAAAGGAAAATAAAAAATATCAAGACCATGCGAGGGTAGATACCGATACCCGAGCTTCACGGAGACGACGCTGCCGAGCCACACCAGTCGACCCGTGACCACGGCTGGTGCAATCCATGCCGAAACGTCGGGTAAACAAGGTAATGATTTACCTAAATATTTATCGCGATGAGACCCGTGTCTACAGTATATAAAAAATGTGTACAAATCGCGAAAGTTTAAAAACATTAATTAATAACTTTAATATTGTGTTTCTGCGTGTGAGTAAGGTCGTCAGAGCTCATCGGGGTGGGGAGGAAGGGGCAGCAACACTTGTTTGCCGACTCTTTTAATGGCCAGCTACGCACCCGGGACTCCTCTGGTGTTGCGAGTGTACATGGGCGGCGGTGATCACTTACCATCAGGTGACCCGCTTTCTAGTTTGTCGACTTATGACATAAAAAAACCGGCCAAGTGCGAGTCGGACTCGCCCATGAACGGTTCCGCAGCAGCAAGTATTTCAGTTGATTAAATGAAAGGTAAATTGATGTTGACACAGCTAGAATGGTTTATTTCAGTTATTTTCATAGTGTAATGTCCTATGGAATTCTTCTCTGGGGTAGCTCTGCTGACATTAACACCATATTTATATTGCAAAAAAGAGCTGTAAGATCTATCTATAATCTTGGCCCGAGAGTGTCTCTAAGAGAAAAGTTCAAAGAGGTCAACATTCTAACTGTACCATCTCAGTATATATATGAAAACTTACTATATGTGCATAAAAATATCGATTCCTTCTGTAAAAGGAGCGATACACATAATGTAAATACTAGATATAAGAATAATCTCATATTGCATACTACCCGTCTCCACAAAATAACTAACTCTTTTATGGGGCAATGTATAAGATTCTATAACAAACTTCCCAATGATATTGGAGAATTGTCAACGAATATGTTTAAAAGAATTATTAAAGCCAAATTGTGTAGCAGGGCATATTACAAAATTTCAGAATTTAAGTGATAAAAGTGCTTGGGATTGAGTTGTTCTGATTCAACACACATGATTGTAATTAATCTTAAGTATATTTTATTTTAAAAAAGGATTGCTACTGAGTTTTTTGGCACTGTTTCTCAGTAGCTGCCACGTCATGCACTGCACGGTAGGGAAAAAAAATATGGCGATTCCACATAAATGTAATTTTTTTACGGAATAGAGTACCTTTGACTTTGACTTTGAATGACGCTTTAAAAAAAACGACTTACTAGATCTCGTTCAAACCAATTTTCGTTGTAACTTTACATGGTAATGTACATCATATATATTTTTTAGTTTATTCATTCTCTTATTTTAGAAGTTACAGGGGGGGGGGGGGAGACTCATTTTTCCACTTTGGAAGTGTCTCTCGCGCAAACTATTCAGTTTAGAAAAAAATTATATTAGGAACCTCAATATCATTTTTGAAGACATATCCATAGATACCCACATGTATGGGTACGATGAATTTTTTTTTTAATTTCACTTCTATGTACATTAATATTCTTTTTCTATTTTTGTGTGAAAATCTTAATTTGGTTCACAGAATACATCTACTTACCAAGTTTCAATAGTACAGCTCTTATAGTTTCGGAAAAAAGTGGCTGTGACTTACGGACGGACAGACAGACATGACGAATCTATAAGGGTTCCGTTTTTTGCCATTTGGCTACGATCTTTAAAAAACCACTAGACCAATATATAAGTCTTAAACTTAACACAATTAGGTAATCTACATACCACAACATAACAAGGTGAAGTTCATTTCACAATTTATGTTAGTTCACGGGCCGTAACGCTTGCGACACGTAACTGTGAATTATACGTTCCAGGGAAACTAATCTATGGGCGTAACTTACACGGTTAAAGGGGATGTAATAATGTTAACCCTTAGATCAGCCGGGGGGGAAATATTTTATGGTGCTCCACTAAATTGGATATGAAAACACATGGTTTATTCACCGGTGTTGTTCGGAGAATTAATAATAAACACATGTGGTGTGTTTTAATATGTTTAGATACATATATATGTTTTTATGTTGATCTCGTGTATTAGCACTATTGAGTATGTTTCGCCGGCGCGTCTCGACTGGGCCGCTGTTAGATACCTACCCAATGAGTTTCTTTCGCTGGGTCTTCTCAGTTGGGGCCTTTTAGACGTGAAGAAGTAACAAACATACACACTCACAAAATTTCGCCATTAATTGTAGTGTGATAAACACAAGGTCTGCCATATAATATAATATATATATTATACGTTAATATAGACAGAACCATTCAGACTATATATGGTAAAAATATAGCTTAAACTATTTTGTTAATCAAACTTAATCATAATCTTTTGGATAATAACTTAATACAAGCTAGCTAAATATCATTGTTATTGTAAAATAAAATGTTTTCATACAATCCGTGTACCTAAATATCTATGTAACTAGAAATAGTAATGTATAGGTACTGAATTTGGTACTGAATTATAGTTAAGTTAAAGTTATATTACTACAAACATGTTCTTATTATTCTTTATTTCACACAGAAACATACATTTAAATAAAACGTTACAATAAAAAGTCATGTACATAGGCGAGCTTAATTCATTAATGAATTTTCTTCCAGCAAACCATTAGGAGAGTGAAATTATTATAAAATGGGTGCAAGCAGTGTACAACAAAATATTAAATTAAAAATATTGATAAAATACACACAAATATTTACATACAATACCTAATAATATGTATATATATATATATATATATATATATATATATATATAAAGAATAAACTACATAAAACCTACATATCTATTATATACATAAATTAAAGAGATAAGAAATGATTCTTAATTCTGTTCTTAAATATACTTAATGACGAGCTATCACGTATGAAGTGTGGTAAAGAGTTCCAAAGCTGCACTGCGCGTACAGTAAACGAGCCATCATAGCGGCTGGAAGTATGAGAAGGAGTCCTTAGAAGAAGAGAAATAGCTGTGCGACAAGGTTTGCCTCTAGGCACCAGATACTCAAAGCGTTCACGGAGATAGATGGGAGCAACGGAGTTATGAAGAATGGAATAAAGTAGAGAAAGGATATGACAGTCCCGACGCCGCCGAATAGGCAACCACTTCAATTGAGCCCGGAACTCCGACACGTGGTCGTACTTCCTTAGGCCGAAAATAAAGCGGATGCATAAATTCTGCAGGCGTTCGAGCTTATCTAGAAGTTCTTCTGTTGCATCAAGAAAACAGACATCAACATAGTCAAGAAGAGGGAGTAGAAGTGAATGAGCGAGAGTAACTCTAGTCTGAAAAGGTAAGAATTTTTGGAGACGTTTGATAGATTGAAAAGAACAGTATACCCTCCTGCTTACCTCTGCAACGTGATTGTTCCACGAAAGGTTACAGTCGATTAAAACACCTAAATTTTTGGCAAATTTTGAATAAGGTATCGGCACATCATCGAAAAGAACAGGAGGAATGGCTGAAAAATTTAAGGTGTTAAACATGTGTCTGCCACCAATAATGAGAACTTGAGATTTAGAGGGGTTGACCAAGAGTCCAAAAGATTTTGCCCACTTGCTTATGTTTTCAAGATCATTATTGATGGCAGCAATGGCTTCCCTAGTGTCATTGGCCTTGAAGTGCCGATAAAGCTGCAAGTCGTCTGCATAGAGATGATAGTTAGAAGTAAAGATTTTAGTAATGGCGTTTATAAAAACGAAGAATAAAAGAGGAGAGAGTACGCCACTCTGAGGAACACCCGCGGTAAGATCACACCATTGAGAGAAAGAATCTTCGTAGTGGACCGACTGTGAGCGACCTCGAAGATATGAATCAAACCACGCAATCACAGGCGCTGAGACATTCAAGGAAGAAAGGATAGCATGAAGGATGTCAAAGTCTACCGAATTAAACGCACTGCTAAAATCCAGTAGGACTAAGACGGTGAGTAGCTTCTGTTCCATAGCCAAGCGAATGTCGTCTGTGATTTTCACAAGTGCAGCGACAGTGCTGTGGCCAGGACGAAAGCCGGATTGGAAAGGACTTAAAATGTTGTGAGTACAGAGATAATGAGACAGTTGCTTATGAACAATGCTCTCTAGGATCTTGGACAGGAAAGGAAGGATTGAAATTGGACGGTAATGAGTTAAGGATGAAGGATTAGTGGTTTTAGGAAGCGGTAAAACGTGAGCTTTTTTCCAAGCGGAAGGGAAGAAACTTGACTCTAGAGAACTAGACTTGAAACTTGACTATTTACAAGTGCTTTTTAAAAGTCTTATTTATTTATTTTAATCTGTGGGCCTTATAGTCTCTTGTTCACATGAAAAAGAAAATTCCTGGATAGTTTTGGTTCTCTATTTTCCCCTAACAAAAGAATTCAAACCTCAAAGAGCAGAGGCGGCCATTTCAAAACAATAGTGGTAGCCAACGCAACGTAACGAAAAAGTCTCGCAGTGATACCAACGTACACATCAAGCTGCATATTTCCAGTATAAGCCGATCTCGCGTTGTATAGGATTTCCATACAATGACAGGTCAGTTTATATTGGAAATGTAGGCATAGTTTGATATGTAGCCGTGTGTACATGTACAAATATAGTTGAATTGCCATTTACTTATACGGCCAAAGGGAGCAAAATAATAGTAGCCCTTAGGCCTACTCGAGAGGAAAATCTTTTATGGTGCTCAACTAAAATGTAAACAAAAAACACACGATTGATTTATAATAGGTTTTAAGGAATATACCTACGTCAAAAATTCTGTAAATTGTTTTATGTATTTAATTAACTAATATTTAATAATTTCTTTATAAATATATTTAAAATGAAAGGTTTATATTATTCGAAATGTCTTCCTCCATTTTGTAAACATGCCCTTAATCGACGCTTTATCTTCCTTATTCGACAATTCCATATTTGAAAGTAACTCAAAAATTGTTTTATTTTTCTTTATAATTCAAGCACGATTGTTCTATTTTTAAAATTAGTGGAAAGTATATCTGGCCAGTATTTGAAAATTAACATGAAAAGGTTCTGACGGAACATATGACGCGACTAGGTATGTAATAATATGTAATACTAATATATGCTTCTAGAATTTCAGTTATGGCGGGACATCCCAACAGATACCTATCAATTACGCTTAGGGTTATCATTATATAAATAAAGGGATGCCTGTCTATGATACCTAAAATGCCTGAATTTTCAGAAAAATGCCTGTAGAAGCAAAACGCTGTGGGTAATAAGTAAAAGCCAACAGATAATAATGAAGAAGGGCATTTATTTTGTCAGAGGAAAATATTTCTTAATATTTCTTTCCTTTCTAATATATAAACGTAAAAATCTTCACAAGATACAGTTTTGTAATTTTCCTGTGTAATCAATTTTGCTTTTACTAATTCAATTGTCAGCCGATCTGTCTTTACTCCAGTGGGCGTTGGCGAGAGCCTGCGAAAATGCCTGTCTCAGACCAATGCCGGCCGCACGCCTGTCTAAACCTTAAAATGCCTGTCAAATGCGGATAACGCATGTCATATTATGGTAACCCTAATTACGCTGGGCATATTACATGCAAAAGTGTGCGCAAGTTTAGGTGCAATCTATATTCATTCAATAAGAATGATCCAATGAGACAGCTGTCTGAATTCAATCGGTACTGAGATTAAGAACAGCATTGACAGTTTTACGTACTCTCCGATGTACGGGTGTGTAAAGTTGGGAATTCCCTGGCTCTGCGCTATTACTACCTAATTTTATCACCAGAAGAATTACACTAAACTTTTTGGCTTAATCTGGTAATTAAATTTAGAAATTGTCTTATGTGTTTTTAAGGTTCCGTAAAATGGCAAAAAACGGAACCGTTATAGATTCGTCATGTCTGTCTGTCTGTCCGTCCGTATGTCACAGCCACTTTTTTCCGAAACTATTAGAACAAACTTGGTAAGTAGATGTAATCTGTGAACCGCATTAAGATTTTCATACAAAAATAGAAAAATAACAATAATTTTCGGGGTTAATTTTTTTTTCATCGTACCCATACATGTGGGGTATCTATGGATAGGTATTCAAAAATGATATTGAGGTTTGTAATATAATTTTCTTTTAAACTGAATAGTTTGCGCGAGAGACACTTCCAAAGTGGTAAAATGAGTGTCCCCCTCATCTAACTTCTCAAATACGAGAATGATAAAATTAAAAAAAAATATGATGTACATTACCATAGAAACTAACAACGAAAATTGGTTTGAACGAGATCTAGCAAGTAGTTTTTTTTAATACGTCATAAACCGCAATTTGCTTTCATTTAATCAACTGAAATACTTGCTGCTACGGAACCCTTCATGGGCGAGTCCGACTCGCACTTAGCCAGTTTTTTTATATATTATAGGACACGGGTCTGGGACACGGGACTGGGTCTGCAATCCATGCCCAAACGTTGGGTAAACTAAAGGTAATGATTTGCCTTAATTGTTAGCGCGATTGAGACCCGTGTCCACAATACTATATATAAAAAATGTGTACAAATCGCAAAATTTTCAAAATATTGTCTTACGTACTTTACGTGTAACTATGCTTAGATATACTTAACAGCAAAAAATTAACCACTGCAAAATTAATCTACAATCGAAAGCAACACTAATAAGTTAGCAATGTTGATATGATAAAAAATACGATCAATTTGAAAGTATATTCTTTAAAATAAAAAACATGTTAGCAAATCTCTAGGTACATATTATTATAATAAAAACGTAGGAAAGTCAAAACTGTACATTGAATATTTTTTAAAAAGGATACTTGATGCGTGATCTACAGCCGTTATCGAAGCCGAAAACATAAACTCAAACTCAAACTCATTTATTCGTGTGATTTTTGGTATTATAGTATAGTTTTTAAAATTTTTGTCTTTTTGTATGTCCGGGCTAAACTCAAAAAGTACTGCAAGGATTTACTTCAAATTAGGCATGAATATTACTAAGAGGTCGGGTCAACATATTATAGGCTACATATTATTACCCTATCACCTGCGAGGGATGAGTTGTGATAATTTCTAAAGTTTAACGCGGGTAAAACCGCGGGGCACAGCTAGTCTATTTATAAATGACGGAGTTACAGAAACAACAAACATAAAAAATATTGCTGAATTGAGATCTCCTCATACCTCCTACGTTATACGTTGTGACTATAAAATACTGGATGGGCTGGTGGACTGGATGTTTATAAAAAATGTGTTGATCAATTTATTTCTATTCATTACTAGCTGTGCCCCGCGGTTTTACCCGCATTATATTTTAGGTGATGGCGTGATAATGTGTAGCCTATATGTTGACCCGAACTCTTAGTAATATACATGCAAAATTTGAAGAAAATCCATGCAGTCCTTTTTTGAGTTTAGCCCAGACATACATACAGACAAAAATTCTAAAGCTATATTTTTGGCTTCGATATCGATTGTAGATCACGCCCCAAGTATCCTTTTTAAAAACTATTCAATGTACAGTTTTGACTTTCCTACGATTTTATTATATGTATAGATGCTGGGTCATTACCTGAAACGGCCGGGGAAAAATCAGGCGCTGGACCACGCACTCCGTGATTTGCTGACTCTGGGCTGTTACTCTTACTACTTGTTTCCATGCCAGTTTTTTTTTCATATGTTGCGTAAAGACCGATTTCTAAGAACAAAAGTAAAATACCTACACTTTATTGTACACCATAACTTCAAATTAAGAATAAACATACATAAATTAGGTACAAAGGGCGGTCTTATCACTACTGCGATTTCTTCCGGACAACCAATTATGGAGTGGATAGACGAAGGAAAGTGGAAACCGGGTAGATAGGTGTATCAATAGGTCAACTTAATGTAAACTTAAACTAATACAAAATATTAATAAAAAAAAGAAAAAATACATAGAATAATTAAAGATGTCCAAGGAATGTGTGAAAAAACTATAGGCGACAGTGGTAAATAAATATGCTTAGGTACTAGGTAGATAAATATTTTTACTTAATAGTTGTTGCTTATGGTGATAGCTATCTAGTCCAACGAGGTTGTTGTTGTTTTATAAGAAAGAGATAGAAGATAGATAGAATACACTTTATTGCACAGAAACTTTATTTATTTTACATAGTTTTTCGAATGTATCATTTTCATATCTATACAAATAAATAAAATTGAAGTGTCTGTTTGTAATATTGAAATAACCGATTTTTACTACATGTATATGAATATATATACGGTACATACTCCATAATGACATTTTTTACAATTTTTGTCTGTCTGTCTGTCTGTTTGTTCCGGCTAACCTCTGAAATGGCTGGACCGATTTTGAACGGACTTTTATTGGCAGGTAGCTGATGTAATAAGGAGTAACTTAGGCTACTTTTATTTTTGAAAAGTCTTTTATTTTTGAAAAAAATCTAAATTAATCTAATTGACACGCGGACGAAGCCGCGGGCACAGCTAGTTATACATAATTTTATATACAGGTGGAATAGGTGTTCTTATCTCTTAAAGCGACCTCTTGCAGACAACCGTTGGAAAGAAGGAGTTTTAAATAAATATAATTATTATGTAATAGTATTAATAGTCTAATGATAATAATAATGTAAAATTGACTTCAATTGATATGAATTGTTATTTATGTGACTATCTTAAATGTTTTGACTTATAAATGTTGAGTACACATTTATAAGTCAAAGGTTTTTTACATATACCCCGACTCGACTGTCCCGAACTTCTTTCAAAAATCAAGTTGTCAATACCTGTAAGAAAATTACGTAAAAATCTCTTGTTAAACTGTCCTCCATGTCACACCAATTTTAGAGTCAACAGCTTTCTGCCTAGAGTATTCAATGAATTTAACAAGTTAAATGATGACAGTCGTTTTGATTTTATTGATCTGTTTACTACTAGCAAAAATTCTACAAGATCCAAATTAACTAGATATTTCATTGATAATGTATAAATCTATGTATAGCACTATTTGCTCAATCTTTTAAAACCATTTGTAGAATTGTTATTACTGTAATTAATTAAGTAGACCGGAGATGCATCCATTTAGTTAATTAGTTGTGGAAGCTTGTTATTGGCATTTACTTACCAAAATTTGTAACCAATTGTATGTAGCTGTTAGCTTCCCTAATAAAATAAAATAAAATAAAAAATAAAATAAAATATCACACTTGCACACCAAAATGGTAAAATATGGAAAGGACATTAATTTAATACTAATACCACAATTTACTCATATTTTGCAAATAAATTATTTGAATTTGAAAGACCAAAAGTAAGATATAGTAAAAGAGATGTTGCCAATGTATTTACCTGTATAAAAGAAAATTTAACTTTTATATTTTTATATCATAACCAGGGCTTCTACCGGCTAAGTCACCGAACATCGATTTATTAAATGGCGTCCAAATAAATAAAGGTTAAAAATGACTTAAACAATCATTAAATCGGCTTCCATGACCACATGTGATGCCATAAATGGTCCGGGACCGATTGTCAACGTTGAAGACGATTTAACGACTGATTAAGTAATTATTAACCTTTATTTATTTGAACGCCATTTAAGAAATCGATGTTTGGCGACTTAGCCGGTTGAGCCCCAGCTGGGCCCCGCAATTTCACCAGCGCTGCAGCCTTAAATATGTTATACAGATGTTTAATTTAATATTCTCTCTCGGATCTCGGTGTTATACTTGATGATAAACTGCATCTGAACCTACACATTGACACAATTATCGCAAAAGCCTTTAAAATGTTTAATTTTATGCGAGCTTCAACTGACTTCAGGCGTTTTAAAACTTATTTAAATCTTTTTTACGCACTAGTTCGTCCGCAAGTTGAGTATGCTTGTGTCATTTGGAGCCCCTATTACGATAAATATAGTACTGCTATAGAGAATATACAAAAGCGATATCTTAAAAGGATGTCATATAAGTGCCGTCTGGTCATACAACCCTATAAAGAAACATTATTAAAATGTAATATGATATCTCTAGAATCAAGACGCTTATTACTGCATGATACGTTTTTACACGGTCTTATACACCATCGGTACGATTGCATCGAAGTGGTCAATAAACTATCCTACATTGTGCCAAGAACAGTGATCCGTAGAGTAGTTAGAGAGTATCCTCTATTTGCCACCGAATATTAAAAAATTATTAAAAATTTTGAAAAAGTGGATATATTTGCCTTGTCGGAACACATCTTCAAAAAAGAAATTTTTAAAAGCCTCTATAATGGAAAAAGTACTCTTAACAGACATTGATTGTTTATCGTATTTATGTTTATATTAAGTATCTGTATTTTTTTTTTTACTGTTCTGTCTCGTTTTTTTTGTTCCAATGTTCTTTGGGATTTAGCTGAAGACATAAAAGTAGGTAGTTATTACTTTATTGTTTGATATTTTATATTCGTTGTTCTTTGTATAGTTACGTTTTACCTAGCTATAAGCCTATATTGTAATGTATATATAACCTGTTAGCATTAGACTTCACAGCACTCTACATATTATTATTATTTGTGTTTTAGTAATCTGTGAAAACGTCGTGGGTTGTACTCCTAACATTACACTGTGTTACCTATTACTTTAGTTTATAAGCTCATGTTGTACAACTGTTTGTTTTCCAAATAAATAAATAAAAAAAAATTAAATAAAATAATAATAATATAAAAAACAAATATTAGTAGAGTTTTATTTTTACAATCTTTTGAAAGGAAATCTACTTTTTATCCACTAAACATGAGAACAAACCCGGCAGTATTTATTATGCCCACCCATTTAGTTTGTTCTTGTTTCTTGCAACGACGCGACGCTAGAACTTAGGTCTCAAATTTATTGTTTAACTTCACTGTAACTAAGTACTACCAAAGTTCTACTTTTATGTAGTAATAAGTTGTTTGACATAAGCTTACTTATGAAATAATGAAACTTATTCAGCACTTGGGTATTTACATACACTTGTAATTGTCAAGCTCACAATGCATTACATAATAAACACAGTTTAAAAACAGTAATCAAAGCAACAAAATATTTTGAATTAGTCCGTCCGTGCGGTCTGTTTCGTCACATAAATTTTTAAATATCCTTAAATAAATAATAAATAGCAAGTTACTCTGCTGTGTGGTGACGGCGACAAATATCAGAATCAGAATATCATCACCCCATCTCATCCCGTGGGGGGCGTAGAAGTCGAACCGAGGGAATATCTACCTGAGGAAGGGCAGCAGCTTCCTTCTGATTACTATGACTATCTTACTGCGATCGCCAACCCGCCTGCCAAGCGTGGCGATTATGGCATATCCCCTCAAGACGATTCTTGAGGGAGGCTTGTCCAGCAGTGGACTTATTTAGCTGTAATGATGAAGTTACTAAGCTATTTTTGTTACATTTAGCAATTGTATATTAAAATTAAAGAATTGAAAACGACGAGCAGTTGGCTAGCGCAAAATGCTCTCAATCAGTAGCATAATTTAAGCGACTAATTAATACCTGAGGGCACCCTTATGGGGTGAGGTTAATAACGACAAGTGTTTTACACTTATGTTAAGAAGATGAAGAACATGAGGGAGAATTGTGTAAAGGTAATAGCCTAAGTGCTCGATAATAGATACCATTTAACTGATACCTAGAGGACCGAAGTGATTTTTGGAGCGTCTACGTACTTAAAAAATCTAAAGGGGGTATAAGAAATCACCGTACATTTGCTCCCCATAAAACCTACCAACGCCTTCTTAATGGTGAACTAAAATCTTCCCCGAGTGTTAAACTGAATAATGTTACTGATAAACGCAAGATATCAACGTGTTATTTGGGTCTCGTTTTAGAAAAGAACTTCTCGTTTATAGAACATATTAAATCTGTTGGAGAAAAAGCTAAGCGAAACTTTTTTTGTACTTACAAGGATATCGACGGCAACATTGGGCCTCTCTTTTAATACTCTAAGAATAATTTACGGGGCAACCTATCTTGGGTGTATATGCTACGGCTCGCCTCTGTGGGCTGATAGAGCTACTATCGGAGCTGCTCGCCGTAAAGTACTTCAAAGCCAAAAGGTTGGCGTTGATCTTTTTGTGTAAGCCTTAGAATAGAACAACTTCAAAAGGGCGTTGATATGTTGATCAAATGGTGCTCCAATAACGATATGACTTTGAATATCAAAAAGTGCTTCCACGACAGATACTCGAGGAAAATAAACTCATCATCATTATATCAGCCGAAAGACGTCCACTGCTGGACAAAGGCCTCCCCAAAGATCTCCACAATAGCCGGTCCTGCGCTGGCCGCATCCAGCGGCATCAATAAACTCATTACAATCTATTTACCATATTGGAGCTGACATCATACAAAGAGCTGATTAAATTAGAGACTTAGGCGTTTTATTCGACAGCGAGCTCACATTCGTACCTCAGATAGAATCAGTTGGTAAAACTAAAATACTGTTATTAATATATGTAATTAAATAATTAATACAACTGTCTCGTTCGCAGTATCTTGGAGTATTGTAGCGCCGTTTGGAGGCCGCTCTATGCGTCACACAAGTGAAGACTGGAAATAATTCAGAAAATGTTCCTCTTGCACTTAGCTTTTTCCTCCGGGTTCGCCTGAAAGAAAAAGTCGTATGAGGCAAGACTCACCTATTTCAAAATGGTTTCCCTAGAGAAATGTCGAAACATATCCAACTGTAAATTTTTATTCAAGCTACTTAGATTTCAAACTGACTGTCCACCTTTTTGGAGAAAATAAATTTCCAAGCCCTTACCAGATATCTGCGGCCACTATAACACCCCTGCATCCCCTTCTTCGAAGGACTGTCCTCGGTGTTAGTTCTGTTATGCTCCGACTTTGTAAACTAGTCAATAGCTACAGCTTAGGCGGATCTGCATTATGACTCGTTTCAGAAGTTCAAAAAAGCAACATTTATTTTTACTTAATTTCTTATAATTATAATTTGATTTAATTTAATTTTTGAATTATCTGTGGCGTTATGTTAATTAAATATAATCTTTTGTATTTTATATATTTGGAAATTGTATGTATTACTTTTATATATATTTTTGTATTTAGTTTTCTATTTATTTTATGTAAATATAGTGCATGTGGTGCTTACCTGTTAGTAATTGTATCACCGGACGTCTTGTTAATATTAACTCAACTGTATTAGTGTAAACAATTTTTGGTGAGTAAATAAACAAACAAAAGCCGGCCAAGTGCGAGTCGGACTCGCACATGAAGGGTTCCGTAGCATCAAGTATTTCAGTTGATTAAATGAAAGCAAATTGCGGTTTATAACGTATTAAAAAAAACTACTAGCTAGATCTCGTTTAAACCAATTTTCATTGTTAGTGTCTATGGTAATGTACATCATATATTTTTTTAGTTTAATCATTCTCTTATTTTAGAAGTTACAGGGGGGGGGGGGACACTCATTTTACCACTTTGGAAGTGTTTCTCGCGCAAACTATTCAGTGTAGACAAAATGATATTAGAAACCTCAATATGATTTTTGAGACCTATCCATAGACACCCATGTATAGGTACGATGAAAAATTTTTTTTAGTTGCAGTTCTATGTATGGCGACCCCCTAAAATTATTGTTCTTTTTCTATTTTTGTGTAAAAATCTTAACGTGGTTCACAGAATACACCTGCTTACCAAGTTTCAGCAGTGCAGCTCTTATAGTTTCGGAAAAAAGTGGCTGTGAGATACGGACGGACAGACAGACAGACATGACGAATTTATAAGGGTTCCGTTTTTTGGCATTTGGCTACGGAACCCTAAAAAGGTAAGCACAGAGGGCCTACCTGTACTAGCGGGAGTACTTCCGGTTGATCTTGAAGTTCAAAGACGAGCAGCGATGTATTATTCTACGCGCGAAAATTACAGACCGTGCTAAAATATCCAGGCTATTTATGCCAATAGCTAACTTAAATGACGAACTACTAAATTGATGGAAATGTAATACCTCAACCAAGAGTCACCGTCTGCAGTTCGTTACGGACGTACGACGACGAAATCCATGCAGTACTTTTTGAGTTTAGCCCGGACATACATACAGACAAACAGAAATATAGACAAAAATTCTAAAGACTATATTTTTTGCTTCGATATTTAATATATATCACGCCCCAACTGTTCTTAAAAAAAAATATTCAATGTACAGTTTTGATTTTCCTATGATTTTATTATACCTATGTATAGAGTATATATAGATATCAGTTATCTGACCATACCAACTGCCCATTGTCTTCAAATCTTTAATTTTAATATAAGCTTATTTTTTTTTTTTAATATGAGCTAAATTTCAAAATAATAGATTAGTATCTTGTTATTTATTTAAGGATTTAAGAAAATATATCTGATAAAACAGACCGCACGGACGGACTAATTTATTTCTTGTAACTTTTATACTGTATTCCACTATGTTTATGTATTGCATTGTGAGCTTGACAAGTACAAGTGTATGTTAATACCCAAGTGCTGAATAAATTTCATTATTCCATTTCATTATGATTTCCATAGTACAAGGTCTGCTTAGTTTGGGATCAGATGAGATCAGAGGCCGTGTGTGAATAATGTTGTAGGATATTTTCTTACTTAATGTTTGGCCAGTGGTATTAGGTATAAGAGGTTTAATTTCTGAGCGTCTTCGTGCTTTGGAGGGCACGGTCTCGGTTGCAGTCATTAGACAACAGTCGTTAAGCCATTTTGCAGGCGGCTTGAACAACTCTGACACTAGGGTAGTGTCAGAGTTGCAACCGAAATGACTGCAACCGAGACCGTGCCCTCCAAAGCATGAAGACGCTCAGAAATTAAACCTCCTCGTTGGTCACCCATCTATGGACTGACCACCAACCTAGTTGCATAACTTCACCGATCACTTATGGACGGGTGAGTATTATTATAATATTCTGCCCCATCCTCACACGCTCAAATTATTTGCTGTTAAAACATTTAAATAGCTTCTCGAGTCAGCAGAGTCGAAAATTAGAACCAACTTCAAAGCGTTATCTCTTCAACTAGGTTGAATTATCGCGTCTTATTAACGTCCGACCATAAGTCGCGGTATCTTGTAAGCGTCGCATGATTTATGTGATAACTTTGCGTAGACATTACGCTTGCGTAGTACCTAGACTTCGAGTCGCAAATCATAGCGTTACGCCATCTCTTTAAAAGTGACGCGGCAATTAGTTTACGTAACATTTATAAAAGGAACAGCTTTTGGCAAACTAGTTTCAGGTTTTTATAATGATACTAGCGGCCCGGTACGTGCTTCGCAACGTATAATGCATAGTAATAAAAAAAATGATTGTTAAGTTCATTTATTCAAACAAAAAATATTTAAAATTGCTAAAAGATGCTGATTTTACACTTTTTCAAGACTTTTTTTTTAAATTTTCTCTACGTACAAACCTTCCCTGGACTTCCACGAATAATTCAAGACCAAAATTAACCAAATCGGTAAAGGCGTTGAAGAGTTATAACATTACAATGAAAAGTGGCATTGATTTTTATATATATATATATAGATTAATGTGCTCCTAGATTAATTTTAGCCACAGTAACAAGTCCCAATGGGGATTAGCCATCAGCGCGGGACATATAGTGCCCATGTACATAATGTGCCCACTTTACCGACTTAGCCTTTTTTTTGATAAGGCAAGAGGAATGCCTGCGCATGCCATTCGCAAAATGTGTCTGTGGGTAGGTATGTCGGACTAGCACCGACTAAACCTAACCTGCCGTGGACTTCTCTTGGCGCCTGATAGGGGGAGCCCCGGGATCGCGGGTATGCTGCTCCAGTGCTCCCCTTTTGCGCCATGTCCCAGATGGACGGGACATGTACCCTGGGAGGGCTATGGATTGCCCTCCGTATTGCCGACTCCTGCCAGTCCGGCACAGCGACTGCGCCACAAACAGATCGCTGTCTTTACGTAACATTTATAAAAGGAACAGCTTTTCGCAAACTAGTTTCAGGTTTTTATAATGATACTAGCTGACCCGACAGACCTTGTCCTGTCTTAACGATGACTATTAACGCACGCTATCTGTCAATACTATGTCAAATAAAAAAAAGTTACGTTACATTAAAAAAGGTTATATTGTCCAAAGCGCTAAGGTTAGATTAGAAATAATATTTGGTTGTGAAGTATTCTTAAATTTTCTTATTTTCCGCGCAATTTTAAATTCTTTTCGTTACATAAGAACCTTCTCCTGACAATAACAAACACAAGAAAAAAAGAAATAGTGAAATCGGTCCAGCCGTTCACGCGTGATGTCGTGACAACGGAAAACGGGTTTCATTTTTATATATATAGATTAATGTGCTCCTGGATTAATTTTAGCCATGGTAACAAGTCTCAATGGGGACTAGCCATCAGCGCGGGACATATAGTGCACATGTCGACGGGCCTATTGGCGTGGTTGGTAGATACGCTGCCTTTCACGCCGCAGGTCGTGGGTTCGATTCCCACCCGGGACAAATATTTGTGTGCATGAACATGTCTGTTTGTCCTGAGTCAAAGACAAAGTAACTTTATTCCGTAAAAATTTGACATTTATGTGGAATCGTCATATTTTTTTACCCTATCGTGCAGTGCATGACGTGGCAGCTACTGAGAAACACTGCCAGAAAACTCAGTAGGAATCCTTTTTTAAAATAAAATATACTTAAGATTAATTACAATCATGTGTGTTGACTAAGAACAACTCCATCCCAAGCACTTTTACGCGTAAATGATCTATATAAGTATGTATTTACAAAAGAAAAATAGTATATGTAATATATCAGTTATCTGGTTTCCATAGTACAAGCTCTACTTAGTTTGGGATCAGATGGCCGTGTTTGAAAAATTTACCAAGATATTATTTATTATTTAAAAATTTACATATGTGCCCACTTTGCCGACTTAGCCTACTTTCCCGGGTCGGATCAAAAAGTGATTTTGGGATTTTTCTCTTAAGTAAATGTTTTAATACCAGCCCGAAGTCTGGGTATTACACCCTCGTGCCTTAGAGAGCACATAAAGCCGTCGGTACCGTGGTTGACCTTTTCCCGGTCGTGTCCCTAGTCGTCCCATCGGATCATGAGAGTGATGGAATAGAGAGCGTTCCTGTGTTTACGCAGACACTTGTGCACTATAATATGTCCCGCTCAGATAGCTAGTCTCCATTTTTAGTCGCCACAGGGGCTGAATTTCGCTTTGGAGGACATTATGTGCCCAAACATAGGTGTACTTTGAATTCCCTCACTAAATGATACAATTAGACAGGTAGCCTAGCCTAGCCTAGTAACTTATGATCGGAAAAATCGGATTATTGGCTTCCTTTATCAAAAATAAAACTAAAAAAATCAATTTAGACGTATTTAACTCTAAACCAGAGACGGTTAGAAGGGTGCTTAGCCAAGAATTTTTTCAAAAGTTGTGTTAATTTATTATAATAATCGTTAATCTAATTAGCCTTAATTACGTGTTTAATTTAATTTTATTGTGATTATTTGTTTTTAATTTTAGAATACCACATATAGATTCGTAAAGAATGTTTTATAGACCTATGAATGGCTCTCTGTCACGTATAACATATAAAGCAAAAATGTCGCTGAAAGCTGTTGGTCTTCCTAAGAAAAATAAATAAATAAAAACGAAACCAATAAAGACTAAATCATATTGACACATAGGTTTACTGATAATAATAATAATCCAATGTCACGCTAAGGAGTTAAACTCCGCCACAGGAGGAACTCCATTTTTGCATATTTATACAAGTAAAAATTCTTTACGGACGCTTGGGGAGATAGCTGGTGAATGCATGACAAGAGTGTTACGAATAGTGTGACTGGCGAAGCGAAAAGAAATTAAGAGTTATAAATACAGCATTCATGCGCAAAAGTGTTTTCTGTATGGCCCCATTTTTTTACAATAAGTTACCTAAATCTTGGAAGGCATTGAGTTTAATTTTATTAAAAAAAAAGACGTGTGGCAATCGGAGACTGCCGCGGTAAAGCTATTGCATAGCATTTTTTATCAACTTATGCAATTATAATTATTTATTTATTTTATAATACTGCAAAATGAATGTATATAGAGTACTAACTCATTTTCTTTCACTATTTTTTCGTGACTTTCTTTATTAATAAATGCACTTTGTTTATTCATATTTAAAACACTTTGTACACAAATTATACGAGAACAGATATTCACTGTTGTACGTAGATGATAAATACCTATACACCTATATACTTTCTCACAAACAGCTGATTACGGTAGTTTTCCAATACAACCAATGCCACCTAAAGGCGGGTTGCTGAACTAAAGAGACAAGCGTGATATTTCACCCGGGCATATCTACCAGAAGATGGGGTACACTTCTTTTTGAGTACTATGACAATCGAACTGCGATCGCCAACCCGTCTGCCAAGCGTGGTCATTATTGCATATGCCCCTAAAGAAGATTCTTGGAAGCTTTTGTTTAGCAGTGGACTTGTTATTGCTGTTATGATGATGATTAGAGATGTCACAAAAAGTGGTGTCTGCTTATTAGCAAGCTAGGTGTATGTTTAGATGCTGACATGGTTATTTAAAAATACGTAACATAAATATACGGAAGGACGACATTAGTATACTACTGAAGTATTGGACGTAATCCAAAGACATAACTTTCCAGTCGTCACTGTTCTAATAGAGATATAAATAGTTCATCTTGAAGTCTATGTTTAAAATGTAACAAAACTACCGTTTTAATAAATCTTATTGTAGGTTTCACTGGTAAATATCAAGCTTAAACCAATGTGGTTCGGTGGTTAAGGCTATCGTCTTTGCTACTTCGTCTCTCGGGTTCGATTCCCTTAAGAGAGAAATATTTTTGTGACCCATAAATAGTCAAAACAATTTTTTTATGGACTATTGTATTAGGGAATACAGTAGTCCATAACAAAAATTCAAAAATCTATACAATTTTTTTTATGGACTACTGTATTAGGGAATACAGTAGTCCTACTACTAAAATCTTCTCGTCACAAATACCGCAGTGTCTCAAGTCAATAGCCTTCGACCAGTGTGTTGCCAGAGATGTCTTATAGAACAGAGGCGTGGTCGCTCACTATGGGACGGCTTATAAGACGGCTCAGAGTCACTCCAAGGGAGAGCGCTTTGCTCGAGTTTCTCTACGAGATCAAATCAGAAATGTTGAGATCTGCAGGCGGACTATAGTAACCAACATAGTCCGAAGGATTGCCAAGGTGAACTGGCAATGGCTAGGGCATATACTTCGTAAAACTGAAAGCTGTTGGAGCAAAACCGTTCTTGAGTGGCGACCACGAACCGGAAGACGCAGCGTCGGCAGGCCCTCTACAATAATGTGTGATGTGAACTGTGATCATCAAAGCTGCTGGACAAAGGCCTCCCCCAAAGATCTCCACAATTGCCGGTCTTGCGCTATCCGCATCCAGTGATTTCCAGCGACCCGAACAAGATCATCGGTCCATCTTGTAGGGGGCCTGACTACGCTGCGTCTTCCGTTCGTGGTCGCCACTCGAGAACCTTTCTGCCCCAGCAGAACCTTTCTACGAGCTATGTCCCTTGCCCACTGCCACTTCAGCTCGGCAATTCTTTCATCATCACATACAAAAACAAAAACTTTGCTACTAATTTTGTTATAAGCTATTTTAATACATACATAGAATGCAGCATGAATTTACTTGACGCAATTATATTTCGGTGTCAGTCATTAATACGAAGGGCGGACAAGTGTTTTTTACATGCGATGAGACATTTTAAGTATATTTTCAGACGCATTTGCTATTAATATATCTTTAAATGAATGCTAAGATAACTAATATTATACTAATATTATAAAGGCGAAAGTTGGTGAGTGTATCAGTGTGTATGTTTGGTACTTCTTCACGCAAAACCTACCGAATGGATTGTGATGCAACTTTTATAGTAATATAGCTTATATATCCGAATAGCACATAGGCTATAATTTATAAAGTTTAACATAGGTAAAACCGCGGGGCGTGTATATATTTCTGTGTGTTAATTAAATTTAATATTTAATTAACACACAATTTCTATTGATGTACAGATGCCAGCACATCAAGCTACCCCAATCTATCAAATTTCCCAAATTGAAAGTGAACCTTATGCTTAAGTGGTAAAATTGAAAATCTATAACATAAATTTGGCAGATTGGGGTAGCTGGATGTGCTGGCGTCTGTATCTTATGTGTTTAATAAAGATACATATATTCTTTCTTACATTTATTTAGTTAACTTATTTTATATTATTATTTATTTTTATTATTTATTAATTTTTATTTATTAATTATTTTATTAATTTATTAATTATTATTTGTGTTAGACTTCAATAGCTTTGGCTTAAATTTGACTCAAGTGACAGTGAGTATATGCGTTTCCAAATCTGATTTTACAAATGAGCTGAGATTATTAGACATTCTTAAAAGAGGAGAGTTACGGCCTGTATTAGTAGCAGTCGACGACGGCAGCTCAATTACTGTGCTTAAGAGATTACGGGGATCCTGCGAGGGACAATAAGTACGAGATTTACTACTAGGTTATATAATGATATGGCCTTTGCGCCTGTTACAGACGATTTACGGCGCATCGTCTGAGAGACATTTTTTTTGTTGGCTAAACAAACCGATGCGAGAGCGACATTGCCTGCCGCAGGCCTGACAAGAGAAGTTTGCGGTGGTTGGTGCCGAGCCGCTTTCATGTCGCTTCTGTCTATTATCAGCAAGTACTCCGAACCAGGCTTCGTCACAGATCTGATGACCCTCCACTACAAGTTTGCGCCATTCAACTCTACTTTCAGCGAGCTTTTCCCAGCTACGGTGGTCAATTTTAAAAGCGGCCATATCCCGCTTAATGCATTCTTTAAATGGAAGCAGAGGTCTACCGACATCGCGCTTCGCATTAGCTACCGCACCAACAGAACACATCGTGGTATTCGAGTGGGTTCCATTCTGTGCACATGCCACAACCAACGTAAACGCTTCTGTTTAAGAAACGCTGTCTAGGTTAATAGGCTAGTACCTATTAACCTAGACAATTAAAGAAAGTGAATGGATTAGAAAATAAAAGTTAATGGACTATAATAAAACATTTTTTATATACATGAAATTAAGGCAAATGGGTCACCTGATGGTAAGTATCACCTCCGCCTATGGACCCTCGTAGCACCAAACGAGCCACAAATACATTGCCGGCTTTGAATTAAGGAAAAGTTAATTATATCACAGTTAATTGATTGCCACAGAATGGTAGTGCGCGGCAAAAACTTTCTTGTGAATCACACGATGGAAGACGACCATTCATACAGGATTAATACAACATAACTAATGAAATAATGAAATTTATTCAGCACTTGGGTATTTACATACACTTGTACTTGTCAAGCTCACAATGTATTACATAAACACAGTTTCAAAACAGTAATTTAAGTAACAAATTATTTTGAATTAGTCCGTCTGTGCGGTCTATTTTGTCACATATATGTTTAATATCCTTTTAAAATAAATAATAAATAGCAATTTACTACGCTATTATTGTTACATTTAGCATATATATTAAAAATAAAGAATTGAAAACAACGAGCAGTTGCCTAGCGCAAAAGGCTCTCAACCAGTAGCTTAATTTAAGCGACTAATACCTGTGGGCACCCTTATGGGGTACGGGCCACAGCTCAGGCGGCCGCTGAAGTAAAAAGATGGAATTCGAAATGGGGGGGTCTACCGATCACGTGTTAAGGGGGCAGCGCGATCCTCGCCGCTGAGGATCCTACCCTAGCTAGCCTCCGGCTTTCTCTAGCTACCTAGGTGGCCGACCCGGAGAAGAAAGCCACAAAGAAACTCCGGGCTTGCTTCTTTTGCTTTTTGTTTTCGAATTTTTTTATATTTCTTTATTTTTACATTATTTTTAGATTGTGATTGGCTATTATGTGGGCTAATGCACGCACAGAACCGATGACATCTAGATAATCAAAATAAAATAATCATGGTAAGTACACACGGCTACATATCAATCTATACCTTCCAGTATAAGCTGATCCCGTGTTGTATAGGATTTCCATACAACGAGAGGTCAGCTTATATTAGAAATGTGTAGCTTGATATGTAGCCGTGTGTACAATGAAAAGTTAGTTATGTTAAAAAGAAAACCAAAGTGGAGTATAATTAGAACACTGGGGAATTGAGTGACATGATGACGTCTCTAGAGGTACGCTACGCTGTACATTTTTGATACACTGAAAATGCAATGTGAAATCCTTTGCAAGCATGATTCCACACAAAGCTTGCATATTCGTATTATACAGACTGCCTGCCCCGTTGGTCTAGCGGTAGCGTAGATATTCAACCGCAGAAAATGAGAAATAATTTTTTGCTAATGTATCTAATATATATATATTTATGTATATCAACCATAAATATTAGGCATCTGTTGTTAATAAATTACTAATATATTATCTATTTATTTTTATATTATTTTGTATAATTACTACATTTAAATATTATTAATATTTTTACCTATACTACTATAATTTATCAGTCAAGTATTCATTTAGTTTTCCATTTTTATTTATGATTATATTTTATTATATTATATATTCATAATATTATTACCTGTACAACTATAATTTGTCAGTCAAATATTTCAAATTGTAATAGTATTTGCTTAATAGGAGCGGTTTTATTTTATTTATGAATAGGTTTTAATTTGGTTTCCTTTTTGATTATTTCAGGAAGTTTATTATAATTTTTTACCGACATAACATAAATGTACTATTTGAGTGGAGTTTTAAGCGTGAATTTGGTAAGTTAAGTCTAAGTTTATGGCGTAATGTGTACTGTAATTGTTTGTCGTCCCTCAGATCCCATACCATATACACCCTGTTTAAGGCAGAGCTACGTCTAAGGATTGCGTGCTAGCCATTTTAACTTCCCAGTAGACACGCAAGACGTTACTACCAAACACATCAAAGACGATCGTAAGAAAACTTTTGATACCCAATTTCCAGCGTACTTTTTCTTGTTACTGAACCGTGTCGGCTATATCGGGCCAGGAAATCAACGAATGTAAAAATTCAATGTGATAGAATAGAAAAATTATTGAAAATACACGATATGAGTGTGTTTTGTTATATAAGAGGGCAACAAACGAGCAAGCGGGTCACCTGATGGTAAGCGATCACCCAAGTACACTCTCAACACCAGAGGAGTCGCGGGTGCGTTGCCAGCCTTAAACGAGTCAGCAAACAAGTGTTGCCGACCCTTCCCCCACCCCGATGAGCTCTGGTGACTCACGCACACAACATTAAAATTATTAAAGTTATTATTTTCATTACTATGCTAAATAAACTAATAAATAATAAAAACATAATAATATATAAAAATAAATAATAACAATATACAAAAAATAAAATAAATTTTGGATACAACTTTATATTACCTACCTGTATATACAAAACAAACTAAATGAACTATTTTTTTTATACTATTTAAAAATATACGAATAATATAATACAATCTAACCATATACATATTAATAAAATAAGTATTCAATCTTTAAATTTTGAATAATGATTCCGATCTAAGTTTTGTTTTTGCCACTGTATCACCTACCTTAACAAACACGTTTTACATCTCCGTACGCACTACTGATTATGCGTGTAGGTATTGGTATTATATTATACTATTTTGTTTGAATGCATTTTCTCTAATTACCCTGTTTTTATATTTTGTATTAGTCTAAGTTATAGTTATAAAATTGTATACGCTGTGCCAATATGATAAAGCATGTAAGTAGTTTAAAGTTCTATTGTATTTTCTTTGCAGTGATTTTTTTTTTCTTTTGAGAAAATAAATTTATTAAACCTAATAAAAAAAAATATATTTTCGTAAGGTGCTACTTTTCTTTTCACTCTTTTCACAACATAATGCCATGATTGCTAAGATTTCATTGTAAATTTTTGTTGGTCAAATTCAATGTACGTTTATATGTTTCTGACGAATATCGCCATTTATGGCGACTTGTATCTTGTTGTCGCATAAGCTGATTTGTTTTGTTTTTATGGCCCCAATCGTAAGGTAAGGATGTCCCCATTCATTCTTTTCTAGAATCTATTCAAAGATTTACATTTTTATAACTTTCAGCATCATGAATAAATAAGATACAATAAAAGTTATTTGCGTGTGTTCTATTTAAAAGTTTGCTTCAAATATTGATTTTCAATGATTTAAACATTGGTTTTTGGAATTAAATTCCTAAACTTCCTTGTGGTAGGCTTCGATAACGCTAAATTCATAACGGCACCCAAGTTAACATATTAAGTTGATTAAAAAGAAATATTACATTTTATTGTTACTAAACTACAACATTTTTCTGGTTATTCCACGTTTAAAACTTTAGCCAAAGTTAAAACACCATAGGAGAAAGTCTTTTGACCAGCTACTAGTTTTTTTTTAAATTTTAGTTTTCTATTAGAGTCAACTGTCAGTGTACATTAATTAGCCTTATTATATAGGTAGTTTTTACATTTTTTGTCGTTTGTTCAAACCGCTTAGTAGACCACTGATATGACTAAACGATTGCTTTCTAATGGCTACGATCAAGACCGACAGTGTCGCAATATGGAACTAATCCTTCACTCTTACCCACCACTGCAACTCCTGTAATCCAGAATCAACAGTGGCACACAATGAAATGACACTGTGCGGTGAGGCTCAGGCATGTCCCGGGGAATCGCTTTAACTATCTTGGATCGCAACGAAACGGAAACGGAAAAAAGACAAGGAAGTAGGCTGTTGGCAACCATCACAATCTTAAATGAGGCAGCCCAGAACTTCTATACGATATAAGGCTTGTCAGAAAGGTTCTCGAGTGGCGACCACAAACCGGAAGACGCAGCGTGGGCAAGCCCCCTACAAAATGAACCGATGATCTTGTGCGGGTCGCTGTAAGCTGCTGGCTGCTGGATGCGAATAGCGCAAGACCGGCAATTGTGGAGATCTTTGGGGGAGGCCTATGTCCAGTAGTGGACGTCTTTCAGCTGATATGATGATGATGATGAAGGCTTGTCAGTAGAATCGTTTTGTTTCAATAAAGTAATAAAAATAATAACAAAAATAATACCACACTCCACTCTATTGCACTTCAGGCTAAAACTGTTGATAAACCTCCATCTAAACAGGATATCCTTACGTCGATCAACGGGGTTCTGTTTCGGCAACTTGTGTGTAGGCAGAACATTTATCTACCACTACTGCTTCATCACGTCAGCCAAATGATGTCCACTGCCAGACCAAAGGCTTCACTCGCAAATAGGTTGCCTGAAAGAGATTGTTTTTAGTGATAAGGCCGCCAATTGCAAAATATTTTTCATTGCATACCACTTATTTTTTATTTATTTATTATCTCATCAACATGATCCAGAAATAATACTTGAACCTGTCCACGGTGTCCAGGGATGGAAAGAAACAATATTATAATAAAATTTAAATATTAATAATTTGGAAGGTATTATCAATATGATATGATCTTTCACATGCAACTGTGAACATATCAGTCGGCCATGTTTCTAGAAAACAAAACAGATAGATAATACCTACATCCTCCGGAAGGGTGTTAGCAAGGGAATCCTAAATTTGATCTGCCAGCGTGTATCGTTCGTAGCTTAACGCAGAGCTCCTACCCCGGATTGGTAGATGGTGCAGGTTCGAGACCCGCCGGACGATCAAATTTATGGTTTCCCATTTTTGAGAATATTATAATAGTTACTGGCTAAGCTGGGCACGAAGAATCAAAGTACTGATAATTTTAATGTACGTCGGATGACCAACAACCGCGCTCAGAGTGCCACCCATGGACAATTGGTAAATACGAGTAAACAACCTATTTTGTGAGAGACTGATCCCTGATGTAGGTTCGAAAGAACCTGAATTACAGTTACATACTGTTCTATTCATATTCCTAATGAAGTGAACTTCTTCTTCTTCCCTAAAAGATATCCATAATGAGTTATGTCAATCATTCGGAGGGATATGTCATAATTACCACGATTGACAGATGGATCGGCGATGCTCCTACTTACCGTATAATCATATGTTTGTTTACTGACACATACCAAACATATGATTATTGGTCTCATGCCTGAAGAAGATAATAATGTAAAAAATGGCTGTTCACACATCAACGTAAAACACTGCCGAATACAAAATGTCCCGATAATGTAAAGAATACCAAAGACAGTTCAATTTTACGCACAGACGACTTTCCGATTTGTCTAATATCCAAAAAAATCGAATAGAATATGCGTGAGTGGGCACCAGGCTGCGTAAATTTATTTATGAATATCATCGGAGAGCTTCTGTTGATATTGAGTTCGTGTTTTGAAGTACCTATAGGTATAATAGTTCAAATATTGTTGCTTCTTGCTCTATAAGAATTCTGCCAATATACACGATAAATTCAAAAATTTTATGATCACTAAATATTGTAACACTTTTCTGTCAAATTCGAAATTCAAACGGCGTTCCAAAACAAAGGCTAAACAGGCGTGGCAAAAGTATCTTAGTAGTACGACATTATGGAAATGCAAGAAACCATAGGAATAAGTTGTTAAAAACTCTTAAGACCCAAAAATTTTAGCTGTGTATATAGAACCAATTAAAAAATGTCCTGAAATAAAATCCGACGTCACTAATCGTACATTTTCAAATCAAATCAAATCTTTATTTGCTCAAATATGGTACATAAGGTCTTAATGAAAAGGTTATAATCCAACATATTCTGACCTGAGGTCGTGCAAATATACGAGTACATATTTATAAGGGACACAGTATTACAAAAATAATTATTTATGTAAATAAAAGTATTTACCTGAATTTGTTTAAATATTTCATTAAGATTTTATTTCTTAATGTTTTAATGATTGCCCTGTTGGTCTAGTAGCTGCTAAGCCAGAGGTCGTATGTTTGATTCCCACTCAGTGACACATTGTTGTATGTCTTTTTCATCAGCTTTCCTTTTTGTTTTGTTCTAGTATTAACTAGAATATTCTCTCAAAATGTTCCGAAATGTTCCTTTCAGGGTTCCAACCGTGAAAGTCACAATAGAGAGATCCCACTTTCATAATAGCCCATCGATTCTACATGCACTGAGTAACTTTCAGCTTTTTTAAAATCAGTAAGATCTTATACTCGCGAGGTCTTAGACTATAAACATAACAGTGTCAATATTATGGTAGTTTCTATACGAGTGTTAGTACTTATTAGTCCACTACCAGGTGCCAGTTTCACTATAATATTATTACAGTGACCATAACTGCACTTAAAAAGTGGCAATAACAATGTGTAAGCCCAAACTAAGTGGCAATTAAGGTGCCTTTAAATTGCAAGTAAGAGAGCAGTTTAACAGTACAAAGTGGCGTATTAAAGTGGAGTTATGAGTTTGAGAGCTTAATGTACTCGTGTACCGTATAAAAAAGCAGCTGCACACACTAATAGAACTGTTTTTTTCCATCACGAATTAACCCGAATTTGAGATGGAACTTAATTAGCATAACTGTGATTTTAAGGCAGAATAAATATATAATTGTAGGACAGTCATAGGAATTACCTTTTGAAATATATTTTTTTCAATTAAACTAAATAGTTTGAATGTCCCTTAGTTGGATGGATATCCATCCATATAATCCATTATCGCCACGATTGGCGGTTTTTTTTAACATGACTTATGCACGGCTTTCACTGCTTCACCGGACTATAGAGGTGAGCGTGGGCACAAACCGTCTAGCAAATAAAAACTACAAACTAAGTACCCGCGCCGGAGGGCACCACCTTTGGCAATCGAACCTCGACTCTGGGCGGTTACTGGCGGGGAGATGCAGGAGGGCGTATCGTTTTAGGGTTGTTTTGTGCAACTTTCGCTCAACGTTAATACGCGACGCGGGTCACTCTTTCGGCTTAGGTCCGGAGAGAGCATTTTATCAATTCAAATCCAAATTAAGGGCCATAGAGGACGCTGGTGGTGGCGACGCGTTCGCGGTTGTACTCTTGTCCAGTGTGTGCGGTGTGCAGTGTTGCGAGAGTCTCTGATTGACTTTATCTGATCGACGTAAATGGTGATCTCATCTTCCGGGTCATCAAAGGCGTGCCTGGGACGACGGTGCTTACTTGTGAGTCGGAGAGGGGGGTGTTATTGACCGCCTGTACCACCAAATGACTTGGATGGTGAGTGGCAGAGTCAAAGTACCGTTTGGATCTGGCACCTGGTGAACACTAGAGTGTCTGGCTCGAAAGCCGAACTGTTCGTCTGGGAGGAGATTGTTGGTTTTGGTAAACGACAACAGACGGGCGTAAATTATGCGCTCGTAAAGTTTCCCCATGGCACAAAAAAGCAAGCCCGGAATTTCTTTGTGGCTTTCTTCTCCGGGTCGTCCACCTAGGTAGCTAGAGAAAGCCGCAGGCTAGCTAGGGTAGGATCCTCAGCGGCGAGGATCGCGTTGCCCCCTTAACATACTTACGTACTTTCATAGCATTATGTCGTATGGCATTCTGCTGTGGGGTTCGGCGGCTGACATAGGTACTATTTTTGTATTGCAGAAAAGAGCAGTCAGAGCCATTTATGGTTTAGGCAGTCGCGATTCTTTGCGAAATTTGTTTAAAGAAATAAATATACTTACTGTGCCATCGGAATATATATATCAGAATATAATGTTTGTTAGAAAAAATATTCATAATTATAAAAAGAAAAGTGAACTGCATAACATAAATACTAGGAATAAAAACAAACTAGCCATGCCAGGCTTTAGAGTAAGCAAAACTAATAAATCATTTTTAGGAAATTGTATTAGGTTTTATAACAAGCTTCCTACTCAAATTACTGATCTGCCTGACACAAGTTTTAAAACACATATTAAACGTGTACTTATGGCTAGGGGTTATTACACCACTAAAGAGTACATCGATGACAAAGACGTCTGGCTCTCACTTCCTACCTGCACATTGCTCGCTGGAGATATTGTAGCCATATAGACATGACTGATCTGCTGTGTTACGTGAACTATCTGTAAATGATTGCTATCACAAACTTAATTTAAAATTATTGACTCTGTCTCAAAATGAATAATGTTATTGTTTCGAAGTTTTTCTTTTGTATACCTAAATATAATCTAAAATAATAAGCATTCAGACAACCGATCGAGCATATATTGTGTTTGCCTACTAAATAATTACTCTAATTGGACCAAATCCCGTGTTCATGCCCGCTTGAGTATGTTTCGCCGGACCGTCTCAACTGGGTCGTGTTGAAACCGGTAGTAGATGAACCCACTGAGTTTGTTTCGCTGGGTCTTCTCAGTTGGAGCGCATTGGATCCGGTGGTAGCATTAAAGCGCGACCGTCGTTATTAACACATGGTCCGTCATAATAATAATACCTTTAATATAGACAGAACCATTGACAATATGTAGTAAAAATATTAGACTTAAACTAGATAATTAAACATAATCTCTTGACAATAACTTGATACGAGCTAGCTAAATATCATTTCTGTAATAAAATAAATTTTATAAATGTTTTCATACAAGATGTACCTAAATATCTATGTTACTAGAAATAATATCTAATGTATACAACTATATTACTACAAACATGTTCTGACTATTTACAAGCGCTTTTTTAAAGTCTACGTGAATAAAAACCTTTTTTATTTATTTATTTTTAACACGTGATCGGTAATACCGTGCAAGTGATCTGACCCCCATTTCGAATTCCATATTTTTATTTCAGCGGCCGCCTGAGATGTGGCCCATAAGGGTGCCCTCAGGTATTACTCGTTTAAATTAAGCTACTGGTTGAGAGCCTTTTGCGCTAACCAACTGCTCGTTGTTTTCAATTCTTTAATTTGATATACTATTGCTAAATGTAACAATAATACCTTCATCATCATCATCATCATCATATCAGCCGAAAGACGTCCACTGCTGGACAAAGGCCTCCCCCAAAGATCTCCACAATTGCCGGTCTTGCGCTATCCGCATCCAGCGATTTCCAGCGACCCGCACAAGATCATCGGTCCATCTTGTAGGGGGCCTGCCCACGCTGCGTCTTCCGGTTCGTGGTCGCCACTCGACAACCGTTCTGCCCCAACGGCCGTCGGCTCTACGAGCTATGTGCCCTGCCCACTGCCACTTCAGCTTGGCAATTCTTCGGGATATGTCGGTGACTTTGGTTCGCCTGCGGATTTCGTCATTTCTGATGCGATCCCGCAGGGAAACTCCGAGCATAGCCCTCTCCATTGCTCTTTGGGTGACCTTGAGCCTTCGAATAAGGCCCATAGTGAGCGACCACGTCTCTGTTCCGTATGTCATCACTGGCAACACACACTGGTCGAAGACTTTCGACTTGAGACACTGCGGTATTTTGGACGAGAAGATGTTACGTAGCTTCCCGAACGCTGCCCATCCGAGTTGGATTCTACGATTGACCTCCTTCTCGAAGTTGGACCTACCTAGTTGGATGGTCTGTCCTAGGTAAATATAGTTCTCTACAACTTCGAGTGCAGAGTCACCAACTTTCAATTGAGTGGGTGCAACATGGACGTTTGACATGATTTTCGTCTTATCCATGTTCATTTTCAGACCCACTTGTTGAGAGACTCTGCTGAGGTCATCGAGCATTGTACCGAGGTCTTCCATGGTCTCAGCCATGACTACGATATCATCGGCAAATCGAAGGTGAGTGATGTACTCGCCATTGACATTGATGCCAAAGCCTTTCCAGTCCAGAAGCTTGAAGACGTCTTCCAATGCAGCGGTGAACAGTTTCGGAGATATAACATCTCCCTGTCTCACGCCTCGCTGCAAGTGGATAGGTTTCGAGATCTGGTCCTGGAGTCGCACTGACATAGTGGCGTTTTCATACAAACACTTTATCACCTCGATATACCGGTAGTCAATTTGGCACCTTATGAGAGACCTCAGCACGGCCCATGTTTCGATAGAATCAAAGGCTTTCTCATAGTCCACAAACGCTAAGCACAGTGGCTTGTTATACTCTTCGGTCTTCTGTATAACTTGCCGCAGCGTATGTATGTGGTCTATGGTGCTAAAGCCTTTTCGGAAACCGGCTTGTTCGGGAGGCTGGAAGTCGTCAAACCTGCGCGCGAGACGGTTCGTAACGACCCTCGAAAACAACTTGTAAACATGGCTCAGCAGTGTGATGGGTCTATAATTCTTCAATAGGGTCTTGTCGCCCTTTTTGAAGAAGAGCACCACCACACTTCTGTGCCATGCTTGTGGCGTTTGACCATCTAGTATGACGGAGTTAAATAACTTCTGAAGGGCCCGTAGGATTGGTGTACCACCCGCCTTCAGAAGCTCTGCTGTAACTCCATCATCACCAGGCGCCTTGTTGTTCTTGAGTTGTTTGAGAGCCATTCTAATCTCGTACAGGCTGACGTCCGGAATGTCTTCGGTGTAATGTCGGGTTAGTCGTGCTCTGGGATCTGAGGCATGACTTTTGACAGGTGGCTGTGTTGTCGTATATAACTGTCCGTAGAACTTCTCGATCTCTCCCAGCAACTCAGGCTTAGACGTGATGATTCTACCATCCTCAGTCTTCAGCTTCGTCAGTTGGCTCTGTCCAACAGACAGAGCTCTTGCGAACACTTTGGAGCCTTTGTTCTGCTCAATGGCCTCTTTAATACTAATTGTATTAAATTGCCGCGTGTCGCGAGTCAAAGACTTTGAGATCTGTCTGTTGAGCTGCCGATATCTGGTAGCATCATCTGAGGATGTCAGAACCATTTTCCGTCTATCTTCCATAAGTTGCAGGGTAAAGTCAGAGATCTTTTTAGTTCTGTTTGTACGGCGGGCCTTGAAGACCTTAGACCCAGCCGTATGGACAGCTTCTACGAGCCTGTCATAGTATGAGTCCACTTCCTCGCAGTCTGCTAGGCATTCGAAACGGTTTTGCAGTTCGAGCTGAAATGGTTCGGGGTTTTGGACGTGGATAGGTAAAGGTCGGAGCGTAGACTTTATCAGTCGGGACCTCTGGAGTTTGACGTTAAGGTTCAATGAGCCTCTGACCAGTCTGTGATCGCTCCCGGTTTTAACCGCATTGATCACGGAGACATCATTGAACATCTGTCGTCTCGTCGACAAGATAAAGTCTATCTCATTTTTAGTTTTACCATCCGGGCTCACCCAGGTCCATTTGCGGTGATCCGGCTTCCTGAAGAAGGAATTCATCATAAAGAGTCCCTCCTTCTCCATGAAGTCGGCCAACATTTGGCCCCGGGGATTCCGGTCACCGGTTCCAAATTGCCCCACTCTCAGCTCATTACCGAATCGTTTGCCCAGCTTCGCGTTAAAGTCCCCCATGACCACAGTGAAATAGGAGTTAGAGGTATGTATGGCTCTGGATATGTCCTCATACATAACCTCGACTTCACCGTCGGAGTGTGTCGAAGTGGGTGCGTATACCTGTATAACCTTCAACGAATACCGCTTGGTGATTCTGAGTATAAGGTACGCAACCCTCGTCGACACACTCTCGATTTTCACTAGGTTGTTCACGAGGGACTTGTGGACTATGAACCCGACACCACCTTGGGATATTTGGTCACCCTCCCGGTAATAGAGCAGGTTTCCGGATTTCAGTATTATCGAGTCCTCCCCCTCTCTTCGGACTTCAGATAATCCTACAATATCCCAATGTAACCTGCTCAATTCTTCCTCCAGTTCGGTTATCTTCTCGTCGGACCGCAGTGTACGTGTGTTATATGTTGCCAGGGCCAGAGGTCGTCGGTGTTGGTAACGCGGAATCTGCCGGGGATTCTTAGCACCCCCTGCCCTGCCGTAACCACGGCTGTTACCACGGCTGGGAATAGCAGGGCTGCCGGGGACTGGGGGCCGCGGTTTGGTTGTGTCCATCATTTGAGGGGATTTTCCATAATCGCCACGCTTGGCAGACGGGTTGGCGATCGCAGTAAGGTGGACATGGTACTCAGGAGAACGCTGCTGCCCGTTCTCTGGTATATATTCCCTCGGGACGACTTTTACGTCCCCCCACGGGATGAGAGGGGGTGGTGATATTCTTAGGCCGTCACCACACAGCAATAATACCTTAGTAACTTGTTATTTATTATTTATTTAAGAATATTAAAAATACATGTGACGAAACAGACCGCACGGACGGACTAATTTAAAATATTTTGTTACTTTAATTACTGTTTTTAAACTGTGTTTATGTAATACATTGTGAGCTTGACAAGTACAAGTGTATGTAAATACCCAAGTGCTTAATAAATTTCATTATTTCATTATTTCAGAGGAGACTTATCGGGCAATAATTTATCGGGTCGGTTTTAGTTTTGCCGGGTTTCGGGATCCCGATCACGTTTGCCTTCTTGCTATTGTGGAAAGATGTTGTTGGATATCGCTACCAAAAGGTTCGCAACCAAAAGGCTAAGTAGAAGCATTGGGAAATGCTTGAAAACGCGATTGGTGAGTCCGTCGTATCCGGGAGCTTCACGTGGGTGGAGATCCGTGATCAGAGTATTAACCGTCGTTATTTACGTCGTCGTCGTCCTCCCGGGAGGACTCTACTCTGGGTGCTAACGGGGTCGGGAGGATTGGGATGGCGAACCTACGTTCTACCTCGGAATCGACTTCAGTGAGGTGATCGCTTGGCGGGAAGGTTGGCGGTCGCAGTATAATGGTCATAGTACACAGAGAGACGCTGTTGCTCGTTCACTGGAAGATATTCCCTCGTGTCGATTCCTACTCATAGGATGAGATGGGGTGACGACATAGCAAACTACTAGGGTACTATAATAATAACACTGTAGACATATTGCAGTGCCACTATTTGGATGATACGTGCAAGTCGAGCATAAAGTTTTACTGTACTCCGTCGCATGGGTATGAAAGCCAGGACAGATATTTCTGTGCATGAATCTGGGTCTAATTATCTATATAATAATAATTTAATAATAATAATAATTTATTTTATTTCTCCACAAAGGTAGTTACAATACTTATAACTAAATTAATATCTATACATATTCCTTTGTGAGAGCTGGTGTCTGAAGTAGGTTTCTTATAGAACCTGTATTACAGATCACCAGGCCCTCGGCCGCTTCGGAGTGGACAAATATGCTGTCTTACATTTCATTTTATTGTTAACTACATAGTAGAGACAATTTTCTATAAGTTTAAGAATTTATTATATTATATGTGTGCGTGTGCGTGTGTGTGTGCGTGTGTATGTGTGTGTGTGTGTGTGTGTGTGACTACTGATACTTTATACCTATACTATACTTTATGTGGTTATTATGTTTTCCGTGTTTTCGTAATCTTGTTCCATCAGCCAGTTGGTAACTATAGTTTTACATTCCGTTTTAGATTTTGGATATATATTTAAAATTTTATTAAGTTTGTTGTAAACGAGACCACCGAGGTACGAGAAACTCGCGCGTGCGAGGAGAGTGCTAAAGGAGCCAGTGGGACAGACATTGTGTTTTCGTCGCTTGTCAGCTAGTTTAAGTGGGTCATATGGAGTAAGTGAATGGGTTTTCAACGTTATATTCAAAATAAACTGCTGTCGGACTGTTAATACTCTGCAAGTAGAATAAAGTTCCGTTGTCGGGAATAGAAAGGGAAGACGCCATCCAACCTTTAATATGGCGCGTTGCGCCCGTTCTAATTTCAAAAGTGAGGTTTTAGTAGCACCACCCCAAGATATGATACAGTAAGATGTAATTGATTGGCATAGAGCTTGGTATACCAATTTTATGACTGATTTGTCCGCAATATGACGTAGATTTTTGAAAATGTAAATAAGTTTACGTAATCTGGATGAGAGTTGGTCGATATGATGGTGGAACTTTAATCTATAGTCAATTTGAACGCCAAGGTATTTAACACAGTCTGTACTGGTCAGATTAGGGCAATGACATGGTAGGTCCTCCGTCTTACAGTTGTGAGCTTTGATGATAAAAGAGCCAGGGGGCTGGCCTGTGCAAGTAGGAGAAAAGGTAATATATTTTGTTTTATCTATATTCAATGTTAGTGAGTTTATAGCTAGCCATTTAGAAATATGATCAAAGCCCGTCTGTGCATAACTGAAGGCGTCAGACCATGTCTTCCCATGAAAAATGAGGGCAGTATCATCGGCGTAAGTGAATATATCTCCATTTTGGAGGCAGTGTTTGCAGAGGTCATTTATAAATATTAAAAATAAAGTAGGGCCGATGATACTACCCTGAGGGACTCCATGTGTAATAGATAACTCATCGCTGACCCAATCGTTGATCTTTACACGCTGGCGACGTCTCCTTAAGTAACTTTGGAAGAGTGTTAGCTGAGTGCCCCTGATGCCTATATGTTCGAGCTTTGTGAGAAGAGTGGGGACAGCAACCGTATCGAACGCCTTAGCTAGGTCCAAAAAAATACCAAATCACTTTGTTTTTACTGTCCAATTTAGTCACAACCTTATTTGTTAAGTCCGAAACCGCGTCGTTAGTAGAAATGCCTGCCCTAAATCCGTATTGATTAGATGATAATATTGTTTGTGAATTTAAAAAGTTAACGAGTCTTTTATTTAATGCTTTTTCCAAAATTTTTGATAAAGTAGGAAGAATAGAGATAGGCCTGTAATTGTTCACACGGTTTCCTGCCTCCACTCTTGTAGATTGGGTGAACAATGGCTACTTTATACGCATCAGGGAAAACTCCTGTTTCAAAGGCCAAATTGGTAATGTATGTAATAGGGGGAACCAATATGTTCTTAAATCTTTTCAGGAATGATCCAGAAATACCGTCAAAACCAGTGGCGCAGTCTGATCGCAGGCCCATTATTATTAATTCAATTTCAGCATAATCAGTTGGACTCAGAAAAAAAGTATTTAAACTGGGTGAATTGTGGTTTAGGGGGGTATGTTCATTGATATCATTACCATTATCTACAGTGGCTGCTAGTGTTCTGCCAATATTTACAAAGAATTTGTTTGCATCATTCACTGATAATAAAGGGTCCGTAGGGGATAGAAGATCAATTGCGATATTTTTTTGTTTTTTAGTATCAGTAATAGTTTTCACCGCGTCCCAGAGCCTTTTAGTGTTTTTTTCTGCGGATTTTATTAAAGATTTTTCGTAATTATTTTTGGCCTTTCTGAGTAAGTTGATACAGTGATTTCTATACCTTTTGTATGTAATTTTTATTATCTCATTGGTCGGCGATTTTTTAAGTTTAATATGTAATTGGTCTCGGTTTTTCATACATTTCAGTAGTCCCGCGGTCATCCACGGTTTTGTAAGTCGTTTTCTATTTGATACCGGTTTAAGTATATAGTTAGCGACAAGACAACGGTTAAGGGAACTAATAAAGTAATTAGTAGCTTCGTTTACACATTCAAGGGTGTACATGGTATAAAAATCAAGATTGTTCAAGTCTTTTTCAAGATTTTCGTAGTTTAGTTTTTTTATAGTTTTATTTGGGTTCGTTTTAGGCAAATTCTGGGGAGAGCCCAGGAAAAGTATTACAGCGTCATGGTCCGTAACTGAGGCATGTGCAATGTAACAATGAGCTATATTTTTCGTTCTTAGTAGAATGTGATCGAGGCAATTTTGATTTCGAGTGGGTAATGTATGTGCGGGTAACATACCGTAAAACGCGGCCATTGTTAGGTATTCTGCGGATCGGGGGTCTGTGTTATTTATTTTAATATCGATGTTTATATCACCTGTGACTATTAAATTTTTATAAGATGAGTAATTTTTAAGAAGCTGTGCTAAAGAGTGTAAGAATGTAGTCACGTTGTGGATTGCGGGCGGCCGGTAGATTGCGATAATGGCAGTATCTGGTTTAAAAATGACAATAAGGCAGTTTGCGTCCTTTAAATCAGGTTCGACAATAACAACGTTCTTGTTTTCTCGGTAATAGATGACTACTCCTTCATTCTGTGTGAAGTGTCGTGTGGTAGAAGTTGATCTGTATCCTTCGAGGGTAGGAATAGGAGGCGAGTTCAACAGCCAACACTCTGTAAGTACAATAAAATCCCATGTGGTGTTTGCACGATGTAGAAGAGTAAGAAGGTTGGGAAAATTGCGGGTTACGCTTCTAATATTTTGATTTAGGAGTTATAGGGACTGGCGATGTGTTTTCGATAAGGTGACGAAGTCGTCTATTATACAGTTGTTAGCCTTTGAAACTGAGATATTGTCAAGATCGGTAGTGATGTTCTCCATACTATCGAATTTTTATCCTAGGCGTAATAATCCAATTTAAATGATATTTAATGAATTTTACATAGATATTGTCGCCTCTTTGAATAATGTTAATTAATATAAGTAACAGTTGATAAGTGTTTATTTTGTATTGTGAATGGGAGTGATTTTGTGCGTTAGTGTGTGTGAATGAGTGTGTGAGTATTTGTGTGTGTATAGATGGTTTTTTACTAATAATATAATTAAGTCTAGAGATAATAACAGGGGTATACTGTGTTTTAGAATGTATATGTGTAGAGTAGCTTATTACAACTTTAGAATACAATTCAAATAAACAAAAGAAGAAAAAATAATAGAAGTAGAACGTATACATGTAACTTATTACGCCTAGTCATTCTGTTCGGGCAAGGGATCTAAGCTCTTTTTCATCAGTAATGCGAATTCTTGGTGTTCCTTCGTCTTTTCGAAGAAATATCTGTCCATGATATACCCAGCAGAACTTATAGTGGTATTCGACTTTAAACTTCCTCGCGAGGTAAAAGAGTTTATTAGAAAATGACGTTAGGCTTTCCGATAGGTAAATGGGTGTATCCGGTCCGTTTATTTTCAGAGTAGTAGTCATGAGTTGATTGTTGTTTTTGTTGTACATTTTATAGCCCTCAATAACTTTATCCTTAGTTATAACGGTGGTAAGTTCTGCAATTATGACTTTGCCCGACTTTTTGGTGTTTATTCTAAAGATATCTTTTATTTCGGTTTGTTGAATGGGCACCTCCAGGGCCTGACCCAAGTTAACTAAAGTATTCGCCAGATCTAGTTTTGTTTCTCCGTCCCGATAAGGAATATTTCTAATCTCTAGGCTAGTAGAGCGCACGCGTTTTTCGAGCTGCTCAATTTTCCCCTCTAATTCTTCAATATGTTTTTTATCATTTTTACTTTGCTCTTTTAAGGTTGCTATCTCTGCCATCATGGTATCGTATTTATCTGACAGAAGGGTTATGCTTTCCTTTATATCCGACGCCTGTTCTTCCATGTTCAGTTTTATTTCTTCAAAGCGCCTTTCTTGTTGTTGTGCAAGGCTATTAAATAAAGTACGCATCTCAGTCATAAACGTATCCATGTTCGGATTTGGTTTGTCTTCGGGGGGAGAACCGACAGCTCTGCGTTTGTGTTTTCTGCTCGTCACGTTACGCGCGTACGTTCTTTTCCTAGTTTCCAGAATCGTTCAGTACGTTTTTCTAACACGTAACGAATTATTGCTACGCAGAGAAGTACGATGCGGCGCAGAATAATAAGCTGCACCAGCAAGTCGGGTGTATGTTGTTTGTCGCTCCCTGTTGATTTGAGTGATATGAATGACTTGCGTCGTCGCGTAATGGTATGCCAAAAACAATTAAGCGCCGCGGTATTTAGACCTATTTGCGTCGGCACGTAGTGCTATGCGACATCAATTAGGCGCTGGTATATAGTATACTACCGGTGGACAGGGTCAGGTGTTAATGGCTTTCGTGCGAAAGAGACAGGAATTGTGAACACTTGCCTCGTCTCGCTCAACGATACGCACTGTGCCGCCGCCGGGCTCGATCTCTTGAGGCGCACTGCTCTCCTGGTACTTCACTGATTTTAATGAATTTTATTTTGACAGAAATAAGTATTTAAAATAAGAATTAAATAATGATTTGAACTAAATACGTGCAGACGTCTGTACGCTTTCGCGGTCCGGAGGGAAGGGAGTATAAGTATGTATTTAAAAAAAAAGAAAGATAGTATATGTAATATATCAGTTACCTTTCTGGTTTCCAAAGTACAAACTCTGCTTAGTTTGGGATCAGATGGCCGTGTGTGCATAATGTCCCAAGATATTATATTATAAGGTCTCGGCAAGCGTCCTCCCAGGTGTTCAAGTCTACGGGACCAGTGCCTGAGCCAGCTCTTATATATTTCTCTACTCATTAATAAGCTGTATCTCTATTTACTGTGTATGTTGATTGTTAGATTACAAACAATTATCTACTATATTGGATTCTTTTATTTCCTGTACGTCTATTGCTGATTCAATGTATTCTATTGTATTCTTTTATAGAGAAGTATAGATAACTAATATAAAATACGCAGTTAGTTTTGCTGCACTTCAAACTGCCGTCAAGAAGTGTAAGGTGTTAACAAGTACTTGTATGAAAAGTCAAATTACAGCATTTTTAACTGAATTCAGGACTTTATCATAGCATATATCAAAGACTAAGAGATTGATAATTTCCCACAAATAATATAACCTGCAGATAATAAGATCGAATAAATAGAAATATCAGGAACAGAAGAAAGCTACATAATACATGACTATTGGTCTAGTGGTTAGTGACCCTGATTGCTGAGCTAGCGGTCGTGAGTTCGATTCCCATCCAGGACAAATCTTAGTACGATGAGCACGACTTTATGTTCTTTACCTGGAATAATTTATCTACCTTAAGTATTTTTTTACAAATATATAAGTATGTTTATCAGTGTAGTCTGGTTGCTATAGTACAGGCTATGCCTAGATTGAGTTAAGATGGCAGTGTTATAGTTTTTTTTTTTTTTTTTTTTATTTATTTAAAGGGACTTTTACGCATAGCGTATGTCAGTCCCATCGTATCCTAAACAATAGAATATTCACAAAATATGTATCATGAACTTGAACAAACCCACACCATCATTATTATTCGGTTGGGATAGAATTTTGTGGAACATGCCCACATCGGTTATGTTCAAGTTCAGGGACCTTATTAAATTATTTCTACTAGACTCATATCGAACACATTCCATTAATAAATGTTGTAGGTCCTCGATACATCCACATTCCTCACAATTGGGTGAAGTGATCTTCTTCATCAAAAAGGCAAATTTTTTGCATGGAATGTGTCCAGATCTGAGTCTAAGAGCAGTAACAATTAATTTCCTATTGATATCGCTATTCATGAACCAGGGCACGCGAAGAGGTTCACATTGTATTTTATACCATAAACCCTTCTCTAAAGACCGTTTATTAAAATATTCTTTCCAATAATCATAGCACAAATTTTTAAATTTTGGTAAATAGTCTGAATATTCTAATATAATACTTATTTCTTCTCCAGTTCTAGCTGCTAATTTCGCTAAAATATCAGCCTCTTCGTTGCCCCGCAACCCAATATGGGATGGAACCCACTGCAATCTCAGTTGGATGGCTTTTAAAGAAATTTCATCAATTTTAGATAAAATATCATAAGCTATCGATGCACCTCTGTGACCAGAGGCGCATCGAGCTATATGTTGTAATGAACTTTTGCTGTCCGTACAAATGACAACATTTCTATGTTCACCATGATTAATTATATAAGTCAAAGCCTCTGAGATTGCAATGAGCTCCAAATTCATAATAGATATAGGTTCATTAACTTTAAAACAATTATCCTGTAAATCTATATTAGGTATATAATATGCAGACCCTTGACCATCTACACTCTTCGAACCATCTGTAAATATGTAAAACCAACCACTATACTTTGTATGCAATTCTCTAATAACTTCATATTTTAATATTTTACTATAACATGATCGTTTAGATATGTTTATTGATTCTAAATTTACTAAAATAATTTTATTTACATTAATATTAGTCATCCATGTTCGTAAACTATACATTAATAATGGACAAGACGAAGCTACCTGTAACTCCTTAACCTCATTCATAGATGATACTAATAGAGGAATGCTTTTATTTTTCCAATAATAATTTTGTCGAAGAGCGTAGAGATTCTCTAATAACTGACAGGTTATATTATTTTCTATAGCCTTAGACTTAAGACAGAATTTATAAGCTAAATATTTCCTTCGTAAGTACAGTGGAACTACACACAGCTCACTTTCCATAACGTGGATCGGTGAAGTTTTAATAAAACCTCCTATTATCCTCATAGCCTGGTTTTGAATTTTATTTAATTTATCTAAATAGCTTTTTGCGCTAGCGTCATATAAATAGCAGCTATAGTCTATGCGACTTCTGATTATCGCAATATATATACGTTTTAGGTGTTTAGGATGTAAACCCCAAGAAGCTCCTGCCAATATCTTAAGTAAATTCAGACACCTTTGTACCTTATCAACAGTCATATTAATGTGTTTACCCCAGCGCAACGATTTATCCAACCACACTCCCAAATATTTATAACTGTCTACTATCTCTAAATTTTCCTTATCTAACGTAAGTTCTATTTGTAATCTTCTGAAACCTCTACTAAAAATACAAACCTTCGATTTATCGGCCGATAATTGTAACCCCATTTCATGCAGAATGAGACAAAATGAATTTAGAGCTGATTGAAATTCTATTTGACTTTCTCTTAGGTTTCTGGAAGTGGAATATAATACAAAATCATCTGCATATTGACACATTGTCACATTTCTAATTTGCTCAAAACATTTAATGGTAATTACGTTAAATAAGAGAGGTGACATCGGATCACCTTGCGCTAAACCACGACTTGTATATCTTACAAAATACTTATTTGGATCAGTTTGATCTTTCATAATAAGGTGTCGTTCACTTAGAAAGTCCCACAGATACTGGCAGACTTTTTTCCCCACACTTAATTTATCTAACGTATTTGTCAATACATCTATCATAACATTATTATAGGCATTAGTGATATCTAAAAAACACGCTACAGTTGGAATTCTACTTGAAAATCCCAAGTAAATTTGGCTCATTAACTTGACTAGGCAGTCTTGACACGACTGTCCTTTTCTAAATCCAGACGTGAACGGGGACAGCAGTTTATTTTTCTCTATATACCACTCTAGCCTTTTTGTCAACATTGCATGAAAGATTTTGCATATACAAGAGATTAACGAAATTGGTCTGAGTTTAGTACCACCGTTAGGTGATAGTTTTGATCACGCCATTGTGTCGGAATACTACCGGTATTAAAAATATGATTGTATAGCTCTAATAAGTACAATTTACCGACCGGAGATAAATGGTATATAAGGGAATATGTAATCCCGTCATTACCGGGAGCTGTATCCTTTCGCTTAAAACAGTTACACATTTCTTGTAAGGTAAAATTGGCCTCGAGCAGAATGTTAATTGAATTAAAATGTTGACCCTTTGGGTAGACATAGTCTGGAGCAAGATTGGAGAGAAGTTCCATCTTTTGGTCATTTGAAACGCGGGATCGAGATGAACTGACTCCCTTCATCCAGCCCATGCGTTTCCATATATCAGAACTTGATGTTCGCTCATCAATGCTACTACAGTAATTTCGCCAATCTTTTGTCCTCGCTTGACAGATAGCGTCTTTTGCAGCTTTTGTTTTGCGTTCAATTATGACTAGATTACTTGGTGTAGGATTATTTCTAAAAATTTTTAAAGCTAACCTACGCTGCGCTACTATATGTGAGAGTGTTGTGTCCCAGTAAGGTTTAGGTCGAAAATTATTTTTTGGATTATCACAGGTCCTAATCCAAGGTATGTGTTCATCAGCTGCTTTATTCACCTGTTTAATAAAATTATCATATAAAAACTGCACATTATGTGTATCTAAAGGTTGTAATAAATATTTTTCTAAAGATTTACTATACTCTGACCACTTTGCTAGTCTGAAATTTCGCTTTTAATTTATAAGAATATTGATGTTCATATTAATACTATATTTATATACTATTTTAACAAACAAATGGTCACTTCCAAGATTTTCATTCATCATACTCCAATTTAGTAAAACAGACAAATCAGCCGAAACAAAAGTCACATCAGGAGATGTACTCTGAACAATATTATCTACTAATGTCACTCTAGTGGCACTCCCATCGTTAAGAGGGATAAATCCAGCATCTAGAGCTGCGTCATAGATCTGAACTCCTCTTGCATCGGCTTTAGAGGACCAGGTCGCATGGTGGCCGTTAAAATCGCCAGCTATTATACATTTATTGGAATATAATGAGAAAATGTGTTCCCAGTCAGCAAGGCTTTGTAACTAAACATGGGTCATGTCACGTTACTTATAGTAGGATTCAAATCATTTTATTTATTTCCACTTTATTGCTCGCTTTGATCTTATTTATCATTTCAACCCTGAGCAAAATTCCCAAAGATTTGTTTAAAATAACTCCATCTTTGGAATTATTATTATATTATGGCCAAACAATGCGCCCGAGTCGTTACTAGTAGAACTTCGGTTTATGTTATAATAAAATTGCGTTCATTTTATTTATTTCCACTTTATTGCTCGCTTTGATTTTATAATCTATATTTTATTCATGAGTAGGAACTCTCAAACATTTGTATAAAATAACTCCATCTCTGTAATCATTAGGAACTAATAGTCGTTAGTATTTTAATTTATGAAATAGTCTTGTAGAAAATCGATAGATGTCGCTAGTCCTGACGACAAACGTTTGCCGATTTAAAAAGCAAAGAAATAATTTTATTCTAATAAAAACTCTATTAATTTATATTTGTTTAGTAAAAGTCACGAATGAATTATGGTTCCTCGTAGAACTTCAGTTTAGGTTTTAATAAATTTAGAGAAGTGGGTATTTGTTTATGGGTACATATTGTATATATATATAGGTATATGTAGTATATATAGCACACTGTTAGCGCAATGTCGAATGAATATTTTAATATTTAGTTTGTATGAAAGTGAAATTATTTTCTACGAGCTGATATCTTTTAGTAAATGATTAAAACTATAAAGAAGGTAATATCAGAAGACGTGTGGCGTAAACAAATTAACTTAAATCAAACGTTTTGGTACTTTATTATAAAAATATGTAGAATCTGATGATAAATCAATTGTAAAATGACCACAGACGCTCTTATTATAGCTATATTACACAATAGTGTACTTTTAAAGATCAATAGCATTCACTTGGCAAAGTTAAATAATAAAATTTCTCCAATAGTGTCTAAATGATACAAGGTAGTTAACTGACGTCTAAATACTAAGTTTTCACCATAAATTTTAAATCAAATTATTAAATTTATAATCGTGAATTTTTGTTACACCTTAACATTTCCAATTATATTTTTAGACGTTTTTGTGTATACGTTGTAATTTAGGGTCGGTTACGTGTGTTAAACTACCTTCACTGTTCAATAAAACAAAAGGTTAGCGCAATGTCTAGCAGCCTATAAAAAGGATTGATGAGAAGCTTCGAGGAGTTTTTTCTTGTGGTTACTCGCGAAGAGCGGAGGCTCTCGCGAAGTTTTATTTAACAGTGAAGAGAGTACGGGCTCTCATAGTTAGGCTGTCTTTATGTCGGTCGAATCTTTGAGTTAAAATAATTGGTTTGTTCTTTTCGGGGCGAAGTTGATCGTGCTTTCTCTTTGCAAATAAGGAGATGGTATGGGCAACTCTGCTTTGGGGAGAATTCACCAGTTTGTATTAGAGTAAATTTAAAGTAACCTCTAAAGTAAAAGTGCCTCGTGTCGAGTGTGAGTGGTGAATCTTTATTTTATGAGAAGAAACCTGTAAGTACTTTTATTATATAATTTAAAAGGCACCTGATGGTCTAATACTGCACTGAAGAACTTTTGACATCTGTGAAATTCATAACACGTGTTGTTTTGTGTGATTTATACTTTGTGGTCAGACGATCGCCGTGGCCTGGTTGGTGGTGCTCCTGCCTGCGGGGCTGGTGGTCCTGGGTTCGAGTCCCGGTGGGTGCGGGTATTTGTGTGTTGAGCGCGAGCGTTTGTTTCTGAGTCGTGGATGTTTTCTATGTGTTTGGGTGTTTGTCTGTCTGTATGGGTGTGTGTGTCGTCGCCTGGTGCCCGTGGTGCGGGCTTTGTTTGGTTTGGGGCTGGGATGGTCTGTGTGACGTTGTACCAACATATTATTATATTATTATACAACATATTGGTTGTTGAAAATACGCCCAACGTGTGTTATATTCAAATATTTTGGTGACAATATGCGCGTTTTGACGGTTAAATAGTTTGAACGGTTTATTTAGCATTCTATGGATGTAGGGGCAAGTTAGGTCACATACACGTATTAAGCTTTTTAATTACTGTGATTTCTACGGCTTGGTAGGACTAGATACAATATTAGGTAGTATAATCAGGAAATTATTTCATACTAAGAAGTGACATGTAGGTATTTGAAAATCAACGTGTTAATTCTTATTTAGAAATTTCTTTGTTTAAAACTGTGTGGCGCCGCGTTATTGTAGGTATGAGCAGACACTAAATAATTATCGTTTTCGCAGTAATGTGTTTGATGCTGACAATATTTTGATTTATAACAGTTTTAGAGTTAATTTGAAAAGTAATTATTGAGTATTACTTATTTTTAATGATCTGATGGCTGGGTGATCCATGTTGGAGCAAGGTTCCAGTTATAAAATAATTTCCTGATAATGGCTACGGAAACAGTTGTGCACTTCTTCATGTGTCTCGCCTAGAGCATGGCAACTAAAGTGACCACTCTGTGAAACAGGTGGAATCTTATCTTCGGAGACCGTGTGAATGTACGAATTGTTGTTGGAGATTTCTTCGAGATATTTATCAGGAGATTATGTCTACGGTGTTTCGTCGTCGCTGTTGGCGTGGAATACCCCAGTTATTAGTTCAGTATTTAATGTCATATTTAGAATTTGTAATATGATCGAAGTGTGTGAGTTTCGAATGCGAGCTGTTGGTTATAATAAACTAAGGAGAGTTTATATAAATGTTTGAAGAAATTATGGTAGGTGTTAGAGAAATTAATCGTACGTACTAATAGATTTTCATGTAGTATTATATTTTAAATAATAAGGAGTATAGGGCTAGGTAGATCTAGGTACAATATTAGGTAGTAGCTATTTGAAAATCAGTCGTTGATTTTTACTTGAGAATTCCCTTAGTCGGAATTGTATGGCGCATTGTTGGAGGTACGAGTAACCAAATAATTATCATTTTGGCGGTGGTGTTTGAAGCTGATAATGTTTTGATTTAAAATAACTTTGTTGGAGTTCATTGAAAAGTAATTGTTAAACATTACTTATGTTTGATAAGCTGATGGCTGGGTGACCTATGGCGGAGCAAAGTTCCAGTTACAAATTAATATCCTGATATGGCTGCAGAAGCAGTTGTATATTTCATCGTGTGTCTCGCCTAGAGCATGGCAAATAAAGTGACCACTCTGTGAACCAGGTGGGATCTTATCTTCGGAGACCGTGTGAATGTGCAATTGTTGTTCGAGAATTGTTCGACATATGTTCGAGATTTGTTCGAGATATCTTCTTCGAGATTTGTTCGAGATATCTTCTTCGAGATTTGTTCGAGATTTAAGACAAGTGGAAAGCTTGTTCTTACACTACGGTGTTTCGTCGTTGCTGTTGACATGGAGTAGCCCAGTTATTGGTCCAGTATCTAATATATTTCGATTTTAAAATATGTCCGTTTCGAATATCCACCGCTGACTACAATAATTTAAGGAGAGTTTCTAATATGTGAGATAATTAACAGTATATTCAAGGAATTGCTCATACATGCTTGACGACATTATACCATAAAATTATATTGAAATGTAGATGTACAGTATTTAGTATTGCTAGATGACATGTAGGAGGTTTATGCCACGTAGGTCGAAGGACAATTGACTACTGATAATGACTGACTGTTAGAGTTGAAAAAAGAGAATGCCCTCTTGTCCCATATTTATCGATGCTGAGTTTATTTTTGATGAGTCCCATATTAAGACCATCAGCGGTCCAGTCCGGAAGATGGATGCCCAAGTATGGTGGATGAGTCCAATTGGTTTCAGCGACACGGCGGGGCTGTGACTCTCGAGCCGGAAAACACAAGTAGCTCGAGCCGGAATACTTCAAACTTAAATGATAAACTTACAAACTCTTATGTTGAACAGACTTTTCTGTTCACGTTCTCACAGCTTATACATATACACTGTATCTATGGATTTATTTTGTAATTATATACTGACATGACTTGCTCTCGTGGTACTCGTCGTACTCTAGGTACTCGTGTAACTTGATTATTATATGTATATTACATAAACTGACAGTAGGCTAGTTTGCTGCATCAATTTTGACTGTAGGAATAATATAAAGGACATTCACAACATCATCGTATATCGTTACTTATTTCTATGTTTGTAAAATTGTATGATTAATCCTTATTTAGATTTTACTATAGGATATTGTCAAATATTAACTATTATTTGGAATTATGTTCTACTAGTTAGTGTAGTTTATAAATAGGAATCCATTTCTCCTTTTAATAGAACTGGGGTTATTATCGGCCATGACGTATTACTGATCACTAGACGAATCACGGGTCCAAGTATATGATTTCAATTGATAAGTCTCCGATACAATCTAATGCAATCCAATCCAATATAGTTCAAGTTAATACAATACATTTATTTATGCTTTGGTTATCGACGTTTAGGTTATTAATTAATTTAGTTATGTATTCCTTTTAGATGTTTTATTACTTTAGCATTAGAGGGGGTTTTTATTAGTAGGGTGGGTTGTTACAGCTTGTCCGAACTGAGGAGGGGCAATATAACAATACTATATTTTTAATTTCATTACATTGTAAAAGCTTAATTGACATAACTTCCATGCCTGAATTTCTAGTAGAAATAAAACATTCTTGTACACTTAATGACTTACAAATAATTATACCTAAACCGGCATACCCATCCATCAGTGTTATAGTTGTCGTAAGATATTTATTAATTAGAGATGACTCAATATTAAGGCGGGTTATAGCACTAATTTCGGGGAAAATCTTGATTTTAACCTCGTTTTGGCTTAACAGAAATAAATATTGATATTTAAAAACAATAAAAAACGATACATGAGCATTTAAATTATTATTTATTTATTTATTGTTTCCTTAATTACAGAAAAATACCCCACAAAACCGATCAGTCGGTTTGACTGCGGGAGAAAAGTCTCAATAAACAAGAAAACAACAACAAGATATATACTGAAAATAACTAAAAACTATTATTAATCACAGTTGATATTATGGCACTATTTTATGTATAAACAATATCTCTATTATCTGTCTAATCTAATTTAGTAAGTAAGTATTTATATAATTTGTTTTTAAATATATATTTTTTTGGTTCACTCATAATTGGTTTGGTATTTGTTGAATGTATATGTAAATGTCTATATATAACAAAAGTTATTGCGTACAAAAACTCCAGATTAAACTAATTAATATGAATCAAACAAAAATTATCTATTCCTATTATAAGTGTTTACCATTTTGTTGATTTGGGCGACCACAAGGTCTCTGATATGGCTTAACTACTGGTATCAGAATCGACATGAAACTACTTAGGCGAACGAACTTAACGTGCTACGAAACAATTTTTTCAGAAATAATAGCCCCGTTACAAGTACTTTTACACACTTAACGGGGCTACCTCAAATTGTATTTGGTTGTACTGTGTGTGGACACGAAATAAATAAAATGACGTCACAAAATAGGTAAATATACTTACTTACAGATTCCAATTTCTTTACTCATACAATATTCATGCATGAGAGTATGAATCTATTACCTTCTTATCTATATACATACAATAAAATCGTAAGAAAGTCAAAACTGTACATGGAATATTTTTTAAAAAGGATACTTGGGGCGTGATCTACAAACGATATCGAAGCCAAAAATATAGTTTTTAGAATTTTTGTCTGTTTATCTGTTTGTCTGTATGTATGTCCGGGCTAAACTCAAAAAGTACTGCATGGATTTTATTCAAATTTTGCATGAATATTACTAAGAGGTCGGGTCAACATATAGGCTATTATCACGCTATCACATACGGGGGAGGAGCTGTGATAATTTATAAAATTTAACGCGGGTAAAACCGCGGGGCACAGCTAGTATACAATATCACAAAAACACAAAATAGTATCAAACAGGTCATTTTTCTGATATAAAACCTAGTTTTATTACGAGCCAACCAACGGGGCTAGGTTATAAATGATTGACACATATATTGGCACTAAGCCAGTCAGTCTATCAGAAATACTAAAGCTCAACCTACTATTTGCAAGGAAAATTCAGCGCTATCCCACTAAGAATACAATGTTATTTAGAATGAAGAGAAAATGGTAATAGCGTTTTGTGAAATAACAATTCGTTTGAAAGGATCGATTTTTGGAGTCTGTCTAGGGGAGATAACATTTATTATTTATTGATGTCATTTGTCTGGTCATGCCAGGAAATATTATAGCCAGTGGTTTCGGTAAGATACATCATGCTAATATTTTGCAAGAAACGATAAAAAGAAATGATACTTATATTAAGGTCAAAATTATTAAAGTATTATTAAGTTCAAAGAATTACCAAACTGAAGTGGCAGTAGGCAAGGCACGTGGCACCTAGAACCGACGGCTGATGGGGCAGAAAGGTTCTCGAGTGGCGACCACGAACCGGAAGACGGATCGTGGGCAGGCCCCACAAGGACCGTCGGTGCTATCCTGCCTCACCTCGAGCCCTGGGTGGGAAGGAAGGGCGGTTACGTCACCTACAGACTGACTCAGATACTCACCGGACACGGGTGTTTCGGTGAATATCTGTGCCGGATCGGCCGAGAAGTGACGAAACATTGTCACCATTGCGGGAGCGACCTGGACTCTGCCCAGCATACGCTGGAGGAGTGCCCGGCCTGGCAGGCCGAGAGACGAGTCCTGGTCGCTGAGATCGGACGGGATCTTTCGCCGCCAGCCGTCGTGTATGCGATGCTGGCTGGCGACTCCACCAAATGGGACGCCATGGTCTCCTTCTGTGAGGCAGTTTTGTTGCAGAAGGAGGCTGCCGAACGGGATCGGGAACGAGCCAATCCCGCTCGTAGGCGGAGGAGGCGTCGGGGTGGCGGCGGCAGCCGTTAGCCCAACGCCCCTCGGGGCCGCGGCGGCAGTGTGAGAAGGTCCTCTACTGCCGCCACGTACAAGCGGCTCCGGAATGACAGCGATCTGTTTGTGGTGCAGTCGCTGTGCCATACTGGCAGGAGTCGGCAATAGGGGAGGTCAATCCAAAGGAGCCCTCTCAGGGTACGTGTCCCGAGCATCTGGGGCATGGCGCAAAAGGGGGGTACCGGAGCAGCATACCCGCGTTCCCGGGACTCCCCCATCAGGCGCCAAGAGAAGTCTACGGTAGGTAGGTTTAGTCGGTGCAAGTCCGACATACCCACCCACAGACAGACACAGACACTTTTTGCGGGTGGCATGCGAAGGCATTCCCCCAGTCTTATAAAAAAAAAGGCCCCACAAGGAGGACCGACGATCTTGCAAGGGCGCGGCAAGCCATTGGATGCGGGCAGCGCAGGACCGGCTATTGTGGAGATCCTTGGGGGAGGCCTTTGTCCAGCAGTGGACGTCTGTCGGCTGATATGATGTAGTTGAATTTTAGCTTTAAAGTATTATTCGAAATGCAAAGCGTAAATCCAATCTCAAGTATCTTTAAGGAGGATGTAGGTGTTACCCATCAGCTTTGTTTTCTACAAACATTGACAATTGATATTAGGTCTTTACCTATGAAATTGCCGTTTTGTATGAAAAATATATATGTATATTCACAGTTGTAAGTGAAAGATCGTATTACTGATAACACTTCCAAACTATTACATTCTAGTTTTTTATCATACGATTATATTATATGTTATACATAATATATTTAATCGAGGTCTGGGGTTCAGCTACTAAATCTAACTTACTAGTACTACAACGGGCTCAAAACATAATAATAAAAGTACTCTTTCAGTATCACTACTTAACTTCGACCAAAAAAATTTACATTGAGACAAAACTTATGAACCTTAACCAAACGTATAAGTACAATATATGTTTACTCATCAGAAAGATATTGACCAAAGGTATACATTCGCAAATTATATTTACAAAGAAAATACAGACGCAGAAAATTATCACCAGACAAGCAAATAACATAAGTCTAATAACACCCAAAACAAATTATGGTAAAAAGAATATTATGTATGAAGGGGTAAAGTTATATACCAGCTTACCGAAATATATTAAAGAAATAAAATCAATAAACTTATTTTAAAAAGTATTAAAAAATTACATAGTTAAAGACGTCTCCCTGCTAACCTAAAAGAAACAACATACGAAAATAAAATTTAATATAACATTAAAAAAAAAAAATCTGTATATATAAATATAAATATATATATATGTATATATATATATATATATATATATATATATATATATATATATATATATATATATATATATATATATATATATATATATATATACATATATAAACAACAAAATAGCCGTTTCACAAAATTATCAAAAAAAAAAAGAATGAATATTTTTATTTCGAAATATACTTAACCGCTACAACCATATTCTTTGTACCACACCGTGTATTAACCTCATATTTAGCTTAGGTACGCAGCGCGCCGCCGCGCTGCATTAGGTATCCTCGCGTCGTGTGATTGTAGTTTACCAGAGTTTACCCTCAACACTTGCAATTATTAAATATGTTAAGTTTTTTAGGTATTAAGTATGCAATATGTTTTTATTTTATTACTAGAATAACATTTAGCATGTAAGTTTTTATTCATAAGTTAAGCTGCGCTTGGCAGGCACTTACTATGTTACATTATTGTAAATTTCTCTTTAAGTGAATGTATTACGTTCTTTTGAGAAAATAAAATTCTTTAACCATTATAATATATTAATTGAATTTGAAAAAAAAAGAAATACGATTCTGATACATTATTCACACACGGCCATCTGACCCCAAACTAAGCAGAGTTTGTCTGGAAACCAGATAATTGATATTATACAACATATACTACGTTTCTGTAGCAGCATGATTTAAAAAAATCTTTTAATAAAACCGACTTCAAAAATTAAAAAGTATAAAAATAATACCTTAATTAAGATTTAATTAAATACATCTCTTATGCATACGTAATATCTTTAATATTAATTAAATACTATAATTTCTATGTGCTATATTGATAGGTTTGAAGTCGGTGCCAAGCCCTAAGCAAAATAAAAGTTTATTATTACATACAGCTTAGCATAGATATGTGTGGTACTATCAGTGCAGGATTGAAACTTGGCCGTTAAAAATTCTTAAATCAAATGACTTCCTTCTCGAGGAGCATAGGACATTAAAATTATGGAATGTATTTTTTACAACGCCAAAAAGACAAAGGTATAAAAAATTGCGGAAAATATTAATACGTAAAAATATATGGACCTTATAATAATAATAACAATATCCAGGGACATTATTCACACCCGACCATCTGGAACCCAAAATAAGCAGAGCTATTATAAGTATATTATAAGATATTATATTACTCCGAGACATTTTTTGCATAAAATGTTATTTAAATCTGGCACTGATACTGTCCAATCAGTATCCAAATCATTTTTCACTGTTCCAAATCAAACGGAAACATTATTTCTTATAAAATCTCGATCGAGAGAAGTCATTATCTATAAAAAATATTCAATTTGGATTTTCTTCTAAAATTTCTCGTTTTGTGAAAGCCGATTGAAGCGTATTCGATGAATTGATTTGATTTTCAACAGAGATGGTCTGGGCGTTTTGTTTGAAGCTTCACGGCTTCGTGTTTTTATAATAAGTGCTTAAATTGTATAGCTAAATAACTACTTGGGGCGCTAATGACTACAATCGAGACCGGCAGCTTAACGTGGCCTCCGATGCACGGTGAAGCTCAGATATGACACCATTATGGTGGTCACCGATCACGACTCCCACGGGATGATATGGTGTGGCTCTGTTCTTCTTTTTGGGTCGAAAACCACACGGCTATTAACACATTGTCTTAACTATTACAATGGTCTATTTAGGCAATTTCAAACCATTGTTATATATTCCTTTTTTTTTTGTTAAGGCTGAAGTAATGTCTACGCCTGCCACCCACAAAAAGTGTCAGCGGGTCGGACTCGCACCGACGAAACCTAACCTGCCGTGGACTTCTCTAGGCACCTGAAGGGGGAAGCTCCGGAAACGCGGCTATGCTGCTCCGGTGCTCCCCTTTTGCGCCATATCCCAGATGGTCAGGACACGTACTCTGGGAGGGCTCTGGATTGCCCTCCCCTATTGCCAACTCGTGCCAGTCCAGCACAGCGACTGTGCCACAAACAGATCACTGTCTTCCCAGAGTGTTATATTTTCCTAATAACAATTAACAAAAATATTTACATTTAATTAATGATCTTCTAAGTTTTTCATCAAGTAAGGCGATATATCTTCGGGGCTAATCTCTAAGGTAAATAATGTGAAAGTAATATTAACTCTACTTAATCAAAGACCTCCAAGATTAGAGGTCCTTTGTTACTTCTAGGTAAGACAGTGTAAACAAACAAATACAAACAATTAAACAACTACTAAACATTCATTAACACCGTAAAGCTTAAATAAGCAACTGAATAAACATTGCGATCTACAGAGAGTAGCTCGTCAAATAATCCTTGACAACATTAGTCCCCAATTGTGAGGAATGTGAATGTATCGAGGACCTACAACATTTATTGATGGAATGTGTTCAATATGAGTCTAGTAGAAATAATTGAATAAATTCCCTGAATTTGAACAGAACCGATGTGGGCATGTTCCATAAAATTCTATGCCAACCAAATAGTGATGATGCGATGGGTTTGTTCAAATTCATGGCCCATGTTTTGTGAAAATTCAATTGTTTAGGACACGATAGGACTGACATATGCTATGCGTAAAAGCCCCTTTAAATAAATAAAGAAAAATAAACATTGGTCCTTCTCACACAGTACTTCAAAATAATAATGTCTTCTTGTTCAATAATTGACCATGGCGGCCAGTCTCAAACGAGATTGACCATCTCCACGGCACATATGCGTGTGTGTGTGCCCAAAAACAGGTGCACATTCCATTTCCTTGCTTACATTATACAGAATAAATAAAAAAAAAACAGTTTTTATTCAAATAGACTTGTTAATAGTCAGAACTTGAATTATATCACTATCCGATGTCCTGTACACTAGCACTAACACTAGCTCGGTCCTGTACCTGAACTCTTTCCGGTGGAACGGTGTTGTAACACTGCCAACCTCCAGGCTCCGGGATAGTGCTGAGAATTATTCTTTGAAATTGCTTCGTTAATAACTTAATATAAACTAGTTAAATGACTAAATCAATACCTATCTATGATAAATTAAATTTTATTTCTAAATGTTTTCATATAATCTGTGTACCTAAATGTGTGTATGTAACTAGAAATAGTTATGTTATGTATACTTAACTATATTACAAAATAATTTATTTAATTGTAAAACGGTTTACGAAATATTAGTGTATATCACAAATAACATATTTTATTGATATAATGTTAAAAAGAGACCAATATAATTGCTATGTTATGAATTTTGATAGTAGTAATATCGTATTTTCGTAGAGCTTCATATCAGAAAGTCCCAACTGTGTCATTTCGAGGCCTCAGTAATGCAATTGTACGGTCCATTGCTAGGTATTCCGTCATCTCTGATTGCTAGTATGGAGGTTTCCGACACAAGAAAGTGGTAATATTGTAGTAGAAATAACCAGTAGATATTGGTACAATTTTTTTATTGTTTCATTCATTCATTCAGGGGCATTAGCTGGTAAGTATTGTGGATCCGCCTTGGTCCCTTAGCGGAAAAACACTTTCAAATTTGAATTCAGAACAAAATGAACCAGAAAATTTGTTACAAAAATTTCTGGTTCATTTTATTCTGAATTCAAATTTGGATGAGCTTTTCCGCTATTTCGGGGAGATAAAGAAAACAAAATTAAGTTTATTGCCTTCCATGAAGTAGAAATGGGGCCATCAGCTATTTTTAACGTTGGTGGATACTATGCCCCAAACAGAACTATATCTACGTAAATAATCTTTTTAGCGGAGGTGACTGTACTTTAACTGTGGTAACTGAGTTTTTCACAACTACTATTATATTTTAGTACATTAATTTTAATGGTGTATTAATTCTCTATTGCAATAATACATACTGGTAACTTAATTTATGGTATACGTTTAAAATTTAATGACATTTAAAAAATTAAACACAGCCATGGTACAATATGATTTTATAAGTTTTTGTTTTACTGTCGTAATATTTGTGGGTCTATGTTTCATACATACATTTTATGTTTCATTCATACGAAGCTCAGCTCGCGTGCGCTTGGAGTGCCAATAATAATAATACTTTCTTCGCCAGATATTTATCTAGTTAATTTCACGGCTTGGTGTAGGCAAATTTGGGTTGCATTGGCAAGACACAGAATGGCAATCCTGGGGCTGGCATATCCAGAACAAGGTGACTACAAGGATCTACCCCTAAGAAGCGTACTGGATTATGTGCATACTTCATTCAGGGCTCTAGGGATAGAATAAAACCAGTGGGGGATAGTACAAAAGATCCTGAAGGGTCGAAATGCTGTACAAGTACACCCCAAAACAAGATAAGATAAGAAGCAAATTTGGAAACCTTGTTGCATATTGGTGGCAGTAATCTCTGCGGTAAATTCAAGCGGGAAATTAAATTAATACTTATTTTAGTACGAAAATAAAATCTAACAAATTATTAAAAGTTGTAGAACAAAAGTTGTTGCTTATGGTGTTAGCTATTTAGTGCTGCGAGGTTGTTGGTGTTTTACAAGTAACTCTTTATAGAGGTCCTTGCTGTGCCCCGCGGTTTTATCCGCGTTAAATTTTATAAATTATCACAGCTCTACCCCCGTAGGTGATAACGTGATAATATGTAGCCTATATGTTGACCCGACCTCTTAGTAATATTCATGCAAAATTTGAAGTAAATCCATGCAGTACCTACTTTTTGAGTTTAGCCCGGACATACATACAGACAAACAGACAATAATTCTAAAATCTATATTTTTAGATTCGATATCGATTTTAGATCACGCCAGAAGTATCCTTTAAAAAAAATATTCAATGTACAGTTTTGACTTTCCTACGATTTTATTATATGTAAAGAAAAGATACGCAGGGACAGCCTCAGGTCTAGCAATAGCGCACCTCATAATTTTACTAAATCAATAAAAGAAATATATAACGCAATGTTCTCGAAGCCGAATTTCGGCCACGGCGGCCAGTCTCATTAGAGATTAGCTGCGCGGGACATATTAAAGTGCAGAAGTGTGTGCGCAAACACAGGAGCACTTTCTATTCCATCACTCTCATGATCCGATAGGACGCCGAGCGACACGACCGGAAAGAGGCCATGTGCAGGACCGACGGCTTTACGTGCTGTCCGAGGCACAGCGGTATAATACAGCCAACTCCCAGACGTCGGGCTAATGCTGAGAAATTTTTCTTTTTACAGAAAAGTCCAAAAATCACTTTTAACCCGACCCGGGATTTGAACCCAGGACTTCGCTCTCTGCTGGTGAACACGCTACCGCTAGACCAACGAGGCAGTCTAAAAATAATAGGGTGGAATAGGTAAATTAATGTTTCCATACTAACTATAAAACATAGTAGACTCTTATGTAATAATTCTGTCTGTTAAGTGTACCACTTGTGGTATCATGTTTGCATTGTAAAATAAACGCTTTTAGAAATGAATGGTTTCCTTTACCGAAAAACACATTAATGGTTATAAATTGGGTAGTCAGTACTGATTCCCCTTCCGCGTTGAGACAACTGACCCGACTTTGATAAACGAGGTGTTTATCGATTGGTTAGAGTGACTCGCCATGGTCACAAAGGTAAATAGTCTTACAGAGAGAAAGCCATGGAACGTGTCTTTGAACTTAGCGCTATGTAACATTCTAGTCTATTCTATAAACGTACTCCCGATCTGCAATCGTAAGAATGGTCCGTATCTTTACATATAAGCGTAGACCAATAGTTGCAAAACATGACTGATAATGTTAAATGTATGTAAGGATGAGAGAATTCACGTCAGTAACCCCCCAAGGGCGAGGTTTAAACCACAAAGGCTCTCTGGATCATGTTGCATAGTAAGTAGGTCTTATTTGCTAGAAGGTTTGAGTCTCCCATTACTTATCGTATGAGCAGGGGCAACTCTAGTTTACACAGTTGTCCTGTTGGCCTCTGAAATGGCTTGATAACTATCGACAGATTCGCGCCCACTATCGACAGAAGGGATACAGAGCAGGCAAAGGATTACAATAGAAAATAAATTTTATTGGCCATCTTCCTCCTATTGGTATTGATGACACGTGATGGGCAGCACATGTCTTGGACACCTTACCCTGTTAATATCCGCCCGGTTAGTTATACACAGCATTTGAACAGAAAGTTCTAGAAAACACTTAGACTCTCGTGACTCAGCAGGAAAACACACAGCGTGGCACGACACGAACACGCGCAATCTCTCACTCTCTCTCCCACGGGAAACCAACTGACCGATGGGTGCTTTTACATGATATGTCCATTCTAATAGTAATAGTTATATGGTAGAAAGTCAGTTAACAAAAAAAGCGTTCAATTTATTAAAATCATTTAAGTTTATAAGTCGTTCAATTGTAAAGATGTAGATGTAGATTGTAAAGAAAATAAATATTGGAAGTAAAGTTTATTGCGAGCTTTTCTTGTAACAATTGTATTAATCTCGGTGATTTACTTCTGCAGGTATATTTTTCTTATGTCATAGTCCAGAAAAGGTCTATATTTCTGTAGATATTGATACTTTGATAAATTAGTTACCGATAGATGTAGATATGGGTAATAAATCATAACATTTGTTAGTGTTAACTTTGTCATTATGTGTCAATATAGTTTGGATATCTATAGCAAATTTAGATGATGAAATAAAAACTGACGATCAAAGATTATTTTAAATGAGTTTGTGTTTACCTGTACTACGTAGTTTTCGTAGACTCGTAGTAGACGTAGCGGCTACACTGCCAAGTCGTAGCAACAACTACTTCTTGCTACGATGTTGAAAGTTTTGGACATAATCAGTCCCCACCAGCAATCGTAGGTGCCATACTGGCAGATGACTCCACAAAATGGGTTGCCGTGTTCTCCTTCTGGGAGGCAGCCATGTTCCAGAAGGAGGCTGCCGAGCGGGATCGTAAGCGAGCCACTCGCAGATGAAGGAGGCGTGTCCCTAGACTTCCTCGGGGCTACGGTGAAAATAAGAGAAGTGTCCGCTACTGCCACCACGTGCAAGCACTCCACTCCGGGAAGACAACTATGTAATCGTCGCGCAATTGCTGTGCCGGTAGGCAAGAGCCGTTAATCCGGGTGGACACGTAATTTTCCTCTCAGAGGACGTGATCCTCACCACATGTGACATAGGGAGCACCGGAGCAGAATTCCTGCAATTCCCGGGCTCCTTCGGTGGTTGCCAAAAGAACTCCACAATGTGTGGGAGTCCGACATGCCCACCCACAGTCACCTTTTTGAGGTCTCCCTTCCTAATACAAAAAGTAATAAGGTGCTGAAAGTTTTTATGTAAACAATAATACCCATAAAACAGTTTAAAAGATATATGACTCCAGAACAATGCACTGTTACTAAGTTTTTATTAGAAATGAAATCATTTTTTTATTACTACCAAATTGGCAAACCAGTATAGGGCCGACTTTATGGGAACCAGTTACAGTAGCAAATAATAATAAGTAAATAAAAAGTAATATTAAAAATATAATATACTGGGCCATTTTTCACACACGGTCGTCTGATCCCAAACTAAGCAAAGCTTCTTCAATGGAAACCAGATAACAAATACGAGTACCTACATATACTACTTTCTTTTTTAAATATAATAAGATGGCAAACGTGCAAGTGGGTCACCTGATGGTAAGTGATCACTGCCGCCCATGGACACTCGCAACACCAGAGGAGCCGTAACTGGGTTCCCGCAAAAAGTTTCTTATCAAACGCACACTGGTAGATGACCAGGTGATATGGGTGAAATTTCCACCTTTGGCGAGAGAGTTTGTGGCGGATTGTGACGTCACTCTCGATGTCGACGCCGAGAATCCCAACACTCAGCTTGATATCAAGGGGAGTGCCTTGAAATTGAGGAGGTATGGCAGTGGGAGCTTTTTTGGCAGTAAATGCGCAAGCTTATGTTTTTAGGGGGTTGAATTGAACTAGGTTGATGAGCCCCTAGTTTAAGACTCGGTCAAGTGTTGTTTCAATTTTATACACAAGTTTACTCCGACTCTCAATGACGTGTGCCCGAGAAATATTGCAGTGGCCAAAGTAAGAGTCCAGTGTTCTGTCATCTGCATAGCAATGAATAATAATAATTATAATATTATCTAGGGACAATGTCACACAGATCTTCCTAGCCCCAAACTAAGAAAAGCTTGTACTTTGGGTACCAGGTGACGATATACGTACTTATATAGATAGATAAATACTTAAATACATAGAAAACATCCATGATTCAGAATCAAACATTCGTGCTCATCACACAAATATTTGCACTTACCGGGATTCGAACCCAGGACCACCAGCTTCATAGGCAGGAGCACTACCAACTAGGCTACGGTGACCGTCATGAATGTCATGGAATTGTAACATATCATTGATATGCAGAAGAAACAGGGTTGGTGAAAGCACAAAGCCTTGTGGGACTACAGCATTCACGGGCTTGGAGTTTGAGCATGTACCGTCCACAAGGACCTTGATACTGCGCTTCGTGAGGAAGCTGGCAACCCATTTGCAGAGTTATTCGTACTAATAGAGACAATTACACACAAACAGACGTCTTCATGCACACAATTATCTATCCGGTGTGGGAATCGAACTCACGACCAGCGGCGTGAGAGGCAAGCATTTGAGAGAGCAAGACTACCACAGTAACATTCAAGCCCTTAAAATATGCGGTCTATATCGACTAAATTCCCATAATCCTAACTAATTTCATCAAGCTTACTGAGCTAATCATCACAAAATATTGCCCTCAAATTGTTAGGGCTACACAAAAGGACTTTATACCTTTTATCCTTGGTCAAGAGATAAGGAAAATAAGGCCGTGGGTAATATATTAGTTCTTATATAGTATAGTTAATTCCAAAATTGCTTTTATTCCCTTTAATATAACAGAGTTTTAGGAACCCATATCTTTTTTAATTTTATGGGCCTGTTGACGTGGGAGGCAAATGCTTGCTTTTCCGTCCGGAAGTCGTGGGATCGTTTCCCACCGAAGACAGATATTTATGTGCATGAACATGCCTGTTTCTCAGGAGTCTGGGTGTTACATCTATATATGTATGTACAAAAGAAAATAATATAATATAATAATAATTTTTTTTTTTTTTCTTTTTTTTTTGGGGGGTAGGTGTGAAAAAAGTACAGTCATCTTTCTGATTTCTAGAGTCTTAATAATTAAAGAATAAGCATTTTATATAGTTTTTATAGTTAATTTATAATTCTATACATACAGTATAATAGTACTTACATGGGGATTGCACTTAATGTAATAATTTTGTTATAATTTACACCACCTGCCAGCATCATCATTTGCACTGCACTTCTGTTGAGTTATTACTTAATTTCACAAAACTCAAAATGTCACAAATCACAGAAATACTAACTGCACAGAACAGAATTGAAGAAAGTGTTAATAAGAGGTTAGATGAACTCCAAGCTCAAATTCAGACTGCTGGGACGGGCTCAAAGGACACTGTGGTGAAAGTAGCAGAAGAACTCCGTAGTTTCAATGAGCTTATCTTTGGCATCCTTAGTCTCCTTCGACAGCAAATTAAAGAGTGCTCAAAGCAAATTGATGACTTGGAGACCAGGTCTCGTCAAAAAGCACTTGTCTTCTTTGGTGTTCAAGAACAGGAAAAAGAAAACTGTACACAGGTGATGCTTGATATCCTTGTCAGTAAGCTGGGTCTGAGTAGTATCACCACATCTTCTTTAAAGGTGTGCCACAGACTGGGGTCCTCAAACAATGAACGGCAGCGTCCCATACTGATTCGTTTCAGTGATATCAACACCAAAGAGGCAGTCTGGAAGGCTAAAAGCAACTTGAAAGGCACCCCAATATCCATCAAAGAGTTCCTCACAAGGTCCAGACAAGCAGTTTTCAATAAATGTCGTCTTTTCTTCGGTTTACATTCCTGCTGGTCGCAATCGGGGGTCATTATGATCAAAACTTCAGATCAAAAGCGGCACAAGTTAACCACCAACGAAGAGTTCATGGCCCTCGCAGCCAAATACCCGAAGACGGCAGCTGCAGCACTCTCAACCCGGAGCGACGATAAGCTGAAAAATACCGTACGTTAGTTTAGTTTCGAGTTCACTAACACTTAATTATTCTAAGATGTTCTGAGATTCTGAGATGTTTGTAACTTAGCACGGAAACTTACCTTTCAATATAGTAAACAACTTGTTTGTAGCAACTCCTTGTTGATAATGCCGTTTAGTTTTAAGGTTAAAATGCATGGAACAATGATTCATTTTTACTCATCATACGTATTGCTAATGTTGTGCTTTGTTGTTGTTTTTTTTTCTTTTTACGTCTAAAATAGCTCATTCCGAATTCACTCACTCACTAACTGTTAATGTCAAATCGTTCGGATACATTTACAAATTAGACTTAAAGGTGCGTTCCAATACCCTTTATTTTGTTTGTTTAATTTTAATTATCTAATTTTTTTTTTCCCAATTTTGTTATTTTTATTTATGTACTCCGTGCTTAGTTATTGTCATATAAGTTTTGTCCTAGATAATTAAGCTGTATTTTAAGAGTTTATAATATAATCTTTGCAGTGCTTACAGAATTTGTGTGCTGGCGGGTGGTGCAGAGTATAACTAGGTTTTTATTTCTTTAGGTATACTACTTTTTTAAAGATATTTTACTTTATTAATTTTTATCGGTATATTATTCATATTTATATATTTTAATTTATTTACTATATGTCTACTGTGTTGTCCGATGATGAAACAGAATCCTTTTACTCCGCTCACGATTCAACTGATGACAGCTTCTGTTCGTTAACCGACTCGCTTGGAGTTTTCATACGTGACAAATTCAATGACAGCCGTGGTCATCAGTTTAACGTTTGTCATCTCAATGCTCAAAGCATTCCTAGCCACTATACCGACTTATTGGATAGTTTTACTAAATGCAACGTTCACGCCATCCTGGTTTCCGAGAGCTGGCTAAAACCACATCTTCTTTCTACCTTGTATCCACTCCCGGGTTACATACTTATTCGCCTTGACCGTTTAGGTAAAGGGGGTGGTGGCGTCGCCATTTATTTAAGGAGTGATCTCCCTTATAGTATTGCTGCTACCTCCTCACCTAACTATTCAGCGTCAGCCGAGTACCTTTTTCTTGAAGTCTCGGTAAAAGGCGTCAAGACCATTAATGGTGTAGTCTATTGTCCCCCCAATGTTGATTATTTCACTGACTTCGAATCAGTATTAGAATCTTTGGGTCTGGAGTATGCTCATCACATCATCATGGGTGATTTTAATACTAATCTCCTTGACCAGAACTCTCCTCGTTCCCGAAAACTCCGGCACATTGTCGAGTCAAGCAGCTTACACATCCTACCTCTACAAGCTACACACTATAATACCTCAGGTGACGCTACTTGGCTCGACTTAATCCTTACATCTAACCCTTCCCTAGTTTCCTCTCATGGTCAATGTTCCGCTCCCGCATTCTCTCGCCACGACCTAATCTTCCTATCATATATCCTCAAACCACCAAAACCTAAATCCAAAGTACTGCACGTGCGTTCTTTTGTTCGTTTGAATGCAGAGCTGTTGTGTAAGGATGCAGCAGAAGTTAATTGGGAACCGATGTTGAAAGCCACCGCTTTGGATGACAAGGTACGCTTTTTTAACGAAGCAGTCGTTAAACTTTATGATGTGCATGCACCTATAAAAAAAGTCAAGCTAAAGCGTCCCCCAGCCCCGTGGATGACGCAAGGTATTCAGATGGCAATGCGACGAAGAGACCGTACCTTTCGCAAATTTAAAAAAGACCGCTCCGATGAGAACTGGAATCTATTTAAGATCGCTAGGAATCGGTGTAACCAGATGGTCCGTAACGCCAAACGCCGCCACATTTTTAACAATATCTCAACTGCTACTTCTGCTGATATCTGGAAGTTCCTTGGAACTCTTGGTATCGGTAAATCGCGAAATTTAGACCTCCCTAGTTCAATTCCTCTGGATGATCTTAATCGCCATTTCACCACTTCTTCATCTATGGATCATCTGTCTAAACACCAAACTATTTCATATATAAATGGTCTAACGCGCCCCGTTATAGATACATTTAAATTCTCTCCAGTTGACTTAGAAGAGATCAAAAAAATCATACTCTCCATTAAGTCCAATGCAGTTGGTTGCGATCAGATCAGCCGCCGCATGATAATCCCCATCCTAGCTCCATTGCTTCCTGCCATATCCCACATTGTAAACTTTTCCTTGAGCACCGGATCATTCCCCATCCTATGGCGTAAAGCCTTGGTCCATCCTCTCCCTAAAATCTCGAATCCTTCAAGTCCAATTCACTACCGTCCTATATCTATCCTTCCTTTCCTTTCTAAAGTACTCGAGGCCTGTGTTAATAAACAACTATCCCATTTTGTATTCCATAACGACTTATTAAGTCCACTACAATCTGGATTTAGAACAGGCCACAGTACCACTTCCGCTCTCCTTAAAGTGACTGGCGATATAAGGGCGGGTATGGAGAACACCATGATTACAGTTCTGGTTTTGATTGACTTCTCCAACGCCTTTAATAACGTCAGTCACGACATTCTCCTATCGATCCTTTCACATTTCAAGATCTCTGACGAAGCTCTGGACTGGTTTGTATCCTATCTTCGAGAGCGCCAACAGTCAGTCCGAGTCGGTGAATCGTCATCGAACTGGTGTAACGTTGACTCTGGTGTCCCTCAAGGCGGTATACTCTCTCCTTTACTATTTTCATTATTTATAAACTTTCTTACTTACCATCTTCAGTGTTCGTACCATCTTTATGCCGATGACCTCCAATTATATGCCCAGGCTAGGATTGAGAACATCCCCACAGTGATTAATAAGATTAATCTCGACCTAGAATTTATTAAACTTTGGACTGATAGGTTTGGTCTAAGTGTCAATCCTTCAAAATGCCAAGCCACTATAGTAGGTAGTTCTCATCTTATCAATAGAGTGGTCTTAGATGATCTCCCACCTCTACTATTCGACAACTCGAGCATCGGGATTAGCCCGTTTGTAAAAGACCTTGGTGTTCTTATTGACAAAACATTAAGCTGGCAAAACCAAATTGCAAGTGTTAGTCAGAGGGTCACTGGAATCTTGCGGTCTCTTTATCGTCTTAGGAATTTTCTGCCTCGGAAAACAAAAGAAACGTTGGTGCAAACTTTAATTTTCCCAATAATCGACTATGGTGATGTTTGCTATTTCGACCTGAATGCAGATCACCTCAATAAACTCGATCGACTTCTGAACAACTGCATTCGATTCGTTTTCAACCTTCGTAAATATGACCATGTTTCTTCTTTTCGTACTCAACTTCAGTGGTTACCAATTCGTCAGCGTCGTTCATTTCGAGCTCTGACCACTCTTTATACTATTCTTGATTCTCCTTTTTCTCCTTCTTATTTAACAACTCACTTTCAGTATCTCTGCAGTAACCACAATAAAAATCTCCGCTCAACTCATAACCGTTTGCTTCAATGTCCTTCTCATCGTTCTGTCTTTCTCCACTCTTCGTTCTTTATTCAGTCTATTCTCCTGTGGAATGCACTGCCATTGGAAGTCAGGATGGCCGAGAGTCGTTTTTCTTTTAAGAAAAAACTACGAGCACATTTACTGGGTTCCCTTAACAATGTGTGAGCTGAATCAACATATCCTTTCGTTATATATATATATATATATATATATATATATATATATTTATTTTATAATTTATTTATGTATGTATTAGCTATAGTATTATATGTATGTTTAAGTTGTATATTATTTATTATATATTTATGTATATATCTATTGATCTCATATTCCTATTTTTTTTCTTCTACCTTACCGTATCTTATATCGATCTCCTATATCTGTACCTAATGCACCTATCTAATTATCTCTGCACCACCTTAAGGTTGACTGGGAGAAAATGCCTTAGGCATTAAGTCCGCCTTTGTACCTATATGTGCATAAAGTTTAAAATAAATAAATAAATAAATAAAAGAAAAGTATTATCTATACATATAATAAAATCGTAGGAAAGTCAAAACTGTACATTGAATATTTTTTAAAAGGAAGGAAGCCAATAATATAGTTTTTAGAAGTTTTGTCTGTGTGTCTGTTTGTCTGTATGTATGTCCGGGCTAAACTCAAAAAGTACAGCATGGGTTTACTTCAAATTTTGCATGAATATTACTAAGAGGTCGGGACAACATACATATTATCACGCTATCGCCAACGGGGGAGGAGCTATGATAATTTATAAAATTTAAGGCGGGTCAAACCGCGGGGCACATCTAGTATGTAGTATATCAGTTATCTGGTTTCCATAGTACAAGCTCTGCTTGTTTTGGGATCAGTTGTAAATAATGTCCCAGTATATTAGTATTATTTTGATTTAAGGTAGGTAAGGTTTTTAGCCGTGTTTTTATATAATATTAACTAGACTCTTTTGAAATTTCTAATTGTTGAGATTTTTTGCGTCAAAGTAGGAGTAAAATCAAATTTCTGAGTCATCTGGAAGACAATGCTTAATTGACCTCCAGAAAGCTGTGTGCTCTGAATAGAGCCAGGCGTTACTTATTAGATAGATGAATAACTCTTTAAAACATACAATGGAAATAGTAATTTAGTAGTTAATATGTGGATCAATAAAAAGCGGAGGTATTTCTGAGACGGTATGACATGACAACTTCCAAGAAGTGAATCTATTGTTATTTTTATATTTATTTATTACTAGCAGTGCCCCGCGGTGTTACCCGCGTTAAATTTTATAAATTTTCTTTGCTATAAACCTCACGGAGCCCGAGACCTTTCCAACGAATTCAAAACCGTGGAAATCGGTTCGTGCGTTCTGGAGTTATAGCGTCAGGAAGGAAAACCCGACTTACTGTGTGTTGTCACATACATTTTTTTAAATCCTTAAATAAATAACAAGTTAGTAAGCTATTATTTTGAAATTTTGTTCTTCTTTATTAAAATTAAAGACTTGACGACAAAGAGCAGTTGGGTTGACTGATACCTTAGGGCACCCTTATGGGGTTTGGGCCACAGCTGAGGGGGTCGCTGAAGCAAAAGGACGGAAGTCTTAATGAGGGTGTGATCACTTGCACGGGATCGCCACTGAGAAACCTACCCTAGCTAATCTTTCTCTAGCTACCTAGGTGGACGACCCGGAGGTGAAAGCCCCAAAGAAACTCCGAGCTTGCTTTTTCGTCTTCTTCTTTTTTGTTTCCGATTTTTTTTAATATCTTGTATTTTAGGTACATTTTTATTGGCTGGTATAAAGGCTAATGCACGCAATGATGACACAATGCAAAGTATAAAATTTTAATTATTTTGTTTACCTTTGATATTCGTAATTTTTAAAGGCTGGCAGTCTTCAGCCAGCAGTTCTCTTATTTCCTTTAATTTATGCTTTTTTTTTGAAGACAGTGCCTGCACTCCTGAATCTCTGTGTCGCGGGGTACTTTACTTTATTACACAAAAATAATTGTTCTGAATCGAACCCGGGACAAGAAGTGGTCAGGCGACTGTATATACGCTGCACCACACGTACAGTTGGTGTTGGGATTATCGTTTGTCTTGCTTTTGTATAAAAATAACTTAATCCTGTGGAGAAACAAGATCAATTAGTACAATCTTTTGTATAGGGATAATACTCAAACCTTATTTTTCCTTACAGTAAAGGGCAATATTGTATTATTCTATAAGAAGAACAAACAAACAAGAGAAACAAATGATGAGCCCATTTGTTTTATGGGCTCAATTACTGAGGTCATTGAACCGGACAAGCGTTAGTTCATTTCCGCAAACAATGATTAAGTCTAACACACACACATACTGAGACAATTCTACTATATATCATAATGCCTGACTATATGAATTTACTAAAAGCTTTTTCGCTTTTATTGTACAGTTCTAGGTAACATAGACTTATAAGGTCGTGAGTTCGAACCCCACCTAGGGGAACTACTGGCTAAGTCGTCGAACATCGATTTCTTAAATGGCGTTCAAATAAATAAAGGTTAAAAATGACTTAATCAATCGTTAAATCGGCTTCAACGTTGACAATCGATTGCGGACCATTTATGACGTCACATGTGCTCATGGAAGCCGATTTAACGATTGATTAAGTCATTTTTAACCTTTATTTATTTGAACGCCATTTTAGAAATCGATGTTCGGCGACTTAGCCGGTAGAGCCCCAGGACAAATCTTGGCGCGGTGATCACGATTATTTGCTCTGTGTCTGGGTTTAATTTCCTAATTATATGTCTATATTTTAAAATATATAAGTATGCTTATACGTGGCATGGTTGCCCAAGTACAGACACTGCTTAGGTTAGGGTTAGATGAGGGGAACCGGAGCAGCATACCCGCGTTCCCGGGGCTCCTTCCACTAGGAGCCAAGAGAAGTCCACGCAGGTTAGGTTTTGTCGGTGCAAGTCGGACATAGCCACCTGCACACACCTTTTGCTAGTGGCATGAATAGGCACTCCCTTGCCAAATCAAAAAAAAAAAAGGTTAGGTTAGGAGTAGATGGCAATGTATTAGTTGTTCCAAAGCATTTATTACGATTATGTCGGCCATCCAAAAATCGTAGACCAGCTAATTGATTATTAAAAATCAAAGAGATTTCATAATTGCATGATTATAATTACTAACATTATGATTCGATTTTTTGTGTATAACGCTAGCCAACACATTTCCATCAGTTTCATTACCGTGTCTATCAACAATCAGAACTTTAAACCAGTGCATATATTATTGTGTGAACACTTTTATTTGGCCTTCTGTTACTACTCCTTGTGCTATTTGTAAACTAGCTGTAAGTTTTCTTGAGAAATAAAATAAAAAAAGCGTTACTTATGTTTTACATTTCATAATAAATTTAATTTAAATCTAATTATGCGATGTGAGGATCGTATTTCCATTACGAATGCGCTTACGCCATGGAAAAGCTTGAAGCTTTTCCATGGCGCGAGCTACGCGAGCTTTGATGTCAATAACCAAATATGATTGCGCAATTTATATTTAACGGAATTATAATTACGAAAATATTATAACTAGTGAGAGAACTATTATAATAAACCTCAAAAGAGGAAGGTTATTAATTCGATTGTTTATGTTTATTGTTTGTGCTCTCTGTCTATGTTTATGTTTATTGTTTGAGCTCTGTAATTTGGGAACTCATTATTATAATACTTTTAATTAGGTAAATATTAAATTAATTCGTGAAACAATAAATTATTTAAAAAAATAATAATTTTATCGATTAAACAATACATTAATTAATTAAACAATAAATTAATAAGTTAACTATATAACTAGTTAAGTATAAATAATCATGCTACGCGTTATACTGACCAGTTGAGTTAATTTTTGACGATTTGAGCCATTCGGCTAGGTTATACAAAGGCTAAAATTTTAAATTCTGATGTCATGGGCTCAATTAACACATCAAGGCAGTGAGGACTGAATTTAAATAGGACTCTATTTGGAAATGACTTTAATTTAGTTAGGACTTTGTACTAACAATATTATCCCTGTCTAGCTGTACATTTTGATTAAAGAATAACAGAAACACAGTAAAACTATTAACATTCAGAGACTCACGCCAGTTTATCAGGGCGGTATGCAGGCCTTCTATAAACATAAGTGGTAAAGATACATGTAATTCTAGAATACCACAAGTAGATTCATAAAAAAAAGGTTTATATGTGGAGACGTATTAACGACTCTATGACATATCCTACTATTATTATAAATGGGAAAGTTTGTGAGAATGGATTATGTACTCTTTCATGCTAAAACTAAAAAACGGATTTTGATGAAACTTTGTAGTAATATAATATAGCTTATATTATATCCGGATGATAAATAGTCGATATTTTTTTAAGTTTAACGGAGTGAAACCGTGGGGCAAAACTAGTACTACCATATGTAGTACTAGTTTTGCTGTAAGCTGTCTGCCATAAAAAAAACAATTAAATAAATTGCCTATCGGCATTAGTTTAGCGTAGCCGCAGATAATGAGGTATCAGGATCCAATCCCAGTTCGGGCAATAAGTGCTATTGGGATTTTACTCACAAGAATAACAGCCAGCAGAAGCCCAAAGACTAATCAGCTTTAAACACGTGCCTCGGAGAGCACGTAATGCTCTCGGTCCTCCGATTTAACTCATCCCATCGGATTATGAGAGTGTGGTATAGATAGTGCACCCGTGTGTATATATTATTGTGAAGGAGTGTACGCACACACTCCTCACTAATCTAACTGCATTAAAGAGGAGTGTGTGCGTACACTCCTTCACTATAATATATACGTCTTTAATACTAATAATACTATCCCTGTCTATCGATTCTCCTAATTGTGAAGTATGCGAGGTAATTGAGGATGTGTAACATTTACTGATGGATTGTGCTCGAAACGAAGATCGGTGACAATTATTTATACGTAATGATTTACTTCTTCAAAAAGGGCGACAAAACCCTATTGAAGAATTATAGACCCATCACACTGCTGAACCATGTTTACAAGTTGTTTTCGAGGGTCGTTACGAACCGTCTCGCGCGCAGGTTTGACGACTTCCAGCCTCCCGAACAAGCCGGTTTCCGAAAAGGCTTTAGCACCATAGACCACATACATACGCTGCGGCAAGTTATACAGAAGAGCGAAGAGTATAACAAGCCACTGTGCTTAGCGTTTGTGGACTATGAGAAAGCCTTTGATTCTATCGAAACATGGGCCGTGCTGAGGTCTCTCATAAGGTGCCAAATTGACTACCGGTATATCGAAGTGATAAAGTGTTTGTATGAAAACGCCACTATGTCAGTGCGACTCCAGGACCAGATCTCGAAACCTATCCACTTGCAGCGAGGCGTGAGACAGGGAGATGTTATATCTCCGAAACTGTTCACCGCTGCATTGGAAGACGTCTTCAAGCTTCTGGACTGGAAAGGCTTTGGCATCAATGTCAATGGCGAGTACATCACTCACCTTCGATTTGCCGATGATATCGTAGTCATGGCTGAGACCATGGAAGACCTCGGTACAATGCTCGATGACCTCAGCAGAGTCTCTCAACAAGTGGGTCTGAAAATGAACATGGATAAGACGAAAATCATGTCAAACGTCCATGTTGCACCCACTCAATTGAAAGTTGGTGACTCTGCACTCGAAGTTTTAGAGAACTATATTTACCTAGGACAGACCATCCAACTAGGTAGGTCCAACTTCGAGAAGGAGGTCAATCGTAGAATCCAACTCGGCTGGGCAGCGTTTGGGAAGCTACGTAACATCTTCTCGTCCAAAATACCGCAGTGTCTCAAGTTGAAAGTCTTCGACCAGTGTGTATTGCCAGTGATGACATACGGAACAGAGACGTGGTCGCTCACTATGGGCCTTATTAGAAGGCTCAAGGTCACCCAAAGAGCAATGGAGAGGGCTATGCTCGGAGTTTCCCTGCGGGATCGCATCAGAAATGTCGAAATCCGCAGGCGAACCAAAGTCACCGACATAGCCCGAAGAATTGCCAAGCTGAAGTGGCAGTGGGCAGGGCACATAGCTCGTAGAGCCGACGGCCGTTGGGGCAGAAAGGTTCTCGAGTGGCGACCACGAACCGGAAGACGCAGCGTGGGCAGGCCCCCTACAAGATGGACCGATGATCTTGTGCGGGTCGCTGGAAACTGCTGGATGCGAATAGCACAAGACCGGCAATTGTGGAGATCTTTGGGGGAGGCCTTTGTCCAGCAGTGGACGTCTTTCGGCTGATATGATGATGATGATGATGATGACAATATTTGTAACACAAAAATCATTACATAAGAATGTATATACGCCAAATCATTACAATATTATTTAATTGCAATGTTAAACTTAAAATTAAACAGTAATAAAGTTATTTACGAGTTAAATAAAAATAATAATAATAATTTTACATACAATTTTTAAGAGGAGCTACACATTAGATAAGTCGAATACTGAGTACAAGGAATTTTCCAAAAGAAAGGTATATATATTGTAAGGGGTAAATAAAAAAAAGTAATGTGTGTATGTTGCTGTTATATAAGACAATATCAATGTCGTCAGTGATACATTATATTATGATATGACTCTTTCACAACCAAAAGAAATCCTGAATATAAAATGCTTATAAGACTTTAACACTACGGTACACGCGCCCGTTTTTCTTACTTGAGTACACGCGTGGCCTACTACAGTAGGCCATTTTAAAAAAGCAATAACTTATTATTTCCTAATTATCTGATGAAATCAATAATTGGGATGGAAAAGGTATTTATTGTACTTGGTTTCTTAACCTCACATTTTAGATAAATTATTAAGAAATTGCTACGATTCAACAATTTAGTAAATATAAAAAGAAAGTTACAAAAATGGCATTTCTGACATTAACGTATATTTTAAAGGTTCTCGAGTGGCGACCACGAACCGGAAGACGCAGCGTGGGCAGGCCCCCTACAAGATGGACCGATGATCTTGTGCGGGTCGCTGGAAATCGCTGGATGCGGATAGCGCAAGACCGGCAATTGTGGAGATCTTTGGGGGAGGCCTTTGTCCAGCAGTGGACGTCTTTCGGCTGATATGATGATGATGAAACAAAACTTTATAACTATTTTATTTGTAAATCTTTGTAATTTGTAAGTTTTTGTAAATGTGTAAAAAATACTATAATGCGAAAATATGTACATTTTAAAATTTGAAAACAATATATAAATAATCATATCTTAACGTATACATATAATAGAATATAATAATAGCGTTATAAATCGATATCACACCAAAAGTTACATACCTGAATTTGGTACACCAATACACGCGCGGACTACTTTAGTAGGCCCATAGTTTTGGCCCCAAATTGATTGTGAGTACGTACGCGCTGGGTTGGCTCTGAGGTCCTAAGGTTATGACAAATATACCAGACGAGGCTTACCTGGAATCACTAGTCTCTCGCGCGCTAAACTAAAAAGTTATCGCAAAAAGAGTTACCCTGGTCTACTATAGTAGGCCGCGCATGTACTCTAGGGTTAAGTTTCGCTACCACTCGCATACACTTTAAAAGAAAACGTTGTGTGGTTTTATGAAAACCACGATGCAAGTGAAACTTTGTCTCTTACGGCGTAAAAATAATTGACTCTCGGATATTTTCAGATTATTATTGGTTTTCATTTATTGATTTTTAATATTTATATCAATACATTAATATAAAACAAAAATACCGTTTTTTTATTTATCAGATGGTTACAAAGGAGCAAGTGGGTCACCTGATGGTAACTGATCACCGCCGCCTATGGACACTCGCCCCACCAAAGGTATCGCGGGTGCGTTGCCGGCCTTTAAAAGTCAGCAAACAAGTGTTGCTGACCCTTCCCCCACCCCAATGAGCTCTGGCGTCCTTACTCACACTCGGAAACACAACATTAAAATGATTAATGTTATTATTATGGAATGTTCTTGTGTAAGGTGGAGGTACTTCCCCAGTCGGGCTGCTCTTTGAGCGAATGCACGCTATGCCCTGCCCGCTCTTTAACCGTGGAGCACTTGCACAAATTAGTGAGAAAATAAATGCTACACGGTCAGCTAATGCGAAGCCATGGGCGCCATATTGCGACATGCGATAGATGGACGAAAAAAATTGAGGCTATGTAAAAATAGGTTTCACTTTACAGATTACTTCGGTATGTATGGAATCACCTGATTTCCATTTTTTTTAAAAGTTTATACTTTAATTTTGTACCCTCAATAACCTCCATATAAGTGAATGAGACAACTGCTCGCTAAATTCTGGCCCTTAATAACATTACTGGATACTAGAATTCAAAAAAATAAGTATATTTACCTACAAAACATTGAAGAACTCAAATTTATTTTCCTTTTCATCTTTCTCAATACTCAAAACCTCCTTTGACAACGTTTAATTGGCTTATATTCTCGTCAATGCTAAAGAACGACAAAACACGTTAGCAATACATAATACGTTGATCAATTATCTGACAGAACAAGAGGGATCTTTGAAACAAACAAAGTTTGTAACTGAGTTAATAATGGCGACGTGAGAACTCTGAAATTCGCTTGTATGTGTCACAGCTTATATAAACTGGTTACATTTTGTACAATTACTAATGCAATTATTATTTTTCGCGTCCATAGACAAGAAACTGATAAAAGTACCAACCATATTTTGTTTGACGGGCCGGTTGACGTGGTTGATAAATGCTTGCCTATCATGCCGCAGGTTTCTCACTCAAGACAGATGTTTGTTGGTCTTGTGTGTATTTACAAAAAAAGTAGCAAATCAGTTATCTGATTTCCATGGTACAAGCTATGTTTAAGTTGGGACCAGATGCCCGGGTGTGAATAATGTCCCAGGATATTAAAATTATTATTATTATTGATTGTCTATGAGTTTGTTTTGTGAGACGTTTAGCTTTTATGTTAGTGATATCAAAGTTCTCGTAGAATAAAACTTTATTCTAGAAAACAAAGCCAATGGATAACACCTGTGTACATCCTCCAAAAGGGAAGCAAGGCAATTCTAAAAAAGTATGACGCGAGTTCCATGATTTTTGTTTAACCAAAAACCAATGCGCTGAATGAAGTGTTCTTTCTTCTTCTTAGCTCGAGTGCAAGAACTGAATATAAACACAAGGTCCACCATAATAATAATATTTAACTCGTACCTTAATATAGACAGAACCATTCAGACAATATGTAGTAAAAATATAGCTAAAAAATATAAAATTTCGATAATTAAACATACACATGATCCTTGACAATAACTTAATTTAAGCTAGCTAAATATCGTTACTATTATAAATTAGATCTTATTGTAAAAAAATTCCTACAATCCGTGTACCTAAATATCTATATTTACCTAGAAATAATTAGACATACATTAATTATATATTACTACAAACATGTTCTGACTATTTCGCTTTTTTAAAGTCTACGTGAAACACAACCTTTTTTATTTTATTTAAAATATAATTAAATAAAATAAAAATAAAATATAATTTATTAGCAGTCCAGTTTTTACAAGTAGTTTATACAGTGATAGTCTCACTAGGCAATGACTGTATCGAGGCTATCGATGTGATTCGATACGATTACAAGCTAGGACTTTAATTAAATGGAAAAGACATCAAATTTTATTTATAACAATAATAATTAAATTCAACTAAATAGGTAGGTACAATGGATTAAATAATAACTTAAATAAATTCATTTAGAAATAACCGAAGTGTGAGGATATGTTACTGTATGTGTGTATCTGTGTGTGTATGTGTGTGTTGAAGTATGTGTGAATATTATGCCATGGTCGAATAGACTGACGGAAAGAGTGTTAAATTAATGTTCTAAGGAGGTACTCAGTCTCATTATAGTTTAGGTTTGCGATGTAGTTTTTTACCTTTATTTGAGCTTCTCGGAGTGTACTTAATTTTATGTCACATTTAGCAACAAGTTTATTGTATAGGTAATAGAACATGTGCTTTTGAAATCGTTTCGCAAACGAAGTCTTAGTTTTGAATGCAGTTACTTTAAAAACTCTGAGTTTGAGCATATTTTGGTAATCTGTTGAAGTTATTGTAGTGCTGTGTGTGCACATAATTGCATTCAGAATATATAACTTATGGATGCTCAGGACATCGGCTTGTTTATATAGTTCAGATGTGGGGAATCTAATTGGTTTCTTAAGCATAACCTTTAGAGTAGATCTCTGTGCTCTTTCCAGAGTTATCAGATGAGAGGTGTAAGCACCTCCCCATACGTTAATGCAGTAAGTGAGGATCGACTGACAGAGTGAGACGTAGATTGATTTCAGTAAATCTTTACCTTCTACATCTCTCAGCCCTCTTATGACGTATATGAGCTTCCTGGCTCTCGCAGACACTGCAACGATATGATCTCGGAAGGTAAGTTTCTCATCAAGTATAATGCCGAGATATTTTATCGACTTCGTTCTATGAACCATATTACAACCACTAGTGTTGTCCACGTTGTCACAGGTGTGAATTTGTATAACTGGACTGCAAGATGGTGATGAAGCACTGGTTTTATGAAAACATATGAATTTAGTTTTACTTGCGTTGAGTGTCAGCAGGTTGTCACTGAGCCATTTAGCTATTATGCCCATGCTTTGAGTAGCATTAGCACTACATCTGCTCCAAGAAGAATCATGAAATATCACTGCAGTGTCGTCAGCATAACAGATGAGTTTCGCATTCTGCAGTGGTAGTAATGAAAGCTCATTAATGTAGAGCAGGAATAACGTCGGGCCCAAGACGCTGCCCTGCGGCACGCCAAACGATGTTTCTTGAGAGGTGCTGAGCCAGGAATCGACTTTGACACATTACTTTCTCTCCGTAAGATAGCTCCGGAATCAGTCTAGTACAACTCCCCTAATACCTATGCTTTCTAGTCTCTGCAAGAGAATAAGAATTGCGACGGTGTCAAATGCCTTTTCCAAATCGAGAATGACACCAATACATGAACGACCATTGTCGAGGTGCGAAACAATTTCGTTTGTTAAGAGATTTGCGGCGTCTTCCGTTGATTTATTTTTCCGGAATCCGAACTGTACGTCAGAAAGGATATGATTTTCCTCCAGGTACTTGACAAGCCTCCGGTTGACCACTTTTTCGAGGATCTTCGAGAAAGCAGACAGCAAAGATATAGGACGAAAGTTGTTTGGTAAGGTAGAATCACCTCCTTTATGTATCGGTGTTATTACCGCAGTTTTCCACTCTGGTGGGACAATGCCAGTTGATAGGCTTTGATTTATTATTGTTACTAGAGGTCGTACCACGTATTTACTTATCTTTTTGAGAAGTAGATTAGAAATGCTATCTATACCCGGTGCACTGTTGTCTTTTAATCCGGATATAATATCTTCAACCTCCTTGCAGTCGGTGGGCTCAAAAAAGAAGGAGTTTAGAGGTGATTTTGAGTTATCAATTTGTTGTGCTAGTGACTTTTGCGTTGTGTTTAGATTATGTAGTATTTTGCTGGCATAATTTTGACCAACAGATGCAAAAAACTCATTACATGAATTGACAGCGTTCTGTGGACACTAGTTCAAAGCCAATAGATCCGAGGCGGTGGAATTGGTTTTGGTTTTTCTGTTGGAAATTCTATTTACCGTTTGCCAAAGTTTACGTGGTTGCTTTTTGAATGTTACTAACATATTTCTGTCATATTCATTTTTTATTTTACGTAATAGAGTTATATAATAATTACGATATCTTGCATATACTATGGCTTAATGTCACTTTTATGTCTCTTTCTGGCCTCTAAGTGTAATTTATCGCGTACACGCGAACATCTTAGTAAGCCTAGGGTCATCCATGGCTTTAGGATAGCTTTAAAACGGCTAAGTAAAATAGGCTTCGAATTAGCATCAATTATATTAGTTATTAAGTTAATAAAAATGTGTGACTGTTCGGCTACATTTTTTATAGAATTTAGGTGTGTCCAATCTACGTTACAGAGCTCTTGCGCGATAGAGTCGTAGTTCATGCGTAACTTATATCGGGATGGGACAGTTGGGCGTTGTACTTGACTCGTTATACCGGTTATGACTAAGTCATGGTCGGTTACAGATGATGTACAAACGATGGTTTCAACGTCCACATCACCTTTGTAGAAAACATGATCTAGGCAGGCATCGTTTCGGGTTGGTTTGTCAACGGCTGGCTTTAGTCCCATCTCTGCCATGCAGCAGAGATAGGACGCAGTTTCAACGGCGTCGGAGCAAATAATATTAATATTAAGATCTCCGGTAAGGAGGATACATTTATTTACATTCAGTTTATTGACCATGTTATAAAGAGAGTTAGTGAAGCAGTCTGTGTTCCTGAATGAGGGCGACCTATAAATTCCTAAAATAGTAATTATATTGGGTATAGTTACGACTAAACAGTTTGAGTCATCAACAGGAGGTTCATACACTTGTGGTGACCAGGTGTCTCTTATGAACACGACGACTCCACCAGCTTTGTTTATATATTTTGTAGTGTGGTAGACCCTATAATTTGGCATTTGAGGAAATATCATATTGTCCTTAAGCCAGCATTCAGTCAATATTATTGCATCAAACTTTATATTGAGTCGCTTAAGTATAATTTGGAAGTCATCAAAATTATGTTTGAGGCTTCGGATATTTAATGTTAGAGTTGTAAAGGAGACGGGGATTTCTGGGCCTAACTGTAATAAGTTGAGATATGGTTTAAAAAAAGCGTTATATTTTTCTATTTCGAACCGTAAAAAATTTACCCAATTTACAATCTAGAAAACGAGAAATCTAAAAATAAGTTTAAGTCACGAATTAAATTGGTTGTTGATTATTATAATCGATTAACGTTAATGAGTTCAAAAAATGTAATATAAAAACTCTTGCACCAGACACCAGATAACCGATTTAATCATAATAATTATTAAATACATTAACATAATGTCAACAGTAAAAAATTAAATATCAACAAAATAAATAGAAATTATAATATCGGTTATCGATTTATTAGTTATTGGCAACTATATTTTTAATCTATGCTGACAGTGACAGATTTTGAATCCTAATCTATGATCTGTCACTCGTTTCTTGTATCGTTTAGTGCGTGTGTGATTTGAGTATTTTTTATTGTTTTGTTTATAAATGCCTCGACAACTGCATTCTCTCTACGGACTTCTGATATTGCTTAACGTGTACGATTTTTGCTAACATACTGGACACGGATTACTATTAAATAGCAATCGCCCTTAAAAATCAGCTGTTTTGTGTAGGTTGGTACATAACCTCTCTATTAAGTACTAAATCTTTTATAACTCTGCTCACAGATTGAAAAAATCCGTCTCCTTTATGTTGCTTAATGATTTCATAACAATTTTCAGCGAAATTTGTAGAGTGGCACTTAGCAGTATACGCATTATCAATACTTTGCATAACTTCAAGTGTAGCCATTTAAAACTGTGATTAATGAGGAAGGTTTAAGTAAGTAGACGTTTGTTATTAGTGCCACTCTATACCTATACGTCAAGATATCACGTGTAGTATCTATTAACTTAGCGATGCATAATAATTGATGCGCAGTGACGGAGTAAGTGTAGTGTGTTTTGTGATGTAACGTAGTTAGGTGTAGATAAAATAGGTTAGTATAAGTAGAGGGGTGTGTGAGATAATGCGAGTGCTTGTGTTCGGCTATATAGGTTAACAAATTCTTAGAATAATTATCATGGTAATTAGAGAAAAAATAATAGAATACAATGGAATACAAAAATACAAACAATGCGTAATTATATATAAGCAGTGAACATGATGGAAATTTACGGGTTGAAGGTACTGATTTCTTGATTGCTATCTGAGCACGATGATGGTCCCATGAGTTTGTCAAGGTCTTCAATGGATTGAATTTGGATAGCAGGATACTTGCGTTCTGGGGTGTTTTCATGTTTTTTGATATATATTGTACCATTTCGTATCCAACAAAACCGAAACCCATACTTTTGAGACCATGCTCTAGCATCACGAAATAACAATCGCTTTTCCCTCGTTAAACGTTCGTTAATGTATAGTTTTGTAACCTCGCCACTCACAATTTGTTCAGACGTCAGAGATTTTCTGGATTTAGCTGCCTTTAGAATTTCATCTCGTTTGGATTTTCTGACAAGCTTAATTACTATAGGGCGGTGTCTAGCCTTAGCCTGAGGTTCGAGGGACTTGTGTTTCGGACCGGCCCGGGTTATATCATCAATATCTGTTTCTTTTAGTTCCAGATTTAATTTACTTGACAGTGTCATCGCGATATGCGTAAGATTTTCGTTACTTTCTTCAGGCATTCCACAGACCTCTATTTCATTTTTAAGTGCGTTAGATTCCAGTCGGTTGACAGTAGTTTGATAAAGTGACAAAGATAACTTTAAGCTGCTTATTTCTTTATCTTTTTCTGTTAGTATATTATGAAGCTCTGATAGACGCTGGAAAGCTGGGTTGAGGGCGGAGAGTTGGGTTTTTAGTTCTTTTACATTGTCCCTTAACGAACTTAAATCACTACTTTGCTCACGTAATTGTTTAATTTCGTTTTTGAGCTCTAGAATTTCAGTGAGTAAATCACCAAGAGAGGTCTCTGAACATATAGTAGACTTAATCCGAGAGCCACGAGTGGTGTTGACATTGTCGCTGAGGGGTTCGTCAATGATTGAAGCTGAATTTCGTATGGGAGTGTTGTTATTTCCCTTTTTCGGCATTGCGCATACACATTGTGGGCAAAGCCACGCTTGTTTATAATTAGAAGTCAAGTTCTCTTTTTTTATACTAACGCATTGCAAGTCATATGTTCCTTTACACTTAATGCATTCAATATAATTAGGGTATTTGACTGTCTTACCGCATGCCACACAGTTCGCCATCTTGAGACTCGGTACACGGGCTGCGCCACACGTTGAAGTTGCTACAAATGCGATGAGTCAAACTTGCCGTTGCACAGGTGAAAGGCGGGCGGGCGCATGCGCATAGACCGCGCCGGTGGGTCGAGTTTGGCCGAGCGGGGCACGATCGGTTCCGACACTATGACTCATGCGACGCCATGTTATCGTAAGTCAGCGATAATGGTCAAAAATGTTATATTTCTTGAATTTATATTCGTTGATATCTTCGTGATTCGACTGGTATTTAAGAAACTATTTTCACCACTGTTTTTATTGTAGTTTAAACTTCGTGTTTGTGATATTTATTTTTAGCACGGGAAGCTTTAAGCTAGTTTTTATAACGATTTATATGGAGCAAACTGACAATGTGTCGTCCTAGACGGGTGGCGTACGTCGATTTAACTGTTAAAAGCACCCACAAGCTCTGAAATGGCTTAACGATTGACTACAACCAGAACGAACAGCTTAAAGCACGGAAACGTTCAGATATTTTTGTCTAACCATTTTAGCGGTCTACAATTACTTACGCGCCTTAGCGAAAATGGTTAAATTTTGCAAGATAAGATATTTATTTGTCCAACATGAGTATACACACAGTTTGCATGCAAGAGAGTACACTTATGATATAACAGTCATGTTTGCCATGGCTACATGGCGTACAAATTTTGGTTAGTTTCATAGACCTGCACTAATACAATATATTGAAATCAATTAATAAATTATATAATAATAAAAAACTATTAAAGTTATGTTAGAATACAAAATGTCGATAAAATAAATTAGATACAAAATTAGAAAATAGTATATTTTGACTTATGTAGTGCAATTAGAGACTTACTTTTAAATATTTGTTAATGTCATAGTATGCTTTATCTATTAATAAAACTCTAAGATGATGTTTGAGCTCATTTTTACGTAACTTTTTCCAGTGCTTTGGTAAATTATTGTAAATCAATGCAGCCATACAAAAAATACTTTTGCGCATAAGTGTGGTTTTAGAAGAATGCTGACACATTTTTGTATTGTCTCTCCTATTTCGCGGAATAGCATCGTTTAACCGGGTAAATAAATCAGGGTTTGTTTTTAAAAATATTACCGTTTCAAAAATGTAAAGGCACGGCAACGATAATATTGTAAAATATTAAATATATAAATATATTTAACACAACACGCACACGTGTATAAATAACATTTATACACGTGTGCTTTGTGAGCATGGCAGTCTCAATACTAGGGATTCCTCTTAAGTAAGTTAGGTGCTGAAGCAAGTGTGATCAGTGACCTGAGAGAGATGCGGTTATCGAGTTGGATGGTTACTGACTAGCCTGCTTAGTCTTAGTAAAGGGATTTTCATTATGAGCGGTTGAACTTTAAAATGTAATAAAACCTATTCAAAGTGATCTTCTGATTCTGACCTGTAAAGTATATTCGATGACATTATGTATGGAACATTGTTTCTGACAAATGGCCGCCACCGCCACGATGGTGTATTCATCATCATCATCACCATCATATCAGCTGAAAGACGTCCACTGCTGGACAAAGGCCTCCCCCAAAGATCTCCACAATTGCCAGTCTTGCGCTATCCGAATCCAGCGATATCCAGCGACCCGCACAAGATCGTCGGTCCATCTTGTAGGGGGCCTGCTAGGGCACGCTGCGTCTGCCGGTTCATGGTCGATACTCGAGAACCTTTCTGCCCAGCGGCCGTCGGCTCTACGAGCAATGGTGTATTCAATTTGGGCCAATTTTAGTTATTATAGTTTGGGCTATATTTCACGAAGAACGCGAGTTATGTTGGCTTTGGGGACGGCAATTGATTCGCTTGTCTAATTAGACTTGAATTTAACATGGTTCCATAAAAAGTATCCGAGAGGTATTACGTCACACGATCTCAGTTGCCAGTTGATGTTACCACCACGCGGGATGACGAAGTCCCCAAGCAAGTCAATCAATAAATTTAAATTTCCTCTGGTGTCGCGCTTCCCTATTGAAAATCCTGAAAAGAGACTTAGAAAAATTCTAATCAATATACTACAACTTACCTTCAAATCCAAACTGAGAGAACCGGCATCTTACGGGTCACACGGTCACACGGTCCGCCCTAGACTTCATCTGCGCCTACCATCTTGTGGAATTATAGTCAGGCCCATTGCCCATAATAACAAGAAATTTAACCCACAAACCGAACCATTTTTTTTTTAAATAATAATAATCACTTTATTTCCAGAATATTGTAGTACAGAACCACTTACAGACCAAAATACATTGTAATGTTATTAGCTTACATAATAGGATACAACACAGTAAGTATGTAAGTATATAATTGACACTCTGGTATCCAAAGTAAGATTTAACTTGTGTTATGGATACCAGGTCTCTCAGAATCACCGACAGAAAAATTCAACCTATTGGGTAGATGCTTAATTTAAGTGGTTTTACAATTTCATGCATTAAATAATTTTAACTTCTACTAAACAAACTTAATTGTATTTAATATTAACAAACTAAAACCATGAACAAAGAAAAAACTAAAAGTTAACCAAAAAAGCCTTTATTATTATGTGAATATGTGCAAGAAGCAAGACCGAATGTAAAAATGAGAGTGAAATTTAGAAATTGTCATAGATTACTTATATTAATTAATTTTTCCGACTCGTCATAGGAGCCACTCATTGACTCTTCTTTTGCAGGAATATTTTGAAAGATGGTAAATAATTCAGACAATATGTAGTAAAAATATAGCTAGAATGTTAAATTTCTATAATTAAACAATAACTTAATATAAGCTAGCTAAATATCATTACTATTATAAAATAAATCTTATTTTGTTTTTCATACAACCACACAGGTACCTAAATATCTATATGTACCTAGAAATAATTATTAATTAATTATATATTACTACAAACATGTTCTGATTATTTACAAGCGCTTTTTTAAAGTATAAGGGGAAAAATTACTCAAGTATGAAATATTACTCAATGACAAACACACTGTCCTATTTAATCTATGCACATCTTGTTAAGTGGAATTAAGTCACTGTTAGAAACTTGTTTCTTTTGTTTATTTTATGCCTTTGACAGAATCAAAAACGGCAATTAAATTAAACATTTCAAATAAGTAATTAGCGGTAAAGAAACAGTGTTTGTTCAGTAAATTGCGGTCTAGCAGTTTCTCAAAGGTACCTTTTCTGAATAGAGTACGTACTCTTCTATTTTAGTGAGGTTTGCGAAAGTTTAAGACGATTGCGAAGGTGTGAGTGGTCGAGAAAAGACAGATAAACAACAGACCAAAATAAATTAAGCTAATTATACTGAGTGTTTTCTAATAAAACTTAAGTGTACTACTTAAGTGTAAGTTAGTACGTTTATGTGGTGTAATATATGTCGTTGAGTGGCTTATTAGTATAACGTGTACAGCTGCTAAGAATGAGAATTATTAGAACCCTAAAGTGTTATTGATGTTTTACAGGTAAAGAAAACATCTGATTACATCTCGGATAATTTAAATGTGTGGTTTTACGTGCCTGTGGATCAGAGAGATTGAGGGAATACATAGAGTACCCGTATTTGTTGTGCTCGTGCTATTATGTTAAATAGCAACCAATATCTGGAGAAGTTTACTATACAAATGTTGTGGCAATAAGGTACAAATTCCGTGCGTTTAAGTGCTTTTACCATAACTACTATTTGAATAAAATAACTGCTAACTTAGGATTTAAAATTCACAAAATTGATCCTCGGTGCTTTAGCAGCTGGCTTCTCTAGTTGTAAATCTCTCGTTTTATGAGCCATACAAGTAGTAGTCTTGTGCGGGAATCAAACCTAAAACATGAAGTGGCGTGGCGACTGTCCCAACCCCTGCGCCACACGTGTAGTCTAACATATATCTAAAGTCAAATAACTAATACTATAAATAATAATAAAATAAATTGTAAAGGAAGTAAATTATCACAACATTTTAATAAATCCAAATCTTAAAACACTGCTGAAAAACACAGTTCAGCAGTTTTTAGCTTAAGTCAGACAATTAGTGATAGAAATCATCATAATTCATTAAATTTTATCTTATAACGCCAAGCTAGCGTATTCCAAAGTAAAATTCCAAAAACGCCAGTAAATTAACGAAAAGCTTCAAATAAATCACAAATTCTCTAAATAATTTGCAAAACGCTGCTTTCACGATGGTAGACCCTCTCAAACTGGTCGTTTTGGTGTCAAGCCGGGAATCCTGTTAATTAAAATTAAAATATACGATTAATTATTACGTAGGCCAGTGTTTTCCAACGTTGGAGTACCGGTCCCCTGAGTACAACCTGGCCGACTCTTAGCTAAATTTATGAAAACGGACGTTTCTATTGTACGAATATAAATTATGTATACAAATTGCCTTGCCATGGGACGGACAAATTGAACTTATATTCTTCCGTTGAAAAGTAGGCATCTTTCTGACACAACCATGACATTCGTGCATTACATTTGCATCGTCAGAAAATATCAAGTTAAAAATGCCAGCGCATTCTACTAATTTTCTTGACAAATCTTTTTCCATACAAAGTGTTCGATTGTGGAATGCACTGCCTTTAGTAGTCAGACGTGCACAAAGTTTTCAAGAATTCCAAAGACTTGTCAAGAATCACTATCTGTCACTACAAGACTCACAACACAATTAGGAACATAATATATTATATGTATTTATTATTTGTAAAATGTTTATATTTTCTTTTTATTTATTTCTTTATTAATTGTACCCATAGGTAGTACTATTTGTAATGTACCTGTACACCGACAACTGACCCTCTCAATAACTCCATTCACCGATCTTTACTTTGGTTGCCTGGAAGAGATCACATTTTGTGATAAGACAGCCCATTGTATACTTTTAAGGTTTTAATTGTTTTTTATTTTGTTATTTCTTTGGTGTACAATAAAGAGTTTATCTATTTATCTTCATGTAATGCATTCATCATCATCCTCATATCAGCCGAAAGACATGCATTCCTGGACAAAGGACCCCTCAAGGATCTCCGCAATGGCTGGTCTTGTGCTACCCGAATCTATCGGCTTCCCGCAAGATGGAGTGGATTAGGTAGGTACATTGGATTTTCTGGGTATTATATTTTAAATTCTAAGTTCAAATGTTTGAACTAGAAATAATAGTTTTGGCACACGTATAGACAAGGATATAAAGATGTTCGGTAAGTGATTGCCTTTCACGCCGCAGGTCGTGGGTTCGATTCCCACCCAGTACAAATATTTGTCTGCATGAACTTGTCTGTTTGTCCTGTGTCTGGGTGGAATTATCTATATAGGTATTTTTTTACAAAGAAAAAGTAGTATATGTAACCTTAATTTAGTACAAGCTAGCTAAATATCATTACTATTATAAAATAAATTTTATATTATATGTTTTCACACAATCCGTGAACCTAAATATCTATCTAACTAGAAATAATTATGTACACTTAATTATATTACTACAAACATGTTCTGACTATTTACAAGGGCTTTTTAAGTATCTACGTGAATAAAAACCTTTTTATTTATTTATTTACCAGTTATCTGATTTCCATAGTACAAGCTCTGCTTAATTTGCGATCATAACATGGCCATGAATAATGTCCCAGAATGTTATTATTATTAATAAAACAACACTATGTTCTGCGGTTTTTTTATAAGGACAGAACACGAAAAGCGATATTTGCTGTCATGAAATTCCATTACAATTCATGATTATTTTCAAGCAATGTATTGTAAAAGAAATCTAGACGTCTCGTACGTTATAGACCCTGCTTGGACAGTCAACATGTTGAGACGATAAAAGTAGGTAGTTATTACTGATGATTGAAGTCCCAAGTAGAGTACATACATTGAAGTGGATGTAATTTTAATAATTGTATCTCATATATCCATGTAAACCGAAGTCATATTAATTAGTTAAGGACTTATAATTAGCTTTCACGTTTCACGAGCATTCCGTAGAATCAGTTAGCTGGAGAGATATTTACAATCCGGTTTGATACGACAACCTTTACAAAGCTAGCGTATAATAATAATATTTCCTTTCTTAAAGGCCAATGATGCAACTACGGCTCCTCTGGTGGTGCAAGTGTTTATGGGAGGTGGTGATCACTAACTATCAGAGATGCTTTCTATATTGCATCGTATGCTTATTGTAGATAAATGCTCTTTATAAAAGATTCATCAGTTATTCTTAATTTTCAATCCGGTGGTAGCATTGGATCCGGTGATAGCATTAAAGTGCGACCGTCGTTATTAACACAAGGTCCGTCATAATAATAATACGTTAATATAGACAGAACCATTGACAATATGTAGTAAAAATATTAGACTTGTACTAGATAATTAAACTTAAACATAATCTCTTGACAATAACTTGATATGAGCTAGCTAAATTTTACAAATGCTTTCATACAATCATTACAATTGTACCTAAATATCTATGTTACTAGAAATAATAATGTATACAACTATATTACAACAAACATGTTCTGACTATTTACAAGCGCTTTTTTAAAGTCTACGTGAATAAAAACCTTTTTTATTTTATTTTAGTTTTTGAGGGGGCCTTAAAATATAAAGGTTTGATGTTCACTGACATGCAATATAATTGGTGGGTAAGAAGGCGCCTGGGGTGACGATTAGCTCGTATCCGTGAGTGTTATTGCTATAAAACGTATAACAGGCGCTTATTAATTCTGTCTACTGTCTTCTAATGATATTTAAGAATTCTCATTAAAATTTGCGAAAATTTAACTGTTTCTTAACTTGTACTTGTAACTGTTTGTAACCACCATTCTTGAATGAAATATTATTTCGTTATTTAATGAGAACATCATTATCATCATATCAGACGAAAGACGTCCACAGCTGGACAAAGGCCTTCCGCAAAGATCTCATAACTTCCGTACTTATGTTACCCGCATCCAACGGTTTCAAGTGACACTCACAAGGTCATCGATTCATCTTGTAGGGGGCTGCCCATAGCTACTACATCTTTCGGTTCGTGGTCGCTACTCGTCCATTCGTTGTTCGTGTGAATAAATATAGTTTTATAACATTATGCTGCATACAAGGTAGCGTTGAAACCTTTTGTAGGTCATAATCACCTTTAGAATTTTGGTATTGAAAGAAAGAAAGAAAGGAAATATCATTTATTAATTACCAGGACGGACATAACAACGAATTTATACAATAACAGAAAAACAAACAATGAAAATCTTATACTTAATATTCCGTAGTCCGTTCTAGGTGAAAAGGCATCTATCTCAGCATTGGCCGTCGCAATATTGCGACAGCGCTGATATTCTGATAGCGCCCGACTGTAGGGTCCACGGATAGTTAACCCCCATTACATACTATAATAAAATGAAATAACAGATATTTGATAAACTAAATACATTAATTGCTTTTCTTGGCTAAATTATCCAATATTCCAGGTTTTCGAAGAGTTTCAAAGTAAATGGAGTTTTTAGTGAAGTAACAACCTTCTAACGTATTTTGAATGAGTTTTAAGATGACAAAAACATAAAATAAGAAATGTCCGATCTACTTATTACTCTACCCTATTTAGGAAACGTTTTTATTTTGCTTGCTCTTTAAAATTTGTACGCTTTGCAAGGCAAAACGTAGTGATACAACACAATTTTTATACCATGTACCATATTACACGAAATATATAGCTTTCTCTATCTTACGCTTATGTCACATTTGTCTTCCCACTCTTGCAAAAAACTTGCCTCCAACTTAACGCGTCCTTTAGATTTTCCTTACAGTTTTCGCTCCACTTATTGATTATCAAATCACTGCCTTAAAAATTTAATTTCATAAACCTCGCACCTCAAGAACAATAACGTAGCAGAAATTTAATTTCATAAACCTCGCACCTCAAGAACAATAACGTAGCAGAAATTTAATTTCATAAACCTCGCACCTCAAGAACAATAACGTAGCAGAAATTTAATTTCATAAACCTCGCACCTCAAGAACAATAACGTAGCAGAAATTTAATTTCATAAACCTCGCACCTCAAGAACAATAACGTAGCAGAAATTTAATTCCATAAACCTCGCACCTCAAGAACAATAACGTAGCAGAAATTTAATTTCATAAACCTCGCACCTCGAGATCAATAACGTAGCAGAAATTTAATTTCATAAACCTCGCACCTCGAGAACAATAACGTGGCAGAAATTTAATTTCATAAACCTCGCACCTCGGGAACAATAACGTAGCAGAAATTTAATTTCATAAACCTCGCACCTCAGAAGAACGGAGCAGAAACAGGAATTAACTTACTGTACATTTTGCAATGAGCCGTCATCGGCAGACTACATGATTTCGACACGACTGCCTCGTTGGTCTAGCGGTAGCGTATTCAACCGCAGATAATGAGGTCCTGGGTTCAAATCCCGGGTCGGGCCAAAAAGTGATTTTGGGTTTTTTCCGTAAACAGAAATTTCTCAGTATCAGCCCGAAGTCTGGTCCCGAAGCTGGCGGTATTACACCCGGGTGCCTCGGAGAGCACGTAAAGCCGTCGGTCCTGTACCTGAACTCTTTCCGGTGTCGCTAGGCGTCCCATCGAATCATGAGAGTGATGGAATAGAAAGTGCCCCTGTGTTTGCGCACACACTTGTGCACTATAATATGTCCTGCGCAATTGGCTGGTCTCCATTAAGACTGGCCGCCGTGGCCGAAATTCGGTCGGGAGGACATCACATGATTTCCGGTAAAATTTCACTACTACATTATGTATTTTTGTATAGTTGACCTGTTCACGTAAATTTGTAAATGCTCTATTTTCTGTTAGCTGCCAATGACGAGTACCTATTTAATGATTTCGCTTAAAGGTCACAGCTCATTAGAGCCACTCGGCATCCACCCCGCACCGCCTTGTCGCACGTTGTCCACTCGTTGTCGACAGGTGGTCCACGGGTGGTCCACGGGTGGACGCCGCGTTATCTATATCTATACCTACAAATAAATAAAATTGAAGTGTCTGTTTGTAATACTGAAATAACCGTTCTTTACTACATGTATATGCATATATATACGGCACATACACCAAAATAACATTTTACAAATTTTTGTCTGTCTACCTGTTTGTTCCGGCTAATCTCTGAAATGGCTGGACTGATTTTGACGGGACTTTTATTAGCAGGTAGCTGATGTAATAAGGAGTAACTTAGGCTACGTTTATTTTAGAAAAAATGTTTTTATTTTGAACAATCCTAAAAAGAACTAAATAAGCTAATTAACACGCGGACGAAATCGCAGGCACAGCTAGTCACCAATAAACGTCGCGCCGTCGACGAGTAAACGCTGAGTGGTCAACGAGTGGACGGCGCTTGTTCTACGAATTTTCGATAGTTGGGTGGGGACTGGGGAGCGGCGCATCGCCAAGTATCGTCCTCGCGTGAATCATTCGCGAGTATCGCGCGGTCCAGCGAGTTATCAACTAGTGGTCCACGGGCCGTCCGCACGTAGAGGGCTTACGACCGAGGCGATCCGGTGACGCTACCGAGTTGACATAGTGAGCGCTAGAGATGTAAAATGACTGAATATGACTAGTCATAAACCTTAAATGACCGGTCTTTAACTGTCAAATTCAGTCAATTTGACTCGAAAATATGATTGTCTATTTTCGACTATCACTCAATTATTTATTTATTTAGGTACCCAATTTATATGCAAGTTTAAATGAAGCAACGTTTTATTTTGTATTATATCATGAGAGGATAAGACGACATCAAAGTCGGTGCGCGAGGCGATGCGACGTTGCCATTTTGTCTTAAATGCACGCATGATTAGAATTGTAAAATGATTAACACTATATAATAATAATAATAATAAATTTTTATTCAAGAAATAATGTGTACAAAATTATATTTACTTAATTTAAAAATAATTAATACTAAGCTATTGACAATTTGTGCCTGTACTAGGTTAAACCTGTACCACAGGCGTTCTAACGGCTTAAAAGGTATACTTATTCTTTGTTAAAAATTTAAATAATATTTAATTATACATACAAATTCAAAAACCTAAGATATAATGTTTAAAAAATTAACTTATTTTAGAATACTAAATAATCCCTCAGTCTCATCATAGCTCAATTTTTGTAAAAAATTGCTGACTGTTTTTTTACAATTTGTATAGTTAAGGTTATATATAGATAGTGACTTATTTATTTTATTGTAAAGATATGGTCCGAGAAAAGGATAAAATCTGTTTGCATAAATAAACTTTGACTCTGATGCACTAGTGCAGATAATATCTTTCCGTCTCTTGGTGTTAGTAAGGTTAGCATTGTAAGTGAGTGTTGTGTGTTGTTTTAAAATTGCACGTTTAATAAATAGTTGGCGGACAGTTAAAACGTTGCATTTTTCATACAGGAGGCACGTAGGAAAAAGGAAAGGTCGAAAAGTTGCAACTTTTAGTATTGCTCGTTGGGCACGTTCAATGATTAACATTAATGTTTTTGGAGCACCACCCCAGGAAGTAATGCAGTATTGAATAATAGATTGACATAATGCCTGATAGACTAGTCTAATCAATTTCATATCAGCAATATGCCGTAGCTTTTTAAATACGAATATGAGTTTCCGTACACGATTTGACAAGGCAAGGATATGTTGTTTAAATGATAGAGTTTCATCAATAATAACACCAAGGTACTTCATGCTATTTGTGTTAGCAATAACTGGACAGTCGCAAGGAACCAAGGGACTGGGACAATAGTGTGCATATATGTTATCTTGTTTAGGAAGTCTGTGGTTTTTACGCATGCAAAAATTTATAAACATTGTCTTTTCAGCATTAGTAGATTATTTCTAAGCCATTTATTTATCACATTAAACCCATGTTGTGCGTAATAATGAACCGCAGTAGTGTTTGGAGCAGAAAAAATTAAAGCTGTGTCATCAGCATAGGAAATTACTTTTCCATGGTCTAACTTTAAGGAACACAGATCATTTATGTAAATCAGGAATAGGGAAGGGCCCAATATACTCCCCTGGGGGATTCCAAAAGCAGGAATTTTTATGTCCGTACTGATGAATTGGTCAATTTTAACACATTGAGTACGGTCATTTAAATAGCTTGCGAAGAGTTTCAACTGGGTGCCCCTAATTCCTAATGCCTCTAACTTGGATAGAAGGTTAGGAATAGACACGGTGTCGAATGCCTTCGCTAGATCAAGGAAAATACCAGTTACTAGGTTCCCTTTTCCCAGTTCCTCTGTGACAAAATCAGTTAAATGTTCAACCGCGTCTGATGTGGATAAATTAGCTCTAAAACCAAATTGCATGTTTGAAAGCAAAGAGTTCTTTTCTAGATATAAGACAAGTCTATTGTTTATTATTTTTTCTAGAATTTTGGAAAAGGAAGGTAGTAACGAAATTGGCCTGTAATTAGTTACAAGATCCCTACTCCCTGATTTGTGAACGGGAATAACAACGGCTTTTTTGAGACATTTGGGAAAAATTCCATCAGAGAGGCAGGTTTGAAAAATGAAAGTTAAAGGAGGGACTAGGATGTGCTTAAATCTTTTGAGAATATTATTACTTATGTTATCCCAACCCGCTGCGCAACTGTTTTTTAACCCTACAATAATTCGTTCTACTTCAGATTCATCTGTGTCTAACAGAACAAAAGATTTCCCACTATGGAGTTGAGTCCTTGTAGAAGAATAACCAGTCAAGTTAACGTTTTGCTCTTTTATTTTATCCCCGAGTTCCTTTCCAACGTTTGCAAAAAACTTATTAGCGTTGTCAGCAGCGATAATCGGTGAGGAGTGAGTGCGTAGTAAACTTGAAGACGATTTATGCTGGTTAGAAGAAAAGGTAGTGGATTTTATAACTTTCCAAAGCTGTTTACTATTTGAACCTGCTTCATCAAGTTGTTTTTTGTCAAACTCAATTTTAATTTTTTTCAACAAGTTATTACAGAAATTTCTGTATCTTTTATAAGATAATTGTAATGTATAATTATGTGGAGATTGCTTAACTATTTTATGTAATTTATCTCGGTGACGTATACAACGTAAAAGGCCCGGTGTGATCCATGGCTTAATGTTAATATTTTTCCTACTCAATCTAATTATAGTTGTATTACGTAAAATTGCTTCTTGCAGTTTATTAATCACGTATAACAATGCCGTATTAGCATCAGCAGAATAGTAAACTGGGTCAAAATTAATATTGCACAAATCACATTCAAGGTTACACATGTTTATGTGTGATTTTTGTTGCGATTGCATTAACTGTTTACGCAGCGATAATTCAAGTGTAGTTAGAACTGGATAGTGATCAGTTATTGTGGCGTTGGTAACAAGGGTCAAGTTTGGTAATTTAGCTTTAAGCAAGACGTGATCTAAACAAGAACCACTCTGGTGAGTTGGAAAAGTGTGGGAAGGCAAAAGCCCATGAAACGCACTTAAATTAAGGTAGTTTTCCATCCCCGCATCGATGTTTTCAGGATTTATGTTTAAGTTGATATCTCCAGTTAAAACAATATTATTAAAAGAGGAGAGAGTTGAGAGTATTGTATTAAGAGAATTATGAAAAGAATGTAAATTTCTAAAAGAAGGAGGCCTGTAAATCGCCACGATTGCGATGTCGGTTCCAATTTTAATAACTAAGCAATTGCATTCCTGTGTAACGGGCTCTTCAACAATGACAAGAAGAGATTTTTTAGTATAGACAACCACCCCATCATTCTGATTGAAGTTGACTGAACTGTTGTAGTTGTTGTATCCCTGTATCACAGGAATATTACCATCACGATTGGAAAGCCAACATTCCGTAAGAATTATTACATCACAGTCCACATTTAATCTATGTAGAAAAATATTAAAACTGTCTATGTTCTTAAAAATACTCCGAATATTTTGTGTTAGTATCGTTAATGGGTTAGTAAATGCGGAAATGTATTGCTTGCAACTTTCAGTGTCACACTTTTTTGAGTCATACAAGCAAATTTTATCTACATCATCAATTAAATTATGCGTCATTGTGTAAAACTATATCTGTTCTAGTTAAGGCTAATAAACAAAATAAAATGTACAGCGCTCTAGGCGCCCTCATAATCGATTGAGTTGATGTATCTTAGTTCTGCGCTCTTTTTATCGGGACACTCAATGTCTCCAGTTTTGTGATTGCACGGCTTCTTAAAACGGAGGCATGTAGCACATCTTGGGGCATCACCTTTCTTTGTGCATTCTGCCATTGAATGCCCTGATTCGCCACAATGTCCGCACATGGAAACGGTGTCCTTACAGAATTTTGCTGCGTGCCCGTATAGCTGGCATTTGTAGCACCTCGTTACAAGTGTAAAATCACGAACTGGGTAAGAGGTCCAGTTTATGAAGATTCTGGATTGTGAAATTAGGGCTTTGCGGATATTAGCTGTGACCTCGATTATAAAATTGCATGTTGTGACATCTTTCTTACCAGACTTGTGGCTTAGTTTTGTTGAGGACAAGAACTCTTCAAAAGTTAATGATGGGATCTTTTCGGTGACGTTCTGTTCGTAGATACACCGAAATAACTCCTTTTCTGTTAGCGATGTGGGCACTCCGACAATAACAATTCGAGGTTTGCGCTTGTAGGGATCACCAGCTGTAAGCCCGGACGACGATTGTTCCACAGCGACTTTTAATTTTTCTGCGTCTTCCTTGGTCTCGGTGTTAATGATGACTCCGCCATTAATCGTTTTACGTAGTCCACGAACTTGGAGCTTCATTTGCTCTGGCCGAATAATTTTTTGGATCATGGATTTGGTATCCTCGCTTGACGTAGACTTGCTTGAGTTGTTGGGGTAAATAGCCACGGAATTCATTTGGCTGGGCTTAATAAAATTATTAGAACCCCTCTTTACCATATCGGCAAAAGACGTAGTCCCTGATGATTCCTTGATGGTTTGTCTCAATCCGGATAATTGGTCTTTTAGTTCCCGCTCATCTTTTAGTTCGTCCACCCGGTTAAATGCTTGAATGGCTTTCTGCTTCAAGGACTGGTACATGACAGCCATTTGTGAACTACCATGTTCGACTTTACGGCACAGGTTAGTTATGCGAAGTTTTTGCTCTGAGTTGAGCTTACCTTCAGTGATGATGGTGCAGACTTCATTTAAATTACAGTTGATGTTAGTCAACCATTTTTGGATCTCGGAAGTATAGAGAATGTTCAAAGCTACACTGTCAGAATCTGAAGGTGTAGGTTGCAACGGCGCCGTATATGGATATGGTGAGCCCGCAGGATGCACGAGACCACTCAAAGGACTAGTCATTTTTTTTTGGTTTAATTATTACTCTGTTACTTCACTGTGAGTACATTATTTAAGGTCGTCAGTACAAAATACATTACACTGCAATGTCCGACATAAAAGGAGGTCAATATATTCAGAATAAGTATTAATTAAATATTGTTAACGTACACGTCCACCACTATGCGCGACTAAAGAATGAATATAATAATACTATAAGTCATACAAACCACTTTTTTGTTTCAATTTAGAAGTTGTAGACTATTATCAACGACAAAAACTTAAAAGGTAATAAAATCAAATTGACTGAAAATGACCATTGTTGACAGTTAATGACTATTTTTGACCAATTTGACCGTAAATGACAGTCAGTCTAATTCAGTCACTTTAGTCATTTTCATCATCTTCTCGTCCAAAATACCACAGTGTCTCAAGTCGAAAGTCTTCGACCAGTGTGTGTTGCCAGTGATGACATACGGAACAGAGACATGGTCGCTCACTATGGGCCTTATTAGAAGGCTCAAGGTCATCCAAAGAGCAATGGAGAGGGCTATGCTCGGAGTTTCCCTGCGGGATCGCATCAGAAATGTCGAAATCCGCAGGCGAACCAAAGTCACCGACATAGCCCGAAGAATTGCCAAGTTGAAGTGGCAGTGGGCAGGGCACATAGCTCGTAGAGCCGACGGCCGTTGGGGCAGAAAAGTTCTCGAGTGGCGACCACGAACCGGAAGACGCAGCGTGGGCAGGCCCCCTACAAGATGGACCGATGATCTTGTACGGGTCGCTGGAAAATGCTGGATGCGAATAGCACAAAACCGGCAATTGTGGAGATCTATGGGGGAGGCCTTTGTCGAGCAGTGGACGTCTTTCGGCTGATATGATGATGATGATGATGGGTCATTTTCAACACTAGTGATCGCATACCCATGCAAGCCCATATAAAGAATACTAGCTGCAGGATTCGAGGCGGAGCAGGGTGGATGCCGAGTGGCTCTAATGAGCTGTGACCTTAAACCTTAATTTAAGAGTAGACTTTGATAAACAAACTTTTTACACAAATCTTAAAATCGGTTGTTGAGCAAGAGCCTCACAAACACGGAATACTTGCCAAGTACCTATTTCCACATTCTTTTTTAATTTCCTCAGTTGTTTCCGGACAGAGATTAAAGACCTGTGTTGAAAATATGACGTAAATATCGAAAAATAATCGTTTGAATATTTATTGAGGAAATAATCTTGTATTAGGGGATATAAGGGGAGCTTTAGTCTTTAATCTGCCGAATATTTACGACATGTGAAGCAGTGGTTAAGGATTCGATCCTCAAACAGGATAATGACGTACTTTTTGTAACTAACATTATTGTCGCTTAAGAGTGCAAACCACCACTTTTACAAGAAAAGCCAAAAAACCATGTAGTATTTTTGATATATTTTTTTTTAGAATCGCAAGGCGTTTGCCTTAATTCCACAAAAAAGCTGTCTTTTTTTTTTGTTCTTCTCTTCTATATCTATACATATAATAAAATCGTAGGAAAGTCAAAACTGTACATTGAATATTTTTTTTTAAAGGATACTTGGGGCGTGATCTACAGTCGATATCGAAGCCAAAAATATAGTTTTTAGAATTTTTGTCTGTGTGTCTGTTTGTCTGTATGTATGTCCGGGCTACTCTCATAAAGTACTGCGTGGATTTACTTCAAATTTTGCATGAATATTACTAAGAGGTCGGGTCAACATGAAGGCTACATATTATCACGCTATCACCTACAGGAGAGGAGCTGTGATAATTTATAAAATGTAACGCGGGTAATACCGCGGGGCACAGCTAGTATTAACTAAAATATTCTCAGAAACAAGAAACACCAATAACCCGGCGTTAAACACCAATAACGCAACATCATTGAAGAAAACAAATCTAGCTACTGTACTGATCAATTATATAATAAAATAAAAAAGCCTTTTATTTCCTACTAATACCTATTACTTTTCATAGCGTTAAGATACTCATTTAATTTAATTATTCAACTTTACATAACTATTTTTTTTATATATCTGCAGGAACCCCATATTGGGTGCAGGCCTCCTCCAAAGATGCCCATTTGTCTCTGTCCTGTGCGGTCTGCTTCCAGTTTGGGCCAGCTATCCTTGCAATTTCAGCATCCCAGCGTGTTAACAGTCTTCCTCTACACCACAACATCATTGATGACAACAAATGTAGCTACTGTACTGATCAATTATATAATATTTATTAAGTTATTTTCAATTTAAAAAAATATATTTGGGGACAATGTCACACAGATCATCCTAGCCCCAAACTAAGCCAAGCTTGTACTATGGGTACCTACCAGGTGACGATATACATACTTATATAGATAGATAAATACTTATATATATGTAAACGAAGTGACCCTTCATTTAGTTTATAGTTTTCCGTATTATAACTTTTTGGTTTACAAACTTGTCTATGTATAAGGGACTGGCCGTTTATATTGACGGATTGGCAGCATGATAAAATATGGAGATTCTGATAATTTCACATTAAAATAATATTATTACAATACTTAAATAAAAGTAATTTATAAGAACTGAAAGTAGTGAAACAATAGCTCTTAATGTTGTTTTTCTATTTACAGGTAAGTTGTAATGAAGTAATTATAAATAATGTTTTGTAAATATGCGTGTTAGTATGTAGTTCTTTAATAAAATAAAATTTTCTATTTACAGAGAAACACTTATAGTTATAGTTTTACTGTTCCCTACATATCTAATAAATAAAATTTACATATTATAAAACAACATTATACAGCTGGTTACTACGAATAATGGAAAAATTACGATTTGAGTTCATGCTCAAAGCCAGTGATGATGTAAAAACAAATATTATTTGTGTTACGACAATCACGGATTCAGATGGCCGGACCTTTGCGATCCCAGATAAGTTACAACCTGTAAAATTACATGACAGAATAGTACAGACCCAAATCTTTCAGAAAGTAAAGGCTACCTTACAAAAACGACATGATAAACGACAGGTGTGGATTTCCATGACCCCGGAGATGAAGGCGGTTTATTGTGATGACGATGGAAATAAACAGTTTATGGAATACCTATTGGAGGAACAAACAAAACCACAAACTTCTACAACAGGACTTTCAGAAGAATCTCTAGCAAGAATCGTGGAAAGCTTCGCTGAAATGAAAAAAGATTCATCGAAACTTAATATGGGGAAAATGGTAGGAAAATTGATTATAGAAAAATTCAATAGCAAGATAACAAATGTGTCCCAGTGGATGGCTACTTTTGAAGCGGAATGCGTCCGTATAGGAATAGAAGAAGATGTCAAAAAAATTGAAATGTTTAGGTTATTTATAGAAGATTCTTGTTTAGATTGGTACAGTTCCATGCTTATAAAGCATACAATAAACTCAGAATGGGCAACGTGGAAAAATAACTTTTGCGAAACATATGCGGATAAGGGTTGGTCACCAATTAGGTATGCAATGTTATTTAAATACAAACAGGGTTCATTACTGGAGTATGCGTTAAAGAAAGAGAGACTACTATTAGAGATAAATAAGTCCATAGATACACTCACTCTAATTGATCTGATTGCCACTGGATTACCTAACTTTATTGCAGATAACATTGATAGGAATACTTTAAAGGAAACTAAAGACTTATTTAATCATTTAAGAAGTTTAGAACATATGGTAAACAAAAAAAGATTTTATAAAAATATAGTAACTTCCGAAAGTAGCATTAAAGAGAAAAATGTAAAGTCCTTGTTTAGACCGTGTAAAATTTGTGAAAAAGAGAATAAAGGTATACGTTACCACCCTGAAAACCAATGTTGGTTCAAAATTAAAAATAATGATAGGCTAAAAAAAGATCTAATAAGGAGTGTTAACAATTCTGAATTAGAGATAGAATTAAATGAAATGGATCCAAAAAACTAATAGTGCCGCCATTAATAAAAATTAAATTACTAATAAAACATCCATGACTCAGAAACAAATATATGTGCTCATCACACAAATATTTGCACTTACCGGGATTCGAACCCAGGACCACCTGCTTCGTAGGCAGGATCACTACCAATTAGGCTACGGTGAATTCATGGGTAAGTTCGCGTTAAGCTATTTCTCACACCCGGTACATATAGTTGAAGAGAATGGTCAAGTGACTGGCACAATTTCTGTAAAGTTGGAACAAAGGAATGTTGGTTGCCTACTAGTATACGATGAGTTTAACGTCACAGTTAACTACAACACAATTCATAGAACAAGCGAAAGGCGATTAAAATATAATGATCGTATTTTACGAGGTGTAACTTAAATACTTGCATGCAAATAGACTGGAGCACTCAGAGTATGTCAAAATAAAATGGAGAGAAGCATTCTAAACCTCAAGTTAAGAGATACAATTAAACTTTTTTTTTTTATGTCAGAGGTCGATAAACGAGCAAGTGGGTCAACTGATGGTAAGTGATCACCACCGCCCATGGAACTCGCAACACCAGAGGAGTCGCGGGTGCGTTGCCGGCCTTTAAGAGTCAGCAAACAAGTGTTGCTGACCCTTCCCCCCACCCCGATGAGCTCTGGCGACCTTACTCACACTCAGAAACACAACATTAAATTATTAATGTTATTATTAAGGAATGTCTTCTGTAAGGTGGAGGTACTTCCCCAGTCGGGCTGCTCTTCAAGCGAATGAACGCTGTGCCCTACCTCTCTTAAAAATATAGGAAGCAAAACAAAAGTCACCGACGTAGTTTACACTGTGAAAAAGCTTAAATGGAACTGGGTAGGTCATATGATACGAAACAAAAAGGAAAAATGGACAAAAGAAGTCACTGAATGGTACCCTCGAGACGGCAAAAGAAGGAAAGGGCGGCAAAAAATAAGATGGGAGGACGAGATCAGAAAGGTAGCTGGAACAACATGGCAAAGAAAAGCTGCGGATAGGGATGTGTGGAAAATTCTAGGGGAGGCCTATGCCAAAAGGCAAACTGATAATACTGATGTTACCGATGTCGAAGATTGGAACTATTAGACTAAAAATTAAGTATTAAAAGTGAAAGAGAAGAGTAATAAAATAGGTATGTATATATTTCAGTATTATGCTATAAATCTATGTATAATAAGTTGTAACGAAATTGATGTAATTATTATCAGTAATAATGGCTATTTTGATTTTGATTTGATTTGAACTTAAATACTAACTTAGGGAACTTAATTTCCTTATTAAACTAAACAACGAATAACATCAACATGTCATCCAAAGTAAGTCCACGGCTGGACAAAAGTCTCTTCCAAAGAATGGGGAATATTTCATAATCGTCACGCTTGGCAGACGGTTTGGCGATCGCAGTTTCATGGTCATAGTTCACAGAAGAACGCTACTGCCCGTTGTCTGGACGGTATTCCTTCGGACAATTTTTACGCCCCGCACAGGATGAGATAGGGGGTTCTATGTCATCACCGGCTACAACGTATAACATCAACATGGAAAATTCACAATGTTATACTGTATTTTGGAAAGTGATTATTTTTTTTTAAATACCAATCATAATCTTGGGGCCGTTGGGGCAGAAAGGTTCTTGAGTGGCGACCACGAACCGGAAGACGCAGCGTGGGCAGGCCCCCTACAAGATGGACCGATGATCTTGTGCGGGTCGCAGGAAACAGCTGGATGCGAATAGCGCAAGACCGGCAATTGTGGAGATCTTTGGGTGAGGCCTTTGTCCAGCAGTGGACGTCTTTCGGCTGATATGATGATGATGATGATGATCACAATCTGTCTTAGCTTAGTTCCTATTCGGGATATGAATAAACCGCCAACCACAGACATTGAGAGTGTAGTCTCTGGCATAAAGAACGCGATATTATGTTAAATAGGTTACAATCAATATCTGGAGTAGTTTATTATACCGATCTTATAGAAATGACGAACAAGTTCCGTGCGTTTAAGCGCTTTTGCTATACCTTGAATCGGAATCACGTATAACAACTTTTCTTTTTTTTTAATACAATACCCACACGCTGAGAAAGTACTGTACCGTGAGAAAGGTTACAAATATATAAATCAGACAAATACTTGACTTTTGAGAAGATCGAACCCGCAAGGCGACCATGTTTGTAACCATAGCGCCAATCCTGCAGTCACATTAAACGAACGAGACCAACAAACCTTCCCTTATGTGTTATTTCCCTTTACTAAAGCCAGTACCACTTTATTGGGACCAGTTTACCCCTAGAGAATATTCAGAACAGAAATGGTCCCAATAGTTAAACTTACTTGGGCCCAGTAGCCTGTTACCAAATTAGAAAAGGTAGAAGTGGTCCCTGGTCCGAGTTTTGGACTGAGACCACTTGCCCCCTAACCCTAGATAGCACCCTTAAACTATACGTTTATAATATATAAACCGATTAAATGTGTCTCTGCTCACAACAAAAACAACAACAATGCAACATGGCATGAGTCTAGGTATGTATGTGTAAAAGAAACCTGTTTTCAATATAAAACATCGACTTGAACTACACTACTAAAATAAGTTGATGAATGTTTACCCGAAGGAATATCTACCAGAGAACGGGCAGCAGCGTTTTTCTGTGAAATATAACCATCTAACTGCGATTGCCAACCCGTCTACCAAACGTGGCGATTATGGCATATCCCCCCTTTCTTTAGGGAGGCTTTTGTTCAGCAGTGGATGTAATTTTGCTGACATGATGATGACGATATCTGTTAAGATGGCGGTCCAATAAAATTATCACTTAAAAGAACTTCCTTGTTATTAAACATTTCTAAATTTATATAAATATTAATTATGTAATTACTATTCTACTGACATCACACTCTTTTGTATTTATGTGCGGTCCGTAACTAATTAATTATTCTGAGCACGCGCCGATTTAGCGGCGCTTGGTTTCGCCAAAACTACAATATTATCATGGATTATTAGACATTACAGAAGACTACGTCAGACAAAATGAGCAGTTGTGGTTTTTATTAAAATTAATAATACCTATATTATTACTTAGTTCAGAGGGTGAATCAGTCAGTTATCTGTCCGATAGCTACATAATTCTTAGAATCAGTACGGGTACGCGACCCCGGACTACTCCAGCTACTGCTGTCACATTCCTGTCTCCTGTGGCAGTAGTATCCCTTCCTTCACCCTACCACTCCCCAAGAGCGAATACCTCCCGCTACGACCGACTGGCGACCCTGGCCAGCCACTAGATTCAGTGCACTGCGGTGCCTACAAATAAGGTTGGCATCAGAGGCCTAGGTGATGCCTACGTCCCTACCTCTCACCAATTGTAGCGGCCCCCCGTTCCATTAGATACATAGAGGTAGGGATAAGAGTGCACCTGTGTTTGCGCGGACACTGTCGTGCTTAACGTTTCGTGCACTATAATATCTCCTGCGTAATTGACTTGGCTTTCTGATAGTTAGCCAGTCGCTGTGGTCGAATACGGTCAGGGGGATATATAGGTATATATTATTACTATAATAATAGTGTTCTTAATGGAATTTTGGCTATAGGGTCAATTTAAATAGAAACTGGCCAACTTTACACAGGATATACACTACACTATTCCCTCACACTCGTAACACGATTCGTTCACAAGACTGAGTCGTTGGTCTAGCGGTAGCGTTTGCAATATATAATAAGTGTCGGCGCCATTGCAACGCCGATGATGTACGCGGGGGGCTGAGAGGAATGCGGGGAGGTTGGCTACTCTCTCCGTACCCTAACGGGCCCGACCGCACCTACAAGCACTCGCCGATTGCTCCCTCACGGGTCAACACCCCTGTATCTCTAATATAATTTACTCTAATATATCAATTTTGTTACCGGTTGAGTCGACTATCATTTCTATGTTCCCATACTGAACATAAGGTCCTTGTCCTGGTCCTTTAAAAAATAATGAGGTCCTTGGATCAAATCCCGGGCGGGTCAAAAAGTGATTTTGGGATTTTTATGCTAATAAAGCATCAGCCCGGAAAAGAGAGAGCTTTGCTTCGGAGAGAACGTGAAGCTTTCGGTCCTGTACCTGACCTCATTCAAATCGTGTTACTAGTCGTCCCATCGGATCATCAGAGTAATGGAATAGAAAGTGCCCCTGTGTTTGCGCACACACTTGTGCGGCTACTCTCCATTGAGACTGGCCGACGTGGCCGAAAATTGACTAAGAGAAAATTATTCCCTCGCACTTATAATCTGCTGGACGGCTATGCAACAGAATCGGAGAGAGAACTGGCCCAGGACCGACGGCTTTATTTGTCTCCAGGGCATTTAATACTTCTTACTTGCAGACACTGCCAGTTATTAGATGTTTTTATTGCCAAAAAATACTCCCAACACTTTTTGCCGTCTGATTCCAAATTAAACAGAGCTTGTACTATGTTAATCAGGTAACTCATATACGAGTACTAAGTATCTTACTTTACTTTTTAAAATACATACATACTAATATAGATAATTACACCAAGTATTTGTCCTGAGTGTGAATCGAATCCACGACCTGCGGCGTGAACGGCAAGCATTTATCAACCACGTCAACTGAACTAAGGTTGAACAGCTAAACATGCAGAGTTGATTGCATTTCCGCTAAATAATACGATATGCCTCGTTGGTCATTGGTCTAGCGGTAACGTGTTCACCCGCAGAAAACAAGATACTGGGTTCAAATCCCGGGTCGGGCTAAAAGTGATTTTGGGACTTTACTGTAAAAAGAAAAATTTTTCAGCATCAGCCCGAAGTCCGAGAGTTGGTGGTATTATACCCCCGTGCCTTGGAGACCACGTAAAGCCGTCGGTCCTATACCTGACCCTTTTCCGGTCGTGTCGCTAGGCGTCCCATCGGATCATGAGAGTGATGGAACAGAAAGTGATCCTCTGTTTGCGCACACATTTGAGTATTATAATATGTCCCGCGCAGATGGCTAATCTCTATTGAGACTGGCCGCTGCCGCATTCGGCTAGGAGGACATTATTATTATTATAATAAGCCTTCTAAATATTGCATGCGGTATAAAAGAGTTATTAGTACGCCTCTCACAGCTAGATGCTCTCACCGGTCAGTAAGTGATTGGCGAGGTCAAATAACTAGGCGGTCAGTCCATAGATGGGTGACCGCGAAAGTAATTTAATTTCTGAGCGTCTCCGTGCTTCGGAGGGCACGTTAAGCTGTTGGTCCCGGTTGTAGCCATTAGGCAACAGTCGTTAAGCCATGTCAGAGGCCTAACGGGCGGCTTGAACAACTCTGACACTAGGGTAACCACTGCCTACACGATAAGTAAGTAGATTAGTAAGTAAGTACGTCTATAAGATTGATATCATCATCATCATCATTACAGCTAAATGAGTCCACTGCTGGACAAGCCTCCCTCAAGAATCGTCTTGGGGGGATATGCCATAATCGCCACGCTTGGCAGGCGGGCTGGCGATCGCAGTAAGATGGTCATAGTAATCAGAAGGAAGCTGCTGCCCATCCTCTGGTAGATATTCCCTCGGGTCGACTTCTACGCCCCCCACGGGATGAGATGGGGTGATGATATTCTGATTCTGATATTTGTCGCCGTCACCGATATAAAACGAGAGAAATATAATAAATTCTTTACAACACGATCAGAATATCTGTACCATATTCTAGTGTGAAATAAAAGCTGCAATATGACGCGGGCGTGCAGTGGAGCATTAAATCGATCTGCGCCCATCTGGTGTCTGCAACACCGCTATTATAATTATCATAATGTTATGAGGGTAAGGGAAAAAGTGCCCTTTTTCCCTTACCCTCATATTGTGAACCATTAAGTCATGTCTTGTTATTATTTGTTATGATTAATTTTAGCTGCTTACCTATTATATAATAGCATTGGAGACCTATTAATGGCTCTCTGTCACGTATTACATATAAAGCAAATATGTCGCTGAAAGCTGTTGGTCTTCCTAAGAAAAATAAATAAAATAAATAAATAAATAAAATATAATAGCATTCTGAAAATTATAGCCGAGAACCACAAGTCGCCAATTATTTGCCGTTTTGTACGGTTAATTGTAAATACTAACACTAGAAAATAAGTTATTTTTATGTTACTAACACTCTATGGATTTATTTTTCCGCAATAAAAATTATACAATACAATTACGCAGTGCATACAATAGCACAAGAGTGAGCAAATAAAATACCGCAGTGTCTCAAGTCGAAAGTCTTCGACCAGTGTGTGTTGCCAGTGATGACTTACGGAACAGAGACGTGGTCGCTCACTATGGGCCTTATTAGAAGGCTCAAGGTCACCCAAAGAGCAATGGAGAGGGCTATGCTCGGAGTTTCCCTGCGGGATCGAATCAGAAATGTCGAAATCCGCAGGCGAACCAAAGTCACCGACATAGCCCGAAGAATTGCAAAACTGAAGTGGCAGTGGGCGGGGCACATAGCTCGTAGAACCGATGGCGAAGGTTCTTGAGTGGCGACCACGAACCGGAAGACGCAGCGTGGGCAGGCCCCCTACAAGATGGACCGATGATCTTGTGCGGGAAACTGCTGGATGCGAATAGCGCAAGACCGGCAATTGTGGAGATCTTTAGGGAAGGCCTTTGTCCAGCAATGGTCGTCTTTCGGCTGATATGATGATGATGATGAGCAAATAAATAAGCCATATTCCCTCACTCTTATAAACCGATGGGACCCCTGAACGTCGCCATCATACAGAAATCTATGTACGCCAGCACATCCAGCTACCCCGATCTGTCAAATTTCTTACATAGATTTTCAACTTTATCACATAAGCATAAGGTTCACTTTCAATTGGGGAAATTTAACAGATTGGGGTAGCTTGATGTGCTGGCGTCGGTACCTGCTCTCGAAGGTGACGTTCTACACAACACTTACAGACTACCGCCTGGAAACCGGACAAATTAAACTCATGCGGGCGCCGGGCTCAAAAAAAAAAGAAAAGAACTGTGCTTCTATTGTATATTTATGTATGTATGTATATATATATATCTATGTGTGTGTACTACAACTAAGTAGATATCACTATTTATATATAAATATACACTTTATCATAAATTGTGTTCTGTAAATAGTGTACAATAAAGTGTATTTATCTTATCTTATCTTGCCTTCTCTGTGTTCTTTCAGTTTTACCGTGTGGATATCCACTAACTTTCAAGTTTTATATACAAGAAATTTGGATACACATAAAAGGAAACCATTTTCCGTGTCATGTATGTCAAATGAAATGGTAAACAAACTTGCTAGGAAAAATAGTGTAGGAATTTACATCGAGTCTCTTTTATACGTGGTGCAATTTCTAGCTAAATTAGATAGCATTGGGTACTCCGTGTCTCATATTTTTCAAGGATGATACTCCACTTTGTTTGGATAAAGTGCGAGATAAGGCGATGGAAAACGATGATAGGTACAATGTTAGGTTAACTTCGATGTTTTAGTATGTTATTTTAGAAAGTAAAGGTATACTGAGATATTTTGGGCATCTAGAAAGGATGAATGAAAGATGAATGACTAAATAGGTATACCTGGCCTGTGTGAATAGGACAACTGGAAGGGGAATACCTCGTAGAACATTCTCTGACCAAATCGGTGACGTTCTCAAGAAAGGGCAGGTTAGAAGTAGCCAAAACCGGCGAAAGAGGTGTGCAAAGATCGTGACAAACCTGGGAGACAGGCGTGAGTGTATGTATGTATGTATTTTTGAAATTTATCATGCACATGTATTTCTTTGATGTATCACTTAGTGTAGTAAGTGAGCCGCGTGGAGGGATATTGGCTGGTCGTAAGATGAAATAAAGCTATGGAAATCGATGATATGGACAATGTTAGGTTAACTTTGTTATTTTTAGTATGTTATTTTGCAAATTTATGATGCATGTATTTCTTCAATGTATCTCTTAGTGTAATAAATGAGCCACGTAGAGGAGTTCGATATTCGCTGGTCGTAAAACGATGGAAAACGATGATAGGGACAATGTTACGTTAACTTTGTTATTTTTTTTATGTTATTTTGGAAATTTGTCAAGCACATGTATTTTTTTATGTGTCACTTAATGCGGTAAGTGAATCGCGTGGAGGGAATCGATATTCACTTGTCGTAAGTGTAATGTTAACTTGCTATGAGTACCTTACTGATGCGCTCATAGCTATCACCGGTTCGTAAGTTTTATTTTATTATTTATTATTTTGTGTAAACTGAGTCTTATTTGCAAGGTACGATACACTGTAAGGTACTTCCTCTGTTAACATATTATATATATATATACATACAAAGACATTAGTGTCAAGAATAATACATATATATGTAAATTTATATAAGTAGATGAACTGCCAACTACCACTTTATCTCCCTGCATTGCTTTGGTTCATCCAACGGTTGTCTGGAAGAGATTGCTGTATTATCGATAAGACACCGTTTGTACCTTATTATATAAGTTAATTGATATTATAATGTTATGCTTCAATTAGGTGCAATAAAGTGTTATCTATCTATCTATCTATCTAATCTGACTTTATTATTTGTGAAAACCGAGTGTTATTTGCTAGTTAGGATACTCCCTTGTTAATTTATATATACTATATACATACATAGACATTAGTGCTCATAGCCAGATGCTCTCACCGGTCCGTAAGTGATTGGCGAGGTTAAGCAACTAGGCTCGCGGTCAGTCCATAGATGGGTGACCGCCAAAGTGGTTTAATTTGTGAGCGTCCCCGTGCTTCGGAGGGCACGTTAAGTCGTCGGTCCCGGTTGTAGCCATTAGGTAAGAGTCGTTAAGCCATGTCAGAGGCCTACTGGGCGGCTTAAACAACTTTGACACCATGGTAACCACTGCCCATACGATAAGCAAGCAAGCAAGTGTAAAGGATAATCTGACTTTATTTTTTGTATACACCGAGTCTTATTTGCTATACAATATATAGAGATAACTCTGTAAAGTACTTCCCCTTAAGCTATTCATTAAGTGAAAGAACGCCAAGATCTACCTCACCTATTTAGTCAATTGTCTGCTACACTTAAAAGAACTCGTGCTATACATAAGATTAAGTACTGTGTTCGAGAACGCAAATAGAAATAAATAAAAATAAAACTTTTATATGCAAAGCATTTTAAATGCGCTTATACGACGCCATTCAACTGAGAAGATGTGATTAGTTTTTCTACAATCTGTACAAAACGCAGCTGCTTGTGTTCGTATATAAATTGAATCACTCTTTAGATTTAAGAGGGTTTTATTTTAGAATCGTCTTTTACATGATGTGGGTATTTAAAAAAAGTGTTGGATTTTTTATGATTAACTTCCAACGCCATCTAGGGACGCTTGCGTTTCAAAGTTGAATCAAAAGATACAGAAAGCAGCAGTACTGGACACAGCATACGTACGACGGTTCCTCACTCTGAGGCTCAGGCTACGTATATAGGTGCAAAACATCTAGCTGCGGATGAAAAATTAATATCTTTATAATCTGTGTTTTTTGAAATAGCAATATAAAATAAGTGTACTACGTGAGCTCGACAAATGGATGTGCGATCAATGCTTATGTGACAATGTTCTTGAACGTTCGCTCACAAATGGCGTAAAAATGCCGTTTAACTATTTTTGAGTGATTGAGTAATAAACCGACGATCTTGTGCGGGTCGCGGGAAGCCGCTAGATGCGGGCAGCGCAGGACCGGCTATTGTGGAGATCCTTGGGGGAGGCCTTTGTCCAGCAGTGGACGTCTTTCGGCTGATATGATGATGATGATGAGTAATAAACAGCCAGTCGAGCTCACGTAGTACACTCATGTAAAAGCCTGTTTATTACTCAATCACACAAAAATAGTTAAACGGCATTTTTACGGCATTTGTGAGCGAACACTCAAGAAAATTGTACGTTAGATGAGCGAATAAGAAATACCAGAGACAAACACTCTTAAAACAAACGAAACTAAAGCGACCGTAATAAAGTGACCCTACAAAACTTACCCTTTCAAGTTTGCAACTATAAATCATGATCTTTTGTTATATATGGCTGCTTTTGTTTTAAGCCTTCACTAAGGAAATCACGGGGAAATACTCTTAGATTTATGGGCGCGAGAACTGAACGGAAGATACAAAGAGTTATTGGAAAAAGTAAACATGACTAGACATGCTCATAAAGTAACATTAAAATTATTATATGTAGGTATTACTAGCTGTGCCCCGCAGTTTCATCCGCATTAAACTTTCCCCAAGATGTAAATTGATGATATTGCAGTCCGGCAGCTGAAAGAATGCATTCCTGACGTCTGTCAGTCATGATTAGTGATGGTCAAAAAGTAACACTATTATACATATGTATAACTAGCTGTGTGTAACCACTAGACCAATAAACCATCATCATCATCATAACTGCTGTAAGTAGTCCACTGCTGGACAAAGGCCTCCCCCACGAGTCATCATTGGGGGATATACCATAATCGCCACGCTTGGCAGACGGGTTGGCGATTACAGTATGATGGTCATAGTACAAAGTGAGACGCTGCTGCCCGTCTTCTGGTAGATATACCCTCGGGTTGACTTCTACGCCCCCCACTGGATGAGATAGGGTGATGATATTCTAATATTTCACACAGCAAATTGGCCGCCGTCACCACACAATCAAATATACATCTATTACATTATTTTTCCTTTTATCAAACGTAGATAACAAACAGTCTATGCCATTTGTAGTTATTTCCCTTAACCCCAGTTTACGTAGTAAATTAGGTAAATACATACAAGGAGACTCAACTGAAGTCACTGCTTGAATCCGTTGTGTTGACATAGATTTACTGCGGTCCCGGTAGCTACATGAGCTACGTCTTGCAACACACATAACAAAGCTGAAACGCAATCAATTACATTTAAGTGCAATAGTATAAACTAAACTACCCTTAACTGCCTAGTTGGTCTAGCGGAAGGGTGCTTGTCTGCCGATAATGAACTTTTGGATTCAAATCTCAGCTCAGGCCAAACAGTCTTAGTCTTTACACGGAGAGTAACCTCAAATTTCGCGGTCATCTGGAAGAAAAAGTCAATTTAAGTTGTCCTCTAAAAAGTGTGTTCTTACCAGAGCTAGGCGATACTTTATTTGGGCTTATAGCCTCCAAGGATAAAGGTTTAAATACGGACTCTTATGGAATAATGCTACCACCTCTGGGCCGGAACATCATAGTATCAACTTCTTCGTTTTGATCGCTTTCAACATCAAGAAGCGTCGCTAATGACAATTCCAGCTTTCGTTGTTAACCCGGAGACTGAAAATTGTTGATGCCAAACCCCTGAACCTCAGAGATCTCGCTCTGTCTGATTGTATCGGCTAGCCGTCCTATTGGATCACGAGAGGATAGAATGTGCATTAAAATTTGTATGGAGAACTAAAGGTATAATAGATAGGAAATTATTGAGCAAAATTAGCTTACCTGCAAAAAATACGTAACTGATACTTGAAATATAAATGCACATACACAAAGTATACTAGTGGCAAAAACTTAAAGTGCACTTGTGTGTGTACATTTCTAGTGGTATGAAATTGAATGAATAAAGAAAACTTGCATGTGAAATACGATAAAAATGTTCTTGGTTCCTTTTAAAGAATGTGTCAACTATTCAACATTTTAGTATAGGAAATGTCTTTTGTTCCTTTTAAATTTTGCAAGTATACTAGCCGTATGGTTTCTGGTCCAGAAAGAATTACATTAATTGGGTTCTTACGATACCCACACTTTAAGCTTTATTTTTTTCTCTTTGACGTAACTAGAACATATCTGTTTGTTTTCAATCTGTAAGAATAAAAGTTTCACAGTCATAATTTTTAAATATCATGTTCTAAGTTATGGAATCAGGAGTTACTTTATTAAAATCCATAACAAACAAAATAAAAAACTTGAGAGGTGTCAAGGGACACCCGGATGGAACGAATTTTTTCTTATTATTTATTATTTACAAAAAACCTGTATACACTCAACAAAAATAATCGTCGTGACACCACACTGTTCAATGCGAAATAGAAATGAAAATATCTGGCTTGCTTACTATAAGAGAGAGAGAGAGAGAGACAGACAGAAACATGCGCACGCCGCACAGCTGCAAAAAGTGTCGTGACAACTTTTCGTAAGAATTTTTCCGTCTAGCCCCCTTTCACAACGCGCGATAAGGAACTTCGTTCCAAAAACATGTAGTATAAATCCCACTAATTGTCAGTTTAATCAAGCCGGGTTGCAATTCACGCTGCCCTCCCGCTCCACTATGGGACCAAACGGTGTTTTTCATCTCAAAAATCGATAACTGTGTTGTTTTGTGATTTTACTCCTTGAAAATTTTTTCACATATTAATGAATATCTAGGCAATAAAAGAAATCAAACATCATCATTTTAATAATTATATATTTTTCGTAAAAAAATTACAAAGATAAAGTTATATGAAATTACATACAAAAATTATACAGTTATAATAAAATAGCAATAAAAGTTACACTTTTGCTTAAAATAAGTTTAAAACTAAATTATTATTATTATTAAACAGACATGCTATAAAATTACATGATGAAAATATTAAAAAAAAATTAGCGCTTATCCTATTCATCACTTTCTATCGTCAAACAATTCTTTGGATATAAGAAAACTGGGTTTATTTAACCTAGATATATAAGGATCAGATGTATATAACAAAATATGCAGATCGTCTTCGTTTGTTGCTGATCTGGAACACTTCTTGTAATTTTTATTTCGGGCTACCTTCTTCGGATAATTGTCCTATAGGCAAAACTGCGTAATGCTCAATTATTCTAGCAACATGTATAAGTACTTTATGGACCGAAGATGGCATGTCGTACCAGTTATATTTGCTTACGTATAATTGCGCGGTTATCAATGTATACTGGCCGAATTTTTCTGCGTTTATAGGGAATCCCGATGACATAGTTTGAAGAATTACATATAATCTCTTGATTAATTCTTCATCAATTCCGGTTATTCCTGCAAAACATTGGTAATTTTGGAAAAATCTTCTTGCCGTATTTCGTCATTGCTATTACCGGAACCTTGACGTGGTTTATCAATATGCAAACCAAGCACTTCTCGGAATCGTTTTTGGACATACTTTTTCTTGTCTTCTTTAAGATGCTTGTTTTCTGGAGTTGTTGCTGACCACTTCTCAAAACCTAAATTGTAAGAAATATGGAGGATCATCTCCATAAACTGACAATCCGTATTTAAACGCACCTTCATTTTCAACTCTCGTTGTAACTTTTGAAAGACCATTCATTTGTCTGGGAGTTGCTCCACAAACAGTGCAGGTAGCACTGGATGATGTGTTCGTTAACACTTGAGCAACTTTCCCATCAATCATTGTCATAAAAAGTTCATGTTTAATTTCGATGACTTTGTCGTCTATTGCCACAAAAGTTGGAATCAATTGATTAATTTTGGCTTCAATTTCACTAACAACCGCTGTAGTTTTTTCGGGTGTTTCTTCTGCAATATCTAATAGATGAGCAAGTGTGGTTCTGCCATACAACTGCAGAAGTTTCTTCGTTTACTAGTCGCAGTGGTACAAGGGACACTATAAACAAATTATCATCCGATATTTGTTCGTTTTCTTCCGGTAGATAGTTTATATTAACTTTGCCCAGAGGATTCATCACATCCCCATTTAGTGAACAGCGTAAGAAGATTGTGATTTGTCGATCCTGACTTTATCTTTATAATACGGCAGACTGTATGGTCTAAGCTGAAAGTTGTCCAACAAATATTGTCTGAGGTCTGAAGTACTTTTCCCTCTTATTATTTGATCACAAAGATCGCGTTGAACACAAACGAATTCACTCATTGTTAGATAATATATATGTTTTAGACTGTTAATTGTTATTGAAAATAAGTATCTGAACACTTTGATGAATAGTATGTTGAAAACACGGGTAAGTATATAAAGGATCAATATTTTGGTGCCTTGTGCAAAAACCATGGGACAATTGATTATGATAGTTCTCATCGAAATAGTGTAAATAGTACTGATTCTAATAAATTACCACAACAGATAAATAGAACTTCCGTAGCAATATAGTTTATCATACTTGTGGTTAAGGTGATCACCGCTAGCAAAAGTGCCATGGGAAGTTTCTTGTGTTCTATTAATTTGTTTGCTTATATCATAGAAGGAAAAAAAAACAAGATAGACATCACAATAAAATAATTAAATATAATATTTCATAATAAAAAAGAAGAACCGTAACTTTCGGGGATTTTTTTTTATTTTCCGTCGATTGACATATTGCTTATAAATCACCTCTTGCGCAAAAAACGCGTAAGTTTTTTTTAATCCTCATATTACTGAATAGGTAAGGTCTCTAATAGAGTGATTAACTTGACACCGGCAGCCTTCGGAAATGATGAAAACTCCAATTGAAATAAACAAAAACGAAATTTTCCTTACTTCACCAAATATTTTTTATTTTGTTTTACACTAACTCAACGTGGTTGTAGAGTGTACATTCTAAGCTATTTATTGATGTATAACACTTACATACTTCCTTGTAAAACTTACGAATAATTTTGTGTTGAACTTCCTTAACGGTAATTTAAATGGCATGAAAATATTTATGCCCAATGTTTGAGGATTATTTTATATACGTAAAACTAAGTTATTTAATTATTTTTGTAATTAATTCGTAAGTTCCATCCTTTGAGAGTATTAAACCATAAAGGGATCTCTGGATTTATGACTTTCGTCAAAACCATTTTTGAGATGGAAAATACGGTTTGGTCCCATAGTGCGCTCGCAGAAATATGCACATGCTAGAAATGCAATATAAGCCAGCAAATTGCATGCGCCAGCGTGATACTCAACATGTGTTTCATTCCTCCACTAACCAATTGTTCTCAAAGGATGCTAACTTGTCAAGAGCTGGAATGCGACTAAAAAAGCAATTAAAAAAGTTCTTGTCGCATTTGACGAGTTCGCAATCGACATCATAGTGTAAGGGCCACATTTCCAAATTATGTTGAATCAACACATTTTCCCCCTACTGTGCATACATATATATTATGAAGCAACGTTTACACAATTAAATAAAAGTTGTACAATTTTACAATAATATAATGCATCCTTGTTTCTTGTATTTTTTTCTTGGTGTATATTAAGAGTTATCTTATTATATGATTTTCTTTGCGGATGTTCACTCATACCTTCTTCCTAATTACCTACCTAAAACTAAAAACACATTAACATATAATAACTATTAATATAATATAAATACAAGGAGTAAAAAGGTTTCAAAGAGAAAATTTAGGGATTCAAAACAGAATGTAAACTATTTCTGCAGACTAAACATTTTAGCCTTATATTCTGCTAGTTCAAATTAATTATTTTGACTAATGTATAGTGTATACATCTGAATCGAGGCAGAAAGTTTGTGGAACACTTTTGCTTTGCCAATATAGGAAATACTCTCACAGTGCTTATGCTCGTGGCCCAAACACTACAAACTATAGAGGACGTTAAAATTAAACGGACAGTTTTTATTAGAGTGCTCTTGACATTTAAAATGGCTTTTATTGTAAACTAGCTGTGCCCCGCGGTTTTCCCCGCGTTAAACTTTATAAATTATCACACTTCTCCCCCGTAGGTGATAGCGTTATAATGCTTGCTTATCGCTTATCGTATGGGTAGTGGTAACCCTAGTGTCAGAGTTGCTCAAGCCGCCTAGTAGGCCTCTGACATGGCTTAACGACTGTTGTCTAATGACTACAACCGGTACCGACAGCTTAACGTGCCCGTTATAATATGTAGCTTATATGTTGACCCGACCTCTTACTAATATTCATGCAAAATTTAAAGTAAATCCATGCAGTACTTTTTGAGTTTAGCCCGGACATACATACAGACAAACAGACACACAGACAAAAATTCTAAAAAATATATTTTTGGCTTCGATATCGATTGTAGATCACGCCCTAAGTATCCTTTTTTTTTAATATTCAATGTACAGTTTTGACTTTCCTACGATTTTATTATATGTATAGATGTTTCAAAGGGAAATAGAGACATGCAGCAGATCTCGATTCAAAGCGGCATGTCAATGCATACGAGTGTTAATTTTTTGGGACTTTTGTATAATAGTCCCTCTACTACGCAAATTAATAAATAACATGGACTGTATTTGTGGAGCTTTGGTATTTGGTCCTGTCCATGGCCCACCTAATATCGTGCCCAGCCGACCCTACACTTGTTCATGGCAGGATCTTAGGAATGCCACAAGCAGAACAATAAGTGTGGCCACGTTCTGGGACACAAAAAATCTATAAATTTGCTATCGACGCGCTAAGAAGAACAAGACTACGCAAAGACGCAAAGCCAATAGTCCAATTGAGGATTGAAAAACGAATTTTACCGATATGTATGCTACCTGAGGCTCATGCCACCATGACTGCCAATCGTCAAGTCTCGGTTCATCCGTCAGTAGTACTCTCGGTCAGCGAGTATAATATGTCATATTATGTACAGTGAGCGAGCGAGTTTTAGCTAAGCCGTTATAGTCATAGTCCGGAACATCTAGAACGTTACGGGATGAAGTGCACTCAATATAAAATTGTACCTATTATTATATAAAAAGAAAGAACCATACTTTATAAATAAATACCAGTAAATTAGGAATCAAGACCATCTGATGGTGAACTGATAGGTAGGGTATGGATGCTTACAATACGCGTATTACACTCTCACACAGTATTTGTGAGTTGAGAAGCTTTTATAAGCCTTATTACTCCTTGACAGAACGCCTTAATTCGCATATTTTTATTTGGTTCATTTAGAGCGTGAAAAAGTGTTCAACGGTTGAACCCTTTTTACACGTTGGTGTCAACGGCCAAGTCACTTAGACTTGGCTCAACATAGTCTAGAGATTTCATTACTTTTTAGAGATTAACTACGAGCTCCATCCAGACTTGGCTATTTTTTACAGAATGTTTTGGTGGGTAGTCATCTATACAGATAATAAAATCGTAGGAAAGTCAAAACATGTCAGTACATTGAATATTTATTAAAAAGGATACTTGGGGCGTGATCTACAATAGATATCGAAGCCAAAAATATAGCTTTTAGAATTTCTGTCTGTGTGTCTGTTTGTCCGTATGTATGTCCGGGCTAAACTGAAAAAGTACTAAATGGATTTACTTAAAATTTTGCATGAATATTACTAAGAGGTCAGGTCAACATATAGGCTACATGTTATCACGCTATCACTTACGGGGGAGGAGCTGTGATAATTTATAAAGCTTAATGCGGGTAAAACCGCGGGGCACAGCTAGTATACAATATTAAAGTATTTAAATTTTGGGACTAGTCCGTGTGGGCGGACTGGGCGGTCTATTTTACCACATAAAATAAAAAAAATGTTTTAATAAATAACGCGTTACTTAGCTACTACGAGTATTTTTAAATTTAATACCTACTATTATATTAAAAACTGAAGACACTAAACTACAAACGCAAAATGCTCTCATCCAGTAGCTTAACTCAAGCGACAAACCTGAGGATAGCTTTAGTCAGCTTTATATAATAAAATCGTAGGAAAGTCAAAACTGTACATTGCATATTTTTTGAAAAGGTTACTTTTAAAATTTTCGTTATATTATCTGTTTGTCTGTATGTATGTCCGGGCTAAACTCAAAAGGTACTGCATGGATTTACTTCAAATTTTGCATGAATGACTAAGAGGTCGGGTCAACATATAGGCTACATACTATCACGCTATCACCAACGTGGGAAGAGCTGTGATAATTTATAATAAATAACGCGGGTAAAACCGCGGGGCACAGCTAGTATAATCATAATTATATAATATAAAGACGGAATTCTAAAAGAGGGTGTGTTCGCTTGCACAAACTACAGTCACATGATCTCAATGATTTACATACAAGCAATTAAAACTTGCAACTGCAAATATGAGATTACTTTTTTAATTGCGCCTATATTTTATCTGTGCCAGCAATATTCTCGCGCTGGGCATCTTTAGCGCTTCCCTACATGCAAATTTATAGAGCTGTACATGTAATGGTTCTGAATGTAGCTCTACTTTCATTTTATTAAATATACAAGAAATTAAATGCTTAAGGGGCCTTTTACAGTCCACTAGCGCCGCCAATCGAAAAAATGTCATAACTCGTAAATAGAATCAAAAATACAAAATGTGGTCTATTATTACTGTAGAAAAGGCAATAACATAATTTTATAACACATTGTCAACACTTGAAATATAGCTGTTTAGCTAAATCGTGCATTTGTAACAAAAAACGGCCGTTTATGTTTTGAATGCACGATTTAGCTAAACAGCTATATTTCAAGTGTTGATAAGGTGTTATACAATTACGTTATTGCCTTTTCCATAGTAATAATAGAACATATTTTGTATTTTTGATTCTATTTACGAGTTATGACATTTTTTCGATTGGCGGCGCTAGTGGACTGTAATAGGCCTCTTAACAATTCTTACTTAGTCCACTAAGTTCTGGCTGACTATTTAATAACAATGTCGTAAATTTTACGTCGCAGAAAAAACTTAAAAAATATATTAATATTATATACTAGTGCCCCGCTGTTTCAATCGCGTTAAATTGTATAAATTATAGCCTATATATTTGGATATATAGACTATATTACTACAAAGTTACATCATAATCCGTATCGTAGTTTTTGTATACGTCTATACATCCATAATTTACAACTTACGCATTTATAATTTATTAGTACGAATTACGATTAACGAAATATTAGTATGTACATTATTTTTATTACTTTAGCGTTTAGGCAGATATCACTCTAATGCCAAGTGTTGTTCAAGCCACTTAGTAGGACTCCGACATTCCCATGGGGGCGTCCATACAAAATGGTACTGGGCAAACTCAGACCATGGGTGAGGAACCCATGGTCTGAGTTTGCCCAGTTTGCCCATTGACGGAGACCTTGGAGCCTGAATTTGTGGGAAGATTCATTGATTATCATGATACCTGGAAGTCAGTGGTCTGCTTTTGTGAGGCGGTGATGCTGCAGAAGGAGGCCGCCGTGAGGGATCGGGAGAGGGCTGATCCTGCTCGTAGGGGCATAAGGCGCTGGAGAAATTAAGGCGCTCGAAACCGGTTATGGCTGCTAAATCCAATGCGAGAGAGTCGAAGCGGCCCATGATAGGTGGCATACAAGCTGCCAGTGAGGCGTTGCTTCTGGGATCACGGGCGGTTGGAGTGAGGACTCTGGCCGTCCATGCAAAAGGTGGTCATTGGAAGAGGCAACTTGTGGTAGCTGCAGGTTGCCGACGCACAAAGAGTGCATCGGGGGACCAACATCTTTGCCCCTCGGGGAGAGCTTCCTTAAGATGCATAGGTGAAATGATGGTGGTTCCGGATGAAGATCGTCTCGAGTTCCCGGAGCCATCACCCACAGCACCGAGAGGCTAGGCTACCGTGGTGGTTTTAGTGGGTAACCCACGGGGATTCCCACATACCCCGTAGTCCGACATTGCTTAACGACTCTTTTGTAGCAACTACAAAAAATTCACGATTAATTTTAATAGAGCAACATGTCTTTCAGTTTCCACCACACGCCTCTTCAGGCTAAGCCAGGTTGAATATATTAGTGGGAACCTCCCCTCCCACTTCCCCACGTCTAGGTCGTGCACTATGCATACATACGTCTTGACGTGCACACTTTAAGGGCTCGTTCGAGCTCCAATACCTGTAGTGATGTGACACTCATATTATTTATTTAACATACATACATATATAGATTCCCAGAGGGGTAGGCAAAGACAACGGATTTCCATTTTTCACGATCTATGCACACCTCTTTTGCCGTAGCCTAGTTGGTAGTGCTCCTGCCTACGAAGCTGGTGGTCCTGGGTTCGAATCCCGGTAAGTGCAAATATTTGTGTGATGAGCACGAATATTTGTTTCTGAGTCATGGATGTTTTCTATGTATATATGTATTTATTTATCTATATAAGTATGTATATCGCCTGGTACCCATAGCACAAGCTTTAATTAGTTTGGGGCTAGGATGATCTGTGTGATATTGTCCCTATATATATATTGGTAATATTGTATTGTATAATTGTATACATAAACATTTCAGTCTTATATACTGCTAGTTTCTATTCATTATTTTGACTACTGTATAGGGCATATATCTGAATCGAGGCAGAGAATTTGTGGAACACTTTTGTTTTTGCAATGTATAAAATAGCTATTATTAAATATTACTTAAAGTGGGTAAAAAAATTAAATTTAATCCACCGTACTGAGTAATCAGTAATATTAATTGTTTCGCATTCTTTCTAAATTAATTCAAATTTATTAAGGCCCAAATTTCATTGCGCAACCATCTTGCCTGCACGTTTGGTTGTTTTACGGTAAAATAAAATACACGAAGAAACAAATAATAATACACATAATAAACTATTGTCTTTTGTAATGGGATGCAACAAACGTGATTTATTGCCGTTTTTTTCGTTATTTCTCAAGAACGAAAGTCTTCAAGAACCCTTCGTGCGCGTATCCGACATGCTCTTGGCAAATTTCTTACTAAATATTTTTATAACAATAAAGAAGTTATGCCTATTTCGATTGGTGATTAATAAACTAAAACTTGCTCAGAATATTATAGAATATAACTTACACAAAATTACCGAATGTTATCGCTTTAATATTTTTTTTAATCCTCTGAAAATATTTGATATTGGCTTAATTAAAATTTTATTTTACTTTATTTTTCTCATGTTTTGTTATTTTATTTATGAATCCTTCTGTAATATATTAGATCAAATGAAAGTTACTGGAATAAATAAATATGAAAAAGAATAATTTTACAATTGTATTACATCTAAAGTCATTAAGTCCGCCTTTGTACAGTTTGTGTACAAAAGTTTAAATAAATAAAATTTCTAAAAGAGGAAGTGAGATGGTTACTCGGTGAAGTCTGGGCCTTAAATCCAATGGAGTAATTAAAGCACAAGCATGTCTAGAACATTGATGTGAACGGAATACAAATGCTTTAACATTTAAAGTGCTAAACGATAACTAGTTAATGAGAGGAATTTCCAAGAGGTTGCGCTATAAAAGTCTTCAAGTCTAGTGCCAAGATTGTCTCGCTCTATTCATATACGTGTGAAAAAGAAAACTATCTACTAAATTTGATAAAAGGAAAGTTACGCATTCTCTTATTTGTTACTCCAAACGTGAACCGAGTTGCATATATTTTTCATTCATTAAACGATATGGAACTAATTGGCTAGGTATATCTGTTCTTGTCATTTGATTGCAGAAAAATATTGAAGATTCATGTTGCCACATTTGTTTTACATTTCTTTTTTAGTAATTTAAAAATTGATTTTATTTTTGAAGGTAGCTTTGGTAGAGGTTACATATAACATCAGGTTTATTCACAAAAATGAAACGTTTCGGCATAATTCTCCCAGATATGTATATTAATCTATTCTTAAAATCTAGGGGGAAAGACTATATCTGAATAAGAAAATGGCAGATAGATTTTGGTTTTAGCGTTATCTCACTTTATAGGCAGGCTGAGAATTGACTCCACACTATACAATATCATTAATATTTCGTGGTCCTGATTGTGATTAAATTCGCAAAACCTCATCGGGGAAGTGGAGTATAAATATTGCTTTTTATATTGCTTTCTCTATAACGTGGTCCTAACCCCATTTTTATTATCTTCAGGATTACAATGAAGGCTTCAATATTAATTTCATTATATCTATAATTAGGTTATTTTTTAAATTAAAATTTTATCCACACGATAGTACACTTACAACTACCGCCTTTTTCATCTCACTTTTTCTCGTCCATCCAACGGTTGTGTGGAAGAGATCGCTACAAAGTGATAAGACCGCCGATTGTACTTTTTATCTGGTGCAATAAAGTGTACTCTATCTATCTAAAAGTCTGCATAATCTTTTTTATTCATAATATATTTTGCATGACAATTATATTCAGCAAGATGGTAAAGTAACCAGAATTGTGTTGATTTAATCAAAACTTAACTGCTTAAAATATGTTTTGTGGAAATACTAGGTGTCCCAACAGATTTTGTACTGCCATAAACATGGAAAAAGAACCTGTTTTAATCGTTAATTTAAACCATTCCGGGACTCATTGAAATATACATATTATTCATTAAAATAAGGTTAAAATCTTAAAATTCTATTGTAGCTCTATCTATCTATGAACGGCCGTTTCCAAGCGTGTGTTTTATAAGAAACTTTATGACGGGCCGTTTGGCGTGGTTAGTGAATACCTACTTGCTTTTCACACCGGGTTGCGGGTTCGATTCCCACGTAGGAAAGATATTTATTTGTATTAACGTGTGTAGGTGTATGAATTTACAAAAGAGGAGTAGTTAGTATCCTACTAATCCTATATAATCTATGGAAGTTTGTTACTTTTTCATGCAAAAACTACCGAACGAATTTTGATGAAACTTTGTAGTAGGTAGGTATATAGTTTTTACATATTATATCCGAATAACACAAACGTAAAATCGAGGGCCACATTTATTACGTAATATAATATCTGTTATATGGTTTCCATAGTTCTGGTTAATTTGGGATCAGATGGTTGTGTGTGGCTAATTTCCCAGGATATTATTGTTCCTTTTAATTTTATTATTATTATATTATTATTCCTTAACTCCGGATGTGCTCCGGTCACCGTAGCCTAGTTGCTAGTGCTCCTGCCTACGAAGCTGGTGGTCCTGGGTTCAAATCCCGGTAAGTGCAAATATTTGTGTGATGAGCATGAATATTTGTTTCTGAGTCTTGGATGTTTTCTATGTATTTAAGTATTTATCTATCTATATAAGTATGTATATCGTCCCCTGGTACCCATAGTACAAGCTTTGCTTAGTTTGGGGCTAGGATGATCTGTGTGATATTGTCCCTAGATATTATATTATTTCTGGTCCAGTATGACATAGCAATCTTTAAGTGAGCCTATCCCTTCCTAATGTTTCAACCCCACTTGCTGGTTTCCCTTGCACCGCCGCAAAGCAAATCAATCTATTCTAGACCAGTATTAAGTCATATGGACCAATTAATAGGATTTGCTTATATCAAACACATCTATAGCAATGTAGCATAGGACATCGCTGGTGGAGAAGCACTCTAAAGTCGAAGTACAATCCCCAAATGGGTCCCCCCAAAAGGCCCCGCAAAAGGGCATCCTGCTTTGGCGCGGGTACTCAGTAAGTTGTTTCAAAATAATGACGATTCTACATAAAAGTAAAATATATAAGGAATAAATGAATTTGGAATCTAATTTTATTTTACTTATGCTCTATTGTCCGGTGGAGAAGTGAAAGCCTCCGTTGACAAGAATCAGCCGTTGTCCTCATATCAGCCGAAAAACGCCCACAGCAAGATCTCCACAATTGCCGGTCTTACGCTACCGCATCCAGCGGCTTCCAGTGACCCTCATAAGATCATCGGTCCAACTTGTAGGGGGCCTGCCCGCACTGCGTCTTTCGATTCGTGGTCGCCACTCGAGAACCTTTTTGCTCCAGCGGCCGTCGGTTCTTCGAGCTATGTGTCCTGCCCACTGCTATTTCAGCTTGACAATTCTTCGGGCTATGTCGGTTACTTTATCAGCACTGTAATCACACTAATATTATAAAGCCGAAATTTTTTGAGAGTGTGTATGTTTGTTACCTCTTTTCGTCCAAACGGCTAGAGCAATTATAATAAAATTTGGTATGGAGTTAGCTGTCACCCTGGATTAACTTATGGACTATAATTTATAGAGTTTAACGCGGGTAAAACCGCGGAGCCCGGCTAGTACAAAATAATAAAGACTGTTGTCACTATTCGATGTATTCCTTGCCAGGACTTCATTAAGTACGTTTTAACACGCAACCAATGAGGAAGAAACAAAAATGTCTCATAAATTAATACTTATTATGATTACTTCGGCCTTCAAATACGAACTGTAAATTGCGGACATTGCGGTAGCCAGGTAAAGCCCTAATTTGGTTCGGTGGCTTTAATAATTCATAAGGTAAACCGTTCGGGTTCCGTACTTTAGTATTTACATTTTTATTCGTGAAAAGTGGATGCTGTAATGGAATGACAGTTTTATACGAATTATTTTGCACCAAAATAAGATTGTTGAGGCGTTAACATGCAAATCGGCTCGCTTTGGCAACCTGAAAATATAAGGGCGATTAGTTACTGTTGATAAACGTATTTAATGTTCTTTTTATTCAATAAGGTATCAAATATAGTACGTGATATGTATAACCATCTAGTCTAGAGACATATAAGTAATTTAATATTAATCTAAACTTCTACATCATCATCATATCAGCCGAAAGATGCCCACTGCTGGACAAAAGCCTGCCCACAAAGATCTCCGCAATTGCCGGTCTTGCGCTATCGGTATCCAGCGACTTCCAGTAACCCCAAAAGATCATAGGTCCATCTTTTAGGGGACCTCCCCACGTTGCGTCTTCCGGTCGTTTCGAGGTTGCCACTCGAGAACTTCTACATAAACATAATTAATTCTAAGAGTCAGTCCACCGAATTTCCTTAGTTATATTTCTTATGTGTTCTTTATAATTCTATTATTTCTATCACTTATCTCTAAATTCACTAATCACGACCCTAGTTCATAGGGTTATGTTCTCTTTAATCGTCTCATGATGTTGAAGCCTATGTTCATGAGCTGTAGTGTATTTACGATATCTCGTAACACTTTGTGCTGGAATCTTTGGATGATACTAATGTTACTGTTTAACAGACGGCGAAGAATATCACCCCCCCATCTCATCAAGTGGGGGGCGTACAAGTCGTCCCGAAGAGATATTTACCAGAGAACGGGCTGCAGCGCCTCTCTTTGTACTATAACTGAAAGTCATACTACGATCGCCAATCCGTCAGCAAAGCGTGACGATTACGGCATATACCTCCTTTTTAGGCAGGCGGAATGCCTACGCATGCCACCCGCAAAAAGTGTCTACGGGTGGGTATGTCGGACTCACACCGACTAAACCTACCAGCCGTGGTCTTCTCTTGGCGCCTTATGGGGGGAGCCCCGGGAACGCGGGTATGCTGCTCCGGTGCCCCGCTTTTTGCGCCATGTCCCAGTGGTCGGGACACGTACCCTGGGAGGGCTCAGAATTGCCCTCCGAGGATCGACTCCTGCCAGTACGGCACAGCGACTGCGCCACAAACAGTACGCTGTCTTCACGGAGCTGCTTGCACGTGGCGGCAATAGAGGACACTTTTCTGACTGCCGCCGCAGCCCCGAGGGGGAGTTGGGCTACCGGCTTCCGCCGCCGCCCCGACGCCTCCTCCATCTGCGAGCAGGATCAGCTCTCTCTCGCTCCCGCTCGGTGGCCTCCTTTTGGAGCATGACTGCCTCACGGCATGTACCTCCTAATGGGGAACGCAATTTCACTGTGAAGATCTTTAGGGGAGGCTTTTATCCAGTAGTGGGCTGACACAATGAGGCCGAATTTTATGGCAAATACTCTCAATGGTAATCAATCAAATGAATAACAACGAAATCCGCAGGCGAACCAAAGTACCCACCCGACATAGCCCAAATAATTGCCAAACTGAAGTGTCAGTGGGCAGGCCACATAGCTCGTAGAACCGACGGCCGATGGGGCAGAAAGGTTCTCGAGTGGCAACCACGAACCGCGGAGCGTGGGCAGGCCCCCTACAAGGTGGACTGACGATCTTGCAAGGGCGCGGAAAGCCGCTGGATGCACAGGACCGGCTATTGTGAAGATCTTTGGGGGAGGCCTTTGTCCAGCTGTGGACTTCTTTCGGCTGATATGATGATGATAATGATGAAAGTGTAAAATTATATCCTTCACACGGTGAGAATCTCCATTGTATAAATACACTTTTGTAAGAATGCAATAGAAGTGTAGATAATCTGTTCTGGCAGTTCTTATATTAAAGTAAAAATATAGTTTCAAAGAAATAGTTACAAAATTGAAAGTTTGTTTGGCAGTTTGACAGTTTGAATGAAAGAAATAGCTAAAGCTTGGTAAACTCAATAAATAAAACACTCACATGTTATTTATTTGGGATTATTTGTGAGTACGTGATTTGTTTTTATTATTTACTTTTGCTATGTTACTCACAATACATAAATAATGCTTACTTATAGGATAATGACTGTTTTAAATTGACTGTTCGTGCGGTTAGTAACCTGACTGCTGCCAGAGGTCATAGGTTCAATCCCACCCCTGAACCAGTCTTTGTATGATGAGCAACATTATTTGTTCTGTGTCTAGGTCTAATTTTACTACAATATGTATGTATATAGAAACGGTTGATAGTGCTCCTGCCTACGAAGCTGGTGGTCCTGGGTTCGAATCCCGGTAAGTGTAAATATTTGTGTGATGAGCACGAATATTTGTTTCTGAGTCATGGATGTTTCCTATGTATATAAGTATATATCTATCTATATAAGTATGTATATCGTCGCCTGGTACCCATAGTACAAGCTTTGCTTAGTTTGGGGCTAGGATGATCTGTGTGACATTGTCCCTAGATATTATTATTATGTTTATAAATATATAAGTATGTTTATCAGTTGTCTGGTTGCCATAGTATAGATTCTGCCTAGTTTAGGAACAGATGGCCAAGCCATTCACAATGGCTTGAGTGTAATTTTGCATTTCATCCTCACTAAAATGTAGTAAAAGTTTTCATAATAATGTGGATCGTGTGTAGGGTCCAGGGTAAACATTCAATTCAATATGGTTACCGGATAGATACTGATGCGGTCTACTACCTAGAGGTCACGAGTCAGGTCGCTATAGCTGAAACAAATAGATTTAATTCATGGGACACCAATATCCAAGGGCGATGTCCTTCTATAGTCGAGCTGATCATAGAGCAAAAACTACTCTCTAATTAATATTCAGCTCAGACGCTCATCTTTATCTCTCCGTATGTTTTCACGAAGAGAACAGAACAGTAAACAAAATAATCATAGGGAGCTTGCCTAGAACGAGTTAACCAAATTGTATTGTTGTTTGCCCAAGGTTCAAAGCGCAATGAGTAAATAGGGTTCACTAAGTGGTGTAGAGATGCTTTTCAATAATATGATGTAATGAATGAATAATATGATGTAGATTATATAAATAAAGGAAAAATAAGTTAAAAGAAAACTTATTTTTCCTTTATTTATATAATCTTAAATAAGTCTTATTCCAGTTTCAAAGGCTTTTATTATACAAAAATTCAAATCCTAATGCGAGTTTCAAAGCTACGTGTACAAACTTCTAACAAAACAACTCTATTCAAGAAACAATGGATATAATTTTTATGATACAAAACTTTGGCTTGGAATGTTTTAAGTAAAATATTGTGTTTTCTTTAGTACTGACATAAAATTTAAAGTACCGATGTCTTAAATATTGAGTAAAGTAGATTATTCGGTAAAAGCTTTTTTAATAATACATTTCAATCAGCTTAGATACTTTTAATAATTACGGTAACAAATCTTGGAAGGCGTATAATACTACTAAATATTCCTGTTTTTATTGTGTTACTGTTTCGCTGGACCTCTTTCCGGTCGTGTCGTTAGTCGTCCCACCGGATTATGAGAGTGATGGAAAAGAAAGTGCCCCCGTGCACATACTTGTGCATTCTAGTATGTCCCGGGCTGACCATAAGTAACATACAAACAATGTTAAATGTTCCGTTGTTTCTGCCTACCCATCTGGGAAACAGGCGTGAGTCTATGTATGTATGTAAACAATGTTCAAATAACTAGTGTCAGAGTTTTTATAGACACCATTAGGCTTTTGACAAGGCTTAACGACTGTTGACTAATGGCTACAATCGCGACGGACAGCTTAACGTGCCCGCCGAAGCACGGAGGCGCTCAGGTCTTAAACCACTTTGGTGGTCACCCATCGATGGACTGACCGCGAGCCTAGTTGCTTAACCTCACCAATTCTTTAAGTACCGGTGCGAGCATGCGACTACGAGCGCCTCAAATTTCATTATATTAATAATAATAATACTGACCACTGTGTTATCCATCCCTTAGTATCTCCCAAATATTCAAGATTAAATTCCTCAAATATCTTTTTTCCCAACTGAATTGTTAAGTAGATAAGAAGCATTTCTTGCTCCAAATATGTGTAGGACTTACCTTTATACTCAAGCAAAATATTCAAGCCGTAAATCTTATACACGCTTTTGTGAAAACTTCAGGTTTTTGTTGAAGATAATCTTAGGTAAAAACGCAACAGATTTAGATTTCGTTTTTACTAACATTGTTATCAGAAGATGTACTCGTATAGAGTGTATTGGGAATACGAGTCATAATTATTCTACTGCCTCGTTGGTCTAGCAATAGTATGTTCAACTGCAGAAAAAAAGTACTTGATTCAAACCCCGGGTTAGGCCTAAAAATTGTCCGAAGTCTATGAGTTCGCAGTACTATAATCCCCTACCTCGGAGAACACGTAAAACCATCAGTCCTGTACCTGACCACTTTCCAGTCGTGTCGCTAGTCGCCTCATCGGATCATGGGAGTGATGGAATGGAAAGTGCCTCTGACTTGCGCATATACTTATGCAGTATAATATGTCGTGCGCTGATACCTAGTCTTATTTTTTTCTCTTAAAAAGTCAACGCCCGCACTAGAGAATCTAAACTCTGTGTCGCGGGGTATTTTACAAAAACAGCTACGTTCGCGGTAGGTACTTGCTTAGATTTAAGAATCAACATTTAAATCTGACATGTACATTATATTAAATGTCAGATTTAAATGTCGATTCTTAAATCTAAGGAAGTACCTTCCGCGAACGTAGCTGTTTTTATTCAAGCAGTGTATTCACTGTCGTAGTAAAGTATAAACTTCCAGTGCTCTTTAAGACCTGCGTAAGACACTGTGAAAGAAGCGTCGACTTACAAGGCACTTAAATAGAATTTTCACACATGTTGGCGGCGGCCAGTGTCATGGGAGACTGGCCGCAGCAGCTAAGACAGTCGTTTGTGTAAGTTAAGTTCGTGTCGCGGGTTCGACTCCCGTGCTGGACAACTATTTGTGTGGCCCATAAATGGTTTTTCTGAGTCTGGTTGTAATTTGTATCCGTCTATTATATGTTTGTAAACTGTAAAAAGTCTAATCGTGAAGACTTATAGTAAAATATACACGAGAAAAATATGCCTGCTTCAACAAATGCTTCATTTAATAATTACTGAAACATTGCTCTTTTGATAATGCCAAAATGAAATAAACTAAATACATTACTTAATAAACTGAATACATTATCTATACAAATGTAATTCAATATAATGTTTAACAATATTTGCCTCGTAATAAACATTTATTCAATACTAGGTTTTTGCCTCGTTATAATTTGGGGAAATTATGAATGTTTTGTTTAACAAACATACATGCTATACTTTTGTGTTATGTTGGCGAGTTGCTTTTTACTTGTCTTTTAAAACTTTAGAGATTGCTTACTACCAGAATTTATTAAGACATGTGACCCTTAAGGATTTTGTGGCGTTTCTAAATACTATGGTGACTGCCTCCGAGGCACTCAGGTCTTGTAACTTGAAAGTAGACTGAAGACCAGTAGAATCTAATCTTAGTTTACGCAGAGGTTATTCAGTGCAAGAACCGAACTAGCTACTTGCCGAGCGTTTTGAACCGGCCGAACAGCTAACACTGCTCAGATAAAGAGACCACATTTACTTGGTTTTTGGAACGAAATTCCTTATCGCGCGTTGTGAAAGGGGGCTAGACGGAAAAAATTCCTACGAAAAGTTGTCACGACACTTTTTGCAGCTGTGCGGCGTGCGTTTATCTGTCTGTCTCTCTCTCTTATAGAAAGGAAGCCAGATATTTTCATTTCTTTTTCGTATTGAACAGTGTGGTGTCGCGACGATTATTTTTGTTGAGTGTATACAGGTTTTTTGTACATAATAAATAATAAGAAATAACTTCGTTCTAACCGGATGTCCCTTGACACCTCTCAAGTTTTTTAATAAAAGACTGCAGAAAGATTATTCAGTGTAAGTATCAAACCACCTACTTGCCGAGCGTTTTGATCCGGACGGACAGATTACACTGCTCACATACAGGGATCACATGTAGTTGGTTTTTTGTTATTTTTAATAAAGGTCAGAAAGCGCTAGTGATGCTCCAGGATAATCAAAATCAAAAAGGTTTTTAGTCACGTAGACTTTAAAAACTTTTTTTGTTTGCATGCATTTTCTCTAATTACCCTGTTTTATATTTTGTATTAGTCTAAGTTATAAAATTGTATACGCTGTGCCAATATGAAAAAGCATGTAAGTACTTTAAAGTTCTATTGTATTTTCTCTGCAAGTGATTTTTGTAATCTTTTGAGAAAATAAATGTCTTATACCTAAAAAAAGCGCTTGTAAATAGTCAGAACATATTTGTAGTAATATAGTTGTATACATTATTATTTCTAGCAACATAGATATTTAGGTACACATTGTATGAAAACATTTATAAAATTTATTTAAGTTATACTTCTTTTGGCGCGATGGAGAAAAATGATGAGAGTGAATTTTTACGATGCGCGCGCACACCGACACCAAAAAATTTAACAGCATGAAGTTAGTTCTAGGTGGTATGCTAATTGATAACTATGTTCAAGTTGTATATTAAGAAGTATAACTTCTAACGCGTGTACATAAGTACACACAAGTTCTTTTTTTATTATAGCAATGATATTTAGCTAGCTCGTATCAAGTTATAGACAAGAGATTATGTTTAATTATCCAGTTTAAGTCTAAATTTTTACTACATATTGTCAATGGTTCTGTCTATATTAAGGTATTATTATTATGACGGACCTTGTGTGAATAACGACGGTCGCGCTTTAATGCTACCACCGAATCCAATGCGCCTGAGAAGACCAAGCGAACTGAGAAGACCCAGCGAAACAAACTCAGTGGGTACATCTGCTACCGGTTTCAACACGACCCAGTTGAGACGGTCCGGCGAAACATACGGGCATACATACATCAAGCGGGCATGAACACGGGATTTGGTCCAATTAGAGTAATTATTTAGTAGGCAAACACAATATATGCTCGATCGGTTGTCTGAATGCTTATTAATGCATGAACACCTTTTACAGACATGTCGACTATACGTATATTTGGTAAATTATATATGTAACAAAAACTTAAAAATAAAAAAAATTACGCGTTTGATTGCATGTGTGGCGCCGCGGTTAAAAAAGTCGCCTCACCACTTCTTATCCCGGGTTCAGAGGACATTTTTGTGACCCACAAATAGTTGTTTGAGTCGGCATGTAGGTACTTTGGGACGGTCAATGATATGTTTGTAAAGTACCCCAAGACACTGGGATTAATATCCCTAGTGCAGGAGTAGTTTTTAAAAGATATTAATAGAATTTACATCAACAATATAATAAACTGGGTAGTATGGTTTTATAAATTGCTTAAATCAACACATTTTATTGATATAACGATGGTAAAAATAGGTGTTTCTGCAAAGCAAAATATTCCTTGTTTTGTCGTGTTATTTACGCGTTTTAATTTATACGCCCCATACAAAACTACCTGAAAGCATGAACGTATTATGAAAGGCACACAAAACTCTTTTCTTACATAACATTTTCATTTCATTGCCGTCTCTGTATCTTCTTTTTTTAAAAGCATTCTATTTTCGTGCGAACAACTTTCGATGTATGCTTCGTTTGAATACTTATTGTTCCACATTTCTGTATTCATTCCAACTTATCGTGTTACATAGCCGTTACTGAAATAAAATTATTATATTTTCTGTACATTTACGGGAGTTTACAATGCTTCGGGAATAGATACAATGCTTCGTTTGTCTGTTTCGCATTATGTAAGAGCAATGTTTGTGGTCGCAGCCAAAAGAGAAATTGCTCGTGAAAATTTCGTTAGGTACCGGTATTCCGGTCTGGCGGTGCTATAGTGATTGCTTTTTGTGTTTATTGTGTATCATACACATCTGAGCGAATGATTTGTTATTCACTGAAGGTTAACATTGTATTCGATAAACAATGAAATAATTTGAGATTTCGCTTGTGGACTATATTTAAAAATAAACATGTAGGACGTTTTCTTTTCAGTGTGTTCAATAAAGAATATCTATGTGAACGTAACAAAGCTTAATATAAATATTAATCATGTGCACCTGGGGCACTAGTGGCTAAGTCGCCGAATGTCGATTTCTTAAATGGTGTTCAAATAAATATAGGTTAAAAATGACTTAATCAATCTTTAAATCGGTTTCAACGTTGCCAATCGATTCCGGACCGTTTATGACGTCACATGTGCTCATAGGAGCCGATTTAACGATTGATTAAGTCATTTTTAACCTTTATTTATTTGAATGCCATTAAAGAAATCGATGTGCGGCGACTTAGCCGGTAGAGCCCCTGGTCAAATTTCAGCCACGGCATCCAGTTTCAAATGAGACTAGCCATCTGCGCATACATATCATAGTGCACAAGTGTGTGCGCAAACACATGGGGACTTTCTATTCCATCACTCTCATGATACGATAGGATGACTAACAACAAGACCGGAAAGAGCTAGGTCAGGTACAGGATCGACAGCTTTACATGCTTGCACTTTTAGTAAATATCCGGGGTTTGAACTCAGGACCTCTTTATCGGCGCTTAAATACTAATGAAATGCTTACTGTTGAACTCTTATAAATATCCGAAATGGTATATGACATGTATCATTCATTCAATGACTTCATAACAAAGTAATCGTTCTTTTGTTCCGTTTTGTAATAAAATTGAATGTCGATTGTTATTTTGTTCATTTGGATTAAACGTATTAATCTTTTATTGAGTTTTGATTGTCAATTAACAGAAAACTCACTGTACAAAAAGCTTTTTTATTTCATTAGTAAACTTCTGTTTGCAAAATCTCTTTTGATTGTAAACCTGGAATGATAATTTCCTTACATACTTTTTATTGGAATCGGAGAAATTTTATCAAATGAGTCGATTGTTTTTTTTATCATTTCTTTTACAACTGATGAAGCTTTCAGTGGAATATCGGATAATAGAGACGACCGAGGAGTTATGTCATCTTTATGCAGCATTTTGATAAAGTGTTGTGTAACACCTAGCCGGCCGGAAATTAATGGTGTAGAGTGTGCAGCCTATGTTGGTAGACCTCTGCTTCGCTTTAAAGACTGCACCAAGCGTGATATGGCCGCTTTTAAATTTGACCACTGTAGCTGGGAAAAGCTCGCTGAAAATAGATTTGAATGGCGCAAACGTGTAGTGGAGGGTCGTCAGATCTGTGACGAAGCCTGGTTCGGAGTACATGCTGATAAGAGACAGAAGCGATATGAAAGCGGCTTGGCACCTACCACCGCAAACTTCTCTTGTCAGGCCTGCGGGAGGCTATGTCGCTCTCGCGTCGGTCTGTTTAGCCACCAAAAAAAATGTCTGTCAGGCAATTCGCCGTAAATCATCTGTAACAGACGCGAAGGCCATGTATGTATTCCTTGTACTTTTCGTTTACTCAAACATTTTGAAGTAAGGCCATAAATGAGGTAACCCTCAGCGGAGACATCCGCTTTGTAACCTCAGATAAGATCAGACCTTTTACTGACGTGGAGATCAATGAGTTTGTCGGTGTTAAGGGATGTTTAATGCTATAACTGATGAATTAATGAATGATAATGATACGACATGATTATATCCTGGGGCATTATTTACACACGGCCATCTGATCCCAAACTAACCAGAGCTTAAATTATAGAAACCAGATAACGTAAATACTACATATACTTCTTTTCTTTTGTAAACACATACTTATATAGATAATTACAACCAGGACTCAGAACAAACAGACATGTTCATGCACACAAATACCTGTCCTGGGTGGGAATCGAATCCACAACCTCCGGCATGAAAAACAAGCATTTGCCAACCACACCCCGAATTAAACATTAATTTGCTAAAATATAGGTACCCTGTACCTTTATTTTACCAAATAAATGTTGGGTACATTATATACTTATCTAACTAATATTTGACATAGATATGTCATGCAAAAAATTTATACAAAGTGAACTACACTATAAATAATAATAAAAAACGGCCAAGTGCGAGTCGGACACGTCTTCAGTTCTATGTATGGGTACCCCTCAAAAACATTATTCTTTTCTATTTTTGTGTGAAAATCTTAATGCGGTTCACCGAATACATCTACTTACCAAGTTTCAACAGTACAGCTCTTATAATTTCGGAAAAAAGTAGCTGTGACATACGGATGGACAGACAGACAGACATGACAAATCGATAAGGGTTCCGTTTTTTGCCATTTGGCTACGGAACCCTAAAAAATGTCAAACACAAAAAGACGTTTACGAATTACGTTGGTAAATGAAGACACGGGCAAGGCATATTTTACTGCGCGCAATCGGTAGGCGGTGAGGTTGACTGAGAGCAAATGGGGTGCAATTAGTCAGGATATGCAGATGCTTGCTGTAGTTTAACATTCAATCAAGAGTCACAACTAGAGACCAGCTAATTGTAGTTAACCGTTGCCTGTAAGAGGTCGCACCTAGCAATAAGGCAGCCATTTGTAAAATATTTTAGACATATTGTATTTTATGCTATTATTATGGTGTATACTCTCCGATGTAAAATAGATTTTTATAACAATTGGTAGTATTTTTTGTTTTAAAGAAAAGTCCCGCACTAGGGCTTTTACGGATTCAAAACTTAATTTCTTATAATTAAATACAAAAGAAAGACAACATTATTTATTTTCGCGCAAACATCGTATCGTATCGCAAATATCGTATTAAAACACAGCGTAGGTACAATTTGTGATAAACTTATTAACGACTTCTTAAAACCGTACTAACAAATATTATAAGAATATTCCTAGTGCGCCGCATCGGAACAAAAATAGGATGCTGTTTGGGTACCGTGGCATTGCATAAAGCAGCACCAACGGAAAACTGATTTTATAGGTAACATTAATATTAGCTTCATTATCAAAACGTGGCATGCGACTACAGCTTGTCGTGAAGAGAAAGTAATATCACTTACTCTATCTTACTCATACTCCACGAGAAACCACGGTCTCCCCGTTGGTTATTGACATTATGGACACACTGATAAATCGTGTTTTACTAGCACCTTTTTAATAATACTAAGTTTTCTTTTACTCGTGTGGTTTAAATAAAGCACACTCGCTTTTTTCTAACGCCTCGTTGTTCTTTTATTATTAAATGCTTCACGGGATTCAATTGACGGGCCTTTTGGCTTGTTTGGCTGGGTTCGATTCCCACCCAGGACAAATATTTGTGTGCAAATATAAATGTCTGTTTGTCCTGAGTCTATGAGTAATTATCCATATAAGTATGTATCTATAAAAGAAAAGTAGTATATGTAGTATAGCAGTTATCTGGTTTCCATAGTACAAGCTTTGCTTGGTTTTGGATCAGGTGGCCGTGTGTAAATAATATCCCAGTATATTATTATAGCATTATTATTATTAAAGACAGTTAAAGCAATTCCCCGGGACATGCAGTTCAGTGTCATTTTATTGTAGGTAACAGTTGATCCTGGCTTATAACAGATGCAATGTTAGGTAAGAAGAAGGGACTAGACCCGAAGAAAAAACAATAATTTTCATGTAAAACCAGTGATTGTAAAAATATTAAGTACTAGCTGTGCCCCGTGGTTTTACTAGTGTTTAACTATAAATTATAACCTATGTGTTATTCCAAGGAGTCAGCTGTAAAATTTGTTATGGAGTTATCCATAACAAATTTTATTGAAATCGTTCCAGCCGTTTAGAAGTGAATAAGTAACAAACAAACACACTCAAACACTCAGAAACTTTCGCCTTTATAATATTAGTGTGATACTATTGGTACCGTAAAACGGGGTGATTAGAAACAGGAATATAATTTTATTTTAGCATGTATACTGTTCCTGTGGCTATTCACGTCCGGTGTTACTTTTCACCCCATTTTTCTGTATCGGTTCTAACTCTCTGTACACACGGCCACACGTCAAGTTATACATTTCCAGTATACGCTGATCCCGCATTGTATAGGATTTCCATACACTGAGAGGTCAGCTTATAATGGAAATCCATAGCTTGATGTGTAGCCATGTGTACTAGCAATGTCACTTCCCTATCGTATCATAGAACGTAGTAGATTATTTGATTTCAAATAACCTAGCCCAAAGTAACTTTTATCATTCTTTATTTCCCTACTTTTCCTGTTTTCTTTTGATCCCAATATCAGGCAAAAAGGCATAATAACAAGAAAATAAGAGCATTGTAAATCACTAAGTGGTACTCTTTGTCCTTATAATAACACATAAAGTGTGCCCACAATATTCACTGGTCGGTTATAAATCAGGCGTTTCCGCTTATATTTCCTAACTTACCCCAGTACGGTGATATTTTATGGAAGAGTTACCCTTTACTCTAACTTTCTCGGTCAAAGGTTGGTACAGTCGATACCACGTTGGTATTGGGTAAAGTTTCATCTTTACTGTGTCTTTATTACGTAAGTCATAAGGTCGATTTTTGTAGAGCAAGTGTAACCGCTGACGAGATGTCAACGGTACGTTTCATGGAGAGGGTAAATATTTACTGCGATACATTTCGCTTACGAATGTCTCGAATTTTATTTATATTTTTGTTTCAGATTTTTTCAATGACATGAAATTTTGCAAAGTTATGCTGGTGGCGCAACGAGGCCCTTTTTATGTCATATTACCACAATATGAATGGTAGATGTGTTTTTGTTTTTTTTTATATATGTATAAAATAGGATGCCAAACGAGCAATTGTGGAAATTTGGGGTTGCCTTTGTCCAGCTGTGCGCCTCTTTAGGCTGATATGATGATGATGATAATGAAGAGCTCCGAGTTTAAATCTGACACGGTAAGCTGCTGCAGCGAGGTAATTATTTTGCAGTTTACAAACTTCTGTACCTCATTAAACCAACAAGCTCCTTTGTATTTGATGTTGATGATGTAATATTAGATGTACTCTGGACCCATTATTTACACAAATCTCTAATCCCCTTGGTTTAACCATACGAGTTAATATCAATATTGTTTCAATACACCAAAGTTACAGGTACACATCGAAATACTGCTATTGATTAACATGGGAATCCGGTCAAACAACAACAAGGGGCAAGATTATCACTATTTGTAGATTACACACACCTACTCGTCAGTGAGTAGACACGAAATGTGTACGTAGACTCACCATTATTTATTTATAATAGTACAGACGCCAGTACATCAAACTACCCCAATCTGTCAAATTTCTCAAATTGAAAATTTACCTTATCCTTAAGTGATTAAGTTGAAAATCTATAAAATAAATTTGACAGATTGGGTTAGCTGGATGTGCTGGCGTCTGTACAACCACATTGTATATATTACACATAAAAAAATATAATTACACGGTCTTGCATCTGATATGCGTAATGTCAATATGTCACTTAAATTTGCATGCCGTCAAATCGGCTGAACCTATACAATTTTATGTAATACCTTGTAACCATGTTGCTGGCGAATAAATATATTTCATTTCATTTCATTTCATAACAATTAAGGTGTACATAACATTTACCAGCTATAAATTAGAAATATTTTTGACATGCAACTAGACATTAAAATACAAAAACTAAATCTAAAAATTATAACTACGTGGAACATATATGTAACAACATTACATTTTAAATTAATAAATCGTACGTTGTAATTTGTATTATATTAATGATAGATACGCACCGAAACATCCGGAGTGGGCAGGACCCCTACAAGAAGAACCGATGATCTTGGGAGGGTCGTTGGAAACCATTGGTTGCGGGTAGTGACAGACCGGTAATCGTGAAAATATTTGTCGGAGGCCAAATACGAAATAGCCGAAATTCGTCTATAAATGGACTTATTTGAGCTGAGATGATGGTAATGAAGATTAAGTGTATCAAGTCCTAACTAAACCTATCTAAATACTACTAACTAAATACTAATTGTATCAGGTTATCAGTAGTACTAATATACTACTAATAACCTGATACAATTAGTATTTAGTTAGTAGTATTTAGATAGGTTTACCCAAATCTTAGGGCAAAAAAGAGGTATAAGTATTAGGAAAACAATGTCTAATAAAATTGAAACCTTGTGTGTTGCAAGCGTCCATAGGCTCTGGTACCCGCTTACTATCAGGTGGACCGTAAGCTTCTTTGCTGAGTTAGCCTATTACACTGTTAAAATTAAATGCGATTGCAATTGACGCTAAACTCAGTTCAGCGTCCTGTAGCTGAGTTTAGCGTTCATTGATCGCTTAAAAATTTAACGGTGAAATCGGTTCTTAGTTGAATAATAATAACTAATCAACTAGGATATATTATAGTGCAGGGGGTACTGCGTTCTTTATTCCCTCTCTCTCATAATCAAATGAGACGACTATCTGAAACGACCTGTAGAGGTCAGGCGCAAGTCTAACACTTTTCGTGCATTCTGAGTCACGAGCATATACACCCCAAACTTTCATACACACAGCTTTTACTAGATGTTTTTCTTACCAGAAAAATACCTATGACACTTATTGGTCCGATTTAATTATCTGCAGTTGAATCCGCTAGACCCACGAAGCAATTACACAGACATACAAACAATGCATTAAATATTATCAAATCAGGCCAGTTCACAGCGCAGTGCTACGATAACTTCATTTCAGTTTGCAAACTCTCTGTGTATTTACTTAACCGAACCCTGGTCTGTATCCGATACAAACTTGCTAATGCTTTGATTTAGTTAGTCATGGTGAGCGAATAGGGAATATGTAATATGTGTATATATTAACTGGGTTTAAGTCATTAATTTTCACCCTCAATTGGGCCTGCAGAATTGTCTTCTATCTGGCACGGTCCATCTCGACGGTGCCAGATATACATACATATAATATGAGTATTATATGTATCAAGAAATTTCACTGATATTTACGAGGTGCTCTCATCGGTCCATAAGTGATTGGCGAGGTTAAGCAACGAAGCTCGCGGTCAGTCCATAAATGGGCGACTGCCAAAGTGGTTTAATTTCTGAACGCAATTTTTTTTTGTGCTTCAGATTCTTCATCTATTATGAACTTATATATTATTTTATTTATTTAAGCCTCTTTAATTCCTTAGTAATAATTTTACAGGGTATAATTTTTTTTCTATATAATTTTAACTAAGGACCTCTCCACGAGTATAGGCCTCCTCCATCTCACTCAAATTTTTCCTATCTTGGGCTGGTCGCGTCCAGTCGTTGTTTATGAATTTAATAAATTCGTCTTCCCATCTTTCCAGGGGGTGACTTCTTTTTCTTTTTCCGACGGGGCCAGCCCGTGTAGTAATTTTTCTAGTCCATCTCTCTTTATCTTGACTTTCAATGTGACCAGCCCACTGCCATTTCAGTTTCTTGCAGCGGGTTAGCACATCAATAACTTTTGTCCTTTCTCTTATTTCGCTGTGACGTTTTTTCTCTCTCAGTTTCAAGTTAAGAATGCATCTCTCCATGGCTCTAAGGCATTTTTCAAATTTTTCTTTCGTATGCGTATTATAGATCCAGGTTTGTCTTGCATATATGAGAGGCACGGTACAAGACATGCGTTTAGAACTTTTTTTTAATCTTAAAGGAAGATCAGATTTTAGAATTTCTTTGTGGCTACAAAACTTATTCCATGTCATTTCCAAACGTCTCTTTAATTCGTCTCGGTGTCTTGACAACATACCTTGTATATAAATTAATAAATATACATAATAAGGTATATAAAAATGTTAGGTAGCATACAACACTATATATATTTCAAATTATTTCTACTTCTACTTTTGTTGATAGAAGTCATAAACTTTTGCTAACCACTCCTTGCCAAATTCGCGAACACAAACTGAATTTTTAATTAAAGCAAAAATGTTGAACACTTTGCAGAATAAAACGGGCAAAAATATTCAAAACCTGGTCTAAGTTGTTAAAAATTCAGTATGTTTTACAAACTCATTTGGCAAGGAGATGTTAGCGCACCTTTATACATCGGATAACTAAAGCACAGATCTGGCTAGAGAACACTGAATTGCGGTTTAAAGCATCAACAATAACTAAATATGTGTTTTGTCCGCTAGTTATTAACAAATAGTTTACGATTTATGACACTAAAATAATATAATTATGTGATTGCAAGTAAACGTGAAATATTGTTTTCATCACCCCATCTTGGAAAGAGTATTTTTGCTCTTCAATATCTGAGTGGAAAAGTCGTTTTTATCCTCTAGAGGTTAAAGTAAATTTGAATTTAGAACATCATGTGCACTAAGTTTGTGAATGCAAAATATCATTAAACCTATTTACTTCTACCTACATGGTACCGAATTTATCATACAACTTTTTAAATTTATTAAAAACTATGACTCGAAACCTTCATGGTGTACTTTATTTTTAATTTGTTTTGCGTAATATTACTGTTCTATTACACTCAAACTGTAGCAACGTTACTTTAAGTTTTCTTAATTATACCTAAGTATTATTTGTTACTGAAATAAAAGTATTTATAATAAGTTTTTTTTTCGGATTTAGTCATTTCCTCGCTGAGGAGTGATGAAAAGTTACGTGTTGCGTGTGTTAAAAGTTAAGATTTTTCACCTTGTCCTCTTTTGATTTCCACGCCAATGCTCAGGATTCTAATTTTTTAATCACAAGCGTAGCGAGTGATTCAATTTTAGAATCCTTCGCTTGCTCGGTCATCAAAATTGAGCACGCGGTTAAAAAGCTACTTTGCTCTCTTGTATAAGAAAAAAACTATTATTGTACACTATAACTAACAATTAAAATTGAGGTACATAAATTAGTTACAAAGGGCAGTTTTTGCATTTGCTTCCAGACTAGCAAATATGGAGTGGATAGATGAAGGAAAGAGGAAACTGGTTAGATAGATGTAACAAGAGGAATACTAAAATAAGAAATACAAATTACATAAAAGAATTAAAAATAAAGAAAAGGAGATAGCGCGAGAAGACAGAGGCGTCAGTGGTTAATAAATGTAGGAAATCTACGGGAATAAATATTTGTCTTAACTAAAAAATGCGTCCGATGCTAAGGCGGCCAACATTGTAAAAGCTTTGTCCTCTTATTTGTGGAATTACTTTGTAAAGACTGGTACGACCTTTAGGGTCCTACTGTGTATAATAAATAAAAGAGTTGACCGCATATGCTGGTTATATTACCGTTAGTATTAAATAATATTGGACAAAATTAAACAAAATGTACAAAATTGAACAAGCACATAAACATTAGGACATTAAGATCGGTTCATTCCAGCGAGTCCAAAATGAGAATGAATTACTGTTGCTGCTGATGCCATGATGTCGCGTCGTTCCGCTCGAAGTCACTTGACGCAGCGGATGGCGCCCCGCAACCACGCGAGCGTTATGTTGAGAAAGTTCCAAGAACTCGGCATTTTCAGTTTAAGGTTCACTGGAGACCTCAAGCATCTAGAACCTCCATTGTTGATTACCTTTCCAAATATGAATGTATTCCCTAAACACGTCTCAAATAAATTTATTTCATATTTTTCACACAAAATAATATCGATTTGTGGAAAAACATAAAATTGAGTTAATAGAATATTCTCTCTTTTATTTCATTAATAGATTTAACAGAATATTCACTCTATTATTTAATTTCATGGAGTGAAAAGAATATTCACTCTATTATTTTATGTCCACCAACACGTATCAATACTGCTATAAGCTATAAGCTCAATAGGTACTACTATGAGTATAAGCAAGCTATTATATAAATATGATTCCAAATATATAACCAACTTTACATCTTTCTTTAACCTTAATGATTGAACCTTAACCTTAGCGATTCAAAGTTTGCCACTATTTGCCTCGTTTTGTCTCCATCTGGATTCCAGAAGTATCTTAATGGCCTCTTTGTCCCCGTTGTTATTACCTTTTTAAGTTTTGTAGGTATCATTACAAAATACAAACTTCTGTGCAACACCTGCAAACAACTAGCATTAACTTGGAATGTAAACTCATTAATTACTAAAGACCATGACCAGGGGGTGATTAACCATCATACATTTTATTGGGTAATCAAATTTTAAATTTAAGTAATCTACGGAAACCCTTTTAATAATAGTTCTTAGAAGTGCTCAATAATATTGGAGGATACTTCCACCAAAAAGTCGACTGTTTCAGATCGAACGCGTTCGTTCAACTGCTGGGAGATGGCGTAGTAGGTTGCAACGCGGGGTGCGGAGAGATTGAGCGTTGGTTGCTTTTTTGAGGTACCCACGTGGTTCGTTATAATTTGTATTGAAAAGAACGCTGGGCTTTATTGTTCTTTATTTTGGCTGGCCTGTAGGTTTAGGTGTTAGTGACCCTGATGGCTAAGCCAGAGATTGTAGGTCCGATTCCCACCCAGGACAAATTATTGTGTGGTGAGCAGAATTATGTGTTTTGTGTCTGGGTGTAATTTATCTATAATAAGTATTTAGTACATATATATGTAGCTTTATCAGTTGTCTGGTTTTCATAGTACAGTTTGTGCCTAGTTTCAAATCAGATTGCAGCGTATTAGTTGTTCTAAGACATTTAATAGGTATATGTGATTACATTCCCCGGAATTAAGAATAAGGTTTTAACAGCACCGTAGACTTAATTTTAATCTCCATAGCCATTAACAATTAGTCAAGATATTGTATTACTCTTCTTTTTTAATTTAATAAATTATTTATATTATTTTGATGTTTTATTTACTAAACATTTATATTTCTATTACTGAAACCTTTGGAGGCGAACATTGGGCACATGTTTTAATTTTGAATTTTTTTCGTATCTAATTGAAAATTCAGTACGAATGCATTTGGGAATATGAGATATGAGAGGGTAGCATAAGTGGACATCCGAATAAATAGAATACCTACTTTTCTAGCTATGGAAGACTGTAACTGATTTTAATGATTGACAACAGGTAGATTTTTATTTTTCATCCATTCTTCTTCTATTTAAACTTTTTTTACTACTACTAAAATAATAATACTAAAATTTATTAACATAAAATTGACTAAAATAATATATATTCTTATCATTTTAAATTTTCATTGAATTTTTAACTATTGTAATGTGTTATTTACCGTTTAACACTTAATGTGTTTATTTAACGTCCAAATTATTCATATGCCAATCAAACGAGGGGCATGATGTTATTTTACGATTTGAATGTTTCAAGCATATAAAACATTTATGAATTCATACGGACTTGTTTGAAATTCATGGTAACGTGCAGACCAAAGTAATAAAAGAGAACTCGATATCCTTTGCCACGCTTTATACTACCAAATAATTACATTCAAATTCATATTCACAATGTATTTATTCCGTTAAAACGTAACATTTATCGAATTATAAGAGAATTAATTTTATGATCGTCAATTGTTTTACCATGTAGTGTAAGTAGTGCATGACATGTCTGGTACTGAGAAACGTCAGGGAACTTAGCAGGAATCCTTTTTAAAATAAATTGTACGTAAGATAATATATATATATATAGAATAAGGTAGAGGCGCTCATAGCTAGATGCTCCCGCCAGTCCGTAAGTGATCGGCGAGGTTAAGCAACTAGGCTCGCGGTCAGTCCATAGATGGGTGACCACCAAAGTGGTTTAAGGAGCGTCTCCGTGCTTCGGAGGGCACGTTAAGCTGTCGGTCGATTGTAGTCATTAGACAACAGTCGTCAAGTGATGACAGAGGCCTAATGGACGGCTTGAATAACTCTGGCACTAGGGTAACCACTGCCCATACGATAAGTAAGATAAGATAATTTTCATGTCAAATATACTGATTGCACGTCAAATTTACCCGGGTCTTACTGTGATCACACACAGCCATTGAATTATTGACATAAACAATCCACTTTTAATTAAATTGCTGCTAAGATTATATTATTTTGAGATTATATTACTAATAACGTGCTTGCTGTGACCTTTAAAAATGTTGCTAAATGCAGCATTTTTAAAGGTCACGTCAGTCACAAGTCAGTTTGATGGTACTTATTTATGATAGTGGTAATAAAATATGGCAATTATTAGACAGCCAATAATTGCCACATTTTATTACCACTATCATAAATAAGTACCATCAAACTGACTTGTTAATAAATATGACGGCTTTTACGTCAAACGTCAGGTTGACAGGGCTGTCAATGTCAACCTAGCGAAGCGTCATTGTCGATGGTAGTGTGGGCGGCCATCTTGAAGGCACTTTTGAACGAGACGGCGCGCGGCGCCCGCGCACTACCCTTGTGACGAATCGCTGAGAATCTTCGCCATCACGATATTTTAAGATTTAATTTGATTGATTTTATATTGTAGTAATCACTAAACATCTAATTAAATCGTGATTCTTGTGAATTACGTTGATTGTAATTTGAAGTAATTTATTTCTGTTCCGCCCTCACCTACCCATAAAATTATAAGAGACTGAGTTGTGATGAAGAGCCTGCCTCTTCAAATAAAATAACCACTTTGCTCTGCAATCAGTTTCAAAACTTAAGTAACTTAACTTAACCTAACTATATTTTTTATAACACTAAAAGATTTTTTTTAATTTGTATTGCATTGTAGTTTTTTATTTGATAAATTCTACCTCTAAAGTTATCAAAAATCTTTAATAATTCTTTTAAATTCATTTGTTCATAATTCTCTGGTACCCTTGGGAAGCTTTTTAGTGTATATTACGCATAGTAAACAAGGATATGCATAGCCCAATAGTAAACGTAAATGTGTTTGTGAATGAAAATCACCTCGGTTCATTAGTATGCACTATACAGCTAATGATTGCAAAGAGATAGTCCGGTGTATTTCAGGACTTTACAGTTTGTTGAAAACTGGCTGTGTTTGCGTAGTAACTTTGTTGACTGCTTTCAAAAAAAGAGTTGGTTCTCAATTCTTGTAAATATTTTATTTGACAGTAATTAATACTCTTATATAAATTTTGTTCAAATTTTATTATATTTTGTTTTTAAAAATAGAACGATTTTTTTTAACGCTATTAGTTTTGAGAACTTATTCTTATTCGGATTCTTTATTGCCCATCGTAAAGAAACAGTTCAAACAAGTGTATTTGAAAAATATATATTTGAAAAATGTACAAAAGTACAAATAGTAATTCTGTGCAGGGATCGAACCCAATTCATGAGCGCACCGAGAGTTATTACCTTAATTACGACCACAGCGGCCATTTTTTTTTACGTGGTGGAAATGCTCAAATCTCACGTCATATAGAACCAACCCACTAAAACCACCACGGTAGCCAGCTTCACAGTGCTTGTAGCGGAGGCTCTGGGTACTCGTGAACGAACTCGCTACTACCCCCGCTGTACACTGCATCCTCCGCAAGACTCTCACTCGGGGAGGGGAGGGGGTACGAATGCCCCCTCCTCCTCAATACGCACAAGCGTGTTTAGGCAACCTGAGCTACAGCAGGTTACCTCTTCCCGGGACCGCTTATACATGATGAGTGGAGTTCCTCCTCCAAACGCCAGCGGTTCTAGGGATGACAACAGCGGCGAGTCTCAATGGGAATAATAGCTATGTGCGCAAACGCAATTGTTGTTGCTCTTTATATTGCTTCCCTCTCATAATCCGATTGGATAGCTAGCTGAGACTGGAAAGAGTTAAGTTATAGGATGGAGTTTCTTGGCAGAAAAAATCAAATATCGCTATTTTTGGAATTTTTTACAGGAACTTGCAACCACCACCTCTTTACAGGCGCTCATACCTAGACGCCCTCACCGCACCGGTCCGTAACTGATCAGTGAGGTTAAGTAATTAGGCTCATGGGCAGTCCATAGATGGGTGACCGCCAAAGTGGTTTAATTTCTGAGCGTCAACGTGCTTTGGAGTGCACGTTAAGCTGTCGGCCTCGGTTGTAGTCATTAGCCAACAGTCGTTAAGCCATGTCAGAGACCTACTGGACGGCCTGAACAACTCTGACACTAGGGTAACCACTGCCCATACGATAAGTAAGTACCTCTTTATTTGATGTCGAACACGCTACCGCAAGACTAAGAAGGCGGAAAATAGTGCGAATATTATATAGGTAGGAAGCCCTAAAAAGATGCAGTATCTTCTTCTACTAAGTCTTCAAGCAACTATCCGGTTCTCCTAAACGGTTACCGTAGTATATGATGCTTGTGACACGAATGGCATCACTTACGTATGGCTTATTCTCCCCTCACCTAGTAGTAGTTTTAGAGAGGTAGGGCACAGCGTTCATTTGCTCGAAGATCAGCCCGACTGGGGAAGTACCTCCACCTTACAGAAGACATTCCTTAATAATAACATTAATAGCTTTAATGTTGTGTTTCTGCGTGTGAGTAAAGTCGCCAGAACTCATCGAGGTGGGGGGAAGGGTCAGCAACACTTGTTTGCTTACTCTTTTCGAGGCCGACAATGCACCCGCGGCTCCTCTGGTGTACAGTGTACATGGGTGGCGGTGATCACTTACTATCAGGTGACCCGCTTCCTTGTTTGACGCCCTATGACATAAAAAAAAACCTAACCGTAAAATGCCCCTTCAGATTTTGAATGAAGGCAGTACCTTAACCACTGTACCACAAGCGCAGTTTTTAAACAGTAATGATTTCACTAAAATTTTCATTAAAATTATTTACTAATTTAAAGCCCTTATGGTCTCTCAGTTAAACTTAGTAATGAGTCAAAGAGAAACACAGTTTGGACTGTGTAACTAAATAAACTACATCACTAACGATCAGATACCAACTGTAACTAGCTAGTAACACACATATGTAGTACAATTTCGCTACCCTCATCAAACTAATGTCGTTTGTCGAGCGCCGTATTTACCTTATGACCTACTTGCACAGTATTCAGATGGTTAGAAACTTCCTCTAGCGTTTTTACAAGGCATTTGTTGACAGATACTTTGGCATGACGACGGCAACTCCGCGCCGTAAGGAATGCTCGTGACTCTTTTGATTGATGTAGCTTTTAATGCGTTTGGAAGTAGCCAAGTTTCAATCAAACAATAGTTATGTCACACAAAATCTTAGAAGATTTATTTTAGTTCAGTACAAATCAAACAGTCAGTTTTAGTCTCATCCGAGCACTCGACGAGTTAACAGCCCTTGAGAATGGTCCGTGGAGGAGTGAAACACGTGTTGGGTATCGTACTGGTGCATGTAATTTGCTTTTTTATATTGTCCTTCTTGCATGTGAACATTTTTGCGGGCGGGAGGGCGGTGCAAATTGCATCCCGGCATGATTAAACTGACAATTAGCGGAATTAACACATTATTGATTTTGTATTTTGATTGTTATGGATTTCCAGGATTTCCAGTTAGGCCTGATTCCATTCCTTTTCTTTTTTACTTTTATGTGGAATCGTAATTTTTACCCTCCCGTGCAGTGCATGACGTTGCAGCTACTGAGAAACACTGCCAGAAAACTGGGTAAGAATCTTTTTTTTTAATGAAGTTCATCTAAAAAATTTTTTTTCATGAAGTTCATCATCATCATCACATCAGCCGAAAAATGTTCCCAGCTGGACAAAGGCCTCCCACAGGGATCTCCACAATAGCCGCTCCTGCGTTGCCCGCATCCAGCGGCTTCCCGCGACCCTTGCACGATCGTCGGTCCTTCTTGTAGGTGGCCTGCCCATGCTGCGTCTTCCGGCTCAAAGTCACCCAAAGAGCAATGGAGAGGGCTATAATCGGACTAACCTGCGTGATCGAATCAAAAATATCTAAATCCGCAGGCAAACCAAAGTGGCCGACATAACCCAAAGAATAAAATTTATTTATTTATTTTATTTTATTTTAAAACTTTATGCACAAGAATGTACAGAGGCGGACTTAATGCCAAAGGCATTCTTTGCCAGTCAACCTTGGGGTGATGCAGAGAAATCATGGTAGGTGCACTATAAGGACAGTGAGTAAGAAAATTAAAATCTGAGGATATATAGAATACACAAATACCTATATTAAAATAAACTAATAAATATTATATATATATACATACTGTTGGGGTTACGGCGTTGGCGATAAATGATTCGACTTCCTTTCGTAAATGCAGCTGTATTTATTATTTAAATTCGAGTACATTCGATATATTAAGTACAAAAAGTTATAGGTCGCGCTCGTATGGTTGTAGGATTCGTAATGGAAGATACGTGAAGTTCGCTTTCGTTGCTTTTCTACCCAGCCCGTAGAGGTCGCAGCTGTCGCTCCTCACTTCATGGTAATGATGACGTTTCATTGGTGAGTGCGCGCGGCACTCGGCAGATGGCGCGGTAACAATACAAATATATATAAATAAACAGTTATATAATAATAATAGCTATTACAACAACAGTGCTACTGTGAGGATTCAGCCAATACTTTTTTAGCAAAATGCTCCCGAATTTTCTTTTTGAAATTTACTCAATCAATTTTTTATTAATTTATTATTATAGGTTCATCAAGAACTTTTTACGCTGTTTTTAGTCTTTTTATACAAAAATAAATAACGAATAATAATAACAAGTATGTGCAAACATAGGTGCACTTTTTTGCTGGGCCAAACCGGGGTTTGAACTCAGGACCTCATTATAGGTATTACGGTGGAACTCGCTACCGCCAGACCAACGAGTCGATCAAAACAAATAACAGATAAAACATAAGTAATGCAGCCATAAACTTGAACGTACAAGTTTTGAAGGTAAGGTAAGATTATCTGGCAAAGTTTGCTTCGAGTGGTAGATTTCATTAGTCTGTCAGACTTTGGTGATTTAATCTTGAACGTGTAACAAATAAACATATTTGGGATATTTCAGATGGTGGTCTACCGGGTACATAAGAAATAGGTCTGCTCAAGTCTGCCAAATGAGGTCTTATACTGGACAAAGGCCTTCCCAAAAGATTTCAACAATGGAGTTACGTTTATCATTTGGATAGGTCATAATCGCCACGCTTGGCAGACAAGTTGGCGATTGCAGGATGATATAATAATAATAATAATAAATACGTTTATTTAATAATAAATACGTTTATTTGATGGCCATAGTATACAGACTAGACACAATGTGGTTTGCGGGATGAAATGGGGTGGTGTTATTCTTTTTCTTTATATCGCATGGCAACAAATGAGCAAGTGGGTCACCTGCTGGTAAATGATCAGCACCGCCCATGTACTCTCGCAACACCAGAGGAGTCGCGGGTGCGTTAAGAGTCAGCAAACAAGTGTTGCAGCAATCTCCTCACCCCTCATTAGCTCTGGAGTCCTTGATCACAAGGACACAAAAGACAATATTAAGTTATTAATGATATTATTAAGGTGTCTTCTGTAAGGTGGAGGTACTTCCTCAACCGAATGCCCTTCGAGAGAATGAACGCTGTGCCCTATTTCTCTTAAATTTTAGTCACACAGTAGTTTGCCGTTAGCAACTCAGCAAAAAATCTAGGTACTAAGTTAATACAATCCAACATATTGGTGCAAAATAATATGCGACATCTAGCAACGGCGTAAACAAGTGATTCACGACGATCACCTCACAGCATTACCCATAAAAAGCCGGCCTTGGTCAGCCGGAGCAAAGAACCATTCTTATTCGAGACGTCTTACTGTGCACACCGCCTTACGTTACTGTCTTTTCGTGGAATAAACTTTGTAATACCTATTTTCAAGTTTTACTTTCACCATGGACCTACAACCCTTGTTAAGATACCAACGATAAAGATTGTAAAGGCAGCGTTGCTTACGTCACTATTTTTAAAAAGAACAGTGCTCAGGCCTCCTCGTCAAATGTTTTTTATAGGGTTGTGATATAATAGACGGTCACCGTAGCCTAGTTGGTAGTGCTCCTGCCTACGAAGCTGGTGGTCCTGGGTTCGAATCCCGGTAAGTGCAAATATTTGTGTGATGAGCACGAATATTTGTTTCTGAGTCATGGATGTTTTCTATGTATATAAGTATTTATCTATCTATATAAGTATGTATATCGTCGCCTGGTACCCATAGTACAAGCTTTGCTTAGTTTGGGGCTAGGATGATCTGTGTGACATTGTCCTGAGATATTATTAATAGTAACCAAGTATTGATATAAAAACCGCAAAAAGTGTCTGCGTCGGACTCGCACCGACTAAACCTAACTTGCCGAGGACTTCTCTTGGCGCCTGATGGAGGGAGTCCCGGGAACGCGGGTATGCTGCTCCGGTGAAAAGATTTCCCGTAGCTAGGATCGATCGCCCATACACAATGCTACTTTTTATCGAGCGGCAACTGGTGTATTTTGATTTAATTTTATTACTTACTTACCGGGTGTGGGCAGTGGTTACCCTAGTGTCAGACTTTTTCAATCCACCCAGTAGGCCTCTGACATGGCTTAACAACTGTTGTCTAATTACTACAACCGGGACCGACAGCTTAACGTGCGCTCAGAAGACTCTCAGAAATTAAACCACTTTGGCGGCCACCCATCTATGAACTGAGAGCGAGCCTAGTTTCTTGACATCGCCAATCACTTACAGACTGGTGAGAGCATTTGGCTGTGAGCGCCTCTTTAATTTTTATTATTTAATTTTGTTATTTTCGTATATTCTTTAACATTCCTGGCTTTACCTAGCACTGCAGCCAAGTTTCTACCACTAATTTAATTTGACCTAGTTTACAAAACACTAATTGAAGTACTGTCAGTGCCCTACTTAACCTGCACATTTCGCAGTCGATGCCAGTTGCCACATTTACACTTGGAAAATCGACCTTATTACATACGTAATAGAGATACTGTAAAAGTGTATCTACTGCCGTGGCGTCACCACTGATACAAAGAGTGGATCTTCTGGTTGGCTTTTCCTGGTATGTAACTCAAAACTTTTAGCCTCAGAGTTGAAGCGACAGAATTTTTAAGTACTAACATAAAGTTTTGGAAGAAGATTTGAAATTAATAATGCAGTTGGTAGACATTTTTAACGCTAAAAGTTTAGGGTATTTTTTATATCAGAAGGCGACAAACGAGCAAGTGTGTCACCTGATGGTAAGTGATCACCGCCGCCCATGTACAGTCGCAACAATAGTCTTGCGGCAATAACGCACTTAATACTCCTCTAGAGGAGTCGCGGGTGCGTTGCCGGCCTTTAAGAGTCTTCAGACATGTGTTGCTGACCCTTCCCTCCACCCCGATCAGCTCTGGCGACCTTGCTCACACGCAGAAACACAACATTAAAATGATTAATGTTATTATTAAGGAATGTTTTCTGTAAGGTGGAGGTACTTCCCCAGTTGGGCTGCTTTTTAAGCGAGAGAACGCTGTGCCCTACCTCTTTTAAAAAAAGTATTATTTACAACACTCAAAGCTGGTAAATTGTAAATTTAATCGTCCCCCGAGAATGGAAATCCATCTTCCGTCTGTCAATGGATCTTATCATTTTAGCTATAAGGCGATTCACATTGACTGGTCGAAGGTTAAAGTGTGATTTACGAAGATCAAACCTGAGAAATCATAAATAATATCGTATAGCGGAGATAGAACTACAATTTTCGGAGTGCCTTAGACTAACATTTTTGCTAATGATTCACACCGGCTGGTTGAAGCTTTAAGCGTGATTTACAATATTCAAATCTGCAAAATAATTTCAGTTCTCTAACTTAACAGACCCATCAGATACGTAGTAGCAAAATATATCTAAAATGTTGAATGAAACACACCATGTTGAATGTCCTACTTGCCCTTACCATGTAACTGTTCTGTCTATAGTTGGTGTGAACTACCGGTGCGTAGAGAAGCCTATGATTTCTTAACATGACGGATGGAACTCGTAGCTTTATCTTCTCCACTAACTCAGAACAGTCAATGGTGTCGTTTGCCAGCTGGTGTAGAAACGCCAAGTCTTTTTTTTTATTTTTTTATATCTAGGGACAGAGTCACACAGATCATCCTAGCCCCAAACTAAGCAAAGCTTGTACTATAGGTATCAGGCGACGATATACATACTTATATAGATAGATAAATACTTAAATACATAGAAAACATCCATGACTCAGAAACAAATATTTGTGCTCATCACACATATATTTGCACTTACCGGGATTCAAACCCAGGACCACCAGCTTCGTAGGCAGGAGCACTACCGACTAGGCTACGGTGACTAGTCTGCTATTTTGCTACGTTCATGCAGAGGAAGTATATGGAATTTCTTGCATCGGCTTGTATAGTCGGGTAGAAAAATTTTGGCACGAAACTGAATATATCTGAGGATTTTTTTTTTGTATATTCTCGATACGGTTCGCATAAATATCGTAGTTAGGCTTCCAAACTTGAGAGCAATATTCCAGGTGACTTCGAACAAAGGCGCAGTAGAGAATTTTTAAAGTTTTAAGTTTTTTAAATATAGTGATATAGCTTATACATCCGAATAGCACATAGGCTATAATTGACAAAATATTAACCGGGTAAAACCACGAGGCACGCCTAGTATAAAAATAAATTGAACGGCTGCGCCAGGAAACAAAACAATTATAAACTACAAGTATCAGTTATTGGTATACAGCAAATTTCAACATTCCTCCAAACAATCATTTCCACGTGCACCAAACTAAATGAACGAATTTGAACTTATGGCCAATTTGAGTGCGCAAATACAATTCCGCTGTGTCTAGCGCAGGTTGCATTGTGGATAACTTAGTTGCCGTTTTGCTTCAAGTTTGAAACTTGGCGATACAATAGTTTGTGTAACTAAGTACAATGGCATAATAGCGAGGGTTTGTTGTTATGATGAAATTGAGTTCATATTTATCACTGCTATTTCTTTCTATTCTTAGAAATCTTTAGTGTAGTTTTAAAAATTCATTAATTCCGTTAAAATAATACATTTGTGTGGTTTTTTTTACCCCAACGTGGCAGCTACTGAGAAACACTGTCTGAAAACTCAGTAGTAATCCTTTTTAGGGTTCCGTAGCCAAATGGCAAAAAACGGAACCCTTATAGATTCGTCATGTCTGTCTGTCTGTCCGTCCGTATGTCACAGCCACTTATAGTATGCGAATTGACTTAATTGTTCAATATGTATTTTCTTGTTCATTTTTTAAACAACATGTTTCATTTAAACAACTCGAACACTAAGCATAATTATAATCTAATGCCCTCCAATTTATAAAATAAAAAAGATACTTTAATACACTCGATCGACTCTCAAAAAGCAAATTAATTATTTAAGAAAACAACGATCCGCACTGAAAACGGGCCGTTATCGTTAAAAACTTCGTTAATTAACGATGAAAGTGAAGACCAGCGAAACTTAGTTCAAGTATCTTAAGGATTAAGACACCGAACAAATTTTACTTTATCGAACCTTTTTAAAGGAAGTACCTACTTATTATATATAGATTGCCTTTACTTGTTGCTGTGATTAAAGGTTTCGAGCAACAGATGTTTACTTTAATATTTACTGTTTTAACAAACATGAAAACATCATCATCAGCCCGATAACTGTAAATTGCTGGACATAGGCCTCCTCCAAAGGTTTCTATAACGTTACCATTTGGAAGGGTTTGCTGTAGTAACCGCGCTTGGCATGCGAGTTGGCGTCCACAGTTAGGTAGTAGCTAGTACACAGGAAGCCCTGTTAACCGACTACCTGATGTATTCCTTAGTCGCCTTTAAGGACACCCATAGGGTGGTATGGGGTGGCTCTGTTATTCTTTCAACGCCGGAAACCACCCGGCTATCAAAAATCCAAGTGCTTAAATTCTATGTATATTTAATTTTAACTACTTCGAAAGTTATTCCTACCAATTAAAATATAATAATAGAAATGTGTTTACGAACAACGGATAAATTGGGTAGATAACATACATTTAAAAATAGATCCGGCTCGAAGGACCATGACCATAAAATGTACGATACGTACACTTGCAAATTGTAATTGTTACAGTCGGAGTGTGAAGAGAAAAGATCGCAGTTATTGTCACTAAAGTAATATATTAACGTAAAGTTCACTTAGCACAAATATTAGGTAACATAGTTGACTTTTCCTTTCTCTAATGTTGTTCGCGGCGTAGAAACGAACCCACACTGATTCATTCATGAATATGATATTTATTTATAATAAGTAAATTGACGCGCGCTCGTGCCGAGCGTGTAAAGAAAAGTGTATCTAATAAACCACCAACGAGACAGAAAGTAGCAGAAAATCCTTGTAGAGGATCAGGTAAAATTTTGTGAGTACTATTATGTATTATGGAGTTAAAACGCTTGTGGAAAACAAAATTTAACTATCCTGCAGAAGAAACGTCTTGCTATAAAACGGTTCAATCTAAATGGACCAGTAATTTATGCTAAGCTCAACGATTTCATTCAAAGTTATTCTTTCATTAGCAATCCAAAATGGTAATTCAGTTTGTAGAATGCAAACGATGCAAATGTAACCATCGGATACTCATCCATATAGCTATTTAACTGACTTTAAATTCCGTAGCGTTTATGTAATCTAGCCAGTATTCGTTGGTCTAAACTGCCTCGTTGGTATAGCGGTAGCGAGTTCAACTGCAAATAATGAGGTCCTGGGTTCAAATCCTGGGTCGGGCCAAGAAGAGATTTTTGGGATTTACTCAGTATTAGCCCGAAGTCTGGGAGTTGGCGGTATTATACCCCGTGCCTCGGAGAACACGTAAAGCCGTCGGTACTGTACTTGACCTCTTTCCGGTCGTGTTGCTAGTCATCCCATCGACACTAGTGCACTATAATATGTCCCGCGCAGATGGCTAGTCTGCATTGAGACTGGCCACCGTGGCCGAAATCGAGGACATTATTTATTATTATTTATAGTATGTTATCTAGGCAGTATTAAAAAAAAAGTCCCGTACCTTTAACCTTTTCAGATTTGCCACATTCTTTAATGTTTCTTCGCATAAATATTTTGTCACTAATTACTTTATTAAATCACGATAGTCAAGAAAAGATGACAAGTAAACAAAAACAACCAACGCAATATTTGCCTCTACTTCAGAAACTGTTCCAATGAAAATAATTAATGATAGTGATTTCAAATTTGCTTAATGACATTAGAACATTAATCCAAATACAAAATCAATATAATAAATAAAATAAAATAAAAATTGTTTATTTTCACACAAAACAAATAATTTAAAAAGTTGTAGTTCCTGATTCCCAAACTAAGTAAACTTGTATCTTGGGAATCAGGGCACTCTCCTTAACGTACTTAATTAATTAATATTAATTAATTAAAATAGGTAAAACTTAATACACACAAAATAAAAGAATTTACAAAAATATTAAAAAGAGAAAAAATATTACAAAAAATTACAATCATATGAAAAAAAAAAAAAAACTTAAAATAGCAGTATAATAACGATACCATTACTAACGAGTTAATGTGTGAGTAAGTGAGTGTGTGTGCGGTGCGCGCGTGTGTAATGTAAGTGTAAGTGTGCGCGCGCGTGTCAGTAGGTAATACAACTAAAATTAAGTCAGCAGTTGCTCTGTTTCATTATAGCTGCAGTTCATAAGCCAGTTTCTGACAGCTTTTTTGCATTTAAATTGATTTAGGTCATCAATTTTTAGTTTTTGGTGCATATAGTTGTATAATTTTATACTAACTGCATCAAATTGCCGTTTACTAAAAGTTGTATTACATTTCAGCCCGCGAAATATGTTTCTTGAGCTACGTTTGCCGATAAGACGGTTTAAAGTGGGAAGTTGGGAATGATGCAGGCGTAAGACCGATCGGAGAATATAAAGTTTCCTAACCCCTAAGACCTTACATTCGGAGTAAAGCGTATGAGTTGCGTATCTACGTGGTTTGCCAGTCATAACCTTCAAAACCGCTCTTTGAGCCCTTTCCAGCTTTATAAGTAAGGTTTTACCACATCCGCCCCAGGCACAAATACAGTAGGTAATTAAGGATTGGCACAAAGAGAAATAGACTATTCTTAAAGTGTTTATGTCTCCGCATTTATTTAATTTCTTAAAGATGAAAATGAGTTTCCGAATACGCGATGTCAGAGTATTTATATGTGGAACCCAAGACAGTACCTCATCTATGTGTATTCCCAGGTATTTGACATTCTGGACTCTTTTCATAGCTAAACAATTGCAGATTTGTGGCGGTGTACACGTATGAGCTCGTAAAACTAAAGTTTCATGATATGGAAGAGATCTATTTTTTAAAGAGAATGGAACAAACTGGGACTTGGCTACATTGAGTGTAAGCTTATTATTGGTTAGCCATGACATAACAAGTCTGAGAGCATTTTCTGCATTTGACTGCAACTCCGTAAAATTGTTTCCACTTACTATGAGCGCGGTGTCGTCGGCATATGTATAAATGTAGCAATTTGGAATATTTAATTTACAGAGCTCATTAATATAAATTAAGAATAGGGTTGGGCCCAGGATTGAACCTTGGGGCACTCCATAATTTAATTCTATGTAATCACTCGTATGACATCCTATTTTAATACTTTGAGTCCTGTTTTTTAAATAGTCCTTATATATTTTGAGTTGATCACCACGAACTCCAATTTGTTCAAGCTTGTTCACAAGGATGGGAATAGAAACAGTGTCAAAGGCCTTCGAAAGATCCAGAAAAATACCTAGACATTTACGTTTTGCATCTAAGTGGTTAGTTATTTTGGAAGTAAGGGCAAGCACTGCATCTTCTGTGGAAATACCTTTTCTAAAACCAAACTGATTATCACTAATAATATTAAACTTATCTAAAAACGATATTAACCTTTTGTTGAGAATATTTTCTAAAATTTTTGACAGTGATGGCAGTACTGAAATTGGTCTATAATTATTGACACTGCTTCGGTCACCTCCCTTGTGAACAGGATGAACAATGGCTTTTTTAAAACATTTAGGAAACTCGCCCCTTGTTAGTGCTAAATTACATAAGTATGTAATTATAGGAACTAATTTAGTACAACATGTTTTTAGAATTTTGGAAGGAATGTTATCACAACCAGCAGCACTATTACTTCTTAAGTTCATAAGTAACGATTGTATTTCAGATTCATCTGTATTTAAGAGTACCAGAGAATTACAGATGTTAAGTTGGTTACGAGATGAGACCAAGTTGGCTGTTGATCAGAAAGTTTGGAAGCCAAATTTTTACCAACATTAGACAAGTGCTGATTGATAGCATTTAGGGACTGTTTTACGTCTTGTGTTATATGAAGAAGTTCATTGGCTGGGTTATTTCGATTAGTCGAAATATTAGTAATCTTTTTGATAGCGTCCCAAGTAGCTTTCATATTGTTACCAGCCAATCTAAGTGTGTTGGAGTCATGTTCAGCTTTCAGTTTATTTAGGAGAGCATTACAATAATTTCGGTATCGCAAGTAGGTGACTTTTAGAGTTACGTTATTCGGATTATTTTTCAGTTTAAGATGCATTTTATCTCTATTTTGTATACACTTTAAAAGACCTGGTGTTACCCAGGGTTGTATAATTTTCTTTTTTCTAGAAACACGTATATCGGAGGTATGCTTGGCGATTGTGTTCGAAATAGTGTCGACAAGGAACTCAGCTGCCTCATGTGCTGTATTATAGAAGTATATAGGGGAGAAATCCAATTCATTAAGATCTTTTATGACCATGTCAAAGTTAGTTTTTTTATACATAGAAGAGTTCAGGTTCTGTCTAGGTAAATGGGATTTTAAGCATATAAAAGTTGGATTATGGTCGGTAGTGTAGTTTTCTATGATAATAGTAGTCGAGGAATTTTTAGTTTTCAACATTATATGGTCAATACATGAATTACCGCGGGTAGGTAGTTGGTGTGCAGGTAAGAGTCCATGAAAGGCTGTGAGGTCTAAGTACTGGGAGGAAATATTGTCATTGCTTGTAGGAGAAATGTTAATATTGACGTCACCCATGAGACATACAGATTGATAGTGAGGAATCGTTTGAAATACGCTGTCTAGGCTATTTAGAAAGTTGTCTATATTTTTATGTGAAGGAGATCGATATAATGCAATCAAAGCTACGCAACTATCTATCTGGCATACTAAGCAGTTGCCATCAATGAAATTTGGTTCATATACCTTACATTTCAGTTTAGTTTTTGAGTATAATACCACTCCTTCATTTTGGCTTGATACGTTCAAAGTATAGTGGGCATCATAACCATTTAGTTGCGGTATATTACGAGACTTATAAATCCAACACTCGGATAGGATTATAATGTCACACTCAACATTAATTTGCTAGTAGAGTAGCACTAGGAGTCCATTAAAATTTCGGTTTATGCTACGTATATTGAGATGTAAGAAAGTAAAAGCGGAAGCGGTATTACCTAAAATGTTCATGCAATTTTCAGGGGTGCAAGTATGCGCGTCAGAGATATTAATTAAGTCGATATCACGTGAAACATTATTATTATGTAGATTCATAACTGTAATATTATAAGAATTAGGGCATACTTTAAGACACGGCTTATGTTATGAGATGTGTGTGTTGTAGTAAGATTCCATAGTAGTAATCGTCTGATGTGATTGATTAGTTTAGTGTTTGTGTTAACTCTGAAACTTATGTTCAAGCAATGTTTGTAATAAAGAATATGTAAATAACAGGTATGATATATATCACGTGCTAGTATGGTAAACAGTATTAAAATATATCGCATAGAGCATCTACAACTATAATAACAAACCAGATTAATTAATATAAAGCAAACTAAGAAATTATATTCGCGAGAAACAAGTAGTCATTCTTGTGGGCGAAGCTTATTAAGGCATTCCATGTTTCTTACATTAATGGCCTTAAGGCCCTCTTCTTTTCTTAGATATATATTTCCATTGATTACCCAACAAAATTTGTACATGTTAGATTTGGCGAACTCCCTAGCTTCGTAAAACAGCTTACTCAACATCGGCGAAAGACGCTCTGCTACGTAAATAGGTACACGATTTCCTTTTATACCAATCGACTCAGAATTTAGGCGTTCAGTTGAATCACGTTCCTTATTATATGTGCGTACAGCTTGGAGTACCTTGTTTTTCATCAACACGGATTGAAATTCAGCAACTACCGAGGTTTTGGTTCCATTTTTACTGGCGATTGGAAACACGTCGCGTAAATCTTCTTTCTTAATTTGGATGTTAACGGTTTTACAGGTGTTTATTACAATAGAAGCAGGTTCAGTAGGCAGGTCCTTGTGTGATGGGAGATTCCGAATTTCAATGCTTGAGGATCGAGATTTATTTTGTATGTCCTGAATCTTTAATTCTAAATTGCTAACGTGGGTTAATAACTGTTCTCGTTCTTTGAGTAGAGTATTGATACTTTTTTTAGTATCTTCATACTGTAGGTTTATAAAGGCAATAGATTGAACAATTCCATCAGTCGTTTTTTTCATGTCTTCTCCTTGTTGTTTGAGTGCGGTTGTTGTATTTAATAAGGTATTTATGTTATGCTCCTGCTCTTTTTTCCATGTGGTTAGCATAGATTTAATTTCCTCTTTGAACATTTCGAAATCCGTTTGAGTCTTTGGTCTTTTTCGCTCTGGAGTTTCACTAGTTGAGTTATGGGGGTTCAAAGGTGTTTGTTGTGAAACCTTATTTGGAGACACACGGGGTGTTTTAGGCATAATGCACGAATTGACGACGGGACGCAGTTACTCGGTTACTTGACCGTCCAATAATATATAACTCAATAGCTCGTTATTGCTGCACTTAAAGCTTAATCGCTAACTTTAAACTAGTTAACGTATGGTCTGCACCTTTGTATATACATACATTCCAACAGATACTAGGCAAACAATACTGTAGCACCGTCACACCACAGCTCCGTAGATAAGTAGTGCAGTGGTGACTCACCGTTAAGTAAAACTAGTAGATAACTGCTTCAAAATCTACCAGGAGCGCAGCTAACGTCGGAGCTTCTGTGAGTGCGTATGCGCAGCGGGCAGTTTACTACGGTGGGCGTAGACCGATTGTAGGCGGTACAAACGGTTGCGTTCTCTTTGTTACTACTGGGTCCCTGGTATATTGCACTTATTTAAATGTTTGAATTTATTTAAAATATAAAATAAACTGACTTTAATTAAGTATCAAAAACACGTCTGAACAGCTCAGAGGTCCGGGGGAGAGGAATGTATGTATTGTTAATCCCGCTAATTGTCAGTTTAATCATGCCGGGGTGCAATTTGCACCGCCCTACCGCCCGCAAAAATATGCACATGCAAGAAGAACAATATAAATAAAAACCGGCCAAGTGCGAGTCGGACTCGCCCATGAAGGGTTCCGCAGCAGTATTTCAGTTGCTTAAATGAGGGGTAAATTGTGGTTTACGATGTATGACGCATTAAAAAAAAAACTACTTACTTGATCTCGTTCAAACCAATTTTCGTTGTTAGTTTACATGGTAATGTAAATCATATATATTTTTTATTTTTATCATTCTCTTATTTTAGAAGTTACAGAGGGGGGACACTTATTTTTCCACTTTGGAAGTGTCTCTCGCGCAAACTATTCAGTTTAGAAAAAAATGATATTAGGAACCTCAATATCGTAGATACCCCAGATGTATAGGTACGATGAAAAATTTTTTTTGAGATATCTGTGTGAAAATCTTAATGCGGTTTACAGAATATATCTATTTACCAAGTTTCAACAGTACAGCTCTTATAGTTTCGGAAAAAGTGGCTGTGACATACGGACCGACAGACAGACAGACATGACGAATCTATATGGGTTCCGTTTTTTGCCATTTGGCTACGGAAACCTAAAAACAAACTAGTGTGAACTCGACTGATCTACGGGTCAGGACCCATAGATCACCCGAGTTTCATCCCTAGGATTAAAAGTTGTAGATTCATCTACTTTAAAGGTGCCCGTTTAACTCTCGGTGGTAGATCAAAGAACATTAATTTATTTTTAAAGTGCCCGTTGGCCTACTGGTTACATTTTAAGTACTAAAAAGTAATGAGCCAATATTTAGATAAAAAAGTACACTTGCGTAGATAAATTTAAAAAATAGCGACCGTTTGTACGTGAATACGTCCCGTAAAGGGTTGAACTCAAAATGGCGGAGCTTCCCCCTCCACCGCGCGCGATGGTTTTACAGTAACTTAGCGAAACAAATTATTTAATTCTATGGCTACTAATAATTGAAATTTGCACTGCCGAAGTTAATGTCCTGTACACGGCACACGTCACACTGTGTAGCGAACACTTGTCACTGTTTACTGTCACTGATCACTTACCCTTGTTCAGTTTTTCACCTAGACCTCTTAATGCGCCTTCGATTTCTTGAATTAAAACTAAACTGTTCTATTTTAACATTACGCTTATACACCCCTAAATTGTTCCAAATTTAAAACATTTCGTAAAGCAGATTTATCTTTCTAGAAAACTCGCCTATATGACAGATTAAATTTTGTCGTAATGCTTCTGTTCTTGTCTTCACCTATCTCTTCTTTTCATTCATTAAACTCGCTCTATCTCTTTCTAATTATTCTGGAAACATCGAATTTTTACATTAAGTATTGTTTATGTCCTTTTCATCAGCTATCCTTTTTCTTTTATTCTTGTATTATCTAGAATATTCTAGCGGTATACCATAAGCCACCAAAAACCCTTAGTGGTACTAGGGTACGAAGCCCGAACGTGACAACATGTTATATTTATTTATTGTTTATCTACTAAATAGAAAATTTATACCTTTATGTAATTCCAGGTGTTGATATTTTATGGAATAAGATAATAATTTTTCTTTCGTGTAAGTATTTATAAAAAAAGTATTACTAAAATGATAATTAGTATGAAAAATATTACTCTAGTTGTTGCTAGTTTATGGAATTTTACTAGCATTATACCAGTATAATGCTTACCAGTACAAATTATAATATTAAGTTTTTTTTTATTTTTACCCTTTGTACGCCATTGTACAGGAGCTTCAGAGACCAAAAAAAAGGTGTCAACGGACACCCGGATGGAACGAAGTTCCTTTTTATTAATTAGTGAAGGAGTTCTAATTGATTATGTACAAAAAAACCTGTATACACTCAACAAAAATAATCGTCGCGACACCACACTGTTCAATGCGAAATAGAAAGACGAAACGAAAATATCTGGCTTGCTTTTTATAAGAGAGAGAGAGAGAGAGAGAGAGAGAGAGACAGAGAACCATGCGCACGCCGCACGGCTTACAATAGCTTACTATAGCAAAAAGTGGCGTTACAACTTTTCGTCTTATTTTTTTCCGTCTAGCCCCCTTTTGCATCGCGCGATAAGGAACTTCGTTCCAATAAAAACATTTAAATATAAGTATTTTATATATATGTTAGTTCAAATGATCAACGGGCACCTTAAATATTTGAGGAGATCAACGGGTACAGGAGATGAAACTCGAGTGATCAAAGGGTCAGGATCAAACACGAGTTGCAGTCTCCACGGACCATTCTCCGGGGATGCTAACTCGTCGAGTGCTCGAATGAGATTAAAAGTCAACGAAGCGAGCGCTCCTATATATCCTACCACCGAATTGATAATTATTTCTAAGTACCCCCAAACATTCGTAATAAAGGAGATGAAACTAAATTAGTTTGGTCATTCAACAAGTGTCAATTTGACAAATAATAATTTATTTGATGCTTTAATTTACTTAGATATACACGAGTCTAACTTCCAATCACAATTGTACGCATCTACCGCGGTTTAATCAACAAATAACAATAAATTGAATAAACATATCTATCTCCACGATAGTGAAATCACGATGCGCCATAGCAAAGTGAACAGCGCGCAGAGCAAAGTAACATGCGCGAACTACTAGCTCGCGAGACTCTCGTCCGGAGTTTTCTACAACTACCCGCATTTTGCCCAGGTGATTATACTAAAACCTGCGTTTCAAGTCGTTCAAGACAAGACATGTAAATATAACAAGCGTTCGATAATATACAATACTTATAGCTATTTGTACAAAAATAACGATTTATGCATAGATTATAGCCCATTACAAGTTTTTAATTTATATGTTATGGTTAAACATGTATGTACATAGGTAGATACGCCAGTACAGATGCCAGCACATCAAGCTAACCCAATCTGTCAAATTTCCTCAATTGAAATTGAACCTTATGCTTATGTGATAAAGTTGAAAATCTATAAAATAAATTTGACAGATTGGGTTAGCTGGATGTGCTGGCGTGTGTACATTAAGCTACCGCAATCTGTCAAATTTTCCCAATTTAAAGTGAACCATCTGCTTAAGTGATAAAGTAGAAAATCTTTAAAAGAAATTTGATAGATTGGGGTAGCTGGATGTGCTGACTTCTGCACCTACGTTATTTTGCCATGCTGAAATGGTCATGGAAACCTAAAAAGAAAACTTAAAATTGTCAAACTTAAATGAGAGACCACATACATTTCAACATTAATTATCATTATATCAGCCGAAAGACGTCCATTGCTGGACAAAGGCCTCCTCCAAGGATCTTCGCAATAGCCGGTCCTGCTCTGCCCGCATCCAACGGCTTCCCGCGACCCTTGCAAGATCGTCAGTCCACCTTGTAGGGGGCCTGCCCACGCTGCGTCTTCCGGTTCGCTACATTATTCCTTTGAAATAAGGTCCAACACCAATAAAAGTAATATACCATAGCCTAGTTAAGGATTCAGAAGCTAATTCATACAGTAAAAAAATAATTTTTTTTTAAACTGCTATTCTCAGTGAGAGTCGTAGGATTGTATAGAACAAATACAGAGGTTTACAATAGCACGTCAAACAGTGGACTTGGAATGAAGATGGCTTGCCAAACAAGCCGGGTATTACTACGGAACGTATTCATGTGATAATCATATTTAAAAACCTGTTCACAAAATTTTTTACGTATATTTTTTGAGTGCATTAACAAAACATGTTGTACAGACGCCAGTGCATCCAGCTACCCCAATCTGTCAAATTTCTTTTATAGATTTTCAACTTTATCACTTATTTGACAGATTGGGGTAGCTTGATGTGCTGGCTTCTGTACATCGATAGTGCGGTGTGATAAAAAGCGGTAATATCGAGAAATAAAACGCTGGTATATTACATTCAGTCAAAAAAGTAACCAATCTATAGACGGATTGCACGCTTAATTGCTTCACCTTTTAAAAATAAGTATATTGGTCCGAAAATGAAGACAGTTTTTGTTGGCTATTAGCACCTCACCAAATCCATACGTCAAACTAATCATATTTCATCAATAATTTCTGTGAAAATTTCAACTATTTACCTATTACGGTTTCTGAGATACTGTCCACTAAAAGCAGATGGAGGCATATCCATAGGGTTCTGCTGGCCCCTTTGGATAGAAAACCCTAAAAACATCCTAATATTTCACCAACGATCAGTTGACTAAGCAACGTTTAGCCAATAACACCAGTCAAGCTATATGGAGTTCCGAGAATGAGGGGGATTATCAATAGTTATTAACAAGCCCGACCATCAACCTCAAAAACGATGTGATATTGAAAACGAACAAAGGGTGCCGTTGGTTAAGGTATACATTATTGCTCGTAGGTATTCGTATTTAGGAGTGGTGAAAAAACATAATTTCGTGCATATTGGACTACGTTCTGGACTATATATAATATATGGCCTTTGCATCTATTACAGACGATTTACGTCTCAATGTCTGAGAGACATTTCTTTTGGTGGCTAAACAAACCGATGCAAGAGTGACATAGCCTGCCACAGGCCTGACAAGAGAAGTTTACGGTGGTTGGTGCCTAGCCGCTTTCATGTCGCTTCTGTCTCTTATCAGCAAGTACTCCGAACCAGGCTTCATCACAGATCTTACGACCCTGCACTACACGTTTGTGCCATTCAACTCCTTTTTTCAGTGAGATTTTCCCAACTACAGTGGTAAATTTTAAAAGCGGCCATATCCTTGGTGCAGTCTTTAAAGCGAAGCAGAGATCTACCGACATCGCGCTTCGTACTTCGCTTTTTCACTAGGTACTTACTTATCGTATGGGCAGTGGTTACCCTGGTGTCAGAGTTGTTCACGCCGCCCAGTAGGCCTCTGACATGGCTTAACGACTGTGGCTTATTAACTACAACCAGGATCGACAGCTTAACGTGCCCTCCGAAACACGGAGACGCTCAGTAATTAAACCACTTTTGAGGTCATCCATTTATGGACTGACCTAAGGGTCTGATGAGAGAATCTAGCTATGTAATAAAGCGTGACTTACTTCTTTATTACCCAAGAGTTTTGGAAATTCCACCGCCTGACAGTAAGAAATAGAGCTTCAATGGTTGTATGGAACTTCTTTATTTAAAAAAATAGCATGATATTGAATTTTCTAGCTGGGTTATGAATAAATGTGCATACACATGTTTTAGAGTTTTTGAAAGTTCCCCAAAAAAAATCATATCCTGGGACATTTGATTCCAAACTAAGCAGAGCTAGTCCTATGGAAACCATAATAATATAACTGATATACTAATATTCTTTTGTAAATACATAATTATTTATTTATTTAGGACAACTTACAAAACAAACACTAATACATTGATTACATACATGTTATAAAATTATGTGCTAAATCTTGCTTTACTTACAAGTCGCCACGGCATGGCAAAAGACAGTTATATAAAGGATAGCTATATAGATATTTACACAAAGACTCAGGACAAACAGACATGTTCATGCACACAAATATCTGTCCCGGGTGGGAAACGAACCCACGACCAGCAGCTTGAAACGCAAGTATCTACAAAACACGCCAATTGAAATTGGGGTTGTAAATTTGGAAGACATTTTCATCAATACTCTTATTAAAATAATGGCCGCATCCTTAAATGCCCCCACCAAATCTCAGTTTTGGGAGGCTTTCATCTAGCTGTGAACAGATTTTTTTAAATTGACGGTCACCGTAGCCTAGTTGGTAGTGCTCCTGCCTACGAAGCTGGTGGTCCTGGGTTCGAATTCCGGTAAGTGCAAATATTTGTGTGATGAGCACGAATATTTGTTTCTGAGTCATGGATGTTTTCTATGTATATAAGTATTCATCTATCTATATAAGTATGTATATCGTCGCCTGGTACCCATAGTACAAGCTTTGCTTAGTTTGGGGCTAGGATGATCTGTGTGAATTTGTCCCTAAATATTATTTAAAAAACAAAATATTATTAATTTGGCTGACATTTCAGATGGCTCGTACCCTCGCTTGCCTCTATACCTGAATATAGAGGCAAGCAAGGATGAACCATTGTAAATTTGCATAAAAAATTATATCTTGAATTTTGTAAACGCATAGCAACGAGTTGTTCAATTTAATGAGGGGCTTAACCAATACCACTCGAGTACGAAAACCCTGGGTGCATTCGTTTAACTATCAACAGTAATGGAAGGCGAACTCTTGGATAGATCAATCGTAAGAAACATACGAGTACATGGGGTGGGTCGGACGGACGCTATTATGTCATCTGCTTACTCCGAGATTTTTATACACTCTTGGTTTACGGCAGTCGTACCCTTTTATGTGAGTGAATAGATAAGGATAAATTATTTCTCCTCCTTATTGATTAAAGACAGCCTAGAGTTTCGATTCCCGCTTAATATAACAAACAAGTCCGGTAGGAAATGTCATAAAATATCCCAACTGCATGTACCACTGCATCTTTTATATACTGAGAACAACAGTGAAATTTTATTTCTGTTTTATTGGGACATCAAACAGTTACACATTAATACATAATTTTAAGCAGACTGATAAAGAGCGTACTAAACGTGTAACTCACACCAATGCTGCAATGTCCGCGAAATAATGTCAAGTGCGTAGTTAAGAATACTCGCGCGATTTAATGAAAAGCGTCATAAGGTAATTTTGATATGTTATTTTAATAAATCAATGGCCATTCTTTTAAATTTTGACTTGGAAAGTGAAAAAATATCTAAATTAAAGAAGTGTGTGTTACATGTTTCTACTAGGCGGTGGAGAGGCGCCCGTGCGCCGGCGTTACTTCTGCAGCGCGCAGTGTACTTCTCGCCGTATAACAGTTCTAGGCACACTGTAACATAATTTGTAATATCAGTGCAATCAAACATAATGTTACTAAATCCATAAATTTTAAGTTAATTGCACATCTATTTGTCGAGCTCAAGGAGTACACTCGAGTTCAGGGATGCAATCAATTGGGTACAACAGTGACATGAAAACTCATGTACACAAACAACAGTGACACAAATGTGTCACTGATATTTTCAAGCATAAGTTTGTGTAACTATTGTTCTCAGTGTATAGAAGTTGCAGTGGTCTGTTACATACCTATTTTGTATTGATTCTAAGATGTGCTCCTAAATTTTCCTGCTTATAATAAAAATAAGTCTATGGCATGAAACTACTCATTGTAATAATATTTAAGCTGTAAAAAAAGACAGGGCTATTATTTATTTATTTATTTATTTGATAAAAACATTAATCCTTTATGGAATTTATTACAAAGCTAACCCTTATTAGCAGCAGAGGGTGAGAAATTGGTGATATTTTGCACCCCCGTTCCGCAGAGAGCACCTAAAGCCTTCCTCTCCCCGGTTGTGTCAGTTTCTACATCTTATGACAGCCAGGGAATTGAAAGGACACCGTCTTTTCCATGCAGGTGTACCTATCCATTGTTACTGGCTATCTTGAAACATAAACAATAGTTCCAGTCTGTCAAGTTCGATAAAAGAAAAAAAATAGAATCAATATTTTAAACGTTAAATAATGAACAAGTTGTGCGGCATGGCTGCACTCCTGGGCGGCTGTCGGCAAAAAATATGCCCATCAAGTTTCATCATATGGGGAGCGTAGAAATCGACCTAAGGTAACATCTCCAAGAGGACGGGCAGAAGCATCTCTCTGTGTACTGCGAGCGCCAACCCATCTGCTAAGCGTGGCTTTATGGCGATTAAGGCATTTTTTTAAAGACAATGCCCGCACTAGGTAATCTAATCCCTGTGTCGCGGGGCACTTTATAAACATATAATAGACGGACACAATTTATATCCAGACTCAGGACAACAATTTATGGGTCACTCAATTAGTTGTCCGGCGCGGGACTCGAACTCGAGACACGAAGCGGCGAAGCGACTATATTAGACACTGCGCCACACGTGTAATCCCTCCAAATCATGAATATCCCACCAAATTATGAACACAACTCCATTGTGGAAATCTTATGGGAAGGCCTTCGCATAGAAGTCAACGTCATTGGCTGACATGTTAACAATACAATACAATAAGTTAAAAGATGCTTTCATCGAACTAGAAAATCAAAATACAAATCGTTTTCGCGATCGTAAAACAATGATAGGAACTCGAACAAACTTCTCGTTGAAACTGTGAAGTAGTTTGAATTCTCTATTGTTAAATAGTCTCTGATGCATTAGCTGTATGAAGTTTTCGCACGTTCATTAGCTCTGATTAAAATAGTTAGAATATTGCAGCTTCATATCGCGTGTAACGTAAACGGTAGTCATATTAATGCACCGAATATACTAATAATGTCCTCCCGACCGAAGTTTTAATGGAGACTAGCCAATTGCGCAGAACATATTATATAGTGCACAAGTGTGAGCGCAAACACAGGGGCACTTTCTATTCCATCACTCTCATGGTCCGATGGGATGACTAGCGACACGACCGGAAAGAGGTCAGGTACAGGAACGACGGCTTTACGTGCTGTCCGAGGTACGGGGATGTAATACCGCCAACTTCCAGACTTCGGGCTGACACTGAGAAATTTATTTTTACGGAAACATCCCAAAATCACCTTTTAGGCCAGGCCAGGGATTAGAACCCAGGACCTCATTATCTGCGGTTAAACACGCTACCGCTAGACCAACGAGGCAGCCATGGACCAAATATACCCATGATATTAAACAACTCGTAGAACATCACTTTCCGAAATCTGTGACTTGTTATAACCCCCGCTGCGCAGCAATTAAAAGTTTGAAGCGTCTAGAACTGTGTTAAATGGATAAAACGATGTTTATAGCATGTTAAGTGTTGGTAATAAAAAACTTGAGAGGTGTCAAGGGACACCCGGGTGGAACGAAGTTATTTCTTATTATTTATTATGTACAAAAAACCTGTATACACTCAACAAAAATACGTCGTGACACCACACTGTTCAATGCGAAATAGAAATGAAAATATTTGGCTTGCTTTCTATAAGAGAGAGAGAGACAGAGAAACATGCGCACGCCGCACAGCTGCAAAAAGTGTCGTGACAACTTTACGTAAGATTTTTTTCCGTCTAGCCCCCTTTCACAACGCGCGATAAGGAACTTCGTTCCAAAATTGTTTTGTTTTATTATATGACGTTTACAGTCAGTCTAAAAGACCTCACTAGAGAATAGAGAGCGGAGACTCAAGTCGCTTAGCGAATTAGACTAAACATTCAGTTACCCTTTCGGGGTTCGAACCTATACTCAAAGCCGTCTCTGACGTGAAGATGCATGAGAGGGTTAGTTTCTAGAGATAGACTGTAGAATGTTCGTTCCACGTTAACAGAGAACAGAAGACGAGGGCTGCACGTGCGATTAGGGATCAGAGAGTTGTTGACGGGCCGGTTGGCGTGGTTGGTGGCTACTTGCCTTTCAAGCCACAGGTCGTGGGTTCGATTCCCACCCAGGATAGATATTTGTGTGCAAGAATATGTCTGTTTATCCTGTATGGGTGTAATTATCAATATATTTAGATAGGGAGCTAGTATGTATTTACTTACAAAAGAAAGGTAGTATATGTAATATATCAGTTATCTGGTTTCCATAGTACAAACTCTGCTTAGTTTGGATATGACCAGGATATTATTATCTTATATAAATAAAAAGAGAAGTCCTGACTGATTGACTGACTCATCAACGCTCAGCCCAAACCCTTGGACCTAGAAAGCTGAAATTTTGCACAGTTGTTTTCTTTATAATGTAGACAAGGAATAAGGAAGGATTTTTCGAAATTCAACCCCTAAGAGAGTAAAACGGGGGTGCAAAGTTAGTATGAAACTTTGCCGTTTTTGAAGTTAAAGGCATGAAAATTGGTATTTGGCCTTCCAGTTAAAAATAAAAAATATATTTTTCAGGTTTTTTGTAAATTCCACCCCTAAGGGCGAAAAATAGGAGATGTAAGTTTGTATGAAAAATGTGACAATTTTAAAGTTAAACGCATTAAAATTAGTATTTGGCATGTTAGTTAGAAGTTTAAAATGTATATTTCAGAATTTTTTTAAATTCCCTCCCTTAAGGGCGTAAAATAGGGGATGTAAGTTTCAATGAAAAATGTGACATTTTTTTAAGGTAAACGCATGAAAATTGGTATTTGGCCTTTCAGTTAAAAATTATGAATCTATGTTTCAGGATTTTGGGCTAAACTCAGAAAGTCAATTACTAAGAGGTCGGGTCAACATATAGGTTACATACTATCTCGCTATCACTAACGGGGTAGGAGCTGTGATCTATACATATAATAAAATCGTAGGAAATTCAAAACTGTACATATCTAAAATCAATATCGAAGCCAAAAATATAGTTTTTAGAATTTTTGTCTGTGTGTCTGTTTGTCTGTATGTATGTTTGGGCTAAACTCAAAAAGAACTGCATGGATTAACTTCAAATTGTGCTTAAATATTACTAAGCGGTCGGGTCAACATATAGGCTACATATTATCACGGTATCACCTACGGGGGAGGAGCTATGATAATTTATAAAATTTAACGCGGGTAAAACCGCGGGGCACAGCTAGTTATTATATAGTTATAAAGAATAAGTATAGAGATACGAGAGAACTTGTCAATGTTGACGCCGCCAAATAGCTAACCACGTTAGAGTTAGCTAAATGTACCACATTCGATCACATTTAATACACACATTCTGCAGCCGTTAAAGCTTGCTTAGTAATTAAGTAGTTAATTTTTTCAAGAGGGAAGAAAAGGGTAGCTGTAAAATTAAACTTAAGTGCAAAATGGCAAGATTATTGGCATATTAAGAGTAGGTTATAGGAACATAGGGTTCAATAACAGGTTCAACAACGCCGCACTAGGGAATCTAATACCTGTGTCGCGGGGTACTTTACAAACATATAATAGACGGACACAAATTACATCCAGACTCAGAACAACTATTTATGGGTCACACAAATAGTTGTCCGGCGCGGGACTCGAACCCGCGACACGAAGCGGCGAGGCGACTGTCGTAGCCGCTGCGCAACACGTGCAGGCTTTAAATCCTATTTGCATAAATATTTCTTGTACTTTCCATTACAATTGAATGTTGTATATTACACATATAATCCCGTTCTATGTGAAGACCGATTTATCTAATTTGTGTAATATTTGGACGTAATAAACTCTCAATTAGATCATTTAACAAAACTCCAGAAAGAACCTAATAAAAAACCACTTCAAACATCAACAACCCTCATATTAACTTTTAAGGAATGAAAAAATACAATTCAATGTCCAAAAATGATTTAAAGACCCTCAGGCATTAAGGGTTTGATCTTATGAAGCATCCCCTTCAGCATTTTGAGTACCTACTTAAGGCCTCGTTCGTTAAGCGAGGTCATATTTAGGCCTATTTCGACCTGAGAATTGAGGCTTTTATCTAAAGAGGCCATTTCGTAAAAGGTTGGGCCATTGCTCAAAGTAGAAGGTGTATCATAAAACTGTTTTATGGGACGGCCAGTATTTAAAACGGTTTTACTGTTTTTAGAGCGTTTATACAGGTTTCAGCGGCTTAATTTTTTTAGTACAAGCTATTACAAGAAATCTGCCGGAGCTTTCAACTCTTGTATGAAAATTTAGATATTCCGAAGAAATTAGGAATTCAAAGTAATCTCAAGACCACGTGACGACAAAGTCTTGGGATAATAGCATATTTTTTTAGGGTAGGGTAAAATGGGACCTTATTACTAAGATTTCTCTGTCTGTCTGTGTCTCATGAACCGTGATAGTTGGAAAATTGAAATTTTCACTTACGGGGGCTACCATACAACAAACGTAAAATTTTTGCTGGATTTTATTGGTTGGAATGGTATGGAAACCTTCGTGTGCGAGTCCCACTCGCACTTGGCTGGTTTTTTATTAATTATATTTTAGCTTTTATGTTTAATACTATCGAACATAAAAGCTAAAAAAGAATCTAATAAAATAATAAGTTTACCGAAAACTATTCAAAATGAATCTTACTACATAACACTCTATACAAATTTTATTTGTTAATAACTTTAAAATACATGCACAACACAACACAGTACTACATAGCAGTCAAGTATGTCTCTCTAGGTTCTCGAGTGGCGACCAGGAACCGGAAGACGCAGCGTGGGCTGGCCCCCTAGAAGATGGACCGATGATCTTGTGCGGGTCGCTGGAAACTGCTGGATGCCAATAGCGCAAGACCGTCAATTGTGGAGATCTTTGGGGGAGGCCTTTGACCAGCAGTGGACGTCTTTTGGCTGATATGATGATGATGAGTCAAGTATGTTACTCTACATTGTTCTATTGTGTTGTGCAGCTTAGTTGATATGAAATTGTTGCTTGGTATAAGCAACAACTTCTCATTCACTACGCTGCACTACACAATGTAGAGTTTTGTCGCGTAGTAAATACTTCGCTTCAATAGTTTACAACTTTAAAAGTTTTACTTACTAACAGACTTCAAAAGAAGGAAATTATCAATTAGACCGTATGCGTCTTTTATACAACATGTAACGTAATTAACGCACACCCTCAAATACCCCAATTATGTTGTAATCATAATACATACTACTCTGTCAAGAAAGTACCGGGAAAACATCAATAATATACAAAATGTTTGTTATTCATCCAAATTTATTTTATTACCTTCAAAACACTAATACAAACACCGCCCTGTCTGCTTACTATGCTTACGCATATTCCTGGTTAAGGTATGGCATTATGCTGTGGGGAAATAGTGTGGAGGCGAATCAGCTGTTTATAATGCAGAAGAAGTGTGTAAGAATCATAAGTCACATAGACAACACCCAAAGCTGTAAGCCTTACTTCATCAAATACAATATATTGACCCTACCATCAATATACATCCAAGACATATGCCTCTTTGTACGTAAAAACATGGACACATTTACAAAAGTCGAAGACACGCATACGAGAAACACACGTCACAAAAAAAGACTATATCTTCCACCATCTAGAATAAAAATGCTAAATGAAAGCCCACACTATATGGCGATAAAAATATTTAATAAATTACCACCTGACATAAAAAATGAAACCCATTGTGTAGCATTCGGTAAAAAATTAAGAACATTCTTATTAAAAACTGCTTTTACTCAAACAAAGAATATTTAGAAAAACGACATACCTAATTCCAATATAATTATTTCTATAAAAATGTATGAACCAATTTAAATTCTATATCTACTTCAAAATTACCTTGACATTTTACTTGGTTTACTTTTTGCTATGAGAAAATATAAATTAATGGACATCCTATTTAATTTATTTTAGATTTAGTTTTAGATTTATTTGAATTATGCCCTAGACGTATATTTAGATTATTTAGACAATTGTTAATTATAGTGATCATCGTTGCATTATATAGAGACAAACTTTAAATTACTAATATTTATATCACTAAAAAAATAGAATTATATAACAAAAACAAATAACGTAATTGAGATAAAGGACATTTATTCCTAATTTTAATAATTAAACTTGCAATGCCTGCAAAAGGCCACTAAGAGCGAAATTTGTACCTAATATTATTATTAGATAAGGTCTGTACAACACTTAGTCGCAAATAAACTTTTGACTTTGACTTTGACTTTGAAAAGTATGCTCCTTCAGAAACGATACACTTACGCCAACGAATAATCCATTCATCAAAACATTTTTTAAACGCTGCTTTCGCAATTGAGTTCAGTTGTCGCCGCGAATTCTCCTTTGTGTCTTCTACCGATTGAAAACGGGTTCCCAAGAATTGGTAATTTGAGTTTAGGAAAAAGAAAAAAAAACTTCGTTTAAAAAAACCGACTTCAAAAACTAAAAAGTATAAAAAAATATCTTAATAAAGATTTAATTTAATACATCTCTTATGCAAACGTAATACCTTTAATATTAATGAAATACTATAATTTGTATTTGCTACCTATTGATAGGTTTGAAGTCGGTGCCAAGCCAAATGTAATAGTAGGTAGGTACCACAGTCGCCGCGCGTTACTTTCAGCGGGATAGCTTCGAATTTCTACACAAACGACCAACGTCAACGACGTCTGTCCGCTTACAGACGTCGTTGACGGTCGTCTCGAAATGTAGTAAAATATTGATGCGTTGTCTCCTAATTAATTATTTATCTGTATAATTTTCAGGGCCACAAATATATTCATATATATATACGGATAATATAGATTTATTATAACTATAATAACTCATTCGGGTATTAATATTAAATATATTTTTATGATATAGTTTCATCTGTTTCATATTAATTCATATTGTTCTTTAAGTCTATTTACGTAGGTTAATCTTTAGTGTAGGAATTTCATCACAAAGTATGAAAGCTGTATGTAATAGTAACTTTTATTTGGCTCGGCTTGGCACCGACTTCAAACCTATCAATAGGTAGCAAATACAAATTATAGTATTTCATTAATATTAAAGGTATTACGTTTGCATAAGAGATGTATTAAATTAAATCTTTATTAGATATTTTTTTTTTACTTTTTAGTTTTTGAAGTCGTTTTTTTTAAACGAAGTTTTTTTATTTGTTACTTTTTAGTGTCTAGCTATGGGTAGGACTACGAAAGGTGCCGCGCGCCTCAAAACTATAGTTCCCAACAAACGCGAACGGAAAAAAGAAATATCCTCCGAAAAAATGTTGTTCGAAACTCTTTTTCACGTTCTTGAAAGACAGTGAATGATCGAAAAGACCGTTTGTAAAGTAAGAAAAACTACATAAATTACGTTCACTCTAAGAAAACTTGCACAGTACGAGTCTAGACTTACTAAGATTCATGAAAGTCTGAACAGCAAGCGCATGGGTTAGCCCATATTTATGACCATCTAGCTAACGAGTCTGTATGCTGAGGGCTTACAGATTAGGTCTTATTAATGATCACATAGCCATCAAGTCTGCTGAGCAGAGGGCATGATTCTATGAAGACTAGGTCTTATTAGTGATCGATTAGCCAACGAGTCTGCTGAGCAGAGGGCTGTTAGACTAGGTTTTATTTATGAACGATTAGCCATCGAGTGTACTGAGCAGAAGGCTCATAAACTAGGTCGTATTGAAGATCAAGAGGAGTCGAGAGAGTTCGAGTCGGACTCGCCCGTGAAAGGCGGAATGTTTTTTTCCGTACCAGCAAGTATTTGAGTTGATAGAATGGAACGTAAATTGCGGTTTACGATTTCTGACGCATAAAAAGAACTACTTACTAGATCTCGTTCAAACAATTTTCGGTGGAAGTTTGCATGGTATGTGCATCATCTATTTATTTTAGTTTTATCAATTTCTTATTTTAGAAGTTGCAAGGGGGGGGGGGGGTCACATTTTACGCCTTGGGAAGTGTCTCTCGCGCAAACTATACAGTTCAGAAAAAAAATGATATTAGAAACCTCAATATCATTTTTAAAGACCTATCCATAAACACCCCACATGTATGGATACGATGAAAAATTAATTTTGGGGATTTAGTTCTATGTATGGGGACCCACCAAAATTATTGTTCTTTTTCTATTTTTGTATAAAAATCTTAATGCGGTTCACCGAATACATCTACTTACCAAGTTTTAACAGTACAGCTCTTATAGTTTCAGAAAAAAGTGGCTGTGACATACGGACGGACAGACAGACAGACATGACAAATCCATAAGGTTTCCGTTTTTTACCATTTGGCTACGGAATCCTTAAAATGGCAGCTATTCCGCATCAAAATAAAGAAGAATCACGTAAATCTGTTCATAAATCTCAGCGTAATAGGTAAAAAAGTGCGCTTGTGCTAAAGGTGCGCTTACAAAAACGAGCTTGTACGCGCGTATTAAACGCTAGTTGTCTGAAATTGTTCTTTATGTTCATGCCAAAACACTTGAACAGTATGAGTCTACCTAGACTGCCTAAGATTTAAAAACGTCGGTGACAAAGACAATTACATCGTCCACATAAACACAAATTTTCATACAAAAATGTCCATAAAATTAAAACTACTGGGCCAAACTGTATAAAACATGTCCGCAAAAATGAAACTTCTCGCATACTCATAATTGGTAAACATCAAGATTTAAACAATATAGTTTAATATGTCGATTAATTGTTTTTATGTCTGTAAGTTTAGCATACCTAACTGTATTTCCATGTCCCGTACTAAGTCAATTAATAACACTCACTAACAATATATTTAAATAAAGATATTTATTCTTTGTCAACTTTTTAATCACTATTAATATTACGTTGTATGTCTCTAATGGGTTGAGTACCCCTGTCTCCCTGCATTATATACATTATATATACTTGCTACAGCTATGCATGTGTATGCGCTGGACTGTTTACACCGCAGTAAAAAATCCGTGTTATCTTACCATCCCGCTCACACCTCAGTATCTCCCGTTTGATTGCACTCATAGGAAAGAGAGATATATGTGTATGTTCATACCGTTGGTAGTATTAGTCTATTACTTGTCATACTTATTGCAACGATTACAATTAATTTACCCACTTTACATTTATATTTACCTCATAATCATTATTGAACAATACCATACAATATCTTTAGTTCTACTAATACTGTGTTTATTTCATTCACCGCCCAGTGCTATTTAATACAATAAAGCAATCAAATAACAATGAGTTAACTATTTACTATCAAAATGTGCGTGGGCTTCGCTACAAACTTACGTGTTTCTGTAGAAACTTAAGTCTTAACTCACACGATATAATTGTATTAACCGAGACATGGCTAGTGGACAGCATATGCGATTCAGAACTATTTGATAACCGATACATAGTGTGGAGACGTGATAGAAATTATCAACTTACCGAGCAGTCCCGCGGTGGCGGAGTTCTTATTGCAATTCGTACGGGGATAACGGCCAGTATTCAACCACATCTTACCTCCTCGGCGGAGGATCTTTGGCTAGTGCTACCTAGTAATAAGTCTAATCCTAACTCTAGTCTTTATATTGGGGTTCTTTACTTATGTAAACAAAACTTAGGTAACTCTTTCTCAACGCAACTAAAAAATTATCTCTTAAAATTGGACGACATATTAATAAACCAACCGGATGGAAGATTTATTATCTTAGGCGATTTTAATTTAAGCGGAATTTTATGGCCTAAAAGTGATTGCGAAAGTTTTCTAACAGCAACTAATGTGAATACGGTCGACGAGCATTTGTTTGTGGATACGTTAAATACCCACGGTTTAAGGCAATATAATCACGTAACCAATTCAAACGGTAGAATTCTAGACTTGGCCCTCTCAAATATCGTGCTAACCGTGACCGAATGCGAAGAACCCCTGGTACCACTAGACCCGCACCACAAGGCACTAATTATTAGCATAGAAACCGCCAATTTACCTCTCTTTAAACCAGCTGCTCGGACTAAATACCTATACTACAAAGGAGACTTCGATGCGATTAGTTCCGACCTTCTAGCAGTTGATTGGTGCACTGAGTTGCGATATAAGTGCGTCGAAAATGCCGTCAATTATTTTTACACTTACCTGAAGAAAACCATCGAGAAACATATACCTAAATTAAAAATATCTAACAACAATATATTCCCAGTATGGTACTCCGCTGCGTTAAAAAAATGCATTAAAGAAAAATACAAGTTTTTTAGAAAGTTCAATAACTACGGTAACCTATCCGATTGTGCCACGTATAAGCTATTAAGAGAAAGGTGTAAAAGGTTGGAGAACGATTGTTATAACAATTATATTTCACTCGTTGAGGAATCTATTAAAAAAAATCCCAAATATTTTTGGTCTTATGTAAAGGCGCGTCGAAAAACCGCTTATATACCCGGCTCTGTACATTATAATCAAAAGTTCGCCACGAGTGGTGAAGAGATTTGCAATTCGTTCTTAGAATATTTTTACTCCACCTTTTCACAACCTTCGCATTACTCGCCCTCGTCTGTTCCAATATTTTGTGATAATGACTCACTGTCACATATCACAAATGTTCTTCTTTCTAATGATATTATTAAGATTCTCAAAACCCTTGATCTCAATAAGTCGGCCGGTCCGGATGAAATACCCCCTGTGTTGCTGGTCAAATGCGCCAATGCTATTGCTATACCAATCGCAGTGATATTTAATAAATCTTTATCTGACTGCACGGTACCATCATTGTGGAAAAGTGCGTACATCACACCTATACATAAGAAGGGTTCAAAGTCTGACGTGACGAATTATAGACCCATTTCTAAGTTATGTATACTGGCTAAGATCTTAGAAAAGATTGTTCATACACAAACGTATGATGCTCTAAGAAATAGTTTTAGCAGTGTTCAACATGGTTTTTTGAAAAGGCGCTCGACTACATCAAATCTGTTGCTTCTAAATGAATTCATATCTGAGGCTATGAGTAAAGGGAAGCAAGTCGATGTCGTTTACACTGATTATAGCAAATGTTTTGATAGGATAGATCATAACTTGTTAATTACCAAATTACAATCAAAATACAAAATCAATATGTAGTGTTAATTCCGCTAATTGTCAGTTTAATCATGCCGGGATGCAATTTGCACCGCCCTCCCGCCCGCAAAAACGTGCACATGCAAGAAGGACAATATTAAAAAGCAAATTACATGCGCCAGTACGATACCCAACACGTGTTTCGGTCCTCCACGGACCATTCTCAAGGGCTGCTAACTCGTCGAGTGCTCGAAGGAGACCAAGTTTGAGTTGCAAATTGCATCCCGGCATGATTAAACTGACAATTAGCGGAATTAACACTACATATTGATTTTGTATTTTGATTGTTATGGATTTCCGCAAAGTAACGCCTGATTCCATTACTTACCAAATTACAGCTCATGGGAATTCAGGGTGACTTACTGAGATGGTTCTCGTCATATATATCCAATCGATCACAAGCAGTTGTGATAAACAATTATATATCCAGTTGGGTGACGGTCCCCAGTGGCGTTCCACAAGGATCTCTCCTGGGACCACTGCTATTTCTAATCTTTGTGCACTGTAAGTCATTGCACCATTCTCAACTCCTATGTTTTGCGGATGATATGAAAATCTTCAAGGCTATCTCATCACCTTCAGATGTACTTGAGCTACAATCGGATCTTGATAGGTTGAGCCATTATTGTAGTCAGAACATGCTAGATTTAAACCACACTAAGTGTTCGGTAATAACTTATAGCAGGCAAAAGAACATCATCCTCTCTGATTACAGTCTCCAGGGGCATAAACTTCAGAAGTGCAAAAGTATGAGTGGCCTTGGCGTAATCCACGACACTAAATTATTATTTGATGAGCACATCAACAAGATTGTTAAAAAGGCATATCAGGCCCTAGGATTTGTGATGAGGTTATCATTTAACTTCAAAGAGGCCAAAACATTTAAAATTTTATATTGTTCATTTGTACGACCTATACTGGAATATGCCAGCCAAGTGTGGAATCCTCGTTACGACATATACACATCTTGTATAGAAAACATACAACACAAATTTATTAAATATCTATGTTATCGCGTTAATTATAATTATAATTCTGACGATTATATAAAATTATGTGCACATTTCCATATGCTGCCCCTGGCCATGCGGCGTGAAATAGCTGACACAACATATCTACTTAACATCTTGTCTGGTGCTATAGATTGCCCTGACCTGCTAAACAAAATAACGTTCGATATACCCACGAAAGTGGTGAGACACTACACTCCGTTTCATCTCCCTATGGTATCCACAAACTATAGGCAAAATGCATTTTTGTGGCGAGCTGGCAACTGTTTTAACAGCCAAATTAAATTGTTTAATTTTGATATTTTTGTTGATAAAACCGAGACAGTGAGAAGGGTACTCAGCCTAGACTTTTTTTAAAATAAATTGTGTAAACGTGTTTAGTTGTTATAACTTAACTTTATTTGATCACACTATTGTTACATATGCAACTATCTATTTGTGAAGACCTTTTATTGGCTCTCAGGAACTACAATAATTGCATATGATTGTCACTATTTGCTGTTGGTCTTCCTAAATAAATAAATAAATAATTTTTTTATGGGACCAAATGGCAACTATTTCGAATCAAACTAAAAAAGAATCACGTAAATCGGATCATAAATCTCCGAGTAATCGGTGTACATACATAAAAAAATAAAAAAACCGGTGACTAGAGAACCTCCTCCTTCTGAAGTCGGTTAAAGAAGTCAGCTGGAGCCATATCTGGTGAATATGGTGGTTGCTGGATGGTATTTGTTGAGTGTTTGGTCAAAAATTCGTTCACAATGATGGCCTTGTGCGAAGGCGCATTATCGTGGTGCAAAATCCAAGAATTTTCTTTCCAAAAATCTGGCCTTTTTCGTCGAATTTGCTCTCTTAAACGCTGCATAACGCTCAAATAATATTCTTTATTTACCGTTCGACCTTCCGGTAACACCACGATAGTCAAAGAAAACAGTCAACATGACTTTGACTTTTGATCGACTTTGGCGTGGTTTTTTCGGTTTCGGTTCAGTTGGAAGGCGCCACTCCGAAGCTTGTTGACTAGTTTGCATGTCAAACTCGTAAACCCACGTCTCGTTACCAGTAACAATGCGTTTGATGAATGTTGGGTCGGAATTGACTCGTTCTACCATGTCCTCAGCGACTTTCATGCGATTGAGTTTTTGGAGAAAATTCAGATCTTTTGGGACTACCCGAGCGGCAACATGTTTCATACCCAAATGATTAGTTAAAATGGTACGAATTGACTCGTGAGATACAGAAAGTTTGGCGGCTATCTCTCTCAGAGTTGAATGAGGATTTTCAGTCACTATTTCCTACACTTTTTCAATGTTAACTTCAGTTGCAGAAGTTGATGGCATACCAGAGCGAGGCAAATCTTTCATCACATCTCGACCGCTTTTGAACGCTTTGAACCACTCATAGGCACGAGTTTTTGATAAAGTCAATTCACCGTAAGCCTTCCGTAACATTTTCAGTGACTCCGAACACGAAATTTCATTAGCGATGCAAAATTTAAGACAAACTCTTTGTTCGATATTTTTGTCCATTATGAAATTGGCAATACACACTATATATGATATTACTAAAACCAGCACTGTATTTAATATAAATAACAGATGCAACTCAAACTCCGCGCCAAAATGAAAAACAGTTGTGCCAATCTAACAACAACAAAAAAAACAAAAATTTGAATTTGGAACCATAAACAAATCATCCATTCCCGATACTTTTTTGACTGGATGTACACTGAATTTTGAATTTAACATAATATATACGCATGATTATTTACTAAATTAATTTCTTGGAATAAAGTTTATTTTTCTTTTTTATGTATTGAATGATGGAATTTGTATGAATACAAATAAAACTGCGATTTATAAGTCTTAATACTTTGACTTACGGTCCATTTCAATTGGTTTTGACTGTACAGGGTTGATATGACAATAATTTCCGTAGTTTAATTATTTTGGAATAAAAAATTACCTGTATTAAAAATGATATAAATGGATTCAGTAAAGGATTCTGAACAAACTATTTTCAGGAAGTGCGTTAATTACGTTACATGTTGTATATGTACATACGTAACAATTTCTGCGTTGATTGTGAAACTATTTAGATAATTCTATTTTTAACCCCTGACGCAATAAAATCCCAGGATTTTATTATTATTATCATAAATTTGACGTTAATATCTGTTTATCTGTCTATGTGTGTTTGGAATCGTATCTCTCAAACGGATGAACCAGTTTAGATGCGTTTTTATTCTTTTGATAGGTATCTACTTTCCTTGCGGTGGTTCTTAACTATGTTTGTTTATTACAATTCAAGAGAGTTGCGAAAAAAATATGTTATTAACCCTAGAAATATAACCTTATGAAGACTGGCATTAAAGATAACCATGTACTTCTGAGGGGTATAATATATTTAATTTTTTTTATTATTATTTACTTTTTAATTGTATTTATTAACCCAATTGTTTTAATGTGTGGGTATTGAACTACTAATAAAAAACTTTATTAGTGTATTTATTTATATATTTGAAGCATTAAACTTAAATAAAAAAAAGCTCTAGAAAATTCAACAAAATTAGGAGTCTTCTGTTTGCATGAAATTATTTACAAAAAATAATATATTTATTCTCATAAAATAACTAAATTATTTCTTATGAACTAATCAACTAAAAAATTATCAGATAAAATTTTAATTATTTGGCTCCAAATTTGGTTTTATAGACATTGAAAGAAAACAATTTTGTATTCCCCGTATACCGCATTTGGCGCATGTTATCTTAGACTATCTTTTTTTATTAATGAAAAAGGTTCAATACCGTCTTTTCTCGGCTGGAGGTTCTACTTCATCATCTGTAGAGGTCTACACAACTGGTTTTTAATAATATTTGTAATATTTTCTCGTAAATGCTTTGGCAAGTATTAACTTCGTGTCTTTCCGGAAGCATCGGTTCAGATGACTAGGTACTCAACTTTTTCATATATTCCCTTCTGTTGGATGTAGAGACTGTTGCTCCATGGCTATTTATGGCTATTACTCCTAATATCATGGCAATTAGAAACAATTATACAGCGATCACGACCAGGTTACCATACTTCCAGTGGGCCCTGAAGATACAGGTGGACTTCATCAGTCATCTTCCTTTTGCATCTCCTGGCACCTCACCATCGATAAACTCGTCTTCAAATTTACTCTGTACGTCATATTCACTGACGTGATCTATTGCTTCTGCGTTACTTTCGTGCACATCATTATCGTGCTCATCATTATCGTGTACATCATGCTCAATCTCTTCCTCTTCAGCCATTATATTGCATCACCAGATAGTATTCTCCGGCTTGTCATGATGAAGGTGGAAACATATCATGCTAAAACATAGAAAAAAACACTTATAATAAACATTTTATGCCATAATAATAATTTTTTAATTTCCCTAAAGGCACCCAAAAGATAACCATGCGACTTTGGAGCGCAACACTTGATCATAACTGCAAAAATATTGTACTTACCGCATATAAATGGCCATCCCTCGACGCTGTGCACCGACCACTGAGCTGACATAAAAGGACAGGTAGATAAGAGCGCTCATTAGAAAAAGACAACATTTTTAAATCGACGCGGGCGCCTCTGAGGCGTAGGTTATCTTTCTAGGGTTAAATAAATATGGGTATCGAATGAAAGGGCATGTCTAGTAGAAAATAAAAAAAATAAAAATTACTGCGCACTACCACTCTGTAGAATCCGGAGACAGCGGAGATATTCCCGATCCAATATGACATGGTAAGAAAGAAGCTTTTTCCTTTCTCAAAGCTAGCAAAGTACTCTGACAATATTTGGTTTATACATTTTCAACTTTATTACAAAAGTATAAGGTTCACTTTCAATTGGGGACATTTGACAGATTGGGCTAGCTTGATGTGCTGGCGTCTGTACTTGCAGTCCCTCTGGTGTTGCAGAAGTCCATGGGCGGCGGTGATTTACTTACCATCAAGTGACCCGCTTGTTAATTTGCCTTGCTTTTATATAAAAAACATATCTTAAAGACGTTAAAATTTTAATGTTAATATTATTCCTTTGTTATGTTTCATTGAATTCGAACCATGTAGTTTTATTAATTAAATACAAACACAGTTTAATACAACAACGGAACAAATATTAATTATTATGCAAATAATATTTTCACTCGTTATTATGCTTTAAATGTGAAAATAAAGTTCTGAAATTTTCTTAAATGTACGTCAATGTTTGGACAGCTTTGGTAAATATGGTATGTTTCTGTGCTGCGTTTGAGCATGAAGTTAAAGTCGAACACTTTCGTGGCTAAACGAGGCATGTAATTTAGATTTGAATTTAAAGTATAAAAATTTCATTATATATTTTAATGACATTCCACGTTATCAGCGCAATAAAATATTGCGCTGATAACGTGTGTAGTGAGTGTAAATGTGTAGTGAGAATCAATATACTGGATAGTATTTTTAGAGGTGTTTGGTTATAATATACAGAAATGAAATACAGGTGGAGAATGACACAGGTATTTGCGGTAAAATGTGTCCGTCGCGTCAGTAGGAATTAAAATATTATTTGATAATTATTATATATTATTTTATTAGAATTAGGTTAGACCATACCCTACTGACTGAAACATTTTACCGCAAATACCTGTGTCATTCTCCACCTGTATTTAATGTAACTTAATTCTTTACAATATCCAACTGAAGATTGCATCGGAGTAGATCGCTTTATTTATTTATCGCGTGGGCAGTGGTTATCTTACATGGCTTAACGACTGTTGCCTAAGGGCTACAAACGGGATCGACAGCTTAGCTTAGCACGTGCCCTCCGAAGTACGGAGATGCTCAGAAATTAAACCACTTTCGCGGTCACCCATCTATGGACTGACCGCGAGCCTAGTCGCTTGACCTCGCCAATCACTTACGGACCAGTGAGAGCATCTGGCTATAATATCGCTGTTCGCTTTGTAATACGGTATTTTATTAAATTATTTAATTGATCTTGTAAACTAGGTTCATTTTGCTTGAAACATAAAATTAAAAAAGGTTTTATTTGAATTTACCATATATGAGCGCTACACACACACGTACTATTAAAACTACTTATATTAAATTGCGTGTATTAAATTTTAGCCCAATACTGTTTTAATAAATAAAATATCTACGTCGTAAGTGTAAACAAGTAGGTATATTAACTACATTATTTTTGTGACCACCAGCAGGACCAATGTTTGTTTTATCAAATTAAAAAGACTGCAACTACGGCCGCAATGCACACGGTAGATTGGTAAAAAGGCTTCAAAATAAAGTTGTCACTAAATCAACCCCGTAGAAGTTTTATTAAACCAATGAAAAAAAATATCCTAGATGGCATGGTGCTGCTTGCGGTAACTGGTCGAACTGCTGTTGGGGTACTCATATTTTTTTTTTTTCGCCTCTGGTAGACTTCGTGTGACTTGTTAATTTTGTAAATGTACGCGGATGCACCCACCGTTGGTTCGTCTAGCAAGAGGATATTCTAAGTGCTTGAGTGAAGTTGAATGCTACTGCTTATTTATTTTATTATGATTCACTGGATGACAACGGTTCTGTGCGTGCATTAGCCTACATAACAACCAAACACAATGTAAGTAAAATACATGACATTTAAAAAAATATCGTAAACTGAAAGCAAAAGAAGACGAAAAAAGCAAGCCCGGAGTTTTTTTGTGGCTTTCTTCTCCGGGTCGTCCACCTAGGTAGCTAGAGAAAGCCGCAGGCTAGCTAGGGTAGGTTCCTCAGCGGCGAGGATCGCTTTGGCCCATTAACGCGTGATCGGTGATCCCGTGCATGTGATCACACCCTCATTTAGAATTTCGTCTTTTTGCTTTAGTCTTCCATTCTTTAATTTTAATATAGTAGAACTAAATTTCAAAATAATAGATTAGTAAATTGTTATTTATTTAAGGATTTCAGAAAATACATATATGCGATAAAACAAACCGCACGGACTGACTAATTAATTTTTTTTTGTAACTTTTTACTATACACTATGTTTATGTACTGCATTGTGACCTTGACAAGTACAAGTGTATGTTAATACCCAAGTGCTGAATAAATTTCATTTTATTTCATTTCATAAGTCCACGATCGCCACCATTATATAAAAATAAATATTTAAAAAAAGGTTTTTATTCACGTAGACCTTAAGAAAACGCTTGTAAATAGTCAGAACATGTTTGTAGTATATTTAAGAAAGCATACTTATTTCTAGATACGTATAGATATTTAAGTACACGGAGAGAATGAAAAAAATAAGATATAACATAGTCTGACCGACTCAATCAGAGAGATTTGTAATGAGCTTCAATTCAATACTGTTGGATCGATTTAATTGCCCTTTGAGTAAAATATTGAATAAATACCTCAAATTAGATTGCAGTTTTTTTTTATCTAAATGGATTCAATAAAATCTACTCACACTATAAAACATAAACGGCCGTTTTTGTTACAAATGCACGATTTAGCTAAACAGCTATTACTAATTGCTAATTACGTTATTGCCTTTTACACAGTAATAATAGAACATATTTTGTATTTTTGATTCTATTTACGAGTTATGACATTTTTTCGATTGGCGGCGCTAGTGGACTGTAATAGGCCTCTTAAGATAGATTGAAGCTTTGTAATATGCCTTGTTACACTATTTGGCGTTAAGTTATAGTCAAGCTTATATAAAGGTAAAACTATCAAAGTTTTAGATATGTAGGTTTTTCTTTTAGATATAATTTACTACATTGTCAGGTGAAGCAGTGACAGCCTCCTAAGCTCACTGTGAACGTCATGTTAAAAAATCTTAGATTCCAAATAACAATTATAATTTCTAGAGTTTACAATGTGTGAAGTAAACGCAGCTCCGACCACACAGTTCACACGTTCCCCAAAGAACCGCACGTGAGCAGAACACATTGGTTACGATGCGAAATGAAAATTGGAACATCTGACATAAGTTAATCAATAATATTGTAAGGATTTTCAAGACGACTTAGGAGTCACGTGGGACTTTAACTATATATGGCCGACTCAACAGTTGCCTCTTTCACACAGACAGGGGCAGCCTCAGAAGCCTATCAGCAGAGGCCACGGCTTACAGCTATGACCGGCCCTCCGGTATCAGGGGCCAACAAACTACACGATCTCACTACCAGGGTTTCGTACACAACGACCGTCCCGTTCTTTAACAGGACGCGCTATGATACCTCCGATAAGGGGCAATGCCTCGGAACGAATTCCTCCACCCCCCGTTGAGGGTGTTGCGAGAAGGCCTCAGCAGCAGCAGCCTCTTTCACTTTGGAACCAGACATCGATATGTGTGGAAGCTCTGTCGGTCTATGTTTATTGTAGTGCTTACTGTGTATGTCGTTGTAAGTGATTTGCCATAAGAAGATTATTGTTAATTTCTAAATTAATTATTCGGAAGGATTAATGAACCACTTTTTATGGTGAAATATATGGCGGCGCAGCCGTGGCGCTACCAACAGAACTGCATAGATAAGAGGGATAGGTCGGTGTCACTCTGGTGGAACGTCGAACGGACGGCCATCTTGACGTCACTATTGCTTGGAGATGTTATAGTGGCCGCATATTATCGACGGATCGCCGTAATAGAAATTAAAATCTAACTTAATTAGTGATTTCGTGACGCATTAAGCATAGTTGATTGATTTTGCTGAATAATTAATTGCTAAGGAAGTGAAGTCCGCCTATATTTTAAAATTAACTGCCTGCATAACCTCACCTAATAATAAATGATAATAGTGTTCCAGGCATGCCTACGTGTACCCCAGACGCGTCGTTATATAGTATTTCGATATTGTTTCTTTATTTGTGTTAAGCATGTTTAGTGACTATTTTTTTCTTTTTTCAAATGATGTATACATCTGAAGCGATTTAACACCTTGTCTTAAACTTGTTCAAATGTTTAGTGTTAAGTTGATGATGTATCTATTATAATAAATGAATGAAATCCTTTTCCTAAAAATAAAATAACAATAGTTCACGTGGTTTATAATTATTAATAATAAAACATACATACATAGACTCACGTCTGTTTCCCAGAGGGGTAGGCAGAGACAACGGATTTCCATTTGTCACGATCTTTGCATACTTCTTTTGCCTCGATTACTGTCATTATATTCTTCATACATGCTCGCCGGTTAAGGGTACTTCTGACCTGCCCTTTCTTGAGAACATCTCCAATTTGGTCAGAGAATGTTCGACGTGCTCTTCCCCTTCCGGTTGTCCCACTCTCACAGGCCAGATATACTTCTTTTGTCAATCTTCTTTCATTCATCCTTTCTAAATGGGCAAACCATCTCAGCATGCCTTTTTCAATCTTTGTGACTACATCCTCTTTCACACCACAACGCTCTCTTACATCAGTATTTCGAATTCTGTCTCTCAAAGTCACACCACACATACTTCTCAGAGCTCTCATTTCCACTGCGTTTATTTTACTTTCATTCTTTTTCTGCCATACCCAACTTTCACTTCCATACATTAAAGTTGGCACTAACACTCCATCGTGCACGGCTAGTCGAGCATTCTTTGAGACTTGCCGGCTACTCATAAAGGCGTGTAGTGCCCCATTCACTCTGTTCCCCGCATTTACTCTTCTAACAATATCTTTTTCATATTTCCCATCTTTTGTAAACAAAGTTCCCAAATATACAAACTCATTCACCTGTTCGACTTTCTCTCCTCCAATCACAATATCACATGCTGTCGTGTATTCATCCCTCTCAAATACTATTACTTTCGTCTTACCTACATTCATTTTCATCCCTTTCCTTTCAAAAGATTCATGCATATTTGTTACCATCACTGGCAACTCGTTCGCTGAAGATGCAAGTAGAACTTGATCATCAGCGTAAAGCAGACATTTGATGAGTAACTCATTCATCCTTACACCGCATTCACTTTCTTTCAAATCTTTTAAACAGCTATCCATGAATAGGTTAAACAACCACGGTGACGCTACAAATCCCTGTCTAACACCCTTTTGGATGCTAAACCACTCGGTGTATGACCCGTTAATCCTCACGCAAGCTCTGGAATCCCTATAAAGAGATTTCAGTGCTTGAACAAGGTTGTCATCCAACCCATACATGGACAGTACCGACCATAGCTCATTCCTCAACACCCTATCGTAGGCCTTTTCTAAGTCTACGAAGGCACAGTAGACCTTTTGGCTTTTGCCCAAAAACTTCTCTACTATGCTTCGTAGAGAAAAGACCTGATCCGTGCATCCCATTCCTTTCCGAAAACCCGCCTGTGCATCCCATATTTTCGCATCGGTTTCTTTCACAACTCTTTCAACCAATACTTTTGCATACAACTTACCAACCACTTGGCACTTGGCCGGTGGTATAGCATAAATTGAAAAGGCTGCACAGCTGACTCGCTATGACGTCATGTCCAGCCTTCAGCATCTCGGAAGTTATCCTGTCATACCCTAGTGACTTACCTGATTTCATACCCTAAATAGCTTTCACAATCTCATCCATACCAATGTCATCTTTACATTTGTTCTTGTCTATAATTAGTGAACTACGTTTACTCTCTGTTACACCTCTTTCATACAAACTTTCAAAATACTCCTTCCAACGTTTTAAAACGCATTCTTCCCCTTTCACTATATTTCCATCTTGGTTTCGTATGGATTTCAGTTCTGAGGTTTGAGTTATGCCTCTTACTGATCTAACGGATTTCCAGAAAAACTTAATGTTCGTTAAACGTAATCCTTAGACAACCTTCTATCAAAATTATCCTATTGTTCATTTTTCTTTTCGTTCACCACATCCTTTACAATTCCTTTCATTTTCCTATAATCATTCCAGGCTCTTTCTATATCCTCATTCGTCGCCTTATGCATTCGTTCGTTTGCTCTGGTGGCTAGCTAGTCTGACCACGCTTTCTTCTTTTCACATACAACTTTTTGTACACTTTTATGCCACCAAATATTCTTGTATTGATTGTCCCGGGTATGACCTTAAACTGCCTCTTTCGGGGGCTCTAGAATCTTAGGATTCATCAGAGGCCTACGATAGCACAGTTACTATCAGTACAGGATAGTAACTTAGAGCGGCGGCGGAAGAGTAGGCATAATTATGCATACCAACGGCGGCGCTCACAGGCCGAGTTAGCTGGCTTACTGTACGCTCACCGAGACGCAGGGGACGAGCACAAGTGAGCTATTTAGTCCGAGGGAGCATACCTGAAACAAAACCCCGATACAAAGTGTTATCCGACCCGTGCTGAGGGATCCTTGGCCAGAGGGTATTCTGGTCGATAACGGAGGGTGTCTATGTTGGCGGTCATAGGACACAGCATGGATCCGCCTTACCCCCGTATAGGGCTCTGCGAGGATGGACCGTTTAGTCCCTAATACTCGTGGAAACGCAATGGATACAATTACTTTTAATCCTTTAAATGGCGGCGACGTGGTCCGCCACCCGTCACGTCTCGTTTCCCAGAGAGGCGAAAAGTGGTCAACGGAGAGCCGTTTTGCTACGTTGAATGTTGGAGGAGGAATAGAAGGTAAGATGGACGAAGTATGTCAGCTGATGAGTTAAAAGCGGATCGATGTGTTGTGTGTGAATGAGACGAAGCGGAAAGGGTGTGATACTACAAAACACGGACTATACACGGCGTATTGGTCTGGAGTACCGAACACACTACCGAAAGAGTAATAATGTTAGGTGATTTTAATGGATGGGTTGGGGTAAAACGTGATGGTTTTGAAAGAGTATTAGGTCAATTCGGTGACGGGAGTGAGAATGAGAATGGGTACAGTCTGCTTGAGATATGTTTGGAATGGGGTCTTTGTGTTACAAATACTATGTTTGTCCCGGGCTTATGTCCCGGGCAAGACGTTAAACTGCCTTGCGTTCGACAGGTACAATCGAATGTATTATTGTGGCTCTCTCCCACTTTGTACATAAAGTCTGTTTCGGCAAGGAAGGCAACCCACAGCTGATATGCAGCGGGTTTGGCGGACTTGGCGGAACAGCACGGCAATTGTGGAAGGCCAAGGGCGACGGTAGAGAGCGTACAGTTACCGTCGGCCAGACACATCATCCAAACTCTCCTCTAGTTGTAGCGGTTCTCCATTCCACTAGAGATAGGAGGGGAAGGACGAGTGTGTGCATCTGTGTTTGCGCGTACACTTATGCACCTTAATATTTCCTGCGCACCTGACTGCTTCCGAACATGGACTCCGATTACAGCAAAGTCCTGTGGCGATGGGGTGAGGTAGAGAGGTCTGGATTGATGCGAACCAGGCTTTGTCCGATGCCTGCACACGGGCGGTTCTGGGGGTGTATGTATGTACACCGTGGTCGCTTTCGCTCTGCGCATGGGGTGACAGAATGGATTCGGAAGCACCCAGGGTGACAAAGCAGCCCTATTTAGGGAGGCACTGCTTTCCCTGCTCAGCCAGGGAGGGGACTAGAAAAGGTGTCCCAAAAAAATGCTCACCCCGACTTAAGAGAGGGTAGTAACCACGGCTGCCTCTGCATCTATTTTTATCGTGGTCGACGCTACACAAGTAATAAAAAGAAAACGCAACCATCATCCAATACTATGACATTCGGCGCGTGGAACGTTCGGACGCTTCTCGATAGTGATGCTAACGCCTGTCCTGAGCGAAAAACCGCTATTGTAGCTCGAGAACTTCGTCGCTATAATATAGATGTGGCTGCTCTCAGCGAAACACATCTCGCTGACGAAGGGGAGCTGGTGGAAGACGGTGGCGGGTATACTTTTCTGTGGAAAGGTACTGCTGCCTCTGAACCGCGGCGGTCGGGCGTTGGTTTTGCTATCAAAAACCACCTCTTAAAGCGTCTTCAGGAATATCCTGTGCACATTTCTGACCGCGTGACCACATTGCGCTTGCATCTTGAACACGACAATTATCTTAATGTCATCAGTGTCTATGCTCCAACGCTGGACAAGTCTGATGACATCAAGGATAAATTTTATGAGGAGTTGACACACTGTCTCGAGCGCGTACGCCCCAGTGAACAGATCTTACTACTGGGCGACTTTAATGCCAGAGTCGGGCGGGACTATGAAGCCTGGCCTAAAGTTTTAGGCAGACACAGAATAGGCAACATGAATAGTAATGGCAGGTTGTTGCTTAGTCTTTGTGCTCAATTCGATATGGCTATAACGAACACTATATTCCGACTTCGCGCCAAGCACAAGGCTACGTGGATGCACCCACGATCAAAACACTGGCATTTAATTGATTACGCAATCGTACGACAAAAAGATATTTCCCAAATCCAAATAACCCGTGTAATGCGGGGAGCACACTGTTGGACTGATCACCGGTGTTGTCACCAAATTGAATCTCTGCTTACGTCGTCCCCGCAGATCAGGAAGAGTGAAGCTTGCGTGCTTAGATGTAGATAAGCTTCAGAATCTCGGGACTAGACAACAGTTTGCACAAACTTTAGCTAGTACGCTCCCATCCCTACGAAACGGCGCGGAGGGGGTTGATGCAGAGTGGGGAGCTTTATCTTCTCATATTTTAGGCACTGCTCAAAATACTTTGGGTGTCAAAGTCCGTAAGAATGAGGACTGGTTTGATGAGAACGATAGGGTTCTTGCGGATGCAATCGGCAAACATCGTGTCCTGCTTAGGAATGGTAGCAGAGAGAAGCAAGGTAGAGGCGCTGCAGAGATCAAAAAGAGTGACATGGAGCTGCGAAAACTTTCTAGGGAAATAAAAAATCGGTGGTGGCAAGAAAAAGCTCGACACATGCAGTGGCTCGCTGATACGAATCAGCTCGGAGAGTTCTACGGTGAGGTTCGAAAACTGATTAGTACGAGGAATTCGCTGAAGGTCCCTTTGAAGTCCATGGACGGCAAAGGCCTTCTAGAATCTAAAGACGCTATATTAAAGCGATGGGCTGAACACTTTAGTGCCCTACTTAATGTTGATCAATCAGCTGATCTAGAACACATCAGATCGATGCCTCAGATGTCAGTAGCAAATCAGATGAACGAGCCACTGTCACGCAATGAGATCGTTCTTGCCATAAAACAACAGCCAAATAAGCGTGCGGCTGGCATGGACTGCATACCGGGAGAATTGATCAAATATGGCGGTGACGAGTTGCATTCAGCCTTTTATGAACTTTTTGTTCTTGTGTGGGAAACGGAACGTATTCCAGCAGACTTTAAAGTGTCTCGTATTTGTGCCCTATACAAGAACAAGGGTGACCGTTCCGATTGTAACTCCTACCGCGGTATTTCACTTTTATCAGTCCCTGGAAAAGTCTTTGCCAGAGTATTACTAAACCGCCTAATGACCCTATCTGAAAAGATTTTGCCGGAAACCCAGTTTGGCTTCCGACCTGACCGAGGCACTTGTGAGGCGATTTTCTCATTGCGTCAACTACAAGAAAAGAGCCGTGAACAGGGGCGAAAGCTATACCTGTGCTTCGTTGACCTTGAGAAAGCCTTTGATAGTGTGCCTCGAGAAGCCCTCTGGATAGTACTGGAAAAGTTAGGATGCACGGATAAATTTGTGAGACTCCTGAGACTCCTGCATGATGACATGGAGTGCTGTGTCGCTGTCGACGACGATCAGTCAGACTTCTTCCCCGTTACCTGTGGGGTGAAGCAAGGGTGTGTTCTTGCACCTACACTGTTCGCGTTGTACTTTGCAGTCGTAGTCCGCGAGGCCCTGCAATTATTTTCCGATGGAGTTCGCATCCGTTTCCGAACAGACGGCAATCTTTTTAATCTAGCCAGATTTAAGGCCCGCACCAAAGTTTCGTATGCAATGATCACTGAGATCATGTATGCAGACGACCTGTGTTTTGTGGCGGAATCCCCAGATAGCCTGCAGAAATTGATGTCCAACTTTCACGAGGCTTGCCAAAAATTTGGCCTGAAGATCAGTGTCAAGAAGACGGAAGTTATGTCCTTGGACAATAACGGTCATAAGACACTGACCATGAAACTCGGTGAGGACTCGTTAAAGCAGGTTGATAAATTCCGGTATCTGGGGAGCACATTAACATCGAAGTGCGACCTTGATGCTGAGATCAACGGCAGAATCGGTGCTGCTGCTGCAGCATTCGGCAAGCTGGATGCCAAGGTCTTCCGTTCCCATAACCTCAAACTGGCTACCAAAATATCGGTATATACGGCAATAGTATTGCCCAACATCTTATACTCCGCCGAGACGTGGACTGTATACCGTCGGCATATCCGCACACTAGACCAATTCCACCTTAAATGCCTGCGTAAAATACTTAAGATCCGATGGTCTGATCGTGTGCGTAACACCGAAGTGCTGCGACGAGCCAATGTTGGTGGCATTGAGGCTTACCTTATGCGGCGACAGCTTCGATGGTGCGGTCACGTGTCTCGAATGGCGGAGGAGCGAGTGGCTAAGCGTATCTTTTATTCCGAGCTGAAGGAGGGGAAACGAAAGCAAGGCGGACAGTTCCTCCGATATAAAGATGTGCAAAAACGCCATATGAAGAAATGTGACATTGAGACCTCGTTGTGGGAAAGGCTTGCGGCCGACAGATCTGATTGGAGAGCTCTAGTCAAAAACAAAGTTTCTGACTTTGAGGAGCATCGTCGGTCAGAGCTTGACTCTAGACGTGACGAACTGAAAGCCCGACCACCTGCGGCGATCAGTTATAATTTTAATAATGGTGTGCTCACATGCCCGCAATGTGCGCGGACCTTCTCAAATAAGATTGGCTACTGTAGTCATATGCGAGCACACCAACGACAACTATCTGTACGGAGTTGAGGCAGTCCCCGTGACCGAAACCGGTCTGGAGTCATCATCACTATGTTTGAACATAAAAGAATCCATACGTTTACACGAGAGAGGAAAAATGTGAGAAAGAGTATGATTGACTTCGTGATTGTAGATGAAAGACTGAGAAAGAATGTTCTAGACACAAGAGTCTATCGTGGGACCGCAATCCATACAGACCACTTTCTGGTAATGAGCCGAATAAGTGGTCTATTCAAAGGATGGCGCCACCGAATCCCTGAGACTAAAAGTGTACTAGAGAGAATAAAAGTAGAGGAACTGCAAGAGGAAGAAGTGGCAGATGAGTACAAAAGTAAGTTGGTTGAGAAGTTTGAGGGATCTGAAGACATAAGAGAAGTAGAAGAGCTATGGAAGGTAGTCAAAGAAGGTGTGGTGAGTGTAGCTGGTGAAGTATGTGGTGTAATAAAGAGAAGAAGATGAAGAATATTTGGTGGGATAAAAGTGTACAAAAAGTTGTATGTGAAAAGAAGAAAGCGTGGTTAGACTGGCTAGCCACCAGAGCAAACGAACGAATAAGGCGACGAATGAGGATATAGAAAGGGCCTGGAATGATTATAGGAAAATGAAAGGAATTGTAAAGGATGTGGTGAACGAAAAGAAAAATGAACAAAAGGATAATTTTGATAGAAGGTTGTCTAAGGATTACGTTTAACGAACATTAAGTTTTTCTGGAAATCCGTTAGATCAGTAAGAGGCATAACTCAAACCTCAGAACTGAAATCCATACGAGACCAAGATGGAAATATAGTGAAAGGGGAAGAATGCGTGTTAAAACGTTGGAAGGAGTATTTTGAAAGTTTGTATGAAAGAGGTGTAACAGTGATTGAACGTAATTCACAAGTATAGACAAGAACAAATGTAAAGATGACATTGGTATGGATGAGATTGTGAAAGCTATTATGGGTATGAAATCAGGTAAGTCACCAGGGTATGACAGGATAACTTCCGAGATGCTGAAGGCTGGACATGGCGTCATAGCGAGTCAGCTGTGCAGCCTTTTCAATTTATGCTATACCACCGGCCAAGTGCCAAGTGATTGGTGCAAGGCTGTCATCGTACCTCTTTACAAAGGGAAAGGCTCACGGCAATACTGTAAAAACTATAGGGGCATTAGTCTGCTCAGCGTCGTTGGTAAGTTGTATGCAAAAGTATTGGTTGAAAGAGTTGTGAAAGAAACCGATGCGAAAATATGGGATGCACGGGCGGGTTTTCGGAAAGGAATGGGATGCACGGATCAGGTCTTTTCTCGGCGAAGCATAGTAGAGAAGTTTTTGGGCAAAAACCAAAAGGTTTACTGTGCCTTCGTAGACTTAGAAAAGGCCTACGATAGAGTGTTGAGGAGTGAACTATGGTCGGTACTGTCCATGCATGGGTTGAACGACAACCTTGTTCAAGCACTGAAATCTCTTTATAGGGATTCCAGAGCTTGCGTGAGGATTAACGGGTCATACACCGAGTGGTTTAGCATCCAAAAGGGTGTTAGACAGGGATGTGGAGCGTCACCGTGGTTGTTTAACCTATTCATGGATAGCTGTTTAAAAGATTTGAAAGAAAGTGAATGCGGTGTAAGGATGAATGAGTTACTCATCAAATGTCTGCTTTACGCTGATTTTCAAGTTTTACTTGCATCATCGGCGGACGAGTTGCAGGTGATGGTAACAAGTATGCATGAATCTTTTGAAAGGAAAGGGATGAAAATGAATGTAGGTAAGACGAAAGTAATGGTATTTGAGAGGGATGAATACACGACAGCGTGTGATATTGTGATTGGAGGAGAGAAAGTCAAACAGGTGAATGAGTTTGTAAACTTTGTTTACAAAAGATGGGAAATATGAAAAAGATATTGTTAGAATAGTAAATGCGGGGAACAGAGTGAATGGGGCACTACACGCCTTTATGAGTAGCCGGCAAGTATCAAAGAAGGCTCGACTAGCCGTGCACGATGGAGTGTTAGTGCCAACTTTAATGTATGGAAGTGAAAGTTGGATATGGCAGAAAAAGAATGAAAGTAAAATAAATGCAGTGGAAATGAGAGCTCTGAGAAGTATGTGTGGTGTGACTTTGAGAGACAGAATTCGAAATACTGATGTAAGAGAGCGTTGTGGTGTGAAAGAGGATGTAGTCACAAAGATTGAAAAAGGCATGCTGAGATGGTTTGGCCATTTAGAAAGGATGAATGAAAGAAGATTGACAAAAGAAGTATACCTGGCCTGTGTGAATGGGACAACCGGAAGGGGAAGACCACGTCGAACATTCTCTGACCAAATTGGAGATGTTCTCAAAAAAGGGCAGGTCAGAAGTACCTCAAACTGCCGAGCATGTATGAAGAATATAATGACAGTAATCGAGGCAAAAGAAGTATGCAAAGATCGTGACAAATGGAAATCCGTTGTCTTTGCCTACCCCTCTGGGAAACAGGCGTGAGTCTATGTATGTATGTATGTAAATATTCTTCATCTTTCTTCCTCTTCTTCTCATTATTACGCCACATACTTCACCAGCTACACTCACCACACCTTCTTTGACTAACTTCCATAGCTCTTCTACTTTTCTTATGTCTTCAGATCCCTCAAACTTCTCAACCAACTTACTTTTGTACTCATCTGCCACTTCTTCCTCTTGCAGTTCCTCTACTTTTATTCTCTCTAGTACACTTTTAGTCTCAGGGATTCGGTGGCGCCATCCTTTGAATAGACCACTTATTCGGCTCATTACCAGAAAGTGGTCTGTATGGATTGCGGTCCCACGATAGAATCTTGTGTCTAGAACATTCTTTCTCAGTCTTTCATCTACAATCACGAAGTCAATCATACTCTTTCTCACATTTTTCCTCTCTCGTGTAAACGTATGGATTCTTTTATGTTCAACCATAGTATTTGTAACACAAAGACCCCATTCCAAACATATCTCAAGCAGACTGTACCCATTCTCATTCTCACTTTCGTCACCGAATTGACCTAATACTCTTTCAAAACCATCACGTTTTACCCCAACCCATCCATTAAAATCACCTAACATTATTACTCTTTCATTATACTGACTTAACCGCAACACATCTCTCAGGGTCTCCCAGAATGCCTTTCTTTCCTCTTGTTCTCGCTGTATTACAACTGCACCCATATCTACAGGAGCGTACACTCCTACTAGGAAGATACGGGTCATACCAACTTTCAACTTTCATTAATAATAATATCCTGGGACATTATTCACACACAGCCATCTGATCCCAAACTAAGCAGAGCTTGTACTATGGAAACCAGATAACTGATATACTACATATACTACTTTTTCTTTTGTAAATACATACTTATATAGATAATTTACACCCAGACTCAGGACAAACAGGCATGTTCATGCACCCAAATATCTGTCCCGGGTGGGAATCGAACCCACGACCTGAGGCGTGAAAGGCAGGGTATCTACCAACCACGCCAACAGGCCCGTCAAAAAAGTTATTGTATATTTACTTTTTAAAACAGTAAAAGTTTCCATTTCGATATTATTTTTTTATTTTGACATAAAAAATGAAACTCTTTCCGTATATTTTTGAATATTAATATTACGAAATCAGTAGTGCAATACTGGCAATTGTGCAAGTCTTTGGGGAGAGCCTTTGTCCAGCAGTGGTACTTATGAACAGTACTTACTTATTATTAGTAGTTATGAATGAATTTTTAACCTAATAATTCAATTCTTAGTAGCTAATTTCTACGTATGTTCTTATAAGTCATCAACAGACGAACTGCCATTTCAAAGGTTGTTTATATTACTTTAAGTTAACATGTTAATGAGGTAAATAAAATGTGTAGCAAAATATGCTGCATATTATTATAAGTAGCTTTTAGCCAGGATATGTTCTTAAAAAAGGCCAGATACTTAGAGGCAAAGAAGGTGTGCAATGATCGTGACAAATGGTTGTCTCTGTCTACCCCTCTGGGAGACAGGCGTGAGTCTATATATGTATGTAGGTAAGTTAGATTCAGGGCACGCAAGATATGGTAATAAGTGTGTAATAGTTTGAAACAAATCCACTTATACAATCCAGGTTAGAACCGTTTATAAATTTCCTTTGTCTTGAGCAGGTTTTCCTAGCTCCAACCAACTTGGGTCTGGAGTCTGTTCAGGGCTAACCACGGCAAATTGTGTTTATTTCTACGCTGGATGGGTTTGCGTTTAGTCAAAGCCAAAGTCAAAATCATTTATTCCGTAAAAATTTTACATTTACGTGGACCATAAATGTAAAAATTAACCACGATCTAACCTGATGGTAAGTGAAGATGTGGTCGAAGGTGGATCACGCCTACCCATAAGATGCCTGTTCACTCTAGCCTTGCATAAACTCATGTTGTATGAGTCTGGAAACACATCGTTCGGGAGGGTGTTCCACTGCTTAGCCGTGCGTATAATGAAGGAGGAAGCAAAGCGCTTCGTACGGCAGAATGGGATGTCAACAACAAAGTGGTCCATGGTAGGCAAGCGCTGTCTCACCATGGTTTTGCCTTGCTTAACGCCATTCGCTAGAGAGTAGAAACACACACTTTAGGAAGCTTTTAGTTTGCTGAAGTCTTAATTTACATTTCTTTATTATTTTTTATAGAAGAACATCACATATATGATAAAATACTAGTTTATCTGGAATGTTTTGCGAAATGATTTGATAGTCTTCTAATATTTTATGTAAGTGTGAAAGTTTTTAAGTATGGATGTATGGATTTTTGTTAGATACTCTTTTATGCAAAATCTACGGAACGGATTTTGATGAAACTGTGTATTCTAGGTTATAATTTATAAAACTTAACTCGAGTAAAATCGCGGGGCACAGCTAGTTAGCTAATATTATTTTTTACACCCAACCCAAAAAGAGGAGCTATTTGCGGTGGGTGTAAAAATATCACAAATTAGAGATATGTATCTAAATGATTTCTTGTTGATCTGTCTTCAAATTAATTATTTACGACCAACAGGGTTTGGACCTGCATTATCTAGGCATAGCTAATAAAGGTTCAACTCTTGTTAATGATTTGGAATTTAGAAAACATTTAATTTAAAAATTGTGTTACTTTAAAATATGTATAACCTACTATTGCTACACTACATTATATGTATTACTAGAAGTTTCAATGTACATATGTAAGGTAAATATAATACGCAAAGCAACTCAAACACTCATTTTGACGTAAGAACAAATTAGCGATCCGTAAAGTCATATTTACTGTGTCAGCGTAAATTAATATCTCTTATTAACGATCTAAGGACTCCCATTCATGTTACGACAAGCATTTTTATGTCGCTATAAAGTAAAAGGGGTATAAAGGTAATAATAATAATAATTTATTTAACTCAAGTAACATGACTCATATTTGTTAGTAACAATAATTCTTACATCTATATTAGTATTCCTATTACAACACACACACACAATCACTGCCACTCTCCCAACACTGAGGTGGACAGCTTGCAGCAGCGACTCACATAAACACAATCGAGTCTGCTGGCCACACAGCTCATGATAATGTTGGGGCTGACCCGTACGCGGCGCACCAGGGAAGCGCATCGTTTTCTCATAGTTGTATAAAAACAATCAACTCGAGCATCCGCAAACATCCCTGATGCACTACAAAAGCGGGGCAACCCCATCAATATCCTGAACGCATTATTATATTGTACGCGAAGGGCGCTGTACGATTTCTGCGTATAATGAGCCCACAGACTGCACGTGTAAAACGAAGTGCAGTATGCACGAAACAGGGTTTTTTTAACACCCGGTGAACAACGTGCAAATCTGCGAGCTATCATATTTGCCCTAACCGACAGCGCCCTTCGCTCACGCTCAATATCCTCATCGTCTTTCATGCCAGCGGTCAAGACGTGTCCAAGGTATTTTATCTTATATACCCGTGTGAGCGGAGTTCCATTAAGACTGACTGGTGGTATAGTTTCTGGACCTAGTCCACCGCCGGAACCAAAGACCATGAGCTCACTCTTACACGCATTGTATACCAATCCATGAAGTTTGGCATAGGCTTCACAAATGCTCACTAACCTCCTAAGGCCACAAACAGAGGCGCTCAATAGAGTCATATCATCAGCGTAGGCAATGTTGTTCATACACACCCCATCTATGTAACAACCAGCGCGCTCTCTACTGAGCGCCTCGATCAGTTCATTGACGTAAAGATTGAAGAGCGTAGGCGAGGTCAACCCCCCCTGCCTCACCCCGCACTCCAATCCATACGGCTCCGACAAAGCCCCAGCCCATCGAACCTGATTGATCTGGCCTCCGATTCCTATCGTTGGACTTTAGAGCGTAATAGCGGCCAGTATTAAACTGAATTAGCAATCTGCGCGGGATATATAATAACACTACTATTATAAAGGCGAAAGTTTGTGAGTGTGTGAGTGTGTATGTTTGTTAGTTCTTCACGTCTAAACGGCTGCAGTGATTTTAATAAAATTTCGTATGGAGTTAGCTGACACCCTGGATTAACACATCACACTAATATTATAAAGGCGAAAGTTTGTGACTGTGTATGTCTATGCGGGGCACAGTTAGTGGTACATAAGTATGAGTCCAAACACAGCTACGTATTTTATTCCCTCAGTTTCATGATCCAAAGGAATAGCTAACCGACACAAACGGAAAGAGGTTAGGTACAGCACTGACAAGTTTATGTGCTCTCTGCGGTACGTGGGGTGTGACACTGTCATCTTCTAAACTGCAGACTGATACTAAGAATCCTAGCATTTTACCAGAAAAATACCAACCTCACTATTAAATATCTTAAGGAAATTAAACATGTAATAATAATTCACTGGTAAAAGAAGAAACTATGGTTTATTTAAATGGAAAACCCGTGAACTGACAATGTCACATTATAAAATTTACAATAGCACAATAATTTTGAATATAAAGTGTTCCAAAAAAGGTTTGATTCGTAACACACACTTTTGAAATTACATCATTACCGAAGAATTAAGATACCCATCATACGGAGTAAATCGACTTTCAAGAAAAATATACATAATTTCCTTCACTTGATTGACACGACCTTAATGAAAATATAAAGGTTTTACCACATTTATGGTGGTTAATATCGGACCTCCTTAATGGCCCGTTAACAATGAAGCACCAAGCAAGGAGAAACACCTAAACTCGTGCTTAGGTGCTTCGTGCTCGTGGTCTTTCTATAGCTGGGTAACCATTTAGTTACAAAATCTTCTTTGACTGCACGTGTGGCGCAGCGGCTAAGACAGTCGCCACGCCGCTTCGTGTCGCGGGTTCAAGTCCCGCGCCTGACAACAATTTGTGTGACCCATAAATAGTTGTTCTGAGTCTGGATGTAATTTGTGTCCGTCTATTTTATGTTTGTAAAGTACCCCGCGACACAGGGATTAGATTACATAGGGGTGCCCTCAGGTATTAGTCGCTTAATTTAAGCAACTGGTTGAGAGCCTTTTGCGCTAGCCAACTGCTCGTTGTTTTCATTTATTTATTTTTAATATACTCTTTCTAAATGTAACAATAATAGCTTAGTAACTTGCTATTTATTATTTATTTAAGAATATTAAAAATATATGCGACGAAACAGACCGCACGGACGGACTAATTCAAAATATTTTGTTGCTTTAATTACTGTTTTTAAACTGTGTTTATGAAATACATTGTGAGCTTGACAATTTCAAGTGTATGTAAATACCCAAGTGCTGAATAAATATCATTATTTCATTATTAATGCGGGCGTTGTCATTAAAAAACAAAAAAGAAGTATTAATAAAGACATCACCATGTATAATAAAAGAATATAAATGTGATTTAAAAAGCATTCCAATTTAAATACGACAAAATGTGGAAAGACCCTTATATACTTCAATAAACCGATATCATGAGTGTTCTTTATCAAAGACATCGATAGGAAATGGAAAATACTTTGATGTGAACTCACATTGGGGTGTGAGATGTCACAGAAGTATATTAAAGCCTCAAAGAGGGATATTCTAAACGATATATGACTTTTAGTAGGAATATTCACAAGATTCGTCAACACTCTGTAATTTTGTATTTTTATAGCGCTATTATTAGTTTCATACGTATGTTAGTATGTGTGTAACGAAAAATTTAAGCATGATTTTGACCTACTTCAAAACGTTAGATTAAATCGAAATTTTGCATAATTATCAAAGACCGATGACGATTCAATATTTTAAACAGACCCGTTACCGTCAATAGGGTAATCAGGAATGGCGAATTATTCCCCTATACTGGGAGTGTATTTGTGCCAAGCGTTTTGAGATATATAAAATAATAGTTTAAAAATCTAACAAATTTGCTTTTATACCAAAAACAACTAAAAATAAATAAAAGGTAATAAAAATTTTAAATCACACTTTTATAGAAAACTAATATAAAAAAAATGTATTGAATATTTTTATACTACTTAGTTGGCCCACGTGATGGTAAGTGGTTACCGTAGCCTACGAACGTTTGCAACACCAGGGGCATCATTAGCGCGTTAGCGACCCTTTAGAAACTTTATAACTCACTTTTTGAAGGGCCCCTTGCTGTAAAAATGTTGTATAAAAACAAAACTACTTCGTCTTTTATGCCGTATAATTATATTATCTGTCGGATATTTAAATTATTGCACGCTTCATTCGAACTAGTAGGTCATGGCTGAGACCATGGAAGACCTCGGTACAATGCTCGATGACCTTAGCAGAGTCTCTCAACAAGTGGATCTAAAAATGAACATGGATAAGACGAAAATCATGTCGAACGTCCATGTTGCACCCACTCAATTGAAAGTTGGTGACTCTACACTCGAAGTTGTAGAGAACTATATTTACCTAAGACAGACCATCCAACTAGGTAGGTCCAACTTGGAGAAGGAGGTCAATCGTAGAATCCAACTCGGCTGGGCAGCGTTCGGGAAGCTACGTAACATATTCTCGTCTAAAATACCGCAGTGTCTCAAGTCGAAAGTCTTCGACCAGTGTGTGTTGCCAGTGATGACTTATGGAACAGAGACGTGGTCGCTCACTAAAGGCCTTATCAGGCAGCTCAAGGTCACCCAAAGAGCAATGGAGAGGGCTATGCTCGGAGTTTCCCTGCGGGATCGTATCAGAAATGTTGAAATCCGCAGGCGAACCAAAGTCACCGTCATTGCCCGAAGAATTGCAAAACTGAAGTGGCAGTGGGCGGGGCACATAGCTCGTAGAACCGATGGCCGTTGGGGCAGAAAGGTTCTTGAGTGGCGACCACGAACCGGAAGACGCAGCGTGGGCAGGCCGCCTACAAGATGGACCGATGATCTTGTGCGGGTCGCTGGAAACAGCTGGATGCGAATAGCGCAAGACCGGCAATTGTGGAGATCTTTGGGGGAGGCCTTTGTCCAGTAGTGGACGTCTTTCGGCTGATATGATGATGATGATGATCATTCGAACTTCAGTCAGTCGCAGAACACGTAGTGGAGTCCGAAAAACAGCTGTAGCTGGTCTAACCCATGACTAGCACTTGACTACGGTTTTTGAGATATATTTTTAAGCCGGTAGTTTACCGACTCAAGCAATAATCGCCTTTAGTGAGTTCCCGTTTCTCGAATAGGCTTCATGATTGTACCGAAATCCGTTTTGGAATAGCTTTCTTTATAACAACATGTTGTGAAAATTAATACCTTCGCTCAAAGCGAGTCGTATCGTCTTTCACGTTTACAAATTAGATGTAATAATATCATAATAATATGATCCTTATTGGTAATGATTGAATTATCCTTTTGCTAAAGATAAGCTTCAGTTATTACAACATTAATTGGCTTTCTGGTAGATGGGATAATCCGTTTAATTGGACCACTAATGGTTGATTAAGCCAGTTTTAAGTTTAAAGTGAATAATGCTTCACTTAGAGGTAGGTACCTATATGTTAGTCGCAACCGAATGGGAATAAGTGATTCCAAAAGGTCCATGATTCTTTGCTAATAAAACTACTTTGTACCGGAAATTCTTTTTCAAAATATGTGAATTAGATATTTAGATAATCTATACATATAATAAAATCGTAGGAAAGTCAGAACTTGACATTGAATTATTTTTATAAAGGATACTTGGGCCGTAATCTAACATCGATATCGAAGCTAAAAATATAGTTTTTAGATTTTTTGTCTTTTTGTCTGCTTATCTGTATGTATGCCCGGTCTAAACTCAAAAAGTACTGCATGGATTTACTTCAAATTTTGCATGAATATCACTAAGAGGTCGGGTCAACATATAGGCTACATATTATCACGCTATCACCTACGGGGGCGGAGCTGTGATAATTTATAAAATTTAACGCGATTAAAACCGCGGGGCACAGCTAGTTACTAAAAATAAATTAAGTATATTATAATCATAGTTCATCTGGCTTTAATTATTACAACATGAATTGCCTTTGTGGCAGAAGGGATAGTCCGTTTAATATAATCAGGTCCGGTTATTATAATAAGTCCGGTTAGTATAATCGCCTCGCTATGACCTAAGTTTGCGTCCTCCGTTATACAGGGAATTATAAGTATTCCGGGTAATATCTATCAAAAAACATTTACTTAAGGCCGGTTACTCACTCACTGAGTAAACGTTTTTGACCTATTTCACGTAGCAAGGAGTTAAATATTTACCACTGCATTTTATGATGCCACTAAATTGAAAGTTTAAAATACTGTATAATCATTTTAGTACGCTTGGTGTTGCCGTCAATGCTGTCATACATTTGGTTAATCTGAATACTCAGTAGCTTTAACCTGTGGAGCCTTTGATATATGTAGTTTTGGATTAAAACCGTTGAATTTACCACTATAAGGTAAGTAAAGTAAAGCCGACTTTTTTTTGTATGCTTATGCTTTAACTGCATGTTCCTTAGTAAAATGCAATATTCGAAACAAAAACCTTGCAAAATATTAGTCGCAAAAGCGCCATACTGGGTGATATTATGTTTGATTTTAACTCATGATTGTATATATACTTATTTTAAAAATACTAATACCTATAATATATTATACGAGATATATTGTGTTGTAAAAAGAGCTAAAATCATTTAATTATGAATATACGGTATGACGAATTAAGGCTTAAAGTGATAATAAATTATATCCCGGGATATTATTCACACACGGCCATCTGATCGCAAACTAAGCAGAGCTTGTTCTATGGAAACCATGTAACTGATATACTATATTTCTTTTGGAAATACATACTTATAAACAAAATTACCCCCAAACTCAGGACAAACAGACATGTATCGAAACACAGCAAAGCTGATAACTGATATACTAAATATACTACTTTTCTTTTATAGATACATACTTATATGGGTAATGACACCCAGACACGAGACAAACAGACATTTATATTTGCACACAAATATTTGTTCTGGGTGGGAATTGAACCCACGACTTGCGGCGTGAATAGAAAGCCTACCAACCACGCCAACTGACATTATATATTGGGGTAGCTAGTGTAAATTGCAGGGTAGCTAAGAAAGAATCTTCACCAGCGAGGACCTTCAAGGTTCTCCTAAACGGCATGAAATGCAAGTACCAGGTTGACTGGCCTGTTGGCGTGGTTGGCAAATGCTTACTTTCACGCCAGAGGTCTTGGGTTCGATTCCCATCCAGGATAGATATTTGTGTGCATAAACATGTCTGTTTATCCTGAGTCTGGGTGTCATTATCTATAATATAAGTATTTATTTACAAAAGAAAAGTAGTATATGTAGTATATCGGTTATCTGGTTGCCATAGTACAAGCTCTGCTTAGTTTGGGATCAGATGGCCGTGTGTGAATAATGTCCCAGGATATTATTATTATTATATTATTACCTACCAGCCACGCACACCAGCCCTTACAAAATGCGTCTTTGAAACAAGCACATTGTTATACCATCAGCAAAAATGCCTGAAAACGTTATCACATTGTTTTAACCTTACGCAATAATAAACTTTGAATTCATTTAAAATAAATAAATAAATACCTTGGGACGCTTACATACAACCATCTGATCCCAAACTAAGCAGAGCTTGTATTAAGGCAACTAACTAACTGATAAACATACTTATTATGTTTCTTATAATAATCTATACATTAATTAATAAAATCGTAGGAAAGTCAAAACTGTACATTGAATTTTTTTTTAAATACTTGTGGCGTGATCTAGAATCGAAGTCGAAGCCAAAAATATAGTTTTTAGAATTTTTGTCTGTGTGTCTGTTTGTCTGTATGTATTTCCGGGCTAAACTCAAAAAGTACTGCATGGATTTACTTCAAATTTTTCATAAATCGAAAAGAAAGAGGTCGGGTCAACATATAAGCTACATATTATCACGCTATAACCTACGGGGGAGGAGCTATGATAATTTATAACATTTAACGCGGGTAAAACCGCGGGGCACAGCTAGTAACATAATAATAATAAAGCCTATAATTTTCCTATAAACTTAAAAGTATTTAGTTACAAAATATTTTATGTTTTCTTAACTCTATATTAGTAACTCGTAAATCTAAGTGATTATAAAGTTAGTTTTTTATTAGTTTATATTTTAGGAACCTCTAGATTGGGTATAGGCATCCTCCAATTTCTTTCATTTTGCTCTGTACTCTGCTATTTTCTTCCAGTTTTTCCCCGCCACCGATACGATGTCATCCACCCATCATCTTTGTGGTCTGCCTGCGTTTCGTTTTCTTAGGGGGTCCATCGCGTGATCTTGAGAGTCCATCGCTGGTCTGTGCATCACGCTACATGGCCTGGTATGATATGTTTCTTAATACATGAGGTACTTTAGAGAGGTAGGTATAGCGTTAATTCGCTCAAAGAGCAGCCCGACTGGGGAAGTACCTCCACCTTACAGAAGACATTCCTTAATAATAACATTAATAATTTTGAAATGAAATGAAAAAATGTTTATTTTTGACAAAAAGAAATCTTACCATACATCGCTAAATTAATATAATAAATTTGGTTGTCAAAAAAGGCCCCTATCTCAGCATTAGCTACGGCAAAACAGGTGTATTACTGCAGCGCTGATCTTCCGATAGAGGCTGATATAAGCCACAATGGCATAGTAAATTAAATAGAAAGTAATATAAATATACATATAAAACAAATTATAGATTAAAAAAAAATTAATACATAACAAAGCAAAAAATAAATAAATAATTTAAAACATATTATAAAATTAAGGATAGGCAACTAAAATAATCTTATAATCTAAATAAAAACAATTCACTGATAACATTACACTACTTAACACTAATAACGAACGAATTTTAATGTTGTGTTTCCGAGTGTGAGTAAGGTTGCCAGAGCTTATTGAGGGGGGGGGGGGGAAGGTCAGCAACACTTAATGGTGACTTTTAAGGGCCGGCAACGCACCCGCGACACCTCTGGGGTCGCGAGTGTCCATGGGCGGCGGTGATCACTTACCATCAGGTGACATAATTGCTCGTTTGTCGCCCTCTCATATAAAAAATAGATACATATTATAGATAAATTACACACAGACACATAAGAAATAATCGTGCTCGTGATAAAAAGATTATTCCTGACTGGGGATCGAACCCACGACTTCTACTGGCTTTCCGGTCAGGATCACTAACCAACAAGTCAGTTTAAAACTCAATACTCGTTTGATTATTTGTTTGAAATTGTATTCGAACATTAACATTCGTAACTGTCCTCGAGAACCACAAAAATTTGCCATTATTTCCCAAAAATATATTAGGTGAGGTAAGTTACATAAATAAAACGTTCAGAATTCACATAAATTCTTGTAATACGCGACTAAAAGATTTTTTACACGCAGACATCACAAAGAACGTTATAAATGACGGTCACGGCGCTTCTTTCAGCCCATGTTTTTTTTTTCTCCATCATTTAGTCCATAAAGTTACTAGATATGCTTCAGTAATTTTGATATTATATTATTTCTAGTGACTCGTCCCAATTTCGTAGTAGGTCTGATAGTAGAAAGACTTAACGGACATAAATGTCACAACATTATATATTCGTAACGTGTTTAACCGCAAATCGACGGTCACCGTAGCCTAGTTGGTAGTGCTCCTGCCTACGAAGCTGGTGGTTCTGGGTTCGAATCCCGGTAAGTGCAAATATTTGTGTGATGAGCACGAATATTTGTTTCTGAGTCATGGATGTTTTCTATGTATTTAAGTATTTATCTATCTATATAAGTATGTATATCGTGGCCTGGTACCCATAGTACAAGCTTTGCTTAGTTTGGGGCTAGGATGATCTGTGTGACATTGTCCCTAGATATTATTATTAAATAACGAGGTCCTGGGTTCAAATCCCGGGTCGGACCAAATTTGATTTGGAGTTTTTCTATAAAAAGATAATTTCTCAGTATCTCTGAACTCTGGGAGTTGGCAGTTTTGTAGATATTTTCTCGGAGAGCACGTAAAATCGTCGGTCCTGTACCTGAACTCGTGCTGCTAATCGTCCCATCACATAGGTGGAATAAAAAGTAACCCTGGCTTTGCCCTGTCTTTGCGCACGCATTAAAATTAAATAAAATAAAAAAAGGTTTTTATTCACGTAGACTTTAAAAAAGCGCTTGTAAATAGTCAGAACATGTTTGTAGTAATATAGTTGTATACATTATTATTTCTAGTAACATAGATATTTAGGTACACATTGTATGAAAACATTTATAAAATTTATTTTATTATAGCATTGATATTTAGCTAGCTCGTATCAAGTTATTGTCAAGAGATTATGTTTAATTATCTAGTTTAAGTCTGATAGTTTTACTACATATTGTCAATGGTTCTGTCTATATTAAGGTATTATTATTATGACGGACCTTGTGTTAATAACGACGGTCGCGCTTTAATGCTACCACCGGATCCAATGCGCCCCAACTGAGAAGACCCAGCGAAACAAACTCAGTGGGTTCATCTTCTACCGGTTTCAACACGACCCAGTTGAGACGGTCCGGCGAAACATACTCAAGCGGGCAGGAACACGGGATTTGGACCAATTAGAGTAAGTAATTATTTGGTTGGCAAACACAATATATGCTCTTCGGTTGTCTGATTAGTGCACTATAACATATCTCGCACGGATGGCTAGTCACCATTGAGACAGGCCGCCGTGGCCGAAATTCGTTTAGGAGGTTTTAAAACATTTATATACTTTTATATCGACGGGCCTTTTGGCGTGGTTGGCAAATGCTTGCTTTTCACGCCGGAAGTTGTGAGTTCGATTCCCACCGAAAACAGATATTTGTGTGCATGAACATGTGTAATTATCTATATAAGTAGTATATAGTTTATCAGTTATCTGGTTTCCGTAGTACAAGCTCTGCTCAGTTTGGGATCAGGTGGCCGTGTGTATTATTATATTATATACTTTATATATTGCTACGTTTTAGGATGAATGTTATACTAGACGTGTGACTTAAATTTACATATTTTTTATAAAAAGATTATCTGCAGTAGGCAGATGGTGATTTTAATGGGTCCAGCCGCTTTTTCCCAATAAAGCAGTAACTACGCCGCAAAGTTTGAAACATCACAGGTGTTCAAAAGTATCGACTTTCCAGATAATGGAACCGCCCTACTTACGGAGTTGGTAATTCACATTTTGATATTTAAATAATTCTTCTAGCAAAGTTTCGGTAACTCCGTCCCTAGGGAGTGACCCGTGTAGCTTTTTATTTATGCGCTGAGGTAAAGGTGGTCGTTTGTAAATTTTGAAAGGATTTTTTAAATAACTCTTTAGTTTGAAAAGATTTTACTTTAGACTCTTAAGTCTTAATATAAAATATTATAGGGTAGCTAAGATAGAATATTCATTAACAAAGACCTTCCGAGGATTGCCTAAAAGTAAGCTGAGATCGTAATCAATCATCATCATCATCATGTCAGCCAAAGTAACTCCACCGCTGGAAAAAAGCCTCCCCAAAGAATGGGGGACATGCCATAATCGTTACGCTTGGCAGTTTTCTGGTAGGTATTCCCTCGGTCGATTTCTACGCCCCTCCACGGGATGAGATGGAGTGATGATTCTATTCTATGCCGTCACCACACAGCAGATCGCAATCAATACTTTATTCTAATTATCGTTAGAAGAGTTCTATATTATTGTAAAATTTCTATGATCGAGTACAACTAACTATGTATCACCTATCGACACTTTATTTTTCTGACATGACCAACTGCTAGGTTACTCCAGAACAAAGTGCTGACCCATTCGGTTCGTCTACTTGTCTAACCGCTTGGTGTTGCCACATAAATAATCGATATTATAATTTAATAGCTTTTATTTAAATAATCCAACCTCACATTATATAATACCGAAATGATCGTACTATAACAATAATAGTAGGTTTTTGATAACCAAAGCTAGACAAGGTAAATATTGTTTATTTTCACCTTACAATGAAATACAGGTATCAAAATTAACATAAATGACTGTAATAACTTTGGCAGCATCTTGAGGGTGTGTGAAATACGATAATGGCGGGAAAGGTTAGTCTAATTTAGCGGGTAAAACTCTACAATTTACTTAATCGTTCATTCGTACACCTACCATATTATCTCTGCATCACCCAAAGGTCGACTGGTAGAGAATGCCTTTGGCATTAAGTCCGCCTTTGTACAGTTTGTGTACCAAAGTTTAAAATAAAAATAAATAAAATAAAACCGTGCGGCACAGCTAGATACTAAAAATAAATTAAGTATATTATTATCATAGTTAATCTGGCTTTAATTATTACAACATGAATTGCCTTTGTGGCAGAAGGGATAGTCCGTTTAATATAATCCGGTCCGGTTATTATAATAAGTCCGGTTAATATAATAATAATAATATCTAGGGACAATGTCACACAGATCATCCTAGACCGAAACTAAGCAAAGCTTGCACTATGGGTACCAGGCAACGATATACATACTTATATAGATAGATAAATACCACTACAATCGCCTCGTTACCACCTTGGCGTCCTGTATTTTTGGTTAGATTCGCGCATAATTGTGTGAAATGGTGACTAATGTTTGCGTCCTCCGCGATACAGTGAATTATTTACATAATACGGATACCGTCTTTAAAAAAAACATTTACATAAGGCCTGTTACTCACTCACTGAGTAAACGTTTTTGACCTATTTCACGTAGCGATGAGTTAAATATTTACCACTGCATTTTATGATGCCACTAAATTGAAAGTTTAAAAGACTGTATAATCATTTTAGTACGCTTGGTGTTGCCTTCAGTGCTGTCACACATTTGGTGTATCTGAATACTCAGTAGCTTTCACCTGTGGAGCCTTTGATATATGTAGTTTTCGAATAAACCACCACTACTGCCACTAAAGGTAATTAAATTAAAGCCGACATATTTTTGTAACCTTATGCTTTAACTGCATGTTCCTTAGTGAAATGTAATATTACAAAAAGCACCATACTGGTGATATTATGTTTGATTTTTACTCATGATTGGATAATAGTAACCATTTATATAAAATACTTATTGTAAAAATACCATATGCGAGATATATTGTGTAGTAATCCAGCTAAAATCAATTAATTATGAACATACGGTATGACTAATTAAGGCTGAAAATGATAATAAATTATACCCTGGGACATTATTCACACATGGCCATCTGATCCCAAACTAAGCAGAGCTTGTACTATGGATACCAGGTAACTGATATACTATATTTCTTTTGTAAATACAGACTTATATATAAAATTACCCCCAAACTCAGGACAAACAGACATGTATCGAAACATAAATATTTGTTCTGGGTGGGAATTGAACCCACGACTTGCGGCGTGAAAAGAAAGCCTACCTACCACGCCAACTGGCATTATAAATTGGAGTAGCTAGTGTAAATTACCGGGTAGCTAAGAAATAATCTTCACTAGCGAGGACCTTCAAGGATTTCCTAAACGGCATGAAAGGCAAGTACCTGGTTGACTGGCGTGTGACGGCGTGGTTGGCAAATGCTTGCTTTTAACGCCAGAGGTCGTGAGTTCGATTCCCGCCCAGGACGAATATTTGTATGCATAAACATTTCTGTTTATCCTGACTCTGGGTGTCATTATTTATATAAGTATCTATTTACAAAAGAAAAGTAGTATATGTAGTATATCGGTTATCTGGTTGCCACAGTACACGCTCTGCTTAGTTTGGGATCAGATGACCGTGTGTGAATAATGTCCCAGGATATTATTATTATTATATTATTACCTACCAGCCACGCAAACCGGCCCTTACAAAATGCGTCTTTGTAACAAGCACATTTTAATATCATCAGCAAAAAGGCCTGAAAAAGTTATCACATTGTTTTAACCTCACGCAATAATAAAGTTTGAATTCATTTAAAATAAATAAATAAATACCTTGGGACGCTTACATACAACCATCTGATCCCAAACTAAGCAGACCTTGTATTATGGCAACTAACTAACTGAAAAACATACTTATATGTTTCTTATAATAATAACATAATAATAATAAAGCCTATAATTTTCCTATAAACTTTAAAGTATTTAGTTACAAAATATTCTATGTATTCTTAATTCTATATTAGTAACTTTTAAGTATAAGTGATTACAAAGTTAGTTTTTTTACTAGTTTATATTATGGGAACCTCTAGATTGGGTATAGGCATCCTCCAATTTCTTCCATTTCTCTGTACTCTGCTATTTTCTTCCAGTTTTTCCCCGCCACCGATACGATGTCATCCACCCATCATCTTTGTGGTCTGCCTGCGATTCTTTATCTTTGTGGGTCCATCGCGGGATCTTAAGAGTCTATCGCTAGTCTGTGCATCACGTTACATGGCCTGGTATGATAAGTTTTCTTAATACATGAGGTACTTTGGAGAGATAGCGTTCATTCGCTCAAAGAGCAGCCCGACTGGGGAAGTACCTCCACCTTACAGAAGACATTCCTTAATAATAACATTAATAATTTTGAAATGAAATGAAAACATGTTTATTTTTGACAAAAAGAAATCTTACCATACATCGCTAAATTAATATAATAAATTTGGTTGTCAAAAAAGGCCCCTATCTCAGCATTAGCTACGGCAACACAGGTGTATTACTGCAGCGCTGATCTTCCGATAGAGGCTGATATAAGCCACAATGGCATAGTAAATTAAATAGAAAGTAATATAAATATACATATAAAACAAATTATAGATTAAAAAAAAATTAATACATAACAAAGCAAAAAATAAATAAATAATTTAAAACATATTATAAAATTAAGGATAGGCAACTAAAATAATCTTATAATCTAAATAAAAACAATTCACTGATAACATTACACTACTTAACACTAATAACGAACGAATTTTAATGTTGTGTTTCCGAGTGTGAGTAAGGTTGCCAGAGCTTATTGAGGGGGGGGGGGAAGGTCAGCAACACTTAATGGTGACTTTTAAGGGCCGGCAACGCACCCGCGACACCTCTGGGGTCGCGAGTGTCCATGGGCGGCGGTGATCACTTACCATCAGGTGACATAATTGCTCGTTTGTCGCCCTCTCATATAAAAAATAGATACATATTATAGATAAATTACACACAGACACATAAGAAATAATCGTGCTTGTGATAAAAAGATTATTCCTGACTGGGGATCGAACCCACGACTTCTACTGGCTTTCCGGTCAGGATCACTAACCAGCAAGTCAGTTTAAAACTCAATACTCGTTTGATTATTTGTTTGAAATTGTATTCGAACATTAACATTCGTAACTGTCCTCGAGAACCACAAAAATTTGCCATTATTTCCCAAAAATATATTAGGTGAGGTAAGTTACATAAATAAAACGTTCAGAATTCACATAAATTCTTGTAATACGCGACTAAAAGATTTTTTACACGCAGACATCACAAAGAACGTTATAAATGACGGTCACGGCGCTTCTTTCAGCCCATGTTTTTTTTTTCTCCATCATTTAGTCCATAAAGTTACTAGATATGCTTCAGTAATTTTGATATTATATTATTTCTAGTGACTCGTCCCAATTTCGTAGTAGGTCTGATAGTAGAAAGACTTAACGGACATAAATGTCACAACATTATATATTCGTAACGTGTTTAACCGCAAATCGACGGTCACCGTAGCCTAGTTGGTAGTGCTCCTGCCTACGAAGCTGGTGGTTCTGGGTTCGAATCCCGGTAAGTGCAAATATTTGTGTGATGAGCACGAATATTTGTTTCTGAGTCATGGATGTTTTCTATGTATTTAAGTATTTATCTATCTATATAAGTATGTATATCGTGGCCTGGTACCCATAGTACAAGCTTTGCTTAGTTTGGGGCTAGGATGATCTGTGTGACATTGTCCCTAGATATTATTATTAAATAACGAGGTCCTGGGTTCAAATCCCGGGTCGGACCAAATTTGATTTGGAGTTTTTCTATAAAAAGATAATTTCTCAGTATCTCTGAACTCTGGGAGTTGGCAGTTTTGTAGATATTTTCTCGGAGAGCACGTAAAATCGTCGGTCCTGTACCTGAACTCGTGCTGCTAATCGTCCCATCACATAGGTGGAATAAAAAGTAACCCTGGCTTTGCCCTGTCTTTGCGCACGCATTAAAATTAAATAAAATAAAAAAAGGTTTTTATTCACGTAGACTTTAAAAAAGCGCTTGTAAATAGTTAGAACATGTTTGTAGTAATATAGTTGTATACATTATTATTTCTAGTAACATAGATATTTAGGTACACATTGTATGAAAACATTTATAAAATTTATTTTATTATAGCATTGATATTTAGCTAGCTCGTATCAAGTTATTGTCAAGAGATTATGTTTAATTATCTAGTTTAAGTCTGATAGTTTTACTACATATTGTCAATGGTTCTGTCTATATTAAGGTATTATTATTATGACGGACCTTGTGTTAATAACGACGGTCGCGCTTTAATGCTACCACCGGATCCAATGCGCCCCAACTGAGAAGACCCAGCGAAACAAACTCAGTGGGTTCATCTTCTACCGGTTTCAACACGACCCAGTTGAGACGGTCCGGCGAAACATACTCAAGCGGGCAGGAACACGGGATTTGGACCAATTAGAGTAAGTAATTATTTGGTTGGCAAACACAATATATGCTCTTCGGTTGTCTGATTAGTGCACTATAACATATCTCGCACGGATGGCTAGTCACCATTGAGACAGGCCGCCGTGGCCGAAATTCGTTTAGGAGGTTTTAAAACATTTATATACTTTTATATCGACGGGCCTTTTGGCGTGGTTGGCAAATGCTTGCTTTTCACGCCGGAAGTTGTGAGTTCGATTCCCACCGAAAACAGATATTTGTGTGCATGAACATGTGTAATTATCTATATAAGTATGTATTTACAAAAGAAAAACAGTATATGTAGTATATCAGTTATCTGGTTTCCGTAGTACAAGCTCTCCTTAGTTTTGGATCAGATGGCCGTGTGTAAATATTGTCTCAGGATATTATTATATTAATAATAATATCTCGGGACAATGTCCCACAGATCATCCTAGTCTCAAACTAAGCAAAGCTTGTACTATGGGTACCAAGCGACGATATACATACTTATATACATAGAAAACATCCATGACTCAGAAACAAATATTCGTGCTCATCACACAAATATTTGCACTTACCGGGATTCGAACCCAGGACCACCAGCTTCGTAGGCAGGAGCACTACCAACTAGGCTACGGTGACCGAATTATTACCTACGGATTATTATATACTTTATACATTGCTACGTTTTAGGATGAATGTTATACTAGACGTGAGACGAAAATTTACATGTTTTTTATAAAAAGATTATCTGCAGTAGGCAGATGGTGATTTTAATGAGTCCAGCCGCTTTTTCCCAATAAAGCAGTAACTACGCCGCAAAGTTAGAAACATCACAGGTGTTCAAAAGTATCGACTTTCCAGATAATGGAACCGACCTACTTACGAAGTTGGTAATTCACATTTTGATATTTAAATAATTCTTCTAGCAAAGTTTCGGTAACTCCGTTTCTAGGGAGTGACCCGTGTAGCTTTTTATTTTTGCGCTGCGGTAAAGGTGGTCGTTTGTAAGTTGTGAAAGGATTTTTTAAATAACTCTTTAGATTGATAAGATTTTACTTTAGACTCTTAAGTCTTAATGTAAAAGATTATAGGGTAGCTAAGATATAATATTCATCAACAAAGACCTTCCGAGGATTTCCTAGAAGTAAGATGAGATCGCAATTAATCATCATGTCAGCCAAAGTTCGTCCACAGCTGGACAAAAGCCTCCCCAAAGAATGGAGGACATGCCATAATCGTTACGCTTGGCAGTTTTCTGGTAGGTATTCCCTCGGTCGATTTCTACGCCCCTCCACGGGATGAGATGGAGTGATGAATCTATACTATGCCGTCACCACACAGCAAATCGCAATCAATACTTTATTCTAATTATCGTTAGAAGAGTGCTATATTCTTGTAACATTTCAATGATCGAGTACAACTAACTATGTATGACCTATCGACTCTTTATTTTTCTGATATAACCAATTCAGAGCGTGTTCCTGAACAAAAAGTGCCGACCAATTCGGTTCGTCTACTTGTCTAACTGGGTGGGATCGAACCCACGACCTCCGGCGTGAAAAGCAATCATTTGCCAACCACGCCAACAGGCCCATCAAAATTGTTAAGAAGCATTTATTTAAGTAAATATTATCCAACCTAACATTATATAATACAGATATTATCTTACTATAACAATAATAGTACCTAGGTTTTTGATAAACAAAGCTAGACAACGTAAATATTGTTTGTTTCACCTTACAATGAAATACAGGTATCAAAATTAACATAAATGACTGTAATAACTTTGGCAGCATCTTGAGGGTGTGTGAAATACGATAATGGCGGGAAAGGTAAGTCTAATTTATATCCTGTTTCGTGGCTCCTATGATATTTTATATAACACAACAATATATTTACCGTCATCTGAATACACTCATACATACATCATCAGCTTGATATCGTCCACTGCTGGGCATAGGCTTCCTCCAAAGGTGTCTATAAAGAAAAATTTTGGAGGGGTTTGCCGTAGTCACCGCCCTTGGCATGCGAGTTGGCGACCGCAGGTAGGTGGTAGCTGTCACAGCCTAGGTGGCGCTGTTGTCCGACTACCTGGTGTATCCCTTAGTCGCCTTTTACGACATCCAAGGGATGGTATGTGGTAGCCCTGTTGTTTTTTTCCAGACCAAAAACCAAACGGCCAGATATGATACATCCATATATATATATAAGTCCTTGCCTTTGTTACAGACGATTTACGGCGCATTGTCTGAGAGACATTTCTTTTGGTGGCTAAACAAACCGATGCGAGAGCGACATAGCCTACCGCAGGCCTGACAAGAGAAGTTTGCGGTGGTTGCCGAGCCGCTTTCATGTCGCTTCTGTCTCTTATCAGCAAGTACTCCGAACCAGGCTTCATCACAGATCTTACGACTTACGTTTGCGCCATTCAACTCTATTTTCAACGAGCTTATCCCAGCTACAGTGGCCAATTTTAAAAGTGGCCATATCCCGCTTGGTGCAGCCTTTTAAGAGGTTTACCGACGTCGCGCTTCGCATTAGCTACCGCACTCAACAGAACACATCGTGGTATTCGAGTGGGTTCCATTCTGTGCACATGCCCCAACCAACGTTAACAACGAACGAACGTTACATCCATACATTTTAACATTACCATCACCATTATCATGTCAGTGCGGATTAACCATCAGCGGGAGGCCATTTTTTGCAGTGGACGTCTGTCGGACATTAAGTCCGGAGATCATCACAAATTCCGGCCTTGACTACCGACATTCAGCGGCTTCCAGCAAACCGCACAAAATCATCTAATTGTCTTGTAGGGAGTCTTCCAGTTCCACTCTTTACCTTTCTGCCCCAGCGGCCGTCAGTTCTGCGAGCTATGTGCCGCGCACACTGCCACTTCAGCTTGGTAATTCTTTGGGCTTTGTCGGTTTGACATTGACTCTTTATTACCTAGACAGGAAGGACGGTTTTCATAGTGCAAATATATCCACCAACGTGCTACACACGCCATGATTCCTAACAAGTAAAGTAGTTTATATCTCTTCATTACTTAACTGTCTATTTATCAATAAAACGCAAGTGGCATAACTTGAGCCCAAAATCAGGTACCAACTAGCATATCATATGGTTGTAACTCGTTATTTTTAATGTTATTAAGTACTAACTGTGCCCCGCGGTTTTACCTGCGTTAAATTTTATAAATTATCATAGCTCCTCCCCCATAGGTGATAGCGTGATAATATGTAGCCTATATGTTGGCCCAACCTCTTAGTAATATTCATGCAAAATTTAAAGTAAATCCATGCAGTACTTTTTGAGTTTAGCCCGAACATACATACAGACAAACAGACACACAAAAATTCTTAATACTATATTTTTGTCTTCGATGTCGATTGTAGATCACGCCCCAAGTATCCTTTAAAAAAAATATTCAATGTACAGTTTTGACTTTTCTACGATTTTATTATATGTATAGATAATTTTAATTTCGCTTATACTTTTTATTACCTTCAATATTTAGTGACTTAAATCTATCTTATTTTAAGACCCAAAATAAAATAAAGGTTTTTATTTTTATTGATAAGCCGCACCAACTACCTATTCACAATTTGTTTGTATGAGTCTAATACAGAGAGATTAGTCCAGTGTGAGTAGGTCACTTACAGGTATGCACAACGTCCACAGACAAAGTACTTTACATTACCTTGACAGGTATTAGTTAATTAAATAATTGACAGATAACAGGATTTATACATACATCATATACCTACATCTAACATTGAAAACACACATATCAAACAATTTATACAATCTTCGAATGCATGCATTCATGTTTCATATTACTGCTTGCAAAGGTGTAATATTTTCTACTTTCTCTAATACAGTCTTTAAATAAACTTATGAATATACATAACTACCTACATTAGAAAGAAAAACTAAATCTACGAAAAAGTAAATTATATACATAAATAAATTAAAACTAACTACAGTTGGTCCCGTAGTATTCCTCCGAATCGAGGCCATGAGAAAATGTGCCCAGAAGACTGGCTGCATTACCACGTTGTATTGCTAAACTTATTCTAAAAGCCAGCCCTCTGGTCAACCGCGTCAAGCGTCAACCAAACGCTTCGAAATCTGGCGATAGAGACCACGGGCACTCGGACCCCACGTTACAAGCGTTTCAACCCCAAACGGCTCAAATATGTAATTGCCTATGAAATTACCATATTTGCGCCGCTTGAGAGTCTCCGCACAGGCAGCAGCAGCGCGCGCCCCCAACAATTTATACATAAAGTTATGCAATAGATTCTATAAAACAACAGATATTAATCAATTAAAATTGAAATAAACAAATTTACAATTTAATTAGCTAAACGAACAAAGGAAAGTATACCCTTATTATCGCCAACACATGCTGGACGTTAAAGCGGCGCATCTGGCGTTTTGTAATTGCGCTGAGAGTTGGCCGCGTCACGTCCGCTATGTGTTTTGGATTGGACGTCACTTTAAGGTCTAGCCGATCCCTTGTCGCATGGTCACCCCAACTATTACGTTACGCCACCTTAAAACATATAAATTATATGTAATATTTTATCTTTCAAAATCGCTTTTAAGTCACGACTTGTACCCCTATCTTGTGTATCAAGGTATCTACCGTGTACCGACCCCTCATGTCAAGTTGTGCCAACAAATTACAGACACCAAATATCGCGGGTTCAAAATTAGACCAAACAACGTCTTAAAATTAAGACGTTATTCACCCACTGATGAATTGCGTCATTTTGTATGTGTACTCGTGTAGATGTAAAGAAAACATTGTTAAAGTACATGGCTTAGGAGCAATGGCCTTTCATATTTTCAGGTTTATATAATAATATTATGTTAAATTTACCTTCTATTCACTGTTATACTTTGTAGAGAGTATCGTAACACTTGTTGGCTATAGCGAGAGGTAGAATATCGAGATTCAAAGGTAGATTTATTTAAATCATATATCCATTATGGATATGCTGTAAATAATTTGAAACAAAAACTTTGTACCTCTTTTAAATTTTTTATCAATGTACTCCGCGACATAGGGATTCATTTCCCAAGAACAGCGTTGCCATTATAAAAAAATATATATTAACAACTTAAGCATAGTTCTTCGCCACTTCCTGACTTTAAACTACAATTCTTGGAAATCCTGTGTTTGTTAGAAAACTATCAACAAAGTATAGTATCGGATTCGGGAAAATAGAAAATTGATTCCCTGTTAGCAATCTAATGGCTACTCAATAAACGAACATCGTGTTAACAAACAATTTAAGCAGTTGAGACTTTCATTTTGTTTGTAGATAAACTAGCCGTGCCCCGCGATTTTACCCGCGTTAAACTTGGTAAACTTTATAAATAATAAATAGCCTATGTGTTATTCATATATATAAGCTATATTACTACAAAGTTTCATTGAAATCCTTTCGTTTTATTTAGCGTGAAAGAGTAACAAACATCCATATAATATCTATCCTACTAAGAAACTTTCGTATTTATAATCAAAGATCTTTTTGAAGATATTCATAAATAAAGGCCAAGGTGACTTCGAATCAAGAAGCCTGTTCTTTTGGACCCTTTGTTTATATTTTTATTTGTTTTATAACTTTATGTGTTCATCCAGGGTGTCAGCTAACTCCATATCAAATTTTATTAAAATTAATCCAGTGGTTTAGACGTGAAGAAGTAACAAACATTCACACTCACAACTTTCGATTTTATAATACTAGCTGTGTTTCCACGGATTATCCCGCGTTAAACCTTATTAAGTTCGCTGGCAAGTCAGTCATAGCCACATGCGCTCACTGGTCCGTAGGTGGTTGGCGAGGTTAAGCAACTAGGATCGCGGTCAGTACATAGATGGGTAACCGCTAAAGTGGTTTAATTTCTGAGCGTCTCGTGCTTTGGAGGTCATATTAAGGTTCCATTCCCGGTTGTAGTCATTAGACAACAGTCGTTAAGCCATATTTTTGAGGTCTAGTGGGCGGCTTTAAAATATCTGATACCTAGCAGTAATCTTATTACTTAAAGTAAAAATTCAAAGTTCTCAATCATGAATCGGAAGACGAAGCGTAGGCAGACTCCCTCACAAGATAAACCGACGAACTTACAACTGTCGCGGGATACCACTGACTGCGGGCAGAGCAAGATGCCATTGTCCAACAGATGACGTCTTGCCGCTGAAATGATGATGATGATAAATAAATAAATACGCAACTGCGTAATCTATATATATAAAAATCAATGCCACTTTTCGTTGTAATGTTATAACTCAACAACGCCTTTACCGATTTGGCTAATTTTGGTCTTAAATTATTCGTGGAAGTCCAGGGAAGGTTTGTACGTAGAGAAAATTATAAAAAAGTCTTGATAAAGTGTAAAATTAACATCTTTTAGCAATTTAAAATATTTTTTTGTTTGAATAAATGAACTTAATACGTAGCGAAGCACGTACCGGGCCGCTAGTTACCTATAAAAATATATAATATGTTTAACTAAAGTACGGTATTGAGTACCTTTAAGAAAAATTGTTAGTTCCTTGCGACTATCCTTGCACTTGCATATCTAAAACTTCTTTCCTAATTCACTAAGTTGCCTGGATGAGATCACATCTTGTGATAACGCCGCCAAATTTTCCGAATTATCTGTTCACAATTTGTATATGTTTTCACTTCATGTTGTTTCTTGAGGTGTACAATAATGAGTTTATCTATTAGCTTAGTATAAAGCTTATGAGAGTCACAACAAATGGATACATATTACAGCAACTTCCGATGGGGACTTGTTTTTGATGTCTCCTTTGAGAAAGTCGTATCAACCAAATGGAATTTAGAAACTGCGATAAAACGGCTGCCTGTAGACATGACAAACGAAGTTTGATGACATCATGAATCACAAAGTTATTCGCGTAAGTATCTAAGTATTGTAATTACTTTCGACTTCAAAATGTACGGAGTTTACTGTTTCAATGTTTGTTGAAGATGTTTAATTAAAATGAATGTGTGGTGTCATGTTATTATTTAGACATTGAATATTATTACAGATAGGAAATTGAGGTTTGTTTTATGTATTTTTAAAAGAGATCGACGAAATTCGGCCACGGAGGACTAGCTAATGAACTATCCCTCTAAACCTTTAATCTCACTAATATTTTAAAGGCGAAAGTTTGTGAGTGAGTGAGTGTGTATGTTTGTTACTTCTTCACGCAAAAACTACCGAACGGATTTTAATGAAACTTTGTAGTAATATAACTTATATATCGGAATAACACATAGGCTATAATCTAAAAAGTTTGACGCTGATAAAACCGCGGGGCACAGCTAGTTTATAATAAAGTCAAGGTCGAGTTGGGCTTTGAGTTGTTCATAGCTAGTTGTTTACACTAGTCGACAAGGACAAGCATTTAGGCACCCAGTCATTCTATAGTCTCCCTGCCTCGGAGACTAGTCCCTCCCTCTTACCCATAAGGCAGGATTAACAGTGGTACGCACTGAAATGACACTGAGCGCTGAGGTTCAGGCATATCCCGGGGAATCAGACCCAGACGACGCTTATTCAAATACTAGCTGTGCCCCGCGGTTTCACCCGCGTTAAACTTTATAAATTATCACAGCTCCTCCCCCGTAGGTGATAGCGTGATAATCATATTATGTACCATATATGTTGAACCGGCCTCTTAGTAATATTCATGCAAAATTTGAAGTCAATCTATGCAGTACTTTTTGAGTTTAGCTCGGACATACATACAGACAAACAGATAAACAGACAAAAATTCTAAAAACTATATTTTTAGCTTCGATATCGATTGTAGATCACGCCCCAACTATCCTATTAAAAAAATATTCAATGTACAGTTTTCACTTTCCCACGATTTTATTATTTATAGATATAGATTTTTACCACTGAGGCAGACGTGCAGTCGAGTCGAATTTACTTAGGTAGCAATAAAGTAACAAAAAAGTCTTTGTAATAACACTACTATATAATATTACAGTCGTCTTTGGGAATTATAAGAAAATTGACTCCAAACAGTCTACAGCGCTCAAAAGAAATCTGAATAAGCTAAAACGATTTAACATCAAAGGGACACAAAACCAATATATTCTTCAAAAGTCTAACTTACCTCTTATGAGAGAGGAAAAATTTAAGAGAAAATCACAGGAATTCTCAACTAACTCAAACATAGAACAAAAAGACTGGATGGCTAGGTGGCTCAATATTTAAAACACCTTTTGTATCGGGCACTGTAACTTTGATTCCCAATCCAGGTATATAAGTTAAGATGTTAAGAATTAATAAATATTAATTCTAATTTATACATATTTATACCTCAGACAGTAATAACTGTTATCTAGTTTTTTATATCTTTGGCTGTTTATATATTTTTTTTTTACTATACATAAATTATTTATATCTCTTCGCAAACAGTGATAATTACATGGAGTTACATAATAAACATATGGGTTCATTTTATTTGCGAGAGACTGGTGTCTGAACTAGGCAAGCCTGTACTACAGATCACCAGGACGGCGACGTCTTTCTAGTATCTCAATATTACTGTTGCTAGCTGTACCCCAGAGCTGGATGCCATAGGTCCATATTGGCTTTAGTGTGGCTTTGTATACTGCTAGTTTGATGGCATTGTTCATTTGTGAGTCGTGCCCTATAAGCCAGTACATACTACGCAGTTTTATATCAAGTTGCCTCCGCTTCGCCCAGATGTGTTTCTGCCAGGTTAGCCTTCTGCCTAAATGGATTCCCAGATATTTTGTGTGATTTTCTTGCGGAATTTCTTTATTGTTAATTGTCACTGGGGGACAAGAGTCTCTCTTGAGCGTAAACGTTACGTGTGTTGACTTGCTTTCATTAGCCTTCATTCTCCAGGTTTTAAGCCTCCCCTGACGGCGTTGACACATATAATATTAATTTATTTACGCAATAAATGATTATTAAAAACGATATAAAGCGGTCAGTAGCGTCCATTAGTTCTTGTGACGTGCAGGCATTAGGGCACGCAGGACATGTTAACAAGTGTGCCGTAGTTTGAAGGTCAGAACCACACTTGCACTCTAGGTTGGAGATGTTTAAAAATCCCCACCTGAGCAGGTTTTCCTTACTTCGACCAACATGGGTCCGGAATCTGTTCAGGGACTTCCAGGTTGGCCACGGCAACTTGTGTCCGGACGGAAGGTTTTCGGTGGGAGGTACGAATGGAATGGGTAGCCAAGCATGACTGTCTCGCCACAGTTTAAAACAGATTTATTACTTTTTCTATAAAACACTCCCCAAACGTAGTAACGCTATTTGAAAAGCAATGAACCAACAAAATACGAAAGACCTTCTTAATCCTATCTATTGATTTAGATTTTTTCTTTAGCCACGTACACAAGTATATCTTCACCTAGAATCTAAGGATATAAGACTAGGATACACTAAGAAAAAAATTGTCACAAAATTAGACCCGCAAAATATATATCTGTTTTTTGTTAAATTATATTTTATTCTATGAATATTATTTTATTATATATTAATATTTTTATACCTTTTTTCCTGATGTTCTACTTTTTTTGAAATTGAGATGAAATTTGCGGGTGGTTATGTCGCACTCGCACTGACTAAACCAAATCTGCCGTGGACTACATTTGGCACCTGGTGGGGCCGCGGGAATGCGGCCATGCTGCTCCAATGCCTCCCCTTTTGTGCTATGCGCCATGTAGTTGGGATACGTAGGTTGGGAGGGCTTTGTTTCGTCTTGCTGGATAGCCAACTCCTGCCATTCAGGTGAAGCACCTATTCACGCAGTCAGTCTAAAGATGGGTGACCGTCAACCAGGGTAACCACTACCCACACGATAATGAAAGAAAGTCATATACAGACGCCACCACATTAAGCTACCCCAATATGTCAAATTTCCCCAATTGAAAGTGAACCTTATGGTTTTGTGATAAAGTTGAAAATCTATAAAAGAAATTTGAAACAAACGACCGGCGTGAAAAGCAATCATTTACCAACAACGCTAACAGTACCTCGTATTTATGTCGTGGTAGGTAATAATCCTACGCAAAATGGTTTGGTACCATAGGATATGTGTCATCACCACAGCCACCTCTCCGCCATAGCGCGCGCTCATTGGTCAAATCAAATAGTACGCGCACGCGTGTTTCCCCGGTTTTCTGTCACATATTTCGTTCCTTTTTGAAAGAAAGAAAGAAAGAAAGAAAATCCATTTATTCAGTAAACTAACACAGATAATAATAACAATGTATATAAATGTACACAAACAGAAGTCCTTAATTCTTATCTGTGTGAGTCCGAATTGGTCCCATCTCAGCACTAACTGCAACATTAACAGTTGCAGCGCTGGTTTTATGATGGAACCACGTAAAATAACTCACGAACAATTAGTGTACAGCTCGCAGTTAGAATTTTACAGTACCTGGACACCAAAATATAACTTATAGCTAATTTAAACAATAAATGTGTGGAAAAACGAACTTAAAAAATAAATATTAATAAATTAACACCAATTTGGAGATGCATAACACAGACAGTATATAAAATAATTGTTATAATGTCGACATTCTTGTCATAACTTGTCCATAACAATACATAAGTGCACCAAGAAAAATGACTCTACTATGACACAATCAATATACATACATTACATTTATTTAATCCATGTTTTTAGCTGAGTCGGTCAATTATATGCTCTTGGATTGACTGTCAGACAGATGTGAAGAAAAAAGGGACGCGGAAATTGAATTACTTGAAAAATCTATTATGAACAGTAAATTATTATGCTTCTTAATACTAAGTTTATAGCGTAAATATGTTTGATGTTTAGGTAAAAGTGGTACCTAATTGTGAATTTTCGATATAAAAGTGAAATATGTATGAAAACAATATTGATCGAGTAATGGTGATGCTACTGTGACGGAGTTCTTCACTGCATGAGCGTCTGGGCATTGTTGTGTTGAGCTCATTAATAGTGTGTCTTACGATACTCCTTCCTACAAAAGTGTGCAAAGAGATGGGTAAGTTCAGTCTTGAAAAAGTATTAAATAGTATTTGAACTGAGTTTTTGTCGCGTCAACAATTCTTTTTTATAATTGGCATTAAATGTATATACTGTTCGCAGGCACTTCAACGGAGGAGGTATATTGCACCAGACCTTTGCGGCGGCATATTTAAAAGATCCACGAAAAGCTGCAGTCCTATGTCTCGGAATTAGGATCAGGTGAGCTGAAGACCTGGTTCTATAACTATTGACATCTGTTGACCAAGTTAATTTCTGGTACAGATACTCAGGCCTTTTGTTGGCAATCACACCAAATACAAAAGTTGCCAAGTGAAGTAGTCTACGAGCTGACATTTTTAACATGTTGCCACTATTTATGTGCGATGTTACATGTGTTCGTGGTGGTATATTAAAACAGAAACGGGCACAGGCATTTTGTATCCGCTGGACTAGCCGTTGTGTTCTAGCCAGTAGACAGGCTCCATACACAGTGTCTGCATAATTTAGGCGAGCTTTTTCAAAATCACTCCCACAAAAACCGGCCAAGTGCGAGCTGGACTCGGGCACGAAAGGTTCCGTACCATTATCTATTAAAAGATATGACAGGTGGCGCTGTCAGGATAAACTTCGGCTCCGCGCAAATAATGTTTTTAAAAATATATAAATTCGTATTACAAATGTGAAACAGTGACTTAATCGGACAATAGCTTACATTACGATAGCACAAGTGTTAGTTTGTGTTTTTAACCACTAGTTATATGCAAAAAGTGACTATAAAATCCGAACAATAAATTGTGAAGTAACCACAATTCAGTGCACAAATACAAAATAAAACTGCGTAAAAACATAAGACCAAGTCATAAAAAACGATATAAAGTGTTAAAAATAAATATACGTATATACGTGCAAGTGTAAAAATATCAAGAATAAAGAATAAACAAAAATTGTGTACTTACATAAAAATTGCCGTATCACCCACATGTTATAAAAAATATAAAAGACATTGCGTGACGACATAACTAAATCGATAGTCGCACAATAAGAGGCAATATTTTAACTAATTGCGTAAGTCAACGTCTGGCACATAGCACGACATTGTGAAATTGCATCGATGAGGTCGAGCGTTCAAATCCGCAACAATATACTGACTACTTTTTGAGCTTCTTAAAATTTGTCTAACACAATATTCGAGTGAGAGAATAAAAATTATAAAATGAATGACGAAAATATCACATATCGAAAGGCACGGCAGCATACAAAAACAACGTCAGAAAACTTGTTGGATACTCAGGCGCAATATATACTTGAATCAACGATGATGAGTTTGGACAATACTTCCATAGATGGCACCAACGATTGCTGTCAAGATTTGCAAACACAAATAAAGAAACTAACCTCAGAGTTACAGAATGCAATTAGTATAATAAATGTATTAAAGGAAGAAAAAGAGATGTTAAAGGATGAACTACAAAGATGCACTAAGACTTTGCAAACGTACAAGTCTATGGAAAATACGGATATATCATGTTTATCCTCAGCTAGAAAGGATAAGAGATACAAATGCTATGATAGTAATAGGACTATTTCAATTGCGAGCACGTCAGCAGAAAACCCAGTAACTAATAACCTTTTATTAATACAACAAACAGACGAGAACAAAAAATGCTCGCTTACTAGTCCAACGCCCTCGCTTAACGAATGTTTTGAAATGCGAAACCCGAATAAAAACGTAAAAGAAAGTTCATTACTGAAAACCAACTATAAAAAAGTAATCATATTGGCCGATCAACAAGGGAAATTTGTTCAGCGGAATTTACAGCATATGTTGGGATCTAAATATTATGTAAAGTCCTTCTTAAAACCGGGTGCTAGAACCAGTGACGTTATTGTATGTGACGAAATTAAAAATCTGACAATGGAAGACTGTATCATAATCCTTACTGGTATAAATGACAAAGATCCATATGAATATCAATTAAGCTTAAGCAATTTCTTGAAAACTGTTAATAATACTAATATTATTGTATCAGAAACACCATATAATTTTAATCTCAATGAAAATAAATTAAATAATTTACAACGTTACATATGTACAAAATACAAAAATGTTTGTTATCTTGACATGAATTATAAACGATTCCTGCCGAATAAACTGTTATTTCCAGTTAATTTATGTAGATCATTGTTAAAGGAAATCTTGCATATAGGATATAGAACTAAGTACGAAAATTATATAAAGCGTTGTAAAAGTGAAACTTTAAACCGCCCCTTACTCATAGATAGTTACACGCAGACGGACATACTAGATATGCAGGTCAGCTCTAACACATTAACTTTAAGTGACAATTCTAACATTTCTATTACTCAAAATACTGACAATGTAAATAATCTTTTTCGTGATCAAGGACTTTGAAAATAAAAAAAATTATGTTTTAAATGACTGCATAAACGCTAGAAATAATTATTCCTCTGAAAATAAAATGACTTGTACAATATTTCATCAGAATGTGTGTGGAATAAGCAATAAAAAAACTGAATTTGAGCTATATATAGATACCTGCGATATTAAGTTAGACTATTTATGCATATCTGAGCATTTTTTGAATTCAGAGTCTGCAAATACGTTCCATTTGCCAAATTACAACCTAGTGTCCTATAACACTAGAGCAAAAAAAAAAAAGAGGGGGAAGTCTTATTTTAGCACATAACAACAAACAGTGTGAAAATTTAGATTCTGTTAATAAATTTTACAAATCAGAGAGTTTTGAAATATGTGGCTTAAAGGACATTGAAACTGGGCTGAACATCTGTTGTTGTTATAGAAATCCTATAGATTCTAATTTTGACGATTTTATGCAAAGACTGGAAAAATTGTTAGAACACTTTATTGATAAAAACTGTATATTATGTGATGACTTTAATGTCGATATTTTAGCTGATAATAAAAAGAGTACTGAATTCTTAAGTCTATTAAAATGTTACAATTTTCGATATCTAATAAACAGCCCTACATATATACGGAATAATGCTAGTTCTTGCTTAGATAATATGTTAACAAATTTACCAGATGCTTGTATAGAAACATGTTATGTGGACCATAATGGTTTAGCAGATGGTCATGGAGGGCTCTTTTGTGAATTATTTATGGATAAAATTAATAATGCAAAAAAATCTGAATACACGATGTTTACAAAAATAAGATTGTTTAATACGAGGAACAGAACTAAATTTCGAGAAAAACTGAGAAATAGTAATTGGTTCGATATAGGTATAAATAGTTTTCTAACAAACTTTAGCAAAATTTTTAATTTCTCCTACCCAAAAAAGAAGATCAAAATAAAACCAATGAAAAATACTGTCATCAAATGGTTATCAAAAGGTGTAAGAGTTTCAAGCAAAATGAAAAGAATCCTATGTAATAGTCCATCCAGCAATATAACCGTAACAAATTATAAGATAAAATACGTCCGAATCTTTAGAAGAGTAATAAATCAGGCCAAAAAATCAGCTATAGCCAGTCAGTTAGATAATGCTAAAAACACAAGTAAGGCAGTGTGGAAACTTGTAAACCACAACATAAAAAAAAACAAAAACATACCTAGTTCCACTATTATATTAAAAATCGATAATAAAATTATGAAAAATCCGCAAGAGGTTGCTAATGAATTTGTTGAAACTTTTAACTATAAGCCCAACCTAAACACTACCGACAGAGACAAGGCAACTAAAAAAATTCTAAAGGAATCAACTAAAAAGGTTGAAGCTGAATTAATATTTAGTTCAACAACACCAAATGAGATAAAAAAAATTGTTACTACAATGATAAATAAATTCTCATGTGGCTATGACGACTTGCCTATTACCACTATCAAGGAAAACATAGATTTACTTGCTGCTCCACTTTCAACTTTCTTTAATAAATGCATTGAAGAATCAGTATTTCCAGATCAACTGAAGTTAGCTAAAGTAGTGCCAATTTACAAAAAAGGCACAAAGACGGATCCAAAGAATTATAGGCCAATATCTTTGTTACCTACGTTATCAAAAGTTTTTGAAAAAATTATTAAAAGCCGATTAATTACTCATTTTAATTTAAAAAAGGTGATAAATAGTCGACAATTTGGCTATTAAAGAGGTATAGGAACTTCGGACGCAATAAATACTCTCGTAAATGATATTATAGGTAATTTAAATGACAAAATGAAAGTGGCTGGGATGTTTATTGACTTAAGTTCCGCGTTTGACACGATAAATCATGACTTACTTTTAGCAAAATTGGAACATTATGGAGTAAGAGGCAAAGCTTTACAGCTAATGAGTTCATATCTACAAAACAGACGAATGTATGTCGAAATAAAAAATATTGACGATAATAATCAAGAAATTGTATATAAATCAAAAATAGTTACTATAAATCGTGGAGTACCTCAGGGGTCAATTTTAGGTCCTTTATTATACTTAATATTTACAAATGACTTACTCAACTATGTACATAATACCCAACCCGAAGTAAGACTTGTTGTTTTTGCAGATGACACTAATTTGGTAGTAAGTTCGCATGACATTGAATCACTGTCAATAAATATTAACAATACTTTAGTATCCCTAAGTAACTGGTTCACTGCTAATAATCTGATAATTAATACAAACAAAACAAAATTGCTGTTATTTAAAACTACATCACGAAAGAACGCAAATATAGATATAAACTTAAATGGTAAAAACATTGATTTAAAAAAAAAAAAAATTCAAAATTCAAAAGTCGTTTATTCCGTTAAAATATTACATTTGTGTGGAATCGTCAATTTTTTTTTTACCCTACCGTGCAGTGCATGACGTGGCAGCTACTGAGAAACACTGCCAGAAAACTCAGTAGGAATCCTTTTTTAAAAATATATATTTCTTAAATAAATTTACATTGTATTTAAATGTGTTAATTTAGAGCGACTCAATCCCAAGCTGTTTTGTCACTTAAATAATCAGAAGTTTTGTAATAAGCCCTGCTACACAATTTGGCTTTTATAATTCTTTTAAACTTATTCATAGACATTTCTCGGATATCACTGGGAAGTTTGTTATAGAATCTTATACATTGCCCCATAAAAGAGTTACTTACTTTGTGGAGACGGGTGGTATGTAACACAAAGTTATGCTTATATCGAGTATTTATATTATGAGTATCACTCCTTTTACAGAAGGAGTCTTTATATTTATGCATATAAATTAGATTCTCATATATATACTGACATGCTACAGTCAGAATGTTAATCTCTTTAAACTTCTCTCTCAAAGATTCTCGCGGACCAAGTTTATATATTGCTCTTACAGCTCTTTTTTGCAATACAAATATGGTGTTAATGTCCGCAGCGCTACCCCAGAGAAGAATTCCATAGGACATTATACTATGAAAATAACTGAAATAAACCATTCTAGCTGTATCCACATCAGTAAGCCGTCTTATAGTTTTAACAGCATATGCAGCAGAACTTAATTTGCCTGATAGTTTTTCTATTTGTGGGCCCCATTGTAGTTTTGAATCAATTGTGATACCCAAAAACACAGTTGACTCAACAGGGGTCAATCCAGCTCCATTAAGCTGTACATTGGTAGCCACCTGTTTCACATTAGGTGTAGAGAATTTTATGACTTTAGTTTTCTTGTCATTTAGCAAAAGATTATTAGCATTAAACCAATGAACAACTTTAGAGATTGCGTCATTTACTTCGTCAAAATTGCGTAATTGTCGATTTATTTTAAACGTCAATGAAGTATCATCCGCAAACAAAACAATCTCATGTTTATCCCTTACATAGTAGGGTAAGTCATTTATATAGATTAAAAATAAGAATGGGCCGAGAATCGATCCCTGTGGAACGCCCATTACCACTGGGGATCCCGCAGATTTTTTACCATTTATATCGACCTTCTGAATTCTATTGCCCAAGTAAGAAGTCAAAAGTTCGAGAGCCTTGTTCCTGATACCGTAGTGGTGTAGTTTCCTGACAAGAGTGTCATGATGAACACAATCAAATGCTTTGGACAAATCGCAAAAGATACCTAATGCATCCTGCGAGTCCTCCCAAGCCGCGAATATACTTTTTAACAGATTGACTCCTGCATCTATAGTTGAACAACCCTTCGTGAATCCAAACTGTTTCCGATGAAGTAAATTATGTATATTAAAGTGACTGAGCAACTGGCTAAGCATTAGCTTTTCAAATATTTTACTTAGAGTGGGCAATACGGAAATAGGTCGGAAATTTGAAGGATCTGAAGTATCACCAGCTTTAAACAATGGAATAATTTTACTATACTTCATCAAGTCAGGAAATACGCCAGATGCGACACAGCAATTGAACACAGCAGCTAGATGTGGGGCGATTATAGTTATAATTGATGAAATAGTCTTAACAGATAAACCCCACAGATCCCTAGTGGTTTTCATATTAATACTTTTGAAAGCATTCAAAATATCTTTAGGGTTAACCACAAAGAATTCAAAATCTGTGTCACACTTCTCTACGCTTTGCTGGAGTATTAGCTCAGCAGATACAGAAGAAGACGCAAGAGATTTGGTAACATCGATTGGAACATTAGAAAAATATTTTTCAAACTCAGTCGCCACTTCTAAATCGCTTTTAATGTCAACATTATTTATTCTTAAATTAAAATTACGACTACGTATTTTTTTCCTACCTGTCTCAGTATTAATAATTTTCCAGGTGGTTTTAATAATATTTGTCGAATTTTTTATAATATTTTTTAAGTACATCGATTTAGCAATGGAACAGGCTCTTCGAAAGGTTTTGGCATATTGTTTTACATGTTCTAGAAAAGTCGTATTTTGATTATAGGATCTTTCTTCATACAATTTATATAATTGATTGCGACTTTTATAAATTCCTGGAGTTGCCCAATCACAGAACATCAGACGGTTACTTACAGACAACTGTTTGGGTGTGAATATTGAGCAGAACTCACCATTAATCAAGTTGAATAAAGAGTTGTACAAGTGATCCGGATCACTATGATAGGGCAACAGTGCCAGTTTTCTTGCTATATTATATTTAAATATTCCTAAACGGCTTTCACTATATGGTATGTAACTTATTTGTGTACTTTGAACCTTTGGAGAATTTGAAAAAGTGACCAACTGACCAGAATGATCTGACTGAATCTTATTCATTATTAATTTATTTAAAGGTTTTGCCGAGCTAAATATATTGTCAATGCATGTAGCACTTGTGGCAGTAACTCTAGTTGGTTCTGTAAAGTTGTGATGTAAATTATAGGACATAAACAAATTTAAAAAATTACAACTTGTTGAGTTTTTCTCCAAAATATTTACATTAAAATCTCCACAAATGATAACAGTTTTATGGGTATTAGTTAACTTATTTAAGGCATCCTCCATAATGTCTGAAAAGGTATCAAATGGTGCACAAGGAGGTTTGTAAAGACTCACAACAATAAATCGCTCCAACTCAACACATGAAATCTCTACTACTCGCTCAACAGAGAGGCTCACAATGTCACTTCTTTCTTTAAACTTCAACAAATTATTTATTAATATTAGAGAGCCACCATGAATATACTTTTCTCTGATGAACGAGCTTGCAACCTGGTGATTATTGAAGCTGGAAATGAATTGATGGCGTTGTAGCCAGTGCTCAGTTAAACATAAAATATCAATATTGCTACAATTCAAAAACAACTCCAATTTTAACTCTTTCCCCATCAAACCTTGAATATTTTGATGCACCAGGTTGATACAATTTTTTTGGTTTTTCTTATTGTAGGCATTTATGTTTGATGGGTTCACATTATTTTCCATTACAAGATCTGAACATTCCTTATCATGCTTGACAGTACAATTAATATTTGAATTTGCTATTACGCAAGAGTGATTCTCTATTGTCATATCAGTTAATTTAAATTATCCTGTATACAGATGTCACCATTCAAGCTGGATATGTCATTGTCAGTAGGAAAAGTACTGACATTATCTATAGCATCAGTACATTGCTCAAATATGTTCTTGGCTGAAATATGAAAACAATAACATAGCGACAAAGCTATTTGTCTGGTATAAAAACTAGGCAGATAACAATAGTTATCTTTTGTCATATAAAAGGGTTTCTTAACATATGAGTTAATGTCAATTACATGTAGTTTTTCTCTCATGTAGGTAGATATTGTATGTAATGTCAAATTCAAATTATACCTTATCCTATTTTCCTCCTGTGACAAACTATGGCTATAAGGAAATGTAAACATAACAATTTTACTTATATTTAAACGATCTAAACAATCAATATACTGTATTAGGGTTTTTTTATTTAAATTACCCCTATTTCCCATAAAAAGAATTAGATTTTCATCATTATTAAATTTATAATTAAAGACCTTTTTAAAAATGTGGTGACAAGAGGCACCCGGCATACAAAAATTGATGTTTGAATGTCCTTCTGTTGACAGTAGGCGCCCTAAGTTTTTACCTATTTCATCACTGAATATTGTTATTTCAGGTTTAAAAATATTTATTTCATTCCTTGTGTATGACTTTGACTTAACTGCTAATGTTTTGTTCATTACAGATTGAGATTGACTAATGAAACTAGTGTTATTCTTATCATTACTAATTTGCAATAAAGCAGAAGTATCCTTTGGTGGTGAGGAACGGCTAAGTGACCGTTGACACATACAAGAATAATTATTGCTGAGCGATTCTAATCTTTCATTATTATAATTGCCAAGGTCAATCAGCTCATTCATAGCCAGAATGTAATGTTGTGTCTGTTTTTCAGATAGTTCATACTTTATTGATAATGTATGGAGTTCATCTTTAAGGGAGTCCATTTTCTTATGTTGAGCTTCTAAATCACAAGAGTATTTTAAACTAACATTTTTTAATTTCATGGTATACATATTCAATTTTTCTATTAATTCTAATCGTTCCCTATTTTGGCTATCATATTTAAAGAAGAATTTATGTTTTTTTATCAAGTTTTGGGACTTTCTAATAAATTTATTTATTTTTAGGTATTTTTTAAATTTATTTTTGCTACAGCCATCAACCATTGAATTCATTTTAATACAATCATCATCCCTTGTGGGCAGTTTTGTGCTACAGGACTGGTTATTGGCAACAACAAAAACCATGGAAGGATCTTTGACTACCAACTCATCATATAGTGTTTGGTTCTGTGAAACAATTAAATTATGTTTTAATGATTGTAGTTCAGATCTCAGTAACGATATTTCATTATTAGCCTGTTCAAGTTGTTGTTCTAGGCTATGGGATTTGTTCAATGCATAGTCATATTCAATGCGACATTGATCAAAGCCGTCTATGATGATTTGGAGTCTATCCCGTGAGTCAATGGCATCTGTGTATTGGACATGTAATTGTGACAATTGACTTTTTTAATAGATTATGTAAAATTTTTATGTGTTAATATAGATTCAAGTTTAAATTGGAAACAAGAGATGGCTACCATAGACTCATCGCTGTCATCAGCATGTTATGCACTTAGGACCTTGAGGGATCTAATTGACATTAAACACCTGAAAGCTGTATATCATAGTTTGGTGGAGTCTAGGTTGAGATACAGCATTATGTGTTGGGGAAATAGCTATGGTTACAACTGTCAAAGAGCATTCGTCCTCCAAAAACGCGCTGTAAGAACTATAGTAAAAATACCACAGTGGGAATCATGTAGGGAATATTTTATTAAATTAGTTAAACTAACAGTACCAAGTTTATATATCCTATGTGTCTTGAGTAACTTCGCTAAATATATACACAAATATGAAAGTCAGCAAGAAAGAGAAATAAGAGAAAATACCCGTAGAAAGACTATTAAAAATAAAATTCGCCTAAACTAAATATTGTGAAACATTCTACTGAGTACCAGGGAACAGAATTATTTAATAAGTTACCAGACAACCTGAAACAGACTGTATATAACTCACATTTATTTAAAATAAGGCTAAAACGTTTCCTAATTAAAAAATGTTATGTACTCTGTGACTGATTTTGTAAATGACAATTGTGAAAAAAATTGACTATTGTAATGATTATGCGTAGATTTATTTAAGTGTGTGTTTTTAATGTTTTATAATTTTATTCTATTATATGTTTAACTTGTACCTGATCTATGTTAATGTAATTCATATATTTAATTTTAAGTAATGCACTTATTTGTAACCACGATTCAGATACAATGTAAATTGTTTTATGAATAAATAAATAAATAAAAGGAGCAAAAAATTCACGTTTGTTGTATGGGAGCCCCCTTAAATATTTATTTTATTTAGATTTTTTTTTTTCGTTACACCGTAACAAAAATACATCATTTGTGAAAATTACAACTGTCTAACTATCACGGTTCTTTTTGTCTTTAAAAAAGCGCTTGTAAATAGACATGACAGAACATGTTTGTCGTAATATAGTTAAGTAGGTATTCATAATATTTCTAGTTACATATTCATGAGATACAGCCTGGTGACAGACGGACAGACTGACAGACAGACATTGAAGTCTTAGTAATAGGGTCCCGTTTTACCCTTTGGGTATGGAACCCTAAAAATATCCAGCAACTGAGAGGAAAGTTGTCACACATAAAAATAAATATACGTAACTAGCGGCCCGGTACGTGCTTCGCTACGTATAGAAAAAAATATAATTAAGTTCATTTATTCAAACAATAAAATATTTTAAATTGCTAAAAGATCTTGATTTTACACTTTTTCAAGACTTTTTTTGAATTTTCTCTACGTACAAACCTTCCCTGGACTTCCACGAATAATTCAAGACCAAAATTAGCCAAATCGGTAAAGGCGTTGTCGAGTTATAACATTACAACGAAAAGTGGCATTGATTTTTATATACTCGTATATAGATAAATTGTCAAGTTTATCTCTCAGTGTATCCCAGGTTTAATCTCGATGTTCGCCGTTCCTTGAATACAGATTGGCCGAGTTTTTTTCGTATAAAACCTACCGTAGGCACAGAGTGAATTCGTAAGAGGAGGTCATAGCGCTGAATATGTAGTAGGCATTTCTAGCAAAGCAGTGAAATGTCGCGGCGAACTTCTTTTATACAACGGTGGAAATGCGGCGGGAAATGTTAAATATATGTAGCTGTCTTTCTTCTAGTGTATTATTTAAAGGAGTTCTTTCTACTTGATACAAGTTTTTTTCCTACAACACTATAAAGTCACTGAAAAATACAAAATCATCAGGTTATGACAATATTACCTCAGACCTCTTAAAATTGATATCGCCATACGTATCAAAGCCACAAAGTAAAGTGATAGGAGTTTTTAGAATATGTTTTGAGAAATTCGTCTACTGAATAAAAACATTCGTCTATCAACCATTTGTGTAGACAATTACAAAACTTATTACAGGGTAAATCAGTTATTATCTTAGGCAATGCATTGTAAATGAGAGGTGCCATATAAATGCAACTGCGTCGGAACATCTCAAGACGTGGCACTGGCATTTTCATACGCATATGAGTCACTTGACGTTTGTTAATATTGTCTTTGAATTCAAAGAGCGAAGGATTACTTTTTACAAATTTAGCTAGTTCATAAATATATATACTAGGAACTGTCAAAAGAGCTACTCAACTGAAATAATGCGGGTGTTTGTAGAACAAAAAATGTCTCCGTGCAATGTTCAACTTGAAGTGGTTTGACTCGTGTAGACCGGTATTTAAATCACAAGCTCTTTTGACAGTTCTTGTGTAAATTGTGTTTTATTTTTAGGTTTTTGTTTATATTAAGGTTCTTCTTCGCGTTATTCTTAACATTGACAATAAAAAAATCATTAAATACATCATCATCATCATCATCATCATATAAGCCGAAAGACGTCCACTGCTGGACATAGGCCTCCCCCAAAGATCTCCACAATTGTCGGTCTTGCCCTATCCGCATCCAGCGATTTCCAGCGACCCGCACAAGATCATCGGTCCATCTCGTAGGGGGCCTGCCCACGCTGCGTCTTCCGGTTCGTGGTCGCCACTCGAGAACCTTTCTGCAGTGAACGATACCAGGCTGAAATTGAGTTTAATTTCGGCCACCAAGCCCCATCTCAATGGAGACTAGCAGATGCATACCTGGTGCGGGTTATATTATAGTGCAAAAGTGTGTGCGCAAACCAGTTTTCCAAAAAGACGTCAATGAATAATTGATGCCTCAGTTGTCCGTATGGTGTCCGTCCATAGACTACGGTTCTTTTCTACATCGCATGGGCAGTGGTTACCCTAGTGTCAGAGTTGTTCAAGCCGCCTAGTAGGCAACTGATATGGCTTAACGACTGTTGTCTTATGACTACAGTCCCGGACGTTTTTACAAAAGTAAATAGTATATGTAATAATATATCAGTTATCTGGTTTCCATAGTACAAGCTCTGCTTAGTTTGGGATTATATCGATCGATATTATTATTATTATATTGTGGCTTTTTAGTGCCAATATTTCGTTTATATTCTCTCTGCTTAACTTGCCCGCTATTCGCTGTAATAATAATATCCTAAGACATTATACACTCACAGCCATCTGATCCCAAACTAAGCAGAGCTTGTACTATGGAAACCAGATAACTGATATATTACATAAATACTATTTATCTTTTTTAAATTCATACTTATATAGATAATTTACACCCAGACTCAGGACAAACAGACATGTTCATGCACACAAATATTTGTCCGGGGTGGGAATCGAACCCACGATCGGCGTCGTGAAAGGCAGCGTATCTACCAACCACGTCAACAGCCCCCTCTGTCTACGCATAGATTATCTATGCATCTACAGCCCTATTATTCTTTCTAGACTGAAAACCACACAGCTAAAATTCTATTCCCTTAAATTGCACTAGGAGGACAATATTATTTAATGTTGAAAAACTCTTCCATTTTTATTGGTTCGGTAAATGTCAAGGTTTTCCCTTAATTGGTATGCGGTTTATTGGCAGCCATTTTTAAACCTATAATGATGTCGAATGGCGACGAAACTTTGACTTCTTTAGGGTTCCCCAAAAGTTGTTATAAATCATTTTTTTATAGGATTTAATTTCATTGATATGGCATGTTATGACTTAAAACTTTTTAAGTTATTCGTAGAAAAATATGGCATTGTAATAATAAATTTAATTGTTATATATAAATTAGTGTATATATATAAAGTATTGTTTTTAATGAAATTCATATCTATACATATCTATTATCTATACATCTATATCTTATCTATACAAATAAATAAAATTGGAGTGTCTGTTTGTAATATTGAAATAACCGGTTTTTACTACATAAATATGAATATATATACGGTACATACACCAAAATAACTTATTTTCAATTTTTGTCTGTCTGTCTGTCTGTTTGGGCTAATCTCTGAAATGGCTGGACCGATTTTGACGAAAATTTTATAGGCAGGTAGTTGATGTAATAAGGAGTAACTTCGGCTACTTTTATTTTAGACAAAGTCTTTTATTTTACAAAAAAAAAACAAAACAAAAACGAAATAAACTAATTAACACGCGGACGAAGTCGCGGGCACATCTGGTTTTGAATATAATATTAGATTTGAAAACATAGATATTAGTACTATGTAATTCCCTGAAGGTATTTATAACATTCAACTGGCCTGTTAGTCTAGTTTAGTGATTAGTAACCTGACTGCTAAAGTCCTGGGTTAAATCCCCATCCAGAACAAATCTTTGTGCAATAAGCACGATCCATGTCTGGGTGTATTTTTATCTATATATTTAGAAAATATAGGTATACGGCGTGAAAATAAATTGAACATTTTTTAAATTAGTAACTTTATAAACAAGATTTTTTTTTTTCTTTTGTAAGCAAACGAATTAGCGGCCCACCTCTTGGTAAGTGGTAACCGCTGCTCATGGAAATTCGCAGTGCCAGGGAGCAGAGTAAACCGCTTTCTACCGTGGGATTAATACTCTTTTTAAACCTCGTTTAAAGAAGGTCATGTCGTAGCGCTGGGGAAACACCGCAGCAGGTAATTCATTCCAGAATATTTCCATTGCCAGCACGTACACACGGCTACACGTCAAGCTATACATTTCCAGTATAAACTGATCTCGCGGTGTATAGAATTTCCATACAATGACAGGTCAGATTATATTGGTAATGTATTGCTTGATATGTAGCCGGGCGTACGTAGGATGTATGAACGCTGAAAGCGAACCGTGCTTGCTTCCAGGTGATACGGAGGGGATATACGACAGTAAGACAAAAATCGAGCCAATTCTTTCGTGTTTAATATCGAACTGCCTCGTTGTTCGAGCGGTAGCGCGATAATGAGGTCTTGGTTTCAAATTCCTGGTTGGGCCAAAAGTGATTTGCGGTATATTATACCCTCGTGCCTCGGAGAGTACGTAAAGCCGTCGTTCCTGTAGCTTACCTCTATTCGGTCGTGTCAATAGACGTCCCATCGGATAAGGAGAGTGATGGAATAGAAAGTGTACGCGCAGATAGCTAGTCACTGTTGAAACTGGTCGCCGTGGCCGATATTCGGCTATTAGGACATTATTATAATAATAATAATATCTTGGGACAATGTCACACAGATCATCCTAGCTCCAACCTAAGCAAAGCTTGTACTACGGGTACCGGGCGACGATATACATACTTATATAGATAGATAAATACTTAAATACACAGAAAACATCCATGACTCAGAAACAATTATTCGTGCTCATCACACAAATATTTGCACTTACCGGGATTCGAACCCAGGACCACCAGCTTCGTAGGCAGGAGCACTACCAACTAGACTATGGCGACCGTCATTATCTATACGTATAATAGAATCCTAGGAAATTCAAAACTGTACACTGAAGATTTTTTTTTAATGATACTTGGGGCGTCATCTACAATCGACATCGAAGCCAAAGATATAGTTTTTAGAATTTTTATCTGTTTGTCTGTATGTATGTCCGGGCTAAACTCAAAAAGTACTGGATGGATTTACTTCAAATTTTGCATGAATATCACTAAGAGGTCGGGTCAACATATAGGCTACATATTATCACGCTATCATCTACGTGGGAGGCGCAGTGATAATTTATAAAATTTAACGTGGGTAAAACCTCGGGGCACAGCTAGTGATTAATATCGAAAATCGTTAAATATCGCATGTTGTGTAAACTATGACGGAACCCAATAAAATTTACAAGAGGCAACCTTCTCGGTATTTTTAATTGAAATCGTAATGCAAATGAAATATGGCCAGTGAAGAGGTGAATGTTTTGACTCGGAAAATTAAGAGTTCACCCCCATCCTCTGCTATTGAAAGTCAAAGTACCTATAAAAAATGAGATTTACTTGCTGAAAAAATGTACTTATAAAAAGGAAGGACTTTTAATGATTTGTGTATTGAAAATTGATGGGAAAAATTAAATAGCGTAACCCAATTATTTAGTTTTATAATTAAACTAAATAATTAGCTAAAAAATTATTTAATGTAATCAATTTATTCGTGTTAGGAGGATTATTCAAGACACCCAGTGGAGTTCAGTGACATGGCTTAATGATTATTGCTTAGGAACCTTAACAATTGTATCTGACAACTTAGTTAGCCCTCCAAAGCACAGATTTAGTAATAACTAAAACAATTTGGTGGACTTAACAGCGCGCCTGGGTGCTTAAAAGTGTTGTTTAGTTATTTGTTGAGTTACTTTTGCTTGATAATGTGTTTATGAGTAATGTTTTTTTATGTAAAAGTTCCCAATGTAGATACTAACATAGTTAAGTAATTCCCTACTAACAAAAACAAAATATGTAATAAATAAATAAAAATAAATTTATTCAACAAAGACACACAGGAATGAAAACATAAAATACAACAGACTTGAACATAAAAGATAGTTAGATTAAACAAGAAGAACCTGCTACTTGTATAACTCCTGCATGCTCTGCCGAAAGGTCACCATCTCAGCATAAGCTAGGTGAGGGCACCTAGCGCTGGTTTTCAGTTGGCAACCGTGTGTGTAACACTCGGACGGATGTAAAGCCATTTATAGATCACGGACAGTCTTTAAAATAATTACTGGGAGTAGGCATTATGGATAAAGAATATTAAATAAGTAATATAAAATAAAATAATAATATGGATAAATTTAATAAGAGTGACTTAAGACAGCTATTTCAATTAAATAAGGATTATAGAATAGATATGTTTACATTTACGTTTTCAAATTTAATTTGATAAGATAGGAGGAATTTCTTTAGGTTATGTCTAAAGCTATGTATGTTACGTAGATTTCTGATGGGCGGTGGAATGTTATTCCAGCATTTTGAGGCTGCATATCTAAAACTACCGCGAAAAGATGCAGACTTATGTGATGGAGTGGCTAATTGCTGCGCACATATCCTGCCTCGCTGTTGTCGGTGTTTATTTAACTAAGCAATTTTTGAGTGCAGGTAATCAACATGACCCATGATTTGTTAGTGAATGCCTGAACATAAAAGTATTTTAATTTCAAGCATTCACTAACGAATGGGTCAGGTATTCTTATTATACTGAGTCCCACACACTTAAACTTTTGCAGTAATAATATTAGTAAGATATAGGTACCACATATTATATTGGTTCATATATTTGTACCTGTGAATGTGACGTGAATATATTTTAGATATTCTATTCCGAACACTGAATAAATCACGAGCTCCCAAATGTACTGTTAGAGTAGTTTGAAAATCCCTTGTGTGATAGACGTATAAGATACCTATCTAGGCACTTGATAGGCATTATCAGCGAAAGGAAACATTATTGTTGTGTTTTAGAGTCAGTTTCAAACGTAACATTAGAAAATGAAGAACGCTCTCACTAGGGAATATCCCCTGTGTGGCGGGATGGTTTACAAACGTATTGCATACATCCATAATATTTACCACCAGGAAACCCGCTAGCTAGTTTGCCTTGCATTTTATTAAATTACTAGCTGTGCCCCGCGGTTTTACCCACGTGAAATTTTATAAATTATCACAGCTCCTCCCCCGTAGGTGATAGCGTGATAATATGTAGCCTATATGTTGACCCGACCTCTTAGTAGTATTCATGAAAAATTTGAAGCAAATCCATGCAGTACTTTTTGAGTTTAGCCCGGACATACATACATACAGACACACAGACAAAATTTTTTAAAATATATTTTTGGCTTCGATATCGATTGTAGATCACGCCCCAAGTATCTGTTTAAAAAAATATTCAATGTACAGTTTTGACTTTCCTACGATTTTATTATATGTATAGATAATACAGCTAACTTGCAACTTTTGACTGTACGTGTGGCGCTGTGGCTATGACAATCGCCTCACTGCTAAGTGTCGATAGAGTAGATCAGAATCAGATCAGAAGTACCCTAAACTAGCGAGCATGTGTGATGAAGAATGTAATGACAGTAAACGAGGCAAAAAAGGTGTGCAAAGATCGTGACAATTGGAAATCCGTTCTCTGCCTACCCCTCTGGGAAACATGCGTGTGTCTATGTATGTATGCTGCGATTAAAAACTTCGCTGTATATTGTAAGTATCATACATTTTAAATGGTGGATAAGACGCTGATAGTCAGGTGCTCTCACTGGCCCATCAGTGATCGGCGAGGTTAAGCAGCTAGAATCGCAGTCAGTCCATAGATGGATCCGTGCCTCGGAGTGCACATTAAGCTGTCGGTCTCGGTTGTACTCATAAGACAACATTCGTTAAGCCATGTCAGAGGCCTACTGGGCGGATTAAACAACTCTGACACTAGGGTATCCATTTCCCATACGACAACTAAGTAAGTAAGACCTTTTTAGGTAGTCCCATGGTAGTAACAACCTTGTGCTGAGGTTCGAACCCCTAACCGCGTCCTACTGCGTATTAGTGTTGCTTATTCTATAGTTTAGTATAGTAGTAGTAGTAGTTTTGTTAGCTAGATGGCTTGAGTCTCCATTCGCCTCTATCGTCCGGTGCAGCAGTGAAACTCTATAAATAATAATGTTGCTTCGTATGACACACGTGATTATGCAAATTTTAGAAGTTCATTATTGTTGTCGAATGAAAACAACAGACAATGATAAACACAAGCAATATAAATTTGAACTCCCTGAAGTGTTGTTAGAGCATTTAAACTCCCTTAACAATGGAGTAGTTGGACACATATTTTGTTCTATAAACACTGTTAATTATATCCCAATTACTGATGTGGGACTTTGAGAAATAAGTTAGAAAATACTGGGTCATTTTCATCTTGTTACTGTCACTACTACGTGTGATTTGTCAGTTTTTCCCATATACCAAATTTTTTAGCTTAAATAATAAAATAATTTCCTCCTAGCCGAATTCACAGCGGCCAGTTTCAATAGAGATTATTAAATAGGTTAGGATTAGAGAATAGGTGAGCCTAATCACAAGAGCACGTTCTATTTATCACTCTCATGACCCGATGGGATGCCTAGCGTCACGACTGGAAAGAGATCAGGTACAGGACCGACGGCTTTGCGTGCTCTCTGAGGCACGGGGGTATAAACCGCCAACTACCAGACTTCGGTCTGATGCTGAGAAATTTTGCTTTTTAAAGAAAAGTCCCAAACATCACCTTTCGCCCCACCCCAGATTTGAACCCAGGACCTCGTTCTCCGCGGGTGACCACGTTACCGCCAGACCAACGAGGCAGTAGCTTACATATATGTACCTCCACAGCCTCACGCCTGTTTCCCAGAGGGATAGACAGAGACAACGGATTACCATTTCCAACGGATATACACACCCGTGCCTCGGAGAGCACGTAAAGCCGTCGGTCCTGTCCCTGACCTCTTTCCAGTAATGTCGCTAGTCGTCCCATCGTATTGTATTTCTTTTTTTAGTATCCTTTGTTTTGTCCTTGGTTTACCTATTGTTGAAGTCTAAGAGGAAAAGGGTCGATGAAATTTGCAGCCCTGTACAGGAGTTTATGTTGAATTTACGTAACTTAATTACTTGAAACCCGAAACTTCCGTTAATGGTTCTTCCTTATTCTGCTATTTTGTGGCGTAGGATTGCTTCTCCCATAGAAAACTTTACGTTGCAGACCCCAAAGCGACACAGATAATATATTTGTTAACAACTAAAATTATGGAACGCCTAATGTTGTTAGCCGGGTTTTGGTAATTGTAAGTTATGATGTTTTGAGCAACACTTAATTCAGGGTTAACCCACATACTAATTATGGTTGGGGTGTTACCTAGTCTGGTGTCCTGTGGTGTCCTCAGATACACCAGATTTACAATTCTTTCTCTATTTTAAATACAAAAAAAGGAAAGTGTGTGTCCAGAGATAGAAAGACAGCTAGAGTTGAAACTCTTTATGACGTGGCAATATTAAGGGCGGCTTGCACCATAGCACTAAATACTATTTAAATCCAATTTAAATTAAAATTCACGTTTAAGTCATTGCAACACCTTTCACCATGCTAAATAAGTCGCTAAACGCGTTTAGAGAGCTGTCAAAGTTAAATACCCATGAATGGCTATTTAGCGCCGCTAAATGCGTTTAGCAAAAATTGACGTTAATTTTGAAAGGTTATGTTTCCATGACATGGAGGATTCAATTTACGCACACTTTCACGCAGAAAAAAGTAATTTTGGTTTAAAACATAGTGTCATTTGTTACTTACTTATAACGAAATGTAGGGGAACTGCTATACCGACACGATAAACGCATTTAGTTCAATGCGTTTCGAAACGGCTTCGTGCAAGAGGTCATTAAACGTAATCATGTTAAACATATTTATCGATTTAAACGTATTTAGTTAAATTTGTTTAAGATATATTTAAACGAAATTTCGTGCAAGCCGCCTTTAGATTCTAAAAGTTATTTTAAATTGTACCTAATAAATATAATTCTATTATATTGTTAATAGTATCTGGATGGAGGCTACAAATAAATAGTTACGGGTTTTTGATCAATGTTCATCTTCATCATCATATCAGCGGAAAGACGTCCACTGCTGGACAAAGGCCTCCCCCAAAGATCTCCACAATTGCCGGTCTTGCGCTATTCGCATTCAGCGACCCGCACTAAATCATCGGTCCATCTTGTAGGGGGCCTGCCCACGCTGCGTCTTCTGGTTCGTGGTCGCCACTCGAGAACCTTTCTGCCCCAACGGCCGTCGGTTCTACGAGCTATGTGCCCCGCCCACTGCCACTTCAGTTTTGCAATTCTTATGCTTCTTTCAAATGTTGCCATTGCGAAAATCGATTATATGTGGTACGAGCTGTGCCCGCGATTTCGTCCGCGCGTTAATTAGCTTATTTCGTTCTTTTTTTTATTAGTAAAATAAAAGACTTTTTCTAAAATAAAAGTAGCCTAAGTTACTCCTTATTACATCAGCTACCTGTCAATAAAAGTCTCGTCAAAATCGGCCCAGCCGTTTCAGAGATTAGCCGGAACAAACAGACAGACAAAAATTGTAAAAAATGTTATTTTGGTGTATCTATGTGTCGTATATATATTCATATTTATGTAGTAAAAACCGGTTATTTCAATATTACAAACAGACACTCCAATTTTATTTATTTGTATAGATGTGATGTATAGATTATTGAGTCACGGCCGGTGAATAGTGCCCCCCCAATTGCTTCTTATTGCGGGCGAAGGGTATATGATCTAGGTGCGGGCGGTCTCGTTTTTGCTCTTTTCCTTTGTTCGAGCGATTTTTACATACATACATACTTTTTTAGTATTACAGTCCAGTAATTTTTTCAACTTTATCACATAAGTATAAGGTTCAATTTCATACATATACTATATGTCATACTTCTACTTAAACATTTGCACGACAAATTGTTGAATATAGTTGAACCGTAGTTTAAGACCATCTAAATGTACCTATATTCCTGCAAATAAAGAATTAATTCATTCATTCAATATAGGAAATTTGAAAATTAAACTTTCTAGTAATATGGTTTGGACTTCCGAATAACGCATATGCATATAATTCATAAATTATAACACGGGTGAAACCGGACATAGCTAGTCTTATGTACATCACACTTGGGTCTCCAGTCGAAATGAACTTTTCCCGTCATTAAGTAAGCCCTTAGATAGGGCTTGTCGAATTGCGTACACAAATCATGATCCGCAGCCATTGGAGTACTGACTTCACCGAAATTGCTTCGCCTTTCAGAATACTGATGTTAAATGTATTTATTTTTAAGTTACCAGTGGTAGCGATTATTCACAAAAACCTTTAGGACTCGACCTGAGTGACGCACTGCCGACAGATAGGTGGACTTCACGCGAGTAAATCTAACTGCACGTGTAGCGCAGCGGCTAAGATAGTCGCCACGTCACTTCGATTCCCGCACAGGACAAATATTTGTGTAACCCATAAGTAATTGTTCAAAGTCTAGGTGTATTTTGTGTCTCGTTTATACCTAAAATTACATTACATAAATGTCGTATTTAAAATATTTTAATGAAAGAAAAGAAAGTCCAGAAAATTACATTGATAGAAAATATCAAATTCTTTACAAAAAAAATCATTAATACAATGTGTGTATAATTCACATTTAAGATACTTAAAAGTGTTAAGATATTTTTTTTTCAACTTTTATCTGTAATTAGCCCTGAGGCTATGAGCAGATCTGTTCTGTGATGCTGTCATGCGGAGTGGCTTCCCATTGGAAGCATCAACTCATCTTCTGTCCAGAGCTACAGCCGGTCTTCAAGCTCCAGGATATGGCGACGTTTAAATCGTCTCACATACTGTTATATGATGAGTTGGCGAGCAAGTTCGTTTGGATGATGGATTAACCGTTCTTTGTATTTAGCTGCCAGACCCCGGATTTCCTCTTTGATTGTTGTTATCTCAAGGTATTTGTGGACTTCATTGTTGGTTATGTACTTTTGCAGCTGTTCTTAGGATTTTGTTCTGCTGTCGCTGTAGTATATTTATGTTGGAATCGCTTGCGCTGCCCCACAGTTGCAGGCCATATGTCCAGATGGGCTTTAGGATGACCTTATATATTAGAAGTTTGTTGTCCAAAGAAAGTCTCGAGTTCCTTCCTAGCATCCAGTATAGGCTTTTGTACTTTAGCTGAAGCTCTTGCTTTTTACATTTGATGTGGTGTCTCCATGTAAGTCTACGATCGATGTGTATGCCAAGATATCTTAAACGGCCACTGTGTGCTGTATGTACTCTATACATTGGTCCAAATTTACTGGTGGGCAGTCTCCTCTTTTGAGGGTGAAGATCACCTGTAATGATTTTGCAGCACTGGCTTTTATTTTCCATTTTTGGAGCCAAGTGTTATATAAGCCATTTCTTAACATTACGCTTGAACACGATAGTTTAATGTTTCAAGCAGTTTGGTTGGTAAGTGATTATAAATTCACTGATTCGTTGGTCTAGCGGTATTGTTTTCAACAGCAGTTCATGAGGTCCTGGGTACAAATCCCGAGTCGGCCAAAAGTGATGCTGGGATTTCTGTGTAAAAAAAAATCTCAATATAAACCCAAAGTTTGGGAGTTGATATTATTATACCCCCGTGGCTCGGAGAGCACGTAAAGCCATCGGTCCTGTTCCTCTTTCCGGTAGTGTCGCTAGTCATCCCATCGAATCATGAGAGTGATTGTATAAAAAGTGCCCCTGTGTTCATGCACACACTTGTGCACTATAATATGTATCACGCAGATGGCTGAGACTGGCCGCCGTGGCCGAAATTCGGCTAGCAAAAAGATTATTATAAATTCTAGGGGTCATTGCGAGATATACTCTTATTTAGTAATGCATTTCATTTATATCGATTACTGTTGCCATTCTTTTACTTCTTGCACCACACATTAAAGCTCAGCATACCCATTACGTATTTAAAGTTAAACATCAATTACTATTCAATTCGATCCCATTAGATGTTATGACTACACATGAATTAAACATAAATCGGCATAGTTTAATGGAACTGGATAATTAACGCAATGCCAAATATTGGTTACAACATACTACAGATACTTAAGTAATTATTACAGTTGGGAATTACTCACTTACTTACCGTACGGGCAGTGGTTAGTGTCTGAGTTGTTTAAGCCGCCCAGTAGGCATCTGACATGGCTTACGACTGTTGCCAAATGGCTACAAACGGGACCGAGAGAGTCGAGAGGTTCAGAAATTAAACAACATTGGCGGTCACCCATCTATGGACTGACCGCGAGCTTGGTTGCTTAACCTCGCCAATCACTTACAGACCGTTGAGAGCATCTGGCTATGAGCCTAAGTAATTTTAGTTGCTTAAGGGTTTTTTTTAAGTAAAACTTCTTTACGCACGCTTGACTTGGCGAGTGAGCTAGTGGATGCGTGACGAGAGCGTTACGACAAAACGGTCACCGTAGCCTAGTTGGTAGTGCTCCTGCCTACGAAGCTGGTGGTCCTGGGTTCGAATCCCGGTAAGGGCAAATATTTGTGTGATGAGCACGAATATTTGTTTCTGAGTCATGAATGTTTTCTATGTATTTATCTATCTATATAAGTATGTATATCGTCGCCTGGTACCCATAGTACAAGCTTTGCATAGTTAGGGGCTAGGATGATCTGTGTGACATTAATTTTTTTTTTTATTAGCTCTTAATTTCTATCTAATTCTTATATGAGTCAATCCCAGTAAGTTAAATTAATACTTGTGATGGGGTAAATTGACATTGTCCTTAGATATTATATTATTATTGGGTGATGCGAACGGAAGTTGAGAGAGATATATGGAAGTAAAGATAGAAATAGAGGTACTTACGTAGCAAGAGAGAGGTGCGAGTACTCATTTACTTTCTCTCATAGCAACTTTCGTGTCGTATATCTTTTTTTTCAGACGTGTAGAGTACTAGCTGTGCCCCGCGGTTTTACCCGCATTAAACTCTATAAATTATAGCCTATGTGTTAATCCAGGGCGTCAGCTAACTCCATACCAAATTTTATTAATATCGCTCCAGCCGTTTAGACGTGCAGAAGTAACAAACATACGCACTCACCAACTTTCGTCTTAATAATATTAGTAGGATAGATAATGTAATGATATTACCTGCCCTCCTATAGAATAAAACCTCTTTTGAGAAGATAGCTAACTCTGGTCATATTAGTAAAATAGCTGGACATAGCTTTTAAAGTAAGAATAGAATTCGAATTAAATAAAAAGTATAATTTTACGTGTCAGTGATGGTTGTCAAGGGAAATAGTTATCAAAATGGAGTACTAAAGAATAAATTGTGAATTTTTTAAATAAAATAAGTGATTGGTGTTTCATACGTGTGTTATCATTGTGAAGGTCTCTCCCTAGATCCCATATAGAGTACCTCTTGCTGCTGCAAGTCTTCTACAATAACATAGACCATGTACTGCTCTATACTTATTTTGTATTGCCTTTTGGAAATAACCCCTTGAAGATTAGATTTCTGTTCAATAACTCGGGAAAGTCAAATTCCGAATAAGCTTTGCTCCGCCTTTTACAGCATTAATGTGCTGGATCTTGCTGATACTATCATATATATTGCTCTATACCTCATTGAAGGTTTTAGAACGATCAGTATACACACCGAGTATTTATAGATTTTTTTTTCTTATTCCAGTAAAAGACTCAACAAGAATATTAGTAAAACATACGACTATTTTAGTAAGTACAGACATAAAAAAGGAGTCAAATACAAAAAACAAGTAAATTAAAAAATTAAGTGTGTCACTTTTGTGCCACCCCATACGAGCCGCACAACAGTGAACAACGTCAGTCGACTGGAAACCATGGTTGAGACACTCTGCCGCGCAATTTATAAACGCAATAAAGAACATGTCGTTCACAAGTTATTTTAGGATTTTCCGTAAAAAGTAATTTCTCAGTATCAGCCCTAAGTCTGAGAGTTGGCGGTATTACACCCCTGTGCCTCGGAGAGCACATAAAGCCGTCGGTCCTGTGCCTGACCTCTTTCCGGTCGTGTCGCTAGTCGTCCCATCGGATCATGAGAGTGATGAAATAGAAAGTGCCCCTATGTTTGTGCACTATAATATTTTCAGCGCAATTGGCTAATCTCCATTGAGACTGGCCGCCGTAGTCGAAATTCGGCCGGGAGGACATCAATCAACTGCGTTTATAAATTGCACGGCAGCACTATTGAAGCAATGATAACCCCCTAAATATACAGGGCGCTAAATCTGACAAGACCGGCTACTATAATTCACTTCTAAAAGAGATAAGATGAAGATGAAAAGATACGACTGATTTGTCAATTTTCAGCATTTATCAAAATGTATTTAATACCTTATCGTTGAAAAACAATATGTTGTTTATATTCGTAGAATTTAATATTATCTTCCTCATAATTCAGTAATCAAATTGAAGCCCTTTGAACTTTTTACGTGGAAAAGTTTTATTCTCCCCATTTCTCATACACCTAATTTTTTTTCCAATACTTTTGTTTCTTTTGAAGGTTTCTTGCGAATTTCAAATGGCATTGTTAAGTAGTAGACTTAGAGTTGAATTTAAGAATATTAAGATGATGAGAAATTGGAGATCTTTTATTTTTTTTAAAGTATCGTAGTTATAGAGTACGTAGTGCGTGTAAACATTTTTTAACTGACACACAGACCCAACCTTAAAATACAGCAATTATCATAATATAAGTGTCTCAAGTCGAAAGTCTTCGACCTGTGTGTATCGCCAGTGATGACTTACGGAACAGAGACGTGGTCGCTCACTATGGGCCTTATTATAAAGCTCAAGGTCACCCAAAGAGCAATGGAGAAGGCTATGCTCGGAGTTTCCCTGCGGGATCGAATCAGAAATGTCGAAATCCGCAGGCGAACCAAAGTCACCGACATAGCCCGAAGAATTGCTAAACTGAAATGGCAGAGGGCGGGGCACATAGCTCTCAGAACCGACGGCCGTTGGTGCAGAAAGGTTTTCGAGTGGCGACCACGAACCGGAAGACGCTGCATGGGCAGACCCCCTACAACAAGGGCCGATGATCTTGTGCGGGTCGCTGGAAACCGCTGGATGGGAATTGCGCAAGACTGGTAATTCTGGAGATCTTTGGGGGAGGCCTTTGCCCAGCAGTGGATGTCTTTCAGCTGATATGAAAATGATGAGGATCATAATATAAATACGTGGAGCAAAAACTTTGTACTCTTTTTACGAAAATTGCGCGGACGGAGGAGTATGGAATTTGGAACAGTTAAAGTTCATATGGAGAACTAACAGCCTTCTGCTCTCGCGAAGGAAATTATTTAAAAAAACCGGCCAAGTGCGAGTCGAACTCGCCCATGAAGGGTTCCATAGCAGCAAGTATTTCAGTTGATTAAATGGAAGCAAATTGCAGTTTATTTATGACGTATAAAAAAAAAACTACTTGCTAGATCTCGTTCAAAACAATTTTCGTTGTTAGTTTGCATGGTAATGTACCTCATATATTTTTTTAGTCGTATCATTCTCTTATTTTAGAAGTTACAGGGGGAGGGGGGGCGACAACATTTTACCACTTTGGAAGTGTCTCTCGTGCAAACTATTCAGTTTAGAAAAAAATGATATTAGAAACCTCAATATAATTTTTGAAGACCTATCCATAGACACCCCACATGTATGGGTACAATGAAAAAATAAATTTGAGTTTCAGTTCTATGTATGGGGACCCCCCAAAATTATTATTCTTTTTCTATTTTTGTGTGAAAATCTTTCAACAGTACAGCTCTTATAGTTTCGGACAAAAGTGGCTGTGTGACAGACAGACATGACGAATCTATAAGGGTTCCGTTTTTTGCCATCTGGCTACGGAACCCTAAAAACGAGTGTGCTTTAGATAACACGATCGATATGAAGTAATACTTAGAAATAAGAAATGTGGCTACGACAGAAAGAGATAAAGTAATGTGTGCTTGCACACACTCTATTTCTGTGTTCACCAACATATATCTCCCTCTTAACTTCCGTTCGCCTCGTCGGATCATACTCTCTGTTCAGTTTACAGTTTTGACACTCAGTTTATCAGGGTGTCAAAGGCATGATAGTGTGTATTTTGAAGTAAACCTTATTTACAGTAAGTTGGTGAATGCGTGACGAGAACGTTACGTACTATCATCAGGATGTCTTTCGTCAAGGTCACCATGGAAACCATGGTATTTTCAAACTCCAATGGCTTATTCTTGCATAACACGATACAAAGCATTATTTATTTACCTAAAATTGTTGTACTTGGAAAAATACACATAGGTGTGTGTTTACCATTTTTTAACATTGTTTGTACAAATCTGAATATATTTTTTCCCGTAGTAAAAATAGAATATGTAGAAAAAATATAGCAATAACTTATATTTTGGCCACAAGCATCATGATGATTATAAACTTACACTTCTTAGGCATTTTATTTAGAACTAAATAAAATAATAAAATATGTTGGGATATTATTTAGGTACACACGATGATCTGATCCCAAACTAAGCAGTGCTTGTACTATGGAAACCAGATAACTGATATACTGACATAGACTTGGGTGTTTTTGTAAATACATACCTACTTATACTACTAATTAACGCAATGCCCACTATTGATTATAACTTATGAGGTACATGTGCTTAATTAATTAAATATTTCAGTGGAAATTATAATAATAATAATATCCTGAGATATTATTATCACACACGGCCGTCTGATCCCAAACTAAGCAGAGCTTGTACTATGGAACCAGATAACTGATATACTACGCATACTACTTTTCTTTTGTAAATACGTATTTATATAGATAATTACACCTTGACGATTCAGGACAAAAATATATTATTATGTTCATGCACACAAATTTCTGCCCAGGGCGGGAATCGAACCCATGACAGTGCAGCATGAAAGGTAACGTAAACAACGCCAACCGATTACCAATGAAGACAAAGTATTTGAATGAGTTATTCTTTTCATATTAATGTTTTAATTTTGACTGGTCTCTTGGTCTGGTGGTTATTGGCCTCACTGCTAAGCCAACCCTCGTAGGTTCGATGCCCACCCAGGAAATATATTTATGTGATGAGCATGATTATTTATTGTGTATCAATTCAAGGTCCCCCAAAGAGCAATGGAGAGGGCTATGCTCGGAGTTTCACTGCAAGTATGAATAAAAAATTTCGAGGTGCAATGTAGCCGACAGGGCCCGAAGAATTGCCAATCTGGAGGGCATATAGCTCGCACAATTGACGGCCGCTGTCGCAGAAAGGTTCTCGAGCGACCGTGAACTGGAAGAGCAGCGTGGACAGGCCCCCTATCTTGTGAGGTTCGCTAGAAGCTGCTGGATGCGGGTATTGTGAGACCGGCCTTGTCCTTTTTTGGGGAGGTCTTTACCAGCAGTGGACGTTTTCGACTGATAAGATGATGAATTGATGACGATGTACATCCTCATCATCATCAATTCATCGTCTTATCAGTCCAAAAACCCACAGTCATTTGATCCCAAACTCGGCAGAGCCTGCACTATGGCAACCAGACTACTTGTAAGCATAATGAAAACTAGTAACAGGTAACTCACGTGATTAATTTTATGTTGGATAGATGTGGCCTGTGGTTTTACCCGCGTTAAATTTTATAAATCATCACAGCTCCTGCCCCGTAGGTGGTAGCGTGTTAATATGTAGCCTATATGTTGACCCGACCTCTTAGTAATATTCGTGCAAAATTTGAAGTAAATCCATGCAGTACTTTTTGAGTTTAGCCCGGACATACATGCAGACAAACAGACAAAAATTCTAAAAACTATATTTTTGCTTTGATATCGATTGTCGATCACGACCCAAGTATCCTTTTTAAAAAATTATCAATGTACAGTATTGACTTTCCTACGATTAATAATATCTAGGGACAATGTCACACAGATCATCCTAGCCCCAAACTAAGCAAAGCTTGTACTATGGGTACCAGGCGACGATATACATACTTATATAGATACATAAATACTTAAATAGGTACATAGAAAACATCCATGACTCAGAAACAAATATTCGTGCTCATCACACAAATATTTGTACTTACCGGGATTTTATTATATGTATAGATTTGGCCAACAGTTAGTAGTCATCTTCAGGGCGAATGCAACCCGCACGACATAGCGTCCCGTCTCGCATTCGCCCTGAAGATGACTTGCTGAAGAAGTTGAAACGGTTGTCCGAATCGAACATAAAATTAATTACGTAGGTTACCCTTTAGTATCTTTCATTATGTTGGCTTCTCACGTCAGTTTTAATATTGAAACTTGTAACTTGACGGTCACCGTAGCCTAGTTGGTAGTGCTCCTGCCTACGAAGCTGGTGGTCCTGGGTTCGAATCCCGGTAAGTGCAAATATTTGTGTGATGAGCATGAATCATGGATGTTTCTGAGACATGGATGTTTTCTATGTATTCAAGTATTTATCTATCTATATAAGTAATACATACTTATATAGATAGATAAATACTTAAATACATAGAAGAATCGTCGCCTGGTACCCATAGTACAAGCTTTGCTTAGTTTGGGGATAGGATGATCTGTGTGACATTGTCCCGAGATATAATTATGGTTATTATTATAATCAGACTTATATATTTCTAAATACATATATTTTAGTCACATTACACCCAGATAAAACAAATACCTAATCGTGTTCATCTCACAACGATTTGCCCCCGGTGAGGATCGAAATAACAATCTCTGGCTTTGTAGCCAGATTGACGAGGTCAAGCAACTAGGCTCGCGGTCAGTCCATAGATGGGTCACCACCAAAGTGGTTTAATTTCAGAGCGTCTCCGTGCTTCGGAAGGCGCGTTAAACTGTTAGGCAACAGACGTTAAGCCATGTCAGAAGCCTTGAACAACTCTGACACTAGGGTCAGACAAGTCAGGGTCAATAACCACTAGACCAACTGAGGCCCGTCATAATATTATAAATAGAGAAGTCAAAGAAACCGAATTCAAGTTAAACACTTTAACCAAGGAAGGCTCTTAAAACGTTCATGCCAAAAACTGTAGCTTTTATAAATGAAACCTAGAAGTAAATTCACTAATAAAATTTCCCATTTCCGACAGAGTCCAAGGAAAATAAGACGTAATAATTTTTATTGTAGCAAAACATTTTTATTAGTAAATTTTATGAGAAAATTAGGTTGAGGATTCATTAGAAGCGGTTAGCGGAAGAAAATGTTTCATACGTTATAATTTAATAACATATTCCATATTGTCAAGGTATATTAGTAACTGTCATAGTTGTGTGGCCGACGGCATAGAATATCACCTCCCCCCCCTTCAGAATCTCATCAGCAGGCTCTACAGCAGAGGATGGGCAGCAGCGTTTCTTTGATAACTATGACTCGGGACTAGTCCCTCCCTCTTACCCATCACTGCAACTCCTGTAAGCCAGCAGGACTAGTCCCTACCTCTTACCCACCACTGCAACTCCTGTAAGCCAGGATCAACAGTTAAACCATGTCAGGGCGCTACTGGGTGGCTCGAACAACTCTGACACTAGAGCGACCACTGTACATACAATAAAGAAAAAAGTTAGTTGCTCTCACCAATATTTAAATGATCGGCGAGGTGAAGCACTTCGGCAGGCGGTCAGTCTATAGATGGGTGAACGTCAAAGTGGTTTCATTTCTACGCATCTCTGTGCTTCGGAGGACACGTTAAGCTGTTGGTCCCGGTTGTTACCGTTAGACAACAGTCGTTAAGCTATAGCAGGGGCCTACTGGCGTAAACAACTCTGACCCTAGTTTTGACGGCGACTATACCTGTGGAATAAATTACCTGCTGCGGTGACTCCTCAGCGCTACGACATGGCTTTCTATAAACGAACGAGGTTGAAAAATAGTCTCAGTAGGCAGCGGTTACCTGTGCCCCGTCACCGTAGCCCAGTTGGTAGTGCTCCTGCCTACGAAGCTGGTGGTCCTGGGTTCGAATCCCGGTAAGTGCAAATATTTGTGTGATGAGCACGAATATTTGTTTCTGAGTCATGGATGTTTTCTATGTATATAAGTATTTATCTATCTATAGAAGTATGTATATCGTCGCCTGATACCCATAGTACAAGCTTTGCTTAGTTTGGGGCTAGGATGATCTGTGTTACATTGTCCCCAGATATTGCTGCGAATGTCCATGAGTAGCGGTTCCCATACTATAAGGTGGGCCGCTAGTTCGTCTGGAGGCAGATGAGATAGCTGTAAAAAGTACAATAAAAAATAAGTAATAGATGAATAAAATTGTTAGCAGTGAAATACACGTAGGCTGTAGTCATGTCATAAAAAAAAATGTTTGGAGAAGCTGTCGATAGCAAAATTGTTATAAAAGATTTTAGCCAATACTCGGTTAAACTTACTGAATATATCTCTATATACTCGTATATTGTAGTCCGTGAGTACGATATACGAGTATGAGGTTGTGTGCAGTCGCCAGCACATAAAGCTACCCCAATCTGTAAAATTTCCCCAATTAAACGTGAACCTTATGCTTTTGTGATAAAGTTGAAAATCTATTTTTATTTTATTTATTTATCTACTATATAAAAATAAGTCGGGTTTTCCTTCCTGACGCTATAACTCCAGAACGCACGAACCGATTTCCACGGTTTTGCATTCGTTGGAAAGGTCTCGGGCTCCGTGAGGTTTATAGCAAAGAAAATTTATAAAATTTAACGCGGGTAACACCGCGGGGCACAGCTAGTTTTTTATATAAACGAAACTTGACAGATTGGGGTAGCTGGATGTGCTGGCGTCTCTACAGTGTCGAAATTTCAAATAACCTAGATTTGTTATAGGTTAGCCGTAATCTCGGCGTCCGTTATCATTAAAACGTTCCTGAGATGACGATGCTTACACGGAGGGCGATCCATGTGTACTTGACTGCCGAGGTCATCATAGCCGATCCATGGCCGATTCGAAAAGGGTTTTGATACTTGCTTCATCCAATGCTTGATGATAACCGAATGATTAATTGGAGTGAAGGTTGTATGTTATCTTTTACAATACAGCTGTTCCATATTTGATGTAATAAATTAAACATATTAATAAACGGAACCCCGTTCGGGTTCCGTTGGATGCGGGCAGTGCTAGCCTTTGTCCAGCAGTAGACGTCTCACAGCTGATATGATGATGTCGAAGATGACATGAATTAGATATTGGTTGTGATATTCATTTCCAAATTGTGTAGCAGGGCTTACTACAAAACTTCTGATTATTTAAGTGACAAAACAGCTTTGGATTGAGTCGCTCTAAATTAACACATTTAAATACAATGTAATTTTATGTAAGAAATAAATATTTTAAAAAAGGATTCGTACTGAGTTTTCTGGCAGTGTTTCTCTGTAGCTGCCACGTCATGCACTGCACGGTAGGGTAAAAAAATTGACGATTCCACACAAATGTAATATTTTAACGGAATAAATGACTATTGATGATTTTTTTTTTCATTTAATTTAACTTAAATTTAATATTTATTATAATTTTCTCATAGACTCTTTTTACTGTATTCTACCATAAATATGTTTAGTTTAAACATGTTTCCCAGAGAGGTAGGCAGGGACAACGGATTCCTTTTTAAATAATAAATAAAAAAGGTTTTTATTCACGTAGACTTTAAAAAAGCGCTTGTAAATAATCAGAACATGTTTGTAGTAATATAGTTGTATACATTAGATATTATTTCTAGTAACATAGATATTTAGGTACATATTATATGAAAACATTTATAAAATTTATTTTATTACAACAATGATATTTAGCTAGCTCGTATCAAGTTATTGTCAAGAGATTATGTTTAATTATCTAGTTTAAGTCTAATATTTTTACTACATATTGTCAATGGTTCTGTCTATATTAAAGGTATTATTATTATGACGGACCTTGTGTTAATAACGACGGTCGCGCTTTAATGCTACCACCGGATCCAATGCGCCCCAACTGAGAAGACCCAGCGAAACAAACTCAGTGGGTTCATCTACTACCGGTTTCAACACGACCCACTTGAGACGGCCCGGCGAAACATACTCAAGCGGGCATGAACACGGGATTTGGTCCAATTAGAGTAATTATTTAGTAGGCAAACACAATATGATAATATGCTCGATCGGTCGTCTGAATGCTTATTATTTTAGATTATATTTAGGTATACAAAAGAAAAACTTCGAAACAATAACATTATTCATTTTGAGACAGAGTCAATAATTTTAAATTAAGTATATGATAGCAATCATTTACAGATAGTTCACGTAACACATTTATATAAAACAATTGAACAAAGGATATCTATTTCATATTTTTCATTAAAAAGTTCTATGTCTAGAATTTTGCTAGAGAAGCGGTTTATATTTTGATGTGATAGAATTAGAAAGTTATCACACTTCTCTATTGTCATGCTTACATGTTTAAACTACTAACTAAATTGATTTTAATAACATTACTAAAAGATGATATAAAAAGTGACTTCATCATACTACTTATGACTGAGTTAATATGTGCCGCTACTAAAGTTGCAAGTATGTTCAAAAATTTTCTTGAGACAGTAACTGTACTCATGGTTACCCTACAAGAATCTATAAAACTATTTGTGTCCAAAAATATAAATTTATTACTATAATGGCTAGATAGGCCCAGGTAGAATTAAAAGTGGACTGTATTTAGTTTATAGGTATAATTGGTTCTTTAAAACGTTACAAATTAAAATAAAAAATGTGAAGCGATCGTTGTCGCGTTGTTCAACGTAGTGAGTGAGTGAGGGCGCGCAGGCCGTCGCCGAGCCGCTGCACTACCGCGCCGCCCGCTCCCCTCTCTTGATGATGTAGGTGTGTGTCTTAGGTGTTAACGTGTGCGTTAACATATTCCCGGGCCACCTTGGAAAGGGCAGCCCAGCTGATGATGACGATTATGTATGAAGAGTGCTTCATGATCAGTCCGATGGTCCATCCAACAATGGGCATATTTTATGAAAAGCCCGTCTGATTGTCCCCGTCTTTATTTTGATGTCCGCTACCCGAGCCTCTCCGTCATGTCCCGGATACAGCTTCACGATACGTCCCAACGGCCATTGAGCCACCGGTAGCGCCTCGTCCTTCACGATGACCAATGAGCCCTCTGTAAGCGCGCCGTGTGAGCGCTGCCAGCGTGTTCTTTGGTGCAACTGGGAAATATATTCCTTATTAAAGCGCCTCCAAAAATGTTGACGTAGAAGTTCGACTCGTTGGTGACGCGGCAGCCTTGCCGAGTCACAGTCGGACATCTGTGGATGAGGTAGAACAGTTAGAGTACGACCAATAAGAAAATGAAAGGGAGTGAGAGCTGAGAGATCAGATGGATCGGATGAAAGGGGTGTGAGGGGCCTTGAATTAAGAATGCCCTCTATTTGGACTAGCAATGTGTACATTTCTTCATATGTGAGGTGTGCCATCCCTAGTACTCTTTTGAGATGATGTTTCACTGATTTAACAGTGCTTTCCCATAGGCCCCCGAAGTGGGGGGAATATGGAGGAATAAAGTGGAAATTTACACCTTGTTCTGAAGCGCAACTGTAAATTGACTCATTGTTATTTTTGAGAAAGTTGGTGACCACACGCGCAGCACCTAACAGATTTTTCCTATTGTCTGAATAAATATTATTTGGTTTACCTCTGCGAGAAATGAACCTGTTAATTGCTGCTATGTAAGACTCTGTCGTCAGATCTGTAACCAACTCCAAATGCACAGCTTTAACTACAAAACAGATGAAGATGCAAATGTAAGATTTAATAAGTACACTTCCACGCCCCTTACGGTTGTTAATCATAATTGGCCCTGCGTAGTCTACACCTACGTCACTGAATACAAAGTTTGCGCGCAATCTCTGTTCAGGTAGCTGTCCCATGATAGGTGTAACAGTTTTTCCTTGAAACCGTTTGCATGTAATACATTATTGTGTAGTTTTTCTAGCCAGGTTTCGACCAGAGATTGGCCAGTAGGCTTGACGTATGTGAGACAACAACAGTTGTGGGCCAGCGTGTAGAAGTGTGATGTGATATGTTGAGAATATGATTTGGGTAATGTGATGAGCTGGATGCAGTAGGATAGGAAACTTTGTATCGTAATTGTATGGCGATTGTGCTAACCTTCCGCCCACACGAATGAGGTGATTATCCCCCATAAAAGGATTAAGTGAATTTAATTTATGGGAAGTAGGTAAATGCTTCTTATATAATAATAGTTGATATTCCTCAAAAAAGAAATCTAATTGTACTAACTTCGCTAATTGGTATCTAGCTGAATTAAGTTCGCTAGTACATAAAGGTATGACGTCACCTATGCACACCTGTTGGCATTTATTTTTTGTACTGATGTTTGATTGTTTTTGTCTACAGTGATGAATGAACCGAAGTATGTAAGCTATGATGCGTGTGAGTTTGTTAAAATTGGAATATTTGTAAATAAATGACTTATTATCAATTATATGTTTTTGCGTGAGATATGTTTGGGACCGGACTTCTGGAAGGTCAGATACGCGGAGATGCCCTGGTTGTTCAGGCCATGTGATTATTATCATTCCTTAAAAAGTCAGGTCCTGAAAACCATAAAGGTGTATGAAGTAATTGTTGGGCATTGGTACACTTTGTAATGATGTCAGCTGGATTTTGTTTGGTTGGTACATAGTACCATGACTGTGGTTTAGTATATTTCAGAATGTCTGTTACTTTATGTTTGACGAATGTTTGTAATTTGTGTGCCGGTGAATTTATCCACGTTAAAACAATTATTGAGTCACTCCAATAATAACACTTACAGTTGTTTTTATTGCGAAGTGAGTTTAAAACTTTATTACATAAGCTAACACCGGTAAACGCGGCACATAATTCAAGTCGCGGTATGGTAAGTGTTTTTAAAGGAGCCACCCGTCCCTTGGCAACTAACAGTTGAACACTGATTTTGCCACCTGGTGTATATGTACGTATATATTCGCACGCACCATACGCGTGTTGTGAAGCGTCGCAAAATGTATGCAGTTCAATGATATTGTGCGATGAGTCATGGAATGCTCGCCGAGGAATAGATAAATGATTTATAAAAGATAACGATTCTAAGAACTTCGCCCATTGTTTTTGTATTGAAACCGGTATTTCACCGTCCCAGCTAATGTTGTTTATCCACATCTGTTGCATAATTAGTTTAGCTTCGAGTACACAAGGGCTAATGAGACCCAGTGGGTCGAAAATATGACCTATAGTGGATAAAATTGTGCGTTTTGTGATTTGTTTTTGTGATACAGATTCTGAATGTACTGTGTATGAAATTGTATCTTGGCTGATGTTCCAATAAATGCCTAGTGTTTTTGATGGATCGTTTGAACTAAGATTAAATGTTGTGTCGTCTGAATTATTGAAACCTAGTTTTTTTAGAACAGCGGGACAGTTAGACTGCCATTTTCTAAGTGGAAATTGATATTTTTGTAATTCGGTACAAACTCCTCTGGCATTTTCCAATAAAACCGACTCATCATCAGTACCGGTCAAAAGATCATCATAATAAAAATCATGTAAGATGATCTCTGAGACCAGTTGGTGATCATAGCTGCCTGAATGATTTTGTGTATTTTGACAATCTAGGCCTATTTGTTTTATGCAGCGTGTTGCTAAAAACGGCGCCGATGCCGTGCCATATGTGACAGTGTTGAGGGTGTATGTTTGCAGAGGGTCCGTAGGATTGTATCGCCATATGATTTGTTGTAGTGAGCGCTGATGTTCCGCTACAATTATTTGGCGAAACATTTTTTCAATATCCGCTGATATTATATACTTATGTTGACGAAATCGTATGAGTATAGAAATGAGATCGTCTTGGACGACAGGTCCTACTAACTGTATGTCGTTGAGTGCTAGTTTTGAGGATGTCTTTGCGGAACCATCGAATACCGCTCTGAATTTTGTGGTGGTGCTTGACTCGCGTACAATACCGTGATGTGGAAGATAGTATACTGGTGAGTGCCGTATATTTGTGTTAGTGCTGTTTGCACTTGACTGTACGATTGATGTATTATGTTCTGATTGAATATATGTATTTTTATGTGAATGTTTGTTTAAAGTCATGTGACCTAAATGTATGTACTCTGTTATGAAGTTTGAATACTGTTGTTTGTATGTGTCATTTGTAGTCATGCGGTTTTCTATTGAATAAAACCGTTTTTTGGCTTGATAGTATGAGTCACCCAAGCAATCAGGTGATTTTTTAAATGGGATTTCGACAACAAACCTGCCATCACTTTGTCTCGTGGTTGTTTGAGTAAATATTATCTCGCATGTATCTGAGTCAGAGGTATCGTTTATTTGTGAATTAGATAAACTATCCAGCTCCCAAAAACGTGATAATTGATCTGAGTTGTTGTTATTGAAAAAACAACAGTTTGTGTGTTTGTCGGTGTTTGTTGTACATCCGGAAACTAGCCAGCCTAACTCAGTTTCTTGCAGTGTAGGCTGTTGTTTACCTAACCGAATGTGGCCGCTGCTAATTATCTGCCAGAATATGTCCGCACCTAGCAATATGTCAATTGGGGCGGGTTCATAAAACTGGGGGTCGGCTAGTTTTAAATGTTTAGGTACATTTAAACCTTGTGTATTGATGCGCATGTGAGGCAATGAGTGTGCTATTGTATCAAGTACCAAACAAGACAGATTGGCTGTGAATGAACCGTGTATTGATTTTATTAGAACATTTGTGCGAAGGAAAATTTTTGTATCTTGCAGATTTATGCCTGTAACTGTGCCGCGAATGGGTTCGAATGTGAGATTGAGCTTTGTACTCAGTCTGTTTGTGATATAACAAGAGGTACTTCCACTGTCCAGCAAAACCCTAGCCAAGTGTGGCGTTCCATCACTGGCGATGACGTGCACTAAGGCAGTGGAAAGTAGAACTGATGTGTGTTGTGAGTTACTGTTACTAGCGAGTGTGGTGTGCGCAGTGTCCTTGATCTGTTCCTTATGTATATGTAGCATTGTGTTATGTTTCTTTTGACAATATTTACATGCTCCGCCGCGGCATGACTTTGTATCGTGACCGTTATGCAAGCAGTTAGCACAGAAGTTAAAAAACTTGGAAACCTTCTCGATCCTCTTCTCCACAGTCATTTGTTTGAATTGTGGACAAGCGAATAGAAAATGTTGACCTTTACATAAGGGACAATGAATGCGAGATTGTTTATCTTTATTGTCTAATTTCGATAAATATGATTTTGTTTCTGTGCGTTGTATGTTTTTGTGTATGTTTTTATTGTCTTCAAGATTATGTAAAAGCATGAAACGATCACTGAGATATTTTTTTAAATCCTGAAGTGTGGGCTTTTCTACTGTGTTGTATTTGTTCGATTCTTTCCAATATCTGAGCGTTGTGTAATCTAATTTAGAGGTAATAAGAAAAATTAAAATTGTGTCTACTGTGGGTTCGCCTAAATTATTAAGTGCTCTGAGGTTTTTATTTAGTGTGTCTAGTAATTGTCTAAGTGATGTTGCGGATTCTATTTCAATGTTTTGTATGCTGAATAATGCGTGAAGATGATTGTGGATCAGTTGATGTGTGTTATTATATCTTTCCGTTATAAGTTCCCAAGCAACCCGGTAATTGTTTGATGACATTTCTAAGGATTTAATTATATCGGAAGCTTCACCTTGCAGAGATGCACGCAAATAGTGAAACTTTTGAATGTTATCTATTGATTTGTTGTTGTGTATGAGTGATTCAAAAGTGTCTCTGTATTCGAGCCAATTCTGATATTCCCCTGAGAAGTGTGGAAGGTCAATGGTGGGTAATTTAATGAATGATTTTGTTGTTTCACCTGCAGTTGGAGTTGGTACAGACCCGTTGACGCAGGCAGTTTCATTTTCACGCAGCAGATGGATACCGAGCGCAAGTTGGTATTGGTATTCCATTTCAAATTGCTCCCGTTCCCTCAGCTGTTCATCTGAAATCCCAATAATGTCGTCTATGAGGGTTTGATTTTTATCGAACTCGTTTGCAAGGGACTTGTAGGACTCTAATCTATTGCTTAACTGTATAATATCTAAATCAGACAATGGCTTTTTGGACTTTAATAATGACTCAAGATAATTTTTAAATACTGTGACCTTTCCTTTGTGAGTGGATCTCCTCTTTTTATATGTATTAAGCAGAGGGATGTCACATTCTTCGGGCTTATTTGAAGGTTGAGTTGTTTTAGGTTCAGTCATGATTAAAATTTAATGAAAGTAATTTAATTGAAACGTTACTTAAATTGGATTGCAAATGTGGCAGGCACAGCGCGGCGATCACGTAACTTTACCAAATTACCCTTGGTGTGATGATAACTCGGTACGCTGAGAACAAGGCGATGTAATCTGTTTAGAAAGAAAGAAATATCAGAAAGTGATACAACAGTGAGAAAGTAATTGTTTGTGATAGGAAAGAATCGAAATTATAAAAAAGTTTCAAGAAAATTGAGAGAAATAAAAATATGTAGGTAGGTATGGAAAAAAAAATCTAATACAATAATTACTTATATGAATAATTGACTATAAAATGGACTACTACTATGCATGAATTTCTGCTTGGAAGTGGGAATGGATGGCAATTAAGCAAGTTGACTGAATATTTGATAACTTTTAATGACTTTAAAAGAATGAATTGGTCGAACTCACGAAACCGCTGCTACCAAACCCTTTCTTCGTCCTTAGCGACTGATGTGGCCAACGCTGCTTGAGTGGCCGCTTCCAGATACTGGTAGGTTGAGTTCACCGATGCGATGTCCTCTGTTTGACCTCCAGATGTATTTCTTCGTCCTTAGCGACTGATGTGGCCAACGCTGCTTGAGTGGCTGCTTCCAGATACTGGTAGGTTGAGTTCACTGATGCGATGTGAGTGAGTGAGGGCGCGCAGGCCGTCGCCGAGCCGCTGCACTACCGCGCCGCCTGCTCCCCTCTCTTGATGATGTAGGTGTGTGTCTTAGGTGTTAACGTGTGCGTTAACAATGGCTAACCAAAAACTGTAGGTGCATATTTAGCTTGTGGATATAATTATTTGTACTATCAGGCACATTGGACACATAGGGGAAGGCACACAATATTATCTTATTACAGTCTAATTCTAACATCTTAGTGAAACTATCTGTAATGTCTTTTTTCTTTAAGTTCTTACAATTTCCTACCATTAGAGTTATACATGATTTGGCACTGTGTTTATTCTGAATTAATTTATCTATTATATCTTTATAATGTAATCCTGGCGTACAATAGTTGACAAAGGAACAACTCAGCTTATTACAAAGCAAGGTACCAAGGCCCTTACCCATTTCATCGGAATACAGTATGGAGCTATGTTTAGTATTGTCATTTTGTGGAGATACTGGTGACTCAGATCCCAGCTGTGTGTATGACTCCACTACTGCACTACTAGTGTTAATCGGTTCCAATGTCCTATTGCTTTCAGGATTACACTTTCCAGCTAGCAATTGCATTTCATTTTTGTATGACTGGAAACTGTGATATGAGATTGCTAGGGACTTCTCAAGAGTTTTTATCTCAGAAAGCAAATACTGAGTATCTTTTTCATAAATTAGTTTGCTATCCTCTAATTTAATTTCATAATTTTCTAATTTGTTTAATAATGCCCTACGTTCTTTACTTAGTTCAAGTATGTATTGTTTTAGCTTGTCACTACTTACGGAATTAACGCTTGGCTGGCAGTCTACACAGTCATCGCCAGTCAAATCAATGGTCACCGTTGTATTAATAGGGAGATCCACCGGACTACAACTGGCCAACTCATCATACAAGCTCTGATTAATGGAAGCTACTGGACAAGTTGTGTTTTTTACACGTTTATTATATTTCGATTGTAAATTAATTTAATAGTAATGGATTATATACAATACCTATACACTATTATATTATACAAATTATTTAATTTATACATTTCGCTTTTATAATTTCTAGGAAATGATCCAGATTCAGCCGCTGGAGCAGAAATGTTTATTATTTCAGCTTAGGTCCTAATCAATCACAACACCAAAATGAGATATAATTGTTTATTTGCCACTTTATATTTAGGTTACACTGTTTTAAATGAATTAATTAGATATTAGAACGAGAGAACGTGCGGCTTGCTCGAGGAGCGAAACCATAGAGAAAGGATTTAGTATGGCAATATTAAACATGCTCACCCCCAAGTTAAGACATAGCCTTTAAGATAGCTTTTGGATTGTAATTTAGGATTCTATATAATAATAAGAAAGGTTCTAAAAAAAGAAGAAATGAACTAGAAAGACGATCTTGAAGGGTCGCGGGAAGCCGCTGAATTCGGGCAGCACAAGACCAACCATTGTGGATATCCTTAAGGAAGACCTTTTTCCAGCAATGGATGTCTTTCGGCTGATGTGATGGTGATGATGATGTACCAAATTCATTAATTTAACCAATTGGGTTTCGCAATTACATCTTGTTTAAATTCGAAAAAATAACGATATATTTGTGTATTGTTAGTGAATAAAAGAAGAATTAAAATGTGTGGTAATCATAAGAAAAAAAGAATAAAGGATTTCTGTTAATCATTTAGTCTTAATACTGTCATTTAGTCTTAATAATGTGCTTACAAAAACAGATGCGCCCACCAATTCAGTAATACATACGTTACCTAACCTTTCTCTTAAAAGGCTTATCGTCAATCCACTTGAAGCTCTCGACCGTGCACGATACAAAAGCATTTATTCCCTTACAACATGAGTACAAAATACAAAAGTATACTAGTTTTATCGGGCATCGTAAACTTGTAGCAAGACCCGAGGTTTGGTCTAAGTGAAAATATGAGATCTCAAGAGGCCTACGAAAAACCAAGGTTGGGTGGAATTACAAAGAGTTTTGGATAAGGCATTAACATTTAATTTAATTACATCAATAACATATAATAGAATCACGCCTGTTTCCTAGAGGGTTAGGCAGAGACAACGGATTTCTACTTGTCACGGTATTTGCGCACTTCTTTTGCCTCATTTACTGTCATTATATTCTTTATACATACTCACTGGTATTTCTGACCTAGCCTTTCTTGAAGTTCGCAAGAAAGGCTAGGTCAGAAATACCCTTGGTTTGGTTAGAGAATGAATTTTGTACAATGTACATAAATAAATTAGCATTTAGATAATGTACAGACGCCAGCACATCAAGCTACCCCAATCTGTGCAATTTCCCCAATTGAAAGTGAACCTTATGCTTATGCGTTAGAGCTGAAAATCTATAAAAGAAATTTAATACATTGGTAGATAGACTGTATGTGCTGGCGTCTGTACAAATTGAATCTTCCAAGGATAATTAATTATTTGATCAGATTGATAATAATGATTAAAATAACCTCTAACTTATTAATTACTAGCTGTGCCCGCGACTTCGTCCGCGTGTTAATTAGTTTATTTCGTTTTTCTTGTAAAATAAAAGACTTTTTCGAAAATAAAAGTAGCCTAAGTTATTCCTTATTACATCAGCTACCTGCCAATAAAAGTCCCGTCAAAATCGGACCAGCCATTTCAGAGATTAGCCGGAACAAACAGACAGACAGACAGACAAAAATTGTAAAAAATGACATTTTGGTGTATGTACCGTATATATATTCATATTAATGTAGTAAAATCTGGTTATTTCAATATTACAAACAGACACTCCAATTTTATTTATTTGTATAGATAGAATCATAGAATAAACTTAAAAAAATAACTATACATAAACAAGAAATTCCTAGCAATTAGCTTAGGCGATAAAGTTGAAAATCTATAAGATAAATTTGGCAGATTGGGGTAGCTGGATGTGCTGGCGTCTGTACAAATTTAATCTTCCAAGGATTGATAATTATTATCAAAATAACCTAACTTATTAACCAAAAAAAAACATAAAATTAACTATACATAGACAAGAAATTCCTAACAATGAGCTTAGGCGTCAAAAAATTCGTCGACATCAATTGTGTTGGGTGGCAACCTTTTTCAAACATAAAAAATGGTCCCCCCCATTTTACGGCTTACTCTTAGCTTCATGTATAAACTACGCTACGTAGGTATAAAGGAGGAAGGGCTGAGAGCCATCAATTTTCGCAAGCCCTATCTCTCCAACGATGTTATGTCACGGGTTGTGTTATTTCAACCTACTTTTCTATGGCTGCACTAAACTTGTATGAGTTTATTATCTCGCTATGTGGTTAACAGCGAAGAATATCACTACCCTATGTACCTCCATGAAGGGTGTAGAGGAAATAATAATATTGAATACTTACCTTAACATAGGCATAACCATTCGGACAATATTAATTTATATCTAAAACTATAAACTACATATTAAATGTATAATTAAATTTATTTGTTTACGAGAGATGGGGAATGTGAAAAAGATATTGTGATGCTCTCACCGGTCTGTAAGCGATCGGCGAGGTTAAGTAACTACGCTCGCGGTCAGTCCATAGATGGGTGACCGCCAAAGTGGTTTAATTTCTGAGCGTCTCCGTGCTTCGGAGGGCACGTTAAGCTGTCGGTCCCGGTTGTAGTCATTAGACAACAGTCGTTAAGCCATGTCAGAGGCCTACTGGGCGGCTTGAGCAACTCTGACACTAGGGTTACCACTGCCCATACGATAAGCAAGTAAATGCGGGGAACAGAGTGAATGGGGCACTACACGCCTTTATGAGTAGCCGGCAAGTCTCAAAGAAGGCTCGACTAGCCGTGCACGATGGAGAGTTTGTGCCAACTTTAATGTATGGAAGTGAAAGTTGGGTATGGTAGAAAAAAAAATGAAAGTAAAATAAATACAGTGGAAATGAGAGCTCTGAGAAGTATGTGTGGTGTGACTTTGAGAGACAGAATTCGAAATACTGATGTAAGAGAGCATTGTGGTGTGAAAGAGGATGTAGTCACAAAGATTGAAAAAGGCATGCTGAGATGGTTTGGTCATTTAGAAAGGATGAATGAAAGAAGATTGACAAATGAAGTATTCCTGCTCTGTGTGAATGAGGCAACCGGAAGGGGAAGACCACGTCGAACATTTTCTGATCAAATTGGAAATGTTCTCAAGAAAGGGCTGGTGAGAAGTACTCTAAATCGGCGAGCATGTATGAAGAATATAATGACAGTAATCGAGGCAAAAGAAGTATGCAAATATCGTGACAAATGGAAATCCGTTGTCTCTGCCTACCCCTCTGGGAAACAGGCGTGAGTCTATGTATGTAAAATTAAATTTGTTACTACAAATATGTTCTGACTATTAAGAAGCACTTTTTCACAATCTATATGAATAAAACCTTTAATGAAACAGTGAAATTTATTCAGCACTTGGATATTTACATACACTTGTACTTGTCAAACTCAGAGTGCAATACATGAACACAGTTTAAAACAGTAATTAAGACAACAATTTTTTGTAATATATAGCATAAAACAGGTTGCATCGTCTCTCTAAGTACTATATAGGTATAGAGCACCACCAAATATTCTCCCAAGTGAATAAATAATCATGGTGAAAGGCCTTTGCCCACATGCTGACATGATGTGCTAATCAGAAGTTAGATGTGCTATCTAGTGATGTGTTACCTCAACGAACCTTAGTAAACTACGCATGATATATTAAAGTGCGCGAGTGTGTGCACAAATACAGGTATAATCTCTCTCTATTAATCCTATAGGCCGCAATACGATACTGTTGGGCGCAGGACGCAGGGCCAACTTCTTGGCGTATTCTCCAAGGGTCGGGGTTGTAACACCGTCAATCATCAGACCTCGAGTTGCTCATTATAATAAACGCAAACTATCCAGATAAAGGGCTTCATTCGTCTTGCACTAAACACTCGGCCTTACATCAAGATATAAATCCGAGTGTTGGGATTTTTGTGGGGAGTACATCTTAAAATTTTGCTGTCATCTACAATATAAGGTCAAATTTGCCTCCAAAAAGCAGGGTGTCAAAGCTACGCGATACTTGACTAGAGCTCATCGCCTCCATTGAAAGAGCTGATCAACTACGCTCCTGATGTCATCTTAAAATAATTAAAATTAAAATTAAAAGACATCATCATCATCATGTCAGCGAATGACGTTCACAGCTGAACAAAGAAAGGTCTCTAAAAAGATTTCCAGGTAAGTCCCAAACACGGCCACATATGGAATACTGCTGCCACCTTTGGGCCGGGGCGCGACAGTATTAACTTTTCCCTTTTTATCGCATTCATCGTTATTGATGCGACAGGTTCCCACTATTTAGCTTGACCCCCTTTCCCTTCGGAGAGACGTGGTGACTCCCATCCCTTATCGCATTTATCACGGAGAGTTTTCTGAGGAATTGTCAGAATTTGTAACATGCGCCACTTTCTAACTCAAACCCTCTTGCCGGAGGTGGAACTTTCAAACTGGCAAAAACAAAACAAACAGTAATAATACAACTATTTCATACACACTTAGTCACATTAACAAAATTGCATATAAAAAAGAAATCTGTACCTAATTCTATAAACTATAAGATATATATTACTTTGGCCGTGTTATCTTTTGAATTGAGTCCAGAGAATAATGGAACATGTGTGAGAACCAAAAAAATAATAGATTCATCATTTGCAACTCAAACAGCAACCTAACATTTTCTCAGATAAAAAGTCCAAAGTCGTAATCCAGGTCATAAACTATCTCTGTGTAAAATCTTATTAAAATCCATTCACCGTTTATGTGTAAATTATATCAACTTCTACTACCTACTATTAATTACATGATGACGATTATGTATATCCAAATGCCGGATTAATTACTTACTAAAGTACACTACCTACCTACGAGTCACTCTTCTTGACAGTGTTGAGCACCTGAATGAATTCCCAGAATTTTCGGGAAAACAAATGAAAAGCTTTCACTTACGCTACTTAAAAGAAAAGAGTTTTACATTGACCATCATACTACGGTCGCCAACCCGTCTGCCGAGCGTGGCGATTGTGACATATCCCGGCAAGCATGTACACAATTTTATTTTGGATTTCTTTTTCGAGGCCTTTCTTTGTTCAGCTGTGGACGACATTCGCCGACACGATAATGATGATGATAATGATGAAACGTATAAATATCCACTTTATCAATAACTAAAACAAGCCAGCTAAGTTGCATAATCATCATGTCAGCCAGCTGGAAAAATCCTCCCCAAAGAACGGGGTGATATGTCAGAGGTCACATGTGATAGGTCACAGTTCACAAAAAAAGGCTGCTGCCCGTTATTCCCTCGGACGATTTCTACGACCCCCACGGGCTGCGATAGGGTGATGATATTCTATGCCGTCACCACACAGCAAGTCACATAATAATTACTATCATAAATTAAAGATTAGTTTTAAATCATTCGATACAAACCGCAGATCTAAATATCTATGATCATGTAGTAGTAACGTAAAATGATTAAGTACAGATCAGTGTATTACTACAAACTTGCACTGACTACACTTTACAAGTGCTTTTTTTTTGGTTAACGTACATAAAAGCCTTTCTGATTTATTTATTTTTACTTCCGTACGAGCTCTGGCATCATTTATTACTCGGAATGTATTTAATGAAGTGGACGTTCTTGCTCAGGCGAGGTCATTTTAAAAATCGGGAATGTTACAAAAGGGAAATAATTGAAAATGTGTTTGCAACACTGGTAATTCATTTTCCAATTATATAGCCCAGGCTTTCTAATATAATGTAAACCAATAATATTGCATAATACGAAATAATTGGACTAAGAAGATTAGAGGCTATATATAGTATGTATTGTTACATTTCACAAGTTAATTATATCAGTAAGATAGAAATGTATTTGATTTGTGTGAGGGTGTTTCTTACTTAACAACCAGCTTCGAAAGAAAGTGGTAATAATTTTTACTATATTATGTTTATTTTTGACACTTTTAGAATGGACCTTTAAAAAATTATTTAACTGATTAATGGAACTATCACAAAGGTACAGATGAGGCCAGCACATCCAGCTACCCCAATCTGTCAAACTTTTATAGATTTTCAACTCTATGACAAAAGCATAAGGTTCACTTTAAATTGGGAAAATTTGACAGATTGGTATAGCTTGATGTGCTGCCGTCTGTACAATGACAGCACCATTACACATTACTCGTCCCAGAACTACTGCCTTTCGAGGTAGTTTTAGATATAGTACTTACTTACTTATCGTAAGAGCAGTGGTTACCGTAGTGGCAGAGTTTTTCAAGTAGGCTTCTGACTTGGCTGAACGACTGTTACCTCATGGCCACAACCAGGAACGACAGCTTAACGTGACCTCCGTAGCCAGGAAACGCTAAGAAATGATGAATTCATTTCCAAGCGTCTTATCACATACAGACTGGTGAGAGCATTTGGCAATATATATATTCCTCATCCACTGCGTAATCTACAATATGTAGGTACTTTTAGAATAAGTTACAAGAAAATTCTACTTAATTTGCAAAAGTCTTCATAGAAAAGTTTTAATGGACATAATTACATCTTTGCTTCTAAATTGCCTATTGTAATAGCACCTTGCTTGCTTTCCGCTGTATTTTTTATTCCTTTTTACTTTAGTTTTTCCAGTCTAGTCTAGTTTATGTGCTTTGTGAGCTATATATATATATAGCTCACTATATTTTTTAGAATTATAGAACAATTAAGTGTTAAATATAAGCGAATAATCTTAATAGGGGATTTTAATTTATATTCATGTAATCAAAATATTACAAATTATTTCGATTATTTCGTATCTTTTTGCGAATTAGCTCAGTTGAATAAAGTACCTAATTGCGGTGGGAGACAGTTGGACTTAGTGTTGTGTTCGTTAGGTTTGTGTGACGAGGTGGAAGTGTATGAGGCAGAAAGGCAACTAGTGCCAGTAGACGCGTACCACCCGCCACTCACGATAACGCTGCGGCTTGGCGCTGCAGGCGCAGGGCTTCCGCCGCCCGCGCCGCCACCTTCTGCCCCCGCGCCACAAAGCGGGGTATTATCAGTTAACCACTGTGAACAGCAGTGGAATGTGTATAAAACTAATTATAGCCTATTATACTCGTCATTAGCAGCTGTCAATTGGAGTCAAATTTATAAATTTCGGCGTCCGGAGGAAGCGGTCGAATTCTTTTATAAAATTTTTAATAATATTGTAAATTATTATGTACCTAAAAAACAACCCAAACTGGTTGATCGTAGGTATATTTATCCAGAGTGGTATACGAAACAGTTAATTAGAGATATACAATTAAAGGCTACTTTGCATAAGAAATATAAAAGCACTAAATCACGAAGGGATTACGAGGCTTTTTCGGCGTGTCGGGCGCGAATAAAAGAAACTATTGACCGGGAATTCCAAATTTTTGAAAGGCGCGTAGAAAATAATCTCATAACGGATCCGAAATCCTTCTAGGCCTATATCAGAGCAAAGCAAGGGTCAAATAATCGGAACAAAATTTTAAAAAATGGTACAGTCTTATCCAACTCGCAATGCGTGGAGCAATTAGCTGATTATTTCTATTCGGTGTATAAAAGTGAGCCAGCAAAACTCGACGTGGACGAAGCGGTGGCGGCGGGCGGTGCGACCAGCGCGCGCATTTCCGTACAGCAACTGACACTTGGCGAGGTGCGCGCTGCTCTTGCTAAGATCAAACCTAAACGCTCAGCCGGCCCGGATGGCATTCCTGCGTTTGTAATGAGAGATTGTCGGGGGGTGCTAGCAGAACCGTTGCTCCATATGTTTAACTTGTGCCTAGATGCCTCTTATTTTCCAGAATGTTGGAAGGTCACCCGCGTGATTCCTATACCTAAAGGCGGAGGAGGAACAGGAGTTGAGTCATTCAGACCTGTAGCAGTTCTGTCCACACCAGCAAAAGTGTTTGAGGCGGCTTTGCATAGTAATATCCAGAAGCAAGTTGAACCGCAACTATCCGACGCTCAACATGGTTTTCGGCCCAACCGCAGTACGACCAGCAATATGTTGAACTCCATAGCGTACTTAGTTCCTCATGTTGATGCAGGGCTGCAGGTAGACGTTGCCTACTTTGATTTTAAGAAAGCATTTGACTTGGTCGATAACGATATCTTACTATCAAAGCTGGCAAAAGCTGGCTGTACACCCAAATTGCTCCATTTTTTCAAGAGCTATATGAGAGACAGACAACAGTATGTGGAGTACTGTGGATGCCGGTCGAAAGCATATTTCACCAGATCCGGCGTGAGTCAGGGTAGCAACTTGGGACCGTTACAGTTCATAATAATGATAAATGACCTGCCTGAAGTAATAAGAGATGCTAGGTGTTTATTGTTTGCTGATGATCTCAAGTTGCTGATGGCCATTAAGGATGAGAACGGTTGTTACTTTCTTCAACAAGACGTGGATCGTGTAGTTCAGTGGAGTGAAAATAATGGGTTGCAATTCAATTTCTCTAAATGTGCGATGTTAACATTCAGTCGGGCAAGGATGCCTCTACACTATGGTTACAAAGTGGGCAGAACAAATATGAAAAGGGTCGAATCAACGCGAGATTTGGGCATCCATATGGACGCTCAGTTAAAATTTCGTGAGCATATAGTGAATGTCTGCAAGGCAGCTTATAAAAAGCTTGGATTTGTGCTTCGGAGAGCTGTAACGTTCACAAATATTAAAGCTATCTCGGCACTTTACGATGCTCTAATACGAAGCCAGTTGGAGTTTAATGCCATGGTATGGGCTCCGCATGAGGCGAAATACAATATTATGTTGGAGCGCATACAAAACAAATATACACGGTATATATACCTGCGACTTTATGGTGTGTATCCTTTGATGTATCCAACCCTGTTTGTACTAGGCATGGTTGGATACAATAAGTTGGAGACGAGGAGGCATTTATCGTTGACAGAATATATGTTTAAAGTTTTAAGGGGAAAAATAAGTAATCCAGAATTGCTAAAATGGATTGGATTAAGTGTACCTGATGGGTATTTACAACGGCGTCGCAAACCAGCCTTATTCGCGATACCCAGAAGTAGGACCAAATTACTGGAGAACACTCCTCTCACTCGAACTATGGTGGTTCTTAATTCTGTAGCGGGTCAAATTGATCTATTTCCTTGTTCACTGAGCCAGTTCGCAAGAGTAACTTTGTATACATTATGTTACTAGCTTGTTAAGGCTATTCTAATAATTTAAAAGAAAATTTCGTTTTTAATAATGTTGATAAGTGTAATAATGTTGATTGTTTTAATAATTTTGATAATGTTATGTATATTTAGTCATATAAGATTGTTCTTTTTTTTTTAATCCGTCACTATCGAATTGGGTTTAACCTGTAATGGTAGCTGTACGTATGAATGAATAAATAAATATATATATATATAAGTAATACACTTCTTCTTCTTAGCGTGTCGATGGCAATCTAAATTAAGTCAGCCCAGAATTCAGCTACGCGTTGAGCGTTGTCAGTAGCGTCCATTAGTTCTTCCATCGTGCAGGCATTAGGGCACGCAGGACATGTCAACAAGTGTGCCATAGTTTGAGGAACGGAACCACACTTGCACTCTAGGTTGGAATTGTTTAAAAATCCCCACCTGAGCAGGTTTTCCTTGCTTCGACCAACTTGGGTCCGGAGTCTATTCAGGGACTTCCAGGTTGGCCACGGCAACTTGTGTCCAGGCGGTAGGTTTTCAGCGGGAGGGACGAATGGGATGGGTAGGCAAGCACTGTCTCGCCACAGTTTGAGCCGAGTCTTAGACCGTTCGCCAGAAAGTGGAAGCACACACTTCATGAAGCTTTTTCGACTTTTAAGCCTTTGTCCCACTAGCTTACTGTTGTGCATAAGGTGCCGTGCATCGCTGCTCATTTTATACCTTTCTTTGGAGCTTGCCACCGCTCTGCGAACATCTGGTGGCGCTATGCCTGCCAGCGGATATAACATGTGTAGCGGCGTCGCTTTGAGACAACCAGTGATGATCCGGCATGTTTCATTCAAAGCGGTATCCACTAATTTTGCGTGGGCTGAACGACTCCATACGGGGCACGCGAATTCTCCACATGAAAAAGCTAGCGCCAGTCCAGAAGTCCGCATGACATCAGGTGAAGCACCCCATTTATAGCACACAAGACGTTGCAAGATATTATTGCGAGATTGCACTTTCTGCTTGATGTTCTTGCAGTTTTTACTAAATGTGAGTGATCTGTCCAAAGTAACACCAAGATATTTTGGGAAGCAACTGTGCTCGATAGATACACCGTCCCAAACGATGTCAAGTTTTCGACCCGCCTCTCTATTACGAAGATGGAATATGCACGACTGGGTTTTGCTCGGATTGGGCCTAAGCGAGTTAGCGTAGTAGTAGTCAGCCAAGATTTCAAGAGCGCCAGACAAATAAACCTCGATCTCGTCGAATGTTAGGGCCTGCGCAGTAAGCGCCAAATCATCTGCGTAGAGAAAGCGAGACGTATTCGGTATGGATGGCTGGTCGTTGGTGTAGATGTTAAAAAGCAGCGGTGCTAGGACACTACCTTGAGGTAAGCCGTTTTTTTGCGCCCTCCATCGACTTTTGTCTGCGAGTAGATGGACCTGGAAACGGCGGTTATGTAAAAGTTCGCGGAGTATCCGCACGAAGTTTCGGTCGTTGGTCATGGTCTGTACCTTCCACAACAGACGCCTGAGGTTCACCGTATCATAAGCAGCGGATAAATCCACAAATACCGTGCCTGTGACCATTCCTGCTTCGAATCCATCCTCAATGTGTTGCACGAGTTTGAGGGTCTGGCTGCAACAAGACTTGACGGGTCTGAAACCAGCTTGCTCTGGGATAAGTTTTGGGTCAATAAGGACCATAAGTCGTTTCAGCAGGAGTCTCTCGAAAAGTTTGTATGTATGACATAGCAGAGATATTGGACGAAAGTTTTTTGGATCGTCTGCTGCTTTACCCGGCTTTGGTATTGCTATCACCTTTGATTTCCTCCAGAGACGCGGTACAGAAGCTGATTCCAGACAATTGTTGTATAGCTGCAATAACCAAGACACAGCAACTGGGCCCAACTGTTTTATCTGCTCAACCAAGATATCGTCCACCCCAGAGGCTTTACCACACTTAAGTTCCTTGATTGCTGCGACGATATCAGCAAGAATAAAAGGCTTGCTGATATCGTCACAGGTGCCGTCGGGTTTTTGCAGCTTGGGGATTTTACTTGATCGACGTGATGGTTTTCCGTTTACAAGCAGTTGGTGGGCTATCTGGTTAGCGGTTACTTGTCTTGGTGGTGATGGTGGAGGTGGCTCGCCGGTTAGCTTCCGAATAGTACTCCATGCCCTCTTACTATTATGGGTCATGTCAATGGCCGTTACAGTATCAATCCACTTTTGCCGTCTATTTTCACTTATTTTAGATAGCAGTTCTTCACCAGCTTGTATGGTTTCCTCTGAAAAAGGATCCGCATCGAAAAGTGATTCGTATCGGCTCATCTGTACACTGATCTGTACTTAATCATTTTACGTTACTACTACATGATCATAGATATTTAGATCTGCGGTTTGTATCGAATGATTTAAAACTAATCTTTAATTTATGATAGTAATTATTATGTGACTTGCTGTGTGGTGACGGCACACAATATCATCACCCTATCGCATCCCGTGGGGGTCGTAGAAATCGTCCGAGGGAATACCTACCAAAGAACGGGCAGCAGCCTTTTTTTGTGAACTGTGACCTATCACATATGACCTCTGGCATATCACCCCGTTCATTGGGGAGGATTTTTCCAGCTGTGGACGTACTTTGGCTGACATGATGATTATGCAACTTAGTTGGCTTAATTTATTTATTGATAAAGTGGATATTTATACGTTTCATCATCATCATCGTGTCGGTGAATGACGTCCACAGCTGAACAAAGTCCTCACCAAAAGATATCCCAAAGAAAATTGGGTACATACTTGACGGGATATGTCACAATCGCCACGCTTGGCAGGTGGTCAAGGTAAAAGTAAAAGTACAGTGTGGTCGCTGGTCTAAACAACACGTATTTCGAAACTTAATTATTTCATAGATCGTCAACCTTTTTTAAGTAACTTAAGATAAAATGCAGTGCGATTTGTGCAACAATAATTTTACCGAGGGCGTTCAGTGTAGTGCTTGTGGAAAGAATCTGGACTTTGGCTGTGCAAAGATAGGTGAAGCTGGTTGGAAAAAATTGGGAGTTGATCGAAGATCCGTTTGGAAATGCCCTAAATGTAGATGCCCCTCCCCTGCCGCAACACCATCGCCTGCATCCGCTAAGGCACCAGTTACCCTTGAGGCCATCATGGCCGAGCTGATGTCTATTAAACTGCAATTGGTTGGGTTGCCCAAAATAACCGAAGATATCAAGAAGATCAAAGCAGACCTAATAGTCCTTACTAACTCATGTGATTTTGTTTCGGGGAAGATTGATGAATTTAGTGTAAGATTAAACAAGGCTGAAACAAAGATAGCTAAGTTTGAACCATTAAATATTGAACTTCAGTCGAGTATCACTGCATTAAAATTAGAGCAATCCAAAATCGACCAACGATCGCGTTTAAACAACGTCGAAATTAAAGGGGTAGGTACCGATTAAAAAGGACGAAAACCTATTTCAAATATTAAATGCCATTGCTACCATGGTCAATTATGAAATCCCGAAAACACAAGTAAATTACATTTCAAGAATCCCATCACATAACTCAAAAGAAAAGTCTATAGTCGTTGGTTTTCTCAATCGCTACGTGAAAGAAGATTTTATAGCCGCAGCCCGTGCATTGAAGAATTTAACAGCTAAAGATCTGGGCTATGCTGACAATATGCAAAAAGTATACGTCAACGACCATTTGAACAGTGAAACAAAACAGTTGTTGAATAAGACTAAAGAAGCTGCTAAGAATGCCAACTATAACTATGTCTGGGTCAAGTATGGGAAAATTCATGTCCGTAAGAACGACACTTCTCGTACAATTGTAATCAATAATGTGTTAGATTTAAACAAAATATCCTAAACTTTTGCGTAATATATTGTACATCTTACCTTTATATTAGCATCATTGTTTGTTGCTTAACCAAGATATTATTAGTTAACACATTTGAAATACTTTCGTTGTTAATTATAAATAACTTGTTTTGTTGTCTTTGTAAAGGATTGAGCACACCTGTCTCACTGATAAGAACATTCCGTCACCTATGCGCTCGCATCCATAGGTCTGTTCATAACTCAATAAAAAATGCATTTCATAGTTTTATCTCGCTCGCACCACAGTATGCACCAATGGATTGTTTGCGTTGGAACGGGAGGTCTATGCGCGTATTATCGCATATTAAATTAATATTGCTCTTCTACTCATTACCTACATCGTCATTGCAAATTTATCGGTATGATTTTAATCACATTAGTCTTCTTAAAACCCTACTAATTTATATTCTTTCGAATATGATGTATCTATTTATTTTCCGGGATAATGGCACTTAATGACTTAAACGCGGGCAATAGTCATAATCTAACCATTTTCTATCAAAATGTTCGGGGTCTACGTTCCAAAACTTCGACTTTTTTGAGGAATGTATTCGGTAGTGCATATGATCTTATTGTTTTAACGAAAACATGGTTAACTAATAGTGTGAGTGACTCGGAGCTTTTTGATAATAGGTACGTAGTATGGAGGCGTGACCGTGACTACGAACTCACGGATCAGACCCGCGGTGGTGGAGTTTTAATTGCGATACGAAGGGAGATTTATGCTAATTTACAACCATATTACCATTCAACAACTGAAGACTTGTGGTAAGTACTCCCGAATAACAATGTTTTAAATAAAACTCGATCCTAATTGTTTGTTTGTGTATTATATTTATGTAAGCAAAATATGGGCCTCACCTTCACTAATCAACTAAATAATTACCTATTAAAATTAGACGAGATCGTAACAAACCACCCTGACGACCGGTTTCTCCTATTAGGTGATTTCAATTTAAGTGGTATTACATGGAAACCTAACAGTTATGGAAATTCGCTAACGGTGTCTAACGTATGCAGTGTCGATGAGTACTCGTTAATCGATGCGTTATATACCCACAATTTAAATCAGTATAATTACGTAGTCAATTCATACGGCAGAATATTAGATTTGGTATTGTCTAATGACGCGATAACTGTTTCTGAATGTACAGATCCTTTAGTACCAATGGGTCCCCATCACAAAGCCCTAAATATAAGTATTAGTTCACACACCTTGCCGGACCTAAAACCTGCTGCACGAACTAAGCTCTTATTTCATAAAGGCAACTATACTGCAATAAATAATGATATTATCGGCATACACTGGCATCTAGAATTCCAAAACATAAGCGTTAATGTGTCCGTGGAACATTTTTATTCGTATATGAGACTACTGATAGATAAATATATTCCAAAAGTAAAATCAAATAATAATAATAAGTTTCCCGTATGGTATACTGTACCGTTAAAAAAATGTATTAAGGAAAAATATAAATTTCTTCGTAAATTCAAAATATATGGTAACAGATCAGACTACGAAGCTTTCAAATTATTGAGAGATAGATGTAGATCTGTAGAAAACTCTATTAAAACAAATCCCAAATTTTTCTGGTCATACGTCAAAGCACGACGCAAATGTTCATATATTCCCGGCACCATCACTTATGGCCGAGCAGTTGCTACCAGTGGCGAAGATAATTGTAACTCTTTCTCAGAATATTTCTTTTCTAATTTTATACACTCTCCCCTAAATATACCTACAGTACATAGTGTACCGTGCAACAATTTTGACTCAGTGTCTGCAAGGTGCACATTGACATAAAAGAATTAATAAATATATTAAAAACCCTAGATGAATCGAAATCAGCTGGACCAGATCAATTACCCCCACTTTTTCTAATTAAATGTGCGGATACCATTTCAACACCTATCAGTTTGCTATTTGAAAAATCACTTGCAGAATGTATTGTACCGTCATTATGGAAAAAAGCATATATAACCCCAATACACAAGAAAGGCTCGCGTACAGACGTCGTAAATTACAGGCCGATATCTAAGTTATGTATATTAGTCAAAGTATTCGAGAAAATTATATATGTTCAACTTTACGCTTCCCTGAATAATGATTTTAACAGCACACAACATGGTTTTTTAAGAAAACGTTCGACTACATCTAATCTTCTTGTATTAAACATTGATTATTGAATTGATTTTATAACAGAGGCTATGAGTAAAGGCAAGCAAGTGGATGTAACTTACACTGATTACAGTAAATATTTCGACAGAATTTCACATAAACTGCTAATTAAGAAACTTGAACTCATTGGCATAAGAGGCAACCTGTTGAGATGGTTGACATCTTACATTTCCAACCGATCGCAAGCAGTCGTAATAAATAATTATGTGTCTAGCTGGGTAAACATCCCTAGCGGAGTCCCACAAGGTTCTCTACTAGGTCCATTATAGTTTTTAATTTTTGTAAACGACATCGACAAATGCTTCGACCACTCACACTTACTATGCTTTGCTGATGACATGAAAATTTTTACCGCGGTAGAAACACAGGCAGATGTTGTTAATCTACAATCTGATCTAACCCGATTGACGGAATACTGCAGGTTAAATGAGTTGGAGTTAAATCCCTCAAAATGTTCGGTATCTACCTATTGCAGAAAAATAAACATTATCGCTTCTGAATATTACCTTAATGGCTACAAGCTTTCGAAACTGCCCACTGTACGTGACCTAGGCGTTATTCACGATCCGAAGTTACTCTTCCAGAAACATATCGATCACATAATTAAAAAAGCATCGCAAGCCTTAGGATTTGTGATGCGAATGTCATCCAGTTTTAAAGATGCCAAGACATTTAAAATATTGTACTGCACTTTCGTACACAGCATATTAGAATATGGCTGTCAAGTTTGGAATCCACGTTACGACAAATATATATCCCGAATCGAAAATATTCAAAAAAAGTTTATCAAATATCTTTGTTTTCGCTTAAAATACAAATTTAAATCAGATGATTACATTCAGCTATGTGCCAAAATTCACTTTCTTCCCCTCAGTATGCGTCGCGAAATTAGTGACATCACGTATCTGATGAACATATTATCCGGTTCAATTGATTGTCCTTATCTCCTTTCAAATATCCTTTTCAACGTTCCCACGAAAGTAGTAAGACACCATACTCCAATCCATCTTCCATTAGTATCTACTAACTATCGCCAAAATGCTTTCCTGTGGCGGGCGAGTAATTCGTTAAACGTAAATACTAAGAAATTTGATTTTGATATTTTTAATTCGAATCCAGAATCAGTGAGACGGCAGCTCAGTCAAGACTTTTTCTCGAAATTTAGTGTTCAATAATCATTTGTTTGATCCTTATAAGACTCACATCTAACTTGTATCCGAATTCATATTCGTGGAGACTTATAAATGGCTAACTGTTGTGTATACCTAATCTATTAAGTTATTGTAAGCTGTTGGTCTTCCTAATAATGTTAAATAAATAAATAAAACACTTTTCTTATAAGTAGGGTAAGTGATAGCATTTCATTTGTTTTCCCGTAAATTCTGGGAATATAGTCAAGTGTTCAACACTGTAAAGAATATTGACTCGTATGTAGGTAAGTAAGTAATTAATCCGGCATTTGGATATACATAATCGTTATCATGTAATAATTGATCTATTATATATACAATATGTAACGTAATTAACGCACACCCTCAAACAGCCCAATTAGAATATTATGTTGTAATCATAATACATACACTGAATTTTTTATTTAACATGTATATGCATTGTTATTTACTAAATTCGTTTTTTGGAATAAAGTTTACTTTTAGAATAAGTTACAAGAATTCTCTACTTAATTTGCAAATATCTTAATAGAAAAGTTTTAATGGACATAATTACATCATTGCTTCTAAATTGCCTATTGTAATAGCACCTTGCTTGCTTTCCGCCGTATTTTTTATTCCTTTTTACGTTAGTTTTTCCATATCTAGTTTATGTGCTTTGTGAGCTATATATGTCGCTATTAATTGTTAGTAATGTTATGAAGAACTATTATTAATATTATCTGACCTAATTATTTTATGTAATCCAATTCGGACTTTTACTTTTAATATATATGTCGGGAGTAGTCACGGGTTTTCGCTCGAACCTTCACTATCGGACATTATTGTGAGCGTAGCGTAACTGTGTTTGAGTGTCGCTAGAACTCATCTGGAAGAAGAAAGGATGGTAAAGCGTGAACGAGTTACCATGTGAGCCGTATCCTTGCTTGTCAACTTGGAATAATAAATAACAGTAGTTGGTTGGTCATTTAATTGGACGGTTTTTAAGATTTCATACACAAAACGTCACCAACGGAACCCCAGTACGTACCGACGCCGGCACATTAAGCTACCCCAATCTGGGAATTTCTCCAATTGAAAGTGAACCTTATGATTATGTGATAAAGTTGAAAATCTATAACAGAAATTTTACAGATTGGGGTAGCTGGATCTGGCGTCTGTACTAAACGGCCTGTATTCCCCAAACCGTAATATCCTTGGTGGCTGCGGAAAACATCAAGAGCAAGCCCGACTCGCACTTGGTCATTTTATTGCGTTCGACTTCAAATATCTTTTGTCTCATCATCATCGTCAGCCGCCGAGTTATACACCACACTTGAAAGAATGTTCTAGAAACCACATAGACCACGTGTCTTAACGGGAAAACACACAATACCGCATGACACAAACACGCGCACACGCGCGTAAGCACGGTACGCATAGTACGAACACCACCGGCGGCGACCGGCACTGGATACGGACGCGGGCTGATTCGGTGCAGTAAAGTTTACTTAATTACATACGTAATATACAACTCATGTCTGTTTCCTAGAGCAGTAGGCAGAGACAACGTATTTCCATTTGTGACTATGCCATTACATTCTCAATACTTGCCTGCCTGTTTAAGGTACTTCTAACCTGGGCCTCTACCGGTTCAGTCGCATCAATTTCACATCAATTTCTTAAATGGCGTTTAATAAATAAAGGTTGTAAATGACTTAATCAATCGTTAAATCGGCTTCCATAAGCACATGTGACGTCATAAATGGTCCGGAATCGATTGTCAACGTTGAAGCCGATTCAACGATTGATTAAGTCATTTTAACCTTTATATATTTTAACGCCATTTAAGAAATTGATGTTCGGCGACTTAGCCGGTAGAGCTTTTCTAGAGAACATCTTTCGATTTGGTCAAAAAATGTACTATGAGGTCTTTCCCTTCCAGTTGTATCATTCACACAGGCCAGGTATACTTCATTTGTCAATCTTCTTTTATTCATCCGTCCTAAGTAGACTAACCATCTCAGTATACTTTTTTCAAAATTTGTGTACTTTTTCACATCACAACGCTCTCTTACGGCAGTAATTGGTATTCTGTCTCTCAAAGTCACACCACACATACTTCTCAGAGTTCCTATTTCTTCTGCATTTATTCTAATTTCATTATTTTTCTGTCATACCCAAGTTTCACTTCCATACATTACAGTTGGCACTAACACTTAGTCGTACACGGAGTGTCGAACCTTTTTTGAGACTTGCCGACTACTCATAAAAGACTCGACTATACTTAATTGGCGTGACTGATCGTATTAGATAGTCATTGTTAAGGTAAGATAAATTAATATTCAGATGATTGAAAGACTATATTTGAAATCAGAGCATTATTGATTACTCAAACGATTTCTTTACAGGTTCCTGAGCCTTCATGTGTTAGCTGGCTGACGAAGCAAAATCCTTTCTGCAACGTATTTTTCCACGCATACAAAGACCGTAAGAACTTAGGTAAATAACATAAAGTACAGTAACATACATGTTGTTTACCAGTAAGATCACACACAATCTAACTATTCCCTTGACTTGCGGCAGTAGTTCATCTTCAAAGAATATACAAAAGCTATGTCATACTATCTAGTTTACACCACATTTTCTTTCTAATCCAACGACTGCGGGGACCCAGTAGGTAGTGAGCATACCTTCTGATCTATAGGTTGCGGATGGACCCTCGCATAAGACAAATATGTGTGTCATCATGAACATTTCCATCTGTATTCATCATGTCAGCCAAAGTACTTCCGCTGCTGGACAAAAGCCTCTCCAAAGAATGGGGACTTGACCATATTTTGTTTGCTGCGATAGTTCAGATTTATTTGTTGCGTCCACCGGACGGACGACCAAAACGAGAGAGAATTCAAACATACCATCTTGTAACAAGAGAACTAACAGGCTTTCATGAAATGCACGTACCCTGCAGAAGCTCATTAAAGGTGTAATCTGAAACAAAATAAAATTAATAAGTGAGTTGTCTACATCCAAGAAATTTCAAGACAAAATTTCATAGCACTATTCGTTAACAGGACTCAGGTAAATAGGTTGATTGAAGTTTGTAGAGCTTCGTAGTTTGTAGAGACTTCTGCATATACAACTGCAATAATTACATTACTTTACAGTATCCTAGCCTTTGCTAAGAACGGTAGACGATAGCGCTGTTACTCCGACCGAAATCATGAATATGAAAGATTGAAATAATTTGAACTATTTTTTGCGAACACACTCTACTAGAATATGTCCAGACTTAAAATCTAGCGAGGTAAACGAGGGGTACGTTTATATGAGAAAAATAGCTGTACCCCGCGGTAATTACCTGCGTTAAACTTTATAAATTACTAGCTGTACCCCGCGGTTTTACCCACGTTAAATTTTATAAATTATCACAGCTCCTCCCCCGTAGGTGACAGCGTGAAAATATGTAGCTTATATGTTGACCCGACCTCTTAGTAATATTCATGCAAAATTTGAAGTAAATACATGCAGTACTTTTTGAGTTTAGCCCGGACATACATACAGACAAACAGACACAAATTCTAAAAAATATATTTTTGGTTTCGATATCGATTGTAGATCACGACCCAAGTATCCTTTTAAAAAAATATTTAAAGTACAGTTTTGACTTTCCTACGTTTTTATTATATTACTAGCTGTGCCCGCGACTTCGTTCGCGTGAATGTCGGAACTTAACAATGTATTTTTTAGTGTAAAGCGCTGTGGGAGGATACCCATACAATTTTTTTTTATTTAATTTAGTGCTTCTTTATTTTACCTGTGGAACCATCTGGAGCGTACACAAAAACGTTATTGAGGTTGTTTACGCGTGAAAGAGCTACGTATAGTTGACCATGAGAAAAGCATCCAATACCTAGGTCCACCCCCGCTACGGATAATGTCTGGCCCTGAGCTTTATTAATCGTCATGGCATAACAGAGACTGACTGGGAATTGCACTGGTTTGAAAGATTTAGGAATTATAGGTATCCTTGGAATAAAAACAATAACACCGGCGCCGCAACCTGTTAATATTTCAGCTTCGATAATGTTTTGCTGCAGATTTGTGACTTTGAGCTGAGTGCCGTTACAAAGTTTGGGAGAATATACATTTCTGAGGAGAATTATTGGTATACCGATTTTTAAAACTATTTTGTAGGATGGAAATCCGGGTGTGCTGAGGGAATCCAAAAATTCTACCGGGTAGTGCGTGGCGTCATCTTCTTCCATAATTAATATTGAGCTATATTCTCTACTGTTCCCGGACAAATGAATCAATATTTTGAAATTAATTGTCGCAGCTTGGTCATTGCGGGGCGTCAAAATAGCTCGCTGACATACCCAAAAACTGGCTTGATTTCCCATGTTTGTAGTATCTCCGTACACAGAAGAAATTAGCTCCTGCTGTGATGTAACGTAAAAATCTGTTCTTACGTTACATCACAGCAGGAGCAATCAAAATAGCAATCAAAAAAATAACTTTTCCATCTTCTTGTAGGGGGTATGTGCCATCGCCTATTTTTAACAATAAATTGGAAAACTTCTGTGCATTTTCGCAGCCTCTGACTGATCGGGTTCCCTCCTATACTTATAACTATCTCTTGAATAGCCAATAAGGACCTGTTGTGACAAATTTCACGTACCCTGTCAGGAATTTCTCCATCAGTATTTAGTTGTAGATGTCTCATAAAATCTTCAGCGTACTTGTCATGGTACTTTTGCCATAACTGTTTAGCATTCGATAACGCACAAAAGGTCAATAAGATGGCAAACAAATGTCGCAAGCGATGTGGACTATCACTCACGTATGCTTCCGCTAGAGCGTCATCCCAATGCTGATCTCCATCTAATAAATGGCGTGCTCGGCAAGCGGCCTGGTATGTGGGATGTTCAATATCATCCACTTTACAGAGCTCAGCAAAAGACGTAGGTCCTCGCACTACATGGACCAGACTGTGGGATGAACTCACACGTGAGCACGCCACGTGAACCTTCCTTAAGTCAATTCCAGCTAACTTGAGAGTTGGACTTTGCGATTTGTTGATGGTTATCGCGACACACACTTTTATAGGGAACTACAGTATTTTAAACTGAAAAGGGAAATCATTTGGCACTAACGGAATACGTGACACGAACACTGTTTCTCCCTGGGCGGATCCAGGCATAATAATAGCCTCTATAACACGATGCTAAGTTTTGACTTGAAGCCTAGTGCCCTTGCAAAGTTAAGGTGGCTTCAAATTCCTCAGAAACATTATAGGTAAAGCCACGCGCAACATACACCCCCTATTATACGCCCTTAGGGGTGGAAATTCCTAAAATCCTGAAATACGTATTTTTTATTTTTAACGGAAAGGGCAAATATCAATTTTCATGCTTTTCACTTAAAAAATTACACACATAATACAATGATGAAATAATGAAATTTATTCAGCACTTGGGTATTAACATACACTTGTACTTGTCAAGTTCACAATGCAGTACATAAACATAGTCGAATACAGTATAAAAAATATAATTAGTCAAAAAAAAATAATCTATTATTTTGAAATTTAGTTGTATACAATATTAAAATTAAAGATTTGAAGGCAATGAGCATTTGGCTAGCGCAGAAGGCTCTTAACCAGTAGCTTAAATTAAACTATTAATACCCGAGGCCACCCTTTTGGGGTTCGGGCCACAGCTCAGGGGGCCGCTGAAGCAAAAGGACAGAATTCTAAGAGAGGGTGTGATCAGTTGCACGGGATCACGGATGACGTGTTATGGGGCCAAAGCGATCCTCGCCGCTGAGGAGCCTACCCTAGCTAACCTGCGGCTTTCTCTAGCTACCTAGGTGGACGACCCAGAGAAGAAAGCCACAAAGAAACTCCGGGCTTGCTTTTTTCGTCCTCTTTTGCTTTTTGTTTTCGTTCTTTTTTTTAAATCATGTATTTTCTTACATTACAACTTGCATCTCCTATTTTACGCCCTTATTAAATTATAAAACAAATCCAACCTTGTATATAATTAAATTTGCCCAAAGAAAACAGAATATTTTAGTAACCAATTTTGGACAACGACATACTTCTAGCCAACCAAGACCTTATTTCGAAACAATTCGGAACATTCAAAGCCCTACGTAAGTCATGCAATTAGCAAACACGGGCAAATCTTAACACCGCGAGTCAAAAGCGATGCACAACGACATCTATCGAAATAAAAGTCAACTATCAAGCACAACGACATCTATAACAAATCCAACCTTCTACATAATTCAATTTGCCCAAAGAAAACAGATTTTTTTAATAACCAATTTTGGACAACGACATACTTCTAGGCAACCAAGACCTTATTTCGAAACAATTCAGAACATTCAAAACCCTACGTAACTCATGCAATCAGCAAACACGGGCAAATCTTAACACCGCGAGTCAAAAAAAATACACAACGACATCTATCGAAACAAAAATCAACTATCAACCTAGTTCATTCAGAAAAGAGATGTCATAATATGTACAATGACATCTATCGGACTGGTAGGTAGATAAACATTAGTTCATCTTGAAGTTACGAAATGTGTGTTATTTTTCTTCATGATTACTTTAAAATCTAATATCTTTTGATAGACTGAACCGATTGCAATGAAACAAAAACTAAATGTTACCTCAAGTTACGATGAATCGTTTTGTATAAAAGTTATCTACATTGCTTTCGTATATTTTACGTGATACCCGAACATATAAACAGACAAACAGACAAACAGACAAACAGACAAAAATTCTAAAAATGCTGGAAATGGGTTCTATTGGTTGCCCTTTAATACCCTGGCTATTTTTTTTGGATTTTCTTTTGATGTACAAAAATTATTTTTCTACAGATTTATTATATGTATAGATAGGTAGCCTATGTGTTAATCCAGGGTGTCAGTTAACACCATATTAAACTTTATAGAAATCGATACAGCCGATTATCCGTGAAGAAGTAACAAACATACACACAAACTTTCGCCTTTATAATATTAGTGTGAACTAGAAGTGTCTCTTAAGAGCCAGGGGCATCCTACTGTAGGTACTCTTTGTTCTGTGGTGAAAGCTTCCAGAAAATGTTTGATGTAGGTACAAAGGCTAAAAGCAAAACGAAGTAAATAAAGAATTTTACTGTAACAAAAACCACGTTTCTTTTATAAATAACTATTTGGGAGAACAATGGGGCATAAATGAGATTATTTTGAATCTGTGTTTCGTATTGTTCTTTATATCTGATATAGAAATGGGTAGTATTTATTCAAATGAGACACGAAATGTAACGCAGTCTTATGTTTATAAATATTAAAAGATGATGAGAATAACATTGCTATTAGTACACACGGCTACATATCAAGCTATACATTTCCACTATAAGCTGACTTCTCATTGTATGGAACTCTTGTACAATGCGGGATCAGGTTATACTGAATATGTGTAGCTTGATGTGTAGCCGTGTGTACATGCCTTGCCAAAACCTAAGCAATACAAGCTAAGAAACAGGACAACAATAACCATAATCTCTATTGATGAACAGAATTAAATATTTCGTCAATACGCTCACACGCGAAGCGCTAATAGACACACATACGCACATCAAACTTCACACACACAAACTAACACACATAAAATAATAAATAAAATGTATACATTCAGTCAAAAAAGTATCGGGAATGGATGATTTGTTTATGGTTCCAAATTCAAATAATTTGTTTTTTTTTGTTGTTGTTAGATTGGCACAACTGTTTTCCATTTTGGCACGGAGTTTGAGTTGAATCTGTTATTTATATTAAATACAGTGCTGGTTTTACTAATATCATATATAGTTTGTATTGCGAATTTCATAATGGACAAAAATATCGAACAAAAAGTTTGTCTTAAATTTTGCATCACTAATGGAATTTCGTGTTCGGAGTCACTGAAAATGTTACAGAAGGCTTACGGTGAATCGACTTTATCAAAAACTCGTGCTTATGAGTGGTTCAAAGCGTTCAGAAGCGGTCGAGATGTAATGAAAGATTTGCCTCGCTCTGGTAGGCCATCAACGTCTGCAACTGAAGTTAACATCGCAAAAGTGAAGGAAATAGTGACTGAAAATCCTCATTCAACTCTGAGAAAGAAAGCCGCCGAACTTTTTGTATCTCACGAGTCGATTCGTACCATTTTAACTAATCATTTGGGTATGAAACATGTTGCCGCTCGGCTAGTCCCAAAAGATCTGAATTTTCTCCAAAAACTCAATCGCATGAAAGTCGCTGAGGATATGGTAGAACGAGTCAATTCCGACCCAACATTCATGAAACGCATTGTCACTGGTGACGAGACGTGGGTTTACGAGTTTGACATGCAAACTAGTCAACAAGCTTCGGAGTGGCGCCTTCCAACTGAACCGAAACCGAAAAAGCCACGCCAAAGTCGATCAAAAATCAGTCATGTTGACTGTTTTCTTTGACTATAGCGGTGTTGTGCACTCTGAATTCTTACCGGAAGGTCGAACGGTAAATAAAGAATATTATTTGAGCGTTATGCGGCGTTTAAGAGAGAAAATTCGACGAAAAAAGCATAAATTTGTGGAAAAAAAAATCTTGGATTTTGCACCACGATAATGAACCTTCGCACAAGGCCATGATTGTGACCTGTGACTGTGAATTTTTGACCAAACACTCAACAAATACCATCCAGCAACCACCATATTCACCAGATATGGCTCCAGCTGACTTCTTTCTTTTTCCTAAACTCAAATTACCACTTCGTGGTACCCGTTTTCAATCGGTAGAAGACATAAAGGAGAATTCGCGGCGAGAACTGAACTCAATTCCGAAGGCAGCGTTTAAAAAATGTTTTAATGAATGGGGACTTGACTATATTTTTTGTTGCTGATAGTTGTTGATAGTTTAAATTTATTTGTTGCGTCCAACAAATGGAGGGCCACCACGAGACTTTTCAAAGTTACCATCTTGTAACAACAGAACTAACAGGCTTTCATAAACTTCACGTACCCTGCAGAAGCTCGTTAGTGGTATAATCTGAAAGAAAATAAAATTAGTAAGTGAGTTGTCTATATCCAAGAAATTTCAAGACAAAATTTCATAGCACGATTCGTTAACAGGACCAAGGTTAAAAAAAGTTGATTGATGTTTGGAGAGAATTCGCGGCGAGAACGAGAATTCCGAAGGCAGCGTTTAAAAAATGTTTTGATGAATGGATTATTCGTTGGCGTAAGTTTGCCGTTTCTGAAGGAGCATACTGACGTATACCGGGAAGACTGGGATTCTGGGATACAGTATTTCCAATAAAACAAGTCAATACGCTGCTGTACGTGTATTCAGACTGCCCGATACAAAAAGCAATGGCGCGGCACTACCCACATTATAATTGTAACTTATTATAAAATTACCTACATATATTACACCTCACCACTTAATTCTAACATATTAATACATAAAGAAAGTTTCTAACGATATTAACTATTCTATTTTAAACCTAACAACAGGTTTACGAGTACGTCTGGAACGTTCCTCCGGTGGGGGCGTTAAAGGTTCTGACCTAAGCACATCGGGTTGTTCGAGTTTCCCAAAAGCTTCCCTTGACTCAGGTTCACACAACCTCGACGATCCACCAGTATCTACCTCTTCCCCTGGTACTGCAACTGCACCCTCAACGTCTGCAACCTGTTCCGCCGTATATGTTGAATTCTTTAATGCACTACTATCAGGACAAGCGAGATCAGACAGACGCGATCTGCGTTTAATATGATCTATATGTTTTCTAGTAAGTCGACCGTCACCATTATCCACTATGTATTCTCGAGTACCTGCCCGAGCTTTGATAACACCTTTTACCCATTTATCCCCGCTAACAAAGTTTCGTGACCACACCGCATCGTGCGGCACTAGATCTCGAGTCACTCCACCCGCATTATCGACTTGCCGCTGTTGTACAGCCCGCACCCGTTCCTCCAATGCATGGTCGCTTCGCAATAAATCCCATCGAGTACGTAAGTTGCGTCGTTGCAACAACATGGCTGGAGTGTCCCCTGTTGTACTATGCGGTGTGTTCCTGTAGCCTAACAGAAAGGTTTGTAGGGCTGTATCTATATCTTTGTTATCCCTATAAGCTTTTTTAATGGCCGTTTTGCACAACTTTACTGCATTTTCTGCGGCCCCGTTTGAAGATGGGTGGTATGTCGGTGAAAATAATTGACGTATACCATTGTTATCCAAAAATTCCCTAAATTCTTTGCTTGTAAACGGTGGGCCCTGATCTGAGACCAACTCTATAGGGATACCAAATCGAGCAAAAGTACTTCGTAAAACTTTAATAACCTGACTAGCATTCGTACGAGGCATTTCAAATATTTCTAACCACTTAGAACTAGAATCTATCAATACCATAAATGTATTACCACGATATGGTCCAAGAAAGTCTATATGAAGCCTACTCCATGGATGCGCAGAATAAGGCCAAGGGTGTGGCTGTGCTCGGGGTGGAGCAGTGCCCTCCACCGCACATGTATCGCAACTTTGACAAACCTCTTCGATATCATTATCTATGTTTGGCCACCATACATAACTTCGTGCTACTGATTTGGTTTTGACTATGCCCATGTGACTTATATGTAATTGTTTGAGCACAATTTTTCGTAGAGTCATCGGTATTACGATTCGATAGCCCCACATTAAGCACCCCGAATCTATATACAATTCGTGTCTTCTTAAGAAATAAGGTTTTACTTGAACATCTGGACACGAACCTGGCCAACCCGACTGTACGAAAAGCATTATCCTACTTAGTAACACGTCCTTTGTCATTTCTTTCTTAACGTTACATTTAGTTACTGGCAAAAAATCTTCGACAAAGTTTAAGTAAGTAATTTCACTACTCGACGCACCCTGTTTACTGTGTGGCAACCGCGATAAACCATCAGCGCAATTTTTTTTTGATGTCACATACTCTATATCATAGTTATACCCTGACAATAAAATTGCCCAGCGTTGCAACCGGGAGGCTGCCATAATTGGTATTCCTACTTTATTGCCAAATATGTACGTCAACGGCTTATGATCCGTTCTGAGCAAGAATTTACGACCGTACAGATACTGGTGAAATTTCCTAATTCCAAATACAATAGCTAGAGCCTCCCGATCTATTTGCGAATAGCCTCTTTCTGCCACCGTCAGTGAGCGGGACGCATACGCTACAGGTCTTTCACCGGCCGCGGTGATGTGACTGATGACCGCCCCTACCCCCACTCCACTCGCGTCGGCTGTCAACACGAGTGGAGCATCCGGAGCATAATGTACTAGAACCTCACTCGAAGCCAGAATGCCGTTAACCGTCCTGAATGCTTCTTCACATTCTGTACACCAGTTAAAAGGCACATTCGTTTTCAAAAGTTTGTATAAGGGTGAAAGAATTGTACTGACATTCCTAATAAATTTGGCATAATACATTGTTATTCCTATAAACGCCCGCAATTCAGAAACATTCGTAGGAGGTGGTGTATTCACTATAGCGCTTACTTTGTCTGGGCACGTATGTACACCTTCCTTACTAATCACATACCCCAAGTAAGTTACAGATTTGGCGAAAAATGAACACTTTTCTTTTTTTACTTTCAGGCCATACGCTTGTAACCGATCAAATACCTTATGTAAATTGCTAATGTGTTCATTATTATTTAACCCAGTTATTATAATGTCGTCTAAAAATACTCCCACATGCGGCAAGTCTGCAAATAATTGTTCGAGACGTCTCTGAAAGATACCCGGACTCGACGACAGACCATACACGAGTCTGTTGAACATAAATAAACCTTTATGTGTGTTAATAACCGTAATATTTTTAGATTCATCTAACTCAAACTGGGCGTACGCTTGCGACAAATCAATTTTGCTAAACAACTGACCACCGTGCAAGCGGGTTAACAGGTCTTCTACACGGGGCAAGGGATAACGGTCGACTTCTATTACTTTGTTTATTGTTACCTTATAATCTGCACAAATCCTGATAGTACCATCTTTCTTTACCACTGGCACAATGGGGGTGGCCCAGTCAGAGCGGTCTACAGGAGTGAGGATGCCGTCACGCACCAGCTGATTGAGCGCCCGCTCCACCGGCTCACGCAGCGCGTACGCCAAAGGCCGCGCGCGCATGAACACAGGCTGTGCCCCCGGTCGCACGAAAATGCTAACTAAGCCACCGGTGAAACGGCCCAGACCCTCTTCGAACACCTTACAGTATCTGGAACTGAATTCCGACATGTTAAAGGCCTCACAATTCAACGTATTGAATGATGATATACTCCTATATTCTATAGTAGGTATTTGTATTCTTAATTGAGCCAGCCATTGTCGTCCGACTAACATAGTTTTACCTTTTTCAATTATATATAAATCTAATTTCTTACATACATCCTTATATTTCACTAAAGGTTTAATGACCCCCTTTGGGTAAACATTTTCTCCCGTATAATATTTTAAAACAAGTTTACTTTCTCGCATTTGTAAATCACTAAATAATTCTTTATAAGTATCGTGACTTATGCACGATATTGCACTCCCTGTATCACACTCCATACGTAAATTGCTTCCATGTACATTTAATGATAAATATATAGGAGGATACTGACTGATAGACAAATTATTCATATTACACATAATTACCTCGTCACTATCTTCGCTTGCCGCTACTGTCTCTAACTGTTCCACACTTTTTAAGTTGTGATGTCCTACTTCTAGTGGACACATTCGACGGAGATGTCCCTGCTTGTTACACACACGGCACACATATCGCATAAATCGGCACCCGACCGAATTATGTGCACCACCACATGCTTTGCACCGTTGCTCCCGCTGAGCACGCTCCGCCGCCGCTGGACCCGGTGCTATCGCTGGTGCCGCCCATTGACGCGCGCCTCGCCCGCGGCCACCGCCCCGCTGTCCACTCTGAGACCAAGGCCGCCTCTCGACTCGTTCGGTGTTCGTGCCGCTGCCGCCCCGCCTTTCCGATAATATGGCCAGACAATCACTCCCTGTGTTTGACCTTGTGTGTCCTTCCACAGCAGCTGCGTTTTTCTCCGCGGCTTCTAAGCTCATCGCTAACTTATAGGCTTTAGCATAATCTAGTTCGTCTTCAGAAAATAAACGCTGACGTATGACTTCACTACTAATCCCGCATACAAATTGATCTCGAATACTTTCCTCGAGCCAGGCTTCAAACTCACACCCCTTTGTCATCTTTTTAAGGCAAGCAAAATACTCCGCTATGCTTTCGCCCTCCTTTTGCTTCCTTTGTCGAAACTTATAACGCTCGGCGAGAACGCTCGGCTTAGGCTGTAAGTGTTTTTCCATGATGTCTGTTAATTGTTTAAATGTTTTGACGCAGTCACAAATCTATGCAGTACTTTTTGTGATTAGCCCGGACATACATACAGACAAATAGACACACAGACAAAAATTCTAAAAATTATATTTTTGGCTTCGATATCGATTGTAGATCACGCCCCAAGTATCCTTTTTAAAAAATATCCAAAGTACTGTTTTGACTTTCCTACGATTTTATTATATGTATAGATGACTATAATGGAATTACTCGATTGACCCGAAACTTTAATTCGGAACCTTTTCACAAAGTTATACAAACGAAGTTCAATGAAACACCCGAAAAAAGGTAAACGTAATTAAACCAGAATCGGTTCAAACAAACAACGAATTATTCGTCGAGTGTACTGTTTAACGTCTGTAATATTTCAATGGAGGTTTAATTTCGCCCCTTGTGCACGCCATTCAACCCTCCGCGAGCTATTGTTCTACAGCCGTTTCGTAGCGAGTCCAATTTTATTGTTCCGACAGGTATATTAAGTTGAAATGGTCTTCGACGAAATTGTTATTTGGCTTTAATATGTTCCGATATACAATTACGAAATAAAATCCGAATGGTCAAAAAGTCGGACAATGTGTTTTATATTAACAGATCATGTAATTTTTGGCTGAATTTCGGCATGAAGGCATATTTGGCTGCAAGCCAATCGCAACGGAAACGAATCTAGCCAAACTCTCACAACATATTATGATGATGCAGGACTGTGTGCGCAAATGCAGGTGAACTCTATACCCCTAGACCCGGGGTTCTCAACTCGGAGGTAACCAGTCTCGCCAAGCTGGTCTTAATTGTGCGTCATTCAGATGAATGAGAGAAATAAGGCCAATACTTAAATATAAAACTACCTTCTAGACTCTCGTAATCTGATGAAACGAGATGTCCATCAGATTCAGAGAAAGGTAAGGCGCAGGGCCGAGTCCTTCGCGTGCACTCTGAGGCACACCAAGTTTTCACCTTCATTCGATATTCAATTTTTTAAATAATCCCAAACAAACACAGCTTGTACTATGCAAACTAGATATTACTTACCTTTGTAAATACATACTCAATAATTACATACAAATATCTGTCCTGAATAGGATTCGAACCAGACACGCCAACCAGCTAGTCAAATTTAAATAATAGTTGAAAACTTGTATTGCTTCAGATAAGACGTAAAAGTCTGGATCTTGCGCCTTACAAATATAAATAAATCCGCATCATCATCGTCATATCGGCCGCAATATGTCCGCTGCAAAAGCCTCCAAAGATCTCCAATATAAAAGTATGTTTATCACTTGTCTGGTTGTCATAGTAAAGGCTTTGCTTAGTTTAGGATCAGATGGTAGTGTGTTAGTCGTCCCAAGATATTTTTTCATTTTATTTATAACAAGCCTAAAAATCTAAGGACAACATTAATACTTCGCCAGCACAAAACCAAGTAGAGTAAGTTGGATATTGAGCAGTAAGTTTAAGGCACTTTCAGTTGTTTTAATTAATTAATCGAATGATACCCATCATGTACCCAGTTGAACAGTCAGTCTTTAGATTGGTTACTGCCACAATGTTTAGGTTATGTGCTTCTCGGACTTCAGAGGGAAAAATAAACTATTAGATCACAGACGTATAATAATGTAAATGCCTTATGGTTAATTTGAATAACTCTGACGCTAGGATGACCACAGCCCATACAAAAAACAAAGATACATACATACATATCCTCACGCCTGTTTCCCAGAGGGGCAGGCAGAGACAACGGATTTCCATTTGTCACGATCTTTGCGTACTTCTTTGCCTCGATTACTGTCATTATATTCTTCATATATTATGCTCGCCAGTTTAGGGTACTTCTGACCTGCCCTTTCTTGAGAACATCTCGAATTTGGTCAGAGAATGTTCTACGTGGTCTTCCCCTTCCGGCTGTCCCACTCACACAGGCCAGGTATACTTCATTTGTCACTCTTCTTTCATTCATCCTTTCTAAATGGCCAAACCATCTCAGCATGCCTTTTTCAATCTTTGTGACTACATCCTCTTTCACACCACAACGCTCTCTTATATCAGTATAAGATCATTCATTATAAGAGCTTAATGACACCCACTGCTGGACAAAGCCTCCCCAAGAATTCTGGGACCTGCCAAAATTGCCATGCTTGGCAGATGGGTTTACGATCGCAATATGATGGTTATACTTCGCAGAGAGACGCTGGTGTTCTCAGGTCAGTATTCCCTCTGGATGAAATGGGGTGGTGACATTTGTCACTGTCCCTAAACACCAAAATAGAAATAAACAAAGGTTAACCTTAATTTATGAAGCGTAAAATATTGTATTCAAATTTCAAACAGAGCAGCCTACACGTTAATAACAATTTGACTTAAAACTTGCCTATTCAAGTCTATTTCACAAACTTTTCGTTAAAAGCTAAACACGAGTTCACAGAAATAACTGAATTTCGAGTGATCTCGAACAAAACAAACATTTTGAGATCACTCAGAAACAAGAGACTCTTTTCAAAGGAGTATAGGCAAAGTGGCCCAGCCGTTGCGCGTAATACGAGTTTGATCATTATTATGCTAAGTAATAGAATAATACAGTATTTTTGGAAACATCTGACAACTAACTAGGTTATTGCTTGCTTCTGGGCAGTGATCACTATGGCTTAACGACTGTTAACTAATGGCTACAACCGGGACCGACAGCTTAACGTGCCCTCCAAAGCACGGAGACGCGCAGAAATTAAACCACTTTGGCGGTCACCCATTGTCACGCTCCCCCTAAAGTTAATTATTTAACATGTGGACAATAGTGTGCAAAACTGTAACTAATTGTTACGTGTAACTCATTTTTAGGATTCCGTAGCCAAATGGCAAAAAAACGGAACCCTTATAGATTCGTCATGTCTGTCTGTCTGTCTGTCCGTCCGTATGTCACAGCCACTTTTTTCTAAAACTATAAGAGCTGTACCACTGAAACTTGGTAAGAAGATGTATTCTGTGAACCGCATTAAGATTTTTACACAAAAATAGAAAAAGAACAATTATTTTAGGGGGTCGCCATACATAGAACTGAAACTCAATTTTTTTTTATTCATCGTACCCATACATGTGGGGTGTCTGTGGATAGGTCTTCAAAAATGATATTGAGGTTTCTAATATGATTTTTTTCTAAACTAAATAGTTTGCGCGAGAGACACTTCCAACATGGTAAAATGAGTGCCCCCCCCCCCCCCCCTCTAACTTCTAAAATAAGAGAATGATAAAACTAAAAAAATGTACATTACCATAGAAACTAACAACGAAAATTGGTTTGAACGAGATCTAGCAATAGTTTTTTTTAATACGTTATAAACCGCAATTTGCTTTCATTTAATCAACTGAAATACTTGCTCGCACATGAAGGCTTCCTCATGTGCGAGTCCCACTCGCACTTGGCCGGTTTTTATACCATTTGATGAGCCAGTGTTAATTCTTATAAATAAAATAGTTACACAAGGTGTTACGTAAACAGATAAGAAAACTTTACAATTTGACAATCATAACCCTTAGTCCATTGAAATGTTTAATATGTATGGTCTTGGCGTGCAATGATTTTTATTAACCAATAAGAATAATAAGATTTATTTTTTTGATATTGAAGTAAATGTTACAGTCAATATAATCTATATATATAAAAATCAATGCCACTTTTCGTTGTAATGTTATAACTCAACAACGCCTTTACCGATTTGGCTAATTTTGGTCTTGAATTATTCGTGCAAGTCCAGGGAAGGTTTGTACGTAGAGAAAATTTTAAAAAAGTCTTGAAAAAGTGTAATATCAACATCTTTTAGCAATTTAAAATATTTGTTGTTTGAATAAATGAACTTAATAATCATTTTTTTATTACTATGCCTTATACGTAGCGAAGCACGTACCGGGCCGCTAGTATGATATAAAAATGGTAGAGTACTATCCTATCCGACTCGTCAACATTATAGACTGAATATATGAACTCCCAATTGAAGCTTTCATTATAATTAAAAGGTTCATTCATAAGATTTGCTAGTTATATGTAGGTAAAAAAATGCGGTTATTACAATTGTATTCTCAGTTTATAATTGCCCGAAAAATAATAGATTTGGGAGACTAAAACTCTGCTTACTTCAATAATTTTTGCGTAAAGATTTCATATACCTTGTATCAATTTGTCAATGTAGTAGGAAAAAGTTAGTTTAATAACTTTATATTGTGTTACTATATATTAAATAAAAAGTGTTTTACTTTATTTTTATTCAATATGACAGGACTCGTTTTCACATAATAAAAAATGACACTCAGTCAATCTATCTCCGTTACTCAGTACATACCTATGGATCCTTATTTAATTCACGTAAGTAGTCGTTACAGAATGAAGAATAGGTATGGGAGAGAATGGGTAACCCAATACCGTTATTAGGAAGCTGGTGAAAAAGAATCAAGTTACCACATTCTGCTTAAAAGTTGGGACACTCTTCGTACAAGAAAGCTCTATCTCCTTTATGTAAAACGATACTGTTTTGTTAGTCAAATAGGGTTATATTGATTTTTGATGAAATGTGTATACAAAACTGTTGATTAGAATTGTTAAGAGTGGGTTAGAATTAAATTGGACGGTGTAAGTGTGGCGCAGTGTTTAAGCGGCCTTCGCTACTATCTCGACGCCCATGTGTTTCGCGTTCTATCCCCGCAAAGGACATCTATTTACATACATATGTACATACATAGACTCACGCCTGTTTCCCAGAGGGGTAGACAGGGACATCGGATTTCCTTTTGTCACGATCTTTGCACACCTCTTTTGCCTCATATTCTTCATACATGCTCGACGGTCTAGGGTACTTCTGACCTGGCCTTGCTTGAAAACGTCTGCGATTTGGTCAGAGAATGTTCTACGAGGTCTTCCCCTTCCCCACATCTATTTGTGTGTCAAACTTTAGAACTATTAATTATAATGTCGTATGGTCAGGATCCAGTGAAACATCATCCCACGTCCGCTGAGGCCGCAAAGGGCAAAAAATTGAATTAGTAAAGTTTTTAAGGATTCACTCACCAATGATACACACATAGGTGAGTCCTATGATTCTTTGTTAACACATGTAGTTTTATAAAGTATGTAAGTACAATCAGTTTCTCAGTTAAATATACGGCGACTGAGCTATAATCACCCTTACTTATTTGTAAAGTAACCAGTACATAAATATTATAGATAAATTATATACAGACATAGAACAAACAATCGTGTTCATCACGCAAAGATTTATCCCGGGTGGGAATCGAACCCACGACCTCTGGTTTAGCAGATAAGGTCACCATCAACTACTAGACTAAGGGATAGTCTCTCCTCATACTTGGGTGTTCGATATATGAAAGAACAAAAAACATTGGCTAAAGTATAAAAACACTCAGTCATCTTCTTTATTCACCTAATGCGACCATTGTTTTTGAACGGGCCTGTTGGCGTGGTTAGCAAAAGGCTTGCTTTTCACGCCGGAGGTCGTGAGTTCAATTCCCACCCAGGACAGATATTTGTGTGTATGAACATTTCTGTTTGTCTTGAGTCTGGGTGTAATTATCGTTATAAGTATGTATTTACAAAAGAAAAGTAGTATATGTAGTAGGTATATCAGTTATCTGGTTTCCATAGTACAAGCTCTGCTTAGTTTGTGATCAGATGGCCGTATGTAAATAATGTCCCAGGATATTATAGAGTTTATAAAGTTATAAATATATTTTTTTACAAAGAGCCTTAAAGCACACGTAAACCTAGTTTTTAGGGGATCTACAGCCTTTTGTTTACAAAGGCCCAATTGCTTACACCGATGGTACAAAGAAGCCTTCATAAATGTAGTTTAACTCGGTGTAGAATTTATGTACTCTACACGTACTGTCTGCAATAAAACGTTTATGTAGCAAATTTTAACAGAATGCCGCATGTAATAAAATCAGCTACAAGTAGATTTTAACCTAAGTGCTAAACACTCTAGCAAAGTGCGAGACTTTGTGCTAAGTAAATGAGATTTACTTTCATTACGCCACTGGCTTTTACCCGAAGCTTGATGGAGGATATTATTTTCAAGCTACTAGTCGTGAAATTTTAAGACATCATATTTAAAGACTACAATAAAATATCATGAATTTTGTGGCAAAAGCTTTGACTTTAACAAAATCACATGCTTAATAATTTTTGGAATTTAATCCCTGCATCGCGGACTGCCTAAAACATATAATAATAATAATATCTGGGGACAATGTCACACAGATCATCCTAGCCCCAAACTAAGCAAAGCTTGTACTATCGGTACCAGGCGACGATATACATACTTATATAGATATATATGTATAACATCCATGACTCAGAAACAAATATTCGTGCTCATCACACAAATATTTGCACTTACCGAGTTTCGAACCCAGGACCACCAGCTTCGTAGGCAGGAGCACTACCAACTAAGCTACGGTGACCGTCAAATAATTAATAGACGCACATAATAATAAATAATAATATCCTGGGACATTAATCAAACACCATGCCATCTGATCCCAAACTAAGCAGAGCTTATACTATGGAAACCTAATAACTGATATACTACATGTTTTTTTAATTATATAATTACACCCAGATGGAAAAAGTCGGTTTTCAGTCTAAACCTCCTCGAACGACCAACTTCGAACCCATGGAAAACTAATAACCAACTATTTTTACTACTACCTCTAGATTAAGTGGAACATGTTATTGGTCCTTCACTAACTTTTCATCCGCATTATCATGACAGCTAAAATTCTAACACTACTAGAAATAGGCCATCTCCAAGGATCTCCATAATGGCCGATTTTGCGCTGATGCATCCACCGGCTTCCAGTGACCGTTGGAAAATCGTGAGTCCACCTTATGGGGGACATGAAACAACGCCGTGTCTTCCAGTCATTTACTTAAAATAAAATAAATAAATAAAATAAAAAAGGTTTTTATTCAGGTAGACTTTAAAAAGCGCTTAGCGCAGCAAATAGTCAGAACATGTTCGTAGTAATTTGTAATTATTTCTAGGTACAGACGCCAGCACATCCAGCTGCCCCAATCTGTCAAATTTCTTTTATAGATTTACAACTTTATCACATAAGCATAAGGTTCACTTTCAATTGGGGAAATATGACAGATTGGGGTAGCTTGATGTGCTGGCGTCTGTATATTTAGGTACATGGATTGTAGGAAATAATTTACAATAAGATTTATTTTATAATAGTAACGATATTTAGCTAACACTAAAGAACTACAACCATTGCGAGCTCCATAATATCATTACTCCAATTTTTTCTCTTTCAGCATAAATTTAATAGCTTTCCACCAATATTTCATTGAAAAATGTTCGGTAGAACTCGTTCATATTTTATAAATTTATATTTAAAAGCACTACGTGACCCGGATGCTTACTGAGCACAGCAATTTACTCAATGTTATTAGAAATAAGCAATTTTGTAAATGTAATTTTGAATCAAAATGCAATAGAAAATAGAGCTATCAGCAACAATATGTATACGGAAGTTAACTACACTTGATATCCAATTCTCATTACTTTGGTTTGAATGTAAATTTACTGTGTGGTGATGGCATAGAATATCACCACCCCATCTCATTCCGTGGCGGGCGTAGAAATCGACTGAGTGAATACCTACTAGAGAACGGGCAGCAGCGTTTTTCTTGTGTCAAACTGCGATCGCCAACCCGTCTGTCAAGCGTGGCGATTATGGTATATCCCCCCATTCTTTCGGGAGGCTTTGGTCCAGTGGACATACTTTGGTTGACATGATGATGATGATGAAAGTAAATTTTAGGGAAGCAAGTATTGTTCCCAGTCCATTTTACTGGCGTATTTGTGTAACAATCTCTATGAACCTTTTTAAAAAATACCACCCAACGAGCAATGAAAGGGGCTAACCTCAGGGTTACCTTATGGCTCGCGTCTTCGAATATAATAATGTCCTCTTGTACATCCATGCCATGGTCAGCCATCTGTGCGGGACATAGTGTCGGCCATGGTCGGCCATCAGTATAGTGCACAAGTGTCAAGCGAACAAGTGCGCAAACACAAGGGCACTTTCTATTCCATCACTCTCATGATCCGATGGGATGACTAGCGACACGACCGAAAAGAGGACAGGTATAGGACCGATGGCTTTACGTGCTCTCTAAGGCACGGGTGTATTAAGTTAACTCCCAGACTTCGGGCTGACGAATGAGGCAGAAAAATTCCATAATCACTTTTAAACCCGACCCGGGATTTGAACACGCTACCGCAAGACCAACGAGGTTAGCAGATCCACATCTTCGCATATTATCGAATACCGACAGTTCCACAAAACATCTCTAAATGCCGATATTATTTTTATCTATTTCTAGGAAGTAGTTCGCAAGTCAACTTCTGGACATCATCTTGGAAGATATGCCATAATCGCTACACTTAGCAGACGGGTCGGCGATCGCAGTATGATGGTCATAGTAGGTACACAGAAAGAAGTTGCTGCCCGTCATCTGGTAGTTATTCCCTCGGATTGACTTTGAGGCCCCCCACGGGACGAGAAGAGGTGATAATATTCAGATGGTTGGCGCCAGACAGTAAATATGTATGTAAATCATTTCAAAATTCCCTCCAATCCCTCCAATCCTAATTTCCTTCTGTTTGTATATTAAGAAGTATAACTTCTAACGCGTGTACACACACAAGTTTTTTTCTCTTTTGAACGACATCGCCCTCTCAAGGAAAAATGACATGTGGGGCAAACCAAATAATGGCTCTAAGCGATTATCGATCCCGAAACACGAAGACGCCCCAACTAATCGTACCTAAACGACCGCACCGGACATGCAGTCAATTCTAATCTAGTATTTTACTTTTTCATATCCTGCAGCTTTTTCCTCCCATTCTTAATTTCCGATGAGCCACAGTCCAGTTTTTTAAAACATTATTAAATTTTTTTGTCATATGTCATGGTTTAAAGCTCTTTATATTTTTTGTGTGTGTATAGACGCCAGCAGATCGAGCTATCCCAATCTGTCAAATTTCTGTTATGAAAATCTATAAGTATAATTTTATCATATAAGGCTCACATTCAAATGGGGAAATTTGACAAATTGGGGTAGCTTGATGTGCTGGCGTCTGTACCTCTATATTGTACCGCAACTCTGTGTTGGCAATGTATTTGTAAAATCTCTCCACGAAGACGAACCCATGTACAAATATTTTCTGCCAATAAACCTTATATTACTATTTATAAAAATACCGGAAAGTATAATTCAAGTACCCATATCTATAGACAAGAAGTCGACAACTTGTACTTGAGTATTATTGCACTTTGCAGCTGCTCTCTCAGGAGTTTTAAGTGGATTTTATCAAAAGAGCTACGGAATGAAAAGTTTTGAAGTTAGTAGAAATGTACTTTCAGATGTTTGTTTACTTTAAGAAAATATCTGATATTAATTCAATCTTGTTAGTTTAGAAGTAAAATAAATTCTAGGATTGCAGATAATTATGTTTTCTTGAAGAACTTAATTACAATGTCCATTAATAAAAGTCCAATAAACATTAATTAAGTGTTCATAAATCATTATTATTATACTTACGTTTAAAAAATGATACTTATATATCGTATCGTCGTTACATATCCTCGGGTAGTGGTTACCCTGGTGTCCGTGTTGTTCAAGCCGCCCAGTAGGCCTCCATTGCCTCTAAGAGATAAGACTATACTTCAAAGAGGTTAACATTCTAACTGCAGCATCTCAGCATATATGAAAACCTACTATATGTGCATAAAAATATAGATTCCTTCTGTAAAAAGAGCGATACACATAAAGTAAATACTAGATATAAGAATAATCTCATATTGCATACTACCCGTCTCCACAAAATAAGTAACTCTTTTATGGGGTAATGTATAAGCTTTCATTACAAACTTCCCAATCAAATTAGAGAATTGTCTACGAATAAGTTTAAAAGAATCATTAAAGCCAAGTTGTGTAGCAGGGCATATTACAAAATTTCTGATTTATTTAAGATTTAGGTGACAAAAGTGCTTGGGATTGAGTTGTTCTGAATCAACAAACATGGTTGTTATTAATCTTAAGTTTATTTTATTCCAAAAAAAGGATTCCTACTGGGTCTTCTGGCTGTGTTTCTCAGTAGCTGCACTACACGGTAGGGTAAAATAAATGACGATTCCACATAAATGTAAAATTTTGGCGGTATAAATGATTTTTGATTTTTACCATGGGGTGAAACGCTTGCTCGTTTGTGGCGTTATAGCATAAAAATGATGGTACTATCGTGTTCTATAATACTATGGCCATCTTACTGCGATCGCCAACTCAGCTGCCAAGCGTGGCGAGTATGACCTATCCCCTCAAATGATGGACACAATTAAACCGAGGCCCCCTGGTCCCGGCAGCCCTACTATTTTCAGCCTTGGTAACAGTTGTGGTAACGGCGGGAAGGGGGTAAGGAGGCCTTTGTCCAGCAGTGGACGTGTTTCGACTGATATAATGATGATGATCAATGAAATTAAATTTTACATTTTCTGTTGATTTTAATGTAAGTTCTTGCAGTAACCAAACCCTAGCAATATAAATGAATGTTTTGAACGGCTTGAACATATTGAGAGAGTAAGTGAAAAATAATTTTAAAAATATTGTTCTAACTGGTGATTTAACATAGATATCCTAAAAAAAACTACACAATCAATTGAATTTGAAAATCTCTTACTAAGCTATAACTTGAAGCTAGCGATAAAACAGCCTACACGCTTAAAAAGCCAGACACGCATAGACAATTTTGCGCATAATTTCAGTAAGCCATGTAAAGCCACAGTATTAGAACTAGGAATATCAGATCATGCTGCCCAGCTACTTAAATGTCCAATAAAAACGGCATGTTGTTTAAATAGTTGGTGTACAGTGCAACGTGACTACAGCAAAGAAAATATTATAAAATTCGTGACATATATTAGTAGCTTATCATTTTCTGACATTTATGAATCCTGTGACACCAATTTAGCGTATAATGCTTTTTAAAATAAAATAAAATAAAAAAGGTTTTTATTCACGTATACTTTAAAAAAGCGCTTGTAAATAGTCAGAATATGTTTGTAGTTATATAGTTGTATACATTATTATTTCTAGTAACATAGATAGGTACAGATTGTATGAAAACATTTATAAAATTTATTTTATTATAGCATTGATATTTAGCTAGCTCGTAATAAGTTATTGTCATGAGATTATGTTTAATTATCTAGTTTAAATCTAATATTTTTACTACATATTGTCAACGGTTCTGTCTATATTAAGGTATTATTATTATGACGGACCTTGTGTTAATAACGACGGTCGCGCTTTAATGCTACCACCGGATCCAATGCGCCCCAACTGAGAAGACCCAGCGAAACAAACTCAGTGGGTTCATCTACTACCGGTTTCAACACGACCCAGTTGAGACGGTCCGGCGAAACATACTCAAGCGGGCATGAACACGGGATTTGGTCCAATTAAAGTAATTATTTAGTTGCCAAACACAATATATGCTCGATCGGTTGTCTGAATGCTTATTATTTTAGATTATATTTAGGTATACAAAAGAAAAACTTCGAAACAATAACATTATTCATTTTGAGACAGAGTCAATAATTTTAAATTAAGTATATGATAGCAATCATTTACAGACTACATATAATCGTATACATACATATATATTACATACTGTAATAGGAGTCATCTATTACATTGAAGATATACTACTGATGAACTGATAGTGATAAATAATGATCCTTTAAAAGGTTTTTAAATTCACGCAATGATTTAGCTTGCCGTATGGTAATTGGAAGCTCATTCCAGAGACGGACACTTATACAGAGAAAGATTTGTCGAGGAAACTGGTGGAATGAGCTGGCATTTTTAATTTTCGGTAGATCTTAAGAACTTCAAATGTGATTCATGGAGAAATGAAAATCGTTTTTTGAGGTAAGAAGGAGTAGACGGAAAAAACAGTATACTGTACAAGAATGATAGAATATGAGTATTCCGGCGAAGGCGTATAGGTAACCTTGAGCTTATTTCGAAATTCTGAAACGTGATCATATTTGCGCAGACCAAATATGAATCGTAATGCAAACATTCTGGAGTCGCTCAAGTTTATCAAGCTGGTTTTCAGTGAGATCAAGATAGCTGACATTTGCATAATCTAGTATTGGGAGCAGCAGAGATTGGGAAAGCGTGATTTTGGTGGCAATTGGCAAGAAGTTACGTAGTCTCCTTTAAAGAGCCAAACGATGCGTATAATTTGCGACTAACATTCTGCAGCTGTACATTCTAAGTTAGAAAATTATCAAACAGGACACCTAGATTTTTAACACTGTCGCTCCACTGCAGAATACTGTCATCAAAGTGGAGTTGAGGGAGTAATTCCAAGGTACTTTAGCAATCATACGTGAGCTGCCAATCAGAATAACCTGGGTTTTTTGTGGGTTAACCTTAAGCCCGTGAGCACAGCTCCACTTACTAATTCTAGCCAAGTCAGAGTTAAGAGTATTAATAGCCTCAGGTAGTTTTTCAATTGGAGCTTGATAATAGATTTGTAAATCGTCCGCATAAAGGTGGTAGGAGGAAAGAAGTTGGTTTGAAATAGAATTTATATAAATTGCGAAAAGTAATGGAGATAAAACGCCACCCTGAGGCACGCCTGCAGTCGTGGTACACCAAGAGGACAGAGTGTCATCTATGCGTATACACTGCCTGCGCCCAGACAGGTAACTACGAAGCCAGTCAACTACCGTTGGAGATACTTTAAGAGAGCGTAATATTCCGATAAGAATATCAAAATCGACCATATTAAACGCCATTAAAACCATATTAATACAATTTCCTAAAAATGATTTATTCGTTTTGCTTACTCTAAAGCCTGGCATGGCTAGTTTGTTTTTATTCCTAGTATTTATTATGCAGTTCACTTTTCTTTTTATATTTATGAATATTTTTTCTAACAAACATTATATTCTGATATATATATTCCGATGGCACAGTAAGTATATTTATTTCTTTAAACAAATTTCGCAAAGAATCGCGACTGCCTAAACCATAAATGGCTCTGACTGCTCTTTTCTGCAATACAAAAATAGTACCTATGTCAGCCGCCGAACCCCACAGCAGAATGCCATACGACATAATGCTATGAAAGTACGCGAAATACACTAATCTAGCAGTTTGTTCATCTGACAATTGTCTTATTTTCCAGACAGCATAGGAAGCCGAACTTAATTTACCTGCTAACTTTTCAATCTGAGGAACCCATTGCAATTTTGAATCAAGTGTCAATCCTAAAAATACGGTCGATGGGACTAAATCTAATATTCCGCATTAAGTGCAACTGTTGGTACAATTTGAGTCACATTTGGCAATGAGAACCTGATGCATTTCGTTTTCCCTGCATTTAACAAGAGATTATTTGCCGAAAACCATTCTGATATAAGGCTGAGTGTTTTATTATGCTCAATAAGATCTTTCATTGACATTTTCTTATTTATTTATGACCAGTGTTTCCCTGAAACAAATATTGTAGTAAAAATAAACAAAAGCAGTAAATGGGTATCCTGAGGCATCAAGTTATGCAGTAAAAGGAAAAGACAGTTACTGTGGAAATACAGAAAAAAACCTCTAACTGACAATAAAATAAAACTAAAAAATTACTCAAAACGACTTAAAACAATTATCAATTTGACGAAACGGGCCCAGAATTATTATAAAATAAAAAAATCAGAAAATAAAGCTAAAACCACTTGGCAGTTAATAAATCAAAATAAATTAAATGTACCGAAGACTAGAATTGCTAAACTTAATGTAGATAGTAAAATCGTTATAAACCCAAAAGATATTGCAAATTTGTTTAATGACTATTTTATAGATAAAATTCAACCTAGTAACTATACCAGAGCTTCAGTAATAAAACAAATAATTGGTAAAAAAGACTCTATGTTCATAGCCCCTTGTTTACTACATGATGTATTGAAAATAATATCAGCACTCAAAAACACTAACAGTGTAGGTTATGATGGAATTTGTACAAAAATTATAAAAGCAGTTGCCCATCAAATATGTGGCCCTTTGAGCCACATAATTAACCTAAGCATAAGTGAAGGTAAATTTTCTAAGGCCCTTAAAATTGTTATAATTAAACCTATATTCAAAAAACAAGACAAAGAGAAAATGGAAAATTACAGGCCCATCTCACTCATATCAAAATTATTGAAAACTCATTCATTCATATTATCAAAAATTCTTATTATAATGAATTAAATTCATACTTAGAAATAAACAATATATTATGTAATGAACAGAAGGGATTCCGGAAAAACAAAACTATAAATATGGCCGTTTATGATTTAATTCACGTAGTCCTAAAGAATATGAATAGGAATAACCCAACGTCAGCAATATTTTGTGATATGACCCAGGCGTTCGATTATGTGCATCATACTATTCTTTTAAAGAAACTGGACACATATGGAGTGAGAGGCAATATCCTAAAACTCTTTGAATCATATCTTAGTGACAGGATACAAAAAACTCAACGAAACAGAATAAATGACAGAAATTGTGAAAAGATATATACATCGAAAGAACGTAAAGACAAGTACGGAATACCACAAGGTAGCGTATTAGGGCCACTACTATTCACCCTCTATATAAACGACCTTCCTCGAGCTAATATATCCAATTTCACTTTTCGCAGATGAAGTCGCAGTACAGTTACTGTGACATGTAAATCCAAAGACACTTTCGAAAATGACATTAATCTTACGCTCGCAAAATTAATAGAATGGTTAGGCAATAATAACTTGAAAATAAATATTAATAAGACATTGATTATGCATTTTAACCAACGTTTGACATGTAATACAAATTTTAATCTTGATATTAACTAAAAAAATAATAAAATTGACGAAGTGAATAAAACTAAGTTCTTAGGCCTAATTGTAGACAGAGCCCTCAATTGGAAGGAACACATAGAAAACCTCAGTAAAAGAATAAGCAACAGCTCATATGCCTTATACAAACTATCTCGAATTCTTAATCTCGATGCACCACTTACCGCCTATTATGGACTGATCGAATCCATTATTAGATACGGTGTCATATTCTGGGGCAATTCGACGAACAAAGAAATTATTTTTACAGCTCAGAAGAGATGCCTTACAGGAATGTTTCAACTAAAAATGACAGATAGCTGTAAACCTTATTTCAAAAAGCATAAGATTTTAACCATGCCGTCTCTGTACATTTTTGAAATTCTGATGTTTGTTAAGACAAACCCAAATCTATTTCCACGTCAGGCAGATATAGTTCCACGAAACAGGCGCAACAACAGCAAGCTATGTTTGAAACCGGCTAGGACTGCACTTATGCGTAAAAGTGTTCTATGCATGGCACCAATCATGCTTAACAAACTTCCAAAAGCCTGGAAAGAACTACCTGACAATGCTTTTAAGAGCAAAATAAAATCGCTTTTAGTTGACAAAGCTTATTATAATGTCTCCAAATATCTAGCTGGTAAGTTTTAGGACATTTGTTATTAATAGTTTAATTATAATATTAGGGTTCAAATCTTTTTAAGAGATGATTTTTAATTCAATATTGACATAATATGGTAATTAGTTATTATTTATTCTTATTGTATACAGATTGTTATTTTCCTTTTTTATTATTTTTTTATATATGTTATTATTTATTCTTATTGTATACAGATTGTTATTTTTCTTAATTATTGTATATTCAAATATTTGCACGCCATTGTATGGCAAACATGTCTGAACTAAATATGTTAATACGTTACATCTTACATGCAATTTCATTGTTATATGTATACACATGTTTATGCAAATAAATTACTTACTTACTTAGTAATAATAATTGAAGGAATTTTGTACTATGTTATTTATTTACATGATATTCCATTCTTTTTAGGGTTCCGTAGCCAAATGGCAAAAAACGGAACCCTTATAGATTCGTCATGTCTGTCTGTCTGTCCGTATGTTACAGCCACTTTTTTCCAAAACTATAAGAGCTGTACTGCTGAATCTTGGTACGTAGGTGTATTCTGTGAACCGCATTAAGATTTTTACACAAAAATATAGTTTTTAGAATTTTTGTCTGTGTGTCTGTTTGTCTGTATGTATGTCCGGGCTAAACTCAAAAAGTACTGCATGGATTTACTTCAAATTTTGCATGAATATTACTAAGAGGTCGGGTCAACATATAGGCTACATATTATCACGCTATCACCCACGGAGGAGGAGCAATGATAGTTTCTAAAATTTAACGCGGGTAAAACCGCGGGGCACGGCTGGTGTTTAATAAATCGAAAATTCAATGCAGTGTATCCTTGAGCGATAAAAGATTTATTTGTTTCTGGTACTCGTCGGCAGCTTGTGTGTGTATGTACGTCGGTAATCGCCTCCGGCTATGGTTTGATTCCCAAAGGGATGCTCTCTGCTGCCGGCTACTTTGTTTGTATTTATATATTACTTGACGACTTGAGTCTGCTCTCGCGTCTATTGTCTGGTTAGAGTCTGATAGTGAAGGCTAGTTAGCATAGTAATGTGAAAAAAAGTGGAGGCAATTTAATTTACGAATATCTACCAATGAAAGTGAACTATTACAGAAAACTGTTATTAATAATAAATGTTAATAAATAAATAAATAATAAAAAAATATATGTATAATATTTTTATATATATGTATAATGTTTTTAATTTTACTAACTTTATTAAATTCGTTATATATGTAATAGTTTAAATGACTAAAAAACACGCTTTTAGCACGCTCTAAAAATTATAAAATATTTTTTTCGTATTCCTGACAGCAAACCCTTTCATTTGATACCCATATCATGGGGGTGGATTTCAAACAGCCAGTCCGCCATCTTCGGGAGGCCGCCATATTGGATTTGTAATGGCGTTTCTTAGCTAGACATGTATTGTCATTAGAACTCAGAGCGTGTGCATTCATCCTAATCGGAGACCGGGAAGTGGGTCACATTAAGATTCCAAGATTTTCTTACATACATAGTTAGTTACAAGCGAAGCTAATAAAAGCGTGTTAAAAACCAATAACTTATTTTATGCCACCCCATTTAAAAAAAACCATGTTCGCATATGAATCCCTGTATCTTGGGTCTCCTCAGTTGGAGCGCATTGGATCCGGTGGTAGCATTAAAGCGCGACCGTCGTAATAAACACAAGGTCCGCCATAATAATAATATTTAATTCGTACCTTAATATAGACATATACACATTCTTAAAAATATGTAGTAAAAATATAGCTAAAATTTCTATAATAAAACCTACACATGATCCTTGACAATAACTTAATTAAAGCTAGCTAAATATCTTGTTTTATTATAATTTTTTTCCTTCAATCTACGAAATAGTTATATATTACTACAAACATGTTCTGACTATTAACAAGCGCTTTTAAAAAGTCTACGTGAATAAAAACCTTTTTTATTTTATATTTATTTGATTTTATCGCAGGATACTTTACAAATATGTATACAATTGACAGAGCCAAATTACATCCAGACTCAGAACAACTATTTATGGGCCACATAAATAGTTTTTCTGCGCGGGAATCGCACACGGGACATGAAGTGACGAGGTGACTATCTTAACCAGTGCACGTGCAGTCATAAATGCATCAGCTGATCCGTTTTTTTTCTATAGGATGCCAATATTTATAAGAATACATAAGAAGGTTCCGGATCATCCAAAGAGGAATTGAGAGGACGAAGCTTGGAGTTTCCTGTGAGATCGAATCAGAAACGTTGAAATCCTCAGACGAACCAAAGCAACCGACATAACCCGAAGAATTGCCAAGCTGAAGTGGCAGAAGGCACGTAGCTCAAAGAATGGGTAGAATAGCTGGTTAGAATGGTACTGGAGTGGTTTCCACGAATCGGAAGGCGCAGCGTAGGCAGGGCCTGTTCCAAATGGCCCGATGAGCGTGAGGGTGAGTGTGATGTGTGTGTGTGTGTGTGTGTGTGTGTGTGTGAGTGTGTGTGTGTGTGAGAGAGAGAGTGTGAGTGTGTGTGTGTGAGTGTCTGGAAGACGCTGGATTCGAGTAGCCCAGATGGGCAATTGTAGAGATCCTAGAGGTGATCTTTTTCTCATATCAGGATGATGATGATGATGATGTGGTTTATTTTCCTGAAACCGAAAATATGTCTATATTATATTACATATGAATAAAAAATATTTATATTTATTTAAGGAAGATGAAAGATTTATTGGTTTTGGCGACAACCTTTCGGGGATATTTACGCTGTTATCAACGCGTGTCACATACAGAAATCTAATTAAAACTTGAAATAACTGAAATAATTAAACTTGCTACCTACCCGACTCGGAGTACGTACCTTCTACCCGTCTCGGAGTAATAGACTACAAATACGTTTTTATGTTATTTTTTGCGTTTTTCTGCTCTTTGATGAGACAGAACTGCGCGGTAAAAGTGAAGCGAATACAAATAGAAAATTCGTATTTACGTGACGAGGAATAGGGAAGTAGCTTTTTGCTAACAGTGGAAGTAAAGGTTCGTTTACATTGGTCTGACGCTTTGAATGTTTTCAGATACTGACGTACTTCGATTTTGATAAGATATCTTAATGTAGACAACGGCTGCGGGTATTTATATAAACGCTATAGCTAGTGTGTTTATACAAACCTGCGTTCTGTTGCGGTTAAACCATTTTTGTAGCCTGTATTATCAGGTTGAAAGCGGATTAAAGTTTATTCGGAACGGGCAACATAAATACCAGTAACTAACAAATTAAACCGAACAAAACCCCATGTTAGCTGTGCAATTTCTATATGTATAAACTCTTTGGAAATTTATAAATAACTAGCGGGCCAGGCGCATGTTGTCGTACTTTATATTTACTGAAAAATACTGAAAATGACACAGCGTTACGTACTATAGGCGTGTAGGTAGGTTGACCGCTGAATTTTGTGGATTGGATATTTAAATGAAACTATCTTGGTGTAATAACTGTGTTATTCTTCCAGAACAATTTAGGTACGTTAGATACAAAACCGAGTCCCTGACATTCCTTGACATTTTATCTTGACCAAAAAAACATCATAGACAAATAGAACAAGGAAACTAGTCTTTGTTGGGTTGCCAACACGTACCATATCCAATTGTAAAACAAAACTATCTAGGGACCCAAATTCAAGAGATTTATTTTCAAATAAATATGGTTACAAAAATTCTTACATTGATAGTATAATAGTACCTTAATATATGTAATCACAAAATAATGACATGCACATTTTTGGTACACAATTATGTAATTTAGATTTGAGCTGCAGGAATTCTTTAAAATTTCTCAAGATTTTGCATAAACCCTTTTCAATTCGTCCATTGGAGAATTTTAATTTGATCAGGAATCTTGTTATAAATTGGAACACACACAGGTTAGCAACTTCGCCTATATGTATAGTTCCGGTCTCATTTTTTATTTATTTATTTAAGGACATCCAGTAGCTGTTACATCTACTTAAATCTAAAAGGTTTTAATCTATACAATAATATAATTTAAATGTACAGCTTCTAAAGGTGCCACAACATGCACAATGACATTGGTGAGTAACACTGATAAAAAAACAAGGTACAGGCTACCGTGGACGCAGGTTGTGAACTTACATTTATCACCTAGCTTCAAATATCTCTGGGCGGAGTTTGGTAAATTTACATAGGTATATCCTCAACTTAAATTCCTGTTAAAGTGAGTATTCTAAGCTTCCTCAACAGTGATTTGCAGGATGTATGTGGGCCTACATTACAAATCGCACGAATGCACCTCTATTTTGCGATGAAATCTCTTTCGTTATGCACAAGTTTCCCCACATCAGTATACCATTATGAAGTATTGAAACAACATAAATGGATGATAAGTATTTAATGAGGCTTGTCTACTGCTTAAGTTAGGTGTACACCACAGAGCTTAAGCAGACGTACTGAGATTTCTTTGAGTTGTCTTTGTTTATTGTTATTATTGATGTTTTATTCGAATTTTTACGAAATTTTTACAAAATTGTACATAGATATGTAAACTTTTTTATCAATGTACCTTACATTGATAAAAAATTGTACATATATAAGGTTATTTTTCCATTAAAGTTATTACTTTGCTTACAGTAAGAACTATTTATTTCCACATTATAATCTTCTTTATTTTTTTAAGGGACAATTACAAACAAATTATCTGCAAAGGGTATGCAGGGATTACCAGTTAATTTTGTTAGGTTATTAATAAATAACAGAATAATCAAAATACAAAATGAATATGTAGTGTTAATTCCGCTAATTGTCAGTTTAATCATGCCGGGATGCAATTTGCACCGCCCTCCCGCCCGCAAAAATGTGCACATGCAAGGACAATATAAAAAAGCAAATTACATAAAATACAAAAGAGACTCTCCTTCGAGCCCTCGACGAGTTAGCAGCCCTTGAGAATGGTTCGTGGAGGACTGAAACACGTGTTGGGTATCGTACTGGCGCATGTAATTTGCTTTTTTATATTGTCCTTGCATGTGCACATTTTTGCGGGCGGGAGGGCGGTGCAAATTGCATCCCGGCATGATTAACTGACAATTACCAGAATTAACACTACATATCGATTTTATATTTTGATTGCTATGGATTTCCGCAAAGTGACGCCTGATTCCATTACTTATAACAGAATAGGTAAGGGCCTAGAATAATAAATGAAAATAAAATTATGATTTAAACGATAGTTTACCGTTTTGATTTGGTTTATACAAATTGCGGTCTGTTTGTAAGTTAACATTTTAACCTTGTGTTTGCTTTATAGCGTTTACCATATTTATCACATAATTATTTTTGGTAGTAGCTCGTGCGATATTTGTAAAGTCTACAACAGTTGTCGGAATAATCTGGTCAATATTTTAGTAACTAGGTTAATTAAATTGAATGCCGCTGTGGTTATAAATTTCATTTTCTGGAATCCATGCTTTTCACGTTTAGAGATATCTGTCTGTAGACAAAGATGGGCATGACAGGCCGGTTGGCGTGGTTGCCTTTCACGCCGCAGGCCGTGGGTTCAATTCCCACACAAGGCAGATATTTATGTGCATGAACATGTCTGTTTGTCCTAAGTCTGGATGTACCTCTAATTATCTATATAAGTATATATTTAAAAAAGAAAAGTAGTATGTAGTATATCAGTTTTGTGGTTTCCATAATACAAGCTCTGCTTAGTTTGGATTCAGATGGCAGTGTTTGAATAATTACCCAGGATATTATATTATGATTATTATTATTTGTTGTTGACGGTCACCGTAGCCTAGTTGGTAGAGCTCCTGCCTACGAAGCTGGTGGTCCTGGGTTCGAATCCCGATAAGTGCAAATATTTGTGTGATCAGCACGAATATTTGTTTCTGAGTCATGGATGTTTGTCCCTAGATATTATTATTATTATTTTTATTTGTGTACTCTGCTTAGTTTGGATTCAGATTATTAAATTAAATTTAACTGTCAGTAGTATATTATTGGGCATTCTATACCACTATCGGCAAGTTGCTCGGCGAGTGCGCCTCGCTGCCGATAGTGGTATAGAATGCCCAATAATTGATAATCGACTCGCCTTTCCACTCGACCGATAAACTCGACCGAGACAGTACATTTTGCTGCGTACTTGATGAGCAACGATGATCATCCATCAACTCTCCGTTTACTTACTCTCTAGTGTATAACTGTATACAACCAATGATCATGCGAGTTTGCTATCGCTCTGAAGGGTGGTACAGAATGCTTAGTAATGAACAATCCACTCGATCAATGACCAGTAACGCAAAAGAGGTTGTGGTAAGTTTATAAATGTTAACGTACTATATACATTCACTCATTTTTAATCGGTTCATTTCCAACAGTAATCATGAAATTTGTAAAACAACCGCAATCGCTGCATGTTGATACAGTCTGCGATGATATTTGTAAGACTAGTTTTCGTCATGGGGAATTATTACCTAACTCAGAACGATGTATCATTTGTGGTCCATCTAATTGTGGAAAAACCAATTTATTAATTGGCCTTCTTATACACGAAAATGGATTAAGATTTGAAAATGTTTATGTTTATTCAAAAACTCTGCACCAACCTAAGTACATTTTCTTAGAAAGAGTTTTGCAACGGGTTCCCGGTATTTCCCTCCAGAAATATCAGGGAAATGAGGAAGTACTAAGCGTTCAGGACGCAAAACCCAACTCCGTGATTATTTTTGATGATGTTGCTTGTGAAAATCAAAATAACATGCGTGATTATTTTGCAATGGGAAGACACAAATGCATAGATTGTTTTTATCTGAACCAAACATATAGTAAAATCCCCAAGCAGTTAGTAAGAGATAATGCGAACTTAATCATACTTTTTAAACAAGATGAAATTAATTTACGGCATATTTATGAAGAACATGTCAACACTGATATGACATGGATTGAATTTCGTGAAATGTGTTCGAAAATATGGAGTGAACCTTTCAATTATGTAGTGATTAATAAGGATTGCTCCAAAAATAAAGGATGTTATAGAAATAAATTTGACACTTTTGTTGTCTTTGATTAAAAATATTTATATTTAAGAGTGTTACCCTCGCGATATTATTATTCTTCAGACATCGCTTAATCAATCACGAACTTTTTGTTACTATGGAAAAATCACTGAAAAGACAAATTGTTGAGGCTGCAGATGCTGTTAAGAAGAAGGTGCGAAAGATGAGAGATGCTGAGCTTAACAATCAGCAAGTACTGGAATCAGTTTTCAAGCCGGTAACAGAACCACTCAACCAAATTGCTAATGTCAGTAAGCAGGCTTGTGTTCCGCATAATATAGAAAATGAAGAAACCGAAGTTCCGTTTATCGATAAAACTTTGCAAAAAGAACCCACAATTAGTAAAGGAACCAATGATAATAACGACAATGAAGACGAATATGAATCTGATATCGAAAGTGACTCTTCGTACAAATCATTAGTTGAAAACAACCAAGGTATTGATTCATCATCCTGGTCACTGTCCTCAGAAGCTCTGACCGATATTCCGTTTGGTGTCAGAAAAGAGGGCGGAAAATTGATGTTAGGTTCTGCTCGTATAACGATCAGTGATGAGTATATCATCGTAGCTGGACGCAAATACCGAAATACGCCTGGTTTAAAACAGTTGCTGTTGAAAAAGAATGTCGATTTAAGCTTGGTTACAGAGAGTGATATGAAACATTATAAGTCGATGCTACTTGACACAAACGCACATCGACGGGACTATGAGCCCAGTAAACCAATCAAAAGTAATAAAGGACAAAAATATTTGCAAATTATTAAGCCTCTATTCCAACTACGAAGTACAATTCAGGACCACCAAACGAAAGGAAAAGGACTACCCTTTACAAAAATGTGGAAGAAAAATGTTGATTTTGTTTATTGGGACGATCCAAATGAATTGGTAGATAGGTTAAAATTACTAATTGCATCTCGAGATGCTGGTAACACAGGATTAGATAATGAAATTATATCTATCATTGAAGAATTGCGTGAAAGTAAAGTTATAAATAAATAAATATTTTAAAATGTGTTTATTTTATTATCAGCTTCTCGATACAATACACCTTAAATATGAACGTAGACAAATTCGGACACTACATTCACAAAAGAATGCGTTTATCAGAGTTATTTGAGTTTAATGAGAACGCATTGTTAAAATTAGAAAACGGAGATTTTGATTTAAAAACATCAAGATTAAGAGGAGTCCGATCTCCAGTAGAAGCAGGCGATGCTGTGAACAAGGATTATGTAGATCGATTGAATGCTAACATGTTAAAAGAATTAAATAACCTGACCGTGAACAAGGATTACGTAGATCGATTGAATGCTAATATGTTAAAAGAATTTAATAACATGATTGGTTCATTGCGCTCTCAAATCATAAAAGACACAAAGGACACAGTTCAGGCTACTTTAAAAGCAAAGATACCTGAGATTTCAACTCATTTGGAAGATAAGTTTTATACCCAAGCAGAGGTAGATAAATTACTACAAAAAACTCCGTAATGGCAAAACAGCAAATTGTTAATGAAATACATAAAGCAGCACGAAGAAATTTCGTTAGACGTCCTGTCATTCTAAAGGGGATCGATGACTTGTGGCAAGCTGATCTGATGGACATGCAAAATCTAAGAAAATATAATAAAGGTCATAATTACATTTTAGTGGTGATTGACTGCTTCTCAAAGTACGCTTGGGCAGAGCCATTAAAATCAAAAAATAAACTTGATGTTACTCATGCATTTAAACGAATACTGATTAACAGCAATCGCAAACCGGTTAATTTACAAACTGATATGGGAACAGAATTTTATAACAACTCATTTCAAACGCTTATGAAGACTTACAATGTTAACCATTACTCAACGTTTTCTACTAAAAAAGCTTCGATCGTAGAGCGACTGATTAAAACTCTTAAAAATAAAATATATAAATATTTTAGTCTGAACGGAAACTATATGTGGTTAGGTATACCGTTAGAGGTTACGTTAAAGATATATAACAACACAAAACATCGTACCATTAAATTTAAACCAATTGAAGTAAATAAATCTTGCGAGTCTGTTATAAAAGAAAATATTAAAAAAGCCTTAAATCATGTAACCGTCCGTAGAAAACCTAAGTTCAAAGTAGGTGACTTTGTTCGTATCAGTAAATACAAACACCATTTTGAAAAAGGTTATACACCTAATTGGTCAACTGAAATATTTACTATAAAAAAAATTAATCATACCATACCAGTAACATATCATATACAAGATCAGCGAAAGCAAGCCATAATGGGAACATTTTACGAGCAAGAACTTCAGAAATCTTACTATCCTGGTATTTATTTGATAGAAAGGGTTTTAAAAAGAAAAGGATCAAAAATGTTTGTGAAATGGTTGGGTCTAAACAACGAAGAAAATAGTTGGATCGAGAAAACTGCAATAGTGGATTAAAATAATTATATAACGATTACTTTTGCATCATTTCTCTCATTACACATTAGACAATGCAAGGAGGTGAACTTGTTAATACCTTAATTAATAATCTACCGTTCGAACTTCATTTACCCGGCTACAATTATTGCGGTCCCGGAACTAAATTGCAGAAACGTTTATTACGAGGTGACCGAGGTGTAAATAAGCTAGACGAAGCTTGTATGCATCACGACATTGCATATGCAGACCATACAGACTTACCCAATCGCCACAAAGCTGATTTGCAACTACTAAATATGGCTAAACAAAGACTTAAATCGAGCGATGCTGGGAAAGGTGAAAAACTTAGTTCATGGTTAGTGAGCAAAGTTATGAAAGCCAAACTGAAATCTGGTTCTGGCATTAAAACGTTTAAAAGTTTCGTGTCAAAAATAAAAGCAAAAATAAAGAAACTGAATCCAAAGGACAGTAAAGCTTTAATTAACGCTGCTTACTCAGCAGCAAAAAAAATAATCCCATGCATTCAGAAAATTCGAGTGCCGCGAGTGATACCCTTACCAAAGACTGGAGGTATTCTACCTTTAATCCCAATTTTTGCGGGTTTATCAGCTTTAGGAACTTTAGCTGGTGGTGCGGCTGGTATTGCAAAAACTGTTAACGATTACAAAGCAGGTCAGCAAAATTTGCGAGAAACACAACGACATAATAAGGCTATGGAGTCTTTAAAGTTAGGTCAGGGCTTGTACATTAAGTCACATAAAAATGGTAATGGTTTATTCATTAAGTCTTCAAAAAACTGAAAAATAAGCTACCTAATCGTCCTCTCACTAATATAGACATCCAAAGGTATGCCCGCAACATCCCTCACTTTCGAGGAGTATACATGAAGGATCAGTTACCAAGGACGCCAAAACGGGTTGAATGTGGTGTTGTTAACTTGGCCGACTCTAAGAACGAAGGCACGCATTGGGTAGCTTATGTAAAAGTATGCAATTATTGTGAATATTTTGATAGCTTTGGAGATTTAAAACCTCCAATGGAATTAATGCGATATTTTAAGAATTGTAATGTTTTTTATAATTATACAAGATATCAGAAATTCAACACTGTAAATTGTGGACACTTATGTTTAGAATATCTAAGGAATTTTTGGAAATAAAACGTATAAAACTTATGCTTTTCTTTTATTTGAATCATTTGCAAGATGTCACTCACATTATCGATAACTGGAAACTCGTCAACTTTATCTACTTACTATCCTAACACGTTGCAACTATATGAACAGTATGAGTGTGCCTTATTGCATTTCGCAACATTTAATTCTATTCCAAACATTGACAAAACGAATAATAAGTTCTATTATGGTTCTAACGAAGTTATTGAAATACCTGACGGCACCTATGAATTGCAAGATATTAATGATTATTTAAAATCTGAAATGAAAGATGCATCAATCAAACTACAGTGCAATAACAATACTTTAAAAGCTGCTGTATATTGTACAAAAGACATAAATTTTAATAAAGAAGGTACGTTTAGGAATTTGTTAGGGTTTAATAAGCAGATCTTAAAAGCAAATAAATGGCATGTATCGCACTTTCCAGTCAACATTTTACCTACAACAGTGATCAGGATCGAATGTGATATTGTAAGCGGCTCGTACACAAACGGAGAACCCAGTCACATTATCCACGAATTTGCTCTCAACGTGCCTCCCGGATATAGAATTATAGAAATCCCGAAAAACGCGATATACTTTCCAATTAACCAAAACAACATTAGCTGTATACATATCAGGCTGTTAGATATAAATAACCGCTTAATCAATTTGCGCGGTGAAGAAGTGCAGCTGTATTTGCATCTCAGAAGAAAAAAATGATTGACTACAATAAATATATGCATCAACAAATCAAAAATATCAGTCCCGCTCAAGCTTTCAACCAAATAAGAGCTCGCTCTAAGAAGAAAATTAAATTAACTAAAGAAAACAAGGCATTTCTCAAAGCGATCGGTTTGCTAAAATGAATATCTTAGACGTTTTATCTGCTCCGACTTATGACAACACTGTTGAAGGAATCGAATTTCATTCTTACAAGCCCTACGTAACTAGTTTCAATAGAAACGATGAAATCCGCATACCTATTAACCAACAGGACTTGTATATACTTCCCTCAGCTAGTACCTTGTATTTGGAAGGAACTGTTGTCGTAAGTAAAAAGGATATGAAAGAGAAAGCCACTAGTGTTAATTTTACGAATAATGCTCTACTCTACTTATTCCAAGATATAAGATATGAGCTGAATGGAGTGGAAATTGATAGAATAAAAAACGCTGGCATAACTACCACCATGAAATCGTTAATATCAATGAGTGAAGGTGAATCAAAGATAGCCAATGCATGGGGCTGGAATATCGATGGAATAAAAAATATTAATGGGGGTAGTTTTTCTGCTTCTATACCCCTCTGTAACATTATCGGTTTTGCAGAAGATTTCAAGAAAGTCGTGATAAATAGTAGGCACGAACTGATATTGCTACGAAGTAACACTAATCTGAATGCTGTGAAACTTAACACCGGGGAATTTGTAGACGACGTTCAGATAAATAAAATCATCTGGCGTGTACCGCATGTTAAAGTATCCGACAAAGAAAAAATAAGTTTGCTAAAACTGTTAGAAAAAGATCGACCACTCCAGATGATATTCAGAAATTGGGATCTGTACGAATATCCAGCTTTACCTAAAACTACAAAACATACCTGGTCTATCAAAACTTCCTCACAAATAGAGAAACCAAGATACATAATTATAGGTCTACAAACAAATAGAAAAAACAATTCAAGTTCTGATATGTCCCAGTTCGATCACTGTCATGTTCGTGACGTTAGAGTATACTTAAACTCAACTTACTTCCCGTATGAAAACCTAAATGTCAGCTTCGCGAATAACAGAATCGCTTTATTATACGAGCAATACATCAGATTTCAACAGTCTTATTACGGACGTCGCTCGGAACCCTTATTAAGTGAGAAACAATTCAAAGATTTGGCGCCGCTATTTGTCATAGATTGCTCTAGACAAGCTGATAATGTAAAGACAGGTCCTATTGTGGATGTAAGAGTGGAAATTGAGAGTGATTCCGATATACCAGATCAAACTTCTGCATACTGTCTTATATTGAACGACTGCATAATTGAGTACAAGCCATTGAGTAATACTGTGAGAAAAATATCATGAATCCGAATACTATTATTTTAGATGTTCAAGGGTTTAAAGACCTGAACAATAATTTTATAATAAAAGAATTAGCTTTTGCAAGTCGTGATTATACGCAAACATTTTTAATAAAACCGCCATACTTGTTTAAATACTTAACAAGTGACGAAAAGAGACAAGTTAAATGGTTGGAAAGAAATAGAGGTATTTATTGGAATGAAGGATATATTGACTATAGAGAATTTCGGCGTATAATCGTTCCATATCTAGAAAATAAGGAAATTATTGTAAATGGTTTGGAGAAGGTGAATTGGATAAAGGAACTGTGTGTGAATTGTAAAGTATCAGACCTTGGTACAGAACAATGTCTTAGTTTCTCTGTTTTGCATAAAAAATACTGTGAAGGAAGATCTAATTTTAATTGTAATAAACATCTAAAGCAATGTGCTCTTAAAAATGTGCTTTGTTTAAGGAAATATTTAGAATGGGTATAAATGTATGTACTCATATGTGTAATGTATTTAGATTATTGGTTTTAAGGTTTTTAAATAAAAATCAAAATAATGTAAATTTGCTTTTATTTTGTTAAACACCCCCACGCTACTCCACAAATAACACAACCTAATACAAAATTAAATAAAAACATCATAATGAAAATACAAATATTAACTACTTTACAAAAATGGTTAATAAAAGTCAGTACCTATTAAAGATTTTGATATTTTCTTAACTAAAGACTCAGTTTCGTCCATAACACTGTCGATGGGATCTTGAACAATATATTGAGCGTTTATAATAACGTTTTCACTGTCACTATCACTGTCTATGGTTTGAGGATTGTTGTTACACAGATCTACCACTGAAATTTTTATTAACTTAATCCCTTTTCGATGTAGTCGACTCATAACGAAGGATTTTGTAGGATTTTGCTTTATCGATTTTTCCCTGCACCGTTGTTTTGGTTTTTTATCTTTCGTGACTTGTTTGCTTTGCCCGGGTTCACTGCGAAACATCTCGGAGAATCCCTCGTAAGGATTCTGAGCATACTGGCTGAATACAATCTCGGTGTCAGAATTCTGGAACAAAATATAAACACAATTTATACCACTATTCCGCTAGTATAGCGTTTTAATTGGGTTTTCAATCGAGAAAGTCTAGATTTACTTTAGATTAGTGACAAAAGGCTCTGGAAAAATGCAACACAACACAGCTGCGAACACAATCTCTAATTATAAAACAATCATAAAAAAACGAATTAAAAATATTTTACTCACCGACATGATAACTTTTGATGGAAGTTAAAAAAATATTAAACAGGTGTTCGCGCCGAATAATATTTCGTAAATGATGACAAAATAACTAAATAATTACAAGTCATACTAATATTGTCAACTAAGCGTTTGTGTCTCAAGACTAAGGCCAATGAACTGCAACGTAGGTAACACTTATACAATGACAAACAACGCCTTGTAAGCATGTTACTTAATCGTAAAACGTTAGTTATTCGAAAATCAACCTTATGATGCATGGTATTTTAGGTGCATAGTGAGATAACTGCAATCAGTGTTAACTTTGTTTACCGATTTTAAAAGTGTAATGATATTTTGAAATAAACAGGATTTCAGAAATAAAACAAGTCAATAATTATAATAATTCACACTTTATTTCATTTTTTGTATAATATTAACATTTATTATTTCCTAAAACTAAACTATGAGTAGGTAACACTTAACTTAAAATTATGATCAAAGTAATTCATTCTTAAAAATAAATGCATGCCCCCAGGCTCGGGTTGATATTTGATCCACAGATATCGATCGTTTGTCATCATTTCTAGATAAAGCAACTTTGTTGACAGTCCGAGTAAATATTTCGTGCTTTATTGATTTAAACATATTATTTTTTCTCCGGATTACTCCACCATTAAATAAAATGGTTTCATAGTCTGATAAGTTTAAATCCCTGACCACGCATGATTTTACTCCTTTTGCTTTTTTAATGATACTATTAGGGGTTCTTATAGAGTAAAGTTTCGATCTCAAACCAACAAAATCAGTAATATATTTTCCTCCCATTTCATCTTTAAAGAGACCGGGAACCTTTTTATTTTTTAGCGGTATCTGTAAATCATTTGTGATTTCATAGTTACTGCTGTCAAAATATTGTAAAAAATTATATTTCAAATCATTGTAAAAATCGTTGGTGTATATTTTATAGACAAAGGAATCGGTATCTGTGTAACATAGCTGCACTCGATCTTTATAAAAAGGCTTTACAATATTGTAATGAAAGTAATACATGTGTGCTTTTGAAAGTTCTAATACAGCGAAACCTATGTATATAGGTTTATCTAAAATAATTTGATCAGGTTTCATTTGTATTGCAACTAAATTTTCTGATAAAATAGATGCACTGTGGAAATAGGGGTTGGCTATAAGTTTCTCAGCGGATATAAATTTCTTAGTTCGATTGGACTGATCGCACCATTGATTAACTAAATGTACGGTTACTCTATTTTCAGTATTTTCTAATGTTTTTCCAAAAACACTGTTATTTAATAACTTAAAAAAGTCTTGTTCGAAGGAACTTTTTGCTTTCTGTCTTAATTGAGTATTTAACTCTATGTACTGTTTTAAATATGGACTCTGTCTAAAAGTAATTGCTCTATGAATTTTACGTAATATTAAACCATGTTCTAAACATTTTTTTAAATGAACGTAGTGAATCACATAGTTGTACTTATTATACAAATTTGCTATTAATTTCTTTGTTTTACCTCCCGGGGGTACACATTTTTCGGGACAAAATGGTAAGTCATTATGGTCATTATGTAAATGCTCGGGATACAATAGATCGACTTCTAATATGAAGCCCCAGTTTGCGTTATCCTCTATAGTGGTAACATTAAAATTTGCTAATTCGTTATCACTTAAAAATCTGAAACTAGAGTATGGTAAATACTGACACATGCTAAAACCGTAAAGATTATTACAATCTAAATATACTATGAAACTCTCAGGTTGTGATGGATTATATTCAGGCATGTATTTGTGATTGGCTCTAGCATGCCGATGGGAACACATGCACAAACCGCCGCGTATACCGCTTTGTATCATTCTGATGATAGCTAAGTCCGACACGAGTTCTAACTGAACGCCCGTTTTTAGCAACATTGCATCGAAAGATAAACTAGGTGCAGTAATGTAAAACGCCGGGTCAAGACTGTAATATTGTTTACAGGTTTTCCGAAAATTTTGAAATATGTCTGTTAACAAAAGCACATCCGTTTTTAAGTATAGATCCGTATACTCGCCGAGGTTATTAATATTGAATTCAGCCCAAACAGCCTGTGCGTGATTATAATCCTCATCTGTAATGTCTTCGTTAGTCAAATAATTATAAAAATTACCCTTAGACGGCAATGATTTTTGATCGTAACATTTCCAATTGGTCATGTAATCATAAGGATATATACCTTTTCTTGTCAATAAATTAAACTGTCTGTCTTTAGAAAAATGAAATCGAAGATTAACAAAATCTTCCACCTGCAATGTTTTAGCGAGCTTGTCTAAACTTGTCCCTAAAAAGTTGAATGAATCTAAAAATCTTATACAAATAAACTCATTATCAGCAATAGGAATAAATTTGGTGAATGCGACGTATTTTTCTTTAGTCTTAGGGATTATTTTAATTGGACCTGGAATTTCGCCTAACTTTTTTATAAATAAATGACAATCGTACCCGGATAAATTGTGAAAAAATATTGGTATAAATTTTGGTACTTTATGTTGCAAATTACAGTGTCGATGTGCTGCACCTCGATACAGGCCTGTAATATGACAATGATCTCTTACTTTATCGGTCAAGAGTAAATTGTCGCAAATATGACACCTAACGGCACGTTTGAACTCTAGAGAATTGTCATCAGTGAATATCATAGGCTCGCTTTTGGATATAATCTGATGTATTTGTTTTACATCCTCAGTAAGAAAATTTATAAATTTTGAAACACAATCATTACCGCGATAACTTCTATAGCCTTCAACGCTATCATTTTTATTTGATGACACGACATTGTAAGCGAATGCAGCCGGCACGTGGCGTTTAGAGTATGACGTATTAGCGGTGTTGAAATCATCGTCGGAAATGGGTTCAAGTAACGTTTCGAAATCAGCGTATATGACGAATGGAATGTTTTGTTTCCTATCATAATTTTTAAATTTTAAAAATGAACCTTGTTCTGGTAAAACTGTGACGATCCCCCCACACAAGTGGGATTCAATTTGACTAAGCGTTGGAAAAAACAATAAACAAGTTTCACAGAAATATAGTTTACCATGATGTTTGGTCATCTGATTTCTAACTAAACGAGATAAATCTTTGATAAGACAGTAATGAGAATTATTATTGTTTTCTATAAACAGTAGATGGATACTTTTATTAGACTTATTATTCAACGTTTTATAAAGCGGTCCAATAATTGTCTTCTCGTTTTTTAAACCATACACATATATATTAACAGAAGGATTATTTTTCTCAAAGATAGCTATGTCCGAAAATGTGATTGGAAATGTCAAATTATTAACATTCAAAACATCCTGAAAGCGGGGATAAGACGAAATCCTATCGGGATGTCTATTTGTGGGGTACAATGCCGCCACAACACACCACAAAAAGCAATACTCATCATTGTTCCGAATATTCAAACAAGCTCTTTTACTTTTTATGAATTTCGGCAAAGTTAAAAATTTAGATCCGCTGAGAGGTTGATATTTATTAATATTTAATTCTAAATGTGAATTGCATAAAAAAGTCCAACCACTATCCCTTTCCTCAAATTCTTCAATTTTTTTTAGTAGTAAATCAATAGTTAGTTTATAAATAGAATCAAAATCGTAATTAAAATGTGTAATAATGTTGTTTGTACGGAATGATTTTATTTCTTGTTGATCATTTTTATACATAAGAAACGAAGCAAACAGTTCAAAATTTATTTTGACAGAGGTGTGTTTCTCTATTGAATTGTCTATTAAATGTTTGACTTGTGTACTAATACTTTTGAGAAACACCTCAGGAAAACTATGTATTTGTTCACCTGTCGCTATGATTTTGTAACTTTTGATTCGTTCTTTAAAAGAAGAATTAATAATTACAACATTATCATACATAGGGTTAGAACTATTGTTTTTATGTACATTGCTACGTAAATGACCAGACCATCGACGATTGTCTACAAATACTTTACAATCAGAGCAGTGAGGCATTATATTATTGTTTGAAATCAAAGAACACTTGAAATTATTAGTTCAATAAATTTGGATTAGATAATACTTACAACTAATATTCACCGTCTTAGGTATACCAGACAAAATATTTTATATAATTAGTACAACTTGGTCAGGACAATTTTACGCTGATTTCAAGATCCTTGTGTAATTTTTCACAGGCAAGTCGGTAATTATGTTTAGGCAGGATGTATCTGAAATAATAAAAAAAAAAAAAAAAAAATGGATGCATTAGGTACATAATCTGATTAGGTGAGATTAATGGTATATTCTGGGAAGAAAAATATATTTCATAATTACCTGCAAAATATGAAACTATGTATACATAAGAGTACGTGTATCTGCGTGGTCCAAATATGTAGATATACTTCAAGTAATTTAATAATTCTTCACAGGCAAGTCAGTAATTAATATTATGTTTAGGCAGAATGTATCTGAAACTAAAAAAATGGTTTATTGGTACCGATGAAGAATTAGGTAAAAAGCTGTAAATTCTAGAATGAAAAATAGTCATAATTATTGTAATGTTCTAAATAGTTATCGTATTATTGTTGTGTTATATTTGATAATTACCTGCACAATATGAAATGGTTCATACATAAGATTATGTATTTGCGTGATCCAAATATGTATGTATATTTCAGCACCCCGATATAACGAACACAGTTGCTCCAGTAGCTGAAATTGTTGTTGTTTCTGGTGTGAGATCAATTAAATATTTATTTATAATAATTAACTTGATTGTACTGTAACAGTTTAGAAAGGTGCTCGCTCCGAGAGACTTTGAGGTAATAAATAATATTTTAGGGATTTTTTTTGTTTTCTTTTTTGTCTACAAAGCAGAAAAATATTTCATCATAAAAGTTGTTATTGTCTAATTGTTACACGTGTGCTAAACATAATTATTTATTTCGCAATCACAATAATCAGCTATTTTGGTTAGGGTTGGTAACAACTTGGTAGGCATTCAAATATACAAATTTCACACAATGCACTTAATCGATTAAAATATATCATAGTATGTCGATAGACGACATGACGATGACGATATCATATAACGTTCATGGTTTCGTCATGCCCGTTACCGTAGTTACAGGAATTATATTATCTATTTATTTTAGGAAATCTAGAGAAGTACTCGGTAGACGGCAGTAAGTTCATTTTTTCTACACGAAACCTAAATGTAGATGATGAAATAATTACCTTGGAAACATTTATTTACTTCTTTAAAATAATAAAATCTATCTGGTTTGTGGCGATTCCGTTCACGCTATCGTTTGGTCAGCCCTAGCTTATTTCGCTGCATCGACATTCGATACAGTATAAAATTTTCCAACGCGTATAATACGACTATAGAAAAAAAGTTACTTTAACAAAGCAATACCGGATTGATTGTAGTGGATTTAACATTCCTAACTTATAATTCGATTTTAACTTATAAGCCACAAGTTTTTCTGTTCGGTACAAAGTTTTCGCAGTCTGCAAGTGCAACGAAGTGCACTTGTATAATCGGTCTACAAACACTCCGTGTCGCCTACAATATCAGTGACGGCATTGTCGATAGCCATCCGCTGCTGTCACCACCAGCCAAGTCATCAAACCGAGTGGAACTTCTGATCGGAAAATAATGTAAGTCTGATAAAATAGTCGGTTCGTTTTCATGGATCACACTTGTGATTAGCCTGTCATTTATAACTACATATATTTGTTTGTGAGCGCGTTACTTCACAGATCACCCGATCTGTACATAGTTAGCTCAGTCTCAGTGCTATCCCATTTAAATATTAGAGAACCAGTGTTTGCCCGAACACTTGTGTCCTATAGTATGTCCAGCGCAATGGACATTACTCCATTGGATTAATTAATAATAATTGTGTGACTACATTTCCTCTATCTTTATTTCAGGTCAGACTCTGAGTGTGATTACTCGCAAGCATCGATCACTGGACACAAAGTGAAGGCCAGACGCAATCCGTCTGCAGACAGCAATGGGAAACGCAAGATGCAGTCACAAACAACAACCGTAACTCGTAGCAGGTGAATAATATTTTGAATTTATTATCTCCTAGTTCTGATTAAATTAAAATAGTAAAGTAGTACGTTTCCACTAATTGAATTATAATAGTGCAATTTGCATAAGTATTCCATTCGCTGATTAGTTACTTGTAATATTTTCTACAGAAATATCCGTGGTGCCGTTCATAAAATATTATGCGATTGTGTGCGCTGCTTACACACCGTTGTTATTTTTTGTTTGCCCCTGCATCTCTCGTTGTAAACATTAACTAATAACAGTTTTCGTTATTATTTCAGTAAAAAAACCAACACTGACATGGACATATTCGGCATCAGTAAAAACCGCGACATCCCACACAAAGAACATTCATCGGATCACCTAACTTCATTCTTTGTGAACCGCGTAGCCAGCGGCTGTGAGCGCCGAGCAACGAGCACCGACGGAGAGTACTACATCGACTGCAAGGTGTACAAGGCTGACGACGCTCGCCTCACCGACTCCGCCGAGCTGTGGAAGAAAGCGCTCGTCCGAATCAAGTTCCAGACCGACGCGGACTCTCCTCAGTGGCGAAAACTACAAGAGCTCGTGCGTGCGGCTGATATTTTGTTTCCAGACAAACCAACATTTTATGATAATTAAACCAAGTACCTAAGTTACAGTTGTTTATTATTTACAGTAACAACCCGTTAACGCTTTAGTCACAAGCTTTGGTTTGTTACAATCATCGGTCACCATCACTCTCGCTCGACATTCTGTTAACAGCGAATACAAACTCGAGTGATCGGTCGAGTGCAGTAAGTAAACGGAGAGTCGAGTTGATAGTTGACAGTTCATCGTTCTCCGAAACGCCGCATACTGGTCAGACGTATGGAATATAGTGGTAAGGAGTAAGTTACTAGTCAATGGTCGAGTAAAGCTCATCCAGTACGCGACAAAATGAACTGTCTCGTTCGAGTGTATCGGTCGAGTTGAGTGGCGAGTCGAGTATCGATTTGCTCGAATTATCGTTCCAAATCAAGTTCTCAGTACAATGTACTGTCTCGGTCGAGTGGAGAGGCGAGTAGATTATCAATTATTGGGCATTCTATACCACTATCGGCAGCGAGGCGCACTCGCCGAGCAACTTGCCGATAGTGGTATAGAATGCCCAATAATATACTACTACTGTCCTTCTCATATGAACTATATTAGAGAGATATGTAATGATATTTATAATAGTTTACTTAGTACATCGGAACATTGGATCCGATGGAAGCATTAAAGCGCGACTGTCGTTATAAACTTAATAAATATTACAAGGTCCGCCATAATAATAATAATGAATGCGAAGGCATTCCCCCTGCCTTATCAAAAAAGAAGTCATAACTTAATAGTGTAGACTCGCCTTTACAGTTAAAAGCAAAGAGTGGTCCAGGAAGCGAAGAAGTAGCTAGGTATTCTGAACGAGTGCGATTTACACTTGCAAGTAGTACTTTTGCCTACTATAAATTTTCTCGTAGTGTTTCCTTTAGTAAATAAACTGAAAAATTTAATATTATTTTTCGTAAGTGCTAGAGCGTATTATAGAATTGCCATGATTATTTTTCATATACAAGTCTCTTAATTTATTAGTTACTACTTTAAAGAAAAAATATATATTAACATTAATATATTAACTGAAAATTTTTAAAAGGTTTAGAAAATAGAAAATATGTCTGTGTGGTGACGGCGAATATCAAAATATCATCACCCCATCTCATCCTGAGAGGGACCAAGAAGTCGATCCGAGGCAATATTTACCAGAGGATATATGATAGAGAACTGATTTAAATAAAAAAATAAAATAAAAAAGGTTTTAATTCACGTAGACTTCAAAAAAGCGCTTGTAAATATTCAGAACATGTTTGTAGTAATACAGTTATTATTTATAGTTACTTATTACAGATATTTAGGTAGGTACACGGAATGTTAAAACATTTATACAATTTATTTTATAATGGTAGTGATATTTAGCTAGCTTGTGTTAAGTTATTGTCCAGGAGATTATGTTTAGGTTTTAATATTGAAATTTATATTTTACTACATGTACTACTTTTTCTTTTGTAAATTCATACTTATAATATGTTATATATAATAGATTACACCCTTACTCAGAACAAACACATGTTCATTCACACAAATATTTGAACTGGATGGGAATCGAACCCACGACCTGCGGCGTGGAAAGCAAGCCATTACCAACCACGCCATCACATCCGTTAAAATGAGTATACAAATCATTTTACATTGAAATAATGAAAATAATGTTCAGTGGGATGTTTTATCGCATGCGATTTCTTTCAGAAAACCTTTATGTAACTTTTCCATTGTTTCTGAACCGATTATTTTATTATTCGGTGGGAAATGCTTATCGTATTGACCCGTATACATTTTATTACCCGTATATAAATCAGTTGTCATAAAGAAAACTTGGAGTAATTTCTTTGTTTATTAAGCCCTGATAATCATAATTATTGTTAATTTACTTATGTTAGACAATGCAGAATAAATAAATAAATCCTTCAAATCCAAGTTAATATGAAGTGTTAATTCCGCTAATTGTCAGTTTAATTTTTTTTTTCTTTTTTTTTTTTTTTATTTATTTATTTACATATATTTTTTTACAATTGTATAACATATAAGTAATCTCGCCAAACTGTAACGTTTAATGGCGAGTAACGCGCTCTTGTAGTACAATAAATCTTAACCTACATACATCTACATTTTAATTTTACATATTTAGGACATACTTAAGGCTAGGTACATTTTACAGACCCATCGTCTGTAGACATGAACAATGCCTCAGGTCTCAGATGACCCCTCTCCACCATCGAGAAGTAAATCCCTCAACTTTAATTTTAAACTACTAATACTTATTTTAGGTGTTTGTCTCAATATCGGTAATTTATTGAAAATATGTGGTATTAAAAATTTTGAAGTTCGTTTTCCATAATAATTGGTCACCTTTGGTTGAACGAGATTTTTATTTATAACTCTCCTTGTATTATATTTATTTTCAACAGGAGTTTTATACGTCTCGCTATAATAATATTCTAATGCTATCAAATAATTTATTTTAGTATCTACTGGCAATAGTTTACAAATAGGGAATAATTTGTCGTAGTCCTGATTACATTTTTGTTTTACTTTATTACTAACTAGGAATTTAATTAATCTTAACTGTAAATTTTTTATCTCATTTAAATATGTATTGAATGTTCTTCCATAAACAATTAAACAGTAACTTATAAGTGATTCGGCCAATGCGTAATATACGACTCGCAACGTATGTTTATTTAATATTCGGTTCAGTTGGTAAAACTTCCCTAATACGGACCTTAGTCGGTTACAAGTATGTGCGACGTGAATTTTCCAATTAAAGTTTGTGTCAATAGTAAGGCCAAGGTATTTAAATGTTTCAACATATTCTATCTCACTACAGGTGCAGCTGATTTTATTATTATGAAGACACTCGTATGTATGGCCAATTACTGTCATGTCCTCTTTTTGAGTACTCTTAGCTCGATGGTTATATGGCGAGTGTATATGCATGCACTTAGTTTTTGACAGGTTTAATATGATCCCGTTGTCGTGGGCCCATTTGGTGATATTTTTAAAATCTTCCTCTATATTTTTTTTTACTTCCGATATATTCCTTGAGCCGTATACTATTAAAATATCGTCTGCATATACATACACCCGACATTTATTTACAATATTTGACACACTGTTCACATGCATCACGTAACCGACCGGCCCGAACACTGAACCGGTCGGCACACCTAACTGCACAGATGCCGCGTCGCCAGTCTCTCCTGCAATGGTCGTACGCATTTTCCTATTAAACAGGTAGTTTTTGAACCAGTTATTAGTGGGTCCACGTATCCCACATTCATCCATAGCCTGTAATAATGTGTCGTGATCCAGTGTGTCAAATGCTTTTTTGTAATCAATAAAAAGTGAGATCAGTTGTTTACCAGAGTCTAATGATTCATTAACATAGTCCGCAAAGTCCGTCAAAGCCGAGACAGTACTACGTCCTTTCCGAAAGCCATGCTGACTGTCTGAAAGAATATTTTTACTCTCTAAAAATTTACTAATTTGGCCTACAATATTTTTTTCTATAATTTTGTCAATAACCGATAGAATGGCTATCGGCCTGTAATTGACATATTCTAAGTGACTACCAGACTTATAAAGGGGGCGTATTAGTGCGATTTTTAATTCATTGGGATATAAGCCGTTGGTTAGGCACATATTCATGAATTTTGCTATAATAGGACTTAATTGTTTTCGCACGTATTTAATATCTTTTACCCTTATCCCATCGAATCCAGGTGCTTTTTCACATGATAGCAGATTAATATTTTTTTCTATTTCCACTGGCGTTACTGATTTATATCTGAAGGAAACATTACTTGGCTTCACATAATTATGTCTGTCTAGAAATTTAACGCTACATGTATGTTTAATACTTTGTATTTCTTCAGTAAAAGTTTTTGAAAAATTTGTACAAATTTGACTAATACTTTCCGCTTTACCTAAATATCTAAGTATCACATTATCAAGACTAGTTTTGTTGTGACCCAGCCACATATTAATATTTGACCAAATTTTCCTAAAATCTCCATTACATTCTTTTATTTGTAATTGTCTATATTTATTTTTCGCCTCGTTTACTAGCTTATTAATCTTATTTCTAAATTTTGTGTATTCTAATCGTTTGTTCATATTCTTTGGGTCGGATCTCCATATTCTAAATAAATAATCCCTACGGTTTAACATTCTGAACAGATAATTATCTATCCATGGCTCTTTTTTCCTTTTATTTTTCTTTTTGACCACAACGGTACTTTCCTTATATATCTCGTTGAACACTGTACATAATGTCTGAAACAAAGTTAACGGGCACGCTATTTCAAGCAGTTGCGTCCAGTCATAAGCATGAAGTTTCTGTTTAACTTTCTCGTCACTTATAATTTCTCTCATACAGCTACAGCTGTCCCGTTTTGTATCTGTGCTATAATAACTTCCTCGCAAGTCTAGCACTATTCCAACGGCGTGATGATCAGAGATGTGTGTTTCCAGTACGTACGACAAGGCGCCAAACTCGCTGCATCCCGCTCTCACCCATACGTGATCCAATGTTGATGTTTCAAGCCGGCCGTCCACGATCGCTTCTCGTGTTATCTCTGAACTCGGTATAGCACACTGTAGGCCGTAACTACACAAGGTGTTTTTGTATTTTCTAGTACTTGGGTTTTCGGTGGCATACGAGATGTCTATATTGGTGTCGCCAATCACAAGAACGTTATCTTTGGCTGAGACTGATTTTAGGGTAGTTTCCAACTCGTCCACAAATTGGGATTTATTTGTGTTAGGTGGTCTATATACAGCAATTATATGTGTATTTCTTGATTTTGTTTTCAGTTGTCCATGGATCATTTCCAGGGTAGCAGTTCGCACTGTTTGAGCTTCAAAATTAAGTCCATGTTTTACATATATTAATATACCTCCTCCTCTGGAATTTTCTCTCGTAAGGATAAATGTATTATATCCGAATATATTATAAAAGGATAGTTCTTCCTTCTTAATATTTATTTCACTTAATATTATAAAATCGATTTTATATTTGTTTTCTTGTAACAAAACTTGTAATTCGTTGAAATATTTTCTAAGTGACCTTATATTTAGATGAAAAATGTGTGTGTGGCCTTTAGTTTCGTCCAGTTCCTTGCTTAATTGTTTTATATCGTAGTATCTTTTGTATTCAACATCGGTGGATAAACAATCTATTTGGTCGAATGTTAACGATAAAATTCACGTAGTGTGTACTCGCCGCGCTATGTACGCATAGATATTTACTTTTAATCTTGAAATTGTTTTAAGTCATCTTCCGATTTGATGTTATAAATCTTTTTCTCAGTGTCATTTTTTTTTACTAAAATACTGTTGTTTTGAACCCAGATATATTTAAAACCTTTTTGTTTTAGTTCATTTCGTACGATCCACAGTAATTGCCGTTTATACTTCGGCAAATCCTCATTAATATAAATGCGTTTCTCACTGCCGTTACCGTATACTTTGTTATTTGTTAACGTCTTATTATTTTTTTTTGCTAACATCCATCCATTGCGGGCACTTCTGGATCGTAGCGTGACAAGAATAGTCCTAGGCCTGTCCCCATCCGGTTTTTCCTGACCTACCCTCTGTGCATCTTGAATATCATGTGGGTCCAAATCAAGTTTTTGTGCTAGTTTTGCTATCACTATTTTGGTATTCTCGTTCTTTTCCATCTCTAATCCGTGTATTTCCAAGTTTTTTTCTTTTTCTCGTAGCTCCAATTCCTGCACCCTTTCTTCCAGGGCCTTATTATATTTTTCAAGATAAACGTTTTTTTGTTCTATTGATTTGATTTTCTTTTTAGATTTCTCTTTGTATTCTATCAAAGACTGATACATTTTGGCATAAAATTCGACACTTTTAGTGAGGTCGTCAATTTTTTTTTCGAAGTTGTAAAGTATCTCCAACTTTCTATTGACTTCAGCTAGGACCTTCTCGCCTGATGATTCATCGAGATTCACCATGATTTTCGGGTCTAACACTGGCTGAATGGGACTCGTTTTGGATTTATAACAGCTATCACAAATTTCCGTTAGCAGGAAGTGTTTATTACTCTGCTGCACACACTTTTTGTGGAAGATTGTCTCACATCCACCTTTACACTTCACAATATCATCTTTGGTTACTGACACAAATAGTTTGCACTTTTTGCATTGAACCATTTTTTTTTAAATTTAGTAGTAGTAGTAGGTACACACGTTTACTATGACACGACCGTACGCAGAGCGCGCGCGCACCGAACTGAATCAAGCCGGGATGCAACATGCACCGAATCCCGCCCGCAAAAAAAAATAACACACTCTAACTAACTCAAGAGAGTACCGGGAAAAGATCAATAATATACAAAATGTTTGTTATTCATCCAAATTTATTTTATCACCTTCAAAGTACGCTGCTTTCAGAATTGAGTTCAGTTCTCGCCGCAAATTCTCCTTTATGTCTTCTCCCGATTGAAAACGGGTACCACGAAGTGGTAATTTGAGTTTAGGAAAAAGAAAAAAGTCAGCTGGAGCCATATCTGGTGAATATGGTGGTTGCTGGATGGTATTTGTTGAGTGTTTGGTCAAAAATTCGTTCACAATGATGGCCTTGTGCGAACGCGCTTTATCGTGGTGCAAAATCTAAGAATTTTCATTCCACAAATCTGACCTTTTTCGTCGAATTTGGTCTCTTAAACGCCACACAACGCTCAAATAATATTCTTTATTTACCGTTCAACCTTCCGGTAAGAATTTAGACTGCACAACACCGCGATAGTCAAAGAAAACAGTCAACATGAGTTGACTTTTGATCGACTTTGGTGTGGTTTTTTCGGTTTCGGTTCAGTTGGAAGGCGCCATTCCGAAGCTTGTTGACTAGTTTGCATGTCAAACACGTAAACCCACGTCTCGTCACCAGTAACATTGCGTTTCATGAATGTTGGGTCGGAATTGACTCGTTCTACCATGTCCTCAGCGACTTTCATGCGATTGAGTTTTTGGAGAAAATTCAGATCTTTTGGGACTAGCAGAGCGGCAACATGTTTCATACCCAAATGATAGTTAAAATGGTACGAATTGACTCTCAGAGTTGAATGAGGATTTTCAGTCACTATTTCCTTCACTTTTGCGATGTTAACTTCAGTTGCAGACGTTGATGGCCTACCAGAGCGAGGCAAATCTTTCATCACATCTCGACCGCCTTTGAACGCTTTGAACTACTCATAAGCACGAGTTTTTGATAAAGTCGATTCACCGTAAGCCTTCTGTAACATTTTCAGTGACTCCGAACACGAAATTCCATTAGCGATGCAAAATTTAAGACAAACTCTTTGTTCGATATTTTTGTTCATTATGAAATTCGCAATACACACTTTATATGATATTACTAAAACCAGCACTGTATTTAATACTAGCTGTGCCCGCGACTTCGTTCGCGTGAATGTCGGAACTTAACAATGTATTTTTTAGTGTAAAGCGCTGTGGGAGGATACCCATACAATTTTTTTTTATTTAATTTAGTGCTTCTTTATTTTACCTGTGGAACCATCTGGAGCGTACACAAAAACGTTATTGAGGTTGTTTACGCGTGAAAGAGCTACGTATAGTTGACCATGAGAAAAGCATCCAATACCTAGGTCCACCCCCGCTACGGATAATGTCTGGCCCTGAGCTTTATTAATCGTCATGGCATAACAGAGACTGACTGGGAATTGCACTGGTTTGAAAGATTTAGGAATTATAGGTATCCTTGGAATAAAAACAATAACACCGGCGCCGCAACCTGTTAATATTTCAGCTTCGATAATGTTTTGCTGCAGATTTGTGACTTTGAGCTGAGTGCCGTTACAAAGTTTGGGAGAATATACATTTCTGAGGAGAATTATTGGTATACCGATTTTTAAAACTATTTTGTAGGATGGAAATCCGGGTGTGCTGAGGGAATCCAAAAATTCTACCGGGTAGTGCGTGGCGTCATCTTCTTCCATAATTAATATTGAGCTATATTCTCTACTGTTCCCGGACAAATGAATCAATATTTTGAAATTAATTGTCGCAGCTTGGTCATTGCGGGGCGTCAAAATAGCTCGCTGACATACCCAAAAACTGGCTTGATTTCCCATGTTTGTAGTATCTCCGTACACAGAAGAAATTAGCTCCTGCTGTGATGTAACGTAAAAATCTGTTCTTACGTTACATCACAGCAGGAGCAATCAAAATAGCAATCAAAAAAATAACTTTTCCATCTTCTTGTAGGGGGTATGTGCCATCGCCTATTTTTAACAATAAATTGGAAAACTTCTGTGCATTTTCGCAGCCTCTGACTGATCGGGTTCCCTCCTATACTTATAACTATCTCTTGAATAGCCAATAAGGACCTGTTGTGACAAATTTCACGTACCCTGTCAGGAATTTCTCCATCAGTATTTAGTTGTAGATGTCTCATAAAATCTTCAGCGTACTTGTCATGGTACTTTTGCCATAACTGTTTAGCATTCGATAACGCACAAAAGGTCAATAAGATGGCAAACAAATGTCGCAAGCGATGTGGACTATCACTCACGTATGCTTCCGCTAGAGCGTCATCCCAATGCTGATCTCCATCTAATAAATGGCGTGCTCGGCAAGCGGCCTGGTATGTGGGATGTTCAATATCATCCACTTTACAGAGCTCAGCAAAAGACGTAGGTCCTCGCACTACATGGACCAGACTGTGGGATGAACTCACACGTGAGCACGCCACGTGAACCTTCCTTAAGTCAATTCCAGCTAACTTGAGAGTTGGACTTTGCGATTTGTTGATGGTTATCGCGACACACACTTTTATAGGGAACTACAGTATTTTAAACTGAAAAGGGAAATCATTTGGCACTAACGGAATACGTGACACGAACACTGTTTCTCCCTGGGCGGATCCAGGCATAATAATAGCCTCTATAACACGATGCTAAGTTTTGACTTGAAGCCTAGTGCCCTTGCAAAGTTAAGGTGGCTTCAAATTCCTCAGAAACATTATAGGTAAAGCCACGCGCAACATACACCCCCTATTATACGCCCTTAGGGGTGGAAATTCCTAAAATCCTGAAATACGTATTTTTTATTTTTAACGGAAAGGGCAAATATCAATTTTCATGCTTTTCACTTAAAAAATTACACACATAATACAATGATGAAATAATGAAATTTATTCAGCACTTGGGTATTAACATACACTTGTACTTGTCAAGTTCACAATGCAGTACATAAACATAGTCGAATACAGTATAAAAAATATAATTAGTCAAAAAAAAATAATCTATTATTTTGAAATTTAGTTGTATACAATATTAAAATTAAAGATTTGAAGGCAATGAGCATTTGGCTAGCGCAGAAGGCTCTTAACCAGTAGCTTAAATTAAACTATTAATACCCGAGGCCACCCTTTTGGGGTTCGGGCCACAGCTCAGGGGGCCGCTGAAGCAAAAGGACAGAATTCTAAGAGAGGGTGTGATCAGTTGCACGGGATCACGGATGACGTGTTATGGGGCCAAAGCGATCCTCGCCGCTGAGGAGCCTACCCTAGCTAACCTGCGGCTTTCTCTAGCTACCTAGGTGGACGACCCAGAGAAGAAAGCCACAAAGAAACTCCGGGCTTGCTTTTTTCGTCCTCTTTTGCTTTTTGTTTTCGTTCTTTTTTTTAAATCATGTATTTTCTTACATTACAACTTGCATCTCCTATTTTACGCCCTTATTAAATTATAAAACAAATCCAACCTTGTATATAATTAAATTTGCCCAAAGAAAACAGAATATTTTAGTAACCAATTTTGGACAACGACATACTTCTAGCCAACCAAGACCTTATTTCGAAACAATTCGGAACATTCAAAGCCCTACGTAAGTCATGCAATTAGCAAACACGGGCAAATCTTAACACCGCGAGTCAAAAGCGATGCACAACGACATCTATCGAAATAAAAGTCAACTATCAAGCACAACGACATCTATAACAAATCCAACCTTCTACATAATTCAATTTGCCCAAAGAAAACAGATTTTTTTAATAACCAATTTTGGACAACGACATACTTCTAGGCAACCAAGACCTTATTTCGAAACAATTCAGAACATTCAAAACCCTACGTAACTCATGCAATCAGCAAACACGGGCAAATCTTAACACCGCGAGTCAAAAAAAAATACACAACGACATCTATCGAAACAAAAATCAACTATCAACCTAGTTCATTCAGAAAAGAGATGTCATAATATGTACAATGACATCTATCGGACTGGTAGGTAGATAAACATTAGTTCATCTTGAAGTTACGAAATGTGTGTTATTTTTCTTCATGATTACTTTAAAATCTAATATCTTTTGATAGACTGAACCGATTGCAATGAAACAAAAACTAAATGTTACCTCAAGTTACGATGAATCGTTTTGTATAAAAGTTATCTACATTGCTTTCGTATATTTTACGTGATACCCGAACATATAAACAGACAAACAGACAAACAGACAAACAGACAAAAATTCTAAAAATGCTGGAAATGGGTTCTATTGGTTGCCCTTTAATACCCTGGCTATTTTTTTTGGATTTTCTTTTGATGTACAAAAATTATTTTTCTACAGATTTATTATATGTATAGATAAATAACAGATGCAACTCAAACTCCGCGCCAAAATGGAAAACAGTTGTGTCAATCTAACAACAACAAAAAAAAAACAAAAATTTGAATTTGGAACCATAAACAAATCATCCATTCCCGATACTTTTTTGACTGAATGTAAGAAGGACAATATAAATATGTAAATTACATGCGCCAGTACGATACCCAACACGTGTTTCAGTTATCTACGGACTCAAAGGATGCTAACTCGTCAAGTGCTCCAATGTGACTTAAACTTTACGACGTGACTCGAAGAGCATATTTTGTGCGGGCGAGAGGGCGGTGCATATTCCATCCCGGCATGATGAAACTGACCATTAGCGGAATTAACACTACATATTAGGCTGATTTCAGAGTCGCGCCGCCGAGCGTCGCCGTCCAAAGGCGCGCGTTTACAATTACACTAGATAGTAGTTGCGTTTCAGAGTCACGCAGTTCAAACGCGCCGCGCGCCGGTGACACGCGCACCGTCGGCCAGCGCTGCCCGAGCTCCTCTACTAGCAGCTAGCGTTTCAGAGTGACGCGTCTCGCACGCGCCGTTGCGTACACTTAAAATGGCTGTTGAGACGCGCTGGCCTCCGGCGCGTGCCGCGCGCGTCACTCTGAAATCAGCCTAAACATTGTATTTTGCATGTTATGGATTTTCGCAATGTAACGCCTGATTTCATTACTTAAATAAATTCTACTAATATTATAAATAGTTTTGTGAGTACGGATGTATGGAGGTGTGGATGTTGGTTACTCTTACACGAATCAAACGTTGTATACTGTTGACGTGGTTGGCAAATGCTTGCTTTTCAAGCCGGAGGGCATGGGTTCGATTCCCACCCAGGACAGATATTGTGTGCTGGCACATGTCTGTTTGTCCTGAGTCTGGGTGTCATTATCTATATAGGTATGTATTTACAAAAGAAAAGTAGTATATCGACGGGTCCTACGTATACTGGTACATCCAACAAAATAGCGAAAACTGTTTTTTTACGTCAATAGCATTAAAATAATAATAATAATTCTAATATTTCAATTAGTTTCAGAGATACAAACTAGTAAAATGGTGCAAGTGATAGCATTTTTAACCATACGACTGTCAACACTGATGCAAGTCGCTTGCGCCAGTGTAGGTGGTTACAAAGTACGCGGCACGAGCGTTCAAGTGACCTTCATATCAGTATGCGCGCGGCGCCACTAGCGCTTGGACGTGCTACACTGATACAAGTGCAATGACTCACAGATTTATTTATATTATTGATAAAAAAAACTTATTTTTGTTTGGTTTTAGTTTATGTTTATTCACTGTAATAAAAATTTATAAGCATTTAGCGTTCACGGAGTCAATTTATGTTACATTTATTAGAAAAAAAAACGTTTCAAATCAATATCCCCCGAAAATTACTCCATTTGACATGGGTGGTCTATAATGGGCGTTATTGTTGGGATGAACAAACTGCAAAGAAAGGTGCTAACGAAATAGCTAATTGTATTTTTGTGAAGGTGAAGAAAGGTGTTATAAGCCGTATATTCTGGTCGGACAATTGTCGTGGGGCCGGAGTCGAAATAGAATTGTATAGCTTATGTACTGTGCTTGGAAATTTAAGGTCAATATTACTCATAGATTTCTTGTTGTTGGCCATACCCAAAACGAGGGTAACAGTATTCACTCGGTAATTGCTAACGTTTTGATTTATACCCCAGGGGGGCTACCGGCTTAGTCGCCGAACATCGGGATAGTGATCGGCGGTCAAACAAATAATGGTTAAAATGACTATCGATCAAAATCAGCTTCCATAAGCACATGTAACGTCATAAATGGTCTGAAATCGATTTTCCACGTCGAAGCCGATTTAACAATTGATTAAGACATTTTTAACCTTTATTTATTTGAACGCCGATCACTATCCCGACGTTCGGCGACTTAGCCGGTAGCCCCCTGATCAACGGTCTCTGGCCATTGAAATGGCGACTGTTAATGCAAAACCATACATAGTAAAAGAAGTTACTCACTCTTTAGTTTTTGATTTTAAGTCATGTCTTACTTATTTGATAACTGGAAGAAGAACAATAATGGAGAAACTGTAGGTTGGAATAAAATTTGTGATGTTAATGTTCAAGCCAGCGACGTATTTAAGCTTAATTACAGTTATACTTTTGAAGATGATTGTTACAAAACTATACAATTAACACCAGAATCGCTTTGCAAAAGGTATTTAAAAACATTGATACTTTAGATGTAGCTTACATAAACTTTTTACCTTTTGTTATAAAAACATACAAAGACTTTCAAGATCTTAGCAAATCACATTCCTGAGCATTATCATTCATATTACAATAATTTAAAAGTTAGATCCGAAAATACTGGATAGTTATCTGACTAGGCTATATTCGTCTACGAATAATAAGATTACTAAGTAAAATTGTTTTTAAAAGTATATGCATAAGATTATCAAGTTTTAGAAAGATTAAGTTCAGTTACTCAACGAATAATTATTATGTTACAATTACAAATAAAAGTTTCTAGGTAAGAAGGACATTTCTTTTTATTTTGTTAAAATGGTTAAACCTTTTATTGTGATTGATGGAAAGAAAATATTTTATTTGTTGTTTTAGATTAATATTTTTCTATAGATTGATAAAATACCTCATTAGTCCTAATGTTTAAAGTGCATATAAATAACGATTCCTTCTGTAAAAGGTGCAATACACATAATGTAAATACTAGATATAAGAATAATCTCATATCTAGCTAGCATCTCTCTCAATCTCATATCGGCATACTACCCGTCTCCACGAAATAAGTAACTCTTTTATGGGGCAATGTATAAGATTCTATAACAAACTACCCAATGATATTAGAGAATTGTCTACCAATAAGTTTAAAATAATTATTAAATCCAAATTGTGTAGGACGGCATATTGCTTTGGGATTGAGTTGTTCTGAGTCAATACACATGATCGTAATTAATATTAAGTATATTTAATTTAAAATAAGGATTCCTACTGAGTTTTCTGGCAGTGTTTCTCAGTAGCTGCCACGTCATGCACTGCACGGTAGGGTAAAAAATATGACGATTCCACATAAATGGAATAAATAATTTTTGACTTTGACTTTGAAAGAACTCACGCAGTTGACGAAAGTTCCTATTTATCATTATGACATTTGTGTCACCTTCTGGTTTTTATTTTTAATGAATATTATATATTTTTTTAATATTTTAGTATTATTTACTTATAAAATCATAAAATATATGACTAGGTGACAAGAGTACTACCGAAGAGATGTGATTATCAATTAAATTAATCAATTATGGACGTAAATTTTAATGAACTATTAAATCAATATGAATTTAAATACTATCTATAATACAAAATATGCTACATAATAACTTAAAAGCTACCTTAAAATAAATTTTAGTAATAATTACGAATAAATAAAACTATTTACAAAGAGTCAAAATGCTCCTCCACATTGCAAAATAGTTGGATTACTGATACAAGTAGTATTTCCCTACTTCATAAATTGGTGTAAGTGACAAAAGTTAGTAAAACACCCCTATTTTATTATATAACAAGCTTTTATTAATCATCAGTGATCACGGTAATTCATATTAATAGAGTTTCAGTCTATTATTTACCTCGGTTTGCAAAAAACATCAGAACACGAATACTGATCCAAGTGGTCACTTGCACTACTTTACGTGTTTTAATACTTAAAGGTAAATAGGCTACAATGGTACAACTGACGCTATCTTCTAAAATATAAAAAAATAACGAAACCTAATTATACAGTCCTTTTTCTATAAATCTTGTGTATAACTTTTCCAAATTTCAAAGATTTTTGTTGAACTATGTCAAAGTTACAAAGGTTTGAATCGTTTGAATCGAATTAAATCGCTCTCCTGTAAAGTTGTGTTTTTGCACTTGTACTAGTATACGTAGGACCCGTCGATATGTAATAAATCAGTTATCTAGTTTCCATAGTACAAGCTATGGGATCAGATGACCGTGTTTAAATAATGTCCCTGGATATTATTATTATATTAAAATATAATGATGAAATAAGATGTTCGCCTCGGACGCTGTGAGCTAAAAGCTGTGTGTGGCACGCTTACGTTCCATTAAATAAACCCTTTGTCAGATTTTTCATTGATTTTGGACCTTATTCCCAAGTGATAACGTTGAAATTGATGTGGTCTCGTAAATTCCACATCCTGTTTAAGGGTTAAAGATTTCCGTCACGTGTCTATTGCTACAGGTGCAATTATTATTTTTTAAATGTAATTATCCAAGTATTTTCCCAGCGTGACAAGAAATAGCACCAAATGTACTCTCAGCCGGCGTGTAGCAGGAACGAACGGCTATATTATGTTAATTTTATAAAGAAACACCTTACAGGTGCCTTTAACAGAGAATATAAAAAGTAACTTCTAACGGTTTTGACACAGAAATTATTTTACGATCAGTAAAGAAACTACATTGAAAACAATGTAAATATAAATGATACACACACATCAAAACATCTCCAGTTGTACTTAAAGTAACACCTCTTAACATAGTAGACAGGTTCAAATACCTAGGTCATATAGTCACTGATGATTTATGAGATAACTCAGACATAGAGAGAGAGCGCAGGGTGTTGGCGGCAAGGAGCAACATGTTGGCCCGCAGGTTTGCTCCATCTACAGTACAGGTCAAAATCACTCTATTCAGAGCATACTGTCAATCTTTTTACTCGAGCAGCCTGTGGGTTCAATATACGCAACGAGCTTACAACGTCCTGTGAGTACAATATAACAATGCTTTTAGAATGTTGGTGGGGTTGCCGCGATATTGCAGTGCATCGCCCATGTTTGCAAACGCATGGGTAGATGATTTTTACGCTATAATGCGTAAAAGGACTGCGTCACTATTTCACAGACTACGAGGTAGCTCCTACAGCATTTTAAAAATTATTGCTGGCCGTTATGACTGTCCAATCCAGAAACACTGGATGAAGAGAGTAATTGGCCTAATAAAATGATATGTTTTTTATTTTTTTAATGTCTTTGTTATGTCTATTGTGAATTGTATACTAACATAGTTCTATAAGTTTTATTGTTACTAACCTATATATGGATTTTTTTTCTGAATTAAATGATTATTATTATTAAATCATACTGACTGACTGTCGAGCACTTGTTTAGGTTAATGTATCGGTGGGCTCATCATCCTCAAGTTAAGTTATGTTGTATGATTCATACATTGATTCGGGGTTTGCTTGGTTTCCGTAATTTCGTCAGTCTCTGCTGATACAGGAATAAAAATCCGTAGTGCGAGCGTTGTTTTAAAAATAAATATAATAATTAATTACAATTTTGGTTTTTTGGATGTAATTCAAATTTAATTTTTCGGTATAAAATAAGACTACAGGTTATCCAATATTCTTATTTAAAAAAGTAATAATATTGGAAGCACCATTTTTAGGTATATGTTCAGTTATTTATTAGGACTCTGTGTGGTAAATATCTGAGCAATTACCTAAAAATGGTGCTGTCAAGATGGCGCTTTCTAAAAAGTTGTCAAAATTTATGAACTCTTGGTTACACATCAAACGCAAGATATATAGCATCATCACAGCATTGTGTTTAGCTAAAAACGTGAGTTCAAATCCTATCAGCTATATAAATAATACTTCTTTTTTAATTTTCATAAATGTGGAATAGGTGCATATTTGTATTGTATTGGTTATCTTAGGTAAACTAAAAAATACCTGTGGATCTCGATATTTGTTATTCGATTTAGTAAGGAGATTCCAAATTCCTTTACTGTGTGTTAAATACATATATTTACTGTGGTTTTGATACCTTACGCATGCGTAAGCCTTCTGTATCTAACTAACCGTAGCAAACTTGTTTTACCCGCTGAATACAAATGGAATCTAAAGACTTCATATTTTCCTTTATGATCTCCACAATATTTTCTTTTATTTGTTCAACTTTTATGATTCGTTAGTAGAGTAAACAGAATACCAAGATTGATATTACGGTTACGATTTTTTTCTCACAAAAATTAAAGTCCCTTGCAGAGAAAACTTAATATCTGACGCCAAGCGTCAATTATATTATAAACATTTTCTTTAATTGTAGAGTAAATTACAATAAACACGATAAAAAAAAACATAGCATAGGTATATAAAATAAATAAAAAAGACTTTGGAAAAGAAAGTTAAAATGGGAATAGGTCGATACTCAGAAAATTCTGTAGGATTAGATTTATTTGGGAATACAGTAGCTTGTGCGCCTTTCCAAGAACTTGAGAAAATACCACAAGTTATGGAGAAGATAGGCGTATGGGAAATTACTGGAAGGATTTGATCAATGATTATTGCGTGGCCATAACTTCAAAGGTGAATATTTAGTTAGGTATTTATCTATAGCTTATACTTCATTTTATAATATAATATCTAGGGACAATGTCACACAGATCATCCTAGCCCCAAACTAAGCAAAGCTTGTACTATGGGTACCAGGCGACGATATACATACTTATATAGATAGATAAATACTTAAATACATGGAAAACATCCATGACTCAGAAACAAATACTTGTGCTCATCACACAAATATTTGCACTTACCGGGATTCGAACCCAGGACCACCAGTTTCGTAGGCAGGAGCACTACCAACTAGGCTACGGTGACCGTTTTTCGACAATTGATGAAAAATTCAGTGTTCAATTGGCACAATGAATTAGATATCCATCCCAAGTAGTTGATGAAATTTCAATGGCCGTACAATCCTCCATGTTACGTTCGCGCGGCCATCTTAAAACTACTATAACTTCGTTACTTCTGCTTTGTCAAATTTGTGGTATGTTCCTTTCGATTTTGACAAATTCAGTAACAAATTCTGGCGAACTATTTTTCTGTTTGGATAACACACAATCTAAAGTCATATTGGCCACATTGACAGTCTAAGCCTAAGCATCAGCCATTGACATTCATAGGTATTGAGATTGTAGACGTGCACTTTGTATAAAATTCATCATTATTTGTATATTCATTATATTTATCCCTATAATAAAATAAATAAAAAAATATTAAAGGTTTTTTTTCACGTAGACTTTAAAAAAGCGCTTGTAAATAGTCAGAACATGTTTGTAGTAATACAGTTATTATTTCTAGTTGCATATTACAGATATTTAGGTACACAATAATAATTATATCTAGGGACAATGTCACACAGATCATCCTAGCCCCAAACTAAGCAAAGCTTGTACTATGGGTACCACGCGACTATATACATACTTATATAGATAAATAAATACTTATATACATAGAAAACATCCATGACTCAGAAACAAATATTCGTGCTCATCACACAAATATTTACACTTACCGGGATTCGAACCCATGAGCACCAGCTTCGTAGGCAGGAGCACTTCCAACTAGGCTACGGTGACCGTCAATGTAGACAGGAACAATTTGTTAACTACGTGGCGTAGATAAGAGTTAATCAATACACAACGTGATAGGGTAAGTATGTAATTTATTTATGAACGCTGTGCATAGAAGAAATTGTACTCGAAGGAACAGGTGTGTGTGAGTATGTCCCTCTATCGCCGCCCTCAGGGGTCTACCGGCTAAGTCGCCGAACATCGATTTCTTAAATGGCGTTCAAATAAATAAAGGCTAAAATGACTATGTTAAATCGGCTGCCATGACCACATGCGACGTCATAAATGGTCCGGAATCGATTGTCAACGTTAAAGCCGATTTAACGATTGATTAAGTCATTTTTAACCTTTATTTATTTGAACGCCATTTAAGAAATCGATGTTCGGTGACTTAGTCGGTAGAGCCCCTGGACTATCATGTTACGGCTGACGTAGTCACATCCAATACCATTGGAGGTGATGGATGTCGCGCTGTTTTTAACATCTCAGTCCAAAAATGTATTAAAAATAAATTAGTTCATTCATAGTATGTGTTAGTTACTTCAATCAAAGGAATTTAAACACTTTCTGGTCTGTTCTCCTTAATGCGCAGTGGAAAAACTGGGTTAAGGCATTTGCATCCATTTCTTTTTGGGCAAATGAATCAAAGAAAACGAACAAAATTGAGTACTACTTTAAGTTTAACTTAGAAGTATTAAAAAAGTACTTTAAAAGGCCGTGTTTTTCCTTTATACCGTTTCTGTCAGAAACGGTATACAGAAAATGCACGGAATTCTAATGACATGCCCTTTCTTTAGTTATTCACATTCATTTTACAGTTTCTCAAAGTGAGTCTTTCACGTATGTTAGGACTTTTTGTTATAGGTTACATTGGTCATCATTCAAAATTGTCGCGGACGAAGTCGCGGGTAACAGCTAGTAAATATATATATATATTACTGTCCCGATTATGGTTTCTCCTTAAGATACTCGCGTTGGCAACTGGGTCCGTCGATCTTAAAGAGGACTTAAAAAAGTAAGGTAACTTTTACCTTGGTTTTGTTTGCATGGAGATACTTTCTTAGCATAAATTTAGACTCGACTTTAAAAAAATATCTTGCTTATCCGAAAAGAAAACGTTAACGTAACCAACGCCTGGTATAGATTTAACTTGTGCTAAAACAGGTTAGAGGGACAGACAAATAGATATATTTGTTAAGACTGACTTTATAAACGGAACTAGTAAGAAAATTAAAATTTTCAAAAATCTCAATTCACGTTTTATAGAAACACAATTAAAAGAAATGTTTAATTTAATAAAAGCGGGGGGTGCTTTTAATTATCAAAATAATTATCTATCTATCTATATCTGACAATTACATATTTTAAACCCGAACCTAACCTATATTTTTATAGGGGAATAATAAATCGCTAATCCTGATTATCTTAATAAGAATAACGAATCTAACTGTTGTGTGTATAAATTATGTTCAAATTTTCCGTTACTTTCATACTAAGATAGGTATGAAGCGTTCTAATGAGACGTTCTAATCTATATCTATACATATAATAAATCTGTAGAAAAATAATTTTTGTACATCAAAAGAAAATCCAAAAAAAATAGCCAGGGTATTAAAGGACAACCAATAGAACCCATTTCCAGCATTTTTAGAATTTTTGTCTGTTTGTCTGTTTGTCTGTTTATATGTTCGGGTATCACGTAAAATATACGAAAGCAATGTAGATAACTTTTATACAAAACGATTCATCGTAACTTGAGGTAACATTTAGTTTTTGTTTCATTGCAATCGGTTCAGTCTATCAAAAGATATTAGATTTTAAAGTAATCATGAAGAAAAATAACACACATTTCGTAACTTCAAGATGAACTAATGTTTATCTACCTACCAGTCCGATAGATGTCATTGTACATATTATGACATCTCTTTTCTGAATGAACTAGGTTGATAGTTGATTTTTGTTTCGATAGATGTCGTTGTGTATTTTTTTTGACTCGCGGTGTTAAGATTTGCCCGTGTTTGCTGATTGCATGAGTTACGTAGGGTTTTGAATGTTCTGAATTGTTTCGAAATAAGGTCTTGGTTGCCTAGAAGTATGTCGTTGTCCAAAATTGGTTATTAAAAAAATCTGTTTTCTTTGGGCAAATTGAATTATGTAGAAGGTTGGATTTGTTATAGATGTCGTTGTGCTTGATAGTTGACTTTTATTTCGATAGATGTCGTTGTGCATCGCTTTTGACTCGCGGTGTTAAGATTTGCCCGTGTTTGCTAATTGCATGACTTACGTAGGGCTTTGAATGTTCCGAATTGTTTCGAAATAAGGTATTGGTTGGCTAGAACGTTGTCCAAAATTGGTTACTAAAATATTCTGTTTTCTTTGGGCAAATTTAATTATATACAAGGTTGGATTTGTTTTATAATTTAATAAGGGCGTAAAATAGGAGATGCAAGTTGTAATGTAAGAAAATACATGATTTAAAAAAAAGAACGAAAACAAAAAGCAAAAGAAGACGAAAAAAGCAAGCCCGGAGTTTCTTTGTGGCTTTCTTCTCTGGGTCGTCCACCTAGGTAGCTAGAGAAAGCCGCAGGTTAGCTAGGGTAGGCTCCTCAGCGGCGAGGATCGCTTTGGCCCCATAACACGTCATCCGTGATCCCGTGCAACTGATCACACCCTCTCTTAGAATTCTGTCCTTTTGCTTCAGCGGCCCCCTGAGCTGTGGCCCGAACCCCAAAAGGGTGGCCTCGGGTATTAATAGTTTAATTTAAGCTACTGGTTAAGAGCCTTCTGCGCTAGCCAAATGCTCATTGCCTTCAATTCTTTAATTTTAATATTGTATACAACTAAATTTCAAAATAATAGATTATTTTTTTTTGACTAATTATATTTTTTATACTGTATTCGACTATGTTTATGTACTGCATTTTGAACTTGACAAGTACAAGTGTATGTTAATACCCAAGTGCTGAATAAATTTCATTATTTCATCATTGTATTATGTGTGTAATTTTTTAAGTGAAAAGCATGAAAATTGATATTTGCCCTTTCCTTTAAAAATAAAAAATACGTATTTCAGGATTTTAGGAATTTCCACCCCTAAGGGCGTATAATAGGGGGTGTATGTTGCGCGTGGCTTTACCTATAATGGTTCTGAGGAATTTGAAGCCACCTTAACTTTGCAAGGGCACTAGGCTTCAAGTCAAAACTTAGCATCGTGTTATAGAGGCTATTATTATGCCTGGATCCGCCCAGGGAGAAACAGTGTTCGTGTCACGTATTCCGTTAGTGCCAAATGATTTCCCTTTTCAGTTTAAAATACTGTAGTTCCCTATAAAAGTGTGTGTCGCGATAACCATCAACAAATCGCAAAGTCCAACTCTCAAGTTAGCTGGAATTGACTTAAGGAAGGTTCACGTGGCGTGCTCACGTGTGAGTTCATCCCACAGTCTGGTCCATGTAGTGCGAGGACCTACGTCTTTTGCTGAGCTCTGTAAAGTGGATGATATTGAACATCCCACATACCAGGCCGCTTGCCGAGCACGCCATTTATTAGATGGAGATCAGCATTGGGATGACGCTCTAACGGAAGCATACGTGAGCGATAGTCCACATCGCTTGCGACATTTGTTTGCCATCTTATTGACCTTTTGTGCGTTATCGAATGCTAAACAGTTATGGCAAAAGTACCATGACAAGTACGCTGAAGATTTTATGAGACATCTACAACTAAATACTGATGGAGAAATTCCTGACAGGGTACGTGAAATTTGTCACAACAGGTCCTTATTGGCTATTCAAGAGATAGTTATAAGTATAGGAGGGAACCCGATCAGTCAGAGGCTGCGAAAATGCACAGAAGTTTTCCAATTTATTGTTAAAAACAGGCGATGGCACATACCCCCTACAAGAAGATGGAAAAGTTATTTTTTTGATTGCTATTTTGATAGCTCCTGCTGTGATGTAACGTAAGAACAGATTTTTACGTTACATCACAGCAGGAGCTAATTTCTTCTGTGTACGGAGATACTACAAACATGGGAAATCAAGCCAGTTTTTGGGTATGTCAGCGAGCTATTTTGACGCCCCGCAATGACCAAGCTGCGACAATTAATTTCAAAATATTGATTCATTTGTCCGGGAACAGTAGAGAATATAGCTCAATATTAATTATGGAAGAAGATGACGCCACGCACTACCCGGTAGAATTTTTGGATTCCCTCAGCACACCCGGATTTCCATCCTACAAAATAGTTTTAAAAATCGGTATACCAATAATTCTCCTCAGAAATGTATATTCTCCCAAACTTTGTAACGGCACTCAGCTCAAAGTCACAAATCTGCAGCAAAACATTATCGAAGCTGAAATATTAACAGGTTGCGGCGCCGGTGTTATTGTTTGTATTCCAAGGATACCTATAATTCCTAAATCTTTCAAACCAGTGCAATTCCCAGTCAGTCTCTGTTATGCCATGACGATTAATAAAGCTCAGGGCCAGACATTATCCGTTGCGGGGGTGGACCTAGGTATTGGATGCTTTTCTCATGGTCAACTATACGTAGCTCTTTCACGCGTAAACAACCTCAATAACGTTTTTGTGTACGCTCCAGATGGTTCCACAGGTAAAATAAAGAAGCACTAAATTAAATAAAAAAAAATTGTATGGGTATCCTCCCACAGCGCTTTACACTAAAAAATACATTGTTAAGTTCCGACATTCACGCGAACGAAGTCGCGGGCACAGCTAGTATAATAATAAATCTTTATTACAGAATTACATAGGCTCCACTGTGTTAGTAACAAATTGTCTTAAAAATATGTTAGTATCTTATTTATTTCCTAGTTTTAGTAGGTTATTATATTAATATTCATATTCTATGTTAATACTTATAATAATAGGTCTTTACCTATGAAATTGCCGTTTTGTATGAAAAAATTTAAACGAATTTTTTTCATGAATTTTTTTATTTGTATTAATCGAAGTAATCACCCATGCAATCAATGCATCTTTGCCATCGCAGTGGCAGTTTATTGATGCCCTTCTTAAAGAAATCAGCTGGACGGGAGGCAACAAATTCTTCAAAGGCATTTTGTACTGCCTCTCGGGTATTGAATTTTTTTCCCGCCAAGAAGTTATCCAAATTCTGGAAAAAGTAGTAGTCTGTAGGCGCAAGGTCTGGTGAGTAGGGCGGATGACGGAGAGCTTCCAACCCCAGTTCTTGCAACTTGGAGACCGTCTGCTGTGCAGTATGAGGTCGCGCGTTGTCGTGCAGGAGCAGCGGAGACGAGCGATTGACCAATGCTGGTTGGAGATGCGCCAGCTTCTCCATCATTGTGCTCAGTTCTTCACAGTACACATCTGCAGTAATGCTCACCCCGTTTGGTAAGAAGCTGTGATGAATCACACCGGCGCTAGACCACCAAACAGTGACCATCACTTTTCTAGGGGTAAGTTTTCGTTTAGGGCATTGTTTAGGTGCTGAACCAGGATCCAACCAACTTGCTGAGCGCTTGCGGTTATCAAACAGAATCCATTTTTCATCGCAGGTAACAATGCGGTTCAAAATTCCTTCATTTGTGTGTCTGTTGAGCAGTGCAAGGCACGTCTCGACGCGTACTTCGCGCTGGCGATCATTGAGTTCGTGGGGCACCCATTTGTCAAGCTTTTTACCTTGCCAATATGACGCAAATGGACCAATATTGTTTTGACGCTAACGTCGAAAGCTGCTGCTAATTCAGCCGTAGATTGTGTATCATCAGCTTCCACAACCGCCTTTAATTCGTCATTGTCGACCAAAGTCTTCGGACGACCGCGAGGTTCATTTTTCAGGTCGAAATTTCCAGAACGGAAGCGAGCAAACCAATAACAGGTGGTGCGTTGGTTTGTAGTGTTAGCTCCGTAAACGTCGTTGATGTTGCGTGCCGCTTGTGCCGCGTTGCTGCCACGACGGTACTCATATTCCATAATTACTCGAATTTTTAACGTATCCATGATGACGAAAAAGATTGAAATGCGATGAAAATGTAACACTAATCAATAAAGAAATGACTACTTTTGGAAAAAAGAATCCATGTTTTTAAAATAAAATTAATTTGAAATTAGAATTCTTAGCCAAACAAAAATTATTTTGATTTGAAATGGCCAGTACTGCAGAACGGCAATTTCATAGGTAAAGACCTAATATAATCGTAATTCTCGTAATAATTTGACTACCTCGTTGGTCTAGCGGTAGCGTGTTCACCCGCAGACAACGAGGTCCTGGGTTTAAATCCCGGGTCGAACCAAAACGTGATTTTGGGATTTTTCCGTAAAAAGAAATTTATCAGTATCAGCCCGAAGTCTGGAAGTTGGCGGTATTACACCCCCGTGCCTCGGAGAGCACGTAAAGCTGTCGGTCCTGTACCTGATCTCTTTCCGGTCGTGTCGCTAGTCGTCCCAGCGGATCATGAGAATGATGGAATAGAAAGTGCCCCTGTGTTTGCGCCCACACTTGTGCACTATAATTTGTCCTGCGCAATTGGCTCCATTGAGGATGGCGGCCGTGGCCGAAATTCGGCCGAGAAGACATCAATCGTAATTCCCTTATGTATGTACATAACAATTTCTCATTTGCGCTAAGCTCTAACAGTTGCTCGTATGATGTGCAACTGGATGAGCCTGCCCAATGCAGCACAATCCATTCTTTCTGTAAATACAACAAGCACTTGGTTGCAGCTGTCCAGCCACCTGCGCACCAGGGAGGCAATATTTTTACGAATTAGCGTGTAAAAGTCTTGTGTGCGCTCCTCGGCAAACATACCTGAAGCACTGCAGTAGCGGGGCAGCCCCAACAACATTCTGAGTGCATTATTGTATTGCACTCTTAATGTATTATAAGTTCTCATTTCTCATTCATTTATAAGAAACTTAAATTGAAATATCTAAATCCGTAAAATATAGGAAATAAATGTAATTGTTCGGTATAGATCGAATCAGAAACGTCAAAATCCGCAGGCGAAATAAAGTCACCGACATATACCGAAGAATTGCAAGACTGAAGTGACAGTGGGCGGGGCACATAGCTCATAGAACCGATGGCCGTTGGGGCAGAAAGGTTCTTGAGTGGCGACCACGAACCGGAAGACGCAGCCCCTACAAGATGGACCGATGATCTTGTGCGTGTCGCTAGAAACTGCTGGATGCGAATAGCGCAAGACCGGCAATTATGGAGATCTTTGGGGGAGGCCTTTGTCCAGCAGTGGACGTCTTTCGGCTGATATGATGATAGATTAAACCAGCACCCTCTAACAATCTGATGTAGTCCCTCTGCCGTTAAGTTACGGTCAATACAAACTCTTATATGGTCTCAAATAAGTTGAAACAGTACTTAAGGCAAAACTAATTATTTAATAGTTTAGTAAAAAGCGTAAAACCCAGGCTAATTTGCTCAAACTTACAATTTTTGTTTAAAACTTGAGAGGTGTCAAGGGATACCCGGATTGAACGAAGTTATTTCTTATTATTTATTATGTACAAAAAACCTGTATACACTCAACAAAAATAATCGTAGCGACACCACACTGTTCAATGCGAAATAGCAATGAAAATATCTGGCTTGCTTTCTATAAGAGAGAGAGAGAGAGACAGACAGAGAAACATGCGCACGCCGCACAGCTGCAAAAAGTGAAATGACAACTTTTCGTGAGAATTTTTTCCGTCTAGCCCCCTTTCACAACGCGCGATAAGGAACTTCGTTCCAAAAATTGTACAATGTTACATGACGGGTCTGTTGGCGTGGTGGGTAAATACTTGCTTTTCACGCCGGAGATCGTGGGTTCAATTCCCACCCTGGACAGATATTTGTGTGCATGAACATTTCTGTCTGTCCTATGTCTGGCTGTATTTTATTAAAGATAAGTGGTATATGTAGTAAACCAGTTATCTGATTTCCATAGTATAAGCTCTGCTTAATTTGGGACCAGATGGCCGTGTGAATAATGTCCCAGGATATTATTAAATTACTGTTCAAAATTTCTATGTTTATCTAATCGAATGTATTTTAAATAAAACATTTACGATAGCAAAACACTGAGAAATGCACGCAGTAAATAAAGATTTAATTTAAATATCTGTAAAAAGACTCGAGAACTATGCAATTTTCTTCAATCGACAATTTAGTGCAGAGCCTTCTGGGGTCGTTTATTTGATGTGCCAATCAAACTCAGCTCTGCAGAACATTTCGCCGAGAAAAATTAATTTAAAATCTCTCGGAATCACAATTTCTTTAGCAATAAGTCCTGTCCACTGCAGGTTGCTTGATTTGGTTCATTTATTGTATTATTAGATGTTACTTTTTGGGCAGTGAAAATATAGAGATAGATATCTATCTCTTTGCACATTACAGAATCTTGTTGCTTGATTTGGTTCATTTATTGTATTATTAGATGTTACTTCTTGGGCAGTGAAAATATAGAGATAGATATCTATCTCTATATTTTCACTGCCCAAGAAGTAAATCAAGCAACAAGATTCTGTAATGTGCAAAGAGATAGATATCTATCTCTATATTTTGCAATATCTATCTAGATATTGCACATTACAGAATCTTGTTCGTCTAGCGGTAGCTTGTACAGCCGCAAAAACGAGGTCCTGGGTTCAAATCCCATGTCGGGCCATAAACAAGCAATTTTGGGACTTTTTTGTAAAAAGAAAAATTTCTCATCATCAGCCCGAAGTCTGGGAATTGTCGGCAATATACCCCCGTACCTCGGAGAGCACGTAAAGTCGTCGGTCCTGTACCTGACCTCTTTCTGGTCACGACCGGACAGAGGTCAGGTACAGGACGCTAGGCGTCCCAACAGATCATGAGAGTCATGGAATAGAAAGTGTTCCTGTGTTTGCGCACACATTTGTGCACTATAATATGTCCCGCGCAGATGGCTAAAGTCTGTTGAAACTGGCCGGCGAGGCTGTAATTTGGCTAGGAGGACATTATTATTATTACAGAATAAAAATGTAGATATATATACGTTTCGTCTTCATGTGACTAAGAGAGGTTGATTATTTCTAACATTGTCCGGTGTAGCAGTAAAAATATCTTGAGCTAAAGCGTCATGTAACAAAAAAAATGTGAGTCGTCACGGGACGCCTGGCAGATGTGAAACATCGACATTATTTTGTAAAAGTAATATGCAGAAAAGAACATATTGTGATAGGAACTAAATATGTCATAATGATAAAATAAAAGTCGATTTCGCATGGCGACGCGTCGCCACACCGTACACACTACTATCGTATAGCGTGGCGACGCGTCACCACGGCATGCGTTGCCACGCCAGAAATCTGTTTTACGTGCGGCTATAGATGTTTCACATCAAAAAAAGAAAGTTCCTAAAATTCAATGGTTGGTTTTCCCTACACATTTCCATTGACATAATACTAAAAGGAAAAATCAGTAAATATGAAGCAAGCACTATAATATTTCTTTGTTGAAAGAATAAATGGATGGTAAGACGGAAACCATTCATCATATTACCGGGAATGAAATATCACAAAACAAATATAACATGGAATAGTAAAGGTTGCCATAACGACAGCAGGGACTCTCATTTCTCATAGAGGCGTTGTATTAAGCTCTGTTGGAGACAACCAAAAGTACATCTTTAGTATATTAATAATTATACAAATTACGAAAAATTACAATTAATAAATTTGAATTTTAAAGCATTATTCGCAATGCAAAGCGTTAAACTAATTTCAAAAATGGGAAATCATAAATTTAATCGTCCGGCGGGTCTCGAACCTGCACCATCTACCAATCCGGGGTAGGCGCTCTGCGTTAAGCTACGAACGATACAAACTGGCAGATCAAATTTAGGATTCCCTTGCTAACCCCCTTCCGGAGGATGTAGGTATTATCAATATGATATGATCTTTCACATGCAACTCTGAACATATCAGTCGGCTATGTTTCTACAAAAATAAAGCCGATAGATAATACCTACATCCTCCGGAAGGGTGTTAGCAAGGGAATCCTTTGATCTGCCAGTGTGTATCGTTCGTAGCTTAGCGCAGAGTGCCTACCCCGGATTGGTAGATGGTGCAGGTTCGAGACCCGCCGGAAGATTTAATTTATGAGTTGCCATTTTTTTTTATTACAATTAAAATTACAATTTTACGAATTATGGCATCAGGAGTTCAGGGGCAAAAGTTGTGGTTTGAATTGAGTCCTCTTATAAAATATGATGTTTTGACACAATTTGTATATTTCGTGTAAAAAATTAGAATTACATAACAGAACCGACAATAATGCGCGGGAAGAATTTGTATGTCTACGATTTTAAAATTAGACAACTATTTTACTTTTTAAAGTTTACAAAAAGAAAAGTGTTGCACGGATAACCCAAAAAATATATATATTCACAGTAAATACTTTAAAACAGCGCCATCTACTGGATGAAATGAACACCAACTGCGATAGATGGCGTTATGCGTTAACACATGCAATAGTAAAGGATGGCATAAGGACAATAAGGGCTTTCATTTCTCATAGAGGCATTGATTTAAGCTCTTTTGGAAACAACCTAAAGTCAATCTTTATTACATTCATATAAGGTACAGTTTAGAACGTACGTAAATTGAAAGTAATATTTAAATTGACAACACAAAAACAACTGAAATCAAATCACTAAAACAACAAAATGACTGGCCTGTTGGCGTGGTTGGTAGATATGCTGCCTTTCACACCGCAGGTCGTGGGTTCGATTCCCAAGCGGGCCAGATATTTGTGTGCATGAACAAGTCTGTTTGTCCTGAGTCTGGGTGTAAATTATCTATATAAGTATATATTTACAAAATAAAAATAGTATATGTAGTAGCTATATCAGTTATCTGGTTTCCATAGTACAAGCTCGGCTTAGTTTGGGATCAGAAGGCCGTATGTGAATAATGTCCCAGGATAATATATCTATATATATAAAAATCAATGCCACTTTTCGTTGTAATGTTATAACTCAACATCGCCTTTAGCGATTAGGCAAATTTTGGTCTTGAATTATTCGTGGAAGTCCAGGGAAGGTTGGTACGTAGAGAAAATTTAAAAAAAGTCTTGAAAAAGTGTAAAATCAACATCTTTCTATACTCCCATGTACAAACAATTTGTACTAATACTTAAAAGCGTAGCGAAGCACGTACCGGGCCGCTAGTCTAGTATAATTAAAACTGGTGGATAGACATAGGTCTTGACACGTGCAGACAAACAAATTATGTGTAACACTACACAGTTAATCTTTTGATTACACGCAAATAGTAAATCAGTTCTTTTGAACGCAAGCAGTAGTTAAGGTAGTTTCGGCTTTGATTCCCGCACAGGACAATTATTTATGGGGCCAATAAAAGGTTAAAGTATTAGGTATTGAAAAGGCGTGTGTTTTGTGTCCATTTGGTGACGGCATAGAATATCATCACCCCATCTCATCCCGTGGAGGGCGTAGAAATCGTCCAAGAGAATACCTACCAGAGAACGGGCAGCAGCGGTTTTCTGTAAGCTGTGGCCATGGAACTGCGATCGCCACCCCGCCTGCCAAGCGTGTAAAATATGGCATAACCCTCCATTCTCTGGGAAGGCGTTTGTCCAGCAGTGGACGTACTTTGGCTGACATGATGACTAACGTGTTTCTAAAGTGCAGATACAGGAAATATTATTACCAATGCTGGATTTGTCTTTATAATAGATATATAATACTTCTGAATGAATAAATGTCTTTATTTTTCAGAATACAGATTTTATAGACTTTTAACATAAAATAGAGATTTTCAATATTGGAAATGTATGTTATACAAATATTTAGTAATTTCTTACCCTAAAAACTTATAACTAACTAGGAAACAATATCACTTAAATGTCAGAATTATAAATCAGCGAAAACACCCAGATCAAGATATTCATTATCTCAAATATATCTTTCTATCACTCAACATACTGCCTCTCTCTTTTTGCTCTGGAGACTCTTTTCTTTTCTTTCTGATTAAATTGGTTGCGGGTCCAAGACTGTCGAAGCAATTCTCCTAGACATGCATGAGCATCACCGCTCAGTGTCAATTCATTGTGTGCCACTGTTAATCCTGGCTTACAGGAGTTGCAGTGGTGGGTAAGAGGGAGGGACAAAAGCCAAAAAAATATCGAATATACAACATGTAACGTAATTAACGCACACCCTCAGACACCCCAATTAGAATATTATGTTGTAATCATAATACAGACACTAAATTTTTAATTTAACATGTATATGCATTGTTATTTAAAAAATTAGTTTCTTGGAATAAACTTTATTTTTCCTTATTTTGTATTGAATGATGGAATTTGTATGAATACAAATAAAACTGCGATTTTAAAAGTTTTCGTTCTTTGACTTAAGGTGCATAAAATTTTTTTTTGACTGTGCAGGGTTAATATGAAAATAATTTCGGTAGTTTTAATTATTTTGGAAAAAAAATATTACCTATATTAAAAATGATATAAATCGATTCAGTGAACGATTCTGAACAAACTATTTTCAGGATGTGCGTTAATTAAGTTATATGTTGTATATGTTGTGCAGGGATCGAACTCGCAACCTTTGGATCAGAAGGCAGTTTCACTTACAACTGAGTTACGACAGTGGAGATATTTACGTTTAAAGAGAACATAAACAACAATAGAACAAAGTTATGTGAAGCAATGCCATTTTGGCACCATTTTTATTGTGTTATGAAGACTTAACTTTTCCATTTACTCGACAACTGAAACGGAAAAATGTCCAGCGAATTGCAAATACGTAAATCTCGGTTTGTTGTTCTGGATAAATCCAATTTCAGGTGTCTCTTTGCGACAGGGAACCAGACCGATACTGAATTTGCTTAGGATAGTAGACTCATCATATATCGATGACATAAAAATAATCCAAAAAGCAAAAAATCAATAACGAATACTGGCTGCAGGCTTGATCTCTGCTGGACAATTAAATTTATTACTTCCCAGTTTTGATTTTACGGTTCATCATAACAGCTGAAGAAGTCCACTGCTGGACAAAAAGCTTTCCCAAGAATTACCTTCATCAATCAATCCACCAATTCATCCCTGCGCCGTCTTGTTGTAATTTATAACTCACACTTCGTCGATATTGCCATCCTTGCACTTACTCAATTAAAATTTAAAAAATATTCTTCTCTTCTTATCTAAAAATTTGGTAGCTGACACTGCATCTAATATTTCATAATATTAATCACAACTCTTTATTTCCTTTTTTTTTCTGCCAAGTATATTAAGCTTCCGTCACGCTCCACCCTAATATTAATTACTAGCTTAAGTTAAACTTTATAAACTATAGTCTATGTGTTTATCCATGGTGTCAGCTAACTCCATACCAATTTTTATAAAAATCGCTCCAGCAGTTTAGACGTGAAGAAGTAACAAACATACACACTCACACACTCACAAACTTTCGCCTTTATAATATCAGTGTGATTTAACACGTGGACAATAGTGTGGGTTATACGTTAAACAAATGTAAATACGAAAAACTGTAACTAATTGTAACGTGTAACTGTTGTTGTCCCAAATAAAATAAATGAATAAATCTTGGGAGATATGCTATAATCGCTACGCTTGGCAGACGGGTATCATATGATCGCAGTATGATAGTAATAGTACCCAGAAATAAGCTGCTACCCGTCTTCTGGCAGATATTCCCTCTGGTCGATTTCTACGCCCCCCACAGGATGGAGGATGATGGGGTGATGATGTTCTGATATCCACCGCCGTCACCACACAGCAATTTTAAGTTGTAATTTTAAATAAAATAAAAAAAAGGTTTTTATTCACGTAGACTTTAAAAACGCGCTTGTAAATAGTCAGAACATGTTTGTAGTAATACAGTTGTTATTTCTAGTTACTTATTATCTACAGATATTTAGGTACACGGAATGTTAAAACATTGATACAATTTATTTTATAATGGTAGTGACATTTAGCTAGCTTGTATTAAGTTATTTTCAAGTTATTTTAAATACTAAAAATCTATATTTTATGACGGTTCATATTTCTTTCGATGTTCTTTGTTGAAATTTTTCAAACCACTGAAATATAAAGTCCCACTCTCTTTGAGACAATTTTCTTGCACGACAGTTTCTGACTACTAAAGTACTATTAAAACGAATGCGATATAACGAAAGGGGTTATTTATGGCGATAGGGTTGGAGCTACCGCTAAAAGCCTGCCTCAGCATAGATTAAAGGCTCGCTGACGACGCTTTTGTCTGCATTTTGTACAAGTATAGTCTGGAGAAAGAGTTTTACTAAGATTTTGTTGGAACAAATTGTGTATTCCATGTTCTTCTAGTTATTTGAATAAAGATGATTTAAATAAAGTACTTAAGGTTCAGCGCTATTTGTACTACTAATCTTACTTATATTATTTTTTCTAAGGGGCGTTGGCATGGTTGGCATAATACTTTATTTTTACGCCGCAGGCCGTGGTTTCCATTCCCACCCAGTACAGGTATTTATGTACCTACGTAAACATGTCTGTTTGTCCTGAGTATCTATATAAGTATGTATTTACAAAATAGAAGTAGTAATATGGAGTATATTAGTTATCTGGTTTCCGTAGTACCAGCTCTGCTTAGTATGGGATCAGATTGCCGTGTGTGAATAATATCCAGGATAGTATTAGTATAAAAGTTTGTGAGTATGGATGTATTGAGAATTTTTTTTACGGATTTTGATAAAATTTTGTAGTAATATAGCTTATTTATCCAAATAACACATAGGCTATAATTTATAATGTTGGACGGGGGTAAAACCACGGAGCACAGCTAGTCAATAATGAATAAACTGTCTGCATTGTTTATCAGCGATGGGGCCAAAATGTATTTGTTTTTGGCAGAGTTAATTGAGAATGTTAGTTTGGAGTCTAGAAGCTGTTGGTGTTTTTATTATCTGCTATGTGCGTATTATAGTCCATAAGTGTATGCGCAACGACAGGGATATTTTCGATTACGATTTACAGATAAGAACGGAAAGAGGTTCGGCACAAGGCTGATGGCATAACGTCCCGAAGAGCACGGGGGGGGGGGGGGGGGGGGGGTGCAAATACTGTGCTGATTGAGCTCCGCCGCACATACATACCAGAACCTTATTATGTGCGGCTGAGCTCGTTTAGACCAACAAGGCAGGCAGTTTTGATGTGGAACATCTGATTCTATAGCCGCACGTATATTTCTGGCGTGGCGACGCATGCCACGCTTCGCCACGCTATACGATAGTAGTGTGTACGGTGTGGTGACGCGTCGCCATGCGCAATCGACTTTTTATTTTATCATTATGACATATTTAGTTCCTATCACAATATGTTCTTTTCTGCATATTACTTTTACAAAATAATGTCGATGTTTCACATCTGCCAGGCGTCCCGTGACGGTTCACATTTTTTTTAGTTTTAATAATAAACACGCAAACTCAGGTATCTAGTTAAATCGTTAATGCGCGGCCTATCTTAAATCAGATGCCAATATTTTTATCGGATTCCGAGTTAATGTCTCGGAATAAGATATGCTTTCCTGAGGGTATCCTAACTGCTACTTCAGTTTGAAAGAGACAGAAATTTAATGGTAATAATATTGCTTTCATATTAGATGTTTATTTTGTTTCAAAAATCTCGTGAATACTTTATTGCCATTAGACAATAAAAGCCTTTTGATATTTTAGATTAATGTAATACCTACATTCAGAACTTGGGCACTTACTAAATTTGAATTTTATAGCATTATTCGTAATGCAAAGCGTTTATATAATCTCAAAAATGGGAAATCATAAATTTGATCGTCCGGCGGGTCTCGAACCTGCACCATCTACCAATCCGGGGTAGGCGCTCTGCGTTAAGCTACGAACGATACACGCTAGCAGATCAAATTTAGGCTTCCCTTGCTAACACCCTTCCGGAGGATGTAGGTATTATCTATCGGCTTTGTTTTCTAGAAACATGGCCGACTGATATGTTTACAGTTGCATGTGAAAGATCATATCATATTGATAATTACCTTCCAAATTATTAAATTTGAATTTTATAGCATTATTCGTAAAGAGAGCCTACCCCGGATTGGTAGATGGTGCAGGTTCGAGACCCGCCGGACGATCAAATTTATGATTTCCCATTTTTGAGATTGGGCACTTACTTCGTTAGTATTATATTTTATTTACTTACGCATACTTATATTTGTGTGTGTATACATAGATTGCATGTGTTGAGCAAGTTTTAAGACACATATTAAACCTGTACTTGAGGCTAAGGGTTACTACACCACTAAAGTGTACATTGATGACAGAGACGTCTGGCGTTCGTCACCTACCTGCACATTGCTCGCTGGAGATCTTATAACCATATGGTAATAAGATTATCGTTGTCTATATCTGTAAAAAACATGCTAACATATAGTACCTTTACAATAATATTATAATTGTATTAGCTATGCCCCGCGGTTTCACCCGCTTTAAAGTAGTTTTGACGTAAAATAATAACAAACATATATCTATACTCACAAACTTTCGCATTTATAAATATTAGTAGGATGTGTACCTCTAGCGGTTTTGGTAGTGCACGTCGGAATAGCTCTCAGATGGTAGATGTTTTCCTACTTACTTGACACTTATCTTCATATTTTGGTCAATTCAAACAATATATTTGTAAATTGTAGCCTATATGTTATTCTGATGTATAAGCTAGGTATACTATTGTAAAGTTTCATTAAAATCCATTAGTAGTTTTTACTTGAATGTAAATTCTTATGAGAAATGAAGAATCTTTAAACGAAGGATGTCGATAAGAGGATTCGTTATTTTTGTTTATGTACGTTTACAATTAATATTTTTATACAATATGTAACTTAATTAACGCACATCCTGAAAATAGTTTGTTCAGAATCGTTAACTGAATCGATTTATATCATTTTTAATATAGGTAATTATTTATTCCAAAATAATTAAAACTACGAAAATTATTGTTATATTAACCCTATACAGTCAAAATAAATTGAAATGGACCGTAAGTCAAAGTAATAAGACTTTTAAATCGTAGTTTTATTTGTATTCATACAAATTCCACCATTTAACACAAAGGAAAATAAACTTTATTCCAAGAAATTAATTTAGTAAATAACAATGCATATACATGTTTATTAAAAAATTCAGTGTATGTATTATGATTACAACATAATATTCTAATTGGGGTGTTTGAAGGTGTACGTTAATTACGTTACATGTTGTATATATATCAGACGGCGACAATCGAGCAATTGGGTCAACTGATGGTAAGTGATCACCGCCTCCCATGGATACTCGCAACACCAGAGGCGTCACAGGTTTCTGATCGCCGCTAACCCTTCCCCCCACCCCGATGAGCTCTGGCGACCTTACTCACACGCAGAAACACAACATTACAGAATTAATGTTATTATTAAGGAATGTCTTCTGTAAGGTGGAGGTACTTCCCCAGTCGGGCTGCTCTTTGAGCGAATGAACGCTGTGCCCTACCTCTCTTAAATGTATATGTAACATGGGGTGCAATCACTGCTTTACCGATCAATAACGGCAAGCGGGGACTCAAGCCCGTAGTAACCGCTATATGTTATACTAGCTGTGCCCCGCGGTTTTACCCGCGTTAAACTTTATAAATTATCTCCCCAGCTCCTCCTGTGTAGGTGATAGCGTGATAATAAGTAGCTTATATGTTGACAAATACCAATTTTCATGGGTTTAACTTCAAAAATTTCGCATTTCTCATACACACTTACATCCCCTATATTACGCCCTAAGGGGTGAAATACTCAAAAATCCTGAAAATACATATTTTTAACTGAAAGGCCAAATACAAACTTTCACGCGTTTAACTTCAAGTCACATTTATTCACACAAACTGACTCCCTATTTTTTGCCCTTGGAGGTGGAAATTCCAAAAATCCTGAAATGTATATTTTTAACTGTAAGGCCACATAGAAGTTTTCATGCCTTTAACTTCAAAAACGGCAACGTTTCGTACTAACTTTGCACCCCCATTTTACCCCCTTAGGGGTTGAATTTCGAAAAATCCTTCCTTATTCATTGTCTACAGTATAAAGAAAACGTTTGTGCAAAATTTCAGCTTTCTAGGTCTAAGGGTTTGGGCTGGGCGTTGATGAGTCAGTCAGTCAGTCAGGACTTGTCTTTTTATTTATATAGATTGAACGGTAAAGGAAAAAAGACAATTTTACTTAATAAAACATTTACACCAAGGCTCGGAATAGCAGGACATTCGGAAACTGGGGGCAGCTGTTTTGTGTTGTTATTCATTGTGGGGGTGTATTGTTATAATCGCCACGCTTGGCAGAAGGGATGGACATCGCAGTATGAGGGTAATAGTACACAGAGAAGCTGGGACTCGATACTGATGGCTCACTGGATAGGTATTCACACGAGATCAAGCGCCTGACGTACTTGTACCCTTTACTAACATAAGGCTAAGAACATTGTTACTAACTACTCGTGATCTATATTTTCGGTAACACTAGGTTAAGAGGAAGCGGACTCATACCATGACAGGCTCGTAGAAGCTGTCCATACGGCTGGGTCTAAGGTCTTCAAGGCCCACGGTACAAACAGAACCAAAAAGATCTCTGACTATACCCTGCAGCTTATGGACGAAAGACGGAAAATGGTTCTGACATCCTCTGATGATGCTACCAGATACCGGCAGCTCAACAGACAGATCTCAAAGTCTTTAACACGCGACACGCGCCAATTTAATACAAATTGTATTAAAGAAGCCATTGAGCGGAACAAAGGCTCTAAAGTGTTTGCAAGAGAACTCTCTGTTGGACAGAGCCAACTGACGAAGCTGAAGACTGAGGATGTCAGAATCGTCACGTCTAAACCTGAGTTGCTGGGAGAGATCGAGAGGTTCTATGGACAGCTGTATGCGAAAACCCAGTCACCTGTCGATAGTTGTGCCTCAGATCCCAGAGCACGACTAACCCAACACTTCACCGACGACATCCCGGACGTCAGCCTGTGCGAGATTAGAATGGCTCTCGAACAGCTTAAGAACAACAAAGCGCCTGGTGATGATGGAATTACGGCAGAGCTTCTGAAGGCGGGTGGTACACCAATCCTACGGGCCCTTCAGAAGTTATTTAACTCCGTCATACTAGAAGGTCAAACGCCAAAAACATGGCACAGGGGTGTGGTGGTGCTCTTCTTCAAAAAGGGCGATAAAACCCTCTTGAAGAATTACAGACCCATCACACTGCTGAGCCATGTTTACAAGTTGTTTTCGAGGGTCATTACGAATCGTCTCGCACGCAGGTTTGACGACTTCCAGCCTCCCGAACAAGCCGGTTTCCGTAAAGGCTTTAGTACCATAGACCACATACATACGCTGCGGCAGGTTATACAGAAGACCGAAGAGTATAACCAGCCATTATGCTTAGCGTTTGTGGACTATGAGAAAGCCTTCGATTCGATCGAAACTTGGGCCGTACTGAGGTCTCTCCAAAGGTGCCAAATCGACTACCGGTATATCGAGGTGTTAAAGTGTTTGTACGAAAACGCCACTATGTCAGTGCGACTCCAGGACCAGAACTCGAAACCTATCCACTTGCAGCGAGGTGCGAGTCAGGGAGATGTTATATCTCCGAAACTGTTCACCGCTGCATTGGAAGATGTCTTCAAGCTTCTGGACTGGAAAGGCTTTGGCATCAATGTCAATGGCGAGTACATCACCCACCTTCGATTTGCCGACGATATAGTAGTCATGGCTGAGACCCTTGACGACCTCGGTACAATGCTCGATGGCCTCAGTGGAGTCTCTCAACAAGTGGGTCTGAAAATGAACATGGATAAGACGAAAATTATGTCAAACATCCATGTTGCACCCACTCTAGTTAAGGTTGGAGACTCTGCACTCGAAGTTGTAGAGAACTATATTTACCTAGGACAGACCATCCAACTAGGTAGGTCCAACTTCGAGAAAGAGGTCAATCGTAGAATCCAACTCGGCTGGGCAGCGTTCGGGAAGCTACGTAATATCTTCTCGTCCCAAATACCGCAGTGTCTCAAGTCGAAAGTCTTCGACCAGTGTGTGTTGCCAGTGATGACTTACGGAACAGAGACGTGGTCGCTAACTATGGGCCTTATCAGGCGGCTCAAGGTCACCCAAAGAGCAATGGAAAGGGCTATGCTTGGAGTTTCCCTGCGAGATCGAATCAGAAATGATGAGATCCGCAGGCGAACCAAAGTCACCGACATAGCCCTAAGAATTGCCAAGCTGAAGTGGCAGTGGGCAGGGCACATAGCTCGTAGAGCCGACGGCCGCTGGGGTAGAAAGGTTCTCGAGTGGCGACCACGAACCGGAAGACGCAGCGTGGGCAGGCCCCCTACAAGATGGACCGATGATCTTGTGCGGGTCGCTGGAAAACGCTGGATGCGGATAGCGCAAGACCGGCAATTGTGGAGATCTTTGAGGGAGGCCTTTGTCCATCAGTGGACGTCTTTCGGCTGATATGATGATGATGAGGTTAAGAGCACTGTTACTAACAAATTTATGGACCAAAGTCTGAAATAAATGTATTTATTATTATTATCATGGAATGATGATGATGGTGGAACATTTATTCATCATCATCATCATCATATCAGCCGAAAGACGTCCGCTGCTAGACAAAGGCCTCTCCTAAAGATCTTCACAATTGCCGGTCTTGCGCGACCCGTATCCAGCGGCTTCCAACGACCCTCGCATGATCTTCGGCCCATCTTATAGAAGCTATATACATCATATACAGCACAAGATCATTGGTCCATCTTGTAGGGGGCCTGCCCACGCTGCGTCTTCCGGTTCGTGGTCGCCACTCGAGAACCTTTCTGCCTCGAGAACATTTATAATAATGAAATGAAATGAAATAATGAAATTTATTCAGCACTTGGGTATTTACATACACTTGTACTTGTCAAGCTCACAATGTATTACATAAACACAGTTTAAAAACAGTAATTAAAGTAACAAAATATTTTAAATTAGTCCGTCCGTGCGGTCTGTTTCGTCACATGTATTTTTAATATTCTTAAATAAATAATAAATAGCAAGTTACTATACCTATTGTTACATTTAGCAATAGTATATCAAATTAAAGAATTCAAAACAACGAGCAGTTGGCTAGCGCAAAAGGCTCTCAACCAGTAGCTTAATTTGAACGACTAATACCTGAGGGCACCCTTATGGGCCACATCTCAGGCGGCCGCTGAAGTAAAAAGATGGAATTCGAAATGGGGGTCAGATCACTTGCATGGTATTACCGATCACGTGTTAAGGGGGCAACGCGATCCTCACCGCTGAGGATCCTACCCTAGCTAGCCTGCGGCTTTCTCTAGCTACCTAGGTGGACGACCCGGAGAAGTAAGCCACCAAGAAACTCCGGGCTTGCTTTTTTCGTCTTCTTTTGCTTTTTGTTTTTGATTTATTTTATATCTTTTTTTAACATTGTTTTTTGTTTTTACATTGTGATTGGCTGGTATGTGGGCTAGTGCACGCACAGAACCGATGACATCTAGTTAATCAAAATAATTATGAGGTAATAAACAATAACATTCCATTTCGCTCAAGCAATTAAAATAACCTCTTGCAAGATGAACAAACGGTGGGTGCATCCGCGCACATTTACAAAATTAACAAGTCACACGAAGTCGACTGAAGGCGACGACTGTATGAGACAAAAAAAAAGAGTACCCCAGCAGCAGCATTTATTACTATATTACATTTAGTACCATATGTCTTACTAGCTGTGCCCCCTGTTTTACCCGCGTTAAACAATTTTAATTATATCCTATGTGTTTTTCGGATATACAAGCTGTATTACTACAAAGTTTTATCAAAATCCGTTCTGTAATTTTTGTGTGAAAGAGTACATCCATACATACTATACACATGGGCAAATGCTTGCTTTCACGCCGGAGGTCGTGGGTTCGATACCCACCCCGAACAGATATTTGTGTGCATGAACATATCTGTTTGTCCTGAGTCTGGGTGTAATTTATCTATATAAGTATGTATTTACAACAAAAAAAGCTTGCAAGTGTATGTAGTATAATACCTATCAGTTATCTGGTTTCATAGTACAAGCTCTGCTTAGTCTGGGATCAGATGGCCGTGTGTAAATAATGTCTCGTCCCGTCCCTGACCCCTGATATATCCATCCATACTTGCAAACTTTCGCATTTATAATATTAGTAGGATATATTTTCGGGCTAGTATTAAAATTAATTTTCGATTCATCTTTTTACCGCCATCTATAAACAGACACTAATACTAAAATAAATATTTACGACAGACTGAGCTTCAGTGGTTTATTAATTTTCACATAGATGTTGCTAAAAGCAAACAGAATTGATAAATATTTTGTTTTGTTTTTGTCTATTTGGGGGTGTACCATTGGAATATATGGTTGCTTACATTTTAATGTAACTAATCACTTGCATACATAAAAAAGTTAAACAAATGTTTAAGTTTAAATGAAAATGTATTTACTGACATCTTTCGAGTTGCAGCAAAGTAGCAACGAGAAGAAAGCTTGGTTTCCGTTGCGGTTCTGTTTCGAGGCGTAGCGCGGCGTCGGTTTAAAGTTTATATCTCTCGAACATAGATGGCGTATGTAGTAGGCAAACTATCAGTAACTTGAAAAATGAAACTAATCGAAAATTCATAACAATAAGGTTATAAAAAAATAAAAAAGGTTTTTATTCACGTAGATTTTAAAAAAGCGCTTGTAAATCTAGTTAAGTGCTTGAAGTTTAAACAATTTGTTTTAGTTTACCAATATTTTTTATGCTTACTTAGGTACTCATAAGACAAACGCTATATATATATATATTGTTAGATATACCCCTGCTCTGGCAACACACTATGCCGGGAAAATCTATGGTAGAAGCATGATATTTGGCTGGAGAGGAATGTTTTTTGGTTGTCATGGCAACAGTCGAGACGTGAGCCATTTTTGTTAACTTTATTCTGTTTTTCTGTTAATCTTTTCCTATTTTTACTCGTGAATTATTTGTTGTCCGTTTGTGATTAGTGATTATATTCATTGTTCTCTGATTGGTTTTCTGATTGTAATAATAATATTAGAGGTAAATACAGTAAGGCCATCTCGTGTAGTGTTTTTCTTTTTGTTATTTCTATTTCACTTCTAGTTCCCAAATATATATATAATAGGTCTTTACCTATGAAATTGCCGTTTTGTATGAAAAAATTTAAACGAATTTTTTTCATGAATTTTTTTATTTGTATTAATCGAAGTAATCACCCATGCAATCAATGCATCTTTGCCATCGCAGTGGCAGTTTATTGATGCCCTTCTTAAAGAAATCAGCTGGACGGGAGGCAACAAATTCTTCAAAGGCATTTTGTACTGCCTCTCGGGTATTGAATTTTTTTCCCGCCAAGAAGTTATCCAAATTCTGGAAAAAGTAGTAGTCTGTAGGCGCAAGGTCTGGTGAGTAGGGCGGATGACGGAGAGCTTCCAACCCCAGTTCTTGCAACTTGGAGACCGTCTGCTGTGCAGTATGAGGTCGCGCGTTGTCGTGCAGGAGCAGCGGAGACGAGCGATTGACCAATGCTGGTTGGAGATTCGCCAGCTTCTCCATCATTGTGCTCAGTTCTTCACAGTACACATCTGCAGTAATGCTCACCCCGTTTGGTAAGAAGCTGTGATGAATCACACCGGCGCTAGACCACCAAACAGTGACCATCACTTTTCTAGGGGTAAGTTTTCGTTTAGGGCATTGTTTAGGTGCTGAACCAGGATCCAACCAACTTGCTGAGCGCTTGCGGTTATCAAACAGAATCCATTTTTCATCGCAGGTAACAATGCGGTTCAAAATTCCTTCATTTGTGTGTCTGTTGAGCAGTGCAAGGCACGTCTCGACGCGTACTTCGCGCTGGCGATCATTGAGTTCGTGGGGCACCCATTTGTCAAGCTTTTTTACCTTGCCAATTTGACGCAAATGGACCAATATTGTTTTGACGCTAACGTCGAAAGCTGCTGCTAATTCAGCCGTAGATTGTGTATCATCAGCTTCCACAACCGCCTTTAATTCGTCATTGTCGACCAAAGTCTTCGGACGACCGCGAGGTTCATTTTTCAGGTCGAAATTTCCAGAACGGAAGCGAGCAAACCAATAACAGGTGGTGCGTTGGTTTGTAGTGTTAGCTCCGTAAACGTCGTTGATGTTGCGTGCCGCTTGTGCCGCGTTGCTGCCACGACGGTACTCATATTCCATAATTACTCGAATTTTTAACGTATCCTTGATGACGAAAAAGATTGAAATGCGATGAAAATGTAACACTAATCAATAAAGAAATGACTACTTTTGGAAAAAAGAATCCATGTTTTTAAAATAAAATTAATTTGAAATTAGAATTCTTAGCCAAACAAAAATTATTTTGATTTGAAATGGCCAGTACTGCAGAACGGCAATTTCATAGGTAAAGACCTAATATATATATATATATTCCCAATAACTAAAAAGTCGGTTATTAATCTGACTATCTTTATAAAATAATAAAAATAAATAACGTTTTTAGTCACGTAGACTTTGTTAGTTAAGTATACATAATTATTACTAGTTACATATAGATATTTAGGAACACGGGTTGTTAAAACATTTATAAAATATATTTTATAATAGTAATAATATATTGTTTTTCTTTTATTTTTAAAGACAACGCCTGGTCTAGAACAAATAGTGGTCCAGCACGGGACTCGAACCCGCGACACGAAGCGAACCGACTGTCTTAGCCGCTGCGCCACACGTGCAGTCTACGTATATAACTAATGCGGGCGTTGTCTTTAAAAAAATGAGATATAACTATGATAGCACACCAATATCGTTGGTAACCCTATTCGAGCAAATAAATTAAATTGAATTTGTGACTTGTAAAGTAACGCGTAACTTGTAAGGCTACGGAATCCCACAAGGGTCAATATTAGGACCGCTTTTGTTCCTAATATATATAAATAGTATCCATAAACTTGACCTTAAGGGAGATTTAACCTTATATGCTGATGATACAGCCGTTTTCTATTTCGGAAATTCGATTGATTCTATAATTACAGATGTACAAAGTGACTTAGATCGATTAAATGAGTGGTTCTTGTCAAATCTTCTTACAATAAATCTCTCTCTTACAATAAGTCTCTAAAACGAATTACATAATATTTTTTGCAAAAAATAAAAAAATCTGTCAACATTCGCCACTAACAATAAATAATCATACAATAAAGAAAGTGGACTCTGAAAAATATCTGGGGCTGCATTTAGACAGTCACCTAACGTGGGCCCCACATATAGCAAAATTAAAAAATAAACTAACATCACTTACTGGACTAATACGAAGTATTGCCCGATGTATACCTCCAAAATTACGATATTACATATACAATTGTCTCATACAACCACATATAAATTACCTAGTAGAAGTATGGGGTACAAGTGCTAAAAAAAATTTAGATATATTACAAATAGCTCAAAACAAATTGATTAAAACATTGTTCCACTTTGACTTTACCACCCCAACTCAAATATTATATAAGAAAACAAAACTAATGAATATACTACAGACATATAAATATTATAATTGCATACTAATAAGAAACATTTTAAATAAAGATATCCACACACAAATAACCTTCACTAAAAAACACCAAATTCAAAAAATCCGGTTAAGAAGTGCGAATGACATCAACTTACATAAATCACGAACAAATTACGGGAAGAAGAGTATTTTGTATGAAGGAGCAAAGTTATACAATAACCTGCCGAAACCCATAAAGGAATCTAAAAGCATACAAACATTTAAGCGCTTGTTAAAATTCCATCTTATTAATAATGTTACAGCTACAAACATACTGTATGTATAATTTAAACTAGATACATAAAAAAAAAAAAAAAAAAAAAAAAAAAATAGTCAAACAAAATCAATATAATAAAATATATATATATATATATATATATATATATATATATATATATATATATATAGATTAATTTCACACACTCTTTCTAAGCACTATTACAATATAATGTAAGTTACCTAGCCCATACATTAGTAGCAAAGCCGAGCGCTGAGCGTGGTACGCCCATGCCACATCTAGTTTTATTTAGTCCGTAAATACATGTTATGCAGCAATCAACGAGCCATACACCAGTTTTTGTTTATAGGATACCCCCTTTATTTGTAATAAATTAATGTTTTGCAAAATTTTAAATAGATTTATATAAACATATTGTTTTGTATATGTTACATTAGAACTAGTTATATAATAGATTACTTAGATATAGAAATTAGTATTAAGCAACCGTCCGATTTAGAACTTAAGAATGTACTTTATTTTAATACGTGTTTCTCATATAAGTGAAATTGTTTCTTTTGAGAAAATAAATATCTTAAACCCAACTTGTAAGGTATAACGAACCCAAAAATAGAATACCCTTATATTTTGAGTTGATTAGAGGTAAATCTACTGAAGTAACATTTTTCAAATAGAATTTTATTTAGGTACATGCTATTTCAAATCATGCAAGTTTATTAATAGACGACTTTCATTCCCCCGAAGAGCCCGATTGAGGAACTAGTGAATATTTAAAATATAAAATTAATCATCATCATCACTGCTGGACAAAGGCCTCACCAAAAGAACTTCACAATTTCCGGTCTTGCACTACTTGCACCGAACGACTTTCAGCGGCTCCCTAAAGAGATTATCAGTCCATATTATAGGGGGCCTGCACACGCTGCGTCTGCGGCATGTTTTTTTTTTTATAATTTTGTTTTATAATAGTAATATCAAGGTACTATGTCACACAGATCATCCTAGCCCCAAACTAAGCAAAGCTTGTACTATGGGTACCAGGCGTCGATATACATACTTATATAGATAGATAAATACTTATATACATAGAAAACATCCATGACTCAGAAACAAATATTCGTGCTCATCACACAAATATTTGCACTTACCGGGATTCAAACCAGGCTACTACTACTGCTACACCTAGCTAGCTGCTACTACCAACTAGGCTACGGTGACCGTGTTCAAGATCATCACTCGAGAACTTTGGCTCCAATGGGCACTAAGCCGTCAGTTCTACCCTGCGGATTTCATCCTTTTCAGTTTGATCTCGCCGGGAAACTTCTAGCCCTCTCCATTGCTCTTTGGGTGACATTAATCCTTATTATGAGGTTTTCTTTTGTATACCTAAATATAATCTAAAATAATAAGCATTCAGACAACCGATCGAGCATATATTGTGTTTGCCTACTAAATAATTACTCTAATTGGACCAAATCCCGTGTTCATGCCCGCTTGAGTATGTTTCGCCGGACCGTCTCAACTGGGTCGTGTTGAAACCGGTAGTAAATGATAAGCATTCAGACAACCGATCGAGCATATATTGTGTTTGCCTACTAAATAATTACTCTAATTGGACCAAATCCCGTGTTCATGCCCGCTTGAGTATGTTTCGCCGGACCGTCTCAACTAGGTCGTGTTGAAACCGGTAGTAAATGAACCCACTGAGTTTGTTTCGCTGGGTCTTCTCAGTTGGGGCGCATTGGATCCGGTGGTAGCATTAAAGCGCGACCGTCGTTATTAACACAAGGTCCGTCATAATAATAATACTTTAATATAGACAGAACCATTGACAATATGTAGTAAAAATATTAGACTTTAACTAGATAATTATACATAATCTCTTGACAATAACTTGATACGAGCTAGCTAAATATCATTGCTATAATAAAATAAATTTTATAAATGTTTTCATACAATGTATACCTAAATATCTATGTTACTAGAAATAATAATGTATACAACTATATTACTACAGACATCTATCTATACATATAATAAATTTGTAGAAAAATCATTTTTGTACATCAAAAGAAAATCCAAAAAAAATAGCCAGGGTATTAAAGGACAACCAATAGAACCCATTTCCAGCATTTTTAGAATTTTTGTCTGTTTGTCTGTTTATATGTTCGGGTATCACGTAAAATATACGAAAGCAATGTAGATAATTTTTATACACAACGATTGAGCGTAACTTGAGGTAACATTTAGTTTTTGTTTTATTGCAATCGGTTCAGTCTATCAAAAGATATTAGATTTTAAAGTAATCGTGGAGAAAAATAACACACATTTCGGTACTTCAGGATGAACTAATGTTTATAGTTGAACTAAACTGTCCGATAGATGTCATTGTGCATATTATGACATCTCTTTTCTGAATGAACTAGGTTGATAGTTGATTTTTGTTTCAATAGATGTCGTTGTGCATTTCTTTTGACTCGCGGTGTTAAGATTTGCCCGTGTTTGCTGATTGCATGAGTTACCTACGGTTTTGAATGTTCTGAATTGTTTCGAAATAAGGTCTTGGTTGCCTAGAAGTATGTCATTGTCCAAAATTGGTTATTAAAAAAATCTGTTTTCTTAGGGGAAATTGAATTATGAGGAAGGTTGGATTTGTTATAATTTAATTTTAAATTATTGATAGTTGATTTTTATTTCGATACATGTCGTTGTGCTTGATAGTTGATTTTTATTTCGATAGATGTCGTTGTGCATTGCTTTTGACCCGCGGTGTTAAGATTTACCCGTGTTTGCTAATTGCATGAGTTACGTAGGGCTTTGAATATTCCGAATTGTTTCGAAATAAGGTCTTGGTTGGCTAGAAGTATGTCGTTGTCCAAAATTGGTTATTAAAATATTCTGTTTTCTTTGGGCAAATTGAATTATTCAAAAAAAAAAAATTCGAAAATGTTTATTCATTTATGTACAAGGTTGGATTTGTTATAATTTAATTTTAAATTATAATGTCAATCGATCGAAAGTTTGTGCTGTCGATTCGTTTGTAACGCGAATGTACGACGATTCGAATTTTATTGAGCCTGTCCGATTTGAATGTAGTAAATTAACCCGGTCTCTCATAATTTTCTCAGCACAAATCTATATACCTACCTATGTAAAAGAGGAAACTGACTGACTGACATATCAACGCACAGCCTGAACGGCTGGGGTTAGAGACTTGAAATTTTGCCGGTAGGTACTTTTTATGACGTATGTATTCACTAAGGAAGGGGTTTTTGGAAATACTAACCCTAAGGGGGTAAAACAGAGAATGAAAGATTATATGAAAATCCGTCATTTTTTGAAGTTAAAGGCATTGAAACTTATATTTAGTAGTTCAGCTAAAAATAAAAATAAATATTTTAGAATTTTTGGAAATTCCACCCCAAGGGCGTAAAATAGCGGATGTAAGTTTGTATGAAAAGTGTATAATTTTTTAAGTGAAAAGCATGAAAATTGGTATTTGGCCTTTCAACAACAAGTCGCAAAGTCAAACTCTCAAGTTAGCTGGAATTGACTTGAGGAAGGCGGGCAGGTTCACGTGGCGTGCTCACGTGTGAGTTCATCCCACAGTCTGATCCATGTAGAGCGAGGACCTACGTCTTTTGCTGAGCGCCGTAAAGTGGATGATATTTAACATCACAAATACCAGGCCGCTTGCCGAGCACGCCATTTATTAGTTGGAGGTCAGCATTGGGATGACGCTCTAGCGGACTCATGCGTGAGCGATAGTCCACATCGCTTGCGACATTTGTTTGCCATCTTATTGACCTTTTGTGCGTTATCGGACGCTAAACAGTTATGGCAAAAGTACCATGACAAGTTTGCTGAAGATTTTATGAGACATGTACAACTAAATACTGATGGACAAATTACTGACAGGGTATGTGAAAATTGTCACAATAGGTCCTTATTGGCTATTCAAATGATAGTTATAAGTATAGGAGGGAACCTGATCAGTCAGAGGCTGCTAAAATGCACAGGAGTTTTCCAATTTATTGTTAAAAATAGGCGATGGCACATACCCCGTACAAGAAGATGGAAAAGTTATTTTGATTGGTAATCTCTGTTCTTACGTTACATCACAGCAGGAGCTAATTTTTTCTGTATACGGAGATACCACAAACATGGGAAATCAAGCCGGTTCTTGGCTATGTCAGCGAGCTATTTTGACTCCCCACAATGACCAAGCTGCGGCAATTAATTTCAAAATATTGAGTCATGCGTCCGGTAATAGTAGAGAATATAGCTCAATAAATACATTTATGGAAGAAGATAACGCCACGCACTACCCGGTAGAATTTTTGGATTCCCTCAGCACACCCGGACTTTCAGCCCACAAAATAGTATTAAAAATTGGTGTACCAATAACCTCAGAAATTTATGTCCTCCCAAACTTTTTAACGGCACTCGGCTCAAAGTCACAAATCTGCAACATTATCGAAGCTGAAATATTAACAGGTTGCGGCGCCGGTGATATTGTTTTTATTTCAAGGATACCTATAATCCTAAAAACTTTCCTTTCTCTTTCAAACGAGTGCAATTCCCAGTCAGTCTCTGTTATGCCATGACGATTAGTAAAGCTCGGGTCCAGACATTATCCGTTGCGGGGGTGGACCTAAGTATTGGATGCTTTTCCCATGGTCAACTATACGTAGTTCTTTCACGCGTAAACAACCCCAATAACGTTTTTGTGTACGCTCCAGATGGTTCATCAGGTAAAATAAAGAAGCACTAAATTAAATTAAAAAAAAAATTTCGGTATCCTCCCACAGCGCTTTACACTAAAAAATACATTGTTAAGTTCCAACATCCACGCGAACGAAGTCGCGGGCACAGCTAGTGTTCAATAAAAAAGGTTATTATTCACGTAGACTTTAAAAAAGTGCTTGTAAATAATTTACAAGCGCTTTTTTCAAGTCTACGTGAATAACCTATTTTATTTTATTTTATAGCTAAACGACCACGTCTCTGTTCCGTCAGTCATCATTGGCAAGAAGTTCAGAGTCTTTCGAATTGAGACACCGCGGTATTTTGAACAACAATGTAAACACACAATATATAATTATAAATGGTCCTCCTTCTTATGCAATCGGTTAATAACAATGTACCAGGGACACATATATGATAGAACGTGTGTAACAAGTATCATAAGTAACATTAACCGCTTACCATCAAGTGGGTATTAAAATATAGCCTTTAAAGCAGCATTGAATTCCGCAATCTGAAATATCTTTGGAAATAAATAGTCGCAATAACAAACGCTACAATATATCGCCTCGTATAATAAAGTCTTCAAATTAAGTATTCACAAGGCTCTTTGGAGACTATTCGTAGCAATATACTGTGATGTCTTGTTTCCACAAATGGTCGTTTTGCGTCAGCATTACGTTTTAACAAATTACCTCCGTATTAGCGCACGTCGCGTTAGTGGTGATAAATGAACCAAGATTATTCCGAAAGGTAAAACCAATGAGTTTTATTATTTTTTTTGTATTTATTACAAGGTAATTACTAGCAATGGTGAAAGAGAGAGCTATGTTCGGATTTTCCCTACGATATCGGATCAAAAATGTCGAAGTCCGCAGGCATACCAAAGTAACCGACATACATACATATAAATCACATACTCTCTCGTTGGTCTAGCGGTAGCGTGTTCACCCGCAGAGAACGAGGTCCTGGGTTCAAATCCTGGGTCGGTCCAAAAGTGACTTTGGGACTATTCTGTAAAAAGATAAAATTCTCCGCATCTGCCAGAAGCCCGGAAGTTGGCGGTATTATGCCCCCGTGCCTCGGAGAGCACGTAAAGCCGTCGGTCCTGTACCTGACCTCTTTCCGTTCGTGTCACTAGGCGTCCCATCGGATCATGAGAGTGATGGAATAGAAAGTGCTCCTGTGTTTGCGTACACACTTGAGCACTATAATATGTCCCGCGCAGATAATCTGTGTTGAGACTGGCCGCCGTGGCCGAAATTCGGCTAGAAGTACATTATTATAGACTCACGTCTCCTACAGAGGAGTAGTCGGAGACAACGTGCTCTCTGTAATTGCCACATTCATAATATAATGAAGCGACTAACCAACACGACTGGAGAGTGATCAGGCCCTGGGCCGACCGCTTTACGTGCTCTCCGAGGCACGGGCGTCCAGCACCGCCAACTGGCATACTTAGGCTACTAATGGGTGTATTTCAAGACAGAAAAAACACAACATTTATCTGGAATTTGAATCCAGGACCTTAATAGCATGACCGGTAGTAGACGCTACTGATGAGGCAGTCCAACCAATTGTAATTATCATGAAAAATTCTCTTTCCAAGCTACGAGAACACGTTTTTCCAATCTCAGATTAATCTTTGTAGCAGTTTCCTTTAAATTAGTTTTGCTTGCGACAGCGCCTTAACTGTTTGAATGCCAACTCATTCCAGATAATACAGAGTAAGAGGAATTGAAAATTGAGAAAAAAAAAACTTCGTCTGACATTTTAAAAATGTTTAATTAAAAAGGTTGATCGAAAATTTGGTAACAGTAAGCTGATTCGTACAACTCGAACTGATAATATTGACTTACTTAAATAAGTCTTTAAGATAAGTAAAAAACGATAATACAAACACAGTATTTTATGTTTGAAAATGGGTTTTTATACATCATTTTTGACAGAAAAAGATTAAATTATCTGTAATAATGATTAATTCATCATCATCATATCAGCCGATATACGTCTACTTCTCGACAAAGACCACCCAATAAAAATCTACACAACTGCTGAAATTGCACTACCCGTATCCAACGACCCTTGTAAGATCGTCGGTCTACCTTGTGGGGGGCTTGCCACGATGCCTTTCTGCCCTTAGCTTAAGGGTTTTGCGTAAATTGCTCTTTGGGTGACCTTGACCTTGCCTTATTATGATGCCCATAGTAAACGACCATATCCCTGTTCTATAAGTCATCCCTTAGCTCGTAGAACCGACAACTGCTGGGCTGCCGGTTCTATGAACTATTTACTAAGGGTTTTGCGTAAGTTGCTCTTTGGGTGACTTTGCCTTCTTATGATGCCCATTGTAAACGACCACGTCTCTGTTCCATAAGTCATCATTGGCAACATACACTGGTCGAGGATTATAGACTTTTTTTTTCTTAAAAAAGACAACGCCTGCGCTAGGGCATTTAATCACTGTGTCGCGGGGTACTTCACAAACATATAATTGACGGACACAAAGTACATCCAGACTCAGAACAACTATTTATGGGTCATACAAATAGTTGTCCTGCGCGGGATTCGAACCCAGGACACGAAGCGGCGAGGCGACTGTCTTAGCCGCTGTGCCACACGTGCTGCGCAACACTGCAGTATTTGGGACGAGAAGATATTTTAATATCTGTTACAAAATCCAACGCAAAAACAAACATACTAATTTGATAGACAACTTGATATACGAAATCGAGACATAGTATCTGGCCCAATAGACCAATCAGTCAAGCAACCATCGGACATCAATCTGTTTCGACCTTTTAGCTAACCATTATCCATTTTCATTAACAACCCGATATAGATCAGCTTTTCACAAATTATTTCCATTTCACTCAGTTCTTCTGTCCACTCCGACCATTTGTTGATTAAAATGTCCGAAGCGACGCGTAAGGATTTGATTAAAAACACTCTATTTACATTTTGTGAAATTTAGTAGATGATTTGTAAGAATTTCATGCCTAAACTCATTTAAATTGCGGATACTGGTAGACAGGGGAAATACCTCCACCTTACAGTATTTTTATTTTATTTGGTTTACCAGCGATTGTTAACACAAAAATCATAATTAATATACTACATACATACATAATTAATAATTAAAAAACTGCAAAATAATAATATGTAACAGTGCACCAATCACTTAGAGATAAACTCCGCATACATATAGAGAGGTACATACAAAATTAAATAAATCTACTTAAATTTACTTAAATAATTAATTATGAAGTTATAATTATACAAAAGAAATAAATAACAATCATATAAATACGAGATAACATATTATATTTGAGTCGAATAATGATTTATTAAATTAAATCGATTTAACTCTCCGTACCTACTATTGTGTTAGTGAGTAAGGTGTTTTTAGGGTTCCGTAGCCAAATGGCAAAAAACGGAACCCTTATAGATTCGTCAAGTCTGTCTGTCCGTCTGTCTGTCTGTCGGTCTGTCTGTCCGTCCGTATGTCACAGCCACTTTTTTCCGAAACTATAAGAGCTGTACTGTTGAAACTTGGTAAGTACATGTATTCTGTGAACCGCATTAAGATTTTCACGCAAAAATAGAAAAAGAACAATAATTTTGGGGGGTCGCCATACATAGAACTGAAAAAAAAAATCATCGTACCCATACATGTGGGGTGTCTATGGATAGGTCTTCAATAATCATATTGAGGTTTCTAATATCATTTTTTTCTAAACTGAATAGTTTGCGCAAGAGACACTTCCAAAGGGGTAAAATGAGTGTCCCCTCCCCCCTGTAACTTCTAAAATAAGAAAATGATAAAACTAAAAAAAATATATGATGTACATTATCGTAGAAACTAACAACGAAAATTGGTTTGAACGAGATCTAGCTAGTAGTTTTTTTTTAATACGTCATAAACCGCAATTTGCTTTCATTTAATCAACTGAAATACTTTCTGCTACGGAACCCTTTATGTGCGAGTCCGACTCGCACTTGGCCGGTTTTTGAGGTATAGGTTCGGCATGGCGTAAGTAGCGTAGGTGGCGAAATTGTCACATACTACGGTAAACATTAAGTTACGTACCTAAACTCATTTAAATACTAAATTTTATAAATGTTTTCATACAATCCGTGTACCTAAATATCTATGTAACTAGAAATAATTATGTATACTTAATTTTATTACTACAAACATGTTCTGTCTATTCACAAGCGCTGTTTTAAAGTCTACGTGAATAAAAGCTTTTTTTTATTTTGTTTTATTTTATTTTAACTAAAATAAAATTCGTTTATTTCGGACCGGAATCCATAGTGTTAGTAACAGTAATCTTAAAAAACTATGTTAGTAATATATTAGGATTTACATTAAAATAAGTACATAACAGGATACCACTATTACACATACCGATTATATGTAATTGCGGTATCCTTGATTATCTGTACGCGTGTCCAGTGCTGCATAATAGCACTGTCCACGTCAAGTCTGTTGGCCACAGTCTTCAGGAATTTTAATGTAGACTGGTTGACTAAGAAAATACCTTATACGTTAGAAAATACTCTTCGTACACGGCGGCCAGTCTCAATGGAAACTGGTAATAGGACGTCTAGCGACACGACCAGAAAAAGGTAAGGTACAGCCCTATACAGGTTTTATAGAATTGTTCGGTATGCAAAGTATAGCGAACAATTGCCTCTTTGATCTAGCGGTAGCGTGTTCACCCGCAGAGAACGAGGATCTGGGTTCAAACCAATTTTGGGACTTTTCTGTAAAAAAAAGAAAAATTTCTCAGGATCAGACCGAAGTGTGGGAGTTGGCGGTATTATACCCTCCGTGCCTCGGAGAGCACGTAAAGCGGTCCTGTACCTGACCACTTTCTGGTCATGTCACTAGGCGCCCCATCGGATAATGAGATTAATGGACTAGAAAGTGCTCCTGTGTTTGCGTACTCACTTGAGCACAAAATATGTCCCACGCAGATGGTTAAACTCTATTGAGACTGGCCGCCGTGGTCGGAATTCGGCTAGGAGGATATTATTATTATAGGTTTAAAGAACATTTAATCTCAAAAGAACAATTACAGTTCACTTATATGAGAATTGCAAAGAATTACAAATGCTTGTCGTCTTGTGATAAAGCATACATAAAATAAATGTAAACATAAATATAACTAACTAAAATACCACACAAAAACAATTATTGATTACAAACTAATTAATGTTGTAGGCAGAACTAAAAACTGGCCAGCTACTCATCATCAGAATACCCACCTTCGTTTTCGTATTGTGTCGTGTAGTTGCTAGCTAAGTAAGGTGCGTGTGTGTGCCTGTGTGAGTAAGAATCAAATTGTTCCTGTTTACGGTGATAAGGAGTGGGTTAGTATGTGAGTACTTGGGTGAATAGTGATATAACGAACAATTCTATAAAACTAAAATTGATTGTTACTATATCATAACATTATCTCACTGTGGGCTTAAATGCTGATTTAGTAAGTAACTTTATCAGCATAAAAATCATAAATCTCTACTAAAGCTGACCTGTCCCAGCTGCCGCTTATGTACTGACCTACATCTGATCCAAAAGCAAGTGGAAACATCTGGAATACAGCTGCAGATGAACTTGTACTCTTTGGTAACTAATTTAAAATTCAAATTTGAAAACACAAGGTAGAGACGATGTTTTGTTTTAGCTTTATGCTAAGTAGTAGCGAACAGTTTGTGTATTAAGTACTATGGCTATGTTTAGTTTTAATAAGTACAGTCGACGGCATGTAACTGAATTCAATTAAGTAAAGTAAAAGTAAAAAGTAAAATACTCTTTATCGTACACCATAACTTAAAATTAACATACATTAATTAGGTACAAAGGGCGGTCTTATCGCTACTGCGATTTCTTCCAGACAACCAATTATGGAGTGGAGAGACGAAGGAAAGGGAAAACAGGATAGATAGGTGTAACAATAGGTCAACTTAATGTAAACTTAAACTAATGTAAAATAATAAAAAAATAAAAGTGGAAATACATAGAAAATTAAAAATGTCAAAAAAAAGCAGGCTTGCGTGAAAAAAATTAACCAAAGGCGGCAGCGGTAAATATGTAAATGAACTTAAGTAGTCAAGGCAGATAAATAATTTTTCTTAACATGATTTTTAAAAATGTCTAGGCATTGAGCTTGTCTTGTTGTTAAAGGCAATGCGTTCCACAAACGCACAGCCTGCACTGTAAAAGATTTTGCCGTAATAATCTGTGGAATGACTTGGCATTTTCAGTTTAAGGTTCTCTGATGACCTCAAGCATCTTGAATGTGTGTCATGAAGGAACTCGAAACGTTCTTTAAGATAAGATGGTGTTGACGGATTAAACAATATATTATAAAAAAGGGCTAAAATATGGGCGTTCCGGCGAAGGCGAATGGGAAGCCACTTGAGCTGACGGCGGTAACCGGAAACATGGTCATACTTGCCTAATCCAAATATAAACCTTATAAAGACATTCTGAAGCCGCTCCAGTTTGTCAAGTTGGGCTTCAGTGAGATCAAGATAGCTGGTATATATTAACTTAGGTTTTCTTTTTTATAAAAGGCAACACGTGCATTAGAAAAATTAATCCCTGTGTCGCAGGCTACTTTACAAACATATAATTGATGGACACAAAGTACATCCAAACTCAGGACAACTATTTATAGTTCACACGAATAGTTCAATTCCCGCGCAGGACAATTATTTGTGTGACCCATAAATAGTTGTCCTGTCTGGGAATTTACCCGGGACACGGAGTGGCGAGGCGATTGTCTGTGCCACACGTGCAGTTATGGCTATTTTGATCTATATTGTTATATTAGTCCTGGGTGATAATTGTCCTGCGCGGGAACCTGGGACACCAAGTGGCGAGGCAACTGTGTTAACCGCTGCGCCACACATGCAGTCCTGCATTTAGTTAGTTTTATTTTAAGATATATTATAATAGGATTATTTTTATAATTTTCTTTAGTAGGATTGATAGATAGATAGATACACTTTATTGCACCAAATCAAAATATCACATCGTAACATGAATTTTCTTAAAACTATAAGGTACAAACGGCGGTCTTATCGCTAATGTAGCAATCTCTTCCAGACAAACGTGGGTGAACCAAAGCACCCAAAGCACTGCAGGGAGACAAGTGGTAATTGGCAGTGCATCAACTAATGTAAATTAACATATATATGTACTTCTGTACAAATAATTCTAGTATATACACATATAATTTCTAATAATTAAGTATATACTATGTATATGTATATATGTATTTATATTTATATATATATATATATATATATATATATATATATATATATATATATATATATATATATATATATCCCTACCATTTAAGATATAAATATATATATTAAAAATATATATATATACATAAATAAATAACAATAATATTGAAGAATTAAGGAGTTCTGAAGGAAGGTGGAAGATCTCAAGCTGGAGATAAAATTAGAGTGATAAATAATATTTCTTTAAAAGTGTTTTAAAAGAAGTTATAGATTGCGCGCGTCTGATGTGTAGAGGCAGTGAATTCCACAATCGAGCGGCTTGAACACTAAAAGATTTGTCATAGAAATTTGTGGAATGAGTGGGCAAATGTAGTTTCAGATTCTCTGACGATCTCAAGGGCCTAGAGTGTGTATCACAAAGGAATTCAAACCTAATCTTGAGGTAAGAGGGAGATGTGGGATTAAATAAAATATTATATAGAAGAGAAAGTATGTGAGTATTTCGGCGAAGGCGAATGGGTAACCACTCGAGCTTTCTACGAAATTCGGAGACATGGTCATATTTGCGGAGCCCAAATATGAACCTTAAGCAGAAGTTTTGAAGTCGCTCGAGTTTATCTAGTTTATCCTCCGTAAGGTCAAGATAGCTGGCATCAGCATAGTCAAGGATTGGAAGAAGAAGGGACTGTGCCAGGGCAATTTTAGTGGCAGTTGGGAGAAAATTTCGTAAGCGCCTCAACGACCCAGCTGCGGCGTATAGTTTGCGACTGGTTTGTTCAATTTGTGGAGCCCATGATAATGTCTGGTCAAAGTATACCCCCAAGTGTATGACCTTTTTACTAAACGGAATAATTGTATTCTTAAACGTTACTTGAGGGGCATGGGTCCAGTCAATTTAGCCAAGCATTCGAGAACTGCCAATTATGATAACTTGAGTTTTGGAGGGGTTTACTGTTAGGCCGTGATTAATGCTCCACGTGTTAATTTTAGCCATATCATTGTTGATAGTCTCTATACCAGCGTTAAGATGTTCAACTGGTGTCTGGGTATATATTTGTAAGTCGTCAGCGTACAGGTGGTAGGAAGAAGTTAGCTGAGAGGAAATTGAATTTATAAATATAATGAAGAGTAGTAGTAGGATTGTTTAGGATTAGTTTTATTTTTATATATAATAGGATACGATTTGTTTTTTTATATATATAATAGGATAGGACAAAAAAGCGAGAAGGTTACCTGATGCTAAGTGATCACCGCCGCCAATGGCCAATTGCAACACCAGACGAGCCGCGAGTGCGTTGCCGGCCTTTAATAAAGGAATAGGCTCGCTTCTTGAAGGTGGCCATGGTATAGCGGTTCGGAAATACTTCTGCAGTTAATTTGTTTTGTTCCTGACACCTTACCTTCCGGTTGTCCCATTAACACAGGCCAGGTGTACTTCTTTTGTCAATCTTCTTTCATTCATCCTTTCTAAATTCCCAAACCATTTATGCATATCTTTTTCAATCTAAAAAAATGAAATAAAACGAATCTCTATTAAATTTATAATAATAATATCCTGGGTCATTTACACACGGCTATCTGATCCCAAGCTAAGCAGAGCTTGTACTATGGAAACCAGATAACTGATATACTTAGTCAAGCTTTTTTTTCAAAATATTTGAACTAATTAGGGCCCATATTTGTTGTTATTAAGTATTAATTTGTTTTGCTTTTGTGTTTCTTTTTTTTCTTTTCTTGCAAGAATGTTCACACTAGTTCGTGCATAAATAACTTAAAATATTGCCTATTAGCGAAGACCTGTTATTGGCTTCTTGTCGCTTATTATATTGTTATCTTTGTTACCATTGTATAGCTGTTGGTCTTCCAAGAATAAATAAATATACTACTTTTTTGTAAATAGATTCTTATATAGATAATTACACCCAGACTCAGGACAAACAGACATGTACATGCACACAAATATCTGTCCTGAGTGGGGATCAAACCCACGACCCCTGGCGTGAAAAGAAAGCATTTGCCAACCACGCCAACAGGCCCGTCAAATATTAAATTATAATGGATCTCTGAAAAGTTAAACAACCTGTATCCAAAGAACAAGAAACTTTTCTTATGTCCCATGACACTTGACGCCTTTTCTTTTATTTCACTCGCACCTTTCTCATAAACAGAATATTTTAACCATTTTGGAAGTCTCCTGGCGAACAAGAAATGTCTGCATCAAAACAGATAATAAGTAAGATCGTGGAAAAGGCGACAGTTAACTCGGTCAGAGCTAATATAGAGAAAACGGCGCGACAGGAAGCCGTCGGGGTCCATTATTACTAATGCCCAAGATATAAGAGAACAGCGGAAAAAATTGAACTTAGCGCACCTCCCTATACTGTTTCGACGCAAGCCCTGAGGGGAAAGCAGGGGGCGGGACGGTAAGAGGCCGCGCCGCTTCGCGCCCGTCGGCCAGTACATTATGTTTTCTTCACTGTGTCAGTCGAATGAGAATAATATTACGTGTCTATAGTGCAAAGGTTGTAATTTTATTGATAAGCTACATAATGTGTAATTTGTGTTTTCGTGGTTCACATCCAATAAACTTTTCTTATGTCCCCATGACACTTGACGCCTTTTCTTTTATTTCACTCGCACCTTTCTCATGAACAGAATATCTTATCCATATTCGAAAGTCTCCTGGCGAACAAGAAATGTCTGCATCGAAACAGATAATAAGTAAGATCGTGGAAAAGGCGACAGTTAACTCGGTCAGAGCTAATATAGAGAAAACGGCGCGACGGGATGCCGTCGAGGTCCATTAATACTAATGCCCAAGATATAAGAGAGTAGCGGGAAAAAAATTAAACTAATATTATACTCTTAGTATGATGATGTCTTCCCGGCCGAATTTCGGCCACGGCGGACATTCTCTATGGTGATTAGCCAATTGCGCAGGACATATTATAGTGCGCAAGTGAGTGCCCAAACACAGGGGCACTTTCTATTCGTTCAATCTCATGATCCGATGAGACGATTAGCGACACGACCGGAAAGAGGTCAGGTACAGGACCGACGGCTTTACGTGCTCCCAGAGGCACGGGGGTGTAATACCGCCAACTTCCAGACTTCGGGCTGATACTGAGAAATTTTTTTTAGGGTTAAATCCCAAAATCACTGTTTGACCCGGGATTTGAACCCATGACCTCATTTTCTGCGGTTGAACACGCTACCGCTAGACCAACGAGGCAGTCAAAACTAAGTATACCGCCAGTACAGACATCAGATTTCAACAAAAAAAACTCTACACTTCACTTTACTTTACCCCTCATTTAATTTTATTTATTTACTAGCTGTGCCCCGCGGTTTTACTCGCGTTAAACTTTATAAATTATTACAACTCCTCCCCCGTAGGTGATAGCGTGATAATATGTAGCCTATATGTTGACCAGACCTCTTAGTAATATTCATGCAAAATTTGAAGTAAATCCATGCAGTACTTTTTGATTTTAGCCCGGACATACATACAGACAAACAGACAAAAATTCTAAAAACTATATTTTTGGCTTCGATATCGATTTTAGAACACGCCTCAAGTATCCTTTTAGAAAAATATTAATGTACAGTTTTGACTTTCCTACGATTTTATTATATGTATAGATTGCTTTCATGGGTGTTTTTACAAAGGTCTTCCAGTGAGTATACAGTCCCAAACATGTACCCCGGTAGTGCACAGCAAATATAATATTTAAAATTAAGTACTTTCAATAATTGAACACTACTGAGTATATAAATATTTGTACATAGGTACAAATATATGTTGTAACGAGATTAATAGACATCGGTATAAGTTATAGATTGTTTATTGGGTGGAACCACGATAACACAGATTACACGTTATACATTATGTAGCGTATCAATAAAATTACAACCTTTGCACTATAGACACGTAACGTTAGTCTCATTCGACTTCGACTGACCCAGTCAAACAAAGCATATCGACTCAACTGACACAGTAAAACAAACATAATGTACTGCCGGCGGGCGCGAAGTGACGCGGCGTCTCCCGTCCCGCCCCCCCTGTGGGAGGTGCGCGTTATACTCTCCCCATTTTGATCAGGTGAGGACCTCCAACCTGGTCAAACAACACAAATAATTTAATTATATGTACGCGGACTGACACCTAGGCAATAACTTTACGCGGGCGACCTCTGCCACGCTTAGGGGCGATCGGCTCAGGACATTCACCCTCCCTAGCATGATAACGCTTTAGATCCGACACGTGGTACTTACCAAAAACCTCACCAGATTTATGAGCCAAAAGGTAGGTAGTAGGGCTTACCTTTTTAAATCGTACGAATGGCAATACCTCTGGCCAGTTTTGGTGACGACCCTCAACCAATATGGCGAGGTGAGCTTTGAGGACTCTGTTCTTGCGTTCAACCGGATTTGCCTCCGGGTGATAAAATGGCACTAGGTTTTGGTTTACACCTAAAACAAACATGGCCTTCTGCATAACATCAGCCACAAACTGCACTCCGTTATCAGAAATCAAGCGCCGAGGTAAACCAAATCTCATAAATACCTCATTGACTAACGTCTTGGCACAGATCTCTGCCGTAGCTTCTGTGAGAGCGAAGACTTCCACCCACTTACTAGTAGTGTCCTCTACAATAAGGATCCATCTTTCACCTTGCGGTCCCTTCGGCAAAGGACCAAAGAGGTCCGTCGCGAGAGTTTCAAACCTCTGAGCGGGAATACTGCTCTACTCTACTGCTCTCATACCAGGGAAATAGAACCTTTGCGAGATACGGTGCAATGTTCTATCAATACCACCAAGAGTGGCGGTAGGCGAGTCATGGCACTCGAACATAACTCCGCAGGCTTTCTGGGATGACGAGTTGAGGCTCCTCAGAATCAGTATCAGGCACATACCTATACAGAACCGCTTGATTCAAGAGATAACCTCTCTCGGTCCAGCGATTAACAGCAAGTTCATCTTTACCTTCTAAGTCCTGGATGATCTTGGCAACTTCTGGATCAGCCAACTGAGCTTCCCGGGTCGAAGTTGCATCCCAGTGTGGTACGTCCACGACAACCGGACAAATGTCACATCCTGGTGGCTCACCATCACGGGTCACGGGTCTTCTAAGAGTATCGGCTAGTACATTGGCCTTACCTGGGGTATACTCGATACGCAAATCAAAAGCTTGCAGCTTCATTGTCCAGCGAACCAACCTACCGCTTGGGGACTTCAGGGTAAACAGCCACTTCAGAGGTAGGTGGTCAGTCATAACGCGGACTGGATGACCATCAATGTAACCACGGAACCGCTCGACAGCCCAGACTACCGCGAGAGCCTCCCTCTCAGTAGTAGAGTAGTTCTGCTCGGCCGCGTTGAGCAAACGACTAGCGTACTCTATTGGAGGTCCATCATCATGGGGTGTCTCCCCCTGCAGTAAAGCTGCACCCAAGGCATAGTTACTAGAGTCCGTCCTCAGTAAAAATGGCTTAGTGTAATCTGCTTGTACTACACTCGCGAGCAACCAAATCGACTCAAGCCTTGTCGGCGCACACATACATTGATACAACTAAAATCATGAATGGAAATTATTAAAATGATATGTCATTCGAAAGCTTAAGATGTCAGCTTTAATTTGATATCATTATCATTGAAATCCATCCATCATTTTTGAAATAAATGATGTCTGAATGCAAGAGTAGGAAAAACGGGAATTTAGGAAAAAGGGTATGTGTCTCGTATTTGACAAATTAAACAAAAAAAATTAAAAATAAAATTATTTTATTTAAATCAGTATTTCGTATTGCCCCCTCTAGCCCTAATTACATCCCGCAGTCTGTTTTTCATGGACCTTATCAATTTTTTGACATTTTCTTGAGGAATGCCGTCCCACTCCTCTAATAATGCTGTCTTTAGCTCGTCTACGCTTGAAGGGACTGGATTTCTGGCCCGAACTCTTCTTTTAAGCTCGTCCCATAAGTGCTCGATGGGATTCATGTCAGGACTGAGCGCAGGCCAGTCCATCGTGCGTAATTCGACCTCTTGCAGAAACTGTCGAGTGACTCGTGCCGTGTGGCAGCGGGCATTGTCGTGCATTAACACGAAGTCTTCACCGACAAACCCTGCGTAGGGCACAACATGATCCAGTAGAATGTCGGTGATGTACCGATCAGCTGTTAGCCCGCCTCCTCGGCCGCCCCCAGGCACGAAAACAAGTTCGGTTTTTCCCTCTAAAGAGATACCAGCCCACATCATGCAGGAACCGCCGCCATATGCCACTGTTTCAGCGAAACAACATTGGGCAAATCGTTCTCCCGGACGCCTGTAGACTCGGCCTCTCCTGTCACTGCCATGCAGACACATTCTGCACTCATCAGTAAACAGGACCGATCGCCATTGCGCAACGCTCCAATTGAGATGCTCTCGAGCAAATTGAAGGCGCGCTTGTCGGTGGCCTGCAGTCAACTTAGGGCCCGTCGCAGGTCTTTTTGGCGTCAAGTTGGCTTCCTTCAAGCGTCTTCTCACTGTCCACTCGCTGACAGCCACTTGTCGTACACGTCTCAGTTCTTGCTGCACATCAACGCCCGTAAGGTGTCGATTGCGCAGCGAGGTTGAGACAATGAAGCGGTCGTCTCTCTCTGAAGTGCACCGGTGGCGGCTTGTTCTTGGTCTCCGATTGAAGGCACCAGTCTCTTGGAACCGTCTGTATACTCGGGATACAGAAGACTGGCTCAAGTGGAGCTGGGCAGCGATTGCTCGCTGACTTAACCCTTGTTGCAACAAGGCAACAACTTGAGCGGCTTCTTCTGGTGTGGTATCCATGGGTTAGCGAAAACAAGGAATGCAATTTACGGAGATGTGTACCGGTCAACCTGTAACAAGCAACTGATAAGATAAACCGGAAGTGGGGGGTTTTATAGCGGGAGCAGGTAGCGCAAGTCGTGGATTCCTAAAGAGGTAATTTACGCTGACGGCCAATTAAAATGTGTCAATAAATCAGCGCTTAGTTTTTTTTAAGGTATTGATGTTAATTGAAAGCCTAATTCTTCAGCTTTCGAATGACATATCACTTTTGTAATTACCATTTATCGTTTTAGGAAAATCAATGTATATGTGCGCCGTCTAGGCTTGAGTCGATTTGGTTGCTCGCGAGTGTAGAATAGGAGACGTGGTCAGCAACTTCTTAAGCGCTTCAAAAGCCTTCTTTTTCTCCCAATTCCATTCCCACACGTGAGATTTCTTGGTCAAGCGGGTGAGTGGTTCTGCTACTTTTGCAAAGCCTGGTATAAATTTGCGAAACCAGGAACATGTTTGAAGAAAAGTGCACAAGTGCTGAAGACCCGTAGGCTCCTTCATATTTGATACCGCACGTACCTTGTCCTTATCCGGAGATTCCCTCCTGAGAGATCACGTGACCCAAATACTTGACCTTCTCTCTAGCGAAGAATGGCATCCGGTTGAAGCGATACATACCGAACGGTGTGACAAAACCCGTTTTATCCTGATCCTTGACTCTGCACTGCCAGTAACCACTTCGAAGGTCACAGGAACTCATCACGCAACCCTTCTTGGTTGACTGCAGCAGCTCGTCAATGCGTGGCATAGGATACGCATCACTCTTGGTCACAGCATTCAGTTTCCGATAGTCTACACAAAACCTTTACCCACCGTTAGTCTTTGGTACCAGCACAGTTGGTGCAGATCAGGCTGACTCGCACTCTTCGCTGATGCCTTCTGGTAACATCCGATCGAGTTCTTCGCGAATTGTCTCCTTATTCGCAGGCGTGACTCGATATAGTGGAACAGCAATAGGGGCGTGATCACCTGTATCTATATGATGTTCGGCAAATGGCGTTGGCTCTCCGACTATGTCAAAAATATCCGAAGACTCACTGTGAAGATTCTCTAAGCTGGAACGCTCCTCCTGTGTCAACAAAGTGCCCTCGTTGTCCCTCAACAGGTTGACAGAGGCGCACTGCACCATCCCGCGTGAACTCTCTGTTAGCAGGGGGTGAATGACCTGAGGCCGATCAGCTGTGAACCATGTCATAGTAGAAAATTCAAGACCAACTTAAATTTCGTAATAAAATCTATGCCCAAGAGTGTCTCGTTATTTGACGCGTCAGGAAATAAAACAAATTCTATAGGTATACACCTGCACATACAATTCACCTCTACACATGCTAACATTACAATATTAGTACGTATGCTACCATCAGCAAGCTTGACCGACATTGCTTGCGAATTAAGTTTAATACCTAAACGTAACAAAAGTGAGTACAAGGTTGAACCCGCAATACTACGCCGAGCAGCCGTATCAACAAGCGCTGTACCGGGGTAGTCACAAATATCGATATTTAAAATGGGTCGACCTTGAGCAACAATATCGTTGTTATCATTACATTGGACATTACAAACTGTATCTAGTGAATAAAATGCATCCTTTTGTGATTGTGGCGCATTTGAGTCTAAAACATCGCAAGTCGAAACATTTTGTTTACATTTAGGACAATTCGCTCGAATATAACCCTTCTCGCCACAACTAGCAAAACAAGTTAGACTTATTACTATTAATCGAGTCTCTAGAATTCTTCGGACACGAATCGCGTGTATGACCACGACACTTGCAATATACACAAAATGACTTTTTATCACTTTTCACTTTAACCGCGGAATTATTTTTATCGGCACTGATTGGAGTCGAAGGCGACGATGAACGTTGCGGAGACTGCGCTTGTAACCGCTGAGCCACCGCGGCACTCTGCGGCTGAAAGCTACGATGCGCCGGAGGCACCTGCCCGTTGTTTCCCGCCAACTTCACACCATCCGATGCGACGTAGCGTGAACTTCGCGAGCCGGCCGGTAGGTAGCGCACCGATCGCGCATGCTGCGACGACGATGTTGAGGTTATGCTCGTACTAGCACTTTCCATGAGCGATTCTTCAATGGCTTGCGCCTTATCAATCAGGGTCTCAATATCCGCTACCGCATCTAGTGATAAACGTTTTCGAATACGCCTATCTAATAAGCCGTATATCATGTCTAACTTCATTTGTTCGGGTAACGTGTATGGTAACGTCGACATCATAGCCCGTATTTTAATAATAAACGTATCCGCCATCTCTTCATTCTGCTCGACAGCGAATATATTACGAAAAATCTTGTAGGCTGGACGTGGTATACCATACATATTTCGTAGTCTCTTGACGGCATCAGGCCACGAGGACACTTCGGTCCGGACCCCTCTCCACCATACCGCAGCATCGCCATGCAGCAGCATGGGCAGACCTCGTAATGCAAGGTCATCGCTGACCGACGCACACTCTTTAAAAATCTCCACTGAGTCGATGAATGCTTCTACGGCTTCAGGGTCTCGGCTATGACCATCGAAGCGCGACGTACACTTAGACATGTTGCCGGAATTTCTTGTTGATAACGTCGGTGGTAGTGAGGATGCCATCGCAGCACCGGAGCCATCAAGGGGCACCCCTGGCCCACCTTTTCCATACGATGTCATGAGGGTTTCGACGAGTTGCCGATTCGCTTCCGCCTGAGTTTTAGCGAAGGCGGCAAGGAATGAAGTCAACTGGTCCCCAGACATAAGTACTGGCGAAGATCTTGCGGCTTCGTCTCCCGAGCTGGACTGGTCACCGTAATCACTCACATTAGTGCCCGTAAGTACTTTGCGTGGCGGCATCTTCTAGCACATTCTTTTTCCGTACGAACGAACGAAAAGTAGGTACACGCACCACGTAACGTTTTTCAACCGACGCGATATCTGGTTTTAACTGGATTCGCGGGCCACTAGTTGGGACGCTACTTATAACGGAGTAAAACACATCGGTATAAGTTATAGATTGTTTATTGGGTGGAACCACGAAACACAGATAACACGTTAGGTAGCGTATCCATAAAATTACAACCTTTGCACTATAGACACGTAACGTTAGTCTCATTCGACTTCGACTGACCCAGTCAAACAAAGCATATCGACTCAACTGACACAGTAAAATAAACATAATGCACTGCCGGCGGGCGCGAAGTCACGCGGCGTCTCCCGTCCCGCCCCCCCTGCGGGAGGTGCGCGTTATAATGTAAAATATAAGTAGATGCTGTGCCAACTACCACTTTGTCTCCCTGCATTGCTTTGATTCATCCTAAGGTTGTCTGGAAAATAAGATTGTTATATTAGCGATAAGACCGCCGTTTGTACAGACGTCAGCGCATCAAGCTACCCCAATCTGTCAAATTTCCCCAATCGAAAGTGAACCGTATGCTTAAGTGATAAAGTTGAAAATCTATAACAGAAATTTGACAGATTGGGGTAGCTTGATGTGCTAGCGTCTGTACCTCATAATTTAAGTTACCTTATCTTTCAATATATGTTTCGATTTGGCGCAATAAAGTCACATAGGACCACTATTAATTTAATACTCGTAGATCTTTTTGAAATACAAGTGTATTTTGAAACTGTTGTCTGGTGGGAAAAACATTTATCTTCAATATTTATTCTCCATACATTCTCATGTAATTTTAATGTTATATTATTAATTCCATTTTTAAATTTTTTTATTTAATATCTAAGTCCTATGTAGTAGGCGCGATGTCGGTAGACCTCTGCTTCGCTTTAAAGACTGCACCAAGCGGAATGTGGCCGCTTTTAAAATTGACCACTGTTGCCGGGAAAAGCTCGCTGAAAATAGAGTTGAATGTCGCAAACGTGTAGTGGAGGGTTGTAAGATCTGTGATGAAGCCTGGTTCGGAGTACTTGCTGATAAGAGACAGAAGCGACATGAAAGCGGCTCTGCACCGACCACCGCAAACTTCTCTTGACAGGCCTGCGGCAGGCTATGTCGTTCTTGCATCGGTTTGTTTAGCCACAAAAAGAAATGTCTCTCAGACAATGCGCCGTAAGTCGTCTGTAACAGACGCAAAGGCAAAGGTAAATGTATCAACCACATCGATAGCCTGGATACAGACATTACCAAGTGTGACTGTCACTGTAAATTGCCTGTGATTACCAACCGATCTGTTATGGTAGTCTGCCCCTAAATAAATGGTCATAATTAATTAGTGGAGATCATTATTCAGACCAGTTCATTAGTGATCCTTGGCTGAAATGATTATTAGTTAAAATTAAATTTTATTTAAAACGTTAATGACTGCGCCAGCCTCAACAGCCTGTAGGAATTCTTCCGAATATACTAATCTCTCGATTTTTACCCATACATACATAGACTTACGCCTGTTTCCCAGAGGGGTAGGCAGAGACAACGGATTTCCATTTGTCACGATCTTTGCACACATCTTTTGCCTCGATTACTGTCATTATATTATTCATACATGCTCGCCGGTTTAGGGTACTCCAGACCTGCCCTTTCTTGAGAAGAAACACAAGAAACGGCAGGTGTCCCATACAATGTACCAATACAACATTGTTATTAGAATTATATATTTATAAGTGTTTTCGAAGTACTTTTAAGAAATAAATATCTTGCCATAACCAACATACTGACTTCTGATCCCAAACTAGGCAGAGCCCGTACTATGGCAACCAGACAACTTATAAACATACTTCAATATTTGTAAATACATATTTTCTATACTAAATACATATTTTAGACTAGCTGTGCCTCGCGGTTTTACCCACATTAAACTTTATAAATTACCACAGCTCCCTTAAATTACCCCCGTAGGTGATAGCGTGATAATATGTTACCTATATGCTGAACCGATCTGTTAGTAATATTCATGCAAAATTAGAAGTTAATCCATGCAGTACTTTTTGAGTTTAGCCCGGACATACATACAGACAAAAATTCTAAAAACTATATTTTTGGCTTCGATATCAATGGTAGATCACGCCCCAAGTATCATTTAAAAAAAATATTCAATGTACAGTTTTGAATTTCCTACAATTTTATTATATGTATAGAATAGATAAATTACAACCATACACAGGAATAATTGTTTCCGTCACTCAAAGATTTGTCTTGAGTGGAGATCAAACCCACGACCTTTAGATTAGCACTCAGAGGTACCAGACCAGTCAAGAAATAAATAATGCTTTTAATAATATCATCAATATCCGCTGCCTTTCGTGAATTGTCCGTTTTCTATAATATACAGCAGCTTTTACACCACGTGGGTGATTTCCCTTGAGTGTGGACTGTACCAACCAACCGATCGGCAGTAGAGTACATTCAATTGCTTTAATGCACAATTTTCAAATATACCTTGTATTGACACAATTCATTTCATTAAAATAATAATAATATCCTGGGACATTATTTACACAAGACCATCTGATCCCAAACTAAGCAAAGTTTGTACTATTGAAACCAGATAATTGAAATACTACATATACTACTTATCTTTTGTAAATACATACTTATATAGATAATTACACCCAAACTCAGGACAAACAGACATGTTCATGCACACAAATATCTCTCCTGGGTGGGAATCGAACCCACGACCTCCGGGGTGAAAAACAAGCATTTGCCAACCACGCCAACAGGCCCGACAAATTCAAAAATTACTAGATTTCTTGAAATACGTTATCAACAAACGTAAAATAAAACCAATCTATTGAAGACTTTTTCCAAATACGCACAAAGACTCAGAGTACCTATGTAATGGAAGCTTCGATAGAACTTGACAATAGGTAGATAATCTATTAAAGAATTGCTGAGCGTAAGAATGTTATATATTGAAAGAAATGATACAAATTGAGGTAAAGTACTCTTTATTGTTCACTAAAGGGCATTACAAAGATAACTTTTAGTTGATAAATAAATAAAATAAAAAAAGTTTTTATTCACGTAGACTTTAAAAAAGCGCTTGTAAATTGTCAAAACATGTTTGTAGAAATAAATAATTATATATTTAGGTACACGGATTGTGTGAAAAAAATTACAATAAGATTTATTTTATAATAGTAATGATATTTAGCTAGCTTATATTAAGTTATTGTCAAGGAGATCATGTGTGGGTTTAACTATCGAAATTTATAATTTTAGCTATGTCTTTACTACATATTGTCTGAATGGTTCTGTCTATATTAAGGTACGAATTAAATATTGTAATTAAGGCAGGGGGAATGTCTACGCATGCCACCCGCAAAAGGTGTATGTCGGACTTGCGCCGACTAAACCTACCTGCCGTGGACTTCTCTTGGCGCCTGATGGGGGAGCCCCGGGAACGCAGGTATGCTGCTCCAGTGCCCCCTTTAGCGCCATGTTCCAGGTGGTCGGGACACGTATCCTGAGAATTCCTTTGGATTGCCCTCCCCTATTGCTGACTCCTGCCAGTACGGCACAGCGACAGTGCCAAAACAAATCGCTGTCATCTCGAAGCTGCTTTCTACATAGATAAACTAATTATCAAAATGGCCTTCTGGTCAAACTTTAATAAAGACTTCCATCGGCCAATCATAATAGAAACTAGCCAACTGCTGGGATGTATTATAGACATAGTGCTTAGTTAGAAGTTTGGTCAGTTAATATGAACATAAAAGCATAGATGATGTAACGACTAATGAACATAAAACCTTAAAACTTATAATACAACTAGCTGTGCCCCGCGGTTTTACCCGCGTTAAACTTTATAAATTATCACAGCTGGAGGAGCTGTAGATGATAGGGTGATAATATGTAGCCTTTATGTTGACCCAACCTCTTAGTAATATTCATACAACATTTGAAGTATATTCATGCAGTACTTTTTGAGTTTAGTCCGGACATACATACAGACAACCAAACAGAAAAAAAATCTAAAAACTGAATTTTTGGCTTCGATATCGATAGTAGATCACGACCCATGTATCCTTTTAAAAAAATATTCAATGTACAGTTTTGACTTTCCTACGATTTTATTATATATATATATATATATATATATATAATAATGCTATAAAATTAAAATTTAATAATTTGGAAGGTATTATCAAAATGATATGATCTTTCACATGCAACTGTGAACATATCAGTCGGCCATGTTTCTAGAAAACCTAACCGATAGATAATACCTACATCCTCCGGAAGGGTGTTAGCATGGGAATCCTAAATTTGATCTGCCAGCGTGTATCGTTCGTAGCTTAACGCAGAGCGCCTACCCCGGATTGGTAGATGGTGCAGGTTCGAGACCCGCTGGACGATTAAATTTATTATTTCCCATTTTTGAGATAAGATAAACGCTTTGCATTGCGAATAATGCTATAAAATTAAAATTTAATATATATATATATATATAGAATATAGATTATAGGACAAAGGAGACCATTCTTTTTGGGCCCACTGGCAGCGGTTACGTATATTGATCACATGAATCTTAAAAAATATACCGAAATTATTACAACAAATGAGTTCAAACTTGTAAAGATATGTAACCGGAATCAAAAATCATTAAAAAAAAGTACTTTTTTGATATTCGGTTACGACTCGCCGCCATTTATACAAAAAAAAATGGCGAGGATTGCAAGCTTTTAGGGAATTCCTTAATTTTGAGGAAATTAGAATTGATTTGTAGCCTTCAGGCACGTGAACTGTTTAGCTCCATAACAATAATTATTAAATTACTACAAATAACAATTATTATTATTGATGTGAAACATCTATAGCCGCACGTAAAACAGATTTCTGGCGTGGCGACGCATGCCGTGTTTTTTTTTTAGTTCCTATCACAATATGTTCTTTTCGACTTCGACTTTAACTTCGACTTCTACTTGGACTTCGACTTGACTTCGGCTTTGACTTCGACTGCGACTTATACTTCGACTTCGACTGCGACTTATACTCCGACTTCGACATCGACATCGACTTCGACTTCGACTTCGACTTCTGCATATTACTTATACAAAATAATGTCGATGTTTCACATCTGCCAGGCGTCCCGTGACGGCTCACATTTTTTATTATATTATTATTAATTAAATTGTTGCAATGTCATACTTATGTAAATATATATAAAACGGATGGGAAGAATAATATGTAGTTCTCACAACAATGGATGTATAGTTATTTGGTTATTTGAAGTGAAATAATCTTTAGCGGCGTAGAGCATTTTCAAAACTAATACTACCCCATTAATCTAGAGATCATAAGGAACAAATTGACATAGGTTTCATTAATAAACGCGAGAATTTTTGGTGGGCCCATTGGCCATAGAAAAAGGAATGGTTTCCTTTACAAACTTTTACTTCGTTCGTGGAAACCGCAATAAAGCTTGAAAATGTAACCTGAAGTAGGTATTAAAGTTGCCGCTGAAATTTTCTGCTCTCAGCAATTCTAATATTTAGCTAATTAAGGCAACCATTAGTCAGCGAATCGAATGGAAGCTATGTAAAAGACGCTTTATCATAATATTACGACATTTGTAACTTATTAAGTTTAAGAGCCTTGGGGAGTACGTAACTGTAAGGTGGTGATCAATACGAAAAGTAGTCGTTAGAGAAAATTCATTAAATCATGAGTCATGGAGACTTTTTGAGTGGCTTGAACAACTGTGACAAATATTATTGTCCATACGAATAAAGTAAAGCAAAGAAAGCAAAGAATTGGACGAAGTGTACGATTGATGGGCCGCATTGGATCCGGTGGTAGCATTAAACCGCGACCGTCGTTTTAAACACAAGGTCCGTTATAATAATAATACTGAATACATACCTTAATATAGACAGAACCATTCAGACAAACAACATCACATCAACAAACAAACAAAATTGTGAACACACGCAGGCAGAAATTTCAGTCTACTATTGCAAACTAAAAAAATAAAATAAAAAAGGTTTTTATTCACGTAGGCTTTAAAAAAGCGCTTGTAAATAGTCTGAACATGTTTGTAGTAATATAGTTGTATACATTATTATTTCTAGTAACATATAGATATTAGGTACACATTGTATGAACACATTTATAACAATTTATTTTATTATAGCAATGATATTTAGCTAGCTCGTATCAAGTTATTGTCAAGAGATTATGTTCAGTTATCTAGTTTAAGTCTAATATTTTTACTACATATTGTCAATGATTCTGTCTACTACTAGTAGCAAAACCCTTTATTTTTATGATGGACGGAGGACGAGACGATCAGACGCAAAGGATCAAACGAAGTTAGTAGTGTTGTATTGGAATTTATTAAAACCAAGGTTCCGGAAACAAGGAGTTCTATTTTTATTCGGATAGTTGCGATAGTATAAAGATAGAATAGTATTTTTATTTATAGGTATTTAAGATTAAAAGTATGTAAGTTTTGATTATATTTTGTTAATAAAGAGTAGGATGTTTTTATTGTAAATTGTAAATACTCGGAGAAATCGAAATTGCGTTATTTCATAAAAATATAGATATAAATGAAAATAAGTACCTTACTCTACGATGTTCGCTGTTATTTACTTTTGGTTTCCATTTTCAGTCCCAAAATTGAGAATTTTATGGCGAATTGTTGTAAAACTTTTTTGTTTTCAAACCAATTCAAGGGAAATTCAAAAGCTTTCTGCGGTCGGTTCTGTTAACTCGTCATTAGAATAACAAAAAGTTGGTTTTAATATAATAATATGTATTTGGATACTCGTATTTTTTTAATAATTATTAGTAACTAAATGTGTACTTTAAAACCAATATTTGAACATTGTTCAGAAGATACTTTTTGAAACATACATATGTTGTCGAATAACGGTCACCGTAGCCTAGTTGGTAGTGCTCCTGCCTACGAAGCTAGTGGTCCTGGGTTCGAATCCCGGTAAGTGCAAATATATGTGTGATGAGCACGACTATTTGTTTCTGAGTCATGGATGTTTTCTATGTATTGTCTATCTATATAAGTATGTATATCGTCGCCTGGTACCCACAGTACAAGCTTTGCTTAGTTTGGGGCTAGGATGATCTGTGTGACATTGTCCCGATATATTAAAAAAAAAAAAATAACGGTTTTGAAAGTTCATTTTTATAAAGGTATATAGGAGATTGGAAAATAAACTAGTGTTTGCACAGGAACTTTTATTAGCGTCGACAGTGACTGTTGGTTCATATCTAAGATAACGGAACACACGTACTCCGAGTCACGGTGACTTGCTCTCGGTTAGAGTCCACAATTAGCGCACTTTATAGTTCCGGTGACGAACACTGCCAAAGTTAAAGTTCCAACGGACACGGCACTCTTAACACTGTGTAGGGAACACTTAGCACTGTTTACTGTCACTGATCACTTGCCGTTGTTCAGCTTTCCACTTAGATTTCTTCCTCGTAATTCGCCTTCGATTTCACTTGAATTCGAACTAAACTGTTTTACTTATCATTGCGCTTCTATACCCCTAAATTGTTCCAAATTTAAAACATTTCGTAAGTCATATTTTTCTTTCTAGAAAATTCGCCTATATGACAGATTAGTCGTAATAATTCTGTCCTTGTCTTCACCTATCTCTTTCTTTTCATTCATAAAACTCGCTCTATCTCTTTCTTATTGTTCTGGAAGCATCTAATGTCAATTTTTACATTAAGAATGTTGTATATCATTGTCATCAGCTATCCTTTTTCTTTTTTTCTGGTATTATCTAGAACATTCTAGAGCTGTTCCAAAAGCCATTAAAAACCCTTACTGGGCTCTACCAGCTAAGTCGCCGAACATCGATTTCTTAAATGGCGTTAAAATAAATAAAGGTTAAAAATTACTTAATCAATCGTTTAATCGGCTTCAACGTTGACAATCGATTCCGGACCATCTATGACGTCACATGTAATCATGGAAGCCGATTTAACGATAGATTAAGTCATTTTTAACCTTTTTTTTATTTTAAAGCCATTTAAGAAATCGATGTTCGATGACTTAGCCGGTAGAGCCCCTGGATCTGGGGTTCAAAGCCCGAACGTGATAATAACAAGACAAACGAGAGCGGGTTATCTGATGGTAAGTAATCACCGCCACCCATGGACACCTGTATCATGTGACCATTTCCATATCTGTATCACCAGAGGGCCTGCAAGTACGATAATATCCATAGCCAAATTCTTTTATCATTATTTTTGAATTCTATTAAGGTGTTAACCACAGTTTTCAAACCGAAAGTCTTCGACCAGTGAGTATTGTCACTGAACACTACCGGAACAGAACTTTGAACAGAGACGTGGTCGCTCAGTATGGGCCTTATTGAAGGCTCAGGGTCGCCCGACGAGCAATGGCGAGGACTATGTTTGGAGTTTTCCTGCGAGATCGAATCAGAAATGTTAAAATTTTGAAAATGTGAAACAAAGTAAGGGCACATTGAAGACGCAGCGTGGACAGGTTCCTTACGTGACGTCCTACGTGAGCGATCTAGACGTGACAGCGAAGCGGCGCGGCGCGGCACCTATTGAAGTGGCCTACGTGACAAAACGCGCGTGGAGTGCGGTGCGGCGCGGCGTGCAATGAAGGGCACGCGATCAGTTGGTTTGATATTTTCGCGCGAACAGGATGCGGTGCCATCGTGTTTTTGTGGCGTTTGTGGCGGCTGTGCATGTAGGACATAGCCACCGCGTCGCACCGCATCGCATTGAATTCGCGTGTCACCGCTTCATAATCGCGTTCGCTTTCAACCGCCTACGTGGGACGTAGCGTTAGTAGATGGACTGATGATCAGATCAGAGAACTGATGCGGGGTCAGAAGATGAGGGTATAATTCATGAAAAATTAAAATACATTTTCTCTGCCTGTTTCCGTTGGGAACCAGCGAAAACCACTTACATAGAAATATGTTCTTTTGTAAAATGTTATAAATCCCTCACCATCTCTTCGTCTCTCAAAATGCAAACTTATTTGTGGACGGGCCTAAGTTAAGCTAAATTCTGATTACTCTAAATCTGAGGCTTTTTGATGTATTACTTTGCTTTCACAAAAATAGTATAATTTATACAAAAAATGAAATAAAACGCTGGTTTAATCTCAATATTGAATATAATATAAAATTTTGTAAATCATTTTAATACTATAAATAATGTCGTTACTATTGTTTTGTCGGTACTATTGTTATCGTTACTATTGATTCTTCGAGATTGCCGTGTCATGATATGTCTATGCGAATAATTTTTTTGAAGTTATACTTCTTTTGGCGCGATGGAGAAAAATGATGAGAGTGAATTTTTACGATGCGCGCGCACACCGACACCAAAAAATTTAACAGCATGAAGTTAGTTCTAGGTGGTATGAGAGTGAATTTTCGCGCATCGTGCGCGCGCATCGTAAAAATAACAGCATGACGTTAGTTCTAGGTGGTATGAAAATTGATAACTATGTTTAAGTTGTATATTAAGAAGTATAACTTCTAACGCGTGTACATAAGTACACACAAGTTTTTTTTTAATTTTCATTACTATGAGACGGTCATAACAAGTTAGCCCTAAAAATGGATCATTAGAGCACACTTCCGTCGTAATTCGAGAGATACGAATGGAGACAAATAATGATCCAACAATTGCGAAGTTTACATCACTATTACTTTAACCTATTAATTTTATATCGTAATTAAAACTTTAACATCACTTTGTAAAGTGAGTTCCAAACTTCATGTCACGATGACTTCCCAAAATAGCGAAGCCGCCAAAAGTTAGTACACTATTAAACAATGGGAGTATTATATCAGTTGTTAAACACAATAACTCGGTATCTCACCTCTATAAATTACGTAATTATGCGTCCGTGGGATCATCCAGGCCTTGTGGAAGGTTTATGACAGGAATGGTTTAATTTATGATATTAGAGCGGGTATATTATTTTAATAATTTCCTCATACGCTACATATGAACAGCTGAGGTACAGACGCCAGCACATCCAGCTACCCCAATCTGTCAAATTTCTTTTACAGATTTTCTACTTTATCACATAAGTATAAGGTTCACATTCAATTGTGGAAATTTGACAGATTGGGGTAGCTTGATGTGCTGGCGTTTGTACCACAAGTACTTTTGTTATGAATGTTTGTCATTTTGTTATTAAATATTCTATAGGTACTTTAATTGTCAAGTTGTTCCAAGAAAATTGTATGCTCTACCTATCTTTGGTTATATTTTAGGGTTCTGTATCTCTTAATAAAAAAAGGAACCCTTACAGAATCGCTTGATTGTCCGTATTTATGGATTTTTAGGGATTCGTAAAGTTAGCAGGTTGAAATTAATATCAATAATCTATATACATATAATAAAATCGTAGGAAAGTCAAAACTGTACATTGAATATTTTTTTTAAAGGATACTTGGGGCGTAATCTACTATTGATATCGAAGCCAAAAATATAGTTTTTAGTATTTTTGTCTGTGTGTCTGTTTGTCTGTATGTATGTCCGGGCTAAACTCAAAAAGTACTGCATGGATTTACTTAAAAATTTGCATGAATATTACTAAGAGGTCGGGTCAACATATAGGCTACATATTATCACAGTATCACCTACGGGGCAGGAGCTATGATAATTTATAAAATTTTACGCGGGTAAAACCACGGGGCACAGCTAGTGTACGATATTTTCATATGAAGTTTTATTGAAATAATCAAGTTTCTAAGTCATCGCAATCAAAATATACGGCTTTTTCTCTTTGATAGGTGTTTAAAACAGGAAAAAAATCTTCTTGCTGTCCCAGTATCGTAAAATTTTTTAAGAAGCAAAGTTTAACAGTAGGTGAAATTCCAAAAAACAAGAATTTTTAGAATAATAGGGCTACCCCATATCATCCTGAGGGTGTTGTAAAAGGCGACTAAAGAATACACCAGATAGTTAGGCAGCAGGGCCACCTGTGTACTAACAATTTGAAATCGCTTTGCAACCATTATTGTACAATGTTCATAGTACAAAATAGCAACAATTTCTCTTTCTAGTCTGCACTATTGTGATGGGCTACTACGAAAACCACCGAGCACGTGGCCCGATATACACTTGGCCGGTGTTTATTACTAAACTAGCTGTGTCCCGCGGTTTTACCCGCGTTATATTTTATAAATTACCACAGATCCTTCCCCGTAGGTGATAGCGTGATAATATGCCGATATGTTGACCCGACCTCTTAGTAATATTCATGCAAAATTTGGAGCCAATCCATGCAGTACTTTTTGAGTTTAGCCCGGACATACATACAGACAAACCGACCAAAATTCTTAAAACCATATTTTTGGCTTCGATATCGATTATAGATCACGCCCCAAGTATCCTTTAAAAAAATATTTAATGTAAAGTTTTGACTTTCCTACGATTTTATTATATGTATTGATTGTATTTTAAAAACTTAAATTATTCGCTTATAAATTGTACCAACAAAATAATTTGTCACACAGGACAATAATAACGCAGCATTGCGAACAGTTACTGCCCATTTAACTTTTTAAGAGCTTACACAAATCTTGGGATAATACATTTTTACAATGTATTTTTTTTTGTATTACAACAAAGCTTTTTAGGTATTCTGTTTTTATTAATAGGGTCTAAGCGTGATACTGCGACAATATGATTCAATGCAAAGATAATCATAATAAAATTCATATAATTCGTAAAAAGTGAATCATGGATATCATTTAAAGGTTCAACGTCATCCAAAGAGTAATGGAGAGGGCTCTGCTTGGAGTTTCCCTGCGAGATCAAATAATAAATAGCGTAATTCACAAGTAAGACAAAATATACGAGATAACCTGAAGAATTGCGGTGCGGAAGTAGCTGTGAGCGGAGTACATCGCTATGTAAGCTGATGGTTGCTGGTCTAGAAACGTTTGAAAGTGTAGACACGAATTGGAAAACGCAGTGTATATAGGTGACGATCTTGTGAAGCTTGCTAGAAGCCATACCATGCGGGATGTGCAAGACCGGGGCTCTGCTTGGGAGTGGGTATATTTAAATATATTTTGACATCTGTCATTGATTTTGACGTAACCGACAATATCGCCCGATACAAATAAAAAAACATTATCTAAACTGGCCAATCCGATATTGAGATATCATCTAATTTGGATTTAATATTATATTATGATATTACAAATGAATAATAAAAATAATAAAATATGCAATTTCGTTTAAAATGCTAATGCATAGGTATAATATACTAAACTAAAAGCGATGAAAAGCACTATGGAATTTAATCCCTGAAAAACGGCTTACAATTATTCGTTTATTTAAGTATTCGGATAAATTGGATATCCGTATAATTGGAATCCGGATAATACGGATAATTTGGTTAGAAGTGATCTAACCACAAAATCTTTATATCTAATCATTTATATTTAGTACTCAGTCTAACTATAGCAAAAATAAAATTATAAAACTTAAGTATGTAAGAAAAGATTGTCATAAAATTGCACACATAAGTAACATTTGTTATAAATATTAAGTATTAATCCTAGAATATATTATAAGAAATATGGAATAGGTCACATGACTTTACTTCATAGAATTTCGTAGGCCTGTGTTAGTATTTGAAAGTGCTGACAAGTTCCGTTTGGTGGCATTCAAAAATACGGCCTTTGAAGAGTAATAATAATAATATTCAGGGACAATGTCACACAGATCATCCTAGCCCCAAATTAAGCAAAGCTTGTACTATAAGTACTAGGCGCCGATATACATACTTATATAGAAAGATAAATACTTATATACATAGAAAACATCCATGACTCAGAAACAAATGTTCGTGCTCATCATACAAACATTTGTACTTAACGGGATTGGAACCCAGGACCACCAGCTTCGTAGGCAGGAGCACTATCAACTAGGCTACGGTGACCGTCTAAGAGTCTACTGTATGTTATAAATATGTTGGCTTAGTTATCGAAAATTATCCGTTTTATTCGTATTATCGGAATAATACAATTGATATCTGAATATTTTATGTCACGGATATCCGGATGGTTCGAATATCTGGATATCCGGGTAGTACGCCCTGCATGCAATACGGTTACAAAGCAGACCAAGCCTCATAACAACTATATTTATGCACCATTTCGACAAAGGAATTGTGTACTAAATTTTGCTGCCCAATTTATTTAATTTAATTTTAATATTTATTATTATTACTGACATCTAATGTGCTTAAAGTTAAGCTAATACACTCACCCTGCCAGCCTAGTGTTATCTTTTGTCAAACTATCACATAGCACAACACTATTCACTGTTTGAAATGGAGTCCATGCAGCAAGCTTTCTCAAGCATGAAAGAGACCCTCTTGAAGCGCATGACTGACTTTGAAGAGCTCCAGAAGACACCTAGCACACCTGCCACTGCAGTCACTTTAGCAGCAGACTTTGCTGCCTTTAAGAAGTTCGTTTATGAATCATTTGGCTGCTTCCAACAACAACTGGATGCCCTTGTCCGTTGTAATGACCAAATGGAGATGCGAGGAAGGCGTAGGATGCTGTTGTTCCATGGTGTTCCAGAGGAGAAGAAGGAGGTGACCACTCAGGTTGTAGTCAACGCTATTACCAAGCAGCTGAAGCTGCCTGACTTTTCCAAAGCTGATATTCAGCGATCACATCGACTGGGCCGTGCTCCAACCTCTGACAGACCCAGGCCAATACTGGTAGAATTTACAAGTTACCAAGCTAATGATAGTGTGTGGTTTGGTAAGACAAAGTTTAAAGGTAGTGGAGTCACAATTTCAGAGTTTCTAACTAAGTCCAGGCATGAGGTCTTTATGACCGCGCGCCAGCGTTGGGGAGTTTCAAGCTGCTGGAGTCGCCATGGCATTATATATATCCAAGCTTCAACTGGCCAAATACACAAGGTCGTAACGATGGAGGAGCTCAATAAGATCGCGCTGGCTGCAATGCAGGACGACATCACGAAGGAGAGCTCCTCAACTAGCAAGGCTAGCACAGCAGCAATTAGGCCTAAACGAGGAGCTGCCACAAAGAAATGAAGTCCAGTCCTCCGACAATCCGGTGTGTAGTGCAACATGTTTTGAACATAATTACTTATTGTGTGAGTGATATATCATTTTACTCATATCTTATATTAACTATTTTTATTTTTAAGAGGCTTGCTTTTAATGTTGATACCGTCTTGTTGTTTAGTTATTAATTACTATAGGTTATCTCCCAGTTCTCTCATGTGATTACTGATTGGACAGCAACCAAGGAGTGTATAACGAACTACGTTGTGACAACACATTTAGTTTCTTATATGCTCTTTGACAACCAGTGTCTATGGGGCGTCAAGAAAAGGAGCATTAACTGCAGGTTTTTATCGAAGTGTCAAGAAAAGGAGAAGTATCTGAAACCTAGGAAATAATCTGTTAGTGTAATGTTTGGTTTCTCAGTAAATTTGAATAATATATTAATATCATTGCAGTCTATTGTGACACAAGTATACCAATTTTATTGGTAAGTATTTTGAGTAAATTTATTTCTCCTTTTCTCTATGTCCAATAAGCATTAAGCCTTTTATTTCTAATATTGATGTCATTTTTAAGTATAAGATAATACATAATTTGAGGTTTTATCATGAATTAGAACTATACAATATTAAAGATTTGTACCTACTATATTGTATAGTTTTAATAAAATATTTTTAGCTGGTTAGTCAAACTTTTCTGTATTTCATTTGTTTTTTATCTTTGTTTTTATTATTTTCTATTAATTGGTGTGACCAAAATATATTTAGCACTGCACTGGCGGGTATTGAGTGTAGATTAGTGCATATAAGTTTAGTTGTTAAAATTATTTATAAGCATATTTATTTATATTTGTTATAGTATATAATATTATATGACTGATGCTGAAGATGCTGATACTGATCAAGATTTCTTTTCAGTTAGTAGTGATGATGACAGTTTTGTTAGTATACCTTCGCTCGCTGACAATCTTGAATGTGTTTTTTCTGATGTTCTTGGGAACTTCAATGTGATTCATATTAATGCCCAAAGTATTCCGGCCCATTTCCCCGATATGCTGGCAAATTTTCAATGCAAAAATATCCATGCTATCCTCGTTTCCGAGTCATGGCTAAAACCTTGTCTCCCTTCTGTCTCTTACTCACTTCCTGATTTTCAGTTAATCACAAATGATCGAACTGGTGCAGGAGGTGGTGGAGTTGCCATATACCTACGCAATCATTTTAAATTTTCTATCCTAAGTATGTCCTTGCAGCCGCCACCTGCAAGTGCTGGTGAGCATCTTTTTCTCGAAGTTGAGCTTCACCACACTAAAGTTTTGCTCGGCGTGTACTACTGTCCCTCTCTTAGGATAAATTTTTTCTCTTCTTTTGAACAACTACTAGAAACTTTCTCACCTTCCTATAGCCATACAATTGTGATGGGTGACTTCAACACCTGTTTGTTGAAGAATGACTCTCGTTCTTCATCCCTTATTTCTGCTGCGCAATCTAGTAACCTATCTATACTTCCTCTTAACGCCACTCATCATTTTCCAAATTGCACTCCTTCCCTCCTTGATCTTATTCTTGTCTCTTCGAAAGACCACGTTGCTAAGCACGGACAGTGCTTAGCTGATGGTTTCTCTTACCATGACCTACTTTTCCTTTCCTACAAAATTCGCCTTCCTAAGGCAAAATCTAAAATAATTATGCAACGCAATTTTGGTGGTATAGACTTGGAGTGTCTTCGAGCAGATGCTGGCAGCATTGACTGGGCTCCTCTGATTTCTGCTGATTCGGTCGACGAGAAAGTTATGATGTTCAACACCAGTATTGTTGGGTTATACGATGTGCATGCCCCATTGCGTAAAATAAAAGTTAAGCATCTCCCTGCACCTTGGCTAACACCAGAAACTAAAACTCTTTTAGCTAAGAAAGCAGCAGCCAAGTCACGGTATGCGAGTAGGCCTAACGATCTTAATCGGCATAAATATATTTCTCTTCGAAATCGCTGCAATAAGGTGTGTAGGTATTCACAACGCCAACACATCCATAACTCTGTTGAGAATGGAGATCCAGCTAAAATATGGAAACTTCTGCGGTCATTGGGAATTGGGAAAGCTCGAAATGATGCTACTCCTAACAATTTAGATATTAATTCACTTAATAAGCATTTCACTACTTCGCCCAATTTCGACAGGGCAACAAAATTAAACACTTTACGTGACCTTTCATCAGTTCCCTGTCCCAGCTACTCTCCCTTTTCTCTTAGTCAGTTGTCTGATTGTGACGTTAGGAAGAGTATTCTATCCATTACATCTAACGCAGTAGGCAATGACAATATCACCCGTAATATGGTCCTTCCTATCCTTGACGAAATTCTTCCTGCCATTACCCACATCCTAAATTCATCTTTAAGCTGCGGTGTCTTTCCAGTAATATGGAAAGATGCACAAATTACTCCCCTTCCAAAGAAGGCCAATCCAGCATCCTTTTCCGACTATCGCCCAATTTCAATCCTGCCTTTCCTTTCCAAAGTCCTTGAACGCCTTGTCCACAACCAACTAAGTAGCTTTCTCACGATAAATAATCTCCTTAATCCCTTCCAGTCTGGTTTTCGTCCTGGCCACAGTACAACCTCAGCCTTGGTTCATATTACGGATGACATTAGAGCCGGGTTAGAACGTAGTCATTTAACAGCGCTTGCACTGCTCGATTTTAGTAACGCGTTTAATACTGTGGATTTTGATGTGTTACTGGGGATATTACGCTCTCTTAACGTATCTCCAACTGTTATTGACTGGTTTCGTAGTTACCTGTCTGGCCGCCGGCAGTGTGTTCGTATCGAGAATTTATGTTCTTCTTGGTGCCATACTACTGCAGGCGTGCCTCAGGGTGGCGTTTTATCTCCATTACTATTCGCAATTTTTATAAATTCCATTTCAAAAAGCCTTCTTTCTTCCTACCACCTTTACGCAGACGATCTTCAGATTTACAATCAGGCTCCATTAAATAGGCTGGCAGAAGCTGTTAGCAATATCAATACTGATCTGGTTACTATCAGTGAATGGAGTCGCACGCACGGATTACTTATTAACCCTCAGAAGACCCAGGTCATTGTTGTTGGCAGCTCGAGGATGATAGCTAAAGTATCTTGGTCTCAACTTCCACAACTTTGTTTTGGTAGCAATGTTTTGCCGCTATGTCGCGAAGTTAAAAATTTGGGCATATACTTGGACAATTGCCTATCTTGGGGCCCTCAGCTTCAATACGTCAGTCGCAAAATATTTGCGTCGATTGGATCCTTGCGAAGATTTAAAAACTTCCTCCCAACTAACACCAAAATTGCACTTGCTCAATCCCTTCTTCTTCCAATACTAGATTACGCAGATGTCAGCTATCTTGATCTTACCGAGGCCCAGCTTGATAAACTTGAGCGTCTCCAGAACGTCTGTATAAGATTCATATTTGGTCTACGTAAATATGATCATGTCACGGAATTTCGTAACAAGCTCAAGTGGCTGCCCATTCGCTTTCGCCGGAATGCTCATATTCTGTCACTTCTATACAATGTTTTGTTTACTCCTTCTACTCCCTCTTATCTTAAAAATCGCTTTTCTTTCCTTTATGAGTCACATTCGAGGTTACTAAGATCAGCGCAAAATCTTCGATTAAAAATGCCAGAGCATTCCTCAATATTTTTTGACAAATCGTTTGCCGTGCAAGGTGCCCGGCTGTGGAATGCACTGCCATTAAAAATTCGTCAAGCGAAATCACTTCGACAGTTTCAGAATCTTGTGAAAGAACACTACTTGTCTCTTCAACATTAAAAATAGCTCTTGTGTGTGGTTATAATTTTCAAGAATGTATATATTTTTTCATTTTGTTTATATATGTATATATGTGTGTATTTATTTATTTGTATATAGTTATATATAGTATAGATGGTATGTAATATGTAAGTTAAGTATAAGTTTGTAGCGTATTAAGTTCACTATTTTAGTCATGGTACCAGTGCGTACCATTTCATCATTTTTGTACACTGGCAACTACCCAAACTCTTTTTATTCCATACTCCAATCCCTGCCTAGGTTGTCTGGAAGAGATCACATTTAGTGATAAGGCCGCCAATTGTACATTTCTGTAATGCATCCTTGTTCTTTCTATTTTATTTTACTTGGTGTACAATAAAGAGTTATCTATCTATCTATCTATCTACATCAGATCTCGACAAAGTAATTCCCTTAATCGCCAACTTGCCTGAGCAGATGGATTCGCGAACGCAGTATGATGTTCATAGTATTCAAAAATATGTCGCTGCCCGCTTGGAACGACGTCTACGCCTCCAAGAGATAAGGTGGTTCGGTGATATCGTTGCCGTCAGCCAAACCGCAACACATTATAGTATTCACAGAGAATATGACCTTTAACATAATAACACTTCAAAAGTCTCTAGTGACCTCAAACATCTTCAAAATCGTAAAAGGACACCTCAGTGAAACAGAAATCGGAAACCTTACACAATTTGTACGACTCTCGTCAGAATCCGTGAAATATTCACGATACAAAGCGTAATCGCGAGAACAAAGAGAAGCATCATTTTACACAAAACTCTGAATTTCTTTTGTGTAATCCAATTGCGACTTGAATACACTACATCAACTTGGAACCATAAATCATATTACATTACTGGGCTAAACTTTAATGATCATAATACATCACGAATAAAATGCGCAGTGTATGTAAAAAACAAAAATGAAATTTTGACGTCATGATTCGTTAAAACAACAATGGTAAAGAAATGGCTTTTCAACTTAAGGATACGTCTTCAATGAAGAGGGTGCGGCGATGCGTTAAGTGGGGCGTGTGGTTTTATTCGCACTACTGCGATCGGCATTTGACACCAGAGGTGCGATCTGAGTGGTGAGAATTTAGCGAGTCGAATAGCGGCGTACATATTTCTTTGATATCATGTTGTACCGGACAATATTGGTGGCGTACATCGTTTGTATTGCATAATGGGACTTGTAAGTGGAAAACTGTGTGTCTGTATGTGAAACTGTAGTCAATAAACGGATGTGCGAACTCAATACGGTGTTTTATGGAAGTATTACTTAATCTATGTTATAACAAAATCTTGATATGTTCAAAGTTATACTTATTTCTATATGTCATCATCATCAGCCCGATGTCGATCTCAGCTGGACATAGGCCTCCTCTAAAGCTTTGTATAACGTTGCCATTTGGAGGAGTTACTCACCGCACTGGGCATGTGAGTTGGTGACCGCAGTTAGATGGTAGCTAGGTGGCGCTGCTGCCCGACTACTTGATGTATCCTTTAGTCGCCTTTTATTATACTCACGGGATGGTATGGGGTGGCACTTTCTGGGGCGGAAAACACAGTCTTTTTTACATGTAGATAGAGGTTTTAACTACAAAAAGGTGCCCTGCGAACGATACGATACGATAGCTGTCCCATCATTTTAAGATAGCGACACCCATACACACACTAATATAAAATATCCTGCTTGGTTAGCCAGTCTCCGTTGAGATTGGCCGCATCTGCCGAAGATTTGCCAGGAGCGCTTGATTTTGTTGGTGTTTACTTTGACCATAATCCTTTGTTTTGGGTTCGATCACACATTCACAGTGCATGTGCAAGTTCATTTTGTATTAAGAACACCTTCCAAACTATTAAATTTTATTAATTATATTATATATATAATTATTATTATATTTATATATATTATAATTTTTATTATAATTATATATATTATAATTTTCGAGTTTAGACTGATTTCAGAGTGACGCGCGCGGCACGCGCCGGAGGCCAGCGCGTCTCAACAGCGGCGCGTGCGAGACGCGTCACTCTGAAACGCTAGCTGCCAGTAGAGGAGCTCGGGCAGCGCTGGCCGACGACGGCGCGCGTGTCACCGGCGGCGCGTTTGAATTGCGTGACTATGAAACGCAACTACTATCTAGTGTTATTGTAAGCGCGCGCGTTTGGACGGCGCCGCTCGCCGGCGCGACTCTGAAATCAGCCTTAGATCTATGCTTTCCACAGCGAATAAAACTATACTAATTAAATTTTTATATGTACCTCTTTTATTGCACAAAATTTGATACCTTTGTTGGCCGCGTCGCTCTCCACTAAAACCATACCTATAAGGTGATTGGCACCATAATGCTAAACTTTGGTTAATACCAAAACCGATGTGCCGTTAGTCTTATCTATATATAGATAGGTATGTAATTTTAACTTAAACGCTTTCATTGAAGCGGCGTATCTCAACAGACTTTAGCAAGAAAGGAAATCAGATTATTATAATATTATTTGAGATCCTTATTTCATGTACCCGTCTTCGTATTTTTTAAATTATAAAATAAAATAGGTTTTTATTCCCGTACACTTAAAAAAACGCTTGTAAATAGTCTGATCATGTTTGTAGTAGTATAGTTTAGTGAATATAGATAATTATTTCTAGGTACATATTATAGTGCGGCTTGTTTGAAAATAATTCGAAATGACATTTCATTCAGACGGTCACCCTAGCCTAGTTGGTAGTGCTCCTGCCTACGAAGCTGGTGTCCCTGGGTTCGAATCCCGGTAAGTGTAAATAGAATAGAATAGAATAGAATAGAATAGAATATGCATTTATTTCTCTCATCACAAAAGTAGTTTACATTTTTTTCTTAAATAAGATGACATTTAGGATGGTACATTTAAGCAGTTATAAATGCAACCAGTTTTGTGAGAGACTGGTGCCTGAGTTAGGTTTGGGTAAACCTGTATTACAGGTCACCAGTGCCCCACTCCGCAGATTGAATTAAATATTGCTTTCTTTGCAATTATAATTGCTTGAAACTAGTAAATCTTAATCTATAACAGTAGTGATATAAATAAATAACAGTAATAATAATATTAAAATTAGCTATTGTGTAAAAAAGTTTGTGTGTTTTTGAGTTTTGAATAGTCTGTAATGGGTATGTATGTAATCGGACTTAGGTCTAGAAAATAACAAGCAATAGTGGTATTAAACAATAAAGTGTCAAAATAAAAATCGATGAAATGATGTTAGAGCCCTGTGGTAAAGATAATTAGATTACTTAGTTATATTTATACTAGAATTTGAGAGTTTATACTAGAATTTGAGAGTTAAATTAGGAAAGATTAAATTAAATTAAATTAAATTAAATTAAATTAAATTAAATTAAATTACATTAAATTACAGGACGAAGCAGGCTTTCGGTCTCATCATAATTAAGTGTTTTTAGCCAATTACTAATTTTTAATTTACAATCCCGCTTAGAAAGAGGATAGATGCCTAAGGTTTTGTTACACTTATTATATAAGTAAGGCCCCAGATAGTAGAAGAAGTTACTTGATAAGCTCGAGTGGGTAACGTTAGCGGGACACACGTTACCCTTCCTCCGCTTTTCCAACAAGAGACAGGGGTTGTATGGTAAAACAGAATGTTGTTTCAGAACTGTGTGAAGTATGAAAGTCTTTCTTACAGTGAGAACATTCCATTTTGCATAAAGGTCAACTGTTGGAAACCGGTAAGGGAGACCAGCCGCGACTTTAAGGATTGTTCGCTGTGCTCTTTCTAATTCTATGATATGACTTTTAGCTGCCCCGCCCCATGATGTTATACAGTAGTCGATTATAGACTGACATAGAGCAAAATACACTATTCTGATTGTCTTGTAATCGGCTGTAGATTTAAGCGTTTTGAACACATATATTAATTTTCTTAACCTAGTAACAAAGATTTCGATGTGGGGTTTAAAGCTTAGAGTCTGGTCTATGAGGATACCAAGATACTTTATACTGTTCGTTCTAACCAGGCAAGGGCATGTACAAGAGAAGTTAGAGGGATCACAAGTGTGGGCTTTAATTGTATGTAGTGGGGATGGAAGGTGGTTAGATCTGAATGCAAAAGTGATATATTTCGTTTTGTTAACATTTAATGTTAGGAGATTGGTTCTAAGCCATGCATATACCATATCAAACCCTTCCTGAGCGCTAAGATAAACATCTTCCCAAGTATTACCACTGAAGACCAGCGCAGTATCATCGGCAAAGGTAAGTGTTTTTCCGTTATTTAGGTTCAGATTACATAGTCCATTTATATATATTAAAAACAGAGTAGGACCGAGTATACTTCCTTGCGGAACCCCGAATTCTACTCTCTGTTCATCACTAACGTGATGTTCTATCTTTACGCGTTGTTTTCTATTTGATAGATAATTTTTTAGTAAATTAAGTGGAACACCGCGAACCCCTATCCGCTCCAGTTTCGACAGTAGGAGCGGAATAGAGACCGTGTCGAAAGCCTTGGCCAAATCAAGGAAAATAACAAGATTCTTCTTACCTTTATCAATATTAGAAATAACTGAATTTGTTAAATTATCAACTGCATCACTGGTAGACTTACCTGTGCGAAAGCCATACTGAGCAGGTGAAAGAATGTTGTTAGACTCAAGGTAATTAACTAGGTGTTTGTTTATAATACGTTCAGTTACTTTTGATAAGGTTGGTAATATTGAGATTGGCCTGAAGTTGTCGACACTGCCCCTATCCCCCCCTTTGTGAACCGGTCTAATGAGTGCCATCTTAAAGGCTTCTGGAAACAAACCCGTCGACAGAGTAAGGTTGCATATGTGAGTTAAAGGTTTAGTGAGGAAAGAGATATATCTTTTTACTATTTTTCCAGAAATCATATCAAGACCCGCTGTGTTATTGTCTTTTAGATCCATAATGAGCTGAGCCACTTCCGCATCATTGGTAGGGAGTAGAACAAGAGACTTGCAAGGTGCCACAATAGCAGAGTCATTTCCTAGATTGTGGAAGTGGGGACCGTTTGAATTAGCTAGTCTTTCAGCAAGTTTTATACCTAAGCTTGAGAAGTAGTTATTGACTAGATCTACACTTTGTTTAGGGTCTGTGGGTGATATAAGGTTTGAAGAGTGATCCTCACATATCTTCCTATTGTTGATGGTATTGATTGTTGATGATATTTGTGTGATGAGCACGAATATTTGTTTCTGAGTCATGGATGTTTTCTATGTATTTAAGTATTTATCTATCTATATAAGTATGTATATCGTCGCCTGGTACCCATAGTACAAGCTTTGCTTAGTTTGGGGCTAGGATGATCTGTGTGGCATTGTCCCTATATATTATTATTATTTATGATACTAATGATAAGTTAGCTAGCTTATTAAAGTTACTGTCAAAGAAATTACTTATACGTATCATTATGTAAATATTAGGTATAGTTTTAGATATATTTTACTATGTCTTGGCGGAATGATTCTGTCTATATTAAGGTAAGAATTGAATATTATTGTTATGGCAGAGTTTGTGTTTATTACGACGGTCTCGACTTCTTGATAGACCAACCGAGAAGACGAGATTTGGTCCACTTACTGAAATTATTCAGCAGGTGGGCACAATATTTGCTCGAACGGTTGTCTGATTAAGTATTTATTTTAGGTTTAATAGCCTAGCTTGTGTACTAAAGTATGACCTGCGCAGATAGCAACCAGTCTCCGTTAAGACTGGCCGCCGTCAGGAGGATATTATCGAAAACGAAATTCCTATTTCAAGTTTTCTATAATAATTTGGCAATATTTATATAGGGTTATATTATATAGGATTATCAATATCATATCGATTTGGAACCAAAACAGAAAACATTGTCAATCAAATACAAAAAGAAATATCAAGATCGGTTTAAAGGCAACGGAGAAATCATGTAACATAAATACATTTAAAAAAATCCTCTGAACATATCACATAATTAAGTCTAGACTTAGATTCACAAAATTTAAAGCACACTTTGAAAAAAAATCAACAATAATAGGATGGAAGCATAATGCGCTCTTTTCGCAGTGACATATTTATGCCTTGATTCTGCTTCTTGGTACCGAATAATATTTGGGTTTAGATAAAAAAATAATAAATTAGAATCTGATGAGGGAGTTCGAAGGCATAATAAATATTTTGGGGCCAATGACATGAATAAGAGGTATACATGAAATGTTGACCATTTAATACTTAATAATACTTTATACATTTAATACTTGATTGGTAAACTGGTTAGTTACCCCGACTCCTATGTCAGGGGTCGTGTTGAGCCAAATCTTTGTGCGATAAGGACGGTTACCACAAAATATGGGATTTGGACTAAGAACTACTAATAAGTAATCTAATCTAAGAAGAAGAAGTACACTTTATTGCATAATGAATATAAACAAAATAATATGCAAGAACAATATTTTGCAATTGGCGGAATTACACTAAAAGCGATCTCTTCCAGGCAATCTATTTGTATTTAATCGACCAGAGTAAGATTAATAAAGTAAGATTAAAATAAAGAGTAATATTAATGGATAATGGTGGCAAAAGGTGTACGAATCGATTGGAAATAAGAAAAGATAGCTTATGTATATACGTAAGAACAAAGGAGCATAACTTACATGAATAATAATTATAATATAATAATATCTAGGGACAATGTCACACAGATCATCCTAGTCCCAAACTAAGCAAAGCTTGTACTGTGGGTACCAGGCGACGATATACATACTTATATAGATAGATAAATCATTATATACATAGAAAACATCCATGACTCAGAAACAAAGATTTGTGCTCATCACACAAATATTGACTGCACTTTGCATTTGCACATTGCACTACCAACTAGGCTACTAGGAATCAAATAAATAAGAAAGTAGAAGTGAGGATGTATAAAAAAATCAAAGTGCTTGCCAATGAGAGGGAGGAAAAGAAAAAGAGCCACCTACACGAGCATAGATTAATTGGATGAATAAATATACTACTCAATTGCTCCAGACAATTACAAAAATCCGTACAATACAATATTACTTTCTACAATAAAGTATGAAAATAACAAATGTTAAAATTTAATCTTCTTTGCAAAATGAAACGAATTGGGAAGGGTTCGTCACATAATCCCTACTTCATTGCATCATGAAAATGTTTATGCTCCGTTTAGTATAAACTTGCTCTGTAATAGCGTTAGATTAATTATTATTACGTCTTATACTTACTGTGCTCTGTGCTGTCGGTGACGTATTACCATGTGAGGTATTGTTTAGGATTAACTAATGTTGGTAAACTTCTTTCATTTTTACGTGTCCGTACCCAAAGGATAAAACGGGACCATATTACTAAGACTTCGCTATCTGTCTGTCCGTCAGTCACCAGGCTGTATCTCATGTATGAACCGTGATAGTTAAACAGTTGAAATTTTCACTCCCATACAACAAACTCCATACTCCCATAGATAATATACGGAACTATTCGTGCGCGAATCCGACTCGCACTTGGCCGGTTTTATCGTATAACCACTGCCGGTTATGTTGGTATCAGAGTTATTCAAACCTATATCTAGCCGTTAGTAAGCGGTAAGTGTCTGATGACAACAACCGGGATATACAGCTTAACGTACCCTCAGAAGCAAGGACACGCTCAGAAATTAAACGACTTCAACGGTCACTCATCTATGGACTAACTCCATGCCTCGATGCTTTACCATACCGATCACTTAGTGCAATTGGCCATGAGTGCTTCAAAGTTGGTGGTAGCAGCTGTAATGTGTTTATAAAAGCAAAAAAAATATATATTGTCTTTTGTATTTCAAATGAACATCGCCTTAAATAAAAATAACAAATTGTAAAATAAAAAACTTTATCAAAGAAATACTTTCGAAGCAGTTGCTTATCTTGAATGATTATTAATGTAGATTGGATTGAGACTGAATCATTCAAATGAAAATGTATACTTTATTACGATTAAAAGATTACATGACGATAATGACCAATTTGATAGTTTAAATACGATTTTACTTAAAAATTGTTTTGCGGAATTGCTTTGTTCGCATCATGCAAAGAATAAATTCAGAAAATGTTGAACTATAGCAAATTAAATTAATTAATAGACACAAAAAATAAAATAATAAAAAATATACGTTGTGTTAGTATAAAAAACAAAGCCATGAGCTGTATGTGTTTATACACGGCCAGTTCCTGAGTGGGGTTTTGTATAGTGTTGTAGTGTAATAGTGTAGTTAAAATCAGTATCTATGCGATCAAGTGTCTACATGCGAGCATGATCGAGGAGAGTAGCTAACAGGCGTTTCTAAATAGATTCCAACGTAGCACAAGATTATTCAAATATCAGGGACGTAACACAAAACGAACAAATAATGAATAATTGAGTCACGATTTCAATTATCTTGCAAGTCAAAGTCTTCTTTACACGAACAATGATTTTGTTCCCAGTATATTTGGAAACGGTGTATTATATCTGGATATATTTTATGAAGGTAAAATAAAATTAGAAATTAATAATAGAAATTCAAATGAAAGTCTACAACAATATATTCTTCTTTGAAAATTTATATAGGTATACTTGCTAAGTTTTAACGTAGGTATATCATTAATATCATTTTAATAGATCATTCTACTTTCACAATGGCGTTGTATTTTTTTTAATATTACGCAGCCGGCTACAGATTCAATGCTAAATAATTATTAAAACTGACTGCCTCGTTGGTCTAGCGGTAGCGTGTTCAGCCGCAGAGAACGAGATCCTGGGTTAGAATCCCGGGTCGGGCCAAAAGTAATTTTGGGACTTTTCTGTAAAAAAAAAATTCTCAGCATCAGCCCGAAATCTGGGAGATGGCGGTATTATACCCTCGTGGCAAGGAGAGCACGTAAAGCCGTCGGTCATGAACCTGACCTCTTTCCGGTCGTGTCGCTAGGCGTCCCATGGGATCATGAGAGTGCTGGAATAGAAAGTGCTCCTGTGTTTGCGCTCACACTTGAGCATTATAATATGTCCCACGCAGATGGCTAATCTCCATTGAGACTGGCCGACGCGGCTGAAAATCGGCTAGGAGGACATTATTATCATTAATTATTAAAACATGAAATAAAAATATCCTCCTTGTCGAATTTTGGACTTAGCCGGTGATCGCAATGGTGACTAGCCATCTGCGCGGGACATCTATACATATAATAAAATCGTAGGAAACTCAAGACTGTACATTGAATATTTTTTAAAAAAGATAGCCAATGGCGGGATCTGCATTCGATATCGAAGCTAAAAATATAGATTTTACAATTTTTGTCTGTTTATCTGTTTGTATGTCCGGGCTAAACTCAAAAAGTACTGCATGGATTTAGTTCAAAAGCAAAGTAAAGCTGTGGCATTTTTAGGGTTCCGTAGCCAAATGGCAAAAACGGAACCCTTATAGATTCGTCATGTCTGTCTGTCAGTCCGTATGTCACAGCCACTTTATTCCGAAACTATAAGAGCAGTACTGTTGAAACTTGGTAAGTAGTTGTATTCGGTGAACCGCATTAAGATTTTTACACAAAAATAGAAAAATAAATAAATAATTTTGGGGGGTCCCCATACATAGCATTGAAACTTAATTTTTTTTTCAACGTACCCACACATGGGTGGTGTCTATGGATAGGTCTTCAAAAATGATATTGAGATTTCTAATATCATTTGTTTCTTAACTGAATAGTTTGCCTGAGAGACACTTCCAAAGTGGTCAAATGAGTGTCCCCGCCCCCTGTAACTTCTAAAATAAGAGAATGAGAAAACTAAAAATAATATATAATATACATTACCATGCTAACTAACAACGAAAATTGGTTGGAACGAGATCTAGCAAGTAGTTTTTTTAATACGTCATAAATCGTAAACCGCTATTTGCTTTCATTTAATCAACTGAAATACTTGCTGCTACGAAACCCTTCATGGGCGAGTCCGACTCGCACTTGGCCGGTTTTTATATAATTTTGGCTTGTTTTCCCCCCTGCGCCGATCTATATTATTTTGGTATCGCTGGTTTTGTGACCAACTGTGACTTTACTTCCGAATACGTGCCTTGTTGACGAACGACCAACGCAGTGAAAATAGTGACACTATACAACATGTAACGTAATTAACGAACACCCTCAAACACACCATTTAGAATATTATGGTGTCATCATAATACATACACTGAATTTTTAATTTAATATGTATATGAATTGTTATTTAGTAAACTAGTTTCTAGGAATAAAGTTTATTTTTCCTTATTTTGTATTGAATGATGGAATTTGTATGAATCAACAACAAACAAACAAAACTGCGATTTAAAAGTATTATTTCTTTGACTTACGGTCCATTTCAATTTGTTTTGACTGTACAGGATTAATATGACAATAATTTCCGTAGTTTTAATTATTTTGGAAAAAAAATTACTTAAATTAAAAATGATATAAATCGATTCAGTCAACGATTCTGAACAGACTATTTTCAGGATGTGCGTTAATTAACTACATGTTGTATACGTGACCCGTATGAGTCAGGTACCTCAAGATGCTATTTTGATCGCTTCTATTTTGAAAATCTCGATCTTAACAAGTAGCCCCATGGAGGACCGGAGACGCACCTCGAAATCGTTGAATTGAAAGTTGCTGAATGTTGTCAGAATTAATACCATCTTTCAACATATTATGTCATAATACCATACTTATTTTGATGACGCGAGTTCCATGATTTTTGCTCAACGCGCCCAAAGCTTGCACTTAAAAATTAATTTAATGAATTCCTGTTCCTACTATTTAGTCTCATTTCCTACCTTCTCTTTGAATCCTTTGTGGAGCTGAATTAATAATCCGAAAGGAAGCCTTAATTGCGTATTAATATCCATTGTCGTAAGAATAGAATTCTATAAAGCATAATGCCTTTTTCCTAGTATATAATCTTTTTTAGAAGATAATGCTATACCACCACCGTAGATATAATAATAAATTTTATTCAAGAAAAAATGTGTACCAAATGATATCTATTTATATTAAAAATAATTATTACTAAGCTATAGACTAGTGCATGTACTAGGTTAAACCTGTAGTACAGGCAGATACCCAAATTAAGTTTGCACTGGTCGTTCTAGAAGTATAGTGCATAAGTCTATTTATTGATAAACAAGTTAAGAGTCAAAGTCTAAGTCTAGTTAGATCTTGTCTATAATTTGTTTGTATTTACGTTACGACGGGCCTGTTGCTTGCTTTTCACGCCGGAGGTCGTGGGTTCGATTCTCACTCAGGACTGATATTTATGTGCATGAACATGTCTGTTTGTCCTGAGTCTGGGTGTAATCACACTAATATTATAAAGGCGAAAGTTTGTGACTGTGTGAGCGTGTATGTTTGTTACTTCTTCACGTCAAAACGGCTGGAGCGATTTTAAATAAAATTTGGTATGAAGTTAGCTGACACCCTGGCTTAACTCATAGGCTATAATTTATAAAGTTTACCGCGAGTAATACCGCGGGGTACAGCTAGTTATCTATAGAAGTATGTATTTAGAAAACAAAAAGTAGTATATGTAGTATATCAGTTGTCTGGTTTCCATAGTGCAAGCTCTGTTTAGTTTGGGATCAGATGGCCGTGTGTAAATAATGTCCCAGGATATTATTATTATAATTTAGAAATATATAAGTATGTTTATCAGTTGTTTGGTTGCCATAATAGGCTCTGCCTAGTTTAATCAGAGAGCATGTATGGTTAAAGTTACGTAAATAACTTGTAACAAGTTGCAGCAACCTATTACAAGTTAAACCATGTAATTACTTTCCAAAGTAATCTACAGCCAAACTATCATACTGTAAATGTGTGTACTGTTTTGTTATAAATTTAGTTTTTGTTTACTTCAACTATACATAGATACTCGTAGTAGGTATAGGACAAAATCTTTTGCTTTATACAGGTGGTCATTGTCATCCAAATAAAAAATTTGGCTATAGTGGGGTATCCGAAACACCCCATTTATGTATGTTTCGCGACTTTTGATAGTTGACCAGTGATAAGTCACCCTGACTCAGGGCAAATAGACATGTTCATGCACACAAATATCTATCCTGGGTGGCAATCGAACCCAGGACAGAAGCTGTGGCGTGAAAAGCAAGTATCTAGCAACAACCCCATCCGGCCCGATATGGATAGACTATGAAACTAACTATTAAGTAACTGAGAACTAAGACCTTAGTTATACACAATCAAGCAATAAATATATCTAATTTTATCTTAATTCTTGTATATTAGAGGCAATGGTCTAATAACAATTTGGTTGCATGGATGCTTGTTTCGGAACATTAGCTCAAACTTACATTATGGGAGCGACCGCTTAAGTCCGTTCCTAGTACAAGGCTTCTTTTAATTCATGCAATTTTTCCCAGTTCTTTCTTATACCCTACGTGGTTAACGCGTGAGCCAAATACTCCATATTGAGGAACATAACGTTGCGTTACGGACTGACTATCGTAAAAATTACCGTAAGGTTTTAAGGGCATATGATGGCACTGGGCTGAGAGTCCCACTTAACCATCGCTTTCACAGCATGTGTAAAGAGGATTTCTTTATGTAACAAAAAAGATTAGGTAATGTGATAGTACTAAGAATACATGAAATAGGGGAGTGGACTAACATTTTTTGACGGGCTGGTTAGCGTGGTTGGAAAACATTTTCACACCCAGGACAGATATTTAGGTGCATAAACATGTCTGTTTGTTCTGAGTCTGTAATTTTCTATTTAAGTATGTATTTACAAAAAAAAATTAGTTGTTTTTGAGGCATCAAATTGGCTACGAGATCTGTATCACGAACTCCGGTAATTTATATCAGATGGCATACTCACAAAACCCATGATAATATGTATCATGAAAAAAAAATCCATAATTAATTTTCAGTCAATCCAAGAGACGTCTAGTTTGGAATATTGGATATGCGTTTATTTGCTCTACGATATCTGGTAAATTGTGAGGGGAAAAGAACTTGTAGAAATAATCCCGTGAAGTATTCGTCGAGATTGTCCGTGTGAACTGAATCTTGTTCTCTAGTTGCAATGTGCCGATAAACCGTTTTTTCCATTGATAATTCAGAGTGAACGTTATGATTCATCTGGGTCGTTGAGTTACAGAAACAATGGGAAATTGCGATTTGGTTTTACGGGGAAGCGACGTGAAATCAGCAGTAGCCCTTATGTAAGTGGCAGCTAATAGTAAATTAGCTACTTGCTGATGGTTCAGGTGGTGCAGCAGGTGCAGCAGGTGCAGGAGTTGCTGACGTTGCAAGAGTAGCTGGGAGTGACGGAATGTCCCTCAGTATCGGCACTTTAGTACAATTAGGTTCAAGAGAAGGGCTTGAATAGGCACTTTGAAACATTGCTATGATTCGAAAATTTTTGTGGTGGCAAAATATTGAGTCTTTCAGTAGAACTATCAATAGAAGGTGCAGAAGAAGTAAACATAGAAAGCGGTATTTGCACACTTAATTCGTCCTGAAGGTCAGAATTTTCACTACCGTCAGAGGGTGCATTCTCTGCGGGCACAATCGCTAAAATTCTACCACCGCGAGATTGTAGCTTTCGCTGTTTGACAAGGAAGAAATAGCTTGCTATAAAACTAAGATAGCCTAAAAAGCAACCGCATACTGGCAAAGTATACCGTGACATACAAACAAAATGGAGGGTATTTCTTTACAAACTTGGCAGTGTATGTCACAGCATACATGATGTTAATTATCAAAATAGAACCATTTTATGTAAATAAAACTTCATAAATATCATCACATACATTCCATTACATAATAAACCTTACATTTTTATCATTACACCTATTCAAAACTATGTAATATTCAAAATTAAAGTATAAATACCTGGGGCAACAGAGTTAACGATCACCGGGTAGCCATTTTTTTTTAAGAAATGTCAAAATTGGTGTCTTTAAGAATGTGATTTATATTTTTCAGCAAAATTAATTAGTTTTGTGTTATGCAAAAAAATAATTATTTACACGCAAATTGCTTTTTGTTTAACAAATTATTTTTTTTAACACAGTACATACCATGTACAGACAGTACATACCATGCCAAATTAAGGGTTAAGCTGAACCCAACTATGAGTTCTCTCCCAAAACATCTTTGTCAAGTTGAGATTTATACGCATAATGTATTATAAAAAGTGCACAATAATTTTATATAACGCAACTAAGTAAATTAAAAATAATACCAAAACCATACTGCCTACCAGTGGTAAATAAATATATGAATAATCCAGATTATTCCACCGGCGAGCATGTTTGAAGAATATAATGACAGTAAATGTCACAAAGGAAATGTGCAAAGATAGTGACAAATGGAAATCCGTTGTCTCTGCCTACCCCCTGGGAAACAGGCGTGAGTCTGTGTATGTATACCACATACTACACAATTCTAAGTGACCATGTCAGCTCTTAGTTCTACCCGGAACTTAACCTTAGAAAACACGGTTTGGCATTTTTGGAACTGTTAAATTACGATAGTATTGTAAAACCTAATGAAATAACTTGATTTAAATAAATAAATCAAACTGTCATTTTAAGGATTTTTTGGAAGTTCATTATTTCTGTTAATTAAAACTTCCATACTCAATAAATAAATGTATTTATGAAAGTTTATGTAATGATTGATTTTAATTGTATTTTCTTTCAATTAAAATCAAATTCAAAAACTTGAAGTATCTTCTTAGAGGTCTAGAAAACGATCTTTAAGACTATGTTCGCATTACTGAAATTATACATTAATTTCAGTTTAGTAGTAGTATCAAGGTGTACTTAAGGCACTGACGCCACCAAAATTATTATATTTCTGGAAGTTTTAAGACTATAACTAAATAGATAAATAAAATTTAAAAATATCGCCGCTTTATTCACATAGAATTTAAAAAGCGCCAGTAAATAGTTAGAACTTGAATGATTATTGTAGTACTTGTATTATAAACTAACTTTATATTAAAGCTAGATCATTATTATCACATCAGCTGAAAGACGCCCACCGCTGGACAATGGCCCCCCTCAAACATATGCACAATAATTGCTTATATGCTCTTGCGGTCTTGCGCTATCCGCATCCAGCGACTGCCATGCAACCCTCACAAGATCATGGGTCCATCTTGTAGGGTGTGCGTCTTCCGGTTCATGATCGCCATCAAGATCATAATAAATACTAAATACTTGCGAGTAATATACAAAAGCTTAAAATGTTTGTCGTACGTAAAGCTACTATTATTGTTGGTTTTGTTAACTTTTACATCTCGTGATTGTTGCTTGCATAAAGGAAGTCGTGATAAATAAAAATTGGTAAAAAAACTTTTTAAGTTAAACGGTTTTATGTTAAAAATACATTGTAATATTTAAGATATGTACTAAAAGCTAAAAAATAATAAAATAGATACAGTCGTGGCCATTATAAACATATGCATAGACTAGACTAAAATAAAACCCTGGGGCACGTCAACTGTCTACAAATCGATTCAAATGTGCGTTTAATTCGTCGTTAGGCAGTTGGCCTACCGACGGTAAGAAAATTACTTACTATTTTCTTGCTCATTGAAAGTCCGATAGTTATACATTCCATGTAAACAAAAGAGATGTTTCAAATAGTTTATCGTTGAACGTTCACACTGCTGGCTGGAGGACTCGCTTCACTACTCGTAGTTTGTCTTTAATCGACAAAACTTATGATTAAAGTAAACACTCGCTCAACACTATGAAACCTAAAAACTCAACAACACATTCTAGCCCTACTTGCCACTCGTCCATCGTTGTCGGTTGAACAACTGTCTTATTATCGCGTGACACTACAAAACGAACATTTTCAACGATTGTAGACAATTGACGTGCCCCACGGTTTTATTTTAGTTTAGTCTATGCATATGTTTATAATTCCCACGACTGTATCTATTTTATTATTCTTTAGATTTTAGTACATATCTTAAACATTACAATGTATTTTTAACGTAAAACCGTGTAACTTAGAAAGTTTTTTACCAATTTTTATTTTCTAGTTTTTATTTCGCATTCTGTTTAATTCATTTAGTGCCTCATTGTTGCAAGGTTTCTTGCCCGTTAGTTTATTGCAGTCCAACTCCTCTATACGTAGTCCCTGCAAAGATAAATTTGACAATCCTATTATAATATGCCATTTTGTGGCAGCGCCCATCGTAAAATTTTGAGGTTGTATAGTGAACTGTAATCTACTTGTCAAGCCCTTTTATTTGATACCCATATTGATGGGATTGATAAAACCTAGGTTATCCGCCATTTTGTAGAGGCGGCCATCTTGGATTTATATTTTGTATAGTACATTGTATTCTACTTGTTGAGCCCTTTCATTTAATACCCATATTCTTAGGATTGATAAAACCTAGGTTATCCGCCATTTTGTAGCGTCGGCCATCTTGGATCTCAATTTTGTATAGTACATTGTAATATACTTGTTGAGCCCTTTCATTTGATACCCATATTGATGGGATTAATAAAACCTAAGTTATCCGCCATTTTGTTGCGGCGGCCATATTGGTTTTACAATGAAACAGAATTTATTTAATTGTATTGTCACCAGAACTAGACGTGTGTACCAAATTTCAGATCAATCGGTCAACAGGAAGGGGGTCAAATTTCAGTTACTAAATTTGACCCGTTAAAAAAATAAAACCGTTTAAAAAGGTTTAAAATGTGGAACAAAATCACACGGGCGTTATTTTTAGAGCGCGTTCAACGAAAGTGTTTTTTTAGAGACTGTCACTTCCCTTGAGCAGGATCTCAAACCATCTAGCAACTAAAAGTAGAAACTCAGCAATCCGCGTCAGATTTAAACTCCTTTAAATTTTGAACCTCGGCTCAAAGTGGTCACTGACACGTCCCGTCGGGACGATATGTGGAAATGTATCTATACTTTAACACGTGTAGAGGCATGCCGCTTATCCAATTCGATTCAAAGAGGGCAGTACAGTAATATAAAACAAAACAATCTGTGCTGTATCTTTTACTCTAAACAATAAAGTGATAAAATGAATTCAATATCAAAGCCACCGCATAAAGATTAACATCTAAACCTATTTTTTTACGATCGCCATAAAAGCGCTCGTACGATATACGCTTGATAGAGCTCCTATTTAAGTTTAATATTTACAATATTCATTATGATACCACATTTTAATACAATGTTTTTGGTTAAATTTCATCCGATTAACGGGATAATTGCAAATTAATTACACTTTGAAATTGTTCTGAGCAGTAGGTAGGGACGGTAAACCACTTAATTTAACCGTTTTGTTTCAAATAATTGTATTGTTTTATTTTGATTCAATGTGTTTTATGATTACGTTTTGTTTTGTATTGTGGTGAGTAAGGATGATTGATGTCGGTTTTGCGAGCAGACCTTTGTATAAATGCTTCTTTTGTACGATTATAAACTTGGGCCTTTTTTACGAGTTTTAAGCCGATAAACGTAGCAGTTATGTATTTTATGTGTGTGAATGTGGTCACATTGTACAGACGACAGCACATCCAGCTCCCCCAATCTGTCAAATTTCTTTTATAGATTTTCAACTTTATCACAAAAGCATAAGGTTCAGTTCAATTGGGGAAAATTGACAGATTGGGGTAGCTAGATGTGCTGGCGTCTGTACATAATTTATTTGTCTCAACTTCACCTAATGTATGGACATATCTTGAGCCAGTACTTTCACTAGTTCTTTTTTCAAAACTAAAACATTCTAAGTAATTTTTCAGCTCTTATTTCAAGTTGTGGGATGTTTAAAAACGTTCGTGTGAATTTCTTTTAAATAAAGCATTGTATTCTAAACAAACTTTTATCACGTATTTAAATACCAACTTCAATTTCGTCCAACAACTTTTAACACATTCGTTACGTGTTGTCACGTGTCAAAGTATATCGACAATTGCACGTAACGTCCCGACGTGTCACTGAATTCTTTGAGCATAGGTTTAAACCTTAAAGAAGTGTAACTAAATTGAAGTTGATATTTAAAGTTAAGTTTCTTTGTGGCTTTCTTTTCCGGGTCGTCCACCTAGGTAGTGTGACGCCCTTCTTGGTTGCACACCTTCGTCCGTCCAAGCAAACGTTTTAAAAAGAAATCGTTTGAAAATATTTCGTTGTCCCATCTGGCCCGCTGGCAGCGTCGCTGTTATCGCATTTAGTGTTGCTAGTAACTATTTTTTGCAATAAAGTGGGTAAAAATAATATGCACATTGTAACGTTAATATTAATTCACTAAAAAGCAAACAAATACTGTCATTACAAATCTTTATATTTTTATACAATAATTATGATCATTTACATAAAATGTATGCAGAGTGTTATCTAACGGAGATACTCCAGGTATTATTATGTCACCGGAATTGTTTAATTCAGAAGTCATTTCATCATCATCATTATCGTAATCACTGCTTTCACTTTCACTACCTAAATGAATGATGCAACGTCGTCGTTCTCTCGCTAAGTATCCATCCCTTTTCAATACTCATTTTCAATATTTTTTACACGATCGCAATGCTTTTGCCATTCATTGACTGTTATTTTATCAAAAGCTTCTGGCATCAATGTAGGCATTTCAGAATTCGATCTACCAATATTCTGATCTGCTATAAATTTTTACATCTGCTTGCTCGTTTTCTTTCACAAGTTTTCTTGCAAATCACTCCCTGTCACCTACAATGGAAATAGCAAAAATTAAATAAATAATGAATATTTTAAAAGATCAATTTTAATTTAAAGTGCAAGGGGGAAATTTGTATTTTTTCAGAAGCTGACAACACTAACCTGTTGCAGCAGCTACGCATTCGTACAACTTATTGAAGGGTATAATTGGTGCCTGAAGGCGTTTTTCTTCTTTCATATAATTCAATACTTGAAATATAACGTTCCTCGCATCACTTTTTAAAGCTTTCGGCATTTTTCACAATTAAAAACCACAAAAAGAAAAATAAATACGCGCAACCAACAATCAATGGCAGGAATGTCAGAGAATAACAGGCCGATTGACATTTCAAACTGGCGTCGTTAGTTCTACTTTTGGCCACCGGGCCAGATAAGTTTGTGGCACATAAAATGCAATTCTTTTTGGCAGTCACAGAATCCTAGTAGAGAACATGGTGTAACAGTTATAATAAAAAAGTAAAAATGATATAATTTCAAGTCTAAACCTACGTACTTTATTCAAATATCAAAAGATCCCGAAGGCATCTGGAGTACCAGATCCTCATAGTAGCTAGAGAAAGCCGTAGGGTACCTAGAGTAGGTTCCTCGGCGGCGGGGATCACGTTGGCCCCTTAACACGTGATCGGTGATCGCACCCTCATTTGCTTTTACTTCAGCGGCCCCCTGAGCTGTGGCCCGAAACATAAGAGTGCCCTCAGATATTCATCATATAAACCGAAAGCCGCCCACCGTTGGACAAAGGAATTAGTCGCTTAAATTAAGCTACTGGTTGCAAGCCTTCTGTGCTAACCGACTGCTCGTTGTCTTCAATGATAAAAAAAACCGGCCAAGTGCGAGTCGGATTCGCCCATGAAGGGTTCCGTAGCAGCAAGTATTTCAGTTGATTAAATGAAAGCAAATTGCGGTTTACGATTTATGACGTATTAAAAAAACTACTTGCTAGATCTCGTTCATTTTTTTAGTTTATCATTCTCTTATTTTAGAAGTTACAGGGGGGGGGGGGGGGTTGTCTTTTTGTCTCTCGCGCAAACAATTCAGTTTAGAAAAAAATGATATTAGAAATCTCAATATCACTTTTAAAGACCTATCCATAGACACCCCACATGTATGGGGAGCCCCCAAAATTATTGTTCTTTTTCTAATTTTGTGTAAAAACCTTAATGCAGTTCACCGAATACATCTACTTACCAAGTTTCAACAGCACAGCTCTTATAGTTTCGGATAAAAGTGGCTATGACATACGGACGGACAGACAGACATGATGAATCTATAAGGGTTCCGTTTTTTGCCATTTGGCTAATCCTAAAAATAACATTTTAACTTGTTATTTATTTAAGGATTTAAAATAAAATATAGGACAATACAAACCGTACTGACCAACTTATTCAAATTTCTGTAATACTATTTGACTATGTTTATGTACTTCATTGTTAGCTTGACATGTTAATACCCAAGTGCTGAAAATAAATTTCATTATTTCGTAAATAATAATTAATAATTAAGCCATTTCACTTCCAAATCTCGCTTAGGTATAAGTTACATGTAATAGTAATAGAAGTGGTAGTATTAATGTTTACAAGTTTTATCATCTAATTGTTAGTATTTAGGTTTATAATTATGAGAAACAGATCCCTTTTTGGGTAAAGGCCTCCTCCATCCTTTTCCACAAATCTCTGTCTGATCCTGAGGTCATCCAGTCTTTCCCAGCGATTTGGATAATATCATCAGCCCACTGGCTGTACGGTCTACCAACATTCCTTTTGCCAAGTGGTCCTTTCCATCGAGTGGTTCGTAAATACGTGATGAAAATTTGAAAACGAGACAAGGGTCCAAGTGCGTAGTTACTTTTCGGTGTCGTAACATAATGAAAGGTTCACGTGTCTAGTAGACTGGCCTATACTTAGGTCATATAATTAGGATTGCCATTTAACATGGAAACACTGACAGTCTTTTACGAACGTTCCCGGTGGACACCGATGTGGAGGAGATTTTGTTATTGTTGTAATTTGAATACTTATTTAATCATAGTTTTTATAATAATTTCATTTTTATTACTTAAGCATGCTAAACTGAAAACAAGTCTATGTTATCTATAAAATGAATTGTATTAATTGAAATCGTCATAAGTGTAGTGTAAATTCGAGGCTGAGAACCACGGTCTGGTAGCGGAGCGATTAATGCAGATGGTGTCGGATACCCCAAAGGTCGTTGGTTCATAAGTCTATGTTATCTATAAAATGAATTGTATTAATTGAAATCGTCATAAGTGTAGTGTAAATTCGAGGCTGAGAACCACGGTCTGGTAGCGGAGCGGTTAATGCAGATGGTGTCGGATACCCCAAAGGTCGTTGGTTCATAAGTCTATATTATCTATAAAATGAATTGTATTAATTGAAATCGTCATAAGTGTAGTGTAAATTCGAGGCTGAGAACCACGGTCTGGTAGCGGAGCGGTTAATGCAGATGGTGTCGGATACCCCAAAGGTCGTTGGTTCATTTCCCACCCGCACTTTTTATTATGTCCAAAATTTGTTTTTTTTTTATTATATCTGTATTGTCGTTATTAACACAAGGTCCGTCATAATAATAATACCTTAATATAGACAGAACCATTGACAATATGTAGTAAAAATATTAGACTTAAACTAGATAATTAAATTTAAACATAATCTCTTGACAATAACTTGATACGAGCTAACTAAATATCATTGCTATTATAAAATAAATTTTATATATGTTTTCATACAATCAATACAATGTGTACCTAAATATCTATGTTACTAGAAATAATCATGTATACAACTATATTACTACAAACATGTTCTGACTATTTACAAGCGCTTTTTTAAAGTCTACGTGAATAAAATCCTTTTTATTTATTTATTTTAGATATACACATTTCTATGCTTAAGTCTTTCATTTTATGTTGCTTTACTGAATAAGTCTTTTGGTAATTTACTTTTAATATATGAAAACAGTACTTACTTAATACCTAAGTCTTTACTTTCAGTTCCTATCCATCCAAAAGTTGTCTGGAAGAGATCGCTTAAGGCGATAAGACCGCCCATTGTACCTTATGTTCTTTATATTATATCCGATGTATTTTCTTTCCGCCTGAGTGTGTACAATAAAGAGTATTCTATCTATCTATCTAAGTCCCTATACCTAACATACCTATACATCTGAATATAATTAACTCACCATAATGTATTTTTGGACTAATGTAAATAGCATTAAGAGTCCGCCCCGCCGGCCGCCGGTCACCCTAATTTAGTTGGTAACTCCTGAACAAACGCTATGTATGCCTAAATAAAGAGATTACCTGTGATCTGTCAAGTAAACCCATTTACGTGGACAGTCCGACCCTTCAACATACCCTTTTGTAGAATTCAGTTAGACTTGCTCGGGGTTAGTAATCCCTTAGATTAATTTTTAAGGAGAGTTTGTTGTTATTTCGTGTAAGTTTCCGGGAAACATTTTGGAATCAGGCTACCCCATTTGTTGTTTTTTGTTTACTACCATACATATACAACATGTAACTTAATTAACGCACACCCTGAAAATAGTTTGTTCAGAATCGTTTACTGAATCGATTTATATCATTTTTAATAAAGGTAATTTTGTTATTTCAAAATATTTAAAACTACGGAAATTATCTTTATTTTGACCCTGTACACACACACACACACGCACCCATTCAATCACTCTCTCACACGCACACACATTTTAATTTTTCATTTAATATAATTGTAATTTTTACTTCTTAATTTAATTTTTACTTTTCAATTTCAATTTTTATTTCACGTTTTAATTTAATTTTTACTATTTAAATTAAATTTATACTTGTTTTATAAGAAGGAATGAACTGGGCCTCACGACACAGGGAATCCTAGTGTGAGGCTCAGCAAACATGTTAAACATTAGCACATAAGTTTAAGTTTATTTTAAGTTGATATTATGTACATCAAAAAAAATTTGTTAATGTAATGTATCCTATATTGTGTAAAATGAAATAAATTTTATCAGTTTATCAGTTATTAACGCACACCCTGAAAATAGTTTGTTCAGAATCGTTTACTGAATCGATTTATATCATTTTTAATATGGGTAATTTTTTATTCCAAAATAATTAAAACTACGGAAATTATCTTTATTTTGACCCTGTACAGTCAAAACAAATTGAAATGGACCGTAAGTCAAAGTAATAAGACTTTTAAATCACCCAGACAGTTTTATTTGTATTCATACAGATTCCATAATTCAATACAAAATAAAGAAAAATAAATTTTATTCCAAGAAACTAATTTAGTAAATAAAAATGCAGTAATAATGTATGTATTATGATTCATCATTACAGCTAAATGAGTCCACAGCTGGACAAGCCTCCCTCAAGAATCGTCTTGAGGGGATATGCCATAATCGCCACGCTTGGCAGGCGGGTTGGCGATCGCAGTAAGATGGTCATAGTAATCAGAAGGAAGCTGCTGCCCATCCTCTGGTAGATATTCCCTCGGGTCGACTTCTACGCCCCCCACGGGATGAGATGGGGTGATGATATTCTGATTCTGATATTTGTCGCCGTCACCACACAGCAGATTGTATTATGTATTATGATTACAACATAATATTCCAATTGGGGTGTCTGAGGGTGTGCGTTAATTACGTAACGTGTTGTATAATATTAAATATTATAAATATATTTAATCATATTGACGTGACCACCACATTTTATCACGTTATCTAGCCTTAAACTGCTGTGTACTTAATAATAAACTCATCAAAGACACAGGAATAGTGTTGAAAATGACTAAAGTCACTGAATTAGACTGACTGTCATTTACGGTCAAATTGATCAAAAATAGTCATTAACTGTCAAAAATGGTCATTTTCAGTCAATTTGATTTCAGTAATATTTTAGTAACTTTTAAGATTTTGTCGTTGATAAAAGTCTACAACTTCTAAATGGAAAAAAATGATATTTATGACTTATAGTATTATTATATAGTGTTAATCATTTTACATTTCTAATCAATCGTGCATTTAAGACAAAATGGCAATTTCGCATCGCCTCGCGCATCGACTTTGATGGCGTTTTATCCTCTCAAGATATAATAGAAAATAAAACGTTGCTTCATTTAAACTTGCATATAAATTGGGTACCTAAATAAATAAATAATTGGGTGGTAGTCCAGAATAGACAATAATATTTGAGTCAAATTGACAGTCAATGACCGGTCATTTAAAGTTTATGACAATTGTGACTTCAGTTTTTTATTCAGTTATTTTACATCTCTACACAGAAATGAAAATTACAACGATAAAATACATATACATTTGACTGCCCATGTGGCGCAGCGGCTAAGACAGTCGCCTCGCCGCTTCGTGTCGCGGGTTCGAGTCCCACGCTGGATAACTATTTGTGTGACCCATAAATAGTTGTTCTGAGTCTGTATGTAATTTGTGTCCGTACATATGTTTGTTAAGTTCCCCGCGACACAGGGTTTAGATTCCCTAATACGGGCGTTGTCTTTAAAAATAAATTATTTTTAAAATAAATTTAATTCAAATATATATATATCACCGTAGCCTAGTTGGTAGTGCTCCTGCCTACGAAGCTGGTGGTCCTGGGTTCGAATCCCGGTAAGTGCAAATATTTGTGTGATGAGCATGAATATTTGTTTCTGAGTCATGGATGTTTTCTATGTATTTAAGTATTTATCTATCTATATAAGTATGTATATCGTCGCCTGGTACCCCTAGTACAAGCTTTGCTTAATTTGGGGCTAGGATGATTTGTGTGACATTGTCCCTATATATTATTATTATTATATAGACTTGAACATAAAAGATAGTAAAATTAAACAAGAATAAGCTGCTACTTATATTTCTCCTGGATACTCTGCCAAATGGTCACCATCTCAGCATAAGCCAGGTGGAGGCACCTAGCGTTGGTTTTCAGTTGGCAACCATGTGTGTAACACTCGGATGGAGGTATATCCAATATAACAATAAATAATCATAGTAGGTACAGGATAGTATTTACCGATTGTGCGATATCTAGGTCTAGGGCAGTCTTTTTAATAATTAATAGCAGGTATTATTAATAAAGAATATTAAATAAGTAATACACACATCAACAAAGTCTAGGGATACGTTATTTTGAAATCAAACATGGCTTTATTGTTTAAAACCTATTTAGTTTCCTTAAAAAGTTTATTTACAGATTTAAACCTTGTCTATTCTTTATTCAAAATTTAAAAATTAAAATGAGAAACAAATGAAAACACGCAAAGCACAGCGCAATCTTGAGTTGTATCTAATTTCAAGAAGTTGCATTAAAATTTTTTTTGCGTGTTAATTGAAGAAAACCTGATAAATTGTTTTATTTTCTTTTCTCAATTGGTTGTGTAAGCTTTTTAGCGTCATGCCACGCCATCATTTGAGTCGAGATGAAATGTTACGGGCAGTTGGCATGTTACAAAACGGTGCTATTCAACGCGTCGTTGCTGAGTCTCTGGGCACAAGCCAAAATGTGGTATCCAGGCTGTGGTCACGTTATCGCGCTACTGGAGATGTGGCAGAACGGCACACAGGTAGATATCGTGTTACCACTCAGAGACAGGATCGATTTCTCCAAATGACCGCCAGAAGACTACCCAATATCACAGCGATGCAACTAGTGCAAAGGCTCCAGGAGGGTCAGCAGCTGCTGGTGAGCGACCAAACCGTGCGAAGGAGGCTGCATGAAGTTGGTCTTCATGCTCGCAGACCGCTACGAGTCCCAGCGCTGCGACGTGGCAATCGCGGTAGGCGACTTTTATGGGCTCAAGAACATTTGACATGGAGTGATCAACAATGGTCATTGGTGCTGTTCACTGATGAGTCCCGCTATGGATTTCATCCAGATTCGAGACGAACACGCGTTTGGAGAACTCCAGGCAGGGTCAGCCGTCTCCGACATCCACAGGAGGTCCACTCTTACCAAGGCGGGACAATTATGGTGTGGGCAGGAATACGAATCGGCGGACGAACCCAACTCATTTGGATTCAGGGCAGCATGACTGCCCATAGATACCGTGAGGAGGTAGTAGAACGTGTCATTGTCCCGCTCAGGGCCCTAACGGGGCAAGAATTTCAGCTCATGCATGACAATGCACCTTCCCATACAGCGCGGCTGGTGAGGGCCGCCCTTCGAGAACACGATGTTCAGGTATTAGATTGGCCTCCACAGTCGCCAGACTTAAACCCAATTGAACACGCCTGGGACATGTTACAGCGAAGAGCATTGAGGGATTTTCCGCCCAACTTGACAACAGAAGAACAACTTTTCGAACATTTAAAAAGAACTTGGGACTGCATACCCCAGCAAGACATTGACACCTTAATTTTAAGTATGGAAAATCGTTGCCGCTGTGTGATTAATGTTAGAGGAGGAAATACCGATTACTGATTATCAGATTTGGTAAGATTTTTATTCATTTAATTCGATTGAATAATTTTATAAGAATAAAATGTTTTTGTTCACTCAGTAATTTTCTATGGCTTAATTAATTTAAGACTTTTATTAATTAGAAAAACAAAATCGCATCGTGTTGTTAATGTTTAAATATCGGCCATGAAATTATCTTTAATTCTTCCATTTACAGTCATAACAAAATGTTTATAGTTTTCTAGATAATCAATGAAATGTTCAATATCCCTAGATTGTGTTGATGTGTGTATAATGTAAAATAAAAACAAAATAATAATATGGATAAAGGAGACAGATACGTTTTCATACAATATTGGGCCCGGATGTAAAAAGATGAAAGTGTTTTCAATTAATGGGTCTATTTATCAGCCAATCACTAAAAATTCCATGGATTTTGTCAATCTTTGAGCAGAGTTCTAAAAGATTTAGTACTTAATAGAGAGGTTATGTACAGACGCTAGCACGTCAAGCTACCCGAATCTGTCAAATATCTTGAATAGATTTTCAACTTTATCATAAAAGCATAAGGTTCGCTTTCAATTGGGGAAATTGTACAGAATGGGGTAATTAGTTGTGCTGGCGTCTGTACCTACCTATACTAAACAGCAGATTTTTAAGGGCGATTGCTATTTAATAATTATCCGTGTCCATTATGTTAGCAAGAGTCTGGTGCAAGAGGTTTTATATTACATGTTAGAACTCATTAACGTTAATCGATTATAGTAATCAACCACCAATTTAAATCGTAACTTAAACTTATTTTGAGATTTCTCGTTTTCTATATTGTAAATTGGGTCAATTTACAATCTAGAAAACGAGAAATCAACAAAAATCCCCGTCTCCTTTTATAAGAATTACTTAAGTCAGTTATTTCAATTATAGAATAGATAAGTTTACATTTACGTTTTCAAATTTGATTTGATAATATAGAAGGCATTTCTTTATGTCTAAAACTATCCACTCATAATTATCACACACAGAAATACAACATTAAGTTACTAATGTTATTAAGGAGTGTCTTCTGTAAGGTGGAGGTGCTTCCCCAGTCGGGCTGCTCTTTTAGCAAATCCACACTGCGCCCTACCTTTCTTAAATTAATAATCTACTTTGGCGGTCACCCATCTATGGACTGACCGGGAGCTTAGGTGCTTAACTTCACCGATCACTTACGGACCGAGACCAATGACGGGCCTATTAGTGTGGTTAGCAAATGCTTGCTTTTCACGCCGGAGGTCGTGTGTTCGATTCCCACCCAGGACAAATATTTGTGTGCATGTACATGTCTGTTTGTCCTAAGTCTGGGTGTAATTATCTATATAACTATGTATTTACAAAAGAAAAGTATTATATGTAATATATCAGTTATCTGATATCCATAGTACAGAAAACTTACTATATGTGCATAAAAATATCGATTCCTTCTGTAAAAGGAGCGATACACATAATGTAAATACTAAATATAAGAATAATCTCATATTGCATACTACCCGTCTCCACAAAATAAGTAACTCTTTTATGGGGCAATGTATAATATTCAATAACAAACTACCCAATGATATTAGAGACTTGTCTACGAATAAGTTTAAAAGAATTATTAAAGCCAAATTGTGTAGCAGGGCATATTACAAAATTTCTGATTATTTAAGTGATAAAAATGCTTGCGATTGAGTTGTTCTGAGTCAACACACATGATTGTAATTAATTTTAAGTATTATTTTATTTTAAAAAATTATTCCTACTGAGTTTTCTGGCAGTGTTTCTCAGTAGCTGCCACGTCATGCACTGCACGGTAGGGTAAAAAAATGTGACGATTCCACATAAATGTAAATTTTTTACGGAATAAATGATGTTTGACTGTGACAAGCTTTGCTTAGTTTGGGATCAGATGGCCGTGTGTTAATAATGTCAGAAGATATTATTATTATTATTATTATTATCTAGCTATCCGCAGTTGAAAAAGTCACAACTAGACTAAAAAGGTCTGAATTAATACCCCACTATCGTTATGCGCCAGACATCAACGTTAGCTCGAGTAATATTTGCTTCCACGTATTCTGCTCACATCCAACACTAATGGTGTTACTACAGCCTCACAATAAAAGCCCCGCGGCACCAATAAATCTGGATTCAAGGTGTCATTCCTATTAAAGTATGATAAGAAACTATTTTCTGCGTTGCGTATAATTCAAAGTTACGACTTTTCCGTGAAATTCTTTTATGGAATAATTTTTTGGTATAGTACTATATAAGCAAGTGTTGAAAGTTAACGTATTCAAAGTTTTGGAATTAAATAAATAAATATCTGGGAGGTAGTCTGGTATTTACAACCTTATTAGCCTTAATAATCTCTAGTACCGATTATACGTCTAAATTTGGAGAATGTTGGTTAACCCGCAATAGGCTATTGTGTAAGTCTAATTTGTTAAAAGTTTATTCATAAGATATATGTATATTGTATTCACAAGCTGTGGGTAAACCTGAAGGTAATAAATAAAAAAAAATTAAAAAGAAAAATAGAACAAGTAATATATCTACCTTGTTATCCAGAAATTGATTATATAGTTGATTGCCTAACCTGGGGCTCTACCGGCTAAGTAGCCGAACTTCGGTTTCTTAAATGGCGTTCAAATAAATAAAGGTTAAAAATGACTTAACTAATCGTTAAATCGGCTTCAACGTTGACAATAGATTCCGGACCATTTATGACGTCACATGTGCTAATGAAAGCCGATTTAACGATTGATTAAGTCATTTTTAACCTTTATTTATTAGAACGCCATTTAAGAAATCGATGTTCAGCGACTTAGCCGGTAGAGACCCTGAATGCGATGTGTTTGCCGGTAGATGGACAGACATTTAGGCGAATATGTTTGGTTTTCTGCGAAAGAAAGTATGCAAGGAGGTCCAGTATTTTGTATTGAATTTTGTATGTAACCTTAAAAATAAATTATGTAATCGTTTTTATGTTAATTAAGGTAATTGGTTACTAACCGTTTTATTTAACTATAAATAAAATAAATAAATAAATAGTTATTTGGATTCCATAGTTCAAGCTCTGCTTAGTTCGGGGTCAGATGGCTGTGTGTCAGTAATGGCCCAGGATATTATATTTATTCAGGCCTTTCCTCAGCGTTGCCATTGGACGAGATTATAGTCACCGCAGCTGTTAGGTGACGATACTGTCTTACCACATGGTCCATTAGTCACCTTTTACGACACCTTCGGGATAATTTGGGGTGTTCCTGCTATTATTTCTGGGCCGGAAACCACATAATCGTATATTACTAACTAGCTGCGCCCCGCGGTTTTACCCGCGTTAAACTTTATAAATTATAGCCTATGTATTATTTGGATATATAAGCTTTATTACTACAAAGTTTCATCACAATCCGTTCGGTAGATTTTGCGTGAAGAAGTAACAAACATACACCCTCACATACTCACAAACGTTCGCCTTTAATATTAGTGTGATAGCTGATCGGATCAGGGGCTCTACCGGCTAAGTCGACGAACATCGTTTTCGTGAATAGCGTTCAAATAAATAAAGGTTAAAAATTACTTAATCAATCGTTAAATCTGCTTCCATGAGCACATGTGGCGTCATAAATGGTCCGGAATCGATTGACAACGTCGAAGCCGATTTAACGATTGATTAAGTCATTTATAGCCTTTATTTATTTGAACGCCATTCACGAAAGCGATTTGGCGACTTAGCCGGTAGATCCCCAGTTTAGAATACGTAGAAAACAAGATGATAAAATCTAGTAAAAAATAAGTCACTGGCAGTCCAGAGTTAGGGTAAAGGAGAGCCTCGGAGAGCAGGTTCAATAATAGATGGAAGTTAACAGAACTCACTAATAACGTGTTGGTTCGTATTTGAAATACATTATTTCCCAAGAGTAAGTAATACGGAAATATTTTACAAAATGTTTGAAAGCAAATGCTGGGATACTTTAATTAACTTTCTATACGATTGCCTCGTTGCGTTGGTCTAATAATATACTAATGTCCTGAGCATTACATGACTTTGATCCCATTACGGGTGTTGATTCAGGGTCGGGCCGAAATGTAATTTATTTTTGCAGAATTTAATGCGCAGTAGCATCAATAGAATAAGAAAATAATTAGTATATTTGCTATCTAAAACTAGTGTTATAAACTTGCAGTTGTTCGTCGTAAAAGCTATTAAATTTAATGTTTAAAAAACCTCTCAAGCCTTTTTGTTTGATACCTACATAATCATTTCTCAATAAATTATTCTGTAGGTATCAAATAAAAAGGAGTTGTGAAAAAATATATTTTTTTGATTCGCCATTTTGTGAGACCGATTTTTATCAATCATAGTTAAGAAGACTCCCGATAAGTTTTTTATTGTTTTTTTTATTACAACGCACTAGCGAATTTAATCCCTGTGTCACGGGGTACTTTACAAACACATTATAGACGGATACAAATTACATTCAGACTCAGAATTTATGGGTCACACATATAGTTGTTTGGCACACGGTTGTAGGACACGAAGCGGCGAAGGGACTGTCTTAGCCACTGCGCCATACGAGGAATTCAACATTCAGGCAAGAAAAAAGAAAATTAAAATAGATTCATCCGTTAGAAAGCTTCGATGCTGCAGATAGACCCACACACAGACCCGTCAAACTTAAAACATGCCGTAATGTTTGCGCGTAAATCCTGACGGGATGTTAATATAATAATAATATCTCGGGACAATGTCACACAGATCATCCTAGCCCCAAACTAAGCATAGCTTGTACTATGGGTACCAGGCGACGATATACATACTTATATAGATAGATAGATACTTATATACATAGAAAACATCCATGACTCAGAAACAAATATTCGTGCTCATCACACAAATATTTGCACTTACCGGGATTAGAACCCAGGACCACCAGCTTCGTAGGCAGGAGCAATACCAACTAGGCTACGGTGACCGTCAAACCGTTAATAGGTGTAAGGTTGCCTGTCCACCAGAGATATGTGCTATGTAGCTATACTGCGAGAATGTTAAAGCTAAGCTACGAATCTCTGTGACCGTTTCCACTGATGCTAAGCTACGAGTATGTAGCGGTGCGAGTAAGCTGTGCTATGGAAATGCACGAGAGTGTCGAATTTCAAGGACGTTCTGTTCAACTGTTGCTTATAGTTTTTATGTTTATCGTGGTCTTTATATAAAATACATCCTCGTTGGTCTAGCGGTAGCGTGTTCACCCGCAGAGAATGAGGTCCTGGGTTCAAATCCCGGGTCGGCCCAAAAAGTGATTGTGAGAATTTTCTGTAAAAAAATTCTCAGGATCCAGATAAAGCCGTCGGTCCAAGGCGTCCCAATGGATCATAAGAGTGATATGGAATAGATACTTTCTATTGTGTATTTCCTGTGTTTGCGCACACACTTGTGCACTATAATATGTCCCGCGCAGATGGCTAATCTCTGGACATCATCCTCATCATAAAATACTGTGTAATCAATTTAGACGGCAACAATTCAAGATCTAACTACCTTGTATCCATTCAGCCTTAAACAAAAACGTGTCTACGTTTCAGTTCAACATGTATTGTTATGTATTTATCATCTTCTTGTGAAATATGAACATTATTTCTCCTGTACAAAGTTCTTGCGCAAATTCTTACTTATAACGGAAGTGGGTCGTTTCGTTGTTAACTTTTTACATACAGCCAAAGTCACTATGTTAGCGGAGCGATTTTAAAAAAATTTTGTAAGTAATTTAATAGAGTAATAATATGACTTAACTAATCGTTATTATTTTGATTTATTTATTTTGTTTCATTTATTTATTTACATAGGAAAACCAACAACTATAAAACATAAAATTAAATATAATATAAATATAATAACAGGTTTACACGAATAGCAACAGACATATCAGTGCCTAAGTTATAATCAATAAATAACTAAAGAATTGCAACTAACTAAATAAAAAAAAATACAAAATTCAAATACTAAGTTACAGATAAATTATTTAAGTTAAAACTATTCCTTGCCGTACTGATTTTTGTAATGAATGGCTCAAATGATAAATATTTGATAGTCTTTTAAGATCCTTGCTTGCTCGTATAAAATACGAATTTTGGCTGTATTTCGAGTATGAAAGAGATAAAAAACATTGTTAAAATGTATAGCTAGATACTTTCACCGGTCCGTAAGGCGAAAGTTAAGCAACTAGGCCGCGGTCAGTCCATAGATGGGTGACCGCCGAAGTTGTTTAATTTCTGAGCGTCTCTGTGCTTCGGTAAGCACGTTAATCTGTCGGTCCCGGCTGAAGCCATTAGGCAACAGTCGTTAAGCCATCAGAGACATTGTTTCCAATTTTGGAAGCGTCTCTTTTTTATTTATTTTTTTATGTCCGAGGTCGACAAACAAGCAAGCGGTTCACCTGATGGTAAGTGATCACCGCCGCCCATGGACACTCGCAACACCAGAGGAGTCGCGGGTGCGTTTTCGGCCTTTAAGAGTCAGCAAACAAGTGTTGCTGAACCTTCCCCCCCACCCCGATGAGCTCTGGCGACCTTACTCACACGCAGAAACACAACATTAAATTATTAATGTTATTATTAAGGAATGTCTTCTGTAAGGTGGAGGTACTTCCCCAGTCGGGCTGCTCTTCGAGCGAATTAACGCTGTGCCCTACCTCTCTCGCGCAAACTATTCATATTAGAAAAAAATAATATTAGAAAATCATTCTCAATATCATTTTTGAAGACCTATCTATAGATACGCCAAATGTATGGGCTTGATGAAAAAAAAATTTTGAGTTCAATTCGAGTAGAATGAGTTTCAGTTCTAAGTATGGGGAACCCCCAAAATTTATTTTTTAGTTTTTGAGTGAAAATCTTAATGCGGTTCACGGAATACATCTGCTTACCAAGTTTCAACAGTATAGTTCTTATAGTTTCAGTAAAAAAGGGGCTGTGACATACGGACGGACATATATACACACAAGACGAATCCATAAGGGTTCCGTTTTTTACCATTTGGCTACGGAACTCTATAAAGGATTCCTATTCGTTTTTTGACAATGTTTCTTAGTATCTGTCACGTTAAGCACTGCATAGTTTAAAATACAAGACGAATAAAAAAATATATAAAATAAAAAAAAATACCATGACTAACTTTTTGAAAGTTGTATAATTATTATGATTCATGAAAGTTGTACATTAACTTATCTTGTCACAAAATAGTAGACATACACGGGCATCTAAGACTAAACTTTACATGTTTGGATGATGAAGTTGTTTTTTTTTTTTGTTTTTTTAATGAAGTTGATTAAGTTTTGAAGATATTGATACTGATTATAATTGTTTTAATACTGCTTTTTTTATAGAAGGTTGCGGGAAGCCGCTTGATGCGGATAGCAATTGTAGAGGTCTTTGGAGAATTTTAGAAGTCGGTTCACAAGCTCCATAGACATTCTGAGTGTAGATAATAAAAAAGGTTGGTTTGAAAACCTCTTTCGTGTAAAGTCTGCTAACTAAGACATAATATCAGCAATACACCCAAGATGGGCAAAGAACCATGATATGTTTATTTAAATTGAAACAGATATACAGAATGCCTTGATGGCATTAAATTACATTTCTTTATATCTAGTTTGTGTTGTCGGAATTCAAATTTATTTATATTTATTAATATGTTTTTATTGCACTATTTTATTGCCAATTATTAATGTTCATCATCATCATCATTACAGCTTAAATAAGTCCACTGCTGGACAAGCCTCCCTCAAGAATCATCTTGAGGGGATATGCCATAATCGCCACGCTTGGCAGGCGGGTTGGCGATCGCAGTATGATGGTCGTAGTACTCAGAAGGAAGCTGCTTCCCGTCCTCTGGTAGATATTCCCTCGGGTCGACTTCTACGCCCCCCACGGGATGAGATGGGGTGATGATATTCTGATTCTGATATTTGTCGCCGTCACCACACAGCAGATTATTAATGTTATATGTAAAAATTCAGATACAATGTAAATTGTTTAATGAATAAATGACTAACGACTAATGACTAATGTGATCTCCCCGCTTACGCTGTGGCAGAGCTTTACAAGTAAAAAAGTGTGAAGAATTGTGGAACAGTTGCAAGTTTCCAACAAGCATCTGTTTGTGAAAATTATTTAGTTTCAGTATGTGGTACTTCCAACTTTCTTTATTAAGAGTATTGTTTTAGCGTTCCGTTAGCTGTTATACTGAAATCATTCAAAATCTTGTCACCATATTTTTTTAAAGACAAGATAGGATTGTTTAAATATATTCATATATAAATTTTATATTTATTGATAATGAATAAATCCTTGTATAGTATTGGCTCAATCTTGTAAACTATTTGTAAGGTAATCTTAAGAGAGGTAGGGCACAGCATTTATTCGCTCGAAGAGCAGCCCGACTGGGGAAGTACCTCCACCTTACAGAAGACATTCTTTCATTCCTTAATAATAACATTAATAATTTATTGTTGTGTTTCTGAGTGTGAGTAAGGTCGCCAGAGCTCATTGGGGGAAGGGTCAGCAACACTCGTTTGCTGACTTTTAAAGGCAACGCACTCGCGACTCCTCTGGTGTTGCGAGTGTCCATGGGCGGCGGTGATCACTTACCATCAGGTGACCCACTTGCTCGTTTGTCGCCCTCTGATATAAAAAAAGCATTGTAATTATTTAAGTAGACGGGAGATGCCACCATTTTGTAAACTAGTTCTGGAAGCTTGTTATTGGAATTTGTTTATCAACATTTGAAACCATTTGTATGTAACTGTAAGCCTTGTATGTAGCACAATAGGACTTACTGTTTGACTACACGTGAGACACGTTTAATTTCTGTGCTATGGAGGGCACTTTATGCGGTCGGACCTGGACAAATTGTTAGGCAACAGTCGATAAGCCGTGATAGAAGCCTACTGGGTGGCTTGAACAACTCTGACACTAGAGTAACCACTGTATTTGACGAAGAAAATTATTATTAAAACTGACGTGAAGTGCTAACATAATGAAAGGTAATAACGGGTGACACGTAATTAATATTATGCTGGATTCGGCAAACGTTTCAACTTCTTCCGGAAGGCATCTTCAGGGCGAATGCGACCCGCATGCGTCTCGCACGCGGCTTGTTGTGGCAAGGCGGGTGAGGGGTGCGTTCGCTGTCAGCGTCTTCTAGTTAGGGAACACGCAGAACTGTATGGTATGGGTGGAATCGGTTGGCCAAACCCAACATAAAATTAATTACGTGAGTTACCCGTTATTATCTTTAATTAAGAAGAAGATTATTATAATATTTGTAGGTATGCACTTCTAATTTTTATAGAAAATAAAATGCAGACCACTTTCCATTATCCATTACAAACAAACATACAAATATCTAATTAATTAAATTAATTTTTATTCTCAATTAATTCAATTATGCGCATACCTACAGCATCCATGTTCTTATAAACGTAAAGACCACGTCAGATCAACAGAAACACTATTATCGTACAATGTGCCTTATCGTAACAGCTTAAGGTTCCCACTGTTGTCACTTATGCGACGCTTGATTGTATTACGCCTCTTTTCATTCCCAGGTCACGTTAATTGAAAACGTCCCTGTTCTGCAAATGACACTTATGACCTCATTGACCTCGTGAATGGAAAACATAATAATCAAAAATGATTATGCCCCAAATATTATTAGGGACTTGGTACTCATTCGCTTGATGGCGTTAAGTGGGTCCAATGAGAGCCGAAATAATTAAACGTCAAATAAATTAAATTTAGGAAGTAAATATTCATAGGAAATAACTTTATTTATATAGATGTTTATATGACCGAAGTGTAGGCAGGTCCTTATTATTACTTAATCATGTTATATGTATTCGCTTATTATATTACTCTGGGCAACATTTAATGAGTTAATATTATATTCATTTCATCATCATTAGCATCATCATATCAGCCGAAAGACGTCCACAGCTGGACAAAGGCCTCCCCCAAAGGTCTCCACAATTGCTGGTCTTCATAATCATTTACTAAAGAACAATTTATATTGTATTAGAACATTTACAAAATATTTTTTTTATTATTTAAGTACACACAAAATATAGACAGAAGGAAATTTACAAAGTATGATGTAAAATTTAATTAATCAACATAACAAGTCATTACACAAAAAAATAATTATTAAATTTACTCTATGTAACCATAAACATAATTTTAAAATGTAATTCATATCACGAACTTAACAACAATAAATATAAGGGGTCATAAACTAAACAATAACAATTTCAAAAATTAAATTAAATTAATTTAAAGTTTCTACGTTAATTGCTGATCCTTTTACCACGATGGCAATTTATAATCCCACCTCACCTGGTCCAGCACATAAGCCGGCTCTGCCTGTAGCTAAATATCGAAGATTTCTTTGTTGTGCTCAACGGGATTGCCACCCGAAACCAGCACAAGACGCGCTGCAACGTTATTTGCATTCAGGAGACCCTACGAACACCCACAGAGCCGTCCTAGCATAGCTGGACTGACCCTCATCTCCGAGACTTGCTATCCGAAATACGGTAACGCAGTATTTGTTACTCAGCACGCTTGGCAGACGGGTTTGCGATCATAGTATCATGGTTATAGTACACAGAAAGATGCTGCTGCCCCTTGTAACGTTGCATATCTATTCAACGCTCCGTTTCATTTTATTATTAATTCTTCGCCGGTTAAACCGGTTTGGTAGCCGTGAGCCGCGCCGAGCGGTCGTTAAGCGATCGGTGGGGGTTGAGTTTGAGAGTGCACTCAATGTGTTAGCATGTATGCACAGTATTAATAAGAAACGTTTATTTTTCTTTTTTTTGTGTCGTCTCACGTGTTAATACAATTGATAGCTTCTCAAATATGATACGTAAATGGTACATTCAGTGTCAACCACATATTGGGGTCCAAAGTTAGGCTACCAGGGTCCAAAGTACGGTCTTTAACCGTACCGCAACATTGCACCTACCTACAACATGGTACCTGGTTGGTGGTCACCGACACCGCCACACTACAGACCAGCCTTATCCCAGTGGGTCATCCTCCAGCCTGGCAACCTCCTGGATCTCCGCGTGATCACCGTCTTCGTCGAAGCCAGGAGAGTACTTGGCGCGCCTACCTCCATAGGGCATAATAATTGACGGGCTTATAACCCATGACCTTTTCTGTTATTTAAATAAATTAGTAAGATATTGAGTGTAGTGATTTATTACTTTCCAAACCACACCTCATACGCTTCACCCTTCTCTAGGTGATATTCCCTCGGGACGACTTCTGCACTTCCCACGGGGTGAGATGGAGTGATGCTTTTCTTTGCCGTCAGTCGTTCAGCATATCAATAGAATAGCCGTGTGGTTTTCGGCCACAGAATAACAGAGCCTCCCATACCATCTCGTGGGTGTCGTAAAAGGCGGCTAATGCATACAACAGGTAGCGTCACTTGTGTTCTAACTACCACCTAACTGCGGTCACCAACTCGCATGCCCAGCGCAGTGACTAAGGTAAACCCACAACATTTCAGGTAACTGTTGGGGGAGGCCTATATCCAGCAGTGGACGATATCAGGGTGATGATGATGACACAACATCTTCTTCTATACATCTATACATATATCTATACATCTATACATCTTCTATCTATACATCTATACATATAAATAAAATTGGAGTGTCTGTCTGTAATATTGAAATAACCGTTTTTTACTACATGTATATGAATATATATACGGTACATACACCAAAATATATGTTTTTACCATTTTTGTCTGTCTATCTGTCTGTTTGTTCCGGCTAATCTCTGTTATGGCTGGACCAATTTTGACGGGATTTTTATTGGCAGGTAGCTGATATAATAAGGAATAACTTAGGCTACGTTTATTTTAGAACACATCATTTATTTTAGAAAAAAAACATATAAAATACTAAATAAACTAATTAACACGCGGATGAGGTCGCGGGCACAGCTAGTATGACATATGATCTAGTATAATGTATCTAGTACAATATGTGGTGAATAGAAAATCTCCTAAAGTTTTGATTTACGCCTTAAGGCTGCGTAGAAAGGATGATATATTTAGAGTAAGGACTCACCCAAAAGTTAAATTAGGAGTCTCCCAAATAAACAATAGGTAGGACAACAAAACACTTTGTTTCACAACAGTGCTATAAATAATCTTTTTTATAGTGTCTCGAAGTTTTTAGTATCTACAAAATACGTAGGACATCGTCTAAATTACTTTTTCCAACTGATGTAATGCAAAGGTTCTGTAATAAAAATATTTTTAGTGTTATTTTTTTCAAGTTATAATTCATGAAAGATGTTGCTTTATTTTTGGCATAAAGTTATTGTTTTTATTGCTTACAACAGCCTAATTTTTCAAGCGTAAAAAGGGCAAACAAAAGTTAAAAGTAAACCTCCTTTTCTTTACCGTAGATACGTTAAATCCTGCGTATAAAAAGTGTTGTTATCAAAGCAAAAGAAAGCAGAGGTTATAAATCAAATTACTTTCGGTTCTTACTGATCTTCTCTATGAAAGTATGGACGCAGTTTTCTGAAAATTATGCGAATGCGAATTAGTTTATTACCTCCCTAGTTGGAGGTATAATTATTACCACTGCTGGATAAAGGTGTCCGCCAAGGATCTCCACAAGAGGCACCCTAACGCTCTCGCATTTTTCGCGACCCTCGCAAGGTTGACGGTCCATGGTTGGTGGGAAGCCGAAGCGTAGGCAACGCTGCGTCTTCCGGTACGTGGTCAACACTCAAAACTTATGAACTACGTGTACTTGTAATACTAAATTTATATTTTGTTTTCCTGCTGCGTTATGTTGCCGAGTAATATATACCATTTCTTTTTGGAACGAAGTTCCTTATTGCGCGTTGCAAAAGGGGGCTAGACGGAAAAAATTAAAACAAAAAGTTGTAACGACACTTTTTGCTATTGTAAGCCGTGCGCATGTTTCTCTGTCTGTATCTCTCTCTCTCTCTCTCTCTTATAGAAAGCAAGCCAGATAGTTTTGTTTTGTCTTTCTATTTCGCATTTAACAGTGTATGTTTATATAACATTATATTCGTTAATAATAATAAAAAATTATAACTTAAAAAATATAAATTGCAATTCCTTCACTAATTAATCGGAAGGAACTTCGTTCCATCTGGGTGTCACTTGACACCTCTCAAGGTTTATTTTTTGGAAGAGGTTTTATTGGAATTAAATTATTTTTTTGGTTTATAAACCCGCTAAACTGCGCAACAGCTTGTCGGCGGGGCGTAGAAGTCCTCTCGAACTAATAATATCTACCAGAGCACGGGAAACAGTGTCTCTCACAATACTATATAACCATCCCTTTCTACCAAGAGTGGCAATTAGAGCATATCACTCTAAATGAATACCAAAAATTGGCATTCATTTAGCTTTTTGTTCAGCTGTTGACGTGATGATGATGAATATTTTTTGAAGTGAATAAGAGTGATAAGAAGGGTACAGTTAGATTCTTGTATTATTATGGTCTCTGACATGGTTTAATGTTTGTTATTTGTTGACAACAGAAAGTAAGGACAGCTTAGCGTATATTACGAAGCACGGAGGCACTCAAGCATTAAACCACGTTTTGAACCTCATCTATCGACTATCTGCAAGCCTAGATTCTTAGGCTTACCAATCTAACCTTCTTCTTTATCGTATAGCAGAGCTGTCGGAGTTGTTCAAGCTGCCCAGTTGGCCTCTGACATGGCTTATAGACTGTTGTCTAATGACATCAATCGGGAACGACAGCTTAACGTGCCATTCAATAAAGAAGACGTTCAGAAATTAAACAACTTTAACGGTCACCTATCTATTGACTGACCGCGTACCTAGGTGCTTTAAATCGCCAATCACATACGGGCCAGTGAGTGCTATTTATGTCTTGGTGGTTTGGAGCCCATGGCTATGAAAGCCGATTTAAGTTTTTATATATGTACTGTAAGATTTGTACCAAGTTAAATCCAACTTGCCCGACACCATTTAGGAAGTCACGTAACGTTTCCTCGTTCCAAATACCGTAGCCCGAAAGTCTTCGACCAATGATGAATAATGGAATCGAGACGTGGATTCAAGACTCAAAGTCATCCAAAGAACAATAAAGAGGGCTAAGCTAGGCTGCGCAGAAGTAAATATATATAATGATAAAATACTACTTTATTTGGACAAAAAGAGGGTAATAATAATTCCTTATACAATTTTTTTGCAGTTTCAAGACAGATAAAGCTCACCTCTGCTACATCTAATTAGAAACCTTCATATCCCAAATAATTGCCAGGCTGAAGTGGCACTGTGCGGAGCTATTTTTAAACCGACGGCCGGCCGCTAGTTCTCGAGTTGCGACCAAGAACTGAAAGTTACAGCGTAAGAAGATCACTTACAAGGTGTACTGATGATCTTGAAAGAGTTGCAGAAGGCCATTGGATGGGGATATCACAAGACTGACAAATGTGAAGATCTTTGCGGAGACATATGTGTGTTAGGAGGAGGTCTTTCAGCTGATGATGATTAATGATAGGATTTGTACTATATGAGTGTTTTTAATTTAATCTCTCCGCATTACCTACCTCTGTGAATTCAGATTCATACACACACCATGCCGAAATAGAGCTTATATACAAAATTTGCCTCACCAGAGTTATCTCAAACAACAAAATAAGGGACGAAGAAATCTTAAACATTATTCCTCAATTATCCTTCCTAATCTAGTAATACTCTTAGGTATAGCCAAGGCTTTATTTCTAACAAAATTAACTGCCAACAATAATTTTTCCCTCATGAAGTTAAAGAATTTGAGTCATGCTAAAAAGTTGTTTAGATTTAATGTAGCTGTACTTGTGTAGCTGACGGCATAAAATATCGCCACCCCATCTCATGCGTAGAAATGGTGCTGAGGAAATACGAGTATGTACCAGAAATATGCAGCAGCGTTTCTCTGTGTATAATGACCATCATACTGCGATTGCCAACCCGTCTGCTTAGCTTGGCGATTGTGGCATATTGCCCTAAATGATGAACACAACTACATTGTGGAAATCTTTTGGGGGTCTCTTTGTCGAGCATTGGATTTCATAAGGCCAAAATTATTTTTAAAGCATTTGGTATTTAAATCTCCGTATCATGGGGAACTAACAAACATGTAATTCACGGACATTAAGCACACAGAACAACTACAATTAATATATGCGTCAAACAAACAGTTGTCTCGAATGGGAATGAAACCCTAAGCAGCGAGGTTACAACCTTAACCACCACACCATACTTGCAGTCACACGTTAAGTATTATAAGTTCGAACTTAGTTAGTAGATAGCCGAGTTTCTGCCATCAAATGCCAAATGATAACAATGCCATTTTTCAGTATTAATGTCGGTTTTGCATTTTCTTAGCACTATAGTCTAAGATCTCATCATACCAGCCAATCACATCGGCTGCTGGTATAAGGTCCTCTAATACATGATCCCTATGCTATGCAGAAGGCTTTGCGATCGCAATAGGATAGTCATAGAACTCAAAGAGCAGCATCTCTTTGAGTTCTATGACTCTCAGTGTTCTGCCAATTATTTCCTCGAAACGACTTCTATGCCTCACGTGATTTAAATATCCGACGATCTACTGTAACATAAAAAAGCATCCACTTTAATGCATCCCCACTTGCCCTGTCACCCGAGCGCCACCCGCCCTCACACGCACTGTGAGACGGGACGTGTCGTCGTACGAATTCGCCTTGAAAATGATTTCCTAAAGAGATTGATCTGTCGACCGAGTCCAACATACATTTTAATACAGGAGTTACCCGTTGCAGCCTCGATCTATAAAATATTTTCTGGTAATTTAGTTACACAGCGTAACAAGACAACGTCACTATAATATCATTATTCTAACCTAACTGCTAGCCACTTCAAATCTCATTAGGTTGATTGTCCGTAGACGATAGTTAAGTAGATTTTCCATAATAGTAAAGGTATAAATTATAATATAGTCAAATGGATAGGAGGAAATTATGCCTTTGCTAAAGTTGCTAAGTATCATCATCATTATCGTGTCAGCCCAAAGACACCCATTGTGGGACATAGGCCTCTTTTTGAAGTAATTTCTTTATTTTGCGAATGCTTGGCTGAAGGAGTAAGCTGGTAAATGCGTTACGAAAACGTTACAAAAAGTATGATCGGGCGCGCCTAACAACAATTGAGAGGGAGGTATAAGTTAGTAAATAAATAAATAATAAAATATGTTTATTTCGGGTAACTAATTGCGACCCATAGACAGAAAATACAAACATAATAAAATACAATAATCAAAATACATAATCAATATGTAGTGTTAATTCCGCTAATTGTCAATTTAATCATGCCGGGATGCAATTTGCACCGCCGTCCCGCCCTCTCAAGGGCTGCTAACTCGTCAAATGCTCGACGAGTTAGCAGCCCTTGAGAATGTTCCGTGGAGGACTGAAACACGTGTTGGGTATCGTACTGCCGCATGTAATTTGCATTTTTATATTGTCCTTCTTGCATGGGCACATTTTTGCGGGCGGGAGGGCGGCGCATATTGCATCTCGGCATGATTAAACTGACAATTAGCGGAATTAACACTACATATTGATTTTGTATTTTGATTGTTATGGATTTCGGCAAAGAAACGCCTGATTCCATTACTTAAAATACAATAACAAAATTAATAATGAAAAATAACAGCAAAAGAATAATAACACACACGATACTAATTGATTAATAGATAAATATACATAAAAATTAAATTTAAATTAAATAACGCTATATTTTCCGAAATATTGAAATTACGCCTATATCCCACACTTTATGACTTGCCTCTGAGACCAGAGTAAAGATATAAAAAGAGTGAATTACGTTTCGTTTTATCTAGGAACCAGAAAGGTGCGAGAATACATTTTCTTTCTCCCTTACTCTCTTAGCAAGTTACGTTTCGTATATCTAAGTTTCACTTCAGTCGTGTGCTCTAAAGCACACTGGTTTTTGTATAGAGTACTAGCTATACCCCGCGGTTTCACCCGCGTTAAACTTTATAAATTATTTCCTATGAGTTATTCGGCTATATAAGCTATATTACTACAAAGTTTCATCAAAATTCATTCCGTAGTTTAGGCGTAAAAGAGTAACAAACATACATACATCTATACTCACAAATTTGCGCATTTATAATATTAGTAGGATGTGTACCTCTAGCGGTTTTGGCAGTGCACGCCGGAATAGCTCGCAGATGGTGGATTTTTTCCTACTTACTTGACACTTATCGTCATATTTTGGACAATTCACACAATATCTTTATAAATTGTAGCCTAAGTGTTATTCTGATGTATCAGCTGTATTATTGTAAAGTTTCATTAAAATCCCTTCAGTAGTTTTTACGTGAAAGAGTAACAAACATCCATCCATCCATCCATACTTACAAACTTTCGTGTTTATAATATTAGTAGGATAGATACGCTATTTATGTTACACGTTTTAAAGCTAAAATAAGGTTAAGACCTCGTGAACCAAGATAGAACCCGACGCTTCAATAATATGCTCCAAGTAAATCTCAAGGCTGCGGTCTAGATTGAAAGACTCAACTTGGATAGCAAAACGCAGTAAGTCAAAAATTTTAAAATTGTAAGTACACTAACCTAATGGAGTGCCCGTAAGAATGTAACGTAGGCCATAAATTAGAAGAAACATTTGGTTGACATAGAATTGTATCGAATAGGTCTATATCAGTTCTGTCCAAATTCAGGGAATTATTTCTACTGGACACATTTTGGATCCCATCAATAAATATTGTAGGTCCAAGGAGACCTAGCAAAATCCAATTGTTTAGGATACGCCAAGAATCTCAATCTTTCTTCTTTTATTATAGGAACTGGCGCATAGAAAAGTCCTACGGCGGTGGTATTTATTTTATCAGTACTTAATGTTAGTATGTCATTCGTCCTTTTTATAGAATAAAAGTCAAATTCATTCAAACATTCTTTCAAACCCATTCATTGACCAACAAGTCATTTTAAAATATTTTTGATGTAAGTAGACAGACATTTTTGGTAATAGCATTCTCTCTTTTTATGAAAATTATCATAAATTATATTTCTTATTGATTTCGGCTAATGCAAGTCATGTCTTATACTTCAGTAGTTGTTGATAGGACGTGTCGTCAGCAAGATTTATTGCATATACCTTTGCCCATCTCTCTTTTTATAATTTTTTTATTTTTTATATAATAAAATCCCCTTCTGTTTACACCTATTTTGGTGATAATTTCCGTTAAGAAAAGAGACAAGCTCTATTATCCCTCTTTTAACGGAAATTATCACCAAAATTAGGTGTAAACAGAAGGGGATTTTATTAGGGGATTTATTTATTGACCATTCTTAGATATTCAAATAAATGATTATTCTAGAACCTTACACATTATTTATAATGGAGAATCTTTGTCACCTTCTAGAAATGTTTGATAATTTGATTCATGTGGAAGTTTTTCTATTGTTTAGATATACAGGTATACATGTATTAGTGAACGTTTAAATACGCTATATTATAACATAGTGCGTTTAAACTTTGTATGATTTTTTTTATCACATTAAAATACATAGATAAGCGTGATCTTAAAGCACCTATTTTATGATTTATGTGTTAGTAAATAAATTTAAGACATATTCCGAAGAAAACTAAAAATCAAATTGCTTCGTTTTGCCATCCCAGGGTAGCACGGATAGCATTATATTTAAATTACATAAATAATAAATTCACACACTTACTATTTTTAAAATACTTAAGTGTACACCGGGGTGATAAAATCTCATTTTAGCTTCCCTGTAGTAGCACTTTATAAGTCAAAAATTGGTTGACTGTAGCCCAGAAAATAAACAAAAATGCAAAGCGTTGCGGGCCGCTGATGTTTGGTATAGCGTCATAAATTTTGAATATTATGTTTTTCCGAATGAGTAAGGTCAACTGAACTTATCAGGAAGTTTGGCAAGGTCAAAATCCATGCCCCCCAGTTAATATGATTTCAATGAAATAAATATAATTCCATAAAATATAAAGTCTAGATAACCGATTACCATCACCCTTAAGTATAATGTATGATTGTATGTTAAGTTGCCAACTAAGTTGTTTAAAAAATATAATAATAACTATCCTGGTACATTATTTACACATCTGCTTGTACTATAGAAATCAGTTAACTGATATACTACTTTTTTGTAAATACTTAACTTATATAGATAAATTACAAACAGACATGTTCATGCACACAAATATCTCTCCTGGGTGGGAATCGAACCCACGACATGAAAAGCAAGCATTTGCCAACCACGGCAATTTTGACCACGGCGGCCAGTCTCAACAGAGATTAGCCATCTGCGCGGGACATATCATAGTGCTCAAGTGTGTGCGCAAACACAGGAGCACTTTCTATTCCATCACTCTCATGATCCGATGGGACGCCTAGCGACACGGAAAGAGGTCAGGCACAGGACCGACGGCTTTACGTGCTGTCCGAGGCATGGGGATATAAGTCCCCGACTTTGGGCTGATGCTGAGAATTTTTCTTCCTTTTTATGCCCGACCCGGGATTTGAACCCAGGACCTCGTTATCTGCCGGTGAACATGCTACCGCTAGACCAACGAGGCATTCATATTAATAAAGGTAATGAAAATAGAAGCAGTTTATTGAGCTGCGTGTTAACAAAGTTCTTGTTAAGTCTACGATTTTATTATATATTATATTATATGATTATATTATATGTATACATGCTCTTTTGGGTAATATAGGATAACCCCCAAAAAGGAAGTCAGTTTTAACGAGTTTAATAGTACTTATAGTTAAATAAGTACTATCAAAGTCGTCAAATTAAGCATTTATTGTTTACGACTTTCCTTACAACTCATAACACACATTATTTTCCTTACGTGATAAAGAATAAGAGCTGCGGTAAGATTTGTTTTACATTTATTATTATTAAAGAAGACTGTGTTCCGCGGTTTTACCCTCATTAAACGTTACTTTACTTTTTTTATTAAACTTTTATTCTTCAGCATGGAATAATATTTAGGATAATAATCGCCACATAATATTTAATTGTCTTCCTACAATAAATTCAAAACAAGTGAAACTTTATTAGGTGCAAATTGTCCTTGTTCCAGATTATGTAAGACTATTAATAGTTGCAGCGATCAAATTGGTCTTCATTTCGATAGCCTAGCTAAAATTAAATCAACAATTAGTGGGTTGATCTGGATCAGTAATTTAACTAAATTTGGTGCATTTTTTTATGATAATAAGTTAAAGCACTTAAATTGGACTCATGTTGTAACGATTATATATTCTTTTATGTACTTCATTTAATTATTTAAACATATTATTTTAGCTTACTTATATTAGATATTTGTGTATTTGATATTTTATATGCGGTGTTTACCTTTAAGTAATTACTACGCTATTACTTGTATTATTGCATGAAAGTGGTGTTATTTTTTAGTGTAAGTAATTGTTGGTGAACCTATATAAATAATTTATTCGCAAGCTATCATCTTATAAATTGTTCACAAGCTCTTAGTGTAATAGGGGACTAAGAAACTGACGATACGGAATAATACCTCAATTTTTATGCTCGATTTCCGGAAAAGGGTGAAGAAAATTGGCTAGTCACGGAAGGGGTTTAGTGGCAACAGATATCGCCCCATACCTATTTATAACTTCTAAAACATACTTAGTCATGTTAAACCTTTACACTAAAAGAGTTTAGATGATAAGCCTTTAAATCATCATCATGAAGTGTGCAAAGATCATGACAAATGGAAATCCCTTGTCTCTCCCCACCCCTCTGGGAAACAGGTGTGATTCTATGTACAGGTGTATTATAATATCAGCCGAAAGACGTCCACTGCTGGACATGTACTACCCCCAGATGTCCCTACAACGTGGTTCAAAGTTAGCAAAACTTCTATTTTAGTTTACTTTTGGTATTAGCATGGCAAGAAATAATTATAATATTGGATCAAATTGAAACGATACGTTTAGTTTAGAGTTTATTTTTTATCGAAAAGCTTTGTCTGGATAAGTCAAAGATAAAAATCTCAGGGTTAAAAAATAGTCTAGTTAAGCAATTCCTAGAAAACCTCAATAGAAACAAGCCTTGTGTTTATCGTAACAGTTATATCAGTTACCAACCAAAAAAAAATCCACTATTACATTAATGTATTAATTATAGTTCTATTTTTATTCAACTTAAGTCGCCCTTCCATAGTTTTCGCTTTGAATAAATCTATTTACAATTCCTTAAAAATGCCCCACCTACCAATAGCTTTTGAATGACTTTAAGCTTTATTTCATTTGAATAAGGCTCGTATTACACCCTACACGATCAAAAGATACGGCTCGAAGAACCAGCAATTGTCCCTCACTTTTACCGTGACCAAGGCCTTTTAACCCTCAGAAGGAAATTTATATCAACGCCAATGACCTTTGATGACGTCGATTCTTTATTTCGATGAATCATTACTCGAAAACAACCGGTTAAGTCTCCTAAATTACATAGAACGGCTTTCCGAATAACATTTACCTATTTATTGTCTCGATAAATTATCAGCGTTGGTTTAGAACTCGGTATATATTAATTTTAAGAAGACAGGCAAAGAGATGGATAGATGACATTAGAAAAATTGGAGGCGTTACTTGGTCCAGAAAAGCTAGAGACAGGAATGAGTGGAAGCAGCTGGAAGAGGCCTATATGCCCCAGGACACGCTGATCGCTAAACCGAAAAACTCGAGGTGTTAGGTTTAAGATTTTTAAAACTGTTAAATTCAATACCTATATTTTTAGTTTTCTGCAATAAAGGCTTAATAATAATATATTAATTTTAAGTAAGAAGTCCCGTAAAAATTGTTGGAAATTGTTGGTCAATCTTGTAAGATAAGACAATTATTTAAGTAAGTAAGTAACTCTTTATAATAAATAATACTTAAAAAGAACTTTGAGCATGTTAAGATTGTACAAATGGCGGCCTTATCGCTAAGTGGGATCTCTTCCAGGCAACCGTTGTATGGACCAGGAGTAAAGAAAAGGCATTTGGGTATTTGTTGGCTTAATTAGCAGTTTTTTTTTTTTTTTTACTATTGCAGTAAGTATGATATCGAGTGGCGACCACGAACCGGAATACGCGCACCCGACAAGATGGACCGATGATCGTGTGGGGCTCGCTGGAAGCCGCTGGATGCGAGTAGAGCAAAATCAAAAAGACAATCTTTCGGGCGGCCTTTGTCCAGCAGTGGACGTCTTTCAGCTGATATTGATGTGAAACATCTATAGCCGCACGTAAAACAGATTTCTGGCGTGGCGACGCATGCCGTGGTTTTTTTTTATAATCTCCTATCACAGTATGTTCTTTTCGACTTCGACTTCTACTTGGACTTCGACTTGACTTCGACTTTGACTTCGACTGCGACTTATACTTCGACTTCGACTGCGACTTATACTTCAACTTCGACTGCGACTTATACTTCGACTTCGTCTTCGACTTCGACATGACTTCGACTTTGACTTCGACTGCGACTTATACTTCGACTTCGACATCGACTTCAATTTCGACTTCGACTGCGACTTATACTTCGGCTTTCGTCTGCGACTTATACTTCGACTTCTGCATATTACTTTTACAAAATAATGTTGTTTGTTTCACATCTGCCAGGCGTCCCGTGACGGCTCACATTTTTTTATTTTAATAAATATGTAGTGTACACACAGTTTTATATTATTGGTAGTTACCTTATATTATAAGCCCTTCATTTCGATTTACGTCTCGGTTCTATATCTCAGTCTGATCTAAGCCTTTAAGTATAGTCGTAGCTTAGTTTAGAGCACTTAGTTAATGTAACATCTTACTAGGATCCAATAAATTTATTGACGATAGTAGATAAAGTTGAATTTACTCAACTTGGTATACTTTGTTTAATCTAAAAATGTACAAGCGTATATTTCTGTTAATTTATGCAAAACATCAATTTACATCATAAAAAATGTATGATGGATTCGTTTTCGGGCCAGTTTTCGTGGTTGGTAGATAATACCAACCAGGCCAGTTAAACTTTAAGGTTCCAACCAGATCCGTGCGTACTCCACAACTGTTTACTCTACTTTCTATTAATAATAATGTTTCTCAAAATAGTCCAATACTAAGAATGTGTAGACAGTACAACAAAATATGCTCCAAAGTTGATATATTTCATCAATGCTATAATGCATTCAAATTATTTTTAGCAAAGGACAACAATGTTCAGTTTTATTTTAATTAGTGTATTTTAAATTTATATTATTGTATTAATCGTACTAGTTGTATATTCCTCTCAAACTCCTAGTTTTAACTCACAGAATTTTGGTAATTTTTTAATGTTGTGTACAGATATAATTGGATCCCAGATTTAGCAGTGTTATAAGAAAATGATATTTTTAATTTGTTATTAGTCTGTAGTCTGTTTCTGTACCTATGAAATAAAATAAAATAAATAAAATAATAATATCTGGGGACAATGCCACACAGATCATACTAGCCCCAAACTAAGCTAAGCTTGTACTATGGGTAACAGGCGACGATATACATATTTATATAGATAGATAAATACATAAATACATAGAAAATATCCATGACTCAGAAACAAATATTCGTGCTCATCACACAAATATTTGCACTTACCGGGATTCGAACCCAGGACCACCGCCTTCGTAGGCAGAAGCACTACCAACTAGGCTACGGTGACCGTAGATGCTTGCCTATTACGGCGCAGGTCGTGGGTTCGATTCCCACACAGGGCCTCTACCGGCTAAGTCGCCGAACATCGGTTTCTTAATCAGTTGACAAGCGATTCCGGACCATTTATGACGTCACATGTGCTCATGGAAGCCGATTTAACGATTGATTAAGTCATTTTTAACCTTTATTTATTTGAACGCCATTTAAGAAATCGATGTTCGGTGACTAAGCCCAGGCCAGATATTTGTGTGTATGACCATGTCCGTTTGTCTTGTGTCTGGATGTAATTATCTTGTAGGACAACCGGCCCGTCAAATATGTGACAATACCGATCTCTGCGAGGTTCTAACTGACCTTGGGAGCATTTCATTTGCTGTTTTAACACGCTCAGCGCCATGTGTTTCGTTTGCGATACACACTGTCTATACTTGTGTATCTTTTTCGATACACGAGCACCATTCCAGTCAAAGCGCCGTGTATCGCTAACGCGCACACTTTCCATACATTCTGTTTAGAAAAAAAAAGTGAGGGGGGGTGAAAAAAATCATTCCTCTAAGACGTCTAAACTATTTTAGAGACTAAAAACAGAAAAATATCAAAAACATTTGGTGGTATTGGCTTATAGGGCTTGGCACCGAGCGTGTTAAATATGCCTATTTTACTTAGCGGACGGATAGATTTCAAAGATATACATGTAAGGTACTATTAGTTTCTTTATCGCATTATTCATATTACGGCATACATGATGTGTATATTATTTATGCGATTTCTTCCTTGTTAGTGAACAGATTTTTTTATTTTGCATAGATTCTCGGTATGCACTAATATAATTGGTTAAAATATTTTTTTTATAAATTGATGTTGAAATACCTTTTTAAAGAGTACTATGGAAATAAACCCTTGTACCGCGGAAGATTTTACAAATATGCAGCTAACGGACACAAAGTACACTCCGACAGACACTATAGGCCAGAATTAGTGGTCCTGTATTTTTTTTTATTATTTTTTTTTATTCATGTAGAATTTAAAAAAGCACTTGTAAATAGTCAGAACATGTTTGTAGTACTATAGTTGTATACATTATTATTTCAAGTAACATAGATATTTAGTTACACATTGTATTGATTGTATGAAAACATTTATAAAATTTATTTTATAATAGCAATGATATTTAGCTAGCTCGTATCAAGTTAGTGAAAAGAGATTATGTTTAAGTTTAATTATCTAGTTTAAGTCTAATATTTTTACTACATATTGTCAATGGTATGAGAATCGAACCCGAAACACGCGGCCATTGGGGTAGTAGCCAGGTGACTGCTATAACCACTGCGCCCACACATTTATAAAACAGTAATTTTCCTGTCGGCAAACTACCAAATGCCCTTCCTGATGGTAAAAACATTAAGGTAGTCCAACAAGGGCACCCATCTGAATGGCACCTGCGCGAATGGCACCTAGCCCTTAACGTGCGTAATATTAGTAATGTTAATAAACGTTCTAGTGATTTTTATCGATATCTTTCATTTAATAACCTAGGTAAGTGCTCTTTGTGACTAGGCTAGGTGCCATTCGCGCTGGTGCCATTCAGATGGGTGCCCTTGGTGGACTACCTCAAAGCTTTGCCGGTTACCCTTTCCAATACAAATGGCGTCACAACCTCTACCCTACTCCCCAATGAGCTGTAACATCCTTTTATACCCACAGGAACACAATATTTACATAATAATGTTATCAACTTAAGAGCCGCAGAAAAAGGGGAGGGTAATCCCGAGCCCTCCCAGGGTACGTGTCCCGACCATATGGGACATGGCGCAAAAGGAGGGCACCGGAGCAGCATACCCGCGCTCCCGGGGCTCCTCCCATCAGGTGCCAAGGGAAGTCCACGGCAGGTTAGGTTTAGTCGGCGCGAGTCCGACATACCCAACCGCAGACACTTTCTGCGAGTGGCATGCGTAGGCATTTCCCCTGCCATAACAAAAAAAGGTACCGCAGAAAACATTTGCCACTTTAGAGTAAAAGTACGGTTTAGATTACTTAATTCCAAAATATTCTATTGCGTCTTAATTCACAAAGTTCCCTATAAATAGCTTAACTGCGTAGATCGCCTGATCCAGATAAGTAAAAATGGTTGGTTAAAAACCCCGTTTGACGACTAATATATGTTGTTTTTTTTACAACTTAGTTGACAAAAAAGCATACGGCCCACCTGATGGTAAGTGGTCACCGTAGCCTATGAACGCTTGCAATACCAGGGACATCATTAGCGCGTTGCCGACCCTTTAGAAACCTTACAACTCCCTTTTTGAAGGGAGTTGCTGTAGTCTCTTGGGAAAACCGTAACAGGGAGTTATTCCACAACCTCAACGTACGTTAACCTTATTTGCATTTATATAGTTTTTTTTTTATGCTGAATGGGTTTACGCAAGACCACGATCTCACCTGATGGTAAGTGAAGATGTGGTCGAAGATGGACCGCGTGTACTCATAAGATGCCTGTTCACTCTAGCCTTGAATAAACCCATGTTGTATGAGTCTGGAAACACGTCGTTCGGAAGGGTGTTCCACTGCTTAGCCGTGCGTATGATAAAGGAGGAAGCAAAGCATTTCATACCGGTAATTCTTACACATTTGTGTAACACACTTTGTATCATATGCACAGATATTAAATTATTTTATTTCTAGTTGCCAGAAGCTGGGGAAATAAAAAAATAGGGGGTATACAGACAGTCTAGTAAAAATTATAAATCTCAACTAGAAGTTTTGTATAGTCTAACCTGCATATAGTACGAAGTAAAATAAAAATAAATAAATAAAATAAAAAAGGCTTTTATTTAAATGAATGTCAGCATATGGGTTGTAGTATTCCAAGTTAATATGAATGTGGTGTAACTATTTAGTATATCAGTGATCTGGTTTCCATAGTACAAGCTCTGCTTAGTTTGGGATTAGATGACCGTGTGTGAATAATGTCCCAGGATATTATAATTATTTATTTTTTGACAAATGTATATTCTCCTCGGTGAGGGTAAATGTCAGAAACTTATAGGTAGGCCGAGATCAAGCATATAAGATTGAAAATTATATAATAATAAGACTTTATTTTCAGACCAAATTAGTGTCCAAATAAATTGTATCAATTTTCTTATAAACTAGGGGTAGTAATAAGTATTTTTTAAATATGTAACAAATTTACCATTCATTTATATAGAAAATAATGAGGAAATACTTGAAGATGTAAGAAACTTACGTGTAATGCGACATGTGTTCAATATAGCCGCTTTATCAAGTAGGTGTAATGTGTAAGTAGACATTTGTAATGTATTTATTATAATAATAATATCTAGGGACAATGTCATACAGATCATCCTAGCCCCAAACTAAGCAAAGCTTGTACTATGGCCTGGTGGCGACGATATACATATTTATATAGATAGCTAAATACTTTTATACATAGAAAACATCCATGACTCAGAAACAAATATTCGTGCTCATCACACAAATATTTGCACTTACCGGGATTCGAACTCAGGACCACCAGCTTCGTAGGCAGGAGCACTACCAACTAGGCTACGGTGACCGTCACTATTATGTATTTAATTCTAAGTAGGTATGTACAAATAGATTATTATAGATAGCTCTTGTCTCCCGTTAAAATTAGCCACCAAAGCCGCAAAGCACTATTACTATAATTACACACAGACTCAGGACAAACAGACATGTTCATGCACACAATTATCTGTTCGGGGTGGGAATAGAACCCACGAACTGCGGCGTGAAAAGTAAGGATCTACCAACCACGCTAATTGGCCCGCCATTGCGTCGTCGCTCATCATAGATGTTAGTAATAATAATAGCAATATCCTCCAGGTAGAATGGCGGCCACTCTCCATGGGGACTAGCCATCTGCGCAGGATATACACAGGTGCATTTACTGATCTGCTGACATTATCACCATATTCATATTGCAAAAAAGAGCTGTAAGAGCTATCTATAATCTTGGCCCGAGAGTGTCTCTAAGACAAAAGTTCAAAGAGGTTAACATTCTAACGGTACCATCTCAGTATATATATGAAAATGTACTATATGTGCATAAAAATATCGATTCCTTCTGTAAAAGGAGGGATACACATAATGTAAATACTAGATATAAGAATAATCTCATATTGCATACTACCCGTCTCCACAAAATAAGTAACTCTTTTATGGGGCAATGTATAAGATTCTATAACAAACTTCCCAATGATATTAGATAATTGTCTACGAATAAGTTTAAAAGGATTATTAAAGCCAAATTCTGTAGCAGGGCATATTACAAAATTTCTGATTATTTAAGTGATAAAAGTGCTTGGGATTGAGTTGTTCTGAGTCAACACACATGTTGTAATTAATCTTAAGTATATTTTATTTTAAAAAAGGATTCCTACTGAGTTTTCTGGCAGTATTTCTAAGTAGCTGCCGCGTCATGCACTGCACGGTAGGGTAAAAAAATATGACGATTCCACATAAATGTAAAATTTTTACGGAATAAATGATTTTGACTTTGACTTTACTCTCAAGATTCAATGCGACGGCTTCTATGGACTGACATCAATAGTTACTTAACTTCGTCCATTGTTTACGAACCAGTGAAATCACCTAGGTATAAAAATACTAGTATTTTATTAGCCAAATTTAGCGAGAAAATATTTTTACTATTTCGAAACAAGCTTTTGTAACGGCTGTAATATGTTTTAATGAATTAAGTTTATAAAAAATGAGATTAAAATTCATAAACTTTTTGCAACTATTTTTCTGAATTGCAGATAAACTGGGCATTTTTAGGGTTCAGTATCGTAGAGGTTGCTGTGTGGTGACTAGAATATCAGAATATGATCACCCGAAGTTGACTCGATGGATTTTTACCAGAAGAAGGAGACCAGCTTCTTTCTGAATACTATAACCATCATGCTGCGTTCGCCAACCCGTCTGCTAAGCGTGGCGATTATCGCATATCCCCAAGAGACGATTCTTGGGTAGATTTTTGTCCAGCAGTGGACTTCTTACAGCTGTTCTGATGATGATGATAATGATGATCATAAAGGTACAAAGAAAGCTTATAGTACAAGTCCGTATGTTCCTGTTGCCTGATCACTCTATCCTTGAATAAATCCATGTTTTATGACTCTGGAAATATGTCGTGCGGGCGGGTGTTCCACAGCTTAGTCGTGCGTATGATGAAAGCAGAAACAAACCACTTAGAATGACATGGCTGTGATGTCAACAAAAGAAATGGTGGAGACCCTCCCTACGCCTGGTAATCTAACTAAATAAGGGGAAAGGAGGGATAAGTTCATGGAGGTCTTGAGCGCATTCTCCGTGAAACTAGCTGATACTTTACGGAGCTATCCTAAAGATGGCTCGCAAAATTAAAAAGAATAAGGAGTCTGACATAGACTGAGTTGGTTAACGAAGGTTATTGGTCTATCGTGATAGTAAAAAGATAGGTTTGACATCGTTTATTTCAGGAACAAACAGTAACAGTAGGTAGGCAACCTGAGCTACAGCAAGTGACCTCTTCCCAGGACCGTTTATACAATACTAGTGGAGTTCCCTTCCTCCAATCGCCAGCGGTCCCAGGGGCGGTACCCAGCCGGGAAGAAGCCAGCCGGGCGCCGCATACTCTCTCGGCTGGGAGCCAAACGCAGCAACGCCGATGAAGCGGACATTGGCGTCAATGTCCGGTTCATCGGCGGCGACTCGTTCTTCTGCGGGAAGGATCGTTACGCTCCCTCTCGCGCTCGGCGGCTTATTTCTTGGAGGCCACCACGTTCCATCCAGTTGTCGCCGCCAGCATAGCCGAAACCACTGTTGGCGGCGAAAGTTATAGGTCCTATTTCAAACGGTAGGTAGTCTACGGTAATACAGCTCGAACAAAAATGAATCATGTTTTATTTTTCCTTTTTTCCTGAAGCTTTCACTGCTTCACCGGACTCTAGGGGCAAGTGTGGGCTCAAGCCATCTATGGAAATTGTTGTTCCGGCCTTCTTATGGTCAGTAGTGGGGTAATCGTAGTGACTTACTTGATCTTGCTGTTCGGAATACGTGCCTAATGACGTATTTGTTGTTGCTAGTTGAGGCATATTGTTTTGCGGAACAAAAATAGGTTAATTGTAAATCACTTGTCGTAATGATAAGTTAATTTGGGCTTCTATTTTTATATAATTTTTTTATGCAGAAGAGCATTTCACAAACGCCCTTTTCGAACACTAAATGATATGTCATACCGGCTGAGGAGTGAGAAAACATTCGGAGAAGAAGTGAAGAGGTTGCGCGACAGATTTTTCTCGCGAAACTAAATACTATCAATAATTGACTGCACGTGTGGCGCAGAGGCTAAGATAGTCGCCTCACCGCTGTGTCGCGGGTTCATGTCCCGCGCCGGACAACTATTTGTGTGACCCAAAATAGTTGTTCTGAGTCTGGATGTAATTTTTGTCCGTGTATTATATGTTTGTAAAGTACCCCGCAAATCAAAAAATAAATATTACTGTGTAAAATAAGAGACCCGACTTATCATTATTACAAGCGATTTAAACAAAATTTATAAGGGACTTGCGAAATTATTTTCTCTATAGAATAAAACATATTTAAAATTCGGTTCAAAAACAACAGAGAAAATATTTAAAAGACAACAAAAAAGTCGGTACAAAATGCAATGAAATGATATCCAGGCTGTAATCCTAATTCTGTTTCTCTCTATACTGTGTAAGAGACAACAGTATATATTCGTACGGATACGCCATATGGGGGATCTGTACTGGAACCATTGGATCGACAATAAGCGTTATCTGCTCCGCCAGAAGTGGGTCACTGCACATAGAGCCATTGTGTGATTTTTGCCTAATAGAAAGTACCTCCTGGAGGACGACAGAAAATATTTATTGTCATCTATAGTTATTTAAAATGCCTGAGAACTTAGAATAGAATACTCTCAAATAAAGATGCAAATGCAAATTTTCAGTAATGCTTACTTTTCTTCACCCGTAATAGGTATAGCAGGGTATGAAATGATGATAATAATAATAGTAGTATCTTCAATTCAATTCAATTCAATTCAATTTTATTTGCTCAATACAGGTAGTACAGAGTTTTTTTAGGTAGAATTTTTAGGTAGAATACAGCGTTCAAATAAGTTTAATGTGTACCATTAAACTTATTTGAACGCTGTATTCTACCTAAAAACGAAGGCATGCAAATTGTTTCATATACAAATTTAAACAAACAAGAATTAGTTACAAACATTTCGACGAGAGCAATTATTAAACTTAAGTTATATATATATAATTAGATCACAATATAATCAATTAATTAAGTAAATGTTTCAATGTCAGATAAGATATAGAATTATAATCAATGTCAAATAGTATTGAACAATGTCACGTTAATAGAAGTAAATGTCAAAATAATATATAAGATTCTAAAATACAACAATCATACAGGTACAAAAATACAATTAGCATTACTTTCAATTTAAAATTTATCATTTAGGAATTCAGTCACACTATAATAATTTTTATTCACAAGAAATTGATTCAATTATTTTTTGAAAATCTTGTCATTACTTCCTTTAAACGCTTTGGGCAGTTTGTTATATATTAGTGGCCCCATATAGAACACGCTTTTATGCATGACTTCTGGTTGAACTTTTATAACTGCCATGGAGTTAACTTCAATGGATGGTCCGGTGTTCTAATTCTGATGGCTAGTCATAATCCAGATTTGGTTCTATTTATTTATTTATATCCAGTTCCAATATCTTTACAGCATTCCCATAACGATAGTAAAAGCTAATCTTAATATATACTCATTAGACAATAGGATATACACAAATACACATTTCTTATTCTTTTAATATTATTTAGTATCATCTGGATCGGACATATTTTATTACATAAGTGTGTGCGCAAATACAGGGGCACTTTTTCTCTTACTGATGATTATTCTCTTCTATGAAACGGGTTAACCGACTCAACCACTAAAAGGCACGTGCAGGATCGAAGGTATATGTTATCGTTGTTAAAAGTTTGCATGACTAACTCTACCCGAAATTCAATAATTATAGAAAACCCACTGTAACGTTTGAGTAGTATTCGTAAATTTTGTAGCTCGTGCTGCCGTCATAACAAAGCACTATTATAATTCACGTAATCTGCAAGCGATGCTCGTACAAATCGTTGTGTAGGTAAAGGAATAAAAACTAATTATTAATATATTTTTAACAGACGTATGTCGGAGGCCTACGGAGTGGCTTAATTACGTCTGACACTAAGGTGACTACTGCCGAGTAATTGATAATCGAGTTAATTATGAAACAAACAACCAATAATTGTTATTGCAGTTTAAAAACAATTGAATCGGCTTCAAATTTTCTTGCCTAACAACCAATTTTAACAAAATGTTTATGAGTATGGGGTTCCATAATTATTCCCTATCGAATAAGTATAAATTATACGTCCATCAGTTATAGATAACCAGCTGCGCCCCGGGGTTTTTTTTTTATAAATTATAGCCTATGTGTTATTCAGATATACCTTAATGCTAAATAGGTACAAAGTTTTATTAAAATCCATTACGTAGCTTATGCGTAAAAGAGTCACAAACATCCATACTCACAAACTTTTGCATCTATAACATTAGTAGGATGAACAAAAAGCCACTATACCTTTTGAGCAGTATTAATGAATTTGGTAGCTCGCACTTTAGTCATAAAATAGCACAAGGTGAAAGACGTGGCTATTCTACTCCGCATAATCTATGGCGCTGCAAGCGATGCGGTCGCAGAAATCAATACATAGGTAAACGACCGTGTTCCGCCCCACGGGGCACGGGGTGCAAGAATAATGCCAAGGCCACCATAACACTTGATCAGGGTTATGGGGTTATGCAGTCGCGACTGAGCGTCGGCGGCCGAACCGACCTGAAGTATTACCACTTATTTCTAGTAACTTAGTTTTCCTATACTTTCTTTCACGTTTCGTAATATAAGTAAGTACAGTTTGACTGCCATGTGTGTCTAGCGGTAGCTTTTTCACTATATTAAAAAAAGTTACATCAAAATGCGTTCGGTAGTTTTTGCGCGAAGCAGTAACAAACATACACACTCACAAACTTTCGATAACTACAAACTTTAATTAGAATCCGTTTCATAGCTTTTATGTAAAAGAGAAACGTTTGTTCCTCTTTTACACAAAAGTTATGTATCCATATTCACAAACTTTTGCATTGATAACAAAAAGCCACTATACTTTTTGTGCAGTATAAATGAATTTCTTAGCTTGCGCTGCAGTCATAAAATAGCACAAGCCAAAAGACGTGGCTATTCTTTTCCGCATAATCTATGGCGCTGCAAGCGATGCGGTCGTAGAAATCAATACATAGGTAAACGACCGTGTCCCGCCCCACGGGGCACGGGGTGCAAGAATAATGCCAAGGCCACCATAACACTTGATCAGGGTTATGGGACTATGTAGTCGCGACTGAGCGGCGGCCGAACCGACCTGAATTATTACCACCTATTTCCAGTAAGTTAGTTTTTCTATACTTTCTTTCACGTTTTGTAATATAAGTAAGTACAGTTTGACTACCACGTTGGTCTAGCGGTAGCGTGTTCACTATATTTCAAAAAGTTTCATCTAAATCCGTTCGGTAGTTTTTGCGTGAAGAAGTAACAAACGTACACACTCACAAACTTTCGCATTTATAATATTAGTGTGATAATTACAATGTTTTATTAGAATCCGTTCCATACTTTTGTGTAAAAAAGAAACAAATATCCATACTCACAAACTTTTGCATTTATAACAAAAAGCCACTATACCTTTTGTGCAGTATAAATGAATTTCTTAGCTTGCGCTGCAGTCATAAAATAGCACAAGGCGAAAAACGTGACTATTCTATTCCGCATAATCTATGGCGCTGCAAGCGATGCGGTCGCAGAAATCAATACATAGGTAAACGACCGTGTCCCTCCCCACGAGGCACGGGGTGCAAGAATAATGCCAAGGCCACCATAACACTTGATCAGGGTTATGGGACTATGCAGTCGCGACTGAGCGGCGGCCGAACCGACCTTGTCTCGAAATGTTTTCTCTTTTCACTTCGTAGGTCACGTCCTGAACTATTGCCACTTATTTCCAGCAAGTTGTTTTTTCTACATTTTCTTTCACGTTACGTAATATAAGTAAGTAGAGTTAAGTTAGATATATTCTCTCATGAATTGTTTGTTTTTTGTGAACACAGAAGGGTATAGAATTATTTTTCGCTAGTAACACACCCAGGCTTTGCACGGGTAACAAAATGTTAATACCTGAAGCGAAAACTTTACCCCTTTTTACGAACATTGTGTGGAGGAAACTGACACGTTAGTCTAGCGGTAGTGTTCACCCGCAGTGAACGAGGTCCTGGGTTCAAATCCCGGGTCGGGCCACAAATGGTTTTGGGACTTTTCTGTAAAAAGGAAAATTCCTTAATATCAGCCCGAAGTCTGGGAGTTGGCGGTATTACACCCCGTGCCTATGAGAGCATGTAAAGCCGTCGGTCCTGTACCTGACCTCTTTCCGGCCGTGTCGCTAGGCGTCCCATAATCATGAGAGTGATGGAATACAAAGTGCTCCTGTGTTTGCGCACACACTTGTGCACTATAATATGTCCCACGCAGATGGCTAACCTCTATTAAGATTGGCCGCCGTTGCCGAAATTTGGCTAGGAGGACATTATTATTATTAAGTACAGTTAAAGATACATTCTCTCATAAATTGTTTGTTTTTTTAATACTATGAATCACAGTAGAGTATAGATTTATTTTTACTACCAACAAGCCCTGGCCTTACAGGGGTACAAAATATTAATTCGTGAAGCAAAAACTTGACCTCTTTTTACGAACATTGCGCGGACGGAGGAGTATTAGTGCAGAAAGCTAATTCTTACTTCCTTACTAAGACATATAATATAATAATAATAATATCTAGACAGATCATCCTAGGCCCAAACTAAGCAAAGCTTGTACTATGGGTACCAGGCGACGATATACATACTTATATAGATAGATAAATACTTAAATACATAGAAAACATCCATGACTCAGAAACAAATATTCGTGCTCATCACACAAATATTTGCACTTACTGGGATTCGAACCCAGGACCATCAGCTTCGTAGGCAGGAGCACTACCAACTAGGCTACGGTGGCTACTTTTTAATGCGAAAAAAGGGTTGTAAGGGGTTGAAAGGGAGGATGAAAAGTTGTATGGAAGTATCGTCATTGTTATAGCTAAAAGCTCATAACAAGATGCTCTCACCGGTCCGTAAGCGATCGGCGAGGTTAAGGAACTAAGCTCGCGGTCAGTCCATAGATGGGTCACCACCAAAGTGGTTTAATTTCTTAGCGTCTCTGTGCCACGGACGGCACGTTAAGCTGTCGGTCCCGGTTGTAGCCACTAGGCAACAGTCGTTAAGCCATATCAGAGGCCTACTGAGCGGCTTGAACAACTCTGACACTAGGATAACCACTGCCCATACGATTAGTAAGTAAGTATAGCTAGAAGCTGGAACTTAATCTTTAAAGGTAGTGTATTCGATATAAATTAATATGACATTCAAAGTTTTTTTTTTTAGTCTTACCCTCAAGGGTGTAAAAAAAGCAATAGGAAATAAGGGACGAAAGTTTGTATGGAAATACATATAATATGTATTTCCATACAAGGTTTATGTATATGTTTTATAAGTTTGCGACAAAGGACAAAATATTAGAGCTATATATTTCAGACTCCAGACTTTCACAAGGATTATCCATTACTGTAAAAATAATACAAAACTTACTAATAGCTGTACTTGTTGTTAACGCCAGGACGAAACTTGCCAATTGCTCCGCGTCGTACACTATGAGCCCTGTGCAGCCGCTCATGTAGGTGGGGAAATATGTCTAAGGCGATTGGCACAGTGCACCGCATGATGCAGCGTAGTGCGTGAGTGCGTGAGTGCGTGTTCTAACGTTGCTTGTAAGTATAATGAAATAATGAAATTTATTCAGCACTTGGGTATTAACATACACTTGTACTTGTCAAGTTCACAATGCAGTACATAAACATAGTCGAATACAGTATAAAAATTAATAAGTCAGTCCGTGCGGTCGGTTTTATCAGATATATTTTCTTAAATCCTAAAATAAATTACAAGTTACTAATCTATTATTTTGAAATTTAGTTGTACAATATTAAAATTAAAGAATTGAAGGCAATGAGCATTTGGTTAGCGCAGAAGGCTCTTAACCAGTAGCTTAAATTAAACGACTAATACCCGAGGCCACCCTTTTGGGGTTCGGGCCACAGCTCAGGGGGCTGCTGAAGCAAAAGGACAGAATTCTAAGAGAGGGTGTGATCAGTTGCACGGGATCACCGATGACGCGTTAAGGGGCCAAAGCGATCCTCGCCGCTGAGGAGCCTACCCTAGCTAACCTAGCTAAATATCTATTGTAAGCATCCAACACATTCATGCAGATGCGTGTTCTGTGTGTTGGACTGTGCGTGTTTTCTAAACAAACGGAGTTACTTACAAGCAACGTTAGAACACGCACTCACGCACTACGCTGCATCATGCGGGGCAGTGTGCCAGTGACAATCGCCTAAGTATGCTTACCCAAACGGGTAAACACGTGACAACACTGCCAATCGGTTGTCAAAAATTGTACTAGTGAATTAAAATTAATAATTATTTATAAATAAATGTTTTTACGTTGTAAAATATAAAATATTGCTATTAGCAATCTAAATTGTAAGGTAAATAATTGAATGTGATTAGTTTTCTGAAGAAATAAACCCGAAACAACTGATATCTGTCGACGCATCAGCTGTCTGTCACTGCGCTGCTCGTGTCCAACGATTAAGTTTAAACTTTTGTGTGAAATCCCGGGGAGTATATTACTTATTCTTTATTTTACACATACATACTAACCAAACATTTATTCGACTCATTGGTGTGAGTCACGTCCAATTTCACACTTCCATATTCTGTCTCCATTTGCTTGACGTACATTGTGGAAGCAAATTTGACGACTTAATTAGCTGGCTACAGACATCACACACTTCAATTACTCCTTAACTATACTGATATAAGATTGGCATTCGATAAATTTATTCCTATCTACACATACTAAGTTAACTTGACTAGACCCTAGTAATGAACTCTGATTAGGTGTCGTATAGATAAAGTTAAAAGTGCCCCACTACAGTTTGTAACTAAATGTTTAAGTGTTGCTTTATTATAAATCTATTATAAAGTTAATTGCCCATCTGTCTTGTATATACTTACTTATATTGTTTCTACCTATAGATCTCTGTAGTTTATTTTTCATATCTCACTCCTTTGACTTCAAATACATCTTAACCTCTTGTTTCTGTCTAGTTTTCTGTTCACCCTCTCTTTGTTTTCAGCCCATCCTCATTCACCTCACATCATGCAGACCCGAAGCATGGCTGCAACTCAAGTAGCTGAACATAAGTTGAAATCAGCTCTCAAGGACTTACAGACATACCAAGATCAGTGTCATAAACTTGAACAGGAGCGTGAGGAGAATGAGATAGAGATAAAAAGGGTCATTGATAGTAACACATCACTGAAAAGAGAACTTGTGAAACTCAACCACCAACTAGAGTCTACTATTGAAGAGCGAGACAGACTGCATGCGGAGACAGAGTCTTTTGATAAGTGTAGAGTGTTATATGAAGAAGCACTGTTCAAAATTAGAGATCTTGAATTAGAATTAATTAATTGTAATGAGACGTTGTCAAATTATGTAAAAAACACAACTTGTCCAGTAGCCTCCATTAATCAGAGCTTGTATGACGAGTTGGCCAGTTGTAGTCTGGTGGGTCTCCCTATTAATACAACGGTGACCATTGATTTGACTAGCGATGACTGTGTAGACTGCCAGCCAAGCATTAATTCCTTATGTAGTGACAAGCTAAAACAATACATACTTGAACTAAGTAAAGAACGTAGGGCATTATTAAACAAATTAGAAAATTATAAAATTAAATTAGAGGATAGCAAACTAATGTATGAAAAAGACACTCAGTCGTTGCTTTCTGAGATAAAAACTCTTCAGAAGTCCCTAGCAATCTCATATCACAGTTTCCAGTCATACAAAAATGAAATGCAATTGCTAGCTGGAAAGTGTAATCCTGAAAGCAATAGGACATTGGAACCGATTAACACCAGTAGTGCAGTAGTGGAGTCATACACACAGCTGGGATCAGAGTCACCAGTATCTCCACAAAATGACATTACTAAACATAGCTCCATACTGTATTCCGATGAAATGGGTAAGGGCCTTGGTACCTTGCTTTGTAATAAGCTGAGTTGTTCCTTTGTCAACTATTGTATGCCAGGATTACATTATAAAGATATAATACATAAATTAATTCAGAATAAACACAGTGCCAAATCATGTATAACTCTAATGGTAGGAAATTGTAAAAACTTAAAGAAAAAAGACATTACAGATAGTTTCACTGAGATGTTAGAATTAGACTGTAATAAGATAATATTGTGTGCCTTCCCCTATGTGTCCAATGTGCCTGATAGTACAAATAATTATATCCACAAGCTAAATATGCACCTACAGTTTTTGGTTAGCCATTATAGTGATAAATTTATATTTTTGGACACAAATAGTTTTATAGATTCTTGTAGGGTAACCATGAGTACAGTTACTGTTTCAAGAAAATTTTTGAACATACTTGCAAGTTTAGTAGCGGCACATATTAACTCAGTCATAAGTAGTATGATGAAGTCACTTTTTATACCATCTTTTAGTAATGTTATTAAAATCAATTTAGTTAGTAGTTTAAACATGTAAGCATGACAATAGAGAAGTGTGATAACTTTCTAATTCTATCACATCAAAATATAAACCGCTTCTCTGGCAAAATTCTAGACATAGAACTTTTTAATGAAAAATATGAAATAGATATCCTTTGTTTTACAGAAACATGGCTGAAGGCACACAAGATGGCTTTTAGTGTCTGTGGCTATAGGGTCGCCAGCTTTTATAATAGGGTTTCGGCAGAGGGTGGTTGAGTACTGATACTACTTCGAGACCAAATTAAATTTAAAGAACGTAAAGATATATGCCAACTATCTATTGAGCGTGTGTGTGAGGTGGCATGTGTAGAGACGCAGTTTTATTGTATAATATGTGTGTATAGACCACCAGCATCCGATTTAAAGCTTTTTACAGCAACAATAGAAGACATTCTTAGGAAAATTAAAAGTAAAAAAAAAATCCTTGTATGTGGTGATTTTAATATGAACATTTTAGCAGATTCACCTGAAATAAACATATTTCTATCTGTATTTCGGTCCTTTAACCTTAAATGCTTGTTCTCTGAGGCCACGAGAGTCACACCCACATCTGCTACTTGCATTGATAACATAATTACCAACTTTGATGTCTCTGAGAAGTGTTTGGTGGCTGGTGTTCGCTCTGACCATAAATGCCAAATAGTAAAGATAAAAAATGAGATAAATATAAATAAACAAAAAATTAGTTTTAGACCTTTAACAAAACCTATTTTGGGAAAGTTCAGTAACAACCTGGAGAATAGTTTGTGCCATCTATTGCCAAACAAAAGTAAGCCTAACGATATGTACACTACATTATTCCACTGTATTTGCAAAGAATTTAATAAAGCTTGTAAAATAAAAAACATAACGGTTGACAGTAATAAGATAAAATTTAGTTCTTGGGCAACTCAAGGCATTAGACTAGAAGGTCCTATAACCCTGATGTCAATTTCATTAATTATGTTAGAAATTATTCAAAAATTTTTAAAAAGGTTTGCATTCAAGCTAAATCTTTATATATAAGAGATAAAATTAAAAAATCTGATAATAAAATAAAATCAGCTTGGCAAATAATTAATACTGAAACTGGTAAAAGTAGATCAAGAGATCAAACATTAGTATTGAATATTGGTGATGAACTGGTTTCAGACAAGCTTACCATTGCCAATTTTTTAGCTGCTTTTTTTGCAAATATACCCGTGGATATTACTAAGTGTCTCGCATCATCACCAGATGTGGCTGAACTCTTTTTAAATCAAAGCGTAAAACAAACTGTACCTAACTTTAGTTTTAAATCCGTAACAAGTGATGATATTATAAAAGCTTTTAAGAGTATTAAAAGGAAAGGCACAGAAGATTTGTGGGGACTGTCCGTTAAAGCAATTGAATCAATCATACTAAACATTGCTACAATTCTTGCAGCCATCTTCAATGGCTGTATAAGTGATGGTGTCTTTCCCGATTTAATGAAAATAAGTAAGATAGCACCCATTTTCAAGGCAGGTTGTTTAAAAAATGCCACGAATTATAGGCCTATCTCAATACTACCAGCTTTAAGTGAAATATTTGAAAAGCTGATGCTCAGCCAAATGTTGTCGCACTTTAACGTGAATGAGATATTGCATAACAAGCAGTTCGGGTTTACAAGGGGCCGCTCTACTCAGGATGCAGGTTGCACATTAATTAGGTCAATATTGGAGGCTTGGGAGGGATCACAGGATGCGCTGGGAGTTTTCTGTGATCTCTCTAAGGCTTTCGATTGCGTTGATCATCGTACGCTCGTTGTTAAACTGAAGTACTATGGAATATCTGGCACATCTCTTGATCCGCTTAATCGTGTACGAGTTTGTTCCTCGGTTGGCACAAAGACCTACGGCTATTTACGGTAACTATAGATATCGGCTCAAAGGGGCTGATTGGGATTTTTTCAGAGCTCTTTTTGCCGCGCATGCCAGGGATTTCACCCGGGATGAACTAACAACAGAGGAATGTGCTGTAATGATGTCGGACACTTTTACCTTCTACTTTTTTCTTCTACATCTGCTGAGCAGATACTCAAGCAAAGCGTAGGGTCGTGTGACACAGTTTTTGAATTTTCGGTGGTTAGCCCTAAAGATATTTTAAATGCTTTCAAGAGTATTAATATGAAAAACACAAAGGATCTGTGGGGTCTATCTGTTAAGACTGTTTCATCAATTATTACTATAATCGCCCCACACTTAGCTACTGTGTTCAATTGCTGTGTTGCATCAGGTGTATTTCCTGACTTGATGAAGTATAGTAAAATCATTCCTTTGTTTAAAGCTGGTGATACTTCAGACCCTTCAAATTTTCGACCTGTTTCCGTGCTGCCCACTCTTAGTAAAATATTTGAAAAGCTTATGCTTAGCCAGCTGCTCAGACACTTTAATATACATAATTTACTACACCGGAAACAGTTTGGATTCACAAAGGGTTGTTCAACCATAGATGCAGGGGTCAACTTATTAAAAAGTATATTCGCGGCGTGGGAAGACTCGCAAGATGCATTAGGTATCTTTTGCGATTTGTCCAAAGCGTTCGATTGCGTTCATCATGATACTCTGGTCAGAAAATTACACCACTACGGTATTAGGAACAAGGCTCTCGAACTTCTGACTTCTTACTTGGGCAATAGAATTCAGAAGGTCGAAATAAACGGTAAAATATCTCCGGGATCTCCAGTGGTAATGGGCGTCCCACAGGGGTCAATTCTGGGCCCCTTTTTGTTTTTAATTTATATCAATGACTTACCTTACTACGTAAGGGATAAGCATGAGATTGTGTTGTTTGCAGATGATACTTCCCTGACGTTCAAAATAAACCGACAATTAAGCAATTTTGACGATGTTAATGATGCAATCTCTAAAGTTGTTCATTGGTTTAATGCCAATAATCTTGTGCTTAATGATAAGAAAACTAAAGTCATTAAATTCACTACACCGAATGTGAAACAGGCGACAACCAATGTACAACTTAATGGAGCTAGGTTGGACCCTGTTGAATCAACTGTGTTCTTGGGTATCACTATTGACTCAAAGCTACAATGGAGCCCACAAATAGAAAAACTGTCCGGCAAATTAAGTTCTGCAGCATATGCAGTGAAAACTATTAGACGGCTGACTGATGTTGACACAGCTAGAATGGTTTATTTCAGTTATTTTCATAGTGTAATGTCCTATGGAATTCTTCTCTGGGGTAGCTCTGCTGACATTGACACCATATTTATATTGCAAAAAAGAGCTGTAAGAGCTATCTATAATCTTGGCCCGAGAGTGTCTCTAAGAGAAAAATTCAAAGAGGTCAACATTCTAACTGTACCATCTCAGTATATATATGAAAACTTACTATATGTGCATAAAAATATCGATTCCTTCTGTAAAAGGAGCGATACACATAATGTAAATACTAGATATAAGAATAATCTCATACTGCATACTACCCGTCTCCACAAAATAAGTAACTCTTTTATGGGGCAATGTATAAGATTCTATAACAAACTTCCCAATGATATTAGAGAATTGTCTACGAATAAGTTTAAAAGAATTATTAAAGCCAAATTGTGTAGCAGGGCATATTACAAAATTTCTGATTATTTAAGTGATAAAAGTGCTTGGGATGGAGTTGTTCTGAGTCAACACACATGATTGTAATTAATCTTAAGTATATTTTATTTTAAAAAAGGATTCCTACTGAGTTTTCTGGCAGTGTTTCTCAGTAGCTGCCACGTCATGCACTGCACGGTAGGGTAAAAAAAATATGACGATTCCACATAAATGTAAAATTTTTACGGAATAAAATTACTTTGACTTTGACTTTGACTTTGACTTACCTACTGTGCCGATATTGCCATAGGCCGTGTCCCTATCACTAATATTCGAAGATGCGATTGGTGGAATAACTACTTAATTAAAGTTCGATGTGAATTTCGGAGAGCACGTAAACAATATAATAAACTAAAAAAACGTAAAATTGTAGGCGATGTTTTAAATAATGCATATATAAATCTCAAAATAGCTCGTTCACGTTACCGCTCGTCAATAGAGAAATCCAAAGGCAATCTTATTAGAAAAATAGTCGATAAATTAGATAAAGAAGGCCCGTGGTCGCCCCTATACCATGAGTTTAAAGCAAATAGGTCTATAGATTTAGCTTATATTCAAAACATAAAAATCAATAATACCTACACCAGTGGCATAGAGGAGACCACGGAATCCTTACTTAATTCGCTCATACCTGACGATAGTTCCTTGAACGATAATGACTACCATAAGCAGATTAGACAGTGGGCAAACAATCCACCCACTACCTATATGTCTAGTCTTCCTACAATTAATGAGTTTATGAATACTGTGAAATCGCTACCTGTTAACAAAGCTTCAGGTGAAGATAAAATATCCAACAAAATGATAATAGAAGCCACAAAACAATCCGGTGATTTAATACTACAAGTTTTTAATCGTTGCATATCTGAAGGGACTTTTCCGCGTTCTTGGCGCAGCGGTTTTATTCGTATTATACCAAAAAATTGGCGATAAACTGCCTGAAGACCCTAAGTCATACCGACCAATAACGTTACTGCCTTCCTTAGGCAAGCTTCTAGAACGACTTATTGTACCGCGATTGCTACCGGGAGGACCAAAATTTCACGGAAATCAATTTTGTTTTACTGCGGGTAAATTGACAGTGGACGCAGCTATCTCAGTGAGGAAAGCTGTAAACTCGTCCGAATGTAAATACGTTTTGGCCATATTCCTAGATATTTCAGGGGCGTTTGATAATACTTGGTGGCCAATTTTGTTACAAAAACTTAAGTTACGCGGTTGTTACAGTAATATATATTCGATAATCACATCTTATTCGTACATGGCTCTGCAACTCTTAAGCTTGGTCACTTCAGAGTCACTAAATCGTTAACCATGGGTTGCCCCCAGGGCTCAGTGCTCGCGCCGTATCTCTGGAACTTGGGTTTTGATGACTTCTTGACATTACCCTTGCCATCACGCTGCTCTCTAACGGCATATGCTGACGATGGACTCTTACTTATACAGGGTAACTCCAGGAGAGAGTTGGAAAATCTGGCTCAAACTTGCTTAAGTATGATAAGTGAATGGGGTAAAAGAAATCGCCTTACATTTGCTCCTCATAAAACCTACCAACTCCTTCTTAAAGGTGAACTAAAATCCCCCCGGGCGTAAAACTTAATAATGTTACTGTAAAACGCAAAATATCAACCTGTTATTTGGGTTTAGTTTTAGAAAAGAATTTCTCGTTTATAGAACATATTAAATCAGTTGGGGAAAAAGCTAAGCGAAACTTTTTTGCACTTACAAGGATATCGACGGCAACCTGGGGCCTCTCTTTTAATACTCTTAAAATCATTTACGGGGCAACCTATCTTGGGTGTATATGCTACGGCTCGCCTGCGTGGGCTGATAGGGCTACCATCGGAGCTGCTCGCCGTAAATTACTACAAAGCCAGAGGTTGGCGTTGATATTTCTGTGTAAAGCCTATAGAACAGTGAGCACAGAGGCCCTACCTGTCCTAGCGGGTGTACTACCGGTTGATCTTGAAGTACAAAGACGAGCAGCAATGTATTATTCTACGCGCGATAATTTAGAAAATGATTTCTTATCATTACGCGACCGTGCGAAAATAACCAGGCTATTTATGCCAATAGCTGACTTAAATAACGAACTACTAAATGAATGGCAATGTAGATGGAATACGTCAACCAAGGGTCGCCATCTGCACCAGTTCTTTCCGGACGTACGCGAACGGTTAAATAAAACTTGGCTAATCATAGACCATTGTGTTGCACAATTTCTTACCGGACACGGCAATTTTAAAAGTAAATTGTATAGTTTCAAATTAGTATCTTCACCAATCTGTCTGTGCTCAACATCCAGTAACGAATATGAACAAACTGCTCACCACATCCTGTGGGAGTGTGATCTCTGGCAAAATCAGCGTGATATTATGTTAAACAGCTTGCAACCAATATCTGGAGTAGTTTATTATACGGATCTTGTAGCAACAAGGAACAACTTCCGTGCGTTTAAGCGTTTTTGCCATACCTACTATTGGAATCAAATATAACAGCTCACTTAGGACCCTTAAATTGATCCTCGGTGCTTTTGCAGCTGGCTTCTCTAGTTGCAAATCTCTCATTTTATGAGGCTATAGCCTCTTTACATCATTCTGTCTCCCGCTTTGCTCTGGAGGGAAGTGGAACTATTCATTTTCTAACTCCTCCTTTTTTCTGTTTCTGATTAAATTCGTTGCGGGATCCAAGACAGTTAAAGCGATTCCCCGGGACATGCCTGAGCTTCACCGCTCAGTGTCATTTCATTGTGTGCCACTGTTGATCCTGGCTTACAGGAGTTGCAGTGGTGGGTAAGAGGGAGGGACTAGTCCCGTAAAAAAAAAAAAAAAAAACATCTCTTGATCTTGTGATGTCCTATTTATCGGGGCGACAACAGATGGTTTCGATAGGCGGTGTCACTTCGGCACGTCATCCTGTGAAAATGGGGGTGCCCCAGGGGTCTATATTGGGCCCATTTTTATTTCTAATTTATATAAATGATCTCCCTTATCTGGTAGAGAAAGTATCAGAGATAGTTTTGTTCGCTGATGATACGTCGCTCATATTTAAAGTAAATAGAAAGGATAAAGATCTTATTGAGCATAATAAAACACTCAGCTTTATATCAGAATGGTTTTCGGCAAATAATCTCTTGTTAAATGCAGGGAAAACTAAATGCATCAGGTTCTCATTGCCGAATGTGACTCAAATTGTACCAACAGTTGCACTTAATGCGAAAATATTAGATTTAGTCCCATCGACCGTATTTTTAGGATTGACACTTGATTCAAAATTGCAATGGGGTCCTCAGATTGAAAAGTTAGCAGGTAAATTAAGTTCGGCTTCCTATGCTGTCTGGAAAATAAGGCAATTGTCAGATGAACAAACTGCTAGATTAGTGTATTTTGCGTACTTTCATAGCATTATGTCGTATGGCATTCTGCTGTGGGGTTCGGCGGCTGACATAGGTGCTATTTTTGTATTGCAGAAAAGAGCAGTCAGAGCCATTTATGGTTTAGGCAGTCGCGATTCTTTGCGAAATATGTTTAAAGAAATAAATATACTTACTGTGCCATCGGAATATATATATCAGAATATAATGTTTGTTAGAAAAAATATTCATAATTATAAAAAGAAAAGTGAACTGCATAATATAAATACTAGGAATAAAAACAAACTAGCCATGCCAGGCTTTAGAGTAAGCAAAACTAATAAATCATTTTTAGGAAATTGTATTAGGTTTTATAACAAGCTTTCTACTCAAATTACTGATCTGCCTGACACAAGTTTTAAAACACATATTAAACGTGTACTTATGGCTAGGGGTTATTACACCACTAAAGAGTACATCGATGATAAAGACGTCTGGCTCTCACTTCCTACCTGCACATTGCTCGCTGGAGATCTTGTAGCCATATAGACATGACTGATCTGCTGTGCTACGTGAACTATCTGTAAATGATTGCTATCATATACTTAATTTAAAATTATTGACTCTGTCTCAAAATGAATAATGTTATTGTTTCGAAGTTTTTCTTTTGTATACCTAAATATAATCTAAAAAAATAAGCATTCAGACAACCGATCGAGCATATATTGTGTTTGCCTACTAAATAATTACTCTAATTGGACCAAATCCCGTGTTCATGCCGCTTGAGTATGTTTCGCCGGATCGTCTCAACTGGGTCGTGTTGAAACCGGTAGTAGATGAACCCACTGAGTTTGTTTCGCTGGGTCTTCTCAGTTGGGGCGCATTGGATCCGGTGGTAGCATTAAAGCGCGACCGTCGTTATTAACACAAGGTCCGTCATAATAATAATACCTTTAATATAGACAGAACCATTGACAATATGTAGTAAAAATATTAGACTTAAACTAGATAATTAAACATAATCTCTTGACAATAACTTGATACGAGCTAGCTAAATATCATTTCTGTAATAAAATAAATTTTATAAATGTTTTCATTCAAGATGTACCTAAATATCTATGTTACTAGAAATAATATCTAATGTATACAACTATATTACTACAAACATGTTCTGACTATTTACAAGCGCTTTTTTAAAGGCTACGTGAATAAAAAAAAAAAAAAAAAAAAAGGGCAGACGACTGTACCACACACTTTCGAATACTGACTGATTTTTGAATGTATAAACTATTCAAAGACCACTAAAACTTTTAGTGATCTTTGAATAGTTAAGTTTTTGGGCCTGTTGGCGTGGTTAGCAAATCCTTGCTTTTACGCCAGGAGTCGTGGGTTTGATTCCCGCCCAGGACAGATATTTGTTTGCATGAACATGTCTCTCCTGAGTCAGGGTGCACTAGTGTGTACTATCTATATAAAAATCTATTTACAAAAGAAAAGTAGTAAGTATATGTAGTATATCAGTTATCTGGTGTCCATAGTACAAGCTCTGCTTAGTTTGGGATCAGATGGCCGTGTGTCAATAATGTCCCAGGATATTATTATTATTTATTTGGCAGAATTTAATAATACACTTCACTTAGGCTGAACCAACTCAAGGAATTTGAACCCAGGACCTCATTATCGTAGTAAAAACTGGAGCCCTTTAGAGTAGGGGGTTCTCATAATATATTAAGGGCAAACACGTATTTAGGAAGATGGCAAAGATAAATATTTTGGCTCCAAGCGCTAGTTAAGCTTGCCTGCAGAATTACAAATGTTCCGCCTCATATTTCATCTACGTAAACAAGTAGGCCAAAGATTTCCGCATTTCGAAGGACTTTTGATACAAACCTACTGTCGTAAAACTAACAAAATTAACCATAATTAAGTTTATTTTTTAAATTATTTTTATATTAAAATGTATTTTTTGAAACAGATATTTTTTATTTCTTTAAGTAAATATAACAAACCCAGCGTCTATCGTAGCCATATAAAGAGTTAATAAATATTTAGAGGTATTTTTGAATTTGAATTCTGAATTTGAATTGTTTTTTTATATAACTTAACAATTCGCAGTGGTTAAGATATTCGCTTTCCTCCTGTCTTGACCCTTTCTTGTTTCGGCTCCTATCCCCATTTACGACCAGTACTTTTCCAACCAATATTATAGTTGTACTGAGACTAGGTGTAGTTTTAATCTGTGAATTGTATATTTGTAAAGTCCGCCGCGACATAGATACTCATTTTCCTCATCCCCATTATGGAAATGAGTCTTTTTCTGTTTGTCAGTATGTTTTGAAACAAAGTTCCTTATCGCGCGCTGTGAAAGGGGGCTAGACGGAAAAAAATCTTACGAAAAGTTGTCACGACACTTTTTGCAGCTGTGCGGCGTGCGCATGTTTCTCTGTTTGTCTCTTTTTCTCTCTCTTATAGAAAGAAAGCCAGATATTTGAACAGTGTGGTGTCGCGACGATTATTTTTGTTGAGTGTATACAGGTATTTTCTACATAACAAATAATAAGAAATAACTTCGTTCCATCCGGGTGTCCCTTGACACCTCTCAAGTTTTCTTTTGTTAAATTATCAAATGCAAAGTTCTGAAGTCATTTCTCAAACCCCCATTACGGATACGAGTCTTTTTTCTGCTTGTCAGTCTGTTTTCTTTAGTAACTTTTCCTATAGACAATGTTTTCTTCGTATCTTCCTTTTTGCGAGAATAATAATATTTATTTAATATGTAAGTACAATAAACATACGACCCAACCGATGATAATTGGTTACTAGTGCCTATATGGCATAAAATTTACTTAAATAATATTAATTTGACGGTCACCGTAGCCTAGTTGGTAGTGCTCCTGCCTACGAAGCTGGTGGTCCTGGGTTCGAATCCCGATAAGTGCAAATATTTGTGTGATGAGCACGAATATTTGTTTCTGAGTCATGGATGTTTTCTACGTATTTAACTATTTTTATATCTATATAAGTATGTATATCATCGCCTGGTACCCATAGTACAAGCTTTGCTTAGTTTGGGGCTAGGATGATCTGTGTGACATTGTCCCTAGATATTATTATAGATATTATATTAATAAAATATACTTATATGAGCCGTTTCTGGCCTATAAAGAATAACAGGGCCAGCCCATGCCATCCTGTTGGTTTCGTAAAAGGCGACTAAGGAATATATCAGATAAACCACTTAACCTACCACCTAACTGCGTTCGCAAACCTTTGGGGGAGGCATATATCCAGCAATGGACGATATCCGGCTGATGATGATTATGATGATACTTATATGCCAAACAAGTATACGACCCACTCGATGGTTATCGGTTATTAAAGCCAAAACTGCACGTGTGGTGCAGCGGCTATGACAGTCATCTCGCCGCCTCGTGTCGCGGGTTCGAGTCCCGCGCTGGACAACTATCTGTGCGACCCATAAATAGTTGTTCTGAGTCTGGATGTAATTTGTGTCCGTCTGTTATATGTTTGTAAAGTACCCCGCGACACAGGGATTATATTCCCTAATGCGGGCGTTGTCTTTTTAAAAAGAAAAAAAACAAAAGAAAAATAACGCTTACAATCGATGATTCAGTAAAAGCTAAATGTGATTTTAACAAGCTCTTTAAGATAACTTAGCAACTATTATAATATTATAATAGTTGGTAAGTTTTGTAATTAACCCACATGCAAGTAAACCAATTACTCAAGCGTTCATTTGGAAAATAAAAGTACTCTTTATTCTGGTATCGATTTGTGCTGTCAATTATTATTAATCTTAAGTATATTTTATTTAAAAAAAAAGAATTCCTACTGAGTTGTCTGGCAGTGTTTCTCAGTAGCTGCCACGTCATGCACTGCACGGTAGGGTAAAAAAATATGACGATTCCACATAAATGTAAAATTTTTATGGAATAAATGAATTTGAATCTTTTAATGTCCAAAAATATAGTTAATTAGTTAATTTTGTTATACATTGTCGCGCCTGGCTTATTTGTTTCTTTGTGGCCTTGCGCTGGATATAAGTATTTGTATAATAGAATTTTCGTGGGAAAAACCTGGCTTATGTTTGCCAGGAGAGCGGAACGGTATGTTGTTACAAATAAGAAATTTATTCAGCCGTTAACTATCGCGGGTATAATGGTTTTATTTCTTAAATAATGCCTCCACTGCTAAAATACTTTGTCGAACTTATTATTTTTTTTAAAGTTCTGTAACCAATCACAAATCGGAGTCCTATTACTGTCACTCTGCCGTCTATTATCAAATAGATACGCCTTTCATTCTATGTTTCATGAGTTTTAAATTTAAGAGTTTTAATTATAGTTTTATGGAATTTGCGAAATTGAACTGAATCTGTTTCATAACTTTTTTAATAAGATTAGTATTACTTGATGGCTATCAGTGAGTCTTAATACAATTAAAACTTAAAATAAACTTGACAGTCGTACTGTAAAAGAAAACTAAAATGGTTTCAATCGTAAAAAAAGATACCGTCAAGCCAGCTTGAATGTAACTTTTAAATTCTTTGTGAATATTATCGACATAGCGGTCAGTCAGGCATTTCCATTATCTATAGGTTCAAAGTGACCTCCTACTTTTGGTAAATATTGTACGGGTCTGATGTGCTTACATTAACTTTATATTTGATACTAAACATCGATGCATCACACAATCTATAATTTTCTCTTGGTTGAATTTTAGCCACGGTGGCCAGTCTCAATGGAAATTAGCCAACTGAGCAGAACATATTATAGTGCACAAGTACGGCTAGAAACATGACCGGAAAAGTTCAGCTACCGAACCAGTCACGTGCTCACTAAGGCAAGGGGGTATAATACTGCCAACTCCCAGACTACAGATTGATAATGAGAAATTTTCTTTACAGAATGATCCCAAAAAGTTCGACATTGCGGAAAAAAATTGAGAATGGAAAATTCTCAGTCACAGATATTCCAAAAATTCGTAAGTTGAAAGATCAAATCTCCAAAGACTCAAAAACATCTGATAAACACTCTTCTTAAAGATGTCGCAAATCAAATAATACATTTGACTAGCGAGATTCTTAAGAAGAGTCTCATGGGTCTTCTATATTAATTTGGCAAGCAAACGTACGTAGCCTCAAATGCCACACACCTGCCAACCGAAACTGCCTCCTACTCTGGGATTTTTTTTACGTTTTATGAGATATTCCTTTTTTATTTTATTTTTTTGATAAGGCAGGGGGAATGCCTGCACACGTCACCCGCAAAAAGTGGACTCGCGCCGACTAAACCTAACCTGCCTTGGACTTCTCTTGGCGCCTGATGGGAGGCCCCGGGAAACTGCTAAAAGTAAATTTAATATTTAATAAAAAAAAACAAGCTAAGAAAATTTTATAAGAAATCCATGTCAATAGTACACAAAGATATATTTCTAACAATTAACTGACAAAACGAACAACCATATAAAGTAAATATGTCGGGCCCGTTGGCGTGGTTGGCAAGTGCTTGCTTTTCACGTCGGAGGTCGTGGGTTCAAGTCCCACCCACGACAGATATTTGTGTGCATCAACATGTCTGTTTGTCCTGAGTCTGGGTGTAATTATATGTATAAGTATGTATTTACAAAAGAAATGTAGTATATCAGTTATCTGGTTTTCATAGTATAAGCTCTGCTTAGTTTGGGATTAGATGGCCGTGTGTAAATAATGTCCCAGGATATTATTATTAATTTTGAAGATTAAATGATCGTTAATAAACTACTCGAAAAAAAATCCCTCACATTTTTCGTAGGTTGTAAAAGATTATTTTTCCTTGATTAGTTACAAAATATGTTCTTTTTCAGGACTTTTAATTAGTCTCATCCCAATCTTCAGAACTTCCACACATATATCGAACCTATACGTACACATACGTACTAACTAAAGCTCAAAGTAAATTAACAAACTGATGGACTTGCCCAAATGCTTACCGCATTTGGGTAAACATGCTGTCGTCGTAAACGTAGTATGTGTACACTGAAGCTTACGACATGACGTTAAATAAACAATTTACATTAAATTTACGCCATCGAGTAGCCTATAGTCAGTTGCTCTCACCGTTCTCCGTGCTTCGGAGGGCACGTTAAGCTATCGGTCCCGGTTATAGCCATTAGGCAACAGGCCTATCTGGCGGCTTGAACAACTCTGACACTAGGATATGGTTACCCTTGGTTCGGAGTACTTGCTGATAAGAGACAGAAGCGTAATGAAAGCGGCTCGGCACCAACCACCGCAAACTTCTCTTGTCAGGCCTGCGGCAGGCTAAGTCGCTCTCACATCGGTTTGTTTAGCCACCATAAGAAATATCTCTCAGACAATGCGCCGTAAATCGTCTGTAACAGACGCAAAGACCATATATAGTGTCAGTGGTCTGCGCATACGATAAATAAATAAATAATAATGCTATTCATTACCACTTATAGTATAGGTAGTGGTTACCCTAGTGTCAGAGTAGTTCAAGCCGCCCAGCAGGTCTCTGGCCGGGCTTAACGAATATTGTCCATATAATATAATACCATTCGGACCGACAGCTTCGCCTATCTTCCGACCGAACCGAGACTCTCAGAAATTAAACCAATTTGGTGGTCACCCATTTATGGACTGAGCGCGAACCCAGTTGCTTAACCCTCTTTGATCTTCTAGGCCGGTGAGAGCATAAAGCTATGTGTGTATGATTACCCATAGGGACATCATCATCATAGTCACATGCCTTCAACGGCCCGAAACTTCAGATCTATACTTACTAAACGAAAACAAAAACGCTTGAATACTTGGAAGTTGGCCAGTACCGGGAGCAAATTTCAAGCGTTTTTGCTACATAAATCTAAATCTTAATAAATTATTTGTTACATAACTTGTTTTTCCTTTTAGAACACTTATATTAAAGGGCCAATGTCAGCTCTCTGGCACGCACTATTGTACAGATGGCAAGGCCTAATCAGAAACGAGTTCTTCCTATTGATATTCTGTGCGCCTGGAGAATGAAGAAGGTGGTGTCTTTCTAGTAACGCCGATGGTACGCACAAATCTTCATATCTTACTAAACACTTCAGTAACATCAGTTAATCCGTTCACGATGTTGTCTAAAAAAGAAATATCTGTTATTTTCCTTCGCTCCTAAAGAGGAAGCAGGGGGAACTTTCTGCATCGACTATAGTATTTGGGTAAATATGTTTTAATATGGATTAGGATTTCTATTTATTATTTTGATTTATTATTTATATAAAATATATATTTTCGTATTGTGGTTCCACACCTGTGAAGCATATTCTAAGTGGCTACAAACATATACACCCTTTAACAGGCAGTAGGTATATTCCTAATTCATTGGTTTTGGACCTTATTATAAGCTAATAGAGTTCAAAATGTGGTGGTAACTATATCCCCACTGCCCGGAAAAGGGTTAACACGATTTTCCCAGTTTTAATGTTTTTAATTTCATTGAAAATTCTAAAAATGAATATATTATATATTATGTCTACTATGTCCTCAATGTGTGCATCAAAGTTAAATGTAACCGCAAGATCCTTGATAGTTTGCCCTAGCTGCTACAGTATCCAAGAGCTTGTATTGGTAAACTTAGGGATTAATCCTGCCTTATAAAGGAATACACGTAGCATTTGGAGGCATTCAGCTTAAATCTGTTTGATAGGCAGTATGTTTGGAAGCAATTTAAATTAGTTGTAGGCAAGGCATGTTGTTTTTTTAGAGTTAAGCTCTTCTTCTTATATTTTATATAACCCAGTATTTTATATATATAACGACGGCGTAAGCTATTTTGTCTGTCAGTCTTCTTACAAAGTCACAAGTGGATTAATAATCGTTTGCGGTGTACGCAAACATGTAGTACCAACGCAAGAAAAACTTGTGCGTTCCCCATCTTAGCTAATTTACTTCGGCTCGCACCTAATCAAGGTTCGGTAGATTGGAAAATTAGTTTCAGCAAAACTTTTTGCTGTATTGTAAAATGCTGTTTGTTTCGAGATCGTGCTCTGAGATTTTCAAGTTAATTTGTTTTTTGTTATTCTAAGGATGATAAGGATTAAGCAATTATAATTTAATTATTTCTGACCAAAAGTTACAAAAACCAAATTAAAACATTATGCTATCTAATTCATGCAGACATCACGATGTTTGTATAAGATATCCATATTATTTTAAAGTACAAGATAGTTGACGTAATGTATTATGTGGGTTGGCAGTTATAGTTCTCATTATTGTAATATAAATGAGTACACAATAAAAAACCGGGACCAACAGCTTACCGTACCCTCCGAAGCTCGGAGACGCACGGAAATTAAATCTCTTTGGCGGTCATCCATCTGTTGACTGACCGCAGGCCTAGTAGAGAGCATCTCTCACCGAAATTAATCTATGAACGTGAATGAAGTAAATAATGATTATTTATTTTATATCAGAGGGCGACAAACGAGCTAGTGGGTCACCTGATGCTAAGTGATCTGCGCCGCCCATGGACACTCAGAAGAGTCGCGGGTGCGTTACCGGCCTTTAGGAGTCAGCAAACAAGTGTTGCTGACCCTTCCCCCCACCTTAATGAGCTCTGGCGAATCTTATTCTAACTGCAACTGCCTGAACAGTCTGAATCTTATTCTAACTACAACGTTATCTAAGCCGTAGCTTTGCCTACATTTGAAATGTTACCATTTGAAAAATAAAATATTTTCATTTAATTTTGTGCCATTCTAGGAGAAAATATCGTAAAGAAAGCTGAAAGTTAATGTTATTATGTTTTGAACGTGCGCTCGCTGGGGCTGTCAGGTTGAGAATAAATGAGTTCGCTAAGTTCTTAATACTCTGTTCTAGGATATTTATCTAAGTAGTTGGTTTGTAACTGGACATGAGAAAAACTTATTTTAGAACCAGGTTAACCAAAGTCCACTCTACACAGTTTGTTGATTTTCAATTTCCTGGTAACCCGTGAAAGCAAGTATAATGTTTAAATAAACTTAAAAATCGTCTTTATGAAGATAATAATCTTAAAACGGGGAAAATAAAACAAGAAAAGCTGTTCCATTTTCCTTCCCATTTTTATTAATAGACTTTTTTTATTAGCACATACTTAAACCGGTATTCGATGGTATGCTTAACCATCCAGACCTATTTCCTGATGGCTTAGATTCCCAATTGGACATGGTTGGTGATTGTTTATTATAATTTTTTGTGTTACACACAGTTATCTTATAATATATACATACATACTATATGATGAGTTGGTAGTCAAAGATCCTTCCATGGTTTTTGTTGTTGCCAATAACCAGTCCTGTAGCACAAAACTGCCCACAAGGGATGATGATTGTATTAAAATGAATTCAATGGTTGATGGCTGTAGCAAAAATAAATTTAAAAAATACCTAAAAATAAATAAATTTATTAGAAAGTCCCAAAACTTGATAAAAAAACATAAATTCTTCTTTAAATATGATAGCCAAAATAGGGAACGATTAGAATTAATAGAAAAATTGAATATGTATACCATGAAATTAAAAAATGTTAGTTTAAAATACTCTTGTGATTTAGAAGCTCAACATAAGAAAATGGACTCCCTTAAAGATGAACTCCATACATTATCAATAAAGTATGAACTATCTGAAAAACAGACACAACATTACATTCTGGCTATGAATGAGCTGATTGACCTTGGCAATTATAATAATGAAAGATTAGAATCGCTCAGCAATAATTATTCTTGTATGTGTCAACGGTCACTTAGCCGTTCCTCACCACCAAAGGATACTTCTGCTTTATTGCAAATTAGTAATGATAAGAATAACACTAGTTTCATTAGTCAATCTCAATCTGTAATGAACAAAACATTAGCAGTTAAGTCATACACAAGGAATGAAATAAATATTTTTAAACCTGAAATAACAATATTCAGTGATGAAATAGGTAAAAACTTAGGGTGCCTACTGTCAACAGAAGGACATTCAAACATCAATTTTTGTATGCCGGGTGCCTCTTGTCACCACATTTTTAAAAAGGTCTTTAATTATAAATTTAATAATGATGAAAATCTAATTCTTTTTATGGGAAATAGGGGTAATTTAAATAAAAAAACCCTAATACAGTATATTGATTGTTTAGATCGTTTAAATATAAGTAAAATTGTTATGTTTACATTTCCTTATAGCCATAGTTTGTCACAGGAGGAAAATAGGATAAGGTATAATTTGAATTTGACATTACATACAATATCTACCTACATGAGAGAAAAACTACATGTAATTGACATTAACTCATATGTTAAGAAACCCTTTTATATGACAAAAGATAACTATTGTTATCTGCCTAGTTTTGATACCAGACAAATAGCTTTGTCGCTATGTTATTGTTTTCATATTTCAGCCAAGAACATATTTGAGCAATGTACTGATGCTATAGATAATGTCAGTACTTTTCCTACTGACAATGACATATCCAGCTTGAATGGTGACATCTGTATACAGGATAATTTAAATTAACTGATATGACAATAGAGAATCACTCTTGCGTAATAGCAAATTCAAATATTAATTGTACTGTCAAGCATGATAAGGAATGTTCAGATCTTGTAATGGAAAATAATGTGAACCCATCAAACATAAATGCCTACAATAAGAAAAACCAAAAAAATTGTATCAACCTGGTGCATCAAAATATTCAAGGTTTGATGGGGAAAGAGTTAGAATTGGAGTTGTTTTTGAATTGTAGCAATATTGATATTTTATGTTTAACTGAGCACTGGCTACAACGCCATCAATTCATTTCCAGCTTCAATAATCACCAGGTTGCAAGCTCGTTCATCAGAGAAAAGTATATTCATGGTGGCTCTCTAATATTAATAAATAATTTGTTGAAGTTTAAAGAAAGAAGTGACGTTGTGAGCCTCTCTGTTGAGCGAGTAGTAGAGATTTCATGTGTTGAGTTGGAGCGATTTATTGTTGTGAGTCTTTACAAACCTCCTTGTGCACCATTTGATACCTTTTCAGACATTATGGAGGATGCCTTAAATAAGTTAACTAATACCCATAAAACTGTTATCATTTGTGGAGATTTTAATGTAAATATTTTGGAGAAAAACTCAACAAGTTGTAATTTTTTAAATTTGTTTATGTCCTATAATTTACATCACAACTTTACAGAACCAACTAGAGTTACTGCCACAAGTGCTACATGCATTGACAATATATTTAGCTCGGCAAAACCTTTAAATAAATTAATAATGAATAAGATTCAGTCAGATCATTCTGGTCAGTTGGTCACTTTTTCAAATTCTCCAAAGGTTCAAAGTACACAAATAAGTTACATACCATATAGTGAAAGCCGTTTAGGAATATTTAAATATAATATAGCAAGAAAACTGGCACTGTTGCCCTATCATAGTGATCCGGATCACTTGTACAACTCTTTATTCAACTTGATTAATGGTGAGTTCTGCTCAATATTCACACCCAAACAGTTGTCTGTAACTAACCGTCTGATGTTCTGTGATTGGGCAACTCCAGGAATTTATAAAAGTCGCAATCAATTATATAAATTGTATGAAGAAAGATCCTATAATCAAAATACGACTTTTCTAGAACATGTAAAACAATATGCCAAAACCTTTCGAAGAGCCTGTTCCATTGCTAAATCGATGTACTTAAAAAATATTATAAAAAATTCGACAAATATTATTAAAACCACCTGGAAAATTATTAATACTGAGACAGGTAGGAAAAAAATACGTAGTCGTGATTTTAATTTAAGAATAAATAATGTTGACATTAAAAGCGATTTAGAAGTGGCGACTGAGTTTGAAAAATATTTTTCTAATGTTCCAATCGATGTTACCAAATCTCTTGCGTCTTCTTCTGTATCTGCTGAGCTAATACTCCAGCAAAGCGTAGAGAAGTGTGACACAGATTTTGAATTCTCGGTGGTTAACCCTAAAGATATTTTGAATGCTTTCAAAAGTATTAATATGAAAACCACTAGGGATCTGTGGGGTTTATCTGTTAAGACTATTTCATCAATTATAACTATAATCGCCCCACATCTAGCTGCTGTGTTCAATTGCTGTGTCGCATCTGGCGTATTTCCTGACTTGATGAAGTATAGTAAAATTATTCCATTGTTTAAAGCTGGTGATACTTCAGATCCTTCAAATTTCCGACCTATTTCCGTATTGCCCACTCTAAGTAAAATATTTGAAAAGCTAATGCTTAGCCAGTTGCTCAGTCACTTTAATATACATAATTTACTTCATCGGAAACAGTTTGGATTCACGAAGGGTTGTTCAACTATAGATGCAGGAGTCAATCTGTTAAAAAGTATATTCGCGGCTTGGGAGGACTCGCAGGATGCATTAGGTATCTTTTGCGATTTGTCCAAAGCATTTGATTGTGTTCATCATGACACTCTTGTCAGGAAACTACACCACTACGGTATCAGGAACAAGGCTCTCGAACTTTTGACTTCTTACTTGGGCAATAGAATTCAGAAGGTCGATATAAATGGTAAAAAATCTGCGGGATCCCCAGTGGTAATGGGCGTTCCACAGGGATCGATTCTCGGCCCATTCTTATTTTTAATCTATATAAATGACTTACCCTACTATGTAAGGGATAAACATGAGATTGTTTTGTTTGCGGATGATACTTCATTGACGTTTAAAATAAATCGACAATTACGCAATTTTGACGAAGTAAATGACGCAATCTCTAAAGTTGTTCATTGGTTTAATGCTAATAATCTTTTGCTAAATGACAAGAAAACTAAAGTCATAAAATTCTCTACACCTAATGTGAAACAGGTGGCTACCAATGTACAGCTTAATGGAGCTGGATTGACCCCTGTTGAGTCAACTGTGTTTTTGGGTATCACAATTGATTCAAAACTACAATGGGGCCCACAAATAGAAAAACTATCAGGCAAATTAAGTTCTGCTGCATATGCTGTTAAAACTATAAGACGGCTTACTGATGTGGATACAGCTAGAATGGTTTATTTCAGTTATTTTCATAGTATAATGTCCTATGGAATTCTTCTCTGGGGTAGCGCTGCGGACATTAACACCATATTTGTATTGCAAAAAAGAGCTGTAAGAGCAATATATAAACTTGGTCCGCGAGAATCTTTGAGAGAGAAGTTTAAAGAGATTAACATTCTGACTGTAGCATGTCAGTATATATATGAGAATCTAATTTATATGCATAAATATAAAGACTCCTTCTGTAAAAGGAGTGATACTCATAATATAAATACTCGATATAAGCATAACTTTGTGTTACATACCACCCGTCTCCACAAAGTAAGTAACTCTTTTATGGGGCAATGTATAAGATTCTATAACAAACTTCCCAGTGATATCCGAGAAATGTCTATGAATAAGTTTAAAAGAATTATAAAAGCCAAATTGTGTAGCAGGGCTTATTACAAAACTTCTGATTATTTAAGTGACAAAACAGCTTGGGATTGAGTCGCTCTAAATTAACACATTTAAATACAATGTAAATTTATTTAAGAAATATATATTTTTAAAAAAGGATTCCTACTGAGTTTTCTGGCAGTGTTTCTCAGTAGCTGCCACGTCATGCACTGCACGGTAGGGTAAAAAAAAATGACGATTCCACACAAATGTAATATTTTAACGGAATAAACGACTTTTGAATTTTGAATTTATCATACATATCCACTACCCTACACGTACATAATACACCCATCAATAGAGTATAGATATCAAGTATGTGTTTAACTCTAAAAAAAATATACAATAATTAATATTTGCGAAATCTCGTTATCTATTTATTATTCTATATTTCGAAAAAAATTAGTAAAAATAAAAATTTTGTGGCTTGCCGTTTCTATTATTTTTTTTATTTCCAGGTCAGGACAACGCCTGCAAACTCGCTAAATAGTATTTATCTTCGCAAATATTTGAGTACACGTGCGGCATAGCGCTTAAGTAGCACATTACCACTTCATGTGTGAACCATAAATAATCGGTTCGAATCAGGATGTATGATATTACCATCAACCGACCTCTACCTTTTTTTTTTTTTTTTTTTTTTTTTTTATAATAGGTCTTTACCTATGAAATTGCCGTTTTGTATGAAAAAATTTAAACGAATTTTTTTCATGAATTTTTTTATTTGTATTAATCGAAGTAATCACCCATGCAATCAATGCATCTTTGCCATCGCAGTGGCAGTTTATTGATGCCCTTCTTAAAGAAATCAGCTGGACGGGAGGCAACAAATTCTTCAAAGGCATTTTGTACTGCCTCTCGGGTATTGAATTTTTTTCCCGCCAAGAAGTTATCCAAATTCTGGAAAAAGTAGTAGTCTGTAGGCGCAAGGTCTGGTGAGTAGGGCGGATGACGGAGAGCTTCCAGCCCCAGTTCTTGCAACTTGGAGACCGTCTGCTGTGCAGTATGAGGTCGCGCGTTGTCGTGCAGGAGCAGCGGAGACGAGCGATTGACCAATGCTGGTTGGAGATGCGCCAGCTTCTCCATCATTGTGCTCAGTTCTTCACAGTACACATCTGCAGTAATGCTCACCCCGTTTGGTAAGAAGCTGTGATGAATCACACCGGCGCTAGACCACCAAACAGTGACCATCACTTTTCTAGGGGTAAGTTTTCGTTTAGGGCATTGTTTAGGTGCTGAACCAGGATCCAACCAACTTGCTGAGCGCTTGCGGTTATCAAACAGAATCCATTTTTCATCGCAGGTAACAATGCGGTTCAAAATTCCTTCATTTGTGTGTCTGTTGAGCAGTGCAAGGCACGTCTCGACGCGTACTTCGCGCTGGCGATCATTGAGTTCGTGGGGCACCCATTTGTCAAGCTTTTTTACCTTGCCAATTTGACGCAAATGGACCAATATTGTTTTGACGCTAACGTCGAAAGCTGCTGCTAATTCAGCCGTAGATTGTGTATCATCAGCTTCCACAACCTTGGTAGAAAATGCCTACGGCATTAAGTCCGCCTGTGTACTTAATGTGCATGAAGTTTTAAAATAAATAAAATAAATAAAAAACCGCCTTTAATTCGTCATTGTCGACCAAAGTCTTCGGACGACCGCGAGGTTCATTTTTCAGGTCGAAATTTCCAGAACGGAAGCGAGCAAACCAATAACAGGTGGTGCGTTGGTTTGTAGTGTTAGCTCCGTAAACGTCGTTGATGTTGCGTGCCGCTTGTGCCGCGTTGCTGCCACGACGGTACTCATATTCCATAATTACTCGAATTTTTAACGTATCCATGATGACGAAAAAGATTGAAATGCGATGAAAATGTAACACTAATCAATAAAGAAATGACTACTTTTGGAAAAAAGAATCCATGTTTTTAAAATAAAATTAATTTGAAATTAGAATTCTTAGCCAAACAAAAATTATTTTGATTTGAAATGGCCAGTACTGCAGAACGGCAATTTCATAGGTAAAGACCTAATATATAAGGTTGGTGGAATGCCTTCCCATGCCACCCGCAAAAAGTGTCTGCGGGTGGGTATGTCGGACTTGCACCGACTAAACCTACCTGCCGTGGACTTCTTCTGGTGCCTGATGGGGGAGTCCCGGGAACGCGGGTATGCTGCTCCAGTACGGTCCTTTTGCGCCATTATCCAGATGGTCGGGACACGTACCCTGGGAGGGCTCCTTTGGATTGACCTCCCCTATTGCCGACTCCTGCCAGTACGGCACAGCGACTGCGCCACAAACAGATCGCTGTCATTCCGGAGCCGCTTGTACGTGGCGGCAGTAGAGGACACTTCTCACACTGCCGCCGCGGCCCCGAGGGGAGTTGGGCTAACGGCTGCCGCCGCCACCCCGACGCCTCCTCCGCCTACGAGCGGGATCGGCTCGTTCCCGATCTCCTTCTGCAGCAAAACTGCCTCACAGAAGGAGACCACGGCGAACCGACATCTATGATAACCATAGATATGAAGCAAAATAACTATCTAGTAGTCGAAGTTTGCACAGTTATGTAAGTCTTTGCATTATTAATAAAAAAAAAAAGGTTTTTTTTCACGTAGACTTTAAAAAAGCGCTTGTAAATAGTCAGAACATGTTCGCAGTAATATATAATTAATTTATAATTATTTCTAGGTACATATAGATATTTAGGTACACGGATTGTAGAAAATAATTTAAAATAGATTTATTTTATAACAGTAACGATATTTAGCTAACTAAAATTAATAAAATATAAACTGTATTTCATAATTCCAACAAATACAACACATTGACCGTGGTAACTATAATTTGGCTAGCATTATTTATTACACAACTTATTGATATACTCATCCATTACAAGTTAGTCGAAATTAAGGATTCATTCGTAATGAGGTCAATGTCTGGGAACGGCGATAGAAGCCCAACTTTCCGGCGACACTCTGTCTCTTAATCTTGACCTTATGTCGTCTGCCGACATTTATTTTGGCAACGTCCTTAGGGGAAATATGACGGAATAATAAAATTTGCAATATCGCTGTTTTCCTGTTATTTCCCTTAAGAATAGAAAAGACGTATTTCAAAGCAACGCTACATTTGAGTGTTATAGAAAACTATGAAAAGGACATATTTTAGAAATACAATATATTTTTCATCACCCCATCTCGGAAAGAGTATTTTTGCTCTTCGATGTCTGAGTGGAAAAGTCGATTTTATCCTCTAGAGGTTAAAATAAATTTGAATTTAGAACATCGTGTGCACTAAGTTTGTGAATGCAAAATATCATTAAACCTATTTACTTCTACCTCTATGGTGCAGAATTTATCATACAACTTTTTTAATTTATTAAAAATTAAGACATTGAACCTTTCTGGTGTACTTTTTTGGGTTCCGTAGCCAAATGGCAAAAAACGGAACCCTTATAGAATCGTCATGTCTGTCTGTCTGTCTGTCCATCCGTATGTCACAGCCACTTTTTTCCGAAACTATAAGAGCTGTACTACAGAATCTTGGTAAGTAGATGTATTCTGCTAACCGCATTAAGATTTTTACACAAAAATAGAAAAAGAACAATTATTTTGGAGGGTCGCCATACATAGAACTGCAACTCAATTTTATTTTTTCATCGTACCCATACATGTGGAGTGTCTATGAATAGGTCTTTAAAAATGATATTAAGGTTTCTAATATCATTTTTTTTCTAAACTGAATAGTTTGCGCGAGAGACACTTCCAAAGTGTTAAAATAGGTGACCCCCCCTCTATCTTCTAAAATAAGATAATGATAAAACTAAAAAAAATATATGATGTACATTACCATGTAAACTAACAACAAAAATTGGTTTGAACGAGATCTAGCAAGTAGTTTTTTTTAATACGTCATAAACTGCAATTTGCATTCATTTAATCAACTGAAATACTTGCTGCTATGGAACCCTTCATGTGCGAGTCCGACTCGCATTTGGCCGGTTTGTTTATTTGTTTTGCGCAATATTAGTGTTCTATTACACTCAAACTGTAGAAACATTACTTTATGTTTTTTTTAATTATACCTAAGTATTATTTGTTGTAATTTAAAGATTGTCCTGTAGTACTTACATATCATAATATAGTAATTAATACCTGAACTGTAATAAAGGTATTTATAATAAGATTTTTTTCGCATTTAGTCATGTCCTCGCTGAGATGTGATGAAAAGTTACGTGTCGCACTCGAGTGCAAAGATCTTTCACCTTGTTATCTTTTGATTTCCTCGCTAACGCTCAGGCTTCTAATTTTTTAATCCTTCGCTTGCTCGGTTATCTAAATTGAGCACGCGGTTAATAAGCAACTTTGCACTTTTGTATAATTAATAACTACTGTTCGAAACAAAAACTTTGATCACTCTAATATTATAAAGGCGAAAATGAGTGTGTATGTTTGTTACTACTTCAGGCAAAACTACCGAACGGATTTTGATGAAACTTTTCAGTAATATAGCTTATATATTCGAATAACACATAGGCTATAATTAAAATAGTTAAACACGGGTGAAACCGCGGGGCACAACTAGTAATGTATAAGGCTAGCTATGCCCAGCGTTTTCACAACCATTAAACTGTATTAATTATAGCCTATGTAATATTTGGATATTGTTTGGTAGGGAACCTCGTTCGACGTGTGTGACTTAAGTATTTCGTGACCGAGGATAGTTACAGTAGTTTATTTACATTAGTTATTAACGCTGTATGGACGCGTAATATTGTGCTTGGTCTCTTGTCCGACTGGATGGCGGTCGCGGCGCGGCGTTGAAATGCGCGGGCGCAGCCTCTCCTCGCGTCTTCAGTCTCCGCAGTGGTCCGCATGCGTTAGGGATCCTTAAAAGATTCGGCGCTGGGAGCTAATCCCAGCGCGGGAGGGTATGCGGCGCCGAATTGGCTTCTCCCCGATTGGGCGCCGCCTCTGGGACCGCTGGCGTCTGGGGGAGGCAACGAGTTGAGTTCTTTACCTCCGAGCGCCAGCGGTCCCGGGAAGGGTAACCTGCTGTAGCTCAGGTAACACGCTTGTGCGTACTGGGGAGTGGGGGAGGCATTCAGGCCCCTCCCCTCCCCGGGTGAGAGTCTCGCGGACGCTCAGTGTAGATACTGGCGAGATCGTTCACGAGTACCCGGAGCCCCCGCTACAGGCACTGTGAGGCTGGCTACCGTGGTTGTTTTAGTGGGTCGAGCCTCACACCCCGTGCGACTGGAGCATTTCCACCATGTAAAAAAAGGGATCCTTAACAGATATATAAGCTAAATTAATAAAATCCGTTCCGTAATTATTGCGAGAAATAGTACCAAACATCCATACGTCCATGCTCACAAACTTTCGAATTTATAATAATAGGATAAGTGGTCTCAAATTATAATTTTGGCTACCTACACCTCATCACAAACTTGCCAACTACGCTAACCGTCGTGAGTAAGTTGGCATTGAAAGCGCTTTCTGAACTAAAAGTAGCAGGTACGATCTCTTATAGGCTATATTTACATTTATATTTGTTTTTTAAGACTACGCCTGTATTAGGGAATCTAATCCCTGTGTCGCGGGATACTTTACAAACATATAATAGACGTGACACAAATTACATCAAGACTCAGAACAACTATTTATGGGTCACACAAATAGTTGTCCGGCGCGGAGCTCGAACCAGCGACAAGAAGCGGCAAGGCGACTGTCTTAGCCGCTGCGCCACACGAACGTGTGGCGAGCCTAAGCGGCAACGTGATATGAAAGCCATGAAACCAATAAAGCTTTTGTGGTTTATATTTTACTACTTACAGAGATCGTTAGGCGTGATTGCTTTATTTTATAGCTGGGAATTGAGGGTAACTTTTACAAATAAGCACAATATACAAGTCAATTAATAATCGTTCCACAAATTGGCTGGCCATATAATAAGGGGTATTAAGAAATGGAATAAAGCTACAATATTTTAGTACCCAAGAAATGGAAAATAAAACGAGATGGACAGTTCCGAAGATGGACGATGAAATTAAGATCACAGCAGGGAAAATATGGACCAGGAAGGCAATGAATAGGGAACAGTGGAAAGAAATGAAGGAGGCCTTTGCCAAAGTTTGGCAAACAGACCAGGTTGTCGGTTTCGCTGACTCGTCAGAGTACCACTCGTTTTAAGATATCTCTAAGAAAATGTAAACGTGGCTGAATAAAGGCTTAAATTATTATAAATTGGCTAGTCAAATAGTGGCTCTATTTTTTGACGAGCTCTGGAAATATATCTTTATTGAAGTAGAGCATATCATTCATTAGCTATATGAGGAGTTTAATAGGAGCATATTGACCTTACAGAATAATATCTTGGGACATTATTTACACCCGGCCATCTGATCCCAAACTAAGCAGAGCTTGTACTATGGAAACCAGATAACTGATACATATACTACTTTTCTACTACACGTACATATATATACTCCTCGAGACAAACAGACATGTTCATGCAAACAAATATCTCAGCCGCCACCTGATATTCGCCGCCGTGATCACTTTACCGAGGAGATATCAGAAAGATTTTGTGAAACGTACAGACGCCAGCACATCCAGCTACCCCAATCTGTCAAATTTATTTTATAGATTTTCAACTTTATCGCAAAGGATAAGGTTCACTTTCAATTGGGGAACATTGACGGATTGGGTTAGCATGATGTGCTGCCGTATGTACATAAGGAAATCATATTTAAAGTACAAAAAGGCTACGTTCGCTCTATGTTGGAGCTGCACGAAACTGAAAGTTACAAACGATATTTTATTTCATACAATATCCTAACCTTACTCTCGATATACTTATATGTTTGTAAAGAGCAATCCTCATCCATTTCACGCTAAGATAACGTATTAGTTCGGAACTCACGTATTAATACTCATAACAAATTGTGTTTACATAGCTGTAGAACAACACTAATGCGCAAAAGCATCGTTTGTTAGTCCCTATTATTATTATTATCACATAGCTACATAATTATTTCATTATAGTTTCTATTCATTATATTATTATAATACAAGTAAGAAATATATTTGACGGGCCGATTGGAGTGATTGGTAAGTACTTACCTTTCACGCCGCAGGTCGTGGCTTCTATCACCACCCAGGTGAGCCATTAATCAATCACTCATCTCACTCATGTCATGTGTGGTGACTGGACGAGTGCCTATTATCCGTTCACCGTAGTAGTTCTTTGATTGTGTGATAACTACTTTCTGTTGTGCAATTCTACCTGAAAATATACAATGTTTAACTTTTCAAATTTATCTTTTTAAAGATATATTAGAAAAATGTTTGTTAAAATAAAGCTAAAATTTAAAATTTCGATTATTACACACGATCTCCTTGACAATTACTTAATATAAGCTAGCGTAATATCACTACTATTATTGAATAAATAATATTGTAATTTTTTCCAAACAATCTGTGTACCTAAATATCTATATGTACCTAGAAATAATTATAAATTGATTAATTAATTATTACTACTAACATGTTCTGACTATTTACAAGCGCTTTTTTAAGGTCTACGTGAATATAAACCTTTTTTATTTATTTATTTAAAGTACTTTAACAGGTATATTTAATATCTTCTTACTTCTCTACATTTAATCTCTTTCAGCATCAGCATCAAGCTTAAGAGATGGTGTTGGTGGACGCTACAAAAGTTACATCAAATTACATCACTCGATGGACTTAAATTAAACCACTTATATTACAATTCAAGTAGCGACGTTCTTTCTTTTAGTCTTAATTGATGCAACCATACAGACTTCATAATTTGACCCACTAATCTCCTAAACTGTGACATTTTGGCGTGATCTTACTTTTAGAGTGCATCTTTAGAGTATTTTAAGAAATGAAGCCCATAGTTACTCACACTACGTACTTTATTTTTGTTTTTAATAAAGACAACGCCCGCACTAGGGAATCTAAACCCTGTGTCGCGGAGTACTTTACAAACATACGAGTATAACAGACGAACACACATCACATCCAGCCTCAGAACAACTATTTATGGGTCACACAAATAGTAGTTCGGCGCGGGACTCGAACCCGCGACACGATGCGGTGAGGCGACTGTCTTAGCCGCTGCGCCACACGTGCAGTCAAACTTTGTAGGGTATCTTATCTATACCGCTAGTTAAAGTCATGTAGGTTATGTCAAGTCTACTGGGCGGCTTTAACATCTCTGGCACAAGGGGTATAACATAGGATAAAAACGGAAGGAAGTTATTACACTATAATTTTTATAATACTATCCAGCAGAAGAACACATTTTTCAGATTATTTTCAACTAGATGTTTTACAGTACAGATTACAATTTTACCCGCGTTAAACTTTATAAATTATAGTCTATGTGTAATACAAGGAGTCAACAAACTCCATACCTAATTTTATTAAAATCGTTCCAGTGGTTAAGACGTGAAGAAGTAACAAACATACACACTCACTCAGTCACACACTCCCAAAATATCACCTTTATAATATTAGTAGGATTCTGGTCCCTTCAACGCAAGATGGTTGCCTGAAAGAGATAAAGCCTTTAGCGATAAGGCCGCCAATTGCATTAAAATAAATTAATTTCCTTGTTTGTAATCATTGTTTATTATTTATTCATATTATTCTATTTTATTCATATTTTGTATAAACCTTGTTGTATGGACTTTTGGTCTGAAATAAAGATTTATTATTATTATTATTTTCTTTTTTGGTTCTTTTTTTTCTCAGCTTTTGCTGGCATTACTTAACATTTACGGGCAAGCGCCAAGTAAATGATAAGAAGTTACCTAGTCATATTATGTCCTTCAGTTCCGTTATTGTCGTCGTCTAGTTGGAGGAATTTTCTTACAATCCGGCAAGTATTTAGTATGGCCGCTTTTTGCAATTTATTATTATTGTTTTGTTGTGCTTTTTTGTGATAAAGTTTACTTCTTCTTCACTTCTTAGTTGGCAATATCTACTGCTTACATTTTATTTTTATTGGTATAGAAACAGATTACAGATTCTATGGAGTTCTATATATTTTATGTTGTAAGCAAAATTTTAACCTGTAGTCCCAATTATAACTGTACACAGCACTTTTATTATAGCTTCATATATATTTTTAATATTTGAGATAATTGGTAAAATTACAGTACATAGACAATAATTGACATGCTGAAATTAATAGTTTGAGTTTATAATGGGTTGATAGGTTTTAAATGTAGGTTTTCTTTTATAAATAAAGCTTTTTTAATGCTGTTTTATCCTATGATGAAATATGTCAAATTCAGAGCATATAGAATTATACTGCTTACACATTGCATTCTAACTACATTTTACTTATAAAATGCAATCCTTCTCAAGCTTAATTAAGTAAATACAATCAGCGCAGTGCATTTAAATCGTGTCTTTCCTGACTTCAAAGCGTATTCATGACAAAGAACTTTACTAAGCTGTTCACTGACTTATAAAGTGAGAACTGAAACTACGTAGCTAATCGCTTTGCTTTATTTTCTTTAAAACTGCAAGCTATTGGAAGAACTCGTTAGAAAGTTGGAACCTAAAAGTTTTTACATTGAATTGGACTATAAAAGAAAATTACTTCAGTAAATATAAATAAAAATAAATACAAGGTTTGCTCTGTGTACAATAATTGTACGGTGCAACCATACATTTCCTAAGTCAGCAGTTCACGCAACACACGCGCTTCTTACCTTATTAATTTTAGTATGTCAGGAGGAGGAAGTCGTTCGTACTCAGTCACAAACAAGCAATACTTTCAAATACATATAGCATTCACAATCATTATTTGTCAGAAAAAATAGTGATCTTTTTAAAACTAAGAAGGAGGGTAGTGACAGATCGAGAGATCCTACAAAATTAGTAGTTTCGTACTGCAGAACGACTCAAAACAAAAAGAACGTGTATCATATGTGTATAACATTATATAATAAATTGCCAAGAGACATTAGAGAACTGCCTTTTAGGTATTTTAAGACAAAACTTCGGACATGGTTGGTAACAAATTGCTTTTATACAATAAATGAATATATGACATTTGTATCTAGGTAAATTAATTCATATACTTGACATTGCTTATTTTATTATTTTTTAGATTTAAATTGTATTCACTATTGTTTTAATATTTGCATGCCTGTAATAGGTAGAATATGGCTTGTTCACAAAATTGTCGCCAATATATCTTGTTATGTAACCTATATTCTAAGCAAATAAATGATTTCTGATTTCTAGCTCGCGTCACTCCACCAAGCGAGTAGTGTAGTGGACATCAAGGGATACCTAAAGGTCTGTAGCAATCTAAATACACCGTTAAGCTACTAGGAGCCGCGTGTGTTCGCTACAAACCTCTGTTCATTATCTCATCCTTATAAGTATTTCGACAATTTACCAATTTAACTGAACTATCGATTTTCAATCATCAAAATAAGACTATATCGTTAGCAAAAGACCATCCATTAATGATCACTATACATCTATTATATCTTTTTTTATATATAAGAAACACCAGAGCTAAAGGGTTCTTCTTAGCTAGTACTATAAAATATAGGTGTGTAAATATCTTGGGGCAATAACACACTGCCATCTGATCCCAAACTGTGCAGTGCCTATACTATGGCAACAAGACAACTGATATACATACTTATATATTTCTATATAATAAAATATATATTATCAATACTTATACTATATTAGATACATAGATAGAATACTCTTTATTGTACACATTCAAACGGAAAGACAATACATTGGATATTAAGAACATCATAATCAAAAATATATCATCATCATCAGATCAGATCAGATAATGTTTTGAAATACCTACCTATACTTTGAAAATTGCATGCTTATTAAAATTGTTATTAATTATTTAATGTTGCCGTGCCGTAACGGGGTGTCATGTTGAAACTTGTAATATATAATAATAATCATATCTGGGGACAATGGGGCATTTGGGGCTAGGATGATCTGTGTGATCATCCTAGCCCCAAACTAAGCAAAGCTTGTACTATGGGTACCAGGCGACGATATACATACTTATATAGATAGATAAATACTTATATACATAGAAAACATCCATGACTCGGACACAAATATTCGTGCTCATCACACAAATATTTGCACTTACCGGGATTCGAACCCAGGACCACCAGCTTCGTAGGCAGGATCACTACCAACTAGGCTACGGTGACCGTCAATAATAATGTAAGTTATATAAATAATGTAATAATAATGTAAGACCATTGTACACATGATTGCAATAAAGATTGAATTGAATTGAAAACGGTATAATGTACAACGGGCGACCTTATCGCCTTGAGCAATCTCTTAAGACTAGCTTCTGCCCGCGACTTAGTCCGCGTGGAATAGCAACTTTGGGCTAACGCTGACTTTAACCCGTGACTTTGTTTACGTAGAAGGTGAAAATATTTTTAAATAACTGGGGCTACCGTTCACTTCATGGCTGACCGCCGGTCTTGCACATCATAAATGCACATACAGTTCTCAATTATTACACCCAGACAGAGTAAGCATCATGGTCATAACACAAAAACAAATCATGGGTGAGGTTGGAACCCAAGACCTATGGCTTAGCATTGCTGGTCTTAAGAGATTGCTTAAGGCGATAAGATCGCCCGTTGTACATTATGCCGTTTTCAATTCAATTCAATCTTTATTGCAATCATATTGTGTACAATGGTCTTACATATTACAAGTTTCAACATGAAACCCCGTTACGGAACGGCAACATTAAATAATTAATAACAATTTTAATAAGCATGCAACTTTCAAAGTGTAGTTAGGTATTTCAAAACATTATAACAATATCTGATCTGATTTGATGATGATGATTATATTTTTTTGAATATGATGTTTGTTTATTTATTTATAACTTTATGCACATTAAATAGTACAAAGGCGGACTAAATGCCCAAGGCATTTTCTGCCAGTTAAAAGTGTTCTTAATATCCAATGTATTGTCTTTCCGTTTGTTTTTACAACCCACTACCCACTACCCACTAGTCTAACAACCGGTCAAGTCGAGAGTGGGCACCATTATATTGTAGAAATAACTAGCAAGCCTCTCCAGGTTCGCATGATTAGATAGACAGAACTGTTTGAGAAAATTTAGGAGATCTCAATAATTCATAACATTAAAATCAAGTAGAACATACTCTTACCAAATCTGTGATGTTCTCAAGAAAGGCCAGGTGAGAATTACCGCTAACCGGCGAGCATATATGAAGAATATAATGACAGTAATCGAGGCAAAAGACGTGTGCAAAGATCGTGACAAATGGAAATCCGTTGTATCTGCCTACCCCTCTGGGAAACAGGCGTGAGTCTATTTACAGACGCCAGCACATCAAGCTACCCCAAGCTGTCAAATTTCTCTAATTGAAAGTGAACCTTATGCTTTTGTGATAAAGTTGAAAATCTATAAAAGAAATTTGACAGATTGGGATAGCTGGATGTGCTGGCGTCTGTACATATGTAGGTATATAAAATCAACAAAGGGTTTTTTTTAATTAACTAATAAATTGATTTGACCCTCTCTAGCTCTTACTAGTATGTAAGGAAGCGAGGTTAGAAACAAACAATGCATGTGGTTTAATTTCTAAGCATCTCTACGATTGTTGTCTAATCAATACAACCGTAACCGCCTGCTTAACGTACCGTACATAAAAAAAGGTACGGTACGTTAAACGGGCGGTTACGGTTGTACTGATTAGACAACAATCGTTATGCCACGCCAGAGAGCTATTGGGTGACTTGAACAACTCTGACACCCTAGCCCCTGCCCTAGCAACCACTACTCATATGATAAATAAAACAAATATATTTTAATTTAAGAAATGGCGTCGCCATTAGCTATTGCCGAATCATCATCATCATCATCATATCAGCTGAAAGACGCCCACTGCTAGACAAAGGCATCCCCTAAAGATCTTCACAATTGCCGGTCTTGCGCTATTCACATCCAGCGTTTTCCAAAGACTCGCACAAGATCATCGGTCCATCTTGTAGGGGGCCTGCCCATGCTGAGTCTCCAGGTTGGTGGTCACCACTCGAGAACCTTTCTGCCCCAACGGCCGTCGGTTCTACGACCTATGTGCCCCACCCAATGTCACTTCAGCTTTGCAAATCTTCGGTGACTTTGGTTCGCCTGTGGATTTCGACTGGGCCTCAAATATTATCTAAGGGGCTTTGATTATTTCTTTCACACTATATAACTCTAACACTCTTATTTAAAATAATTCCGTGATCCGCCGCTTAACCATGTCTCAGCTAAACCCTACTCAACCACTTAAACCCCGCTCAACTATTTCTTTATTTAAAAACCCTACTTAAAGGTTTCTCAGCTAAGTAACGTCATGTTATTTTACACTGTCAACATTTCTGAGACTGGTATAGAGCTTGACCAAAATTGAACAAAATTAATCGACTAAATCTGATTATGTATCAAAACTTTATGATTTTTGCTCTATGGTAGACATGGAATTATAGATTTATGATCGTAACAGTGCATTTCAAGGACTATTGATTTTTTTTGGTGGATTTTAAGTTTGTGATAAGATTCCAACTGGCATTCAGTATTTATTTAAAAATTAAAATGGTTAGTAACTTCAATAAAACCTCCATTCACAAACAAACGTCAAACAAAACGTCAGCTGATGCAAATAAAATCCGCCATATTTGAGAAAGGTTTAAACCAGGGGCCGACGTGGTTTAAAATTTGACATGGCTTAACCGCGGGTCAAAGTTAAATCGTGTTTTTAAATGAAAAAAATTATAAACCATGGTTAAGCGGCCGGCTTAAATTTAAGAAGCGTTTTTAAATAAGGCTGTAAAAGATTATTTATTTATTCACAGGTATTGTACCCTACTACAAAATTCACAAGGAGCACGGACACCGGGGCGACATATGTAAATGTCAATTGAAAACTTTCCTGACATTTCAGGGAGCTGGCTAATAATTAATATTCTAGTTCTGTGATCATCCTGTATAATAGATTTGTAGCATCACGCATAGACAAATCTTCTGATACATTTTTAATTAAAGTTTATAGACTCATTCATTAAGTCCTTTATATTAGCCGAATAACGCCCAATGTTGGACAAAGACCTCCCCCAAAAATCTCGACAATTGCCGGTCTTGCGACATGTTCTTCTTGAAACAAATTTTTGGAAGAGTACTTACGTACTTATCGTATGGGCAGTGGTTACCCTAGTGTCAGAGTTGTTCAAGCCGCCCAGTAGGCCTCCAATATGGCTTAACGACTGTTGTCTAATGACTATAACCGGTACCGACAACTTAACGTGCCCTCCGAAGCACGGAGACGCTCAGGAATTAAACCACTTTGGCGGTCACCCATCTATGAACTGACCGCGAGCCTAGTTGCTTAACCTCGCCGATCACCCACGGACCGGTGAGAGCATCTAGCTATGAGCGCCTCTGGAAGAGTACTACTCGTGACAAGTTTACTGTGCCCTCTGGCATTGTGAATGTCCATGAGTAGTGATTACCACTTTCCATCAGGTGGGCTGCAAGATTGAAACAAACTTTTTTTTATATATCAGAGTTCGACAAACGAGCAAAGAGAGGAAGGGCACAGCGGTCATTCGCTTAAAGAACAGCCCACTGGGGAAGTACCTCCACCTTACAGAAGACATTCCTTAATAATAACATTAATAACTTAATGTTGTGTTTCTGCGTGTGAGTCAGGTCGCTAGAGCTCATCTTGTAGGGGCTCAGCAACACTTGTTTGCTGACTCTTAAAGGCCGGCAACGCACACACAACTCCTCTGGTGTTACGTACCATCAGGTCACCCACATTCATTTTAGTGAACTATAGTTATCAAAAACTATACATTCGATAAGCATACTATTTGTAAATAACTTAAATAAGCTAGCTAAGTAACTAGAATCATTAGTATTATAAATTAAATGTTACTTTAAAACGTTTTCATACAACCCGCATATCCATATCTAAATACCTATATGTACTTCCTAGAAATAATTATCTATATTTAGTTAATTACATATACATACAAACTGAACTTCTGACTAATTACAAGCGCTTTTTAAAGTCTTTTTTATTTTAATAGTATGGAATAATTATGACATATTATTTGCCCAACAGATAATTTATAATCAATGGCATACAACGTGGCATTACTTCAAGTATTCTGGGAACATTACGAACGATTCTGAATAAATTAAAGATTTTTTCGTTGTCAATCATGCATTGCATAATTTTTCTTTTTTAGAATAGAATTTATTTATTTGCCTTAAACATGGTAAAGATATTAAAGGTCTTAAAATTAAAATATGTTCAACATGTTTAACCAGGGACTGGTAACCAGATTACTTAAAACATAACATTCATTACATCTACAATAAATAAAATTACAATTATATTTATAATTAACATAAAAAAAACAATCAAGATCCCTTAAAGTCGAAGAATTCTTGAACAGTATAAAAACATTTTTCAATTAGCCATTTTTCTCTAAAGTATTAGTAGATCAAATAATTTAAGGCTTACACGACTTAGTTTTCACACTGTACTACGAAAAACTTGTGTAAAGAAATGTGAAAACATATTTTGCCTTTTCTCAAACGTGTTTCTTTATACAATTTTTTCATTTAAATTGTTTCCATGAAAATCAAATTATCTCTTCGACACGACTGCTCACCTGAATAATATAATGAGATAGGTACGTCTATAATATTCATATATATTATTTTTTATAAAGGACTACGCCAGCATTAAATAGATTAATCTCTGTTTCAATTGGTGAATTTACAAATATGATATTCACAGACATAAAATATGAGTGTGTTTTATGTGTTACAAAATATCTTTTTATTCTGGCGTTTTTTCTGTGACTTAGCGAGTCAATCAATTTAAATTGTGTCTACCCAGAACTTCGATACCAGATTGCATTATAAGTAGACAGTAGTCTTAAAATCCAGGGAAACTAATGAGAAATACAAACATATTTCTTGGAAACTGGCAGCCAGGAACTATACAAAATTAAATGTATTTTTTTATTTGCATAAGTTGCTGAACTTAAGCCATGCGGAACTTTTTTTGAAGCCCATGGATCTAAAAGTAATGCTTGAACGTCAAAAAAGGTTTCGTCCTTTGTTTATATATTTGGAATATGTTCTTCAATTCATTGTTTAATTTTGTTGTTTATTTCTCACGATCTTTGCACCCCTCTTTTGCCTCGTGTATCGGTGCTATGTTCGTCATACATGCTCGCCGGTATAGGGTACTTCTGACCTCGCCTGACCTTTTTTGAGAACATCGCCAGTCAATCATTCTCTATATTGGTCAGAAATCGGTGGAACTCTACCGGTTGTAACATTCACACAGGCCAGGTATACTAATTTTGTCAATCTTCTAATTTTTATTCTTTCTTAATTCTCAAACTATCTCAGCATACCTTTTTCAATCTTTGTCTTACGTCAGTATTTCATATCCTGTCTCTGAAAGTCATACCAAACATAGTTCTCAGAGCTCCATTTTCACCGCATTTATTTTACTTTCTTTTTTTTCTGCCATACCCAACTTTCACTTCCATATATTGGCACTAACACTTTGTACGTACGGCTATATATCAAGCCTCACATTTCCAATATAAGCTGACTGAAATCGTATACAGCGCGAGATCAGCTTGTAGGTACTGGAAACGTATAGCTTGATATGTAGCCGTGGGTACATGGTAAGTTATCGGTTTTAAGGAACGTAAATAAATAGTAATACACACACCCACACACACAGATCATCCTACCTCCAAACTAAGCAAAGCTTGTTGTACTACGGGCGATATACATACTTATATAGATAGGTAAATACTTAAATACATAGAAAACATCCATGACTCAGAAACAAATATTCGTGCTCATCACACAAATATTTGCACTTACCGGGATTCGAACCCAGGACCACCAGCTTCGTAGGCAGGAGCACAATACGTAGTATAATATGTCAAAAATACTTGTGGGTTGTCGCTTGAATCTTCACCGTCGAATAATGTAGTGGGCGTAGAATATTGTGTGGTAAAAATGAAAGTCTTAGATCAATTTATAAATGCTATTTAGGTTTTACGCTGCTATTTTTGCTATATTTTTTAAGCCCGGAGTTTCTTTGTGGCTTTCTTCTCCGGGTCGTCCACCTAGGTAGCAAGAGAAAGCCGCAGGCCAGCTAGGGTAGGATCCTCAGCGGCGAGGATCGCGTTGCCCCCTTAATACGTGATCGGTAATACCGTGCAAGTGATTTGACCCCCATTTCGAATTCCATCTTTTTACTTCAGCGGCCGCCTGAGATGTGGCCCATAAGGGTGCCCTCAGGTATTAGTCCTTTAAATTAAGCTACTGGTTGAGAGCCTTTTGCGCTAGCCAACTGCTCGTTGTTTTCAATTCTTTAATTTGATATACTATTGCTAAATGTAACAATAATAGCTTAGTAACTTGCTATTTATTATTTATTTAAGAATATTAAAAATATATGTGACGAAACAGACCGCACGAACGGACTAATTTAAAATATTTTGTTACTTTAATTTCTATTTTTAAACTGTGTTTATGTAATACATTGTGAGCTTGACAAGTAAGAGTGTATGTAAATACCCAAGTGCTGAATAAATTTCATTATTTCAGTACTCGATCATGCAGTGACGCTTCGTCGATTCGTACGAACATCATGCTAGACTATCGAAGTCTTTAACTAGAACTTTTCTATGAAGTTGGCGCAACTTCATACTTGCGTTTCGTAGTAAGGCGATAATATTTCGTACTAATGACCAGTCCGTAGTAATAATCATTCCGACATAAATATTAATTTGTATATAATTATTTTAAGATCAATTTCAATATTAAATAAAAGAATACCTGTGTTTGCTTGCATGTTGCAGTGTTATTCTCAAAATTGATTTAATACTTATTATATAGGTATTAATTAATTAACATAAGCTTAATATAATCCTGTATCTGTTTCACTTATAATTAGAATTGCTTTATTGTAATATATTATTATCATTTTTTATAGAATTTAATTTTATTGTAACAGTAGCTTGTTAGCTAACTATCTCTTTGTTTTTTGTTCACATAATTCTTTACTAGCTGTGCCCCGCGGTTTTACCCGCGTTAAATTTCATGAATTATCATAGCTCCTCCCCCGTAGGTGATAGCGTGATAATATGTAGCCTATATGTTGACCCGACCTCGAGTAATATTCATGCAAAATTTGAAGTAAATCCATGCAGTACTTTTACACAAACAGACAAAAATTGTAAAAACTATATTTTAGGCTTCGATATCGATTGTAGATCACGCCCCAAGTATCCTATTTAAAAATATTCAATGTACAGTTTTGACTTTCCTACAATTACTTTTCTATATGTAGGTATATATATTATTGCATGTGGTGTTAGCACAAAGAAAATATCTAAAAATGTCTGTTCCATATGTTATGAATTGTGTAAGCGATCGTTGGTTGACCTAATAAATAAATAAATAAATGTTTGGTTGTTACCATTTTCCTTACTTTTTCTTTTCAATAATACTTATATATTTGTACGGAGATAACAACCATTTATATAATGACGATATTCTGTTAACTCATAAAAACTTTAATACCTGTTCATCGTAGAAGAGGAAAAAATGTCAACAAATTACTTATAATGTTGTATAAAAGTTTTAATGTGTTAACAGAACATCGTTAGACAATACAAAAGCTTCTTAATTAAGATACACAAACTATAGAAGTTATTTCCACTACCTTAGTATGAAATACGACAACTAATTAGAAAACTTTCTTCTGTAAGTAGTTGCTAAAGAAATGTAATTTGATGCCGTCTAGCAATAACAAGAGCATCATGGATAAAGGTGGAGAGTAGACTCAGAATATTTGTTGAGACATCAACATAGGCGTGTGGCGCAGCGGCTAAGACAGTCGCCTCGCCGCTTTCTGTTGCGGGTTCGAGTCCCGCGCGGGACAACTATTTGTGTGACCCATAAAAAGTTGTTCTGAGTCTGGATGTAATTTGTGTCCGTCTATTATATGTTTGTCAAGTACCCCTCGACACAGGGATTAGATTCCCTAGTGCGGGCCTTGTCTTTCTAAAAAAACAAAAAAAATAAACATTCTATATACCAACTCATACTTACTTATCGTATGGGCAGTGGTTACCCTAGTGTTAGAGTTGTTCAAGCCGCCCAGTAGGCCTCTGACATGGCTGAACGATTGTTGCCGAATGGCTGCAACCGGGACCGATAGTTTAACGTACCCTCTAATGCAGGGAGACGCTCAGAAATTAAACCACTTTGGCGGTCACCCATATATGGACTGACCGCGAGTCTAGATGCTTAACCTGTCCAATCACAAATACATCTAAAACAGTAGATAAATATTGACGATTAGTATGTTAACTTTAAATAACCGTTCTTATAATAACTTACTACTACAAATTATAATGCAATTCTAATTAATGAAATATATATCACCCATCAATAAGTATGTATAGTTAATTAACATTTATATATTAGTAAGTAATAATCTATACATATAATAAAATCGTAGAGAAGTGAAAACTGTACATTAAATATTTTTTTAAAAGGATACTTGGGGCGTTATCTACAATCGATATTGAAGCCAAACATATGGTTTTTAGAATTTTTGTCTGTGTGTCTGTTTGTCTGTATATATGTCGGGCTAAACTCAAAAAGTACTGCATGGATTTACTTCAAACTTTGCGTGAATATTACTAAGAGGTCGGGTCAACATATAGGCTACATATTATCACGCTATCACATACGGGGGAGGAGCTGTGATAATTTTTAAAATTTAACGCGTGTAAAACCGCAGGGCACAGCTAGTTTAAAATAAAAACAATCATTATCATCATCATATTAGCCGAAAGACATATGTCCACTCATGGACAAAGGCCTCCCCCAATGATCTCCACAACTGCTGGTTTTGTGCTGCCCACATCCAACGGTATCCCGTGACCCTTGTAAGACCTCCATAATAAAAATAAAACAAAAGAAAACATAATATCCTACTATTATTACAAATGCGAAAGTTTGTGATGTGTATGAATGTTACTTACTATTAAGTAAGTAGCTATCCAAATAACACATTTATAAAGTTCGACGTGGGTGAAACCGCGGGGCACAGCAAGTTTACAATATATATACAAAAACCTAATTCTAAAGTAAAGTAATTAAATTTATCCTTGGGCGTCGAAAGATAAGAAGGTGAAGAGAAAAGTTCGGCATCGCTGCCTTTGAGCATAGTACACAGAATTCTGGCAGCATTGCCACGCTGCGCTGGATGCTTAAGCGCTATCCGAAAAATTATCCAGCCCTCTGATCATATGTAGCGTCGACCAAGCGTTTATTTTTTTCGCTGGATGCGAATGTCTTTCAGCTGATATGATGATGATATAAGTTGTAAATATTTCATTTTATTTTATAACAGGCTAGTAAAGAAGATATATTGATAAAATACTATATGAAACAGAAGAAAAACAATAAGTAATAATGAATTTATAAAATTAGTAGGCGTTAGTAGCTAGGACACACAGTTCTCAACTAATATAGCTATAATGGTACTTAACTAAATTGTAGTGATATATTAAATTTGTACTTCTTCTTATTATCGTGTCGATGGTAAGAATTATATTTTAACTTGCCACAATTGAGCAACGCTGATTGCTTTGGCTGAAGCGTCATACAAGTCCTGAAGGGAACAAGAGATTGGACAAGAAGGACAATAATAAACATTATTGTCATAAATAATATTTATTATGAAATATTATTTATGACAATAAATAATGATAATATAACATAAATGAGCCATACTTTGGGGTGACACGCCGCACTCGCAGATGTTTTGTGATGTGGGAATGTAACCCCATTTGCACATGTTTTCCTTGGATCTACCAACCTGGGTACGTAGTCTAATAAGAGTCCTCCAGGTTGGCCATGGCAAATTATATCCCGGAGGTAATTTTTCCTTTGGCGAGACAAACAGAGGAGGAGCAAATTTATCTCGCCATAGGGTTGCCCTCGCTTTCTGTGCATCGATCGTAGCTGTGGTAGTGGCCAGGAAACTTTTACGACTTTTCAATCGTTGGGGTCAATTTGTACTGTAACTTTATTACTATTAGAAATCCACGGAAGCTAATATACAATCGTGTTCTTTCTACTCTTACATAATTATTCAGTTACTTAACTTCTCACTTTAGAGTTGTATCCATTCTTGCAATGTATATCGCTATCTATATCAGACAAAAATTTCACTCATCCAAACAAAGCATTTCAAGATCACATGCGAATTAAAATAATAAATAAATAAAATAAAAAAGGTTTTTATTCACATAGACTTCAAAAAGCGCTTGTAAATAGTCAGAACATGTTTGTAGTAATATAGTTGTATACATTATTATTTCTAGTAACATAGATGTTTAGGTACACATTGTATGAAAACATTTATAAAATTTATGTTATTATAGCAATTAGTCAGTTATTTCCCTACCTAGTAGTGCTCGATGGGGCAGCTGCTAAGAAACACTGACAATAATAATTAAAAAAGAAACATGTGGGGCTGTCTTTAGGGACAGTCGATAGAAGTAAACTGTATTTTGTCATTTCTCATACTCGGAAAGTAGTATTTATTTGATCCAAGTAGCGGAACGTAACCTTTGGGTGGTAAAAACTCATAGTAATTGCTTCTCTCTCTATAGTGGGAATAAATTAAAAAAATAGTACCTAATTTGATTAACTGCCTAACCAACAAAGTTTAAAAGATTTAAAAAAATCTAGAATAATTTAGAAAAAAAATGCACAACGCCGCCAAAGAAGTTTTCACTTCAAAAATGCTGCGGTCATGTGAGTGTATTAACGGCCAGTGTGAATTAAAAAAAGACCCTCCGTCTTACGAATATTCGATCAGATCACGTGTCTTGACGCGAGTTTAACATTTATCATCCATCCCAAAAAGTGCACAACGCCACTTAAGAAGTTTTCACTTTAAAAATTAGTACCCCGATTTTTTATGAAGTTTGAATGAGAGTATAAACTACGTTATCATTTTCAAAATCGGCTCCAAATAAAGGAAAAATATAAAATACAAGCTGCGCCCCGTGGTTTTACCCGCGTTAAAGTAGTTTTGGCGTAAAAGAGTAACAAACATACATCTATACTCACAAACTTTTGCATTTATAATATTAGTAGAATGTTTACCTCTAGCGGTTTTGGCAGTGCACGCCGGAATAGCTCGCAAATAGTAGATTTTTTCCTACTTACTTGACACTTATCGTCATATTATGGACAATTAACACAATATCTTTATAAATTGTAGCCTATGTGTTTTTCTGGTGTATAACAGTAGTTTTTACGTGAAAGTGTAATAAACATCCATCTATACTTACAAACTTTCGCGTTTATAATATTAGTAGGATAACACATACAATAGAAATAATTTTCCTCTTTAGCGAAAAAAAGTCCCCAAGATATTCCCTAGGACTTAGTAATATTATGCCCGTCATATTATTTATAACTTCATGGTTGAGGCAGAAGGTTGGCGCCATCGCTCCTTGCCAAGTGATCTGAACTTGTTATGTTGCACCATGAACTTGGAGTCTTGGCTCGGATATCTGACCTTCAAGTGTTTGCTTACGAAGTACCTACCTACTGTAATATTTATCGAAGGCTTTTTGGTTGATATGTGAATTTTTTCTGTAATATAGTTTGAGCCCAGACAACAAATAATAATAATGTTTGCCTGGTCGAATGTCGTCCATGGAGGTCAGTCTCGATGGATAGTAGCAAACTGCGCGGGACATATTATAGTGCACAAGTGTGTGCGCAAACACAGGAGTACTTTCTATTTCACTCTCTCTCTCTCTCTCACTCATGATCCGATAGGACGACAAACGACACGACCAGAAAGTGGTCAGGTACAGAACCAACGATTATATGTGCTCTCTGAGGTACAGGGTTATAAAAACTACAAACTCTCAGACTCCTGGTTGATACTGAGAAATTATTCTTGACCGAAAAATACCAAATTAACTTTTTGGATCGACCCGGACTTTGAACCTAGAGCCTCATTATATGCAATTTTTCAGACATCTTTAAAATTTAAGTGCAGGTGGGAATCGAACCTACGACCACGGGGTATCCGGCCCCATGTGCGTTAATTATATGCAATTTAACACGCTAGTCTTAGACCAACAAGGCAGTCGAGACTACAACCAAGAGTTTGAACTGGTTCATTCTGTTTTTGTACTCATTTGGTAGGCTAGCATGTCAGCCAAAGTACGTCCACTGCTGGACAAAAGCCTCCCCAAAGAATACGGGGATATGCCATAATCGCCACGCTTGGCAGACGGTTTGGCGATGGCAGTTTGATGATCATAATTCACAGAAAACCCTGCTGCTCGTTCTCTGGTACGTCTCGGACGTTTTCTACGCCCCCCACGGGATGAGATGGGGTGATGATATACTATGCCGTCACCACACAGCACACGGTTGGCTAGGTAACCGGTTAAATATGACCGATATATCGGTGTGTGGTGAATGATGGCAATGAATATCACTACCCCATCTCATCCCGTACCGGGGTGAACTCATCCCGAGGGAATATCTACCAGAGAACAGGCAGCAGCGGCTCGTTGTGAACTATAATAATAATATCCTGGGACATTATTTACACACGGTCATCTGATCCCAAACTAAGCAAAGCTTGTACTATGGAAACCAGATAACTGATATATTACATATACCACTTTTCTTTTGTAAATACATACTTATGTAGATAATTACACCCAGACTCAGGACAAACAGCCAATCATGTTCATGCACACAAATATCTGGCCTGGGTGGGAATCGAACCCACGACCTCCGGCGTGACAAGCAAACTTTGTCTTACATACTGCGATCGCCAACCCGCCTGTGAGTAGCGTTATATAAAATAATTAAATTAATAATTGATGATAAAAAATTGTTTGCGGAACCCGAACATAAAATGTGCAACTTACAATTGTATATATTAAGAGTATTTTCTTTTTATTTAGCGAGAAGGCTCTTAAATAATGGCGTCCGCTATATTTTGGCATGATTGTACAAAAGCTTTTTCGGTCGATTTCTATAAAACTTTACCGTATTTTAGTGTAGTTTCAAAGTAATATTTACATTCAGAATCTGGGTTACTCGCGTTGAAACTAAAATATATGTACATATAGATATTGGCAATAGCAAGAGCCATTATCAGTGTAGATGTCTAGTTTGTTTTGCAATATACGCAATACAAAGCATAAATCTACACTCAAATCCGGGAAATCATAAATTTAATCCGCAATAGTGCTGTTAGTAATATATATATAGCTATTGGGTCTGTTACAGAAGATTTACGGCGCATTGTCTGAGAGACATTTCTTATGGTGGCTAAACAAACCGATGCGAGAGCGACATAGCCTGCCGCAGGCCTGACAAGAGAAGTTTGCGGTGGTTGGTGCCGAGCCGCTTTCATGTCGCTTCTGTCTCTTATCAGTAAGTACTCCGAACCAGGCTTCATCACAGATCTTACGTTACGCTGTTAGTAAGGCAACTTGTAAATTGATTTGCCATTATGTCAATTGATCATGCCGTGTGGTTTCCGGCCTTTATAGAATATCAGGGCCATCCCATACTACTCCGTGGGTGTTGTAAAAGGCGACTAAGGGATACACCAGGTAGTCGGGCAGCAGTTCCACCTGTGTACTAGCTACCACCTAACTGTGGTCACCAACTCGCATGCCAAGCGATGTGATTCCGGTAAACTACTCCAAATGGCCTTGGGGGGGGGGGGGTCAGGTTGATGATGTGATGTGAAATTTGATCATCCGTAATTTAATGGTAGGTTATGGCACTCCAGATTAGTAGGGAGTGTTGGATAGACCCGCTCCCCAAGACTATTAAATGTATGATTTTCGAGCATTGACCTATATGTATATTCTAGTGTTGTAACGGATCTTCGCCTCCGCTTCCGTTACTGTGGAAGTTCCGCATGAAATCGTACCTCCGCATCCGCCTCCGCCTCCGCAATTTCTTTGCGGAGTTATAACGGAGTTTTATTTACGGCATAATCATATATCTCTGCATCACCTAAAGGTCGACTGGCATAGAATGCCTTTGGCATCAATTCCGCCTTTGTCAACATCATCGTCATATCAGCCAATTGACGCCCACAGCTGGACAAAGGCCTCCCCCAAAGATATCCACAATAGCCGGTCTTGGGCTATCGGCATCCAGCGACCCGCTCAAGATCATCCGGTTCGTGGTCGCCAATCGAGAACCTTTCTGCGCCAGCGGCCGTCCGCTCTACGAGCTATGTGCCCTGCCCACTGCCACTTTAGCTTGGCAATTCTTCGGGTTAAGTCGGTTACTTTGGTTCGCCTGCGAACCTCAGCATTTCTCATTCGATCTCGCAGGGAAACTCCAAGCATAGCTCTTTCCATTGATCTATGGGTGACCTTGAGCCGCCTGATAAGACCTATAGTGAGCGACGACGTCTCTGTTCCGTTAGTCATCACTGGCATCGCACACTGGTCGAAGACTTTCGAATTGAGACACTGCGGTATATGGGACGAGAAGTTATTGAGTAGCTTCCCGAATGCTGCCCCGCCAGCAGAAAACAACTTGTAAACATGGTTCAGCATTGTGATGGGTCTGTAAATTTTCAAGAGGGTATTATCGCCCTTTTTGAAGAAGAGCACCACCACCTCTGTGCTATACTTGTGGCGTTTGACCTTCTATTATGACGGTGTTAAATAACTTCTGAAGGGCCCGTCCATCATCACCAGGCGCCTTGTTGTTCTTAAGCTGTTTGGGAGTGATTCTTATCTCGCACATGCTGACGTCCGGGATGTCTTCGGTGAAGTGTCGGGTTAGTTGTGCTCTGGGATCTGAGGCCCAACTATCGACAAGTGACTGGGTTCTCGTATACAGCTGTCCATGGAACCTCTCGATCTCTGCCAGCAACTCAGGTCGAGACGTGACGATTCTGCCATCCTCAGTCTTCAGCTTCGTCAGTTGGCTCTGTCCAACACACAGTTCTCTTGCTAACACTTTAAGAGCCTTTATTCCGCTCGATGGCTTCTTTAATACATTTTGTATTAATTGGCCGCGTGTCGCGAGTCAAAGACTTTGAGATCTGTCTGTTGAGCTGCCGGTATCTGGTAGCATCACCAAACGATTTTAAAACCATTTTCCGTGTTTCTTCCTTTAGCTGCAGGGTATAGTCAGAGATCTTTTTGGTTCTGTTTTTACGGCGGGCCTTGAAGACCTTAGACTCAGCCTGGACGGCATCTACGAGCCTGTCGTAGTATGACTCCACTTCCCCGCAATTCGAGCAGTTCAGTTTTGCAGTTCGAGCTGAAAGGGTTCGGGGTGGATGGGTAAAGGTCGGAGCGTAGACTTTATCAGTCGGCACCTCTGGAGCTTGACATTAAGGTTCAATGAGCCCCGCCTGTGATCGCTTCCGCTTTTAACCGTATTGATCACAAAGACGTCATTGAACTTCTGTTTTATCGTCGACAAAATAAAGTCTATCTCGTTTTTTGTTTTACCATCGGGGCTTACCCAGGTCCATTTGCGGTTATCCGGCTTCTTGTAAAAGGAGTTCATCATAAAGAGCCCCTCCTTCTCCATGAAGGCCATTTCAAATTGCCACACTCTCAGCTCATTCCCGAAAAGTTTACCCAGCTTCGCGTTACAGTCTCCCGTGACCACAGTGAAATAAGTGTTAGAGGAATGTATGGTTCTAGATATATCCTCATACATGACCTCAACCTCATCGTCGGAGTGCGTCAAAGTCGGCGCGTATACTTGTATGACCTTCAACGAATAAATTCTGAGTATAAGGTACGCAACCCTTTTCCTTTACGGATCCCTGCCGCTGGGCAAGCGACAGGGTATGTCGGGCTCCCAGTAGATAACCGGTGTACCGACTAAAACCCCACGGTGTTTCCACAACTACCTTTAGTCTAGGTCACGGGATTCGCGCAAGCATGCACCGCAGCCTAAACAGGTTTTGACCCATCTGCACGTAGATGGGTCCCGTCGAACAGAGGGATCAGTCCCCCTTCCAACCACAAAACGCGCGAAAAATACGAGCGCCACCTTCTCGGGCCTGTTCTGATCAGGCGGCAGACTGCCCTAAGTCTGTCGCCCGCAGGTCATACCTCAAGGTGGATGAAGATCCACCACGAATGCTCTCCGACGCCTTCGAGGTCTCCTGGCGCGGGCTGGGTCGGAGCTTCTAAGCTCTCGCTCCCGTTCCGCTACCTCCTTTGCGACCATCACCTCCTCGCAGAAGGAAGCAACGGCAACCCAACTGGTCTCGCTATCGACCATGGACAATATCATGTCCGGTAGCGAGAAGACCCTCGTACCAAGTGCGGTGACCAAGGCACGACGTTGCACTGCCCATGCTGGGCATTCCAGTAAAGTGTGAAGCGCCGTATCCTCGACGTCACCGCAATGGTGACACTCAGACGTCTGCTCACGGCCTATGAGACGCAGATACCGCCCAAAGCATCCATGCCCTGAGAGGATCTGCGTCAACCGATATGTAAGAGCACCGTGGTGCCTCTCCAGCCACGCTTCCAGAATGGGACTTATCGCCACAATCGTGACGCGGGCTGCAGTTGGTTGCGCAAGTCGCAACTTCCACTCAACCACCATGGAATCTTGGAGTTCAGACCGTTGCGTTTCGATCTTGAAACGCTGGACGAAAGCCCGTTCAAGCGCGTCTCTACGCCACTTGTACAGAAGCGCAAAGACTCTAGCTTCCAAGTCCCATGGTGGGGATCCGGCTAATAGGCTTGCTGCTTCAAAAGAAATCGTGCGGTACCCCCTTATGACCCTTATGGCCATTGCTCTCTGCGGCTTTCTTAGCTCACGGAGATTGCGAGCTGCCAAGGAATCTCCCCACACGGGAGCCCCGTAAAGTATAATTTCCGGCAGGAGGCATTTGGCCCCCCCACGTTGGGCAGCAATCGCGCTAGGGCAGCCGCCACCGTCAACCATTTGGGGACCAACATCCGGAAATGCTCTCCGAAGTTCCATCGGCCGTCGAGAATGAGACCTAAATACCTCATAGTTTTCTCGACAGTGATGCGAACGCCTCCCACCGTGATGTAAGAGCCCACTGGTGGCGCTCTCCGGGGCCCATGAAAAAAGAGAGCCTCGGATTTATGAAGTGCCACCTCAAGTCCCAGTAGCCGAATCCTTCTCACAACCTGCGCAACCCCTGCTGTGGCCAATATTGCCGCTTGCTGGTGCGTCATCCCCCGCGCCGTCACCAGTGTGTCGTCGGCGTAACAGGTAACGTCAACGCCAGGTGGGAGATTGCCACGCAATACCCAGTCGTATCCGATGTTCCACAGAAGCGGTCCAAGAACCGAACCCTGTGGAACACCGCACGACATCTCTCGTCGACCCCATGCACTTCGACCTGGGTAAGGTACGCAACCTTAGTCGACACACTCCCAATTTTTACTAATTATGGACGAGGGATTTGTGGGCTATGAACTCAACACCACCTTGAGACTGTTGGTCGCCCTCCCGGAAATAAATCAAGTTCCCGGATTTCAGGATTATCGTGTATTTTAGGACTTCAGATAATCCTATTATATGCCAATGTAACCTGCTCAATTCTTCCTCCAGTTTGATGATTTTCTCGTCGGTTCGCAGTGTGCGTGTGTTGTATGTTGCCAGGGCCAGTGGTCGTCAGTTTTAGTAACGCGGAATCTGCCGGGAATTCGTAGCACCTTCTGCCCTGCCGAATCCACTGCTGCTACCACGGCTTGGAATAACATGGCTGCCGGGGACTGGGGGCAGCGGTTTAGTTGTGTCCTTCATTCGAGGGGATCTGCCATAATCGCCACGATTGGCAGACGGGTTGGCGATCGCAATAAGATAGACACGTCCCCCCACGGGATGAGAGTGGGTGGCCGACAATTCTTTATGGCCGTCAGCCACACAGCCAAAACATTCCGCCTTTGTAGTTTTGTGGAATAAGTTTCAATAAAATAAAAATAAATCATAGAATAATAATAATGCGCGAGCCGCGACGACCGATGACGACTCAGTCGTACGGCCGAATTTTGCTTTGCAATGCGAAGTAATTGTTATTGTTTACTCAAGTCACACGAAGCCAAAAACAAGTGAGGTATGAAAGTGTTTTTATGGAAAGAGATTAAAAAAATGATTAATATTACTCATAAAATACTATTTTTTCACATCCACTTTCACCTTCGCATTCGCATCCGTTAATCTCCGCATCCGCGGAGGTGTAATCCGTAATCTTCGCATCCGCCTCCGCCTCCGCTAAGAGGCCTCCGTTACAACCCTAGTATATTCTACTAGACGCGCAATCCCATATTGAGAATTTGCTCACTGTGAGCAAATTCTCGATTTTTGGCCGCCGCGCCCGCGCCCCTCACCTCGCGCACAGCCGGACTGGGACAGAGTTTTTATTCGAAACAGCGTGTCTAGATATACATATAAGTCAATGTTTTCGAGTTTACTTTTCAAGTGCTACTTGAACAGTGATAATTTACCTACGAGTTGAAGTGTTGATTTAAATAATAACTGGAAATATAAATAAATTATAATATAAAAGTTATTAATAGAGAAAATAGGTTTTAAAGGCTAAATCCTATTAAATTTAAACATATTTGGAATTTACAGTATTATAAATAAAATATGTTTTTTTTCTAGTATGTTGGTAAACAAGCATACATCCCACCTGCTGGAAAGTGGTCACCGTAGCCTATGAACGCTTGCAACACCAGGGGCATCTATACCTTATTTTGAACTCCTATTTGAAGGGCCCCATGCTTTAGTCTCTTGGTAAAACCGTAACAGGGAGTTATTTCCACAGCCTCAACGTACGTTGGAGGAAGAACTGAAATCCAACCGTACAAGATCGAAAAGGTTAGCGGATGTGAGGATGAAGTCATGCCTGATAATAAAAATTAATAAATACACACTAATTAGAAATTCAAATAAATAAAATAAGTATTCCTTGTTACTTTGAGTTTTAAATAAATTGACGCTTTATATTATGTATATATTATGTTTTTAAGAGAGGTAGGGCATAGCGTTTATTCGCTTAAAGAGCAGCCGGACTGGGAAAGTACCTCCACCTTACAGAAGACATTCCTTAATAATAACATTAATAATTTTAATGTCGTGTTTCCGAGTGTGAGTAAGATCGCCAGAGCTCATTGGGGTGAGGGGAAGGATCAGCAACACTTGTTTGCTGACTGTTAAAGGCCGGCAACGCACCCGCGATACCACTGGTGTTGCGAGTGTCTATGGGCGGCGGTGCTCACTTACCATCAGATGACCCACTTGCTCGTTTGTCGTCCTTGAATATAAAACAAAAATGTTCATTAAAATACAGCAATCCATTGGTACGCATTTTAAGTAGTCTTTTTGACCATTAGGGCTTTAAGTACTTAATTACTACTTGTAAATTGTATTCGTTAAAGTGCCTAGGTAATTACAATCAAACCTTACGAAAAGCATAAGTAAAATCGGCATTAAAATTAAATGTACAGACGCCAGCACATCAAACTACCCCAATTTGCCATATTTCCCCAATTGAAAGTCAACCTTATGGATTTGTGATAAAGTAGAAAATTGATAAAAGAAATTTGACAGATTGGAGTAGCTGGATATGCTGGCGTTTATACAATGCTTATTTTTATACAATTTTATTAAAGAATACTACATACGGTACGATTAGAGGTTGTTTTGTTCTATGGATGACTATAATATAAGGGCTCCGCTTGCTAACCCAGCAGATAGCATTTTTTTAAAGATTTGAATAATGACTAAATGTAAATGTTTTGCTGTGTGGTGACGGCATAGAACATCATCACCCCACTCATCCCGTGGGGGGCGTAGAAATCGACCGAGGGAATACCTACTAGAGATAATAGTTTAATAGTAGTCTATTTTCTGTGAAATACATCAAACTGCGATCGCCAACCCGGCTTTTGTCTAGCAGTGGACGTACAGACGCCAGCCCATCCAGCTATATCAATCTGTCAAATTTCTTTTATAGATTTTCAAGTTTATCACCAAAGCATAAGGTTCACTTTCAATTGGGGAGATTTGACAGATTGGGGTAGCTTGTTGTGCTGGCGTCTGTACTTTAGCTGACATGATGATAATGATTGTCTTCGAAAACAATAATAGGGATTGTAAGTATCTACATATATATGAGCAAAGCTGTACTTTGCGGTTTCAGCCGAGTAAATTTTATAAATTATAGCCTATGTGTTATTTGGATCTATACTTGGGCTATATTTTGACGGGCCCGTTGACGTGGTTGGAAGATGCTTGCCTTTCTCGCCGCAGGTCATGGGTTCTATTCATCCCAGGACAGATTTTTGTGTGCATGAACATGTCTGTTTGTCCGGAGTCTGGGTGTAATTATCTATATAAGTATGTATTTACAAAAGAAAAGCAGTTTATGTAGTATGTCAGTTGTCTGGTTACCATAGTACAAGCTCTGCTTAGTTTGGGATCAGATGGACGTATGTGAATAATGTCTCAAGATATTAATAACGGATATTAATATTAATATGCAACTATTACTACAAAGTTTCATCAAAATCCTTTTAGTAGTTTTGGCGTGAAAGAACAAACATCCATACATCTGTGTTGGCTGTGGCAACCCTACGTATAAGGCGTCTGACATGACATGACGATTGTTGTCTAAGCCACCTGGAACCGACAACTTTACTTGCAGTCCACCACACACACACAATCCTCAAATTATGTTGATTGTTTTAGTTTAGGTTTTAAGTTCTAGAATTAAGTTTTTGTTAACGGATCGCAGAGCCTAGGTCCTACAACACAGGGAATCCTAGTGTAGGATCTAGGGCATAACCAATAATGTAAAAATTTCTGGCAATAAACAATTTTTTAATTTTCAATTTTCAGTCCGAAATATGGAGACTCAAAAACTATATCACTTTCACCCATTTATTAACCATGTGCTTAGCTGCTAAGTTCGGTGATTACATTTCCATGCCATGATATATTATTACTCAACATTACATCATCATGTCAGCGAAAAAAATTACGTCCACTGCTGAACAAAAGCCTCCCCAAAGAATGGGGGATATGCCATAATCGCCACGCTTAGCAGACGGGTTAGCAATCGCAGTTTGATGGTCATAGTTCACAGAAAAATGCTGCTACCCGTTCTCTCGTCGTTCTCGTATATAAATAATTCCAAAGTTGATTGTACCTACAGCTTTTCTTTTTCACTTTACAACTTGTAATTCAGTTATTTTAATGTTTTAAACCCTCAATTAGACCGAATCGTTTAACTAAATGCCAAAATGGCAATAAGTCAACTCAAGAATAAAGTGTCAAAACATAAAGGTATTGCAGTATTTTCAACTTAAGTCGTAAAAGTAGAACCTTTTAGCAATAGAAAGTTTCACGGAAAAATTCATTGGTGTCAGATATTTCCTGTTTTTTATTTGAATAGTTTTATGTTGTTTCTCGTAAGACAAGTAATGGAATCAGGCGTTACTTTGCGGAAATCCATAACAATCAAAATACAAAATCAATATTTAGTGTTAATTCCGCTAATTGTCAGTTTAATCATGCTGGGATGCAATTTGCACCGCCCTCCCGCCCGCAAAAATGTGCACATGCAAGAAGGACAATATAAAAAGCAAATTACATGCGCCAGTACGATACCCAACACGTGTTTCGGTCCTCCACGGACCATTCTCAAGGGCTGCTAACTCGTCGAGTGCTCGAAGGAGACTAAAAGCCAACGAGGCGAGCGCTCTTTTATATACTACCAACCGCATGGACAATTATTTCTAACTACCCCCAAATATTCGTAGTAAAGGAGATGAAACTAAATTTGTTTGGTCATTCAACAATGCAAAACTATTACTGCTATGTTTTAATATTTCTAATTGTTCCAACACACATAACCGGAAACTTTTATCACAACTATGTAAAATATTATACGTATTATTGTCGCCCAAGGAATGGCCAGTTTCAATTAAATGTTTGGCGTAATGAGATTTATCAGGATGGCCATTCCTATAAGCAGCTACATGCTCTTTATACCGTATTTCAAAATTTCGGCCTGTCTGACCTATATATACCGCGTCACAATCATCGCAGACCAACCTATACACGCCGGATTTCTTGCAATTTTCCAAATTATCTTTTCCATTACAAAGACGTCGTATAGTTTGGTCCGTCCGAAATGCAACGTGAATATTATTTTTACGCAGTAAATTGGCAATTCTATCTGAAATTGGGCCCATATAGGTCAGACTACCAACATATTTGTTAATACGGTCAGGGGGGCATGCATACAGTAAAGAGCGAACCCTACATCTCTGATTATTTTTAATCAAATTATCAATAATAGATTTTGGATAACCGTTTGATAACGCGATTTCATAAAGAATATTAAGTTCTTTTATGTAATTCTCATTAGACAAGGGGACCGACATTAACCTATGAACATAGCTGCGGAAGGCAGCTAGTTTATGTTGATTGGGGTGACATGATGAAGCTGGAATAGCCATATCGGTATGTGTTGGTTTCCGATATATTTGAAATTCTAATTTATTATGGACATTAGTGATGGTGAGGTCAAGAAAATTAAGGGATTTTTGTGATTCTAATTCCAATTTAAATTTTATTTTAGGGTGGAGATTATTTAATTTAGTAACAAATGAATTAATTTGGCGTTTGGTACCAGACCAACAGATTATTATGTCATCAACGTATCTATAATAAAATAAAATGTTGGGTTCGCCCACTATATATCTACGTTCAAAATTATCCATAAATATCTCTGCCATTAGTGGACTTAACGGTGAACCCATGGCCAACCCTTCCTTTTGGCGGTAATATTGATTGTTAAAACGAAAATAATTTTGTTGCATGCATATTTTTGTGAGTTTAAGTAGATCATACATCTCTCCAGGATGTAACCGTTGTCTCTCAAAGTGTTCACCCAGAATATGTAAACATTCCTCATGAGGGATATTGGTAAATAGACTATCAACATCTAGGGACAGTAACTTAGCGGAAGATGGAATTTGAGTATCTTTAATTTTTGAAATTAAGTCTAAACTATTTTTTAAACTGAATTGAGGTTGAAAGAATGCTTTTTTACTTAAAAGGACGTTAAGATGTTTGGCTAAATTATACGAGGGGGCACCAATATGAGAGACAACAGGGCGAATAGGAACGTTTTCTTTATGAGTTTTTGGCAACCCATACAAAACAGGTGATCGTGGGTTCATGGGGATAATATTTTTTAATTGATCTGGAGAGATGTAAGACGTACCCTTAATAGCATCTTTTAACTCAATCGTAAACTTTTTGGTGGGATCAGAATCAAGGCATTCAAAATCGTCACCCTGGATGACATCATTAACCTTCAGATTATAATCAATTCTATCCAGAATTACGACTGAGTTACCCTTATCAGCTTTTGAAATTACTAGGTTATTCTGGTTTATTTTGTCATTTAAACAACGAAAAAGAATATTTTCTGACCTACTGTGGATAACCGGTGTCTTTAAAGCTTTTTTTATTTGAACTGCTATCTGATGCTTAATGATGCCATCCTGTTTACTTCTAAAGCAAGCAATTTCCGAGTCAACCGCCAAAGTTTCAAGGGATTTCTGGGAAGGCCTAGGTTGAATATTATATTTCAAACCTTTTTCTAACAAAGAAATTTCATTTGGTGAAAACTGAGTATTAGAATAATTTTTGACGCGGGGATAAAATGTATGCGTTGAAATCGGCAAATTATCAGAATGGTTGAAATTATCATTGCGGCTCTCCCGAGACAATCGCTCCAACTTCCGCGATTGTATTACATATTTTTCATGCACCTCTTTCGAAGCCAGATCCCTAGCCTTGTTATCTAAAATATCAAACTCCACGTTATGTAATTTGAAACTCAATTCGGTATATAATACTTTGAGGTGGAGCTTGATACCATCTCTAACAGAAAACCAATACTTGCATTCCTCATTCAACCATATCTGCTTAGCCTTCCTCAACGCTATACTACTAGCTCGGTTATGTGTGTTGGTACGCAAATTAATATAATGAGGTATTACATTCAATTTCTTACATTGTTGATTGAACCATACGTTTTGTGCTGCCAAACGGTGGAGTTTGGTTAGCTTGATGTAAAGTTTTGCCTGCTCAGCTATACTTGCTGACTGTAGATAAGTAATGGAATCAGGCGTTACTTTGCGGAAATCCATAACAATCAAAATACAAAATCAATATTTAGTGTTAATTCCGCTAATTGTCAGTTTAATCATGCTGGGATGCAATTTGCACCGCCCTCCCGCCCGCAAAAATGTGCACATGCAAGAAGGACAATATAAAAAGCAAATTACATGCGCCAGTACGATACCCAACACGTGTTTCGGTCCTCCACGGACCATTCTCAAGGGCTGCTAACTCGTCGAGTGCTCGAAGGAGACTAAAAGCCAACGAGGCGAGCGCTCTTTTATATACTACCAACCGCATGGACAATTATTTCTAACTACCCCCAAATATTCGTAGTAAAGGAGATGAAACTAAATTTGTTTGGTCATTCAACAATGCAAAACTATTACTGCTATGTTTTAATATTTCTAATTGTTCCAACACACATAACCGGAAACTTTTATCACAACTATGTAAAATATTATACGTATTATTGTCGCCCAAGGAATGGCCAGTTTCAATTAAATGTTTGGCGTAATGAGATTTATCAGGATGGCCATTCCTATAAGCAGCTACATGCTCTTTATACCGTATTTCAAAATTTCGGCCTGTCTGACCTATATATACCGCGTCACAATCATCGCAGACCAACCTATACACGCCGGATTTCTTGCAATTTTCCAAATTATCTTTTCCATTACAAAGACGTCGTATAGTTTGGTCCGTCCGAAATGCAACGTGAATATTATTTTTACGCAGTAAATTGGCAATTCTATCTGAAATTGGGCCCATATATCCATATATCCAGGGTGACGATTTTGAATGCCTTGTTTCTGATCCCACCAAAAAGTTTACGATTGAGTTAAAAGATGCTATTAAGGGTACGTCTTACATCTCTCCAGATCAATTAAAAAATATTATCCCCATGAACCCACGATCACCTGTTTTGTATGGGTTGCCAAAAACTCATAAAGAAAACGTTCCTATTCGCCCTGTTGTCTCTCATATTGGTGCCCCCTCGTATAATTTAGCCAAACATCTTAACGTCCTTTTAAGTAAAAAAGCATTCTTTCAACCTCAATTCAGTTTAAAAAATAGTTTAGACTTAATTTCAAAAATTAAAGATACTCAAATTCCATCTTCCGCTAAGTTACTGTCCCTAGATGTTGATAGTCTATTTACCAATATCCCTCATGAGGAATGTTTACATATTCTGGGTGAACACTTTGAGAGACAACGGTTACATCCTGGAGAGATGTATGATCTACTTAAACTCACAAAAATATGCATGCAACAAAATTATTTTCGTTTTAACAATCAATATTACCGCCAAAAGGAAGGGTTGGCCATGGGTTCACCGTTAAGTCCACTAATGGCAGAGATATTTATGGATAATTTTGAACGTAGATATATAGTGGGCGAACCCAACATTTTATTTTATTATAGATACGTTGATGACATAATAATCTGTTGGTCTGGTACCAAACGCCAAATTAATTCATTTGTTACTAAATTAAATAATCTCCACCCTAAAATAAAATTTAAATTGGAATTAGAATCACAAAAATCCCTTAATTTTCTTGACCTCACCATCACTAATGTCCATAATAAATTAGAATTTCAAATATATCGGAAACCAACACATACCGATATGGCTATTCCAGCTTCATCATGTCACCCCAATCAACATAAACTAGCTGCCTTCCGCAGCTATGTTCATAGGTTAATGTCGGTCCCCTTGTCTAATGAGAATTACATAAAAGAACTTAATATTCTTTATGAAATCGCGTTATCAAACGGTTATCCAAAATCTATTATTGATAATTTGATTAAAAATAATCAGAGATGTAGGGTTCGCTCTTTACTGTATGCATGCCCCCCTGACCGTATTAACAAATATGTTGGTAGTCTGACCTATATGGGCCCAATTTCAGATAGAATTGCCAATTTACTGCGTAAAAATAATATTCACGTTGCATTTCGGACGGACCAAACTATACGACGTCTTTGTAATGGAAAAGATAATTTGGAAAATTGCAAGAAATCCGGCGTGTATAGGTTGGTCTGCGATGATTGTGACGCGGTATATATAGGTCAGACAGGCCGAAATTTTGAAATACGGTATAAAGAGCATGTAGCTGCTTATAGGAATGGCCATCCTGATAAATCTCATTACGCCAAACATTTAATTGAAACTGGCCATTCCTTGGGCGACAATAATACGTATAATATTTTACATAGTTGTGATAAAAGTTTCCGGTTATGTGTGTTGGAACAATTAGAAATATTAAAACATAGCAGTAATAGTTTTGCATTGTTGAATGACCAAACAAATTTAGTTTCATCTCCTTTACTACGAATATTTGGGGGTAGTTAGAAATAATTGTCCATGCGGTTGGTAGTATATAAAAGAGCGCTCGCCTCGTTGGCTTTTAGTCTCCTTCGAGCACTCGACGAGTTAGCAGCCCTTGAGAATGGTCCGTGGAGGACCGAAACACGTGTTGGGTATCGTACTGGCGCATGTAATTTGCTTTTTATATTGTCCTTCTTGCATGTGCACATTTTTGCGGGCGGGAGGGCGGTGCAAATTGCATCCCAGCATGATTAAACTGACAATTAGCGGAATTAACACTAAATATTGATTTTGTATTTTGATTGTTATGGATTTCCGCAAAGTAACGCCTGATTCCATTACTTATCTACAGTCAGCAAGTATAGCTGAGCAGGCAAAACTTTACATCAAGCTAACCAAACTCCACCGTTTGGCAGCACAAAACGTATGGTTCAATCAACAATGTAAGAAATTGAATGTAATACCTCATTATATTAATTTGCGTACCAACACACATAACCGAGCTAGTAGTATAGCGTTGAGGAAGGCTAAGCAGATATGGTTGAATGAGGAATGCAAGTATTGGTTTTCTGTTAGAGATGGTATCAAGCTCCACCTCAAAGTATTATATACCGAATTGAGTTTCAAATTACATAACGTGGAGTTTGATATTTTAGATAACAAGGCTAGGGATCTGGCTTCGAAAGAGGTGCATGAAAAATATGTAATACAATCGCGGAAGTTGGAGCGATTGTCTCGGGAGAGCCGCAATGATAATTTCAACCATTCTGATAATTTGCCGATTTCAACGCATACATTTTATCCCCGCGTCAAAAATTATTCTAATACTCAGTTTTCACCAAATGAAATTTCTTTGTTAGAAAAAGGTTTGAAATATAATATTCAACCTAGGCCTTCCCAGAAATCCCTTGAAACTTTGGCGGTTGACTCGGAAATTGCTTGCTTTAGAAGTAAACAGGATGGCATCATTAAGCATCAGATAGCAGTTCAAATAAAAAAAGCTTTAAAGACACCGGTTATCCACAGTAGGTCAGAAAATATTCTTTTTCGTTGTTTAAATGACAAAATAAACCAGAATAACCTAGTAATTTCAAAAGCTGATAAGGGTAACTCAGTCGTAATTCTGGATAGAATTGATTATAATCTGAAGGTTAATGATGTCATCCAGGGTGACGATTTTGAATGCCTTGATTCTGATCCCACCAAAAAGTTTACGATTGAGTTAAAAGATGCTATTAAGGGTACGTCTTACATCTCTCCAGATCAATTAAAAAATATTATCCCCATGAACCCACGATCACCTGTTTTGTATGGGTTGCCAAAAACTCATAAAGAAAACGTTCCTATTCGCCCTGTTGTCTCTCATATTGGTGCCCCCTCGTATAATTTAGCCAAACATCTTAACGTCCTTTTAAGTAAAAAAGCATTCTTTCAACCTCAATTCAGTTTAAAAAATAGTTTAGACTTAATTTCAAAAATTAAAGATACTCAAATTCCATCTTCCGCTAAGTTACTGTCCCTAGATGTTGATAGTCTATTTACCAATATCCCTCATGAGGAATGTTTACATATTCTGGGTGAACACTTTGAGAGACAACGGTTACATCCTGGAGAGATGTATGATCTACTTAAACTCACAAAAATATGCATGCAACAAAATTATTTTCGTTTTAACAATCAATATTACCGCCAAAAGGAAGGGTTGGCCATGGGTTCACCGTTAAGTCCACTAATGGCAGAGATATTTATGGATAATTTTGAACGTAGATATATAGTGGGCGAACCCAACATTTTATTTTATTATAGATACGTTGATGACATAATAATCTGTTGGTCTGGTACCAAACGCCAAATTAATTCATTTGTTACTAAATTAAATAATCTCCACCCTAAAATAAAATTTAAATTGGAATTAGAATCACAAAAATCCCTTAATTTTCTTGACCTCACCATCACTAATGTCCATAATAAATTAGAATTTCAAATATATCGGAAACCAACACATACCGATATGGCTATTCCAGCTTCATCATGTCACCCCAATCAACATAAACTAGCTGCCTTCCGCAGCTATGTTCATAGGTTAATGTCGGTCCCCTTGTCTAATGAGAATTACATAAAAGAACTTAATATTCTTTATGAAATCGCGTTATCAAACGGTTATCCAAAATCTATTATTGATAATTTGATTAAAAATAATCAGAGATGTAGGGTTCGCTCTTTACTGTATGCATGCCCCCCTGACCGTATTAACAAATATGTTGGTAGTCTGACCTATATGGGCCCAATTTCAGATAGAATTGCCAATTTACTGCGTAAAAATAATATTCACGTTGCATTTCGGACGGACCAAACTATACGACGTCTTTGTAATGGAAAAGATAATTTGGAAAATTGCAAGAAATCCGGCGTGTATAGGTTGGTCTGCGATGATTGTGACGCGGTATATATAGGTCAGACAGGCCGAAATTTTGAAATACGGTATAAAGAGCATGTAGCTGCTTATAGGAATGGCCATCCTGATAAATCTCATTACGCCAAACATTTAATTGAAACTGGCCATTCCTTGGGCGACAATAATACGTATAATATTTTACATAGTTGTGATAAAAGTTTCCGGTTATGTGTGTTGGAACAATTAGAAATATTAAAACATAGCAGTAATAGTTTTGCATTGTTGAATGACCAAACAAATTTAGTTTCATCTCCTTTACTACGAATATTTGGGGGTAGTTAGAAATAATTGTCCATGCGGTTGGTAGTATATAAAAGAGCGCTCGCCTCGTTGGCTTTTAGTCTCCTTCGAGCACTCGACGAGTTAGCAGCCCTTGAGAATGGTCCGTGGAGGACCGAAACACGTGTTGGGTATCGTACTGGCGCATGTAATTTGCTTTTTATATTGTCCTTCTTGCATGTGCACATTTTTGCGGGCGGGAGGGCGGTGCAAATTGCATCCCAGCATGATTAAACTGACAATTAGCGGAATTAACACTAAATATTGATTTTGTATTTTGATTCTCGTAAGACAGGTTAAACAACAATGTTTGTTGTTTAAATTTAGGAGTAATAACATTTAGGGTGTCGATATCTACCAGGCTTCGGGTACCATAGCTTCAATGGCCTTTGGAACCAGTTCACATTGGTAGGGCATATTGTTTATCGCCTCTGTGACTAACTCGACTGGGGAAGCAGCTTATAGAAATCTCTTTAGAAAATAATCATCATATCACCCAAAATACGTCTAATGTTGGACAAAGATCTCTTCCAAGGGGCTTCACAATAGCCTCTTTTATACTGCGTGTTTCGGCGCCTTTCCGCATTTTGGCCGAATCCAACATCAAATTAATTACGTGTGTTACCCATTAAATTTAAATGTTATCAAAATCAATGCCATGCATACCTGTAAGTTGGGTAGTTACTACATAAGTGCTATATTATTAGTGTAATATGTATTGTTTCTATGTAATTATTCTGTTGGTGTGCTAAATAAATAAATATATTTTTTTATTTATATTATGAATATTTTAATCTAAATAAAAAATAAGTAACAATATTAAATTTATTAATATTATTATTAATTATTAGCAGTTATTATTCATTTATTATTAGTATCAACAAGTGGTAAAATAAAAAGATTTTAATTTCATATAATAAGTTACAAATGACGTCAGATAAAATAATAATAATTATACCATATATAAGAACAATGAATGAAAAAATATAAAATGTCACCATGTAAGTTATTTTAGATCAATTTTAGCAAATAATAATATTGGTAATAATAATTTCACGAATTATATTTTATTTAAATTATATTCAATATTTTTTTGTCGTTTTAGTACTCCATTATGTTGCAGTAGGCTTTATTTACAAAAGTTCATTCAAGTTTATTAAGGAATGTGGTATTTTTAGTTTTATATTTTACTGTATTTTTATTTAGTGATAAATAAAAATAAAAATGCCACTATGTAAGGGCTGTTTACCTACATCTGGATTATTATTATTATGGATATTTATTGTATTGTACCATAGTAGCTCCTTGATTTGTACGAGTTTAATGCTTATCCTATAGCTTACATAAACTTCCATGTGCTTATTCAGTTTGCAGTGTCCGGTGAGATCCGAGTGACTACACATGTTTTGTAACGTTTAAATTCAAGAAATTCTCACTGGTTACAAGAACCTGTTAATATGGGCATATTTTCATCTTTTAGGAATCCATTATCCAAGTCCAAGTATACAAGTCTCACCACCACAACGAACAGTATTCTTGTGTTTTTTTTGAATAAGCGGCTTAAACCATTGCAATTTTTGTTTTCACCTTCAGAGTTCACAGATAGCTCTGTCGGTAAAACCTCCATACTATAATATAATGACAATACACATTCCTAATCTCAGTACTACCGGGATTATATATTACAATATACTACATAGATAAGAGAAACCCGTTGTGCGGAACCCTCATTACTAAGCAGCTTGTGGGCCAAATTAATTTATATCGCAAAGGGTACGGTCCCGGGTAAGGGTCATACGTACGAGTTTATAAAATTGTTAGAGATGTGTGTTAGGCATGTGGAAAGATCTTTTGGTGATAAATATAAGTACTTAACTTGGGGTTTTCTATGGATTTGTGGCCATTTTAGTAGACACACTTGGACTGCAAATAGCGCCCTTACGACTTACGTATTAAAATACTGTTAATTTTAAAGTTTTGCCAACTCTACACTAGCTTAATCCTATGCTACATAACGAACGAAATATGTATAAAGGTTTTAGGTTGTTGCTCTAGGGGAGTTATGCTATAATCGCTACGTTTGATAGACGGATTGGTAGCGTTTCTCTGAGTACAATGAACACAAGGTTATAGTACTCAGAGACGCTACTGACCATGCTCTGTTAAATACTCCCTCGGGCCGACTTCTACGCGGTATATATATATTTACTACCCATTTCTCATTTCTCACTAGTTTTGTCCATCCCAAGGTAGTCTGGAAGAAATTTCGATTAGCGATAAAACCGCCCTTTGGATGATTATAATATTTTTTTTTGTTATTAATATTTATTTCTGGTGTACAATAAAGAGTTTTGTATTGTATAAATTATACATAATAATATAATGTATATTATTATGTAATTTTGTCACGAATTTTAGCGTCGTTATGTTTATAAGACGTGAAGCTTTCTCACATACATTATTTAGATTATATACTTTCTTTAACATTAAGTTGGCTATTATATTGTCAGTCCTGAGTGACAAATTATATTTATTCAAATTCTTTCTATCGTACTAACTTTTGATGCCAAAATGGGGGACACCTATTTCTAAATCATTGTTATCTTTTTGACAATTATTAATTGGTTACTGTCAGTTATGAAATACGCAACTGAAAGTTTTGTGCAATTAATAAAAGCCTATGTTTCCATATTGAGTAAAATATTTCTCATTGTATATTGCACAGTAGTCAAAGAACCTGGGATTATTATTATATATCAACTAATATTATAAAGGGAATTGAATAGCACGAGTTTAGTTTTATTTAAATCGTGACATGTAATGAAAAACATTTAATTCAGCACAACACACAAGAAAATGAGGAGTACATGAACTCACATAGAATATAACACACAGTTCTACAAGACATTACATACATAGATTTGTGAAAACGCTCAAAATTACGATTCTTTCATGTTCTGCCGAAAGGGTCACCACGTCAGCACTAGCTAGGTGGGTTATACCTAGCACTTTCTTTTAGATTTTCAGTTGGCAACCCTGGAAGTCACGCACGGACGGGGGTAGTACTAGCATAAAGTGTTATACATTTTTTGTTAATATAATAATAATATCTAGGGACAATGTTACACACAAATCATCCTAGCCCTAAACTAAGCAAAGCTTGTACCATGGACGACGATATACATATCTACTTATATAGATAGATAAATACTTATATACATAGAAAAATTCCATGACATAGAAACAAATATTCATCTCATCACACAAATATTGCATTTACCGGGATTCGAACCCAGGACCACCAGCTTCGTAGGCAGGAACACTACCAACTAGGCTACGGTGACCGTCGAAATATAATAATATCCTGAGACATTATTCACCCACGTCTTCAGTCCCTTATAAAATAATCTTGAAACAAGCGGTTCAAGTTAAGTTTTTGTAATGAGCAACCGTTATTTATTATTGTCCCCATATTAAGCCCAGACACCACGAACTCATCTTTCATCTTCTGCTGTTAGAAAAGTGTTTAACCCTTTCCTGTCAGCCAAAGTACGTCCACAACTAGACAAAATCCTCCCCAATAATGGGAGGATATGCCATAATCGCTTGGCAGACAGGTTGGCGATCGCAGTTTGATGATCATAGCTAAAAGCAAAACGCTGCTACCCGTTCTCTGGTACGGGAATTATGGTAATACGGTATGTACTATAATTAGTGCGGCTGGTGCTTAAAAAAGGAAAACCTGAGCTATAAGCACCAGCACCTTCCAATTTAATTACTTTATGTATTATACACAAAAATTCAATTAATTAGGTTAAATGTCTCGCTTTATTTACATGAATGGGAGCTTGAGTGTGTGTGGATAGGTGAGTGCGGGTGTAATGAATGTATGTGTGCAAGTGTGTGTAAGAGTTGTAATAAAATTATTATATTAATTAGAGGGATGAATAAATGCTTCTGTTTCGTCATAATTAAGTTTTTTAAGACTAATTGATACCGTTTCTTTCAAGTTATACTTACTTTTGGTTAGTAGGGCTGGTGAGTTGTTCAGAAATTTGTGTGTGTTTGATAATTGTCCACAACTAGACAAAATCCTCCCCAATAATGGGGGGATATGCCATAATCGCCACGCTTGGCAGACAGGTTGGCGATCGCAGTTTGATGGTCATAGTTCACAGAAAACCCGTTCTCTGGTACGGGAATTCCCTCGGACGATTTCTACGCCCCCCACGGGATAAGGGGGCGAGATCAGCTGTCGATCCCGGTTATGGTGATTTGAAAATAGCCGCTAAGTCGTTTCAGAGGTCTACTGGGCGGTTAAAATAACTCAGATACTAGGGTAACCACTGCCCATACGATAAATAAATACGTGAGTATATAGATCGATAAGTTAAAGTACCAGATAACTGATATACTACATATATTTACTACTTTTTCTTTGTAAATATATACCGACCTATAGTTATAAGTCTACGTGAATAAAAACCTTTTTTATTTTATTCAAAAAAAAACTTGTGTGTACTTATGTACACGCGTTAGAAGTTATACTTCTTAATATACGACTTGAACATAGTTATCAATTTTCATACCACCTAGAACTAACTTCATGCTGTTAAATTTTTTGGTGTCGGTGTGCGCGCGCATCGTAAAAATTCACTCTCATCATTTTTCTCCATCGCGCCAAAAGACGTATAACTACAAAAAAAAAAAAAGTTAATTTTATGATACTTAAAACATAAAATTAACTTTGAAGCGTGGATCCCGATGCGGATTATAATTTTGATGTTTTGTTATTTGATCTAAGTAATCAATAAACATAGACATCTCCTTCAACAAACAGAGTCATGGCATAAAACTTGTATCATAGAAAGGTGAAAATGTGTATTGTATTTGCAATGAGCGGAAGCATCTGAAACTATTTCCTATTACCCTTTTGTCTTTTCAAGCGAATAATCTTCGTATCTGTGATGGGTTTTCTTGATATGGTCGTTTCACACAATAGATTTTTATTTGATGTCACGATACGAGAGATAAATAAATATGTGCTATTTGGAGGCCTAAGTTTTATTATATTTGCACGTGTGGTGCAGCGATTAACCCAGTCGCCTCGCCAGTTCGTGTTCCGGGTTCGATTTCCGTATTTATTACATATTTGTTAAGTATTCCGCGAAACAGCGATTAATTTCCCGTACAAGGGAAAGTGTTGACGTTGGCTTAAAAAAAAAAAAAACAATAGGTAGTTAACGTTCAAAGTCAAAGTCAAATTTATTTATTGCTTATTACAGGTAGGAAAATGTGGTATTGTATCTTATATTAAGGATCTCTGTAACATAACAATGAGGTGTGCAATATTTTATACATTTAAATTTACAATTTATGTTTAGCAATGAGCAATGTACATCAATACAATTTAGTTTCTAAAAATACATCATAAAATACATCATGGTCTTTGCACTTTTTTTTTTTTACTAGTTGTGCCCTAGGTTTTATACACGTTAAACTTTATAAATTCTAGCCTATGTCTTGTTCTGATAAATAAGCTATATTACTACAAAGTTTCATCAATATCTGTTTGGTAGATTTCACTTAAAAAAGTAACAAGCACCCATACATCAAAGCTCACAAAAAATATTTTTAGCAAAATATGTATTCAATTTCATTCATTAATTATGGATTTACTAAAAAAAAATATTTAAAACATGTTTTTATCCAAATATACTTTAAAAAGCGCTTGTAAATTGTCAGAACATGTTTGAAGTAAAAAAGTTAAGTATATATAATTTTGTCTATATATAATTGTCTTTTTAAAGTTATACTTCTTTTGGCGCGATGGAGAAAAATTATGAGAGTGAATTTTTACGATGCGCGCGCACACCGAAAAAATTTAATAGCATGAAGTTAGTTCTAGGTGGTATGAGAGTGAATTTTTACATCGTATCGCATCGTAAAAATAACAGCATGAAGTTAGTTCTAGGCGGTATGAAAATGTATGAGAGTGAATTTTTACGATGCGCGCGCACGTTGGCATGACGTTAGTTCTAGGTGGTATGAAAATTGATAACTATGTTCAAGTTGTATATTAAGAAGTATAACTTCTAACGCGTGTACATAAGTACACACAAGTTTTTATTTTATTCACGTAATCTTTAAAAAAGCGCTTGTAATTAGTCAGAACATGTCATTGTGTGTAGTAATATAGTTGAATACATTATTATTTCTAGTAACATAGATATTTAGGTACACATTGTATTGATTGTATGAAAAATTTGTTTTATGATTATGTGAAGACATTTAGATATAACGTTTAATTTATGATTAGTTACTTAGCTAGGTTATATTAAGTTATGGCCAAGCTTATATTTTATTACTTTAGAAAACTTAGGTACAGCTAGAATACAAAAGACATATAGAATAAGAGATGAAGACCATATTTTATATTATGGTAAGAATTCCATATTATTATGGCGGACCTTTATAATAATAATAATACCCTGGGACATTATTCACACACGGTCATCTGATCCCAAACTAAGCAGAGCTTGTACTATGAAAACCAGATAACTGATATACTACATATACTATTTTTCTTTTGTAAATACATACTTATATAGATAATTTACAACCAGACTCAGGACAAATAAACATGTTCATGCACACAAATATTTGTCCTGGGTAGGAATCGAACCCACGACCTCCGGCGTGAGAAGCAGCGTATCTACCAAACACGCCAACAGGCCCGTCAATATTAGTAGGTTAGAAAAAAAACAATATGAAACCCATTTTAAGAATTCTGATAATGAAATTAAGTGACAAGATTACTAATGTAGAAGACGTTGCGGTTCTGCCACCGATTGTAAGAATCAGATCTTAATCTCAAAATGAAACGACGATTGATGTGATATGGATGGATTTTATTCTGTCACGTCCGAAATTTTCTGTCGCTCAAAGTCGAATGTGTCATCTTCTAGTTATTTTCCGTACGTCAAACTCAATAATGTTGCCAGCGCTCAATTCGTAATTCCGTAAAAATGTAAATAAAAGTTATACATATAAAATTATAGAAATAGCCTGAAGTAATTATCTTTAGGTCCTAGTATAATCTACAAATGATTATGCAACATACAAAATAATAATCAGCTAGGATATATATACCTTACACGATGAAGTGGGGGTACAGATCTAACGATAACATCACTTCATTTTCCTAGCGTAGCTATAAACAGTGATGGAAACGTGTAACGGTGGAGGCTGTTCACAAACCACTTGAATCACACAAGGACTTTTATGCCAGGGACATGAGTAATGTAAGCAATGAATTAAATCGAAGAACGTGTGCGAGATTCTGTAAACTTTTTTACCTTGCTGGTCAGGTGCTAGCAAGCTCAACCACAAATGATGGGGTCCTGGTTTCAAGTGAGAACTTTCCAATTTACTAGTGGAGACCTGTTTTTGGCCTACTGTTTTATATTTACTATTTATTATTGTATAATTATGATGTTAAATGCTGTTGGTCTTCGAAATAAAATTAAATATCAGATAATTTTCTACGAATGAGTTGAAAGTTTCTGATTATTTAAGTAGCAAAAGCGCTTAGGATTTCGTCGCCATCTTAACACAAAAAAACTTCTTATTTAATATTAATAAAATACAAATTTTATAAATCTTAGACGTTCTCAAGAAAGGCTTGGGGCTCTACCGGCTAAGTCGCCGAACATCGATTTCATGAATGGCGTTCAAATAAATTAAGGTTAAAAATTACTTAATCAATCGTTTAATTGGCTTCAACGTTGACAATCGATTCCGGACCATTTATGATGTCACATGTGGTCATGGAAGCCGATTTAAAGATTGATTAAGTCATTTTTAACCTTTATTTATTTAAACGCCATTTAAGAAATCGATGTTCGGCGACTTAGCCGGTAGAGCCCCAGGTCAGAAGTACCCTAAACCGTCGAGCATGTATGAAGAATATAATGAAATTAAACCAGGCAAAACAGGTGTGCAAAGATCGTGACAAATGGAAATCCGTTGTCTCTGCCTACCCTTCTGGGAAACAGGCGTGAGTCTATGTTAGTAATGTTGTATATTTTAATAAAAGATTTTGACTGAGTTTTTTGGCATTGTTTTTCAGCAGCTGTCACGTCATACAATGTACGGTAGGGTTAAAATTAATAGATGATTCCACATAAATTTAAAATTAAAACGGAATTAATGACTTTTAAATTTGAATTTGGACAGTCCTTACAGCTTTCTGAAAATTTTGATGGAGAGCTTAACTAATAGTCCAGACGCCAGCACACCCAGCTACCCCAATCTGCCAAATTTCTTTTATAGGTTTTCAACTTTATCACATAAGCATAAGGTTCACTTACAATTGGGGAAATTTTACAGATTGGAGTAGCTTGAAGTGCTCGCGCCTGTACCTAAATTGTTTTATTTATTTATTTGACATCTGAGCTAACATTTCTTAATGGCAATTTTAATTTTATGATTGTACATTACTCGTTTATTTGAATTTTTTAATTGAACCCTGATACTAAAAAAGGCTAACACTATTATATGTTAGTTATAAATATTTATATATATATAAATAGTTATAAATATTCTGTAATAAATGCGTTATTACTTCTCCTATCTTGGAGAAATTCGAGCGGTTCCTGATTAAAAGAAATTAAAAAGTATGCGGGAATCACAAGGGTTTACGCTACGATAGACACTTACTATCAGGTGGCCTCTATTCTATAGTGTTGACTAAGTTCATTAAAATAAAGCAAAAACATAGCTCGTAGAGCCAACAACGGCCGCTGGGGCAAAAAGTTTCTCGATTGGCGATCACGAACCAGAAGCGTAGATAGGCCATACAAGATGGACCGATGATCTTGTAAGGGTCGCTGAAAATCGCTGGATGCGGATAGCTCAAGACCGGCAATTGGAGCTCATAGATGCTCTCACTGGTCCGTAAGTGATCGGTGAGGTTAAGCAACTAGGCTCGCGGCCAGTCCATAGATGGGTGACCACCAAAGTGATTTAATTTCTGAGCGTCTCCATGCTTCGGAGGGCACTTTAAGCTGTCGGTCCCGGTTGTAGTCACTAGGCAACAGTCGTTAAGCCATGTCAGAGGCCTACTGGGCGGCTTGAACAACTCTGACACTAGCATAACCACTGCCCATACGATAAGTAAGTATTGGAGATCTTTTGGGAAGCCTTTGCCCAGCAGTGGGCGTCTTACACGGGCGTGTACAATATTCTGTTCACCCCCTGATTGGCGTAACGAATAGAAAGAAATTTGCACTGCGGCAGTTATATTCCGTTATATTTATATTTTGCAATTGTTTCCATTTATTCGACTGGACACAATATGGGTCCGAATCGATCAACAGACAATTGAAAAAATTCAAACAAAGTATTTTATAAATGTTTGACAAACCGGTACGTATAGAGTAATATAAATAACAATGGATGGAATGCGAAGCAAATGGAATATCGTAGACAAATATAAGAATAAATAAAATATCTTTTTGACGGGGCTGTTGGCGTGGTTGGCAAATGCTTGCTTTTCACGTCGGAGGTCGTGCGTTTGATTCTCACCCAGGACAGATATTTGTGTGCATGAACATTACCGTTTGTCCTGTGACTGGTTGTAATTATCTATATCATCATCATCATATCAGCCGAAAGACGTCCACTGCTGGACAAAGGCCTCAAGATCTCCACAATTGCCGGTCTTGTGCTATTCGCATCCAGCATTTTCCAGCGACCCGCACAAGATCATCGGTCCATCTTGTAGGGGGCCTGCCCACGCTGCGTCTTCCGGTTCGTGGTCGCCACTCGAGAACCTTTCTGCCCCAACGGCCGTCGGCTCTACGAGCTATGTGCCCTGCCCACTGCCACTTCAGCTTGGCAATTCTTCGGGCTATGTCGGTGACTTTGGTTCGCCTGCGGATTTCGACATTTCTGATGCGATCCCGCAGGGAAACTCCGAGCATAGCCCTCTCCATTGCCCTTTGGGTGACCTTGAGCCTTCTAATAAGGCCCATAGTGAGCGACCACGTCTCTGTTCCGTATGTCATCACTGGCAACACACACTGGTCGAAGACTTTCGACTTTAGACACTGCGGTATTTTGGACGAGAAGATGTTACGTAGCTTCCCGAACGCTGCCCAGCCGAGTTGGATTCTACGATTGACCTCCTTCTCGAAGTTGGACCTACCTAGTTGGATGGTCTGTCCTAGGTAAATATAGTTCTCTACAACTTCGAGTGCAGAGTCACCAACTTTCAATTGAGTGGGTGCAACATGGACGTTTGACATGATTTTCGTCTTATCCATGTTCATTTTCAGACCCACTTGTTGAGAGACTCTGCTGAGGTCATCGAGCATTGTACCGAGGTCTTCCATGGTCTCAGCCATGACTACGATATCATCGGCAAATCGAAGGTGAGTGATGTACTCGCCATTGACATTGATGCCAAAGCCTTTCCAGTCCAGAAGCTTGAAGACGTCTTCCAATGCAGCGGTGAACAGTTTTGGAGATATAACATCTCCCTGTCTCACGCCTCGCTGCAAGTGGATAGGTTTCGAGATCTGGTCCTGGAGTCGCACTGACATAGTGGCGTTTTCATACAAACACTTTATCACCTCGATATACCGGTAGTCAATTTGGCACCTTATGAGAGACCTCAGCACGGCCCATGTTTCGATAGAATCAAAGGCTTTCTCATAGTCCACAAACGCTAAGCACAGTGGCTTGTTATACTCTTCGGTCTTCTGTATAACTTGCCGCAGCGTATGTATGTGGTCTATGGTGCTAAAGCCTTTTCGGAAACCGGCTTGTTCGGGAGGCTGGAAGTCGTCAAACCTGCGCGCGAGACGGTTCGTAACGACCCTCGAAAACAACTTGTAAACATGGCTCAGCAGTGTGATGGGTCTATAATTCTTCAATAGGGTCTTGTCGCCCTTTTTGAAGAAGAGCACCACCACGCTTCTGTGCCATGCTTGTGGCGTTTGACCATCTAGTATGACGGAGTTAAATAACTTCTGAAGGGCCCGTAGGACTGGTGTACCACCCGCCTTCAGAAGCTCTGCTGTAACTCCATCATCACCAGGCGCCTTGTTGTTCTTGAGTTGTTTGAGAGCCATTCTAATCTCGTACAGGCTGACGTCCGGGATGTCTTCGGTGTAGTGTCGGGTTAGTCGTGCTCTGGGATCTGAGGCATGACTTTTGACAGGTGGCTGTGTTGTCGTATATAACTGTCCGTAGAACTTCTCGATCTCTCCCAGCAACTCAGGTTTAGACGTGACGATTCTACCATCCTCAGTCTTCAGTTTCGTCAGTTGGCTCTGTCCAACAGACAGAGCTCTTGCGAACACTTTAGAGCCTTTGTTCCGCTCGATAGCCTCTTTAATACTAATTGTATTAAATTGCCGCGTGTCGCGAGTCAAAGACTTTGAGATCTGTCTGTTGAGCTGCCGATATCTGGTAGCATCATCTGAGGATGTCAGAACCATTTTCCGTCTATCTTCCATAAGTTGCAGGGTAAAGTCAGAGATCTTTTTAGTTCTGTTTGTACGACGGGCCTTGAAGACCTTAGACCCAGCCGTATGGACAGCTTCTACGAGCCTATCATAGTATGAGTCCACTTCCTCGCAGTCTGCTAGGCATTCGAAACGGTTTTGCAGTTCGAGCTGAAATGATTCGGGGTTTTGGACGTGGATAGGTAAAGGTCGGAGTGTAGACTTTATCAGTCGGGACCTCTGGAGTTTGACATTAAGGTTCAATGAGCCTCTGACCAGTCTGTGATCGCTCCCGGTTTTAACCGCATTGATCACGGAGACATCATTGAACATCTGTCGTCTCGTCGACAAGATAAAGTCTATCTCATTTTTAGTTTTACCATCGGGGCTCACCCAGGTCCATTTGCGGTGATCCGGCTTCCTGAAGAAGGAATTCATCATAAAGAGTCCCTCCTTCTCCATGAAGTCGGCCAACATTTGGCCCCGGGGGTTCCGGTCTCCAGTTCCAAATTGCCCCACTCTCCCGAATCGTTTGCCCAGCTTCGCGTTAAAGTCCCCCATGACCACAGTGAAATAGGAGTTACAGGTATGTATGGCTCTGGATATGTCCTCATACATAACCTCGACTTCATCGTCGGAGTGTGTCGAAGTGGGTGCGTATACCTGTATAACCTTCAACGAATACCGCTTGGTGATTCTGAGTATAAGGTACGCAACCCTCGTCGACACACTCTCGATTTTCACTAGGTTGTTCACGAGGGACTTGTGGACTATGAACCCGACACCACCTTGGGATATTTGGTCACCCTCCCGGTAATAGAGCAGGTTTCCGAATTTCAGTATTATCGAGTCCTCCCCCTCTCTTCGGACTTCAGATAATCCTACAATATCCCAATGTAACCTGCTCAATTCTTCCTCCAGTTCGGTTATCTTCTCGTCGGACCGCAGTGTACGTGTGTTATATGTTGCCAGGGCCAGAGGTCGTCGGTGTTGGTAACGCGGAATCTGCCGGGGATTCTTAGCACCCCCTGCCCTGCCGTAACCACGGCTGTTACCACGGCTGGGAATAGCAGGGCTGCCGGGGACTGGGGGCCGCGGTTTGGTTGTGTCCATCATTTGAGGGGATTTGCCATAATCGCCACGCTTGGCTGACGGGTTGGCGATCGCAGTAAGGTGGACATGGTACTCAGGAGAACGCTGCTGCCCCTTCTCTGGTGTATATTTTTCCCTCGGGACGACTTTTACGTCCCCCCACGGGATGAGATGGGGTGGTGATATTCTTAGGCCGTCACCACACAGCAGTTATCTATATATCTATACTATATATATCTATACTCAATTCTCAATAATTTATTGCTTCCATAATGTATAACAGATGGTATAATCTTATAATTATGTAACAATTATGGACCCTGTCGGGCACAGCATAGTAGAAGAGAGGAAGAAGGCTTTTTGTTAATAATAAAAAGTTTTAGAATTTATGCTATTTGTAAGAATTATTAAGTATTATTAAGTATGCCAAATTTTAATTTAAAAATGTCAAGATTTAAAGCGAAAAGATTGTCAGATTAATATTAGAATGTCAATATCTATGGAATTATTTCTTTGAGTCCAAGTATTCTTTAACAGTATAATAGCTTTTCAGTGATAAGAAAAGCTTTAGTTTTTTAATAAAAGTATTATCCTTTTTTTCTTTTTTTAATCCTTCTGGAAGTTTATTATAGACTTATAATAAACTTCCAGAAGAATTAAGAAACTTAAGTATGTATTTTACAAAAGAAAAGTGGTATATGTAATCCATATATAAGTTATCTGGTTTATATAGTACAAGTTCTGCTTAGTTTGGGATTAGATGACCGTTTAAAAGAAAAAAAAGTTGTGATCAGTTTGCCGTGTTTCCCATAAATGTCTTTTTTTGTTGTTAGCTATTATTTTTGGAGATTTGTATTCCTTTTGCTATCACTTGTCATATCTATTGTCTGCTTGTCTCTCGTAAAAGCTTTCTATGTCTATCTGCCCGTCTATTATGGATGGACAGGTCCATAATAGGCATATAGACGGTCAAATAGACATAACAAGCTTTTACGTTGAATGTTAGAAGTTATAGATTTGATATTCATTTTTTCCGTGAAAAGTTAGATCAGTCTTTGGGGACAAACCATAAAAGTATTTTTATACTTCTGATCTAAATAATAATAATCATACATATATACATAGACTCACGCCTGTTTCCCAGAGGGGTAGGCAGAGACAACGGATTTCAATTTGTCACGATCTTTGCACACGTCTTTTGCCTCGATTACTGTCATTACATTCTTCATACATGCTCGTAATAATCATACTGTATGATAGTTATACATATAGCTAGTGGGAAGCGTGACGAGATGAAGATGCGAGTTCCATGATTTTTGTTTCATGATCATATCAGCAATCTGGTTTCCATAGTGCAAGCTCTGCTTATTTTGTAATCTGACTGCCCCGTTGGTCTAGCGGTAGCGTGTTCAATCTCAGAAAATGAGGTTCTGGGTACAAATCCCGGATCGGGCCAAAAAGGGATTTTGGAAATTTTCCGTATAAAGAAATTTCTCAGTAACAGCCCGAAGTCTGGGAGTTGGCGGTATTACACCCCCGTGCCTCGGAGAGCACGTAAAGCCGTCGGTCCTGTACTTGACCTCTTTCCGCTGGTGTCGCTAGTCGCCCCATCGGATCATGAGAGTGATGGAATAGAAAGTGCCCCTGTGTTTGCGCACACACTTGTGCACTAATCATATCATAAATATCATAAATCCTGCGCAATTGGCTAATCTCCATTGAGAATGGCCGCCGTGGCCAATATTTAGCCGAGAGGACATCATCATCATCATTTTGTGATCGGGCCGGGTGTGAATAACTTCCCAGGATATATTATATTATTATATCAATGCAGCTAACGAAAAACCTAAATATTCTTTTGGAATTAGCATTTTTTTATTTCTTAAGTCGATAACCCACTTTACCTGATACCCATCCATTTAGATTTTCGCGTTCTTACCGGTCTCTGTCACAAAAAATTTAAAAGCACACGTTAGTAATTCTTCATATCAAATATCGTCACCACTTACCTAAATATAGAGATAGTACTAAAAATTCATTGTTAATATTCAAAGAACTCATGTAAGTTGATGTTATGATGATAATATCTGGGGACAATGTCACACAGATCTTCCTAGCCCCAAACTAAGCAAAGCTTGTACTATGGGTACCAGGCGACGATATACAGACTTATATAGATAAATACTTAAATACATAAAAAAAATACTGATAAAATACTATTCAATAGCAAAACATAAAACTAAAAAGCTGACTATCACATTTACGAGAAACTTTAAAAAGCTCCTAAATTTTCAACTTTCCATTCTAATAAATTAAAGTAATTTGGTTTGATAATCTCAAAGTGACTTTGACTTATAGCATCAAAACTTCGACGATTTAATATCAAAGGGATCTCTCTTTCTCTCTCTTCATACTATTAATGATGATGATGGATTTGACTACCTCGTTGGTCTAGCGGTAGCGTGTTCAGCCGCAGAGAACGTTCCTGGGTGCAAATCCCAGGTCGGGCCAAAAGTTTTTATGGGAAGCGTTTTCTGTAAAAAGAAATATTTCTCAAGATCAGCCCGAAGTCTTGGAGTTGGTGGTATTATAACCCTGTGCCTCGTCATCAATATCAGTTCATACTCACTTTATTATTGAAGTCATTTAAAAAAAAATTACAAAGACGAAAATATGTATAAACATTGTTAACAGGTATTAATGCGACTAACCTCTACTGTTATTTTCCCGACGTTTCGACCAAGTTACATTTATCGTGGTCACAGGCTTACACAAAACGAAACGTCGGGAAAAGGTTAGTTGCGTTGATAATACTAATCTATACATATAATAAAATCGTAGGAAAGTCAAAACTGTACATTGAATATTTTTTTTAAAGGATACTTGGGGCGTGATCTGCAATCGACATTGAAGCCAAAAATATAATTTTAAGAATTTTTTCTGTTTGTCTGTATGTATGTTCGGGCATTTGCATGAATATTACTAAGAGGCCGGATGAACATATAGGCTACATAATATTATCACACTATCACCTACGGGGGAGAAGCTGTGATTATGTATAAAATTTAACGCGGGTAAAACCGCGGGGCACAGCTAGTATAATATAAAAATGTATAAAGACCAAAAACATTTCATCAAAAATAAATGTACGTAAAAGTAATGTCGCCGTATCTCGCATTACTACTAAGAACAGCTTCACTCTAAGCTTCATTCTGCACACGGACTTAAGATGCCGTTTTGTATTCTCCGAGCGAGTTGATAGCTGAAATAAATGGTCACGATTTAGAATAGAATTCAGTCAATTTGTTCTAGGATTTAAAGCAGAAGCTAAGTTAGACTGCGAATGGACTAAAATAACTACATTATGTTAGAAGAATTTATTTAACTTCAGAATATGTATTATGATTGTAAGATATTAATCTTGTGAGCCAATTTTTGAGATTATTTTTTGGGATCAACGACCGTAAATTCTTTTAGTTGCACATTTTTATCAACAATGTTATTTATTTGTTTCATTCTTTCATTGCAATGTAAATCATATCAGAAATTTATGGAATAGTAAATTCCATTTTTACAAGTATTTTGTTTAAGTAACAATACTCAGGTATTTTTAGTAGTTTTATTTGCTAAATAGGATAAATAAACTTACATGTCAAATTTATAGCCGCGGGAATTCTATCGAACACATTATTTACAGACACAAATTTAGCCAAGAATTAAGGATAATGCTGATGAAATTGTATGGGTCATACAAATAGTTGTCCTGTGCACAATCCAATGCGCAATATATAATAAATAAATAATTAATAAAAAGCCATTTAATTCCATATTTCCAAGTTACATTTCAAATGTTATAATTGATCTATTTTTGTTGAAATATGGACCCCTTTTTGGGTAAAGGCCTCCTCCAGCTTTTTCCACAAATCCCTGTCCTTGAGTGTATTTGTCCAGTAGTTTCCTGACACATGGATAATATCATCAGCCCACCATCTTACAGGTCTCCCAACATTCCTCTTTCCCTGTGTAGGATTCCATCGTGTGGTTTCTATGGTCCATCTTTGATCAGTGTAGCGTGCGATGTGTCCAGCCCACCTCCATTTAAGTTTGAGTGCATGTGTGAGAGCGTCAGTTATTTTAGTTTTTTGTCTAATATGTTTGTTCTTTACTTTGTCTATTTTTCTTAGCTTCAACATGCTCCTTTCCGTAGATGTTTGGGTACATTTAATTTTTTATTTGACTTTATTGGTCAGTCTGGCAACCGTACAGTAAGCATGGTAAAAGACATGTGTCAAATACTGTCTTTTTTAAATGTAGACTATAATTTCCTTTTAGAATTTCCTTCAGTGACCAGAATTTTTCCAATTTATGTTGATTCTACGTGACACTTCTTCATTGCTGGAATGCGCAATATATTAGCTCCTAAATAATGTCACGTTTGGGCTTCGAAACCTCGTTCTAAATTTGTTTTTGGCACTAGCCGGCCACTACCGCGGCGCGTTCGGTTCACTCGCTCGGCTTGTGCTTTGTACGGTCGCAGTTCAAACCTAACCTATTCAAGTGTGCATATCAGTATGTTTGTTACACAACATTTATTTTTCTTATAACACCCTCACTTAAGTTATATTAGATACATTTGAGTTGTAAATAAAATAATAATCTGGTTAAGATTTATTTTATATTTTTGGTTGATCATCAATTAGCAATCAATATCTTAAGATACCTAATTAGGTAGTTTATTAGAACCGTCATTTGTCTGGTATGCAGTAGGTTTACTATGGGGAAACACTTCGTTTCCTTAAAAAATCATTTTAAAGTTTATCTATTTCTAAATACGAACCTCATATATTAAAAATTACTAACTACTACTTAAAAGCAATAGAAATTAATGACTCATCAAGAGTTTTAAGTGTTTACAGAAGCAGCCATGATATGAATTAATCAATCTTCGTTTTACTCATTGACGTTCAAGTAACGTGACGATAATCCTAGTAATACCACTGATTTTCAAAAAAATACCCTAACATGTATACTTTAAATGATAAATTGTTTTAGAAAATTACTAGTTAGTAAAACAAATCAATTATCCAACTAAACTAAACAGCTGTATAGTGTGACAACGTTCTTATGACCCCTCAAACCTGGCCCCATATTTAAATTTAGGTATCTATTTACTTTCTTTGTCTTTGAAGCACCGATTTACAGATTTCTACCAAATTGTAACTCAATCAGTGTAATAGTTCAAGAGCAAATAATCTATAGCAGATAGACGAACAGATAGACGGACACGTGAAAGATGTAATAAGGATCCGCTTTTTTCCGTTTGTTGTACGGAACTTGAAAACTAATTTAATCGTGTCACACAAATTACACATTTAAACACAAACCGGAAGACGCAGCGTGAGCAGGCCCCCTACAGGTGGACCGACGATCTTGCAAGGGCCACGGGAAGCCGTTGGATGCGGGCAGATCATGACCGGCTATTGTGGAGATCCTTGGGGAGGCCTTTGTCCAGCAGTGGACGTCTTTCCGCGGATATGATGATGATGACACAAATTACAATGTAAAACACCACTCTAAATTTTTACTTAAAATCTATACAGAAATTCGTTTACTTGCTGTAAACAAATTTCTACAATAAGTTTTGATCCATCAAATCTAGGCCACGAGCCAAAATGTAAATTTAAATAAGGATCTATTTTCAGACCAGGCAACGCTGATATTCCCTTTTTACAAACTCATTTTATAAAAATCTTATAGAATATTCTGTAAAGTATTGGAACAGCGAGATGTCAAGAGCAAGCTCGAAAGACATTCATTAAGTTAGAGTGAAGTGTCAGCAAATTGAGACCAAAACGCCAACAAGTAGTACCTATATTTTAAAATATGTTAACACTAGTGAACCACCCCGGCTTCGCATAGTTAGACGGCCAGTTGGCATTATTAGTAAATGCTTGCTTTCACGCCGCTGGTCGTGTGTTCGATTCCCTCTCAGGGCAGATATTTGTGTGCATGTCAAAGTCAAAACCATTTATTCCGTAAAAAAATTACATTTATGTGGAATCGTCATATTTTTTTACCCTACCGTGCAGTGCATGACGTGGCAGCTACTGAGAAACACTGCCAGAAAACTCAAAGAATCCTTTTTTTAAATAAAATATACTTAAGATTAATTACAATCATGTGTGTTGACTCAGAACAACTCAATCCCAAGCACTTTATCCCCTTTATGCCCTGCTACACAATTTGGCCTTAATAATTCTTTTAAACTTATTCGTAGATAATTCTCTAATATCATTGGGAAGTTTGTTATAGAATTTTATACATTGCCCCATAAAAGAGTTTCTTATTTTGTGGAGACGGGTAGTATGAACATGTCTGTTTGTCCTATGTCTAGGTACCTACCTATATTTATCTGTGTAAGTATGTATTTACAAAAGAAAAGTGGTATATGTAGTATATCAGTTATCTGATTCCCATAGTACAAGCTCTGCTTAATTTGGGATCAGATGGCCGTGTGTGAATAATGTCCCTGGATAGTATTAGTAGTAATTTAAAAATCAAAACAAGATAACCTAACCATTAGAAAACCCCCGACTCAAACTATAATTACTTCTTTTTGGGACAGAGCTGATAATCTTACACTGCTCGACCAATATTAACCAAGCATAGCTAAGAACCACCGCAAGGAAACTGGCTTTCAAATGAAAATTATCGCATCAAAATTGATCCATTCGTTTGAGAACTACGATGCCACAGACTCGCACAAACGCACACATGCACACACACAGAAGACGTCAACGACAACCTTATAATACTCCTCCTTTTGCGTCGGCGGTTAAAAACGGTTATTGCAAAGTAACTGTAATAGTTGACATTTTTTTTTATCGTTTATTCTTAAAGAAAATTACATTTTTACAATTAAATTGTTCCTCGCCAAGCGACAAAGCTTGATGGCGAGACGCGCTCGTTTATATAATATTAAAGATATATATCACAATTTACTGTATACTTAAATATTTTAAAATCTTAAATCTATGTTAAAACTAAAAAACAACAAAGAGAAAACATAATTAGAACAAATAGCTTATCTAGAGAGGCGGCAGCTATACATAACCTCACCTTTTCTATTCTGGGTTATGAATAATAATAATAATATCTAGGGACAGTGTCACACAGATCTTCCTAGCCCCAAACTAAGCAAAGCTTGTACTATGGGTTATGATGAGTACTATCGACATGATGACTGCTTATTCCGTCTAGCGGCAACGTGTTCAACCGCAGATAGTAAGATACCAGGTAAACAAAAAAAACATATATTTGTCACTAGTTAAAATACATTCACATGTGTAAGGTTTAGTTGACACAACAGTTTTGTTTATAGTAAAGGTACTGAAACTGCTTACCAAACTAGGCTAAAGGCTGTAGGAAACAATGTTCAGTCGTGGACTGGTGAGTTTTAGTTGCCGACGCTGAATGTACTCAGGTTAGTTCAGTTATATTGAGTAAATCACAATTAAATAGGTAGTTACTTAGTGAATATTTCTATTATTTTACATCCAACTGTGGTTTGTGTATGTGTGTGTGCGTGTATGTGTTTGCGTGTGTGGGTGTGTGTGTTTTTGTGTGTGTGTGTGGGTAGTGTATGTGAGTATATATGTGGTAGAAGATTGTATGTTTGGGGATGTCAACATTATTCAATATGCTTGAGTAGGTCTTCAGTTTTCTGGTAGTCGAGTTGGTGTAGCCAGTTAGTAACTATAAGTTTTGTTTTGTATTTGTTAACTCCAGCAATATTTAATTATTTGTGTACGCGGTTGTATATTTTGGAGCTGAGACTGTGATAATGTCGTCTACCAAAGGATGTTTTGTACGGAACACTATGGTTGACTGGCTTTATTTTACGTCTATTTGGATCAGGTATGGCTATAGTCAAGTGTTTTCTCAGGATTCAATCTATGACTCAGAAACAAATATTCATGCTCATCAGACAAATATTCGCACTTACCGGGATTCAAACCCAGGACCATCAGCTTCGTAGGCAGGAGCACTACGAATGAGGCTACGGTGACCGTCTCGAGTACGAGTCGTGAGTCATCATCATCATCATCATATCAGCCAAAAGACGTCCACTGCTGGACAAAGGCCTCCCCCAAAGATCTGCACAAATGCCGGTCTTGCGCTATCCGCATCCAGCGATTTCCAGCGACTCGCACAAGATCATCGGTCCATCTTGTAGGGGCCTGCCCACGCTGCGACCTCCGGTTCGTGGTCGTGAGTATGATGGAATAAAAATTGCCCCTGTGTTTGCGCACACACTTGTAAGCGTACATAATATATCCCGTGCATTAACCTAGTCTCCATTTAGTCTGGCCACCGTGGCCGAAATTCAACCAGGAGGACATTACCTGTGATTAAAGTTTTCACAAAGCACGCCAAGTAATGACTTTTATATGCAACAGAAGTAAAAGTTGTAAAAAGAAAGAGGAAAGAAGTAAAAAGGAAAAGCTGGATCGCTGATAATGTAGCTTTTTATATGTGAACACAGCTCAAGCACTCACAGCCAGTCTCACCAGCCCGTAAGTGATCGGCAAGGTTAACCACATGGCGTCAAGCTAAAGATGGGTGACCGCCAAAGTGGTTTAATTTCTAAGCGTCTTCGTGCTTCGGAGGACACGGTAAGCTGTCTGTCCCAGCTGTAGTCGTTACGCCATACGACAACAGTTTTTAAGCCATGTCAAAAGCCTGCTGGACGGCTTGAATAACTCTGACACTAGGGTAACCATTGTCCATACGATAAAGTAAAAGTATGTGTGAAAGAATTATTAAAAGAAGCTTAATTACTTCTTGGAGTTCATCTATAACAAACAAACAAACACATAAAAAGCAAATCATTTATCTTCATAATATTAGTTTAGATAAAATATACAAGAACATTTTTAAAGTTTTTAACTTGATATAATACCTCCCAAGAATTAAGGTAAAAGTAAATGAATCATCTAAGTTATATAACTTGAAGTATTAATTTAGGACACTTTTTGATTAAACGATTTTTTTGAGATTTTATTAGATGTCGATGACGATCTTATTTGGAAAGAGAACTACTGAGTAGTTAATTAATTTGCATAATGAGCAATATTTGGAACTAAGTATTGGATATAATATAACGATGTCTTCGCGGCCGAATTTCGGCCACGGCGGCCATTCTCAATGGAGATTAGCCAATTGCGCAGGACAAATTATAGTGCACAAGTGTGTGCGCAAACACAGGGGCACTTTTTATTCCATCACTCTCATGATCCGATGGGACGATTAGCGACACGACCGGAAAATGGTCAGGTACAGGACCGACGACTATACGTGCTCTCCGAGGCACGGGGATGTAATACCGCCAACTTCCATACTTCGGGCTGATACTGGAAATTTCTTTTAACGGAAAAATCCCAAAATCACTTTTTGGCCCGACCCGGGATTTGAGCCCAGGACCTCATTTTCTGCGGTTGAACACGCTACCGCTAGACCAACGAGGCAGTCAATCAGTGAGTGTGAGTGAGTGGTTGCCATCCACCTAGACTGCAGCTGTGCTGTGCAGTCTAGGTGGATGGCAACCACCACGGTGACCTCTGCTGGGACGTCGGTTCGCAACCGTATAGAAGATGCTTTAGACAACTTTTACGAGACCTACGGGATGCTATGGGGACTCTGATATTTTTTTTTAGTCTGGAAACTACACGGCTATTATAATATGTTATTATAAGTAATGGAATCAGGTGTTACTTTGCGGTAATCCATAACAATCAAAATAAAAAATCAATATGTAGTGTTAATTTCGCCAATTTAATATAAGTTGAATCATGCCGGGATGCAATTTGCACAGCCCTCCCGCCCGTAATGTTACGGAACCCTTCGTGCGTGAGTCCGACTCGCATTAGGCCGGTTTTGTTTTTTTTTTTTAATACAACGCCCGCGGTATTGTGTTTTATTCCCTGTGTCGCGAAATACTTTACAAACTTATAACAGAAGGACGCAAATTACATCCAGACTAAGAACAACTATTTGTGGGTTAGACAAATAGTTGTCCGGCGTGGGACTCGAACCCGCGACAGAGGCGAAGCGACTGTCATAGCCGCTGCGCCACACGTGCAGTCTAACTCTTTAGAACTATTTATTTCTTACTTATTAAAAAAATAAATAGTACCATTTTACTAGCACTTTATTACGTCAGTTTCGTTGCCACATAAAATAATTATTAAAATACGCGTGCAAAGAAAACAAAACTGTAAAGCTAGGTACAAAAAGTACGAACTAGAAAGTTTCTCATCATAAATTTAATAACGACTTATCACTGAGTCAACTGCATTTTATAAAACTTCTTTTATATGCTGCTAGTTTTCAGGATTCTGTGATAATATCTGCGACATCTGTGACATCTTTTAATAGAATAAATTAAAAGTCCGATTTCATCTCAGTTTACTAACTTTTTAAAAACTTATTAAACAGCTCTACTTGTTGCTATAATATTAAAAATATTTGTTTTAATTTAAATTAAAAGCAGAAGCAGAAACTGATGGGCTGGATCATCAAAACCTTCCTTTGGCATTAAGGAACATACAAAAAAAATACCGCATCGGTCGAGGCATTCCCGAGTCATGCGCTTAGCAACAATCATTTTTATTTATATATTTAGAAAAATGTAAGCATGTATGTCTGTTTCTCTTGTATGGGTACCAAGCCATACAGGAATAGAAGGCAACGAAAATGCAGATGAACTGGCTAGGAAGGGATCTGAAAGTCAAATGAATCCACAGCTAAACACAATCAAATGTGGACCAAAATCAAGGAATTAAAACATTCAAAGCATCTCATAAAAGGAGGAGACAAAAGCTGAACCAAAAGGCTTTGGAAGTACAGCAGAAACCAGCTACAACTGATAGTAGCAGTATTCACGGGTCACTATGGCACCAACTATCACCTACACAAACTGGGACTGTCGAATAGCCCGATCTGCAGGACCTGTAGGGAAGAAAATGAAAAAATGCTGCATATAATATCCAAATGCGATGCATTGGCAAGACACATAGGCCATCCTGGGGCTGGCATATCCATTATCCAGGGCTGGCAATGATATTAAAATTACTTAAAGTGATTTAGCTTAGAATCGGAGGCATACTTTGTAATATGAAATACGTCCGTCAACAGGCACGATATTATTGGTCTGTACCAACAGACACCGGCACATCAAGCTACCCCAATCTATCACATTTCCCCAATTGAAATTGAACCTTATACTTATGCGATAGAGTTAAAAATCTATAAAACAATATATAAAACAAGGATCTTACCCTAAAAAGCGTACTGGATTATGTAAAGATTTTATTCAGACTTCATTAAGACCATGATTCTTAGTTTGCATTCGTATCGATGAAATTCACAACTGACAGACATACATCTTATCTTATCTTTGATGGGGTGTACTTGCGTACAGCACTTCGACCCTTCAGGATCTTTTGTACTATCCCTTACTGGTTTTTATTCTATGCCTAGAGCCCTGAATGAAATCTTTACATAATCCAGTACGCTTCTTAGGGGTATAATAATAATAATATTTGTTTATTTCAGACTCAATAGTAAAATATCAGTATAAAAACTGGAAAAACCTTGACAATGTAATAGAGATGGGAAGTGATAAAATGCAACCCACCTACACATTTGACAAACAATATAATTTATACATCCCTAGTAGAGAGGAATGGAAATTGGGACTTTGTAAACAAAACGAACAAAGTCAAATTTGGTATACAGACGGATCAAAAATGAAATCCGGTACAGGCGCGGGCGTATATAATGAAACCTGCAGTATCAGCGAAAGCATGGGCAATTTCGCGACAGTGTTACAGGCAGAGACATACGCGATAATTACATGCGCCCAGACGATCATAGATAGGGCGACTGAAGGTCAGACCATCTACATACTCAGTGACAGCCAGGCTACATTAAAAGCCCTGATGTCACATAAAATCGAATCAAAATTAATCCAGAACTGTATCACGGCTCTGAACAAACTTGGTACTAAAAACAAAGTCAAACTCGTATGGGTACAAGGCCATTCAGGAATAGAAGGCAACGAAAAAGCAGATGCACTAGCTAGGAAGGGATCTGAAAGTCAGTTCTGTGGACCATAACCGTGCGTAGGGATTCCTCCAAATGTAATAGGAGCAATCCTTAAAAATGAATCCACAGCTAAACACAATCAAATGTGGACCAAAATCAAGGAATTAAAACACTCAAAGCAACTCATTAAAGGAATAGACAAAAGCTGGTCCAAAAAACTTTGGAAGTACAGCAGAAACCAGCTACGACTGATAGTAGCAGTATTCACGGGCCACTATGGCACCAACTATCACCTACACAAATTGGGACTGTCGAATAGCCCGATCTGCAGGACCTGTAGGGAAGAACAGGAAACAATGCTGCATATAATATGCAAATGCGATGCATTGGCAAGACACAGAATGGCCATCCTGGGGCTGGCATATCCAGAACCAGGGGACTACAAGGATCTACCCCTAAGAAGTGTACTGGATTATGTGAAGACTTCATTCAGGGCTTTAGGGATAGAATAAAACCAGTGGGGGATAGTACAAAAGATCCTGAAGGGTCGAAGTGCTGTACGCAAGTACACCCCATCAAAGATAAGATAAGATAAAATATCAGTATCATCATCATCATATCAGCCGAATGATATCCACTGCTGGACAAAGGCCTTCCCAAATGATTACAATAATGGAATTGCATTGGATGTTGCAGCATTTGGAGGGATATGCGATAATCGCCACGTTTGGCAGACGGGTCCGCGATCGCAGTATGATGATCATAGTACACAGAGGGACGCTGTTGCTTGTTCGGGAGATATTCCCCCGAGTCGACTTCTACGCCGCCCACGAGATACTAAGTACAGTAATCTATGTAGCATATTTTACTACACTGTGCAGAACTGACGATGGTAAAGTACACACGGCTACACATCAAGCTATACATTTCCAGTATAAGCTGATCTCGCGTTGTTTAAGATTTCCATACAACGAAAGGTCAGCTTATATTGGAAATGTATAGCTTGATATATAACCGTGTGTACCTACTAACTGCCTGTCATTTTCGACTAATACTAGTACAGACATCTTACGGTTGTTTGGAAGAAATCGCTTGAATGCGATAAGACGCCTTGGATAGATTGTACATTATTTTAGATTTAAAGTTTCTGTCTATAAGTTTCTTTAATGCTGCACGCACTAACTTGTTGCAACAAGCGCCATGACTCGCGCTTAGGGTTGCCAGGCCATAAAATGCAAAGGCCGGACTGCGCACTAGGTATATAAGGCCTGACTTTTTGCGCTAAAAGTCGGACTTTGTTCTTTTATTGCCAAACATAATGATTTTACAGCTGGGCTGTTGAAAAGAGTATTTATACGTGATGTAAAGTGAGAATGAGATCGAAGATGGAGCGTTTGCTCTCTTGTCCTTTCGGACGCTTGTCCGCCCATCGTCTTACGAATCGCCACTCTGAAAAAAAGCCTGACAAAAGCCGGACAGGCCAAACACGTACATATTTGGCCGGACGCGACCGCAAAAAGCTAAACATGTCCGGCTAAAGCCGGCCACCTGGCAAGCCTACTTGCGCTCTGCGCACGCTCAACCAGGTCGCTGAAATAGTAAACTTATTCGCTTGCTCACTGAACGACTTAACAAGGGCGGCTTATTTGATTGTATGTTATTAGTTGTTTAGAAATTTACATAATACGCAATTGAATTGTAATTGTAACCTATTTATGCCATTAGGTTCCCTGTAATGGTAGAATTAATTTGAGTCCAATAAATATTTTGCTGTGTGGTGACGGCCTAAGAATATCACCACCCCATCTCATCCCGTGGGGGGACGTAAAAGTCGTCCCGAGGGAAAAAATATACACCAGAGAACGGGCAGCAGCGTTCTCCTGAGTACCATGTCCACCTTACTGCGATCGCCAACCCGTCTGCCAAGCGTGGCGATTATGGCAAATCCCCTCAAATGATGGACACAACTAAACCGCGGCCCCCAGTCCCCGGCAGCCCTGCTATTCCCAGCCGTGGTAACAGCCGTGGTTACGGCAGGGCAGGGGGTGCTAAGAATCCCCGGCAGATTCCGCGTTACCAACACCGACGACCTCTGGCCCTGGCAACATATAACACACGTACACTGCGGTCCGACGAGAAGATAACCGAACTGGAGGAAGAATTGAGCAGGTTACATTGGGATATTGTAGGATTATCTGAAGTCCGAAGAGAGGGGGAGGACTCGATAATACTGAAATCCGGAAACCTGCTCTATTACCGGGAGGGTGACCAAATATCCCAAGGTGGTGTCGGGTTCATAGTCCACAAGTCCCTCGTGAACAACCTAGTGAAAATCGAGAGTGTGTCGACGAGGGTTGCGTACCTTATACTCAGAATCACCAAGCGGTATTCGTTGAAGGTTATACAGGTATACGCACCCACTTCGACACACTCCGACGATGAAGTCGAGGTTATGTATGAGGACATATCCAGAGCCATACATACCTGTAACTCCTATTTCACTGTGGTCATGGGGGACTTTAACGCGAAGCTGGGCAAACGATTCGGTAATGAGCTGAGAGTGGGGCAATTTGGAACTGGAGACCGGAACCCCCGGGGCCAAATGTTGGCCGACTTCATGGAGAAGGAGGGACTCTTTATGATGAATTCCTTCTTCAGGAAGCCGGATCACCGCAAATGGACCTGGGTGAGCCCCGATGGTAAAACTAAAAATGAGATAGACTTTATCTTGTCGACGAGACGACAGATGTTCAATGATGTCTCCGTGATCAATGCGGTTAAAACCGGGAGCGATCACAGACTGGTCAGAGGCTCATTGAACCTTAATTTCAAACTCCAGAGGTCCCGACTGATAAAGTCTACGCTCCGACCTTTACCTATCCACGTCCAAAACCCCGAACCATTTCAGCTCGAACTGCAAAACCATTTCGAATGCCTAGCAGACTGCGAGGAAGTGGACTCATACTATGACAGGCTCGTAGAAGCTGTCCATACGGCTGGGTCTAAGGTCTTCAAGGCCCGTCGTACAAACAGAACTAAAAAGATCTCTGACTTTACCCTGCAACTTATGGAAGATAGACGGAAAATGGTTCTGACATCCTCAGATGATGCTACCAGATATCGGCAGCTCAACAGACAGATCTCAAAGTCTTTGACTCGCGACACGCGGCAATTTAATACAATTAGTATTAAAGAGGCTATCGAGCGGAACAAAGGCTCTAAAGTGTTCGCAAGAGCTCTGTCTGTTGGACAGAGCCAACTGACGAAACTGAAGACTGAGGATGGTAGAATCGTCACGTCTAAACCTGAGTTGCTGGGAGAGATCGAGAAGTTCTACGGACAGTTATATACGACAACACAGCCACCTGTCAAAAGTCATGCCTCAGATCCCAGAGCACGACTAACCCGACACTACACCGAAGACATCCCGGACGTCAGCCTGTACGAGATTAGAATGGCTCTCAAACAACTCAAGAACAACAAGGCGCCTGGTGATGATGGAGTTACAGCAGAGCTTCTGAAGGCGGGTGGTACACCAATCCTACGGGCCCTTCAGAAGTTATTTAACTCCGTCATACTAGATGATCAAACGCCACAAGCATGGCACAGAAGCGTGGTGGTGCTCTTCTTCAAAAAGGGTGACAAGACCCTATTGAAGAATTATAGACCCATCACACTGCTGAGCCATGTTTACAAGTTGTTTTCGAGGTTCGTTACGAACCGTCTCGCGCGCAGGTTTGACGACTTCCAGCCTCCCGAACAAGCCGGTTTCCGAAAAGGCTTTAGCACCATAGACCACATACATACGCTGCGGCAAGTTATACAGAAGACCGAAGAGTATAACAAGCCACTGTGCTTAGCGTTTGTGGACTATGAGAAAGCCTTTGATTCTATCGAAACATGGGCCGTGCTGAGGGCTCTCATAAGGTGCCAAATTGACTACTGGTATATCGAGGTGATAAAGTGTTTGTATGAAAACGCCACTATGTCAGTGCGACTCCAGGACCAGATCTCGAAACCTATCCACTTGCAGCGAGGCGTGAGACAGGGAGATGTTATATCTCCAAAACTGTTCACCGCTGCATTGGAAGACGTCTTCAAGCTTCTGGACTGGAAAGGCTTTGGCATCAATGTCAATGGCGAGTACATCACTCACCTTCGATTTGCCGATGATATCGTAGTCATGGCTGAGACCATGGAAGACCTCGGTACAATGCTCGATGACCTCAGCAGAGTCTCTCAACAAGTGGGTCTGAAAATGAACATGGATAAGACGAAAATCATGTCAAACGTCCATGTTGCACCCACTCAATTGAAAGTTGGTGACTCTGCACTCGAAGTTGTAGAGAACTATATTTACCTAGGACAGACCATCCAACTAGGTAGGTCCAACTTCGAGAAGGAGGTCAATCGTAGAATCCAACTCGGCTGGGCAGCGTTCGGGAAGCTACGTAACATCTTCTCGTCCAAAATACCGCAGTGTCTCAAGTCGAAAGTCTTCGACCAGTGTGTGTTGCCAGTGATGACATACGGAACAGAGACGTGGTCGCTCACTATGGGCCTTATTAGGAGGCTCAAGGTCACCCAAAGAGCAATGGAGAGGGCTATGCTCGGAGTTTCCCTGCGGGATCGCATCAGAAATGTCGAAATCCGCAGGCGAACCAAAGTCACCGACATAGCCCGAAGAATTGCCAAGTTGAAGTGGCAGTGGGCAGGGCACATAGCTCGCAGAGCCGACGGCCGTTGGGGCAGAAAGGTTCTCGAGTGGCGACCACGAACCGGAAGACGCAGCGTGGGCAGGCCCCCTACAAGATGGACCGATGATCTTGTGCGGGTCGCTGGAAAATGCTGGATGCGAATAGCACAAGACCGGCAATTGTGGAGATCTTTGGGGGAGGCCTTTGTCCAGCAGTGGACGTCTTTCGGCTGATATGATGATGATGAAATATTTTGTGCAAAAAAGTGTATCCATCAATCTATGTTATTGTTTCTAATCCCAATCGAAAATTACCTTCTCTTTTATATCGATATTTCCTGACTTTTTCGAGCCCTACGGTTTACTTTATTTGACCTATATACTTGCTAATAATGACAACATGTCAAAATGTCGAGATTTTCTTTCATAAATTCTTCGTGAATGAACTTCGGATGAGATAAAATTCTCGCCTCTTAAAAACCGAAGCAAATAAGCATCGACTTTTTAAAGGGAAATTCCTTTTATCGATGTACTCCACTTACGGCCAAATATCTTATTACTGAATATTTTCCGTACGGGTTTTGTTTTTAAATTATACTTAAGTTTAACATTGTAAAGTGATGGTTTTACTTACCTATTTACTTGATAAGATAAACTAGAATTATTACAAGAATTAAATATTATTACATAACTTTGATATTAGACTGCACGAGTGGAGCAGCGGTTAAGGCAGTCGCCTCGCTATTTCGTGTCCCGGGTACAATTCCCGAGCAGGACAACTATTTGTGTGACCCATAAATAGTTGATCTGAGCCTGATGAGAGTGATGGAATAGAAAGTGCTCCTGTGTTTGCGCACACGCCTGTGCACTATAATATGTCCCGCGCAGATGGCTAATCTCTATTGAGACTAGCCACCGTGGTCGAAATACGGCTAGGAGGACATTTGATCTGAGTCAATCATCATCAATTATATGTGTGTAAAGTACCCCGCGAAACAGGGATTAATATGCTTAGAGAGAACGTTGTCTTTAAAAAATAAAGAATGAAAGAAAAATATCATCACATTTTTTTTAAGTTAACGCCCGCACTAGTGAATTGGTTATCTGCATCGCGGGGTACACCCAAACTGAGAACAACTAATTACAAATCACACAAATAGATCGGGATGATGTGGCAAGGTGAATCTAAGGTCGTATGCACACCACGTTTCTAAAAGGCGCTGTTGATGCGCGTTTGTAGCGATACAGACGCGATACGCACGGCGAGGCGACGCCACGCAGGTCTGTAGGATAAAAGCGCGCCGTCGACGGCGACGACGAGGCGTTTTAGAAGCGCGCGTCGACGGCGGGTTGAAAAAACGTGGTGGGCACAGGTTCTTAATCGCTGCGTTACACGTTAAGTCAAATCACACTTATAAAGGCGAAAGTTTGTGAGTGTGTGACTGTGAGTGTATATGTTTCTTCACGTCTATACGGTTGGAGCGATTTAAATAAAATTTGGTATGAAGTTAGCCGACACCCTGTATTACCACATAGGTTATAATTTATAACGTTTAACGCGAGTAAAACCGCGGGCACAGCTAATTCTTCAATAATTGCAACTCTTAAATTTATTTATTCCGTAAATATTTTACATTTATGCGGTATCGCCACTTTTTTACCCTACCGTGCAGTACATGACTTGCCAGCTACTGAGAAACTCTGCCAGAAAACTCAGTAGGAATCCTTTTTTAAAATAAAATCTACTTAAGACTAATTGAAATTGAAACACTTTGGTGTAAAGGAACTGTCGATTCGAAGACGGGTACACGATATGATATTTCTGTACAAAGTGTTGAGAAATGAACTGGATTGTCCAAGCCTTTTACAATCATTTACTTTACGTGTTCCACGTCGGGTGCCCAGACGTGCGCTCGTTGGGTCTGGGTTATTACACCAACCGTTTGCCAGAACCAATCTTAAGCAGTTCTCGGTTATATCTCGAATAGCAAAAACATACAATGCTATCTCCGGGGAGGTAGACGACTTTAAGGATGGGCTACCCACTATAAAAAAAAATGTCTTGAGTTTATTAAGTAGGCTTTAATTAGTGTTATATTAGTGTAAATAGTATATATTTTTTATATTTAGCATAAGAATGTGTTTCAGTTATTTGCTTGAGTTGATTATAAATATGTTTTAATTTTTGTTATGTTAAAAAATATGTTTAATTTTATTTGTTTTATGTAGTATATTTTATTTCATTTAATTTAATTTTTCCTTATGTATCACTATTATGACATTTATGCGCATGCTGTGACACCTTAAAATGTTGTGCATTTAATTGTAATTTTGTAGTTAATAATCTAGACGTAAGAAACAATGTAACAACTACTGGTTGTCCAAATAAATAAATAAATTACATATTTTTTATGTGTGTTGACTTATAACAACTGAATATCAAACAATTTTGTCACTTAAGTAATCAGAAATTTAGTAATATGCCACGCCTTGCTACACAATTTGGCTTTATAAATTATTTTAAACTTATTCGTAGACAATTCTGTAATATCATTGAGAAGTTTGTCATAGAGTCTTATAAATACATTGTCCCATAAAAGAGTTACTTATTGTGTGGAGACAGGTAGTATGAAACATAAGTTATTCTAATATCTATTATTTATACTATGTGTATCGCTCGTTTTACATATTTTGTCTTACAAAAATTGCCCAATACAATAGTTGCGCAATTTCGTTTCAGTAACATTAAACTAAAACGGGAATTTCAACACCACCTAGTGGTAAATCGATAAAATAAAATTGACAGTAATTTGCATTTTTACCAAGGCTGTCAACGCACTTTATTTTTTTTTTTAATTGCTTCTGTTTCCAACTACTCTATACTACTCTAAGTTTTTTCACCATTATTTATTCATTGTAAGCTATTTTTGACCAGTTCTTATCTCAAAACGTTTACAACGCTATTTTTAGTACACGTGTGAGACAAACATGAGTCCACTACTTAATTAGTTAAACAACTCGAGTTTGCATTAAAAGCATTACTATGTTCCCCTCCAAACTTACGCGCGCCTACATAACTTAAGGGGGCTTTAAAGAACTGACAGGTGTTTAAGCGTAAGTTTGAAAAGATCGGTACAAGTTTACCGAAAGTTTCTTGTGCTGTTAATTTCTAAACAAATACAGGTCCCTTTGTTAAAACTTTAGTAAAGTTCTTGTCTATTCAGTTTGTAAAGTAAACCACAATGCTTAAATTTTTAAGCACCTTTGTACAAGAGGCTTAACATTTAAGTACCTAATATTGAAGTCTTTTGCAGCCTTTAAAGCCTATAATGGTATAATGTATTTTAGACGAAGCCAATTACCAATAAATAATTGAGTATATTCAAAAATTCAAAATTATTTATTAGTCATTGGGTTTTACAATTATTTTAGCAGTGATAGCCACACTAGGCGATGCCTGTATCGAGGCTATCGATGTAATACGGTTATCAGATAGGACTTAAATACATTTTTACAATAAGTTAGATACACTATTACTTAGAAATTATTTTTAAAATTAATATCACATGACAGCAGATTCCTAGCAAATTAACTTAGGGTTCGTTAAACTAGTAGAATTTAAAATAAAAATTTGTTGATTACAATTAATAGTTATACCTAGAAAAAGTAGGGGGTAGGGTGTAAGTTGGTGCTCGGTGAGTGTATGTGTGTGAGTATTGGTGTGACGGAGGGGGTGTGCGACTGTATGTTCTTTTGTGAGCGCAAGTCGAGTAGACTGTAATATGCATTTATTAGTTTGTTATTAGATTACTGTTTTATATATACACTATGTTATATATACACTTATTTATTCGCATCCAGCCGTTTCTAGCGACCCGCACAAGATCATCGGTCCATCTTGAAGGGGGCCTGCTCACGCTGCGTCTTCCGGTTCGTGGTCGCCACTCAAGAACCTTTCTGCCCCAACGGCCATCGTTTCTACGAGCTATGTGCCGGCAATTGTGGAGATCTTTGGGGGGCCTTTGTCCAGCTGTAGACGTCTTTCGGCTGATATGATGATGATGATGATGACACTTATTTATACTAATTTGTATTATCAAACTAAGAAACGTACCAACTTTTGACTGCACGTGTGGCGCAGCGGCTTAGACAGTCACCTTGCCGCTTCGTGTTGCGGGTTCGAGTCCCACGCCGCACAACTATTTGTGTGACCCATAAATAGTTGTTCTGAGTCTGGATGTAATTTATGTCCGACTATGATATGTTTGTAAAGTACCATGCGACACAGGTATTAGATTCCGTAGTGCGGACGTTGTCTTTAAAAATAAATAAAAAAGAAACTTTTAGAATAGTATGGTTTGTATTTTTAGAGTTTACTAGAGATCGCACACACTTGTTTGAAATTCGACCTCTAAGTTTATATTGTCAAAGACTATAGACATTAAAGGCAAATAATGAATCTGTTCTCAGTTTTGAGTTTTGATACTCAGTTTGTGAGTACGTTAAAAGTTAATACCTATCAAATTAGACATCATTGCCTTGCATTTGCATTTAAAACTATCACCAGGTTTTTTTATAGTTTTATAGTCTTTCAGGATTCAATTCCATTCATGAAATAATGGAGGTTTTCATCCACTTTCCGAACCGCTAATCTCAAATAAATATCTCCGGATATAGCAAATAGCCTGTAATAACTACAAAATAACGCCTCTCATGAAAAATAAGGGCTACTTGCGTTATTGGATGGAAAAATAATTATTTTACCTCTCTTAGAGTGGATATCATAATTTATTTTGATTATTAGTATCTACAAAGCGTATACGGCCCAGTATTATCGTTGTATCAGGCTTATTCAAGCCACTTTGTAGACTTACGCCATGGCTTAAATAATGTTCTGTATTGAGGTTGACCGTTATAGATATCTACATACATACATAGACTCACGCCTGTTTCCCAGAGGGGTAAGCAGAGACAACGGATTTTGTACAACTCTTTTGCCTCGTTTACTGTCATTATATTCTTCATACATGCTCGCCGGCTTAGAGTACTTCTGACCTGGCCTTTCTTGAGAACGTCTCCGATAAAGCGACATGTAAATTATTTGATGTTATCTAATGACTCTAGTCGGGACCAGTAACATCGAGTGCCCTTCGATGCATAAAGATACTATGAAAATAAACTACTTTTGCGGTCACCCACCAATAACCTGACCGCGGTCATATATCGTTTTTCTAAATATAAACTGATACGTAGTTCATATATGGAAGCTTCTTTTGTTCATGAGCTAGAGACTGTAGTGGCAGTATGAGAAGTGTCTCTACTGACGCCCCATGCAAGCAGTTCTGGTGAAACGGCAAACTTTTTGTGGTGTTGCTGTGCCGAACTGACAGGAATCCGCAATTAGGGTGGGCAATCCAAAGCCCTCCTAGGGTACGTACGTATCCCGACTATCTCGCACTGTTGCGGTCGCAAGTCTAACCTAACATAACCTACTTTTCTAGCAGCATATCGAAATTGTATAAAATGCGAAATGAAAAGCCTATTATTTATTTGGTAAATGAAACTAGAGCGACAAGTATTTAAGTAAAATTTGACCAAAAAAAATTGGTCTAAATATTTTGTACTGCCCAGTACATCATAAACTAATTTATTGTCTATTACGAGTTATCCACCACATAAATAAAAAATAAAATTTATTTATTGTGTCTCAATACAGTACCATTCAAAACAAATTGAGGCAGCCCCATTAAGTGACTAAAAGTACTTGTGTTGGGGTTGACTCGCTACTTCCTTTATACTCTAGTATCTATGTTTGAGACAATACAGAAATAGAAATAAAATTACTAATACAAAATTAAAACCAATATAAAACTAATTTTTCATGCATACCTACAATGCGCGCACAGTTGCTACGTGCCTTCGCATCTACCCCGTTACGCGGATGACGCAATATCTCACATCCGAAACCAACGCAATCAGCTCACTATAAACCTGTCTAGCACACCGAGATTAATATCTGTAGGAAACTGTCATCGTTTATTAAATACTAGCTTCTGCACGCGACTTGGGATAGACTAGAATTGGATTCAGGTAGAAAAGGAAATTCGTTTGTGATACACATTCTAGGTCTTCGAGATCATCAAAGAACTTAAAACTACAACTCCCAATACACTCTACAGATTTTATTGATAAATCGTTTTCTGACCAAGCAGCACAGCTATGGAATTTACTTCCTGTAGAAGTAAGGTTTGCACAAACAATAACTTTTTTAAAAATTTCATTAAAAAACACTTTTTATCGCTCTAAATATCACTTCTTTTCGTATATATATATATATATATATATATATATATATATATATATATATATATATATATATATATATATTTTATTAGTATTTATACAAATATAAGAATATATTTATGTAACTTGTACATAAGTACATAACGTTCAAAATTTTAAAACACGACGGTACACTTTCAACTACCGTCTTTTCCATCTAACTTTTCTTTGTCCACCCAACGGTTGTCTGGAAAAGATCGCTACAAAGCGATAAGACCGCTTATTGTACCTGTATTTGCTTATAGTAAGATAATGCATTGTATTTTCTGGTGTAATAAAGTGTACTCCATCTATATGTAAACATCTAAAAAGAAATATTTTCATCCGTCCTGTAGCTTGCGCTTTTTAATAATCCCTCAGGGACTACATACTTCTCCTATTTTTTTAATTTTGACTAAGCTGACTTCCAGAAGCTGGACTTCTACTGGATGGTATTCTATTAAAAAAAAATCCTTCCCATTAACATTAAGACCGACTTAGCTAAACTTGCTACCACTGGACCACGAGGAATTCAACAAATATCTAAACAAACAAACTTTCAAAATAATATAAGTAGGATACAACTTGTTATCTAAATTCCACTAGCTAATCTATTAATTTATTGTTGTTGGAAGTTAAAGTTATTTATTGGATTTTAATTCAATATATATTTCCAACCAATTTAATTTATTAGAAGAAGGATAAATTTACGGAATTTCGACTATTTCATTCCACCCTATTTAAGTTTCTAAGCTAGATATTGTGCCTACTTGGAAACTACAAGTGAACATGATTTATTTAACTTATTTAGGGCCTAAGAGTCATTTATTATCACGCTAACCGTGCTGAGAAAATAATTATATTACAAATGTAGACCTTTATACGAAAATGTGCATTACTATAAATTGAAAAAAATATAGTATTACTAAAAATTTCGGTGGTGAAGGCTTCTAGCATTTCATTAAATTTTTTTTTTGACAATGTATTGACTAATGCCATCACTAAGGAAATTAATCCATGTGCCGCGGGGAACTTTACTAACATATAATGAACGGATCCAAAGTATATCCAGCCTCCGAAAATCTATTTATGGGTCCTTCCAACCATACTTCATGAAGGCGGGTCCAAGAAAGAACAAAGCTGTATATCATTTTTACTTTGCAGCAGATCTGTGTTACTAGGCGTTTTGAATGCGTACACTGAAGTATCTCTTTTACTTAGGAAGTTCTAGTGCTTGCGCACTAGAACTTACGAAATATTACTATTTCGATGCATATGCTGTACATGTGAGGACTAATCTGCCTAAATCTAAGTAGATTGAAGTTTATGACGTCATAACTTAGAGCCTCGTATTCAATGAGCTGTTGTCACAAACGCCTTAAGATGTTTTATAGTATACAAAAATATGTTATGAAGGTTCAAAAATTCTTGAAAGTAATATTACCAAATATTAAAAATAAAGGTTTCTTTTCGATATTTTTTAACGATCGCGAAAACCGATGGCCGATTGGCAGAAAGGTTCTCGAGTGGCGACCACGAACCAGAAGACGCAGCGTGGGCAGGCCCCCTACAAGGTGGACCGACGATCTTGCAAGGGTTGCAGAAAGCCGTTGGATGCGGGCAGAGCAGGAACGGCTATTGTGGAGATCCTTGCGGGGGCCTGTGTCCAGCAGTAGACGTTTTTCGGCAGATATGATGGTCGCAAAAAAAGGAAATAACATATTTTTGTATATTTTGGCAAGTTAATTAAATATATATGTATTAAACTTGTATAGAACATCTGCGAATATTAATCTCATAAAATCAACGAAACACATTTTTTTACGTGTCCACTATGCTGTAAATTATTTAAATAGAGCCTTATATTAAAGAAGTTTATAGAAAATTATTGATACCTCCTTTGAAGGTTATATAATCTATCATAGTTGAATGTCCAGCAGTAGACGTTTTTTTGACTGATGATGATGAATTTAGTCTCATCATCATCATCAGCCGATAGGCTATGCTGTAATCATTTTAATTATTGAGTTAGATGAAGTCTGTTCTTACTTATTTAAAAATTAGTTCTTATTGACTATTACATTATGAATCCTTATATTTTTAATGTATTACAGCGGAAATAAAAATACACATATTATTAAAAAAAAAATTGTTTACTTAATACGGTTCCTAATATACAGACAAAGGGACCGTCGCCGCGTCGGGCTGCTGTACAGACCGTATATTTGTCTCGTAATAGGGAGCACGTGAAACCCTACTACTTAACCTCCACTGTCGGTCTGTCTGTCCCCCTTCTGTACGGAACCGTTAAAGAGATCTCAAAAAACATGTCCAATGAATTCAAATAATCAGCAGCTTCTATAAAAATTAAACAGTATACATTAACCCGTATACAGTTAAACATACTGTATACGGGTCGAATATAACACATAGTTTTTGAAATCGGTCAAAAACTTGTGAAATTACTGGCTGTTAAAATATTTTACACCCAACAATTTGTATTAAATCCGATACATAAACAAATTCGTAATAAACCTAAATACGTACTCCATTATTTATTGAACCTTAGCTATTCTCATTATAAACTTAGATATCGGTACTACAAAAGTTTGTAATCGTAGTACCGAAATAGCCAACTGACCATTCCATCTCAGTTCAAAATTGATTCTTATTAACATAGCGATACAAGTTACTTTTAAACTAAGTACCAATAACTGGTTGACCAATATAGAAGTACGCGAAGAGATGAAATAATAGAATATCCTTTTAAAAAGAAAAAGTTTACAACAGAATGGAATTACTCTACTTGCGCAGAAAGGGTACAAGTTTCTAGAGGCAACTTTGATAAGACTGTTGTATTTAATAAAATTGTTCAACAAATTCTATAAGTTTATGGTTCTGAAGCGTGGACGTTCGTAGAATAAAATAATGAAAAACTTTTAAATAGATATTATTATATTTCTTTGCTAAGTAAACAATTACTCGCGAAGCTGAAGTTCTTTTATAGGCCAAAATTGATAATTGGAAGTAGAAAACGCCAAGACGTAAAAAAAATAATAGAGGCTTTAAAAATGTCTGTAGCCATAAGTGGCTCGTAGCCAGATGCTCTCATCGGTCCGTTAATTATCGGCAAGGTTAAGCAACTACAGCGCTCAGTGCATAGATGGGTGACCGCCAAAGTGGTTTAATTTATGAGCGTCTCCGTGCTTCAGAGGGCACGTTAAGCTGTCGTTTCCGGCAGTACCACACACACACAGCATCTGTAGAATTAAGGCTTTTATCCCTATATAGCGCTAAACAATAGTAAAATTAATATGAGGTAGTGTTACTTTAGAATAATGTCAAATTACAAAAACATACTCTTAGATTAAGGCAAAACTTATACCCTAAGTCAATAAAGATTTTTATTATTTATTATTATGTCTTTACAGCTTGATACGTAAATGATCGGCGAGGTTAAGCAACTAGAGTCACGGTCAGTCCATTGATGGGTGACCGCCAAAGTGGTTTAATATCTGAGCGTCTCCGTGCTTCGGAGGGCACGTTAAGCTGTCGGTCCCGGTTGTAGTCATTAGACATCAGTCGTTAAGCCATGTCAGAGGCCTACTGGGCGGCTTGAACAACTCTGACACTAGGGTAACCACTGCCCATGCGATAAGTAAGTATGTCTTTACGTTTCAATTTATATCAGGCAATGTCTGGTATTTCAAAATCACCCAGGCTTCACCAAGAAATACTTTGTTAAGGAGTACGGTACGATATTGCACATGACCATGTGTCAGTTATAACTTTTTGTTATACGTTGTATGGAGTTAAGATTACTGTGGCAATTTGTGCATAAATATTAGCTATAGAACGTTTGTTATTATTATATATTCTGTGGCAGTATTACCAGCGACCACTTCAGTTACTGTACTACTAAAAACATTCTTTAACCTCTTAGTAACTAAAATATTTAAATATCAAGAGCCACGGACCCACTAACTATTTATCATACTGACAATTCACATCATTTGAATCCCGGACTCTGACCCAATAAGTCCCAACTTATTCCTAGAAATAAATGTATTCAAGGTTCGGTCAATGCAACCCTTGTCACTCTGAGTGCTGTCACTTGGTGTTTGGTGCTTGTAGATTATGTACTTACGTATAAAATGAAAGGACTATGACTAGTGAAATTCTTTGTGAATTGGAAGGGAGCTTTCGTTTCATGTAGGCAGTATTTTTACATAAAAGTTGTTTACGCCTTCAGTGGACATTGATGGTTGCCTCTGGGGACCAACCATTTACCTTTCGAAGTTTCTCGACGATGACTATTTTATTTTTCATATCGGCAAATCACATAATAATAATAATATCTTGGGACAATTTCACACAGATCATCCTAGCCCCAAACTAAGCAAAGCTTGTACTATGAGTACCAGGTGACGATATACATACTTATATAGATAGATAAATACTTAAATACATAGAAAACATCCATGATTCAGAAACCAATATTCGTGCTCATCACACAAATATTTGCACTTACCGGGATTCGAACCCAGGACCACCAGTTTTGTAGGCAGGAGCACTACCAACTAGGCTACGGTGACCGTAAATTGTGCGAAAGTATCTTTAAGTAAAATAATTATTAAAATAAGAATAAGAACATCCTGGGACATTATTCACACACGGCTACCTGATCCCAAAATAAGCAGAGCTTCTACTATGGAAACCAGCTTACTGATATACTACTATACTATTTTTCGTTTGTAAAGGCATTCTTATTCTTATTCTTCTGGTTGCGGCTATTTCCAGCCTCCGGAGGTCCTGGTAACACTGCGTCCAGTGATGAACTATTGTGCTCGCCGCTCCAACTAAACTTCCCTGTCTAACCCTGCAACATAGATAAATTGCAGAATCTAAAGTAAAGGCATACTTACATAGATAATTACACCCAAACTCAGGACAAACAGATATGTTCATGCACACAAATATCTGTCTTGAGTGGGAATTGAACCCACGACCTGCGATGTGACAGCCAGTCAAAAACTTCTTTAGGCACGCTTGACTTGGGGGTAAGCTGGTGAATGCGTTACGAAAAGTGTAGTGCTAACGGAAGTTCAGAAGACTAACTTATATTAGTGAAGATAAAAAGCGAGAGAGTTAAGAGTACGTTTCGGATATTATTACAGGGACAAGAGGTAGAGCTACAAGTACACATTTTCTTTCTCTCTTTCTCTATTAGCCAGCCTATGAACGCTCTAGACAGCAATCAACTAAGGCCTGTTAGCGTGGTTGGCAAATGCTTGCTTTTCACACCGGAGGTCCTGGGTCCAATTCCCACCCAGGACAGATATTTGTGTTCATGAACATGTCTGTTTGTCCTGAGTTTGGGTGTTATTATCTATATAAGTAATGTATTTACAAAAAAACAAGTGCGAGTCAGACTCGCCCATGAAGGGTTCCGCAGCAGCAAGTATTTCAGTTGATTAAATAAAAGGTAAATTGCGGTTTACGATTTATGACGCATAAAAAAAACTGCATTCTAGATCTCGTTCAAACCAATTTTCGTTGTTAGTTTACATGGTAATGTACATCATATATATTTTTTAGTTTTATCATTCTCTTATTTTAGAAGTTACAGGGAGGGGGGGACACTCATTTTTCCACTTTGGAAGTGTCTCTCGCGCAAACTATTCAGTTTAGAAAAAATGATATTAGGAATCTCCATATCATTTTTGAAGACCTATCCATAGATACCCCACATGTATGGGTACGATGAAAATTTTTTTTTGCTCATTCGTTCTATGTATCGGGAAACCCCAAAATTATTATTCTTTTTCTATTTTTGTGTGAAAATCTTAATGCGGTTTACAGAATACATCTACTTACCAAGTTTCAACAGTACAGCTCTTATAGTTTCGGTAAAAAGTGGCTGTGACATACGAACGGACAGACAGACAGACAGACATGACGAATCTATAAGGGTTCCGTTTTTTGCCATTTGGCTACGGAACCCTAAAAATAGTATATGTAGTACATCAGTTATCTGGTTTCCATATTACAAGCTCTGCTTAGTTTGAGATCAAATGGCCGTGTGTAATTAATGGGCCAAGATATTATTACTCATAAAAAACAAAACGGACCACCTGATGTTAAGAGGTCATCGTAGCATGGAGCTAAAGATTTTTTATTTAAAATGTTAGTTTAAGTATAATAAATTAAGGCTACGGACATGATTCCAATCTGCATATCTGGGTAAAACTCACACTGCTTTGTTGATAAAGTTACTTGAACTTCTATCACTTAACAGTACTTAACAGTACTACTCTTCTGTTAAGTGATAAAAGTTCAAGTATGGGGGTTCTACCCAGATAAAGCAAGTTCTCGAAACTCACGGAGGGGGTGGGTTATACGTTATAATTGTTTTTTCTTGCATGTCAGCAACCTATTTAGTTGTTTTGCTTACAAACAATTTTTATATTGAGATTTTGAGAAGTCATATAGTCATATAGATGATATTGAACTTTGTAGGGACAATAATAAATTAGTACAGAATACAAAAATTATAAACATTATAATAAAATTTCATTCTTAAATAATACAATTGCCGGTCTTGCGCTATTCGCATCCAGCAGTTTCCAGTGACTAGATCATCGTTTCATCTTGTAGGGGGCCTGCCCACGCTGCGTATTCCGGTTCGTGGTTCGATTCGAGAACTTTTCTGCCCCAACGGCCGTCGGTTCTACGAGCTATGTGCCCCGCCCACTGCCACTTCAGTTTTACAATTCTTCGTGCTATGTCGGTGACTTTGGTTATAATATATCTTTAAATAATACCTTAAAATCTATGCCTACCCACATTTTTAGCCACTGGCGCTTGGTTAAATAAAAGCACATAATATAGAAAAAAATCGCTGTGTAGCTGATGTAAAAAAATACCATCACAATTTTCATCTCATGGGTGACGTAGAAGATTACCCAAAGGAATATCTCCCAGAGAACGGGCAGTAGCGTCTCCGATTGACACAAGTCTCCTGTGGAAATCTTTAGGGAAGGCCTTTCTCCAGCAGTGAAAATCATTCAGCTGACATGATGAATATACTTTTGTGCTCGGCGTTATAAGACAGTTAGGGATTGTCATAAATATTTATAGTTTGTTCGAAATAAATTATTTATTAAAAACAACGCTTTGTTCGTATTGTCCATTGTTCATTTGTTTCAAAGCTGTGATTTATGTAAATAAAACATGTATCTGGCCAACTGGTGGCGCTTCGCAAAAATGTTAGTTAGTACAATAAAGTTTTATGTTCGACAATTAATTGCTTGTTTTATTTTATACTAGCTGTGCCTCGCGGTTTTACCCGCGTTAAACTTTATAAATTAAAGCCTATGTGTTAATCCAGAGTGTCAGCTAACATTAAAAACGATCCAGCCATTTAGACGTGAAGAAGTTACAAACATACACACTCACAAACTTTCGCCTTTATAATATTAGTATGATTTATATATCGACGGTCACCGTAGCCTAGTTGGTAGTGCTCCTGCCTACGAAGCTGGTGGTCCTTGGTTCGTATCCCGGTAAGTGCAAATATTTGTGTGATGAGCACGAATATTTGTTTCTGAGTCATGGATGTTTTCTATGTATATAAGTATTTATCTATCTAAATACGTATGTATATCTTCGCCTGGTATCCATAGTACAAGCTTTGCTTAGTTTGGGGCTAGGATGATCTGTGTGACATTGTCCCTAGATATCCCTAGATATTATATATGTCACACGTACTCTTCGTTTTATTTTTACTAAATAGCAAGGCATTAGAGCAGGCCAATCAGTAGGCGCGGCTTTGGGAATGTGTGTGCTCGTTAAGTGCGTTACCAGTCTTTAGTGAATCGATTTTAATAGATTATTTTTTGTACTAGTTCTTATTTTATAGTTTTTATAATTGACTATGAACTTGCTGTGTGCTGACGGCGGCGAATATCAGAATATCATGACCCCATCTTATCCTGTGAAGGCGTAGAAGTCGGTCCGAGGAAATATCTTCCAGACGACGCACGCGACGGGTAGTTGCATCTCTCTGTGCACTACGACCATCGTACTGCGATCGCCTACCCGTCTGCCAAGCGTGGCGATTATGGCATAGATAATTCAGGGGAGGCTTTTGTCCAGCAGTGGACTTCTTACAGCTGTTGTGATGATGGTGATGATGAACTATGATTTAATTTATTTCTTTTAGCAAACATGCCAAAATAAAACAAGTCAATTGTATCAATTTAAGTGCAGGTGGCAATCGAATCCCATGTGCGTTACCCGCTCCGCCACTTATTAATTCCAGTTTTATTTGCTACTAGCTGTGCCCCGCGGTTTTACCCGCGTTAAATTTTATAAGTATCACATCTTCTCCCCCGTAGGTGATAGCGTGATAATATACAGCCTATATGTTGACCCGTCCTCTTAGTAATAGGTATTCATGCAAAATTTGAAGTAAATCCATGCGGTACTTTTTGAGTTTAGCCCGGACATACATACAGACAAACAGACAAAAATTCTAAAAAGTATATATTTGGCTTCAATATCGTAGTACATATCCTTTAAAAAAAATATTCAATGTACAGTTTTGACTTTCCTACGATTTTATAATATGTATAGGTATAATGTTTTTGAGACTGTCCCAAGTTTAATTCAAATAGTTATTTTAATATTATTTAAACTAGGTTGTACGTTTATAGACCATTTTATTTAACATTTGACACAAAAAGTTGTGTGAAAAGAATTCAAGCCTATGTCTGTCTTTTTTAATTATTTTTTGATAAGGCATGGTTTGCCACCCACAAAAAGTGTCTGCGGGTGGGTATGTCGGACTTGCACCGACTAAACCTACCTGCCGTGGACTTCTCTTGGCGTCTGATGGGGGAGTCCCGGGAACGCGGGTATGCTGCTCCGGTACCCACCTTTTGCGCCATGTCCCAGATGGTCGGGACACGTACTCTGGTAGGGCTCCTTTGGATTGCCCACCCCTATTGCCGACTCCTGCCAGTGCGGCACAGCGACTGCCCCACAGACAGATCGCTGTCATCCCGCTTGTACGTGGCGGCAGTAGAGGACACTTCTCACACTGATGCCGCCCCTCAAGCCTATGTCTATATGTGTTTCTGTTTGTTATATCGTAAAGTTGTAACGATTTTTTACATTAAGGGGCCTTTTACAGTCCACTAGCGCCGCCAATCGAAAAAATGTCATAACTCGTAAATAGAATCAAAAATACAAAATGTGGTCTATTATTACTGTAGAAAAGGCAATAACGTAATTTTATAACACATTGTCAACACTTGAAATATAGCTGTTTAGCTAAATCGTGCATTTGTAACAAAAACGGCCGTTTATGTTTTGAATGCACGATTTAGCTAAACAGCTATATTTCAAGTGTTGATAAGGTGTTATACAAATACGTTATTGCCTTTTCCACAGTAATAATAGAATATATTTTGTATTTTTGATTCTATTTACGAATTATGACATTTTTTCGATTGGCGGCGCTAGTGGACTGTAATAGGCCTCTTAATGTGAAAGTCAGTTGAAATCGAGTCCTTTGATGTATAGATTACCTTCAATGTCACTACTAGAGATGTAAAATGACTGAATATGACTAGTCACAATTGTCATAAACCTTAAATGACCGGTCATTTACTGTCAAATTCAGTCAATTTGACTCAAATATTATTGTTTATTCTCGACTACCACCCAATTATTTATTTATTTAGGTACCCCATTTATATGCAAGTTTAAATGAAGCAACGTTTTATTTTGTATTATATCATGAGAGGATAAGACAACATCAAAGTCAACACATGATTAGAAATGTAAAATGATTAACACTATATAATAATACCATAAGTCATAAAAACCACTTCTTTGTTTCAATTTAGAAGTTGTAGACTTTTATCAACGACAAAAACTTAAAAGGTACCAAAATATTACTAAAAACACATTGACTGAAAATTACCATTTTTGACAGTTAATGACCATTTTTGACCAATTTGACCGTAAATGACAGTCAGTCTAATTCAGTCACTTCAGTCATTTTCACCACTAGTCACTACATAATGGACTTCTACTTACCATCGTAAACAAAGATGTCTAAAAAATACACAACTTGAGTCTGTAATCGGGGAGGACAAACCAAAGTCTTCCCAGGATACGTGTCTCAATTAGTTCGGATATAATGCAAAATGGGGTCACTGGAGCAACATACCAGCATTCCCGGAGCTTCCCTCATCAGGTGCCAAGAGAAGTCCACAATTGCTCAGGTTTAGACGGCATAATTCCGAATACTCAACCGCAGACACTTTTTTCGGTTGGCATGCGTAGGATTCCCATTGCCATTACAAAAAAAAACAGGATACATCAATAAGGTGCCAGGTTACACTAAACTTGTGTAAACCCATGTTATTTGAGGCTGGAATCACGTTTAGAAGGATATTTCACATCAGCTATGTGACTATTATAAAAGAGGAAACCGCTTCTTACGGCAAGATGATACGTAGACACGTAAGCTGTCAAACATATGTGCACTCTGTTTTATGTCATATGGCGACAAACGAGCAAGCGGGTCACCTGATGGTGAGTGATCACCGCCGCCCAAGGAGAGTCGCAACACCAGAGGTGTCACGGGTTCGTTGCCGGCCTTTAAGAGTCAGCAAGCAATTGTTGCTGACCCTAAATGAGCTCTGGCGACCTTACTCACACACGCAGAAACACAACATTAAAGTTATTAACGTTATTATTAAAGAATGTCTTCTGTAAGGTGGAGGTCGGTCAGTTATAATATGATAGGGGTCTATCTGACACGACCGGGGAGATATCAGGATATCTACAATAGGGTAAGATGCGCCTTGTATCTGTTAAGTCCCTTACAATTACTAGAAGGAATTATATCCCAGGTGGTGGAAGGCCTTCATATAGAATAGATATTCAAACGTTAGGAGGGATTAAACCGCAACGTAACTTTTGTAATTATTAAGGTACTTAGTAACACTTATAATCTGATAGGGGTCTATCCGACACGACCGGGGAGATATCGGGATATCTACAATAGGGTAACATGCACCTAGTATCTGTTAAGTCCCTTACAATCACTAGAAGGAATTATATCTCAGCTGGTGGAAGGCCTTTATATAGAATAAATATTCAAACGTTAGGAGGGATTAAACCGTAACGTAACTTTTGTAATTATTAAGGTACTTAGTAACACTTATAATCTGATAGGGGTCTATCCGACACGACCGGGGAGATATCGGGATATCTACAATAGGGTAACATGAACCTAGTATCTGTTAAGTCCCTTACAATTTCTAGAAGGAATTATATCCCAGGTGGTGGAAGGCCTTCATATAGAATAGATATTCAAACGTTAGGAGGGATTAAGCCGCAACGTAACTTTTTAATTATTAAGGTACTTAGTACGCCTAAAACGATCCTAATTAAATAAGATTTCAGTCGAAATGAAGCACAGTAGAATCAGCATAATACCGGGTAGAAATTCCTAAAAACAAACGTGTATAAAATGGAAAAGAAAAAATAATAAATGGCTACTTTTTCTCAGTTAGTAGCGATTTTATATGTAAAATACCTAATATTGCTAGTCTGTATTGCTATTTAATTTCTATTAACTGCAGTCAAGTGTTTAATATAATATGCAAACTACACATCGACAGTCTCGCTTAGAGTGGGACATACAGTCTTTTAATATATACAACATGATTGAAAATATAATAAGCTAAGCGATTTATTGTATCACTAGCTATGCCCCACGGTTTTACCCGCAGTTTTTTAAACTGTATAAATTATAGCCAATGTGTCAATGCAGGGTATCAGCTAACTCAATACCAAATTTCATTAAAATCGCTTCAGCCGTTTAGACGTGAAGAAGTAACAAACATACACACTCACAAAATTTCGCCTTTATAATATGAGTGAGATGAGAGTGATGGTATAGAAAGTGCCACGTTTTTGTGCACATACCTTTGTACTGTAATATGTTCCGCGCAGATGGATAGTCTCCATTAAGACTGGCCGCTATGGCTGAATTTCGATCAGGAAGTCATTATAAAAAGAATTTAGGGAACTTGCCAACAAAAGCTAAAGCTATTGATTATCTATTATGGCTGTAATATAAACATTAAAATAACATATTCGATGGGATGACTAGCGACACTACCGGAAAGAGGACAGGCACAAGACCAACAGCTTTACGTGCTTTCCAAGTCACGGGGTTCTAAATACCGTCAACACCCACACTTCGAGCTGATACTGAGAATTTTTGCTTCACGGTAAAATATCAATATCACTTTTAGCCCGACATGGGACTTGAACCCAGGGCCTCGTTATCTGTGGTTGAAAACGCCACTACTATACCAATAACGCAGTCCTTTATGGACAAAAGAAACTGGCAGAGACTGACAACACTCTAAAGCAATTCTGCCACAATGCACACGTGGTGCAGCACTTCAGATAGTCGCTTTACTACTTCGTGCCCCAGGTTCGATACCTGAACGGGACAACCATTTGTGTTATCCATAAGAAGTTATGCCGAGTCTCGATGTGATACGTTAAAAGAGAAAAAAAATTGTTATACCACAAATTTTGTTGTACCCCAGTTCCTTAGAAAACACGGAAATCAAACACTCCTAACCCGGCTTGTACATTCGACATGACTAGGGTGACATAACAATAAAAAAAAAACGTGCGAGGGACAGGCACCTTGCACCGCCAACCCTCAGGTTTCAGACTGGCTGCGTTGCATATGAGATCAACTCTTCATCAGACTCGGTTGTCACCTTGTCGAAATTCGACTGCAAAGAGGTACACCCAGGTACCCCAATTTGTCAAATTTCTTTTATAGATTTTCAACTTTATCACAAAAGCATAAGGTTCACTTTCAATTGGGAAAATTTGATAGATTTTGGTGCCTTAATGTGCTCTCTACTATGAAACAAAAACGAATTTGTAAAATCGTGTATTGATAATACTAATACTTTTAAAGTCGCTCAGTTATTGGACAAGATTGTTGAATTTTATAAGATGCATTGTCCTTTTTGACTGACTTGTTGATCTATTGCTTAGTGACCCCAACTTCTAAGCAACAAGTTCGATTCCCACTCGGGACAAATCTTTGTGTGGGGAACACTCTTATTTTTTCTGTATCTGCGTGGCAGGCTGCGTGTTGTAGACGAAATAAGTCCAATAAAACCTTTTGCATCGACCGGGGTATTAAATCCTTGATCTCAATACTGCGGCTGAAGATACTTAGAAGCAGTCAGGGTGAGAAGGTGAAGTAGTCTTACTTTACATAATATTATAAAATGTTTTCTTCTTCGGTGGCGTTTTAATCCAACCGTGTGTCACGTCAGATCGCTGCACGAACACCTAATAATATTAAATGCTCAGAGCAAAAAGTCACTCCATTCTTCGAGTTTCCATTTAGGTGATACCAGTCACTTGCTTGCTTTAATAAAATAAGATGTCCACCATTTGAGATAGATAAATTATTAATTTGAGAATAATTCGTTAGTCGACATGTATAACATAGTGGTTAAGGTAGTTTTGCTGCAACTATGGAATTGATCCTGAATTCCCATACGAGGTAACATTTGTCTGTGTATTATTGATCTAGTGTGCGAAACAGAAATATGATTAAATGGTTCAGGCGTCGTGTTTTTTCTTTTTTATTGATTATCAAGGCAGACGAGCTAGCGGCCCTCCTGATGTAAAGTGATATTCTATCAAATTTTAAAAATTGGAAATTATAATTTTTATTGTCTGGTGGGTTTCGAACCAGTCACCATCTACCAATCCGGAGTAGGCGCTCTGCGTTAAGTACGAACGACACACACTGGCAGATGAAATTTAGGAAAGGTGTTAGCAATTTTAAACTTAATCTGCCATAAATTGCCATGAAAGTATTAAGTGATATGGTATTCATAATAATTGCTCTTTTCGTTTTGAGAACAATACATTTGTATTATATTTTTTTTAAGACATCTCCCGTACTAGGGAATCTAGTCCTTGTGTCGCGGGGTACTTTACAAACATATAATAGACGGACACAAATTATATCCAGACTCAGAACAACTATATATGGGTCACACAAATAGTTGTCCGGCGCAGGGCTCGAACCCGCGACACGAAGCGGCGAGGCGACTGTCTTAGCCGCTGCGTCACACGTGCAGTCATTTGAATGTAAGTAGCTCTATTTCCTAAACTTTGATTATTAGTGTATACTATTGTTATAATCAGCTTTTGATTTGTAAAACGTTGATTCATATAGTGAACTTTTACATCATACATCATCATCATATCAGCCGAAAGACGTCCACTGCTGGACAAATGCCGGTCTTGCGCTATCCGCATCCAGCGATTTCCAGATAGAGAAACTTTTACATATAACAAAAAATATTTAGTCATTAATTTGTCCACTACTCAACAAAATTGTTTATATAGCGTTGTACGTAAGCATCTGGCTACTTGCCTCGACCTTTTTGGCAGTCCCGTTTACCTTCCAGTAAACGTTAAGAGTATTTGCCTTCATCTATTTTAGATACATGTGTTCAGCTTGATCTCGCCGATCACTTACGGACCGGAAGTTGTTGTAGAGATTGTTTTTTTATACTTGTCTTTCGCTGTTAATATAGGTCTGCTTCACTGAGCAATAGAGTGCAAGCAGCAGTGCAGAAATTGACTCAAATCGCTTTATTAATCGCAAATAATACTTTTAACTGAATGACCCACGATAGCGGGTACCAATGGCTCTCGGAGTACTCTTTTCTTCTCTTCTCTCTGTAACTAACGTGGAGATACATGACAGAGTTAGGTTTTTGGTGTATCTTATGCATCACCACGTCTGCCAAATGATATTTAATGCTGGACAAAGGAGTTTCACAATGGATTTATGTCTTACATTTTTTTGAGACGGGCCTGTTGACGTGGTTGGCTAATGCTTACTTTTCACTCCGAAAGTCGTGAGATTTATTCTCACCCAGGACAGATATTTGTGTGCATGAACATATTTGTTTGTCCTGAGACTGGGTGTCATTATCTATATAAATATGTATTTACAAAAGAAAAGTAGTATATGTTATATAATATCAGTACTCTGGTTACCATAGTACAAGCTCTGCTTAGTTTGGGATCAGATGGCCGTGTGTAAATAATGTCCAAGGATATATTATTATTTGGATGAATGTGCCATAACTATACGATTGACAGACAAGTTGGCGATCGCATCATGATGGTCATAGTACACAAAGAGACGCTGCTGCACGTTCTCTTGGAGATATTTCCTCGAGTCGACTTCTACGTCCCCAAGGCATGAAATGGGGTGGTGATATACTTTGCCGTCAGCCACACAGCAGTGCAGTTGCAGTTATGCAGTTAATGAAACTGATACAGTTTATGCAACTTATGCAGTTTATGCAACTTTATTAACATCCAAAAATGCGGCCGCTCGTACTATGGAAGATTAGAAAAAAATAGGGGTCATGGAGGATGACGGTGGCGGCAGATTAACGGTCGTACTCTAGCCGGTGACTACGATATAATATATGAATGCATTGTGAGTATTATTACTACAGTGTTTGTAAGTATTCATTTATTTTTCTTCTGGTGAATGATAAAATGTTTGATTGGCATAATTAATTCAATTCCTTATCAAAAGCAAAATTTGAATAACGGCATTTAGTCTAATTATTCTTCAAGGCTAGAGTGAACAGGCATCTTATGGGTACGCGCGGTCCATCTTCAATCATGTCTTCACTTACCATCAGGTGAGAACGTGGTCAAGAGTAAACCCATCCATTATTAAAAAGAAATCTGGCCTTTTTTAGTCTAGTAGTTATATCGCCACCTGGATCGTCTAAGATGTTTCTGATACATTAAGATTGCGATAAACTTACCGCAGATACGTAAAAGGGCCTGATGGCGTGGTTGGCAAATGCTTGCTTTTCACGCCGGAGGTCGTGAGTTCGATTCCCACCTAGGGCAGATATTTGTGTGCATGAACATATCTATTTGTCCTGTGGCTGTGTGTAATCATCTATATAAGTATGTATTTACAAAAATAGTAGTATATCAGTTATCTGGTTTCCATAGTACAAGCTCTGCTTAGTTTGAGATCAGATGGCCGTGTGTAAAAATAATACCCTGGGACATTTCCCAGGGTATTATTTTTAAAGACCATTTCATTTGATAAAAGTTGTCACTTTTCAAGCTGCAGCAGTTGGATTAAATATCTACTAATATACTTATACTCGTTTCCGACGTTATAAAGGTAAAAGTCAAGATTGTAGAATTTTATTACAACTCGTACTATACGATCCGGGTTCTTAAATGACCTATCCTTTGTGACAATTCTGTTTAAAATTGATTTATATTGTTATATAGATAAGACTTATTTTTAAACCCTAAAATTAGATTTACGTCTAAAAAGTAAACTGGTTTATTAGCCATTTTAGAACGATAAAGTAACCATCACAGAATTGAGGGAGATTTTAAATATTCAGCTTTTTATTTATTTAAAAGAAAACATTTTATACATTAAAACGTACTATAAACGTAATTTGGTCGAATTTATTGTGTGTAAGATCCTACTGATATTATTATAAATGTGAAAGCTTGTGAGTATAGGTGTGTGGATGTTTGTTCCTCTTTCACGCAAAAACTACCGAACGGATTGTGATGAAACTTTGTAGGAATATAGCTCATATATCACTGCTATTAAGAACTCGCAGTGCTAAAGTCACTGCGAGTTCTTAATAAATATTAAGTGTAATTTTTTTTTCCATAGATTATCTTTATTGTACTTATTTGTTCATTACAAGATGACTAATTCTAGCTCAAGAGCGGAACATAGTGAGAAGTACCTTACATAATCTGTTGATGAGGATGCAGCCCATACTGTTCCACTGCACAGCAAGAGCCTTCTCTTACAATGAGAGGACACAGATTTGGCTGTAGATAAGAAATATATTCTCACTAGCTGTGTGTGAGTGTGTATGTTTGTTACTTTTCACGTCTAAACGACTTTAGCGATTTTCATTAAATTTGGTAGGGAGATAACTGACACCCTGGATTAACACATAGACTATAATTGATAAAGTTTAACGCAGGTAAAACCGCGCGGCACAGGTAGTATTCCATAAATTCTGAATTTATAATAGTAAATAAGAAGTGTGGCACAGTGAGGTATTTCCTTCGCAACTGCCTTGGTGCGCACAATTTGTGGCTTCGAACCGAATTCTATGTAAATTAAAGTCACAAATGTAAATTAACATCCATTTGTCTCTGTAAACCTGTGACCAGAGCTGAAAAGTATTCTGTACAACGTATATCTATGTTTGCCAAGAAGGAGAAATTTTAGACAAGGAAAAAAAGGCAGCGGGTACATTTCTATAAAAAAAAACTAGCTGTGCCCCGCGGTGTTACCCGCCTTAAATTTTATAAATTTTCTTTGTTATAAACCTCACGGAGCCCGAGACCTTTCCAACGAATGCAAAACCGTGGAAATCGGTTCGTGCGTTCTGGACTTATAGCGTCAGGAAGGAAAACCCGACTTATTTTTATATAGTAGATGATATTAAATGATATATAACGTTATATTTCAGAAAACCAGCTATGTCATACTCGCCTTCTGAGGTTTCCGAACTTTCCCTTAATGTATAAAAAAAAAATGTTATTTAAATACAACTTAAAATCAGTCCGTATTACTGATTATTTGTGAAGGATATTTGAAGCTTCTCGAATTTAACTAGCGCCGAATTGGATTCGTATGATATTTGACTGACCAATGCAAAGTTTATTAGTAAATCAAATACAACAAAAAAGATAGAGCGCAAAGCTACATAGCTATTTGTTTGTAGAGGATTTTAGATGATTTAGCAATTTTATCTACGCCAAATTGTTATTGACTTGCTAAGTGAGTAATTTATTTAAAGTGAGTGGGTTATTAAAATACTACTATCACTCACAAATAAACCTAGGGCGGTTGATGGGCTAGTTGGCGTGGTTGGTAAATGCTTGTCTTTCACGCCGCAGGTTGTGGGTTCGATTCCCACCCAGGACAGATATTTGTGTGCATGTATATGTATGTCTTTTTGCCCTGAGTCTGCGTGTAATTATTTATAAGTATTTATTTACAAAAGAAAAGTAGTATATCAGTTATCTGGTGTCCATAGTATACGCTCTGCTGAATTTGGGATCAGATGGCCGTCTGTGAACAATATCCCAGTATTATATTATTTATTTTATAGTAAAGGTACTATATTGTTGTTAGTGGAATTAAAACGGTTTATTAAAAAGTTTTTATTGATTAAAATCCTGATCAAACTTTTTTGTGAAGGATTTTTGGTAATACAAAAATGTTGCACGTAAGAAAAATCTGTTCTGCAATATTCACCTTGACATACAGATATTTGTGTACTAAAACATGTTTATTTGTCCTCAGCCTGGGTGTAATAATCTATGTATGTATTTACAAATTAAAAGTAGTATATGTAGTATATCAGTTATCTGGTTCCCATAGTACAAGCTCTGTTTAGTTTGGGATCAGATGGTCGTCTGTAAATAATGTCCCAGGATATTATTATTATTATATATCACATCATAGGCCGCGTTTGCTAGTGGAGCCGCGTGATCGGCCTAACCTTGTACGTGACGCACCACTGACCACCACCCCGTACTCTTAACCTTATAGTAGTTGAGATTGACCTATTTGCGTGTTCTCTGAGTGATTTCATGAGAAGTGCATCACACTTATATACTTTGACCGCTCGTGTGGCGCAGCGGCTTAGACAGTCGCCTCGCCGCTTCGTGTCGCGGGTTCGAGTCCCGCGCTGGACCACTATTTGTGTGACTCATAAATAGTTGTTCTGAGTCTGGATGTAATTTGTGTCCGTCTATTATATGTTTGTAAAGTACCCCGCGACACAGGGCTTAAATTCCCTAGTGCAGGCGTTGTCTCTTTAAAACCAAAACTTATATTATAAATGCGAAAGTTTGTGAGTGTGTTAGTTCTTCACGCAAAAACTACCGAATGGGTTTGAGGAAGCTTTGTAGTAATATAACTTATATATCCGAATAACACATAGGCTATAATTTATAAAGATAAACGTGGGTAAAACCGCGGGGCACAGCTAGTTTTTCATAAATAGTTATAAGTAAGATTAGTTTAGATGTATATTTTTCTTTATATTTAGATAAGCACAGCAGTATTGGGCATGTACAGTCAACAGCAAAAGTAGATGATCAAAGTCGGATATTCAATACTAATTATCATAAATTGCGACAAAATTGTGTGGTGGTGAAGAGTATCTAGTTGAAGGTGTGCGTGAGTATTAAGTGTAAAAAATATTAACTAGTGAAAACTGCCACCTAATAGCATCATAAACTCAAAACTCAGGTCCGATTTTGATCATCTACTTATGCTGTTGACTGTACCTGTAATGATAGATGCAAGAGTTAATAAATAAATAATTTTGTCAGCTTGCTGGCGACACACACTTTCTAACGATATTTTAGGGAATTCTTATTCTTATTCTTTATTGTACACAGAAAATAAACATTTTATACATGTGTATTTTTAAATTAATGTACAAGGGCGAGCTTAACTCATTGATGAGTTTTCTTCCAGCAAACCACTGACAGAGGGAGATTTGTAGAAGAAGGGTAAAAACAGTGTACAACATCAAAAGAAAAATAAAATTAAGTGATGCTAATTGCTACTACCAACTGGTAGAAATAGATATATATACATACTAATACATACTAATAATACAAACAAATTACATACTATACATACTACATATATATATATATATATAAAACTCCTAAATATACTAATACATATTATTATATTACAGTGATTGTGACAAAAAGTGTTCCCTTGTTCTTCGTCTAAATACCTCTAAAGATGAGCTAGAAAGAACAGAGTGTGGAAGAGAGTTCCATAGTCGAACGGCACGTATTGTAAAAGAGCCATCATAACGGCTGGAAGTGTGAGAAGGCATACGAAGTAGAAAGGACGTGGCTGTGCGACAGAGTTTACCTCGAGGGACTAAATACTCAAAGCGTTCACGAAGATAGACAGGAGAATTAAAGTTATGAAGGATTGAGAAGAGTAGGGAAAGAATGTGACAATCTCGACGTTGCCGTATTGGCAGCCACTTCAACCGCCTCCGAAACTCCGACACATGGTCGTACTTACGGAGGCCGAAAATGAAGCGAATGCACAAATTCTGCAGACGTTCGAGCTTGTTAAGAAGGTCTTCATTCGCATCCAGAAAACAGACATCAGCATAGTCTAGAAGAGGAATTAAGAGTGACTGTGCTAAGGATACTTTAGTATGGAAGGGTAAGAATTTCTGTAATCGTTTAAGAGAATGAAACGAGCAGTATACCCTTCTGCTCACTTCCGCAACGTGGGTGCTCCATGATAAGTTGCTGTCAATTATTACACCAAGATTTTTAACATGTGTCGCATAAAGTATGGGGACGTTGTCATAAAGAACTGGTGGAATAAAGTTGTTAGGTATCAAACTAAACATATGCCTGCCACCAATAATGATTGCTTGTGATTTAGTGGGGTTAACCAAGAGTCCAAAAGATTTCGCCCAATCACTAATGTTCCCAAGATCACTATTGATGGCATCAATGGCCAGACTAATATCCTCAACTTTAAAGTGTCGATAAAGCTGCAAATCGTCTGCGTAAAGATGGAAATTGGAGGAAACAATTTTGGTTATGGCGTTAATAAACACAGAAAAGAGAAGAGGAGAGAGTACGCCACCTTGAGGAACGCCCGCAGTAAGATTACACCACTTAGAAGAAGCTTCTTCGTAGCGTATAGACTGCGAGCGTCCTCGAAGATATGAGTCAAACCATGCAGTTACTGGAGATGAGATATTAAGGGAGGATAAGATGCCAAGGAGGATATCAAAATCAACTGAGTTGAAGGCACTACTGAAGTCCAATAAGACCATCACCGTGAGTAATTTCCGCTCCATGGCTAGTCGGACATCATCGGTAATTTTCACTAAGGCTGTAACGGTGCTATGGCCAGAGCGGAACCCTGATTGGTATGGACTTAGTAGGCTTTGAGAGGAGAGGTAACGAGACAGTTGTTGGCTAACAACACTCTCGAGGATTTTGGACAGGATTGGAAGGATAGAAATAGGACGGTATTGAGATAATGAAGATGGATTTTTGGTTTTGGGAAGCGGTAGGACAAGGGCTTTTTTCCAGGATGACGGGAAGGAACTTGCCTCAAGAGAAAAGTTTATGATGTGAGTGATTATGGGTGCAAGTTCTTCAAGGATCAGCGAAAGCATTTGGAGCTGGATACCATCGTCACCCACTGCTTTAGTGGAAATGGATTGGATGGATTTCTTAATGTCTCGTTCAGTAACTGCAGTAAAAGAAAAAGAAGTACATACCGGCATAGAAATCTTAGAGAGATAATTTAAAGTAGAAGACTTGGTGCTGGCATCCAGTATCACCGGGGGTCTAGCAAAATGTGCGTTAAGTGCATTTAAATCAACCGATGACTTGACATTGTCATTAGGATCCTTACCGACACCAAGTGATTTTAGAAAATGCCATACTTGTGCTGTACCGAGGTTACTAATCGAGATGTGAATGTGGCGCCTTTTGGCATCTCTACACATACGACTGCAGCGATTCCGAAGCCTTTTATATATGCACCAGTTCTCTTCAGATGCGGTTTTTTTATATTTCTTTTTAGCTTTATCTCGCTTTGACATAACTTGTCTAATATCATCAGACAGCCAGGGCGCAGGTGGATGTTTTATCCTCACCTTTTTGATGGGAGCATGAGTGTTGTATAGGTTTAATAACATTTGTGTGAATTTCGTGACTTTGGTGTCTATGTCGATACAGTCGTAAATAGGAGCCCAATCGATACTGCCCGCATCAGCCCTTAAACGTTCCAGGACAATGTTTTTGAAGCTACGAAGGAAAAGAAACTGAGACTTTCGTCGAGGGCAGTGAATTTTATAGGAAATATAAATAAGGTCATGATATGAGAAAGAAGCTGGTAATTGGCCATGAGATGCTACTTTTGAAGGGTTCGAGACAAGGACAAGATCTAGGAGTGATGGCGAACTGTGAGGAGCGCGATGTGTTGCATCCAGGGGAAGTATATGCATGTTGACAGAATTAACCAGAGAGAGTAGTCTGTGACTCCGTCCATCATCTCTCAGTAGGCAAGTGTTGAAGTCTCCAAGGATTATAATGTGGTCATAATGAGATGAGTAACTTTCAAGCTGATTCTCAAAAGAGGAAAAGTAGGAAGAGGGAATGGTAGTTTTAATAATAAATCTTTCCTACAGAAAATATATTGGCCGTTCGAAAAATCGGTTTGTAATAAAAAACATGGTTTAACTATAATTGTTCTAGCATTTCTGCACGAACTGCTTTCATAACACATCTTCACATTGGTATCGCATATTTTGATAACACAAAAGAAATCTATATGAAATCGGACAAATGGAGCGTTTTAATATTATTATGTTCGTTCACTATAGATCTAACAAGTATGTTGCTGGATTTATTGAATTTTTACAATATAAATATGATAATAAAGAAAATTAAATTGTTTTCAGTCTGCAGTTAGTTGACTTTGCGTTTTATCTAATAGGTCTTTACCTATGAAATTGCCGTTTAGTATGAAAAAATTTAAACGAATTTTTTTCATGAATTTTTTTATTTGTATTAATCGAAGTAATCACCCATGCAATCAATGCATCTTTGCCATCGCAGTGGCAGTTTATTGATGCCCTTCTTAAAGAAATCAGCTGGACGGGAGGCAACAAATTCTTCAAAGGCATTTTGTACTGCCTCTCGGGTATTGAATTTTTTTCCCGCCAAGAAGTTATCCAAATTCTGGAAAAAGTAGTAGTCTGTAGGCGCAAGGTCTGGTGAGTAGGGCGGATGACGGAGAGCTTCCAACCCCAGTTCTTGCAACTTGGAGACCGTCTGCTGTGCAGTATGAGGTCGCGCGTTGTCGTGCAGGAGCAGCGGAGACGAGCGATTGACCAATGCTGGTTGGAGATGCGCCAGCTTCTCCATCATTGTGCTCAGTTCTTCACAGTACACATCTGCAGTAATGCTCACCCCGTTTGGTAAGAAGCTGTGATGAATCACACCGGCGCTAGACCACCAAACAGTGACCATCACTTTTCTAGGGGTAAGTTTTCGTTTAGGGCATTGTTTAGGTGCTGAACCAGGATCCAACCAACTTGCTGAGCGCTTGCGGTTATCAAACAGAATCCATTTTTCATCGCAGGTAACAATGCGGTTCAAAATTCCTTCATTTGTGTGTCTGTTGAGCAGTGCAAGGCACGTCTCGACGCGTACTTCGCGCTGGCGATCATTGAGTTCGTGGGGCACCCATTTGTCAAGCTTTTTTACCTTGCCAATTTGACGCAAATGGACCAATATTGTTTTGACGCTAACGTCGAAAGCTGCTGCTAATTCAGCCGTAGATTGTGTATCATCAGCTTCCACAACCGCCTTTAATTCGTCATTGTCGACCAAAGTCTTCGGACGACCGCGAGGTTCATTTTTCAGGTCGAAATTTCCAGAACGGAAGCGAGCAAACCAATAACAGGTGGTGCGTTGGTTTGTAGTGTTAGCTCCGTAAACGTCGTTGATGTTGCGTGCCGCTTGTGCCGCGTTGCTGCCACGACGGTACTCATATTCCATAATTACTCGAATTTTTAACGTATCCATGATGACGAAAAAGATTGAAATGCGATGAAAATGTAACACTAATCAATAAAGAAATGACTACTTTTGGAAAAAAGAATCCATGTTTTTAAAATAAAATTAATTTGAAATTAGAATTCTTAGCCAAACAAAAATTATTTTGATTTGAAATGGCCAGTACTGCAGAACGGCAATTTCATAGGTAAAGACCTAATATTAGCGTGAACACATCCAATTAAAATAAAAACATACGGCAATTACGAAGCCGTGGAAATGAGTCAAATCATAAAAAGAAGTAGAGCTACATTCAGTCCCATGCTAATTGAGCTGATAAATATAAATATATTTTCCCAACAGCTATACTTATATTTTCCTATATAGGGCAAAAACAGCTCAGGAATTCTGATGCGAAAATATTGGTGGTACGGATAAAATAAAGGACAGATTATGAAAAAGTTATTCCATTTTGCAATCACAAGTTTGAAGGGCCACAAGAACTGTGGGCTGATTCAGCGACACGATGAATCGAAAGCCAGACCACCTTCGGCGATCAATTACAATTATGACAATGTTGTGCTCACATGCCCGCAATAGGCGAGGATTTTTTCAAATAAAATTGGCTACATAAGCCACATGCGAGCACATGAACGTCGGCTACAGTAAGAGAAGAAGCGGTCGCCGTGGCCGGAATCAGGCGGAACCACATCAAATCTATCTCTAAATTAAATCAGCCCAGATTGTTCCCGGTTGAGAAATTAATTAACAGTGATATGTAATCTTTATTTTCTAGTTAGGTCTGTGGCTAGCTTTTTCTATCATATCAAATTTAAGTTTAAGAGCGCATTCTTACCAATGCCGAGATTTTCAGGTTCCTTTATATGTACGACTTAAATTAAACAGTCTGGCACGTAAATTTATAATTTAGCAGTTATGAAAATGCTTTTGGAGATACGACTAATGTGGACAGCATTTTCTTTTCATATTTGAACATAATGTTCAAATATCTTTCTTTTTTCTTTCTTTTAAAAAGACAACGCCCGCATTAGTGAAAGTAATTCCTGTGCCGCGGGGTACTTTACAAACATTTAATAGACGGATACAAATTACATCTAGAGTCAGAACCAATATTTATGGGTCACACAAATGGTTGTCCAGCGCGGAACTCGAACCCGCGACACGAAGCGGCGAGGCGACTGTCTTAGCCGCTGCGCCATACGTGCAGTCAGAACACGTCTACTGTTCGTGCATCATCGGCTCTCGTCGGCTGGCATCGACTGGGGCGCGCGGACGCAGGTGCTCGCCCGGTCTGACGGGCACTCTCGGCAGACGAACCGCACCGACGACACGCGCGTTTACTTATTATTTTATATATAGTCCATAGTTTAATTATATTATGTTGTACTGCATAAACTAGTTTTACAATTCACTAGTCTTTCATTTAAATCTACCGAACAATAAAATTTATGATGGTATTTTACCTGCTTGGTACAGTGATAGTGGGTCAAGCCCATGGTATATGTAGTATATCAGTTATCCGGTTTCCATAGTACAAACTTTGCTTAGTTTGGGATCAGATGGCGATGTGAAAATAATGTCCCAGGATATTATTATTATTATATTAAAATAAGTATAATATCTTATATTTAATATCTTTAGGTTTAGGTTAATAAACCGAATATTTAAAACTTACAACTATGTATATCGCAAAGATTTACTTTTGCTAAACGTTGATAATGTATGTAGGGACAGACCGAGTCCCACCAATAAAAAAATCACACTAATATTATAAAGGCGAAAGTTTGTAGGTGTGTGACTGTGTCAGTGTGTATGTTTGTTACTACTTCACTTCACAACGGCTGGATAAATTTTAATAAAATTTGATATGGAGTTAGCTGATACCCTGGATAAACACATAGGCTATAATTTATAAAGCTATAATTTTAACGCGGGTAAAACGGCGGGACACAGCTAGTTCACTATAAACTAAATTTAGATAATTTAATCAATATTTATTGCACACGTTGTGGGATAATTCACATGAGAACAGATTTATTATAAAAATAAAATGTATAAATAATAGACATCCTTATCGAAATAAGAGATCTCTTCCAGACAGCCATATGATGGATAGATATGATTAGTATATTAAGAAATAAGAGATCTCTTCCAGACAGCCATATGATGGATAGATATGATTAGTATATTAAGAAATAAGAGATCTCTTCCAGACAGCCATATGATGGATAGATATGATTAGTATATTAAGAAATAAGAGATCTCTTCCAGACAGCCATATGATGGATAGATATGATTAGTATATTAAGAAATAAGAGATCTCTTCCAGACAGCCATATGATGGATAGATATGATTAGTATATTAAGAAATAAGAGATCTCTTCCAGACAGCCATATGATGGATAGATATGATTAGTATATTAAGAAATAAGAGATCTCTTCCAGACAGCCATATGATGGATAGATATGATTAGTATATTAAGAAATAAGAGATCTCTTCCAGACAGCCATATGATGGATAGATATGATTAGTATTAGAGTAGATATAGTAGTATTTAGAAAAAAGTAATTTAATAATAGTTGTAAGAATTCTTTTTCAATATTTTGGAACCTTTAAAAGAATAAAAGATATTTTAAAGTATTTTGCTTCATAGCATAAACTGGAAGCCGCTTTTGTCTAACCATGTCACGGTCAAGACTTATCTTTAACTATTTTATGAAAGTGTTGGTTCATATGAGCGATTTAAAGTAAAGCCCGCTTTAAACATCTAAATTTCAAAACAAAACTATCGGAGACTAGGTATATTCTCTATATTCTAGACTGCCTAGTTGGTCTAGGGGTAGCCTGTTCTCCCGCAGAAACCAGGTCCTGGGTTCAAATCCCGGGTCGGAGCAAAAGTGATTTTGGAACTTATAAGCAGATAGAACATTTTCTCATCATCAGCTCGAAGTCTAGGAGTTTGTGGTACAATACCCCCGTTGTTTGGAGAGCACGTAAAGCCGTCGGTCCTGTACCTGCCCTCTTTCCGATCTTGTCGCTAGGCATCCCATCGGATCATGAGAGCGATGGAATAGAAAGTGCTCCTGTGTTTGCGCACACACTTGTGCACTATAATATGTCCCGCGGAGATGGCTAATCTCTACTGAGACTGGCTGCCGTGGCCAAAATTCGGCTAGGAGTACATTATTAATTATTATATTCCTATAATAAAACTGCCACCAAAAAATGTAAGATGTAAGTGCTCTCTATAAATATCTTAATAGTTGTCCTGTGCGGGTCAAATTCCAAATCCAAACTATCCAGAGACTACAAACACACACACAAAGTTCTCTTAAAACAGGTTAAAAAAGCTGGAAACTGATTTTAGCATTATCTAGTGAGTGCAATTAAAATTCTTCACCACCAAATGTATTCAAATCGGGCCATCGGGTTTGGGATCAGTTCGGTGATGAACACACGTACAGAAGAAGTTAATATATACTACATTTTTATTTACTTTACTACATGCTTAAGTCATTTTTTTTTCTCAGTTAACTTAAAAATGTATTCCATGCAAAATAAACAAAGCTTTAAAATATAAAAGTGGTTTTTGTTTGTGAAATACGGTCTTATCCTACCGCTATGCCTGGGTCATTAATTATTATATGCCTACTAAGCATTAAAAACAAAATATCAACTAAAACGACCCTTTTATAGCCGATTTACATAAAACTCTTTGCACCTTTAACGTAGCAAGAACAACTAAACGCACACACGAGAAATAAAAGAAAAATTCCAAGCGTTAAATGGCAACAATGATTTTAGTTCAAGCCTTCGCCAAACAATCTACTCTTATTTGAGATACCGTATTCAGTGAGCGAGTCAGATAATGTATCCAACCAACGGCGTTGGAAAGAGACGGAGGATATAAGATGCCGTAGCTTCGTAGCTGCTACGGCTGACTACGGCTGACTACGGCAGTCCGATCGTCGACTCGTCTCGTAGCGCGCCTACGCGACACTCGTAACCGTAATTTCTGTAGAACATTTTGTATGAAAATTATGAATGTGTGCGTAGAACGCGTACTATTTTTCCTTGTGTGTTATATTGTTATGTAAAAAGTGGATAAGTTTTTGTCTGATAGTTCAACGTACAATATAATTGTGAAAGCGAATGGTACCGGCTTTTATGGATTGGACGATGGTATGATGCATTTTTTATTGTTGCTTAAACTTTTTTGATTCCGGCTAACTTGTTAATTGTTTCGATACATTTTTGTCACACAAGGAACATTTTACTATTTATTCTGGATGGTATGTATATTGCCTTTAAAATTACGGAGTGCGGAACTTTTTTGGAAACAAAACGAATGAAAAAATATTTAGATATTTTGAAGAAAATTATGCAACTTACCAAAAATAGTGAGGTGAAAGCAGTTTTTATTTTTTACCGTTGACGGTTTATTGTATAATTTTAAACAGGTATATTTTTATATTGCTCAATTATTTTTAACCTGTCTTTTTTCGATCCACTGATAAAACTTATTTAAATAATATTTTTAAATTATCTCTTTTGTAATTTTTTTATTCTATTCGTCATATGTTTTTTGTCTCAAGATAGAAAAAAATTATCTTGTATAATTTAGGATTTTTCAGATATATTACAAAAGCAGTCTTAAGTCTTTTTCTATAATTATAAAAAGTTTCTTGAATAGATTAATAAAATTATTAATTTAAGGATTGTATCTAGAAACGCAGTTATACGTAATCACTATACGCCAATAATCAAGACAATTTTTAAAAAGTGAATTTCCATACAGGTTTTAATTTTGTGACGCTTATAACATGCATTAAAAGCTTTTTTATATGTTTTAAACGTATAAAAATTTAATGCAATATAAATATTAGTTATAATTTTAGAATTATCTTTAATTATGTTCTGTAATTCAAAATACGTATTAAATATATTTTGAATTACAGAACATAATTAAAGATAATTTTAAAATTATAACTAATATTTATATTTCATTAATTTTTTATACGTTCACTATACACTATAATTACGAGAATTTTTTAAAAGTGAATTTCCAAACAGGCTTTAATTTTTTGACGCTTATACTATACTATAAGAGCTTTTTTATATGTTTAAACGTATAAAAAATTAATGAAATATAAATATTAGTTATAATTTTAAAATTATCTTTAATGATGTTCTGTAATTCAATATATATTCAATACGTGGTTTAAAAAAAAGTGAAATAATATAATGACTTTCAGTCATTTTTAATTACTTTTATTTAATGTAATCTTTAATGGAAACGATGTTCTACGAGAAACACATAAGGCCCGCAAATTTTTGCTTCACAATTTTACGTGATTTTACTACGTGTTAATTATAACTTAACTAGTGATGGTTTCACACTATTCTAAATAACAAGGTGTTTAATACGGTGCTTGAATCGATTCCAACATCTGCCTGGTTCTAAGGCCCAGTTAGGTGTAACTGAGCCTTAGAACCAGGCAGATGTTGGATGACTTTGGGTGACGACACTCTGTGTCCGAACAGTGCCTCGGACACAAAGGTCTCCACAGATATCAATAGAATGAATTACATTTACTGCAGAGGTATTTCCGGTCTGATATGCCATGGCAACAATGAAAAAGCGACCCTATTCCTTTCTTAAAATTGCGGCTCCTCTGGTGTTGCGAGTGTCCATGGGCGGCGGTGATCACTTATCATCAGGTGACCCACTTTCCCATTTTCCTTGCTATTATATAAAATAAAAATAGTATTTGATAAAAAAAGCCAGCCACCTAAACCAGCGGGCATGTATGAAGAATATGATTTCAATATACGAGGCGAAAGAGGTGTGACAAATGGAAGTCCGTTGTCTCTGCCTACCCCTCTGGGAAACAGGCGTGAGACTATAGAGAAAATAGTGTAATTACCGCTTTTTGATTTTAATATCGGCTTAACTTTACAATTGGAAAGCAGCGAATAAAAAATATATAAAAATCGGTTTTATACAACGGAGAAATCGCTTTGCATACAGACATGCGAAAAATACATACAGTCGATATGTTATGTATTTATTTTTTACTAACCAACAACAGAAAGAAAGTCGTCCTCCTTATTCCTTAAATCGGTTTCTAAGTTATAAAAATAAACATGGAAATTAATGGCATAGCCTCTAATAATAGAGAGCTGGACGGGCATTGAAGCTTGAGTGAAAATGAGAAGAAATAAAGTGTGAGTGATTTCCGCAGTGAAAAAATCACTCTCACTTTTTTAATCATTATTCACAAACAAAGATTTATTCCGGGGTCTAGTTGACAGAAAAGACTACCTTCCATACCTCGGAAACTACGGTAATCCAAGTGGTTATTACAAAGTTTATAGCAATCGCTGTCGGTGTTTGGATACTATATAGAATCTTATACCTGCTCTGACCATCTCGGTAACAGATTCCTTTTGGGTTTTGAGTCAATGACTGTCTCTCGTTTCAAGCTAGTTCAATCATACAGACATACACAAGGTTTTCGAGTGGCGACCACGAGCCCGAAGACGCAGCGTGGGCAAGCTCCCAACAAGGTGGACCGATGACCTTGTAAGGGTTGCGGGAAGCCGCTGGATGCGGGCAGCAAAAGACCGGCTATTGTGGAGATCCTTGGGAGGAAGCCTTGGTCCAGCTGTGGACGTCTTTCGGCTGACATGATGATAATGATACACAACATTCAAAAATAACCTGGTTAAAATGCATGTTTAGATATCATTTTATTCATAATGTAAGATATTATAAGTCTAAATACACATTCATCTAAGTTTGAACAATTGGAAGGACCTAGCCCACGCAACACAGGGAATCCTAGTTTCTTCACACTAAGATTCCTTAGACTAAGCTTAAAATGTATTAATATTTAATTGAAAGTAAACTTATTGTTATACCTTTATATAGCCGTGTCAGACAGAGAACAACCCCACGGTAGAAATGAGAAAAAATGAATAAATAAGTACATTCTATGTATATTTCCGGCTCATTTAAGCTTGAAACGGTAGTTTATTTTTATTCAAAACAGGGCGTAACTTTCTAGCAAACTGAACTGAACTATTTCAGATTACATAATTTTTTTTTTTTTTTAAGTTCCGATTCTCGATCTAATCTTTTTATTCATATGTAAATTTATGTCCTCTCCTTCTTTCAATATCTGTATATTAATTATGTGCATTAAATAACAATACATAACAATATCACAAAGGATTATACATAGATCCTTTAATAATGTTTGTAAAATTAAAATAACTCACATTAGTATGATCACCAATCATATTCATAAGTGTATTCAATAAATTTGAATACCTACTATAGAAATAACGTTCGGCACAAAACAAAACTCACCGAAGTTATACAAATACAAATACAAATATTTATTGGAACCAAAAACAGATAATTATATTAAACTTATTATTATTTTAGACAAACAGTGCGGTTTTGTTTTTTTTTATTTATTATTAGTATGATTTCGTATATAAGCCAAGGTGGCAAAATCATTGAATTTTCCAATAAATAAAATTTATTTATTGGAAAATATTGTACATTATTTAGGTACTCAATTATTTGCGCTTACCAGTCCGTAAATGATTAGGGAGGTTAAGCAGTTAGGCTTGCGGCTAGTCTTTGGATAGGTGATTGCAAAAGAGGTTTAATTTCTGAGTTTCTCCTTGCTTTGCAATTAATATTTTTAAATTTAAAATTGCTATTTTAGGCTGTTTGAGTTGGCTGTAGTTATTAGTCTCAACAGCAGCGTTAAAACTCTGTCTTCAGTATATAGCCATCTCGGTCATACATTTTGAGGTTTAATATGATATTCATCATAAGTAGATAAGTAGATATCACTATTAGTGTTAAGTTATTATCACCTAATTTCTTACACCATACACTATACCCCTACTCCAAATTCCTTACAATATGGTCCAACTGAAGGTTGTCTGGAAGAGATCGCTGTAAGCGATAAGACCGCCAATTGTACCTTTTTAATATAATTAACTGTATCATAAATTGTGTTCTGTTAATGGTGTACAATAAAGTGTTTTTATCTTATCTTATATCAGCCGAAAGACGTCCACTGCTGGACAAAGGCCTCCCCCAAAGATATCCAAGATCTCCGATCTTGTGCGGGTCGCTGGAAATCGCTATATGCGGATAGCGCAAGACCGGCAATATGATATTAAATCTAAATAATAGTTATTGCATTAAATAACTATTTTATTTCAACTGAAATGGTTTCCTAAGTAATGCCATGTAAGTTTTATTAAGACAAATGTAACAAATTAGTTTTAGATAATCTTCTGTAATGATCAGTCAATACAGATAAAAACAAAGTTAAAATGCCTTGGGATAAGACCTTTTTTGGGCAGATTCAACTTCAACTTATAAATACAGATTTCAATGATAGCGACAACCGGTTGGTAGATACTTACTTTTCACGCCGCAGATCGTGGGTTCGATTCCCACCCAGGACATATTTGTGTGCATGAATATTATGTGGGTGTAATTATCTATGTAAGTAGGTATTTAAAAAAGAAAAGTAGTATATGTAGTACCTATATCAGTTATTCCACAGTAGAAACTCTGCTTAGTTTGGAATCAGATGGCCGGGTGTCTATAATGTATATTATTATTTAAGACCACGATAAAATGTGGCTATAGTAAATGTTGTTCACTGGCTATAATTATGTGTGGATAGTTAGATTTATAATAATAATGTCCTCCTAGCCGAATTTCGGCCACGGCGGCCAGTCTCAATAGACATTAGCCATCTGCGCGGGACATATTATAGTGCACAAATGTGTGCGCAAACACAGGAGCACTTTCTATTCCATCACTCTCATGATCCGATGGGACGCCTAGCGACACGACCGGAAAGAGGTCAGGCTCAGGACCGACGGCTTAACGTGCTCTCCGAGGCACGGGGGTATAATACCGCCAACTCCCAGACTTCGGGCTGATTCTGAGAATTTTTTCTTTTTACAGAAAGCTCCCAAAATCACTTTTGTATTAGATTTATACGGTCTTAGCCAATCTTCGAGATTTACCCCGATCCACTTTAAGTAGTACCTTTACTTAAATTTTTATTGTTTGAACACATACCTACGATTTTTTTAATTTCACAAAAGGATTATAACATTGTTACAGACACTAAGTAACAATTAAACGTCCCTTACTGAAGAGTAAACAAAACGTTTCATTTAAACAATGTTAGATTAAAAACATAAATCACTTAAATCGCAAGCAACCTAAACAAAACAAGTACAATACAAATTCTTCTATTTATTTAAGATTAACGTCTAAAATTAATTAAACCCTCCTTTCATCTATATTACCCTAGTTCTAGAATAGCCAACCAATTTTCCAAATTTAGTTCAAATTGATGCTTATTTGTATATATACAGGGCTCAATTTCAAACTAAATCGGAACGGGCGTTTGTGTTATTCTAAACCATCTAATTGAAATTCACGACCCATTCTGTAGTTCAATTTCTTTTTCGGTTAAATATCTTTTACGGCAAACGTAAAATGTTTGCAATTTATAAAACAAGGAAACGGGAATGTTTTAACCCGTTTTATCTTAAAATACACAAAGTATTTTGTAAAGATTTAATCACTTACATTGCAATGTAGGTAGGTAGGTGCGTATAATTTTTTTTATGAAGATAACGGCGCACTAGGGAATCTAATCCCTATGTCACGAAGTACTTTACAAACATATAATAGACGGACACAAATTACATCCAGACTCAGAACTGTTTATGAGTCACACAAATAGTTGTGTGACTCATAAACAGTTGTTCGAATCGAACCCGGTACACGAAGCGGAGAGGCGACTTAGCCGCTGCGCCATACGTGCAAATCTTACAAAGGAAAACAGATACGTATAATATAATAATAATAATATCCTGGGACATTATTCACACACGGCTATCTGGTCCCAAACTAAGCATACTGCACATACTATTTTTTATTGTAAATTCAAACTTATATAGATAATTAAACCCAGACTCAGGACAAACAGACATGTTCATGCACACAAATATCTGTCCTGGGTGGGAGTCGAACTTATTATCATAGACTCACGCCTGTTTTCCAGAGGGGTAGGCATAACAACGGGTTTCCATTTATCACGATCCTTGCCCACCTCTATTGCCTCGAAAAATATAATAATAATAATATAATATCTAGGGACAATATCACACAGATCATCCTAGCCCCAAACTAAGCAAAGCTTGTGCTATGGGTACCAGGTGACGATATACATACTTATATAGATAGATAAATACTTAAATACATAGAAGACATCCATTACTCAGAAACAAATATTCGTGCTCATCACACAAATATTTGCACTTACCGGGATTCGAACCCAGGACCACCAGCTTCGTAGGTAGGAGCTCTACCAACTAGGCTACGGTGACCGTAATAAGTGTAAACTCTTATTATATTCTTCATAGATGTTTGCCTGTTTAGGGTTCTTTTCAGGTGGTCCTTCTAGAGAACATCACCTACTTAGTCAGATAGTATACTACGAGGTCTCGTCCAGTTGTACCCTTCACACAGGCCTTTTTTTATATTATCTCATTTATCCTTTCTGAATACCCCAACCATCTCAGCATACCTTTACGGTCACCGTAGCCTAGTTGGTAGTGGTCCTGCCTACGAAGCTGGTGGTCCTGGGTTCGAATCCCGGTAAGTGCAAATATTTGTGTGATGAGCACGAATATTTGTTTCTTAGTCATGGATGTTTTCTATGTATTCTAAGTATTTATCTATCTATATAAGTATGTATATCGTCGCCTGGTACCCATAGTACAAGCTTTGCTTAGTTTGGGGCTAGGATGATCTGTGTGACATTGTCCCCAGATATTATTATACCTTTTACAATCTTTGTGACTACATCCTCTTCCACAGCAAAATAAAATTTGTCTCTTTTTATACGGAAAGCAGAAGCTAATTACAACGATATTTCTTTTTTAATACGAGTCACCATTAGTCACTTGGACTATAGCACGATATTATGTAAAGCCTGTTCTTGGGTGTACAATTCTATTTATGTTCAGACGCCAGCACATCCAGCTACGCCAATCTGTCAAATTTCTTTTATAGATTTTCAACTTTATCACATAAGCATAAGGTTCACTTTCAATTGGAGAAATTTGACAGATTGGGATAGCTTGATGTGCTGGCGTCTGTACTAGCCCATAAATTGTTGGACACGTCCTTTGGCATGAATTATCACGGGTCATGATTTTAGAGGTAGTGGATAAGGTAGTTTTAGGGCATAAGTATGTTATTGTACACTTGATGTCTTGTCGGTCTAACGGTAGAGTGTTCACCCGCAGAAAACGAGGTCCTGGGTTCTAATCCCAGGTCGGACCAAAAGTGATTTTGACACTTTTCTGTTAAAAGAAAACTGTCTGAGTATCAGTTCGAAGACTGGGAGTTGACAGCATTATACCCTCCTGCCTCGGAGAGCATGTAAAGTCATCGCTCCTGTACCTGACGTCTTTCCGGTCGTGTTGCTATTCGGATCATGATAGTGATGGAATAGAAGGTACCCCTGTGTTTGAGTACACACTTATGCGCTATAATATGTCCCGCGCAGATGACTAGTCTCCATTTAGATTGGCCGCCGGGACCGAAATTCTGCTAGAAGGACATTAATATACAATTGATACGAGTATATTCATTTATTCAGGTAGTGGATTCCTCCCTTTTATGTTTCTTGTGTCTTGGCATGGTATAATAATAGAACACAATATTATTTGCACATAAAGCAAATGAAATTTACCCTATCTATATTTATATCTGTCACGGGCAATTGAACACGAACAAAGCGTATATCGAGTGGCGTAAACGGAAAGACATAGCGGAGGCAGGCCTCCTTCTAAATGGAACGATGATTTGTGAGGGTTTCTGGAAGCCACTGGATGTGATTAGCGCAAGTTCGGCAATTGTATTTTAGATCTTTGCGGGAGGCCTATGCCCATTAGTGGACGTCTTTCGCCTCATAAAATTAAAACAAGTTACGTACAAGACCAATAGCTGCCAACTTAATAACTTTGGGTTAGTACTACAAAATTATCGTGTCAGAAATATTCTAAAGACATATTTATTACATGAAAAGACAAAGAATCAAACCTGAGACGGGTTTGATTCTCTATATGGTTCCAAAATTTACCAAATCAGCACCCAACAGGATACGTATGATCTAAGATTGTTAAACTTTGTAATGATTGAAGCCAGTTTCACCTATAGTGACTGCTAATAAATTCGATTATTGCGGAATTCTAAGTGATCTGCCCGTTCGTGAGTACAAAGGTGGCTACGTTGTAAATAGTGCTTTACATCCTCAGGATTATGCTACAAATACTAGATGGAATCCTGAGGATGTAATTGGATCTGTTCAGGTATTTTTGATTTAAGAGCCTATCGTTTGAGGTCGAGTTTGGATTTCCTACAGTCTTCAAAATTATAATATTACCACATAATATACTTGTGAGTCATTTGGATTTAATAGTGACTTTAGCACATCTATATTGGGTTGAGAACGTGGTTACGAGTATTTTACCTTCAGGATTTTTTATATTTTTAGCAATAATGTAATAATACCTTAATTTGTAAATATACTAAATAAATTAGGTATTATTACATTATATAACATCACTATTCCCAATTATATAATTCATATCGGAAAAAAATAGAATAATATCTCTTTAAAATAACAATTTTACACAAAAGCGTACCGAATGAAAGATTAAAATTACTTCCTTATATAAAAACAGTGCATAAACGTGTAAAATGTGTCATATATAACTTTTTTATTCATTATTAAAATTGAAAATGACATCAAATATAATATATGATAACTAGTTACCGTGATGTGCAGATATATATGACATTACACTGGCATCACACTATCCGTATCCAATTTAAATCACTGATGATTTAAAATGCGCATCCAATTAAAAAGTATGGTCAATCCAAGTATTATGGATATATAGGTTTCCACATAAAAGTTAGAGATATATACTGTCGCGGACTTTTAATGCGAATTGTTTAAGATTGTTTATCGTACGATATCCTTGTGATACTCCGACGCAATGGCTTAGTCAGCGCACGCCAAGAACGGCCCTGATATAGCAGAAACCTTACCGACCTACTCAATATATATCGTAATCATCATCATATCAGCCGAAAGACGTCCACTGCTGGACAAAGGCCTCCCTCAAAGATCTCCACAATTGCCGGTCTAGCGCTATTCGGATCCAGCAGTTTCCAATATATCGTAATATTATGGCTAAATTACTCAAAATGTTAATAAATTGAAGCCTATGTGTTATTCCGATGTATAAGTTATTTAAATACTAACAAACATCCATCCGTCCTCACATTTTTTTGCATTACCTCGCGGTTTTACCCGTTTCAAAAGTATGTATTATTCGGATATATGAGTTGTATTGCTACACCGTTTTAACAAAATCCGTTTTCCGTTATTTTTTGCGTGAATGAGAAACAAACATCCATACGTCCATACTCACAAAATTTGGCATTTATAAGTAGGATAGTAGGAATTAGTAGAATATATAAGTCTAGTTTCTCTAACAAATAATAACATAATCATTAACATATAAGACACTGAGGAAAGGATTCCTACTGAGTTTTTTAGCAGTGTTTCTCAGTAGCTGCCACGTTAAGCACTGCACAATAAGCATAAAAATGTCATGAATAAAAAAAAATTACTAATATGACTATGACTCTTTGACTGTACCACTAAAAATCTCAAAGATATGGTTATATCCCTATTTTATCGTTTCACGTAAATTTCATTTATAAACAAACAAGTACGAGCTCATATAGAAGTCAATAAACTGCCTCCGGGCTTAAGTAGGCACAAACAACTCGATAAATGGGGGTAAGTAAGTGACGCGGAGATAGCTAGTGAATATAGAGACTACCCGCAAACAATAAGACATGAATTGTTTTGCTTACAGTGCCTCTATACATTATTTTGATAGGCCGGTTGGCGTGCATGGTAAATGCCTGCCTTTCACGCCGCAGTGGGTTCGATTCCCACCCATGACAGATATTTGGGGGCCTGAACATGTCTGTTTGTGCTGAGTCCGTGTGTAATTATAATCTATTTACAATCTATCTACAAAAGAAAAGTAGTATATCAGTCATATTTTATGGTCCATATGTAGTCATTATGTAGTATATTCATAGATAGTACAAGTTCTGCTCAGTTTGGGATCAGATGATCGTGTGTGGATGATGGCCCGAGATATTATAGGTCCCATTCATAATTATGGATGTGATATCGAATGGAATAGTTTTTGTATCTTTTTACAAGTAAAATTAATTTTATTTAGTTTATACTTTTTTGAAGTCAAATCATATTTAGAGATAAATCAGTCTGTTATCTATCTGTCCATATTTTCTTTTCATAAGGCTTACTGTGAAGACTGCTAAAATCTAGTGATGTTTATAGAAAATACCTTATTTGGATATTGTTCTTTTAATTACAGGTTGGAAGCTTTGCACTATTAAAACAACACGTTGTTATTCACATCTAAATTTCCAATCTAATGGACCTAAACGTGTGACTTATGAATATAGATATGTGATATCAGTATCTCCGCACCATTTTGAATGCTACATTGATCAGATATCGTTCCGCAGTATATGAGACGACTATAGATATTCTGTGTCAGTTTCTCATATTACAGAGACAAGATAAAACATGAGACGTTATAGTAATATGACCAGTTAATAATATCCTGGGACATTCACTCACGGCCAAATTAAGCAGAGCTTGTACTATGGAAATCAGATAACTGATAACATATACCACTTTTGTTTTGAGAATACAATATACTTATACAGATAACTAGATGTGCCCCGCGGTTTTACCCACGTTATACTTTATAAATTATAGCCTATGTGTTATTCGGATATACATATAAGCTTCATAATATATATTACTATAAAGTATCATCAAAATCAAAGTTATCTCCAGACTACGTAGTCTAGCTGCTCCGCTTATTACTGCAGATAACGAGATAATGGGTTCAATTCCTGGAGCTATCTATTCGATATATTTCAGTGAAATTGGGGATTGAATAGATTATGTAAATGACAAAATTGCTAGATATTGAGTTGCTGTAAATCAATACAGATAACTAACTAAGTAATATTTTATATTGACTAGTTAATACTTATAGTATTGGTCTAGTGACTAGTGACCCCGACTAAGCCAGAGGTCGTGAGTTGGATCTTTACCAGGGACAAAACTTTGAGTGATGAGTACGATTATTTGGTTTGTGTCTGGGTGGAATTTGTCCATAGTAAGTATGTATCTATACATATAATAAAATCGTAGAAAAGTCAAAACTTTACATTGAATATTTTTTTAAAAGGATACTTGGGACGTGATCTACAATAGATATCGAAGCCAAAAATATAGTAAATTGTTTATTGTTTTCACCGTAGTTTTTGTTCGGTAAGTACGTTATGTTTTGTCATTTGAATTTATTAAATAAGAGTTAATAATCCTCTTCAAAGGCCAACTAGGCAATTTGATTTGGTCACTAGTAATAATATTTTTTTTGTGCCCGCAAACTGGCTGTTACAGCAAAACATGCATTATTGCATTATACATATGAATAAATGACAGCCAAACAGTCTTCTAATGCTCACGAAAATCTCACTTTCACATACATTTACGTACTTAATTTTAATGATAACAAATTTATAATAATTACATTACAATAATAATTGAATCTATACATGGTAAATTGAATTTATAATTTAGCGTGAAGGAATGTCTTGATAGTATTGACCGATACATTGAACGGAGCGAGTTCCTGATAAATTTCGTAAAGTGCACATTCGATAAAATGACGAATGCTGAGCGTAGTTAGTGCGACATGATGGCAGGTTAAACAATTTGCAATTGTGTAAGCGGCTTCCAGTTCGCGGTATATTTAATTGCAGTTTTCCAACAAATCCGGACTATCTATTCCCCCATTCAGGATATTAAACAATAGAACAACATCAGCTATCTTGCGTCTATCGGCAATAATTGCAACTAACTAAGAAGTTAGCGGTTAACGCACATGAGGGTGTTAGCGTGTTCATCATCATCATCATCATCATATCAGCCGAAAGACGTCCACTGCTGGACAAAGGCCTCCCCCAAAGATCTCCACAATTGCCGGTCTGGCGCTATTCACATCCAGCTGTTTCCAGCGACCCGCACAAGATCATCGGTCCATCTTGTAGGGGGCCTGCCCACGCTGCGTCTTCCGGTTCGTGGTCGCCACTCAAGAACCTTTCTGCCCCAACGGCTATCGGTTCTACGAGCTATGTGCCCCGCCCACTGCCACTTCAGTTTTGCAATTCTTCGGGCTATGTCAGTGACTTAGGTTCACCTGCGGATTTCGACATTTCTGATACGATCCCGCAGGGAAACTCCGAGCATAGCCCTCTCCATTGCTCTTTGGGTGACCTTGAGCCGTCTAATAAGGCCCATAGTGAGCGACCACGTCTCTGTTCCGTATGTCATCACTGGCAACACACACTGGTCGAAGACTTTCGACTTGAGACACTGCGGTATTTTGGACGAGAAGATGTTACGTAGCTTCCCGAACGCTGCCCAGCCGAGTTGGATTCTACGATTGACCTCCTTCTCGAAGTTGGATTGGGATAGTTAGCGTGTTACCGGGCTCAATTCCCACATACATTTATATAGTTACAACTCATTTTAAAGATGGCTGAAAGTTCGTCGAAGTTTTTATTTGAATTTGCTCAGCGTCGGACTTTTAATAGAATCTGGTAGAAGAAGAGTCTGGTAGGTACTCCGATATATCCGGTATGACATAACAACCTTCAAGAAGCGAGCCTATTCAGGCCGGCAACGCACTTGCAGCTCCTCAGGTGTTGAGAGAGTCCATGGGCGGTGGTGATCACGTACCATCAGGTGACCCACTTGCTCGTTTGCCATCCTATTATATAAAAAAAAAGAAAAAATATATATATCATATGGAGACTTCAAGAAAACAGTGGTTTGTTTTTTTGATACAAAGTGTACTATGGCAAAAGTCAGAAGAATATTTTTTACTATTTTACTTACTGTCGCCGGAATGGTAGTTGATTTAATCAAATTCTTTTAAATGAACCATATTTAGAATTCAATGAAAAATGTAAAATTATAAGTTTAACCGTTCGGCGGGTCTCAAACGAGTAGCCTACTCCAACCCAGGGTAGGAACTCTGCGTTAAGCTACGAACGATGCACACTGGCGGATAAAATGTAGGATTTTGATGTTAACACCCTTTCGGAGGATGTAGGTGTTATATTATTTATTATATTAATTTATAATATTATATTTATATCTTATTGTAAATTATTTCCTACAATCCGTGTACCTAAATACCTATATGTACCTAGAAATAATTATAAATTAATTATATATTACTACGAACTGACTGACTGTTTACAAGCGCTTTTCGAAGTTATACTTCTTTTGGCGCGATGGAGAAAAATGATGAGAGTGAATTTTTACGATGCGCGCGCACACCGACACCTACATTTAACAGCATGAAGTTAGTTCTAGATGAGAGTGAATTTTTACGATGCGTGCGCACACTGACACCTAAATTTAACAGCATGAAGTTAGTTCTAGGTGGTATGAAAATTGATAACTATGTTCAAGTCGTATATTCTAGTATTTTTATTTAAATAAAATCTTTTTGATTAATTTTAATATTTATCGTTAATCACTACTGCATTTTAATTTTTTTTTCCATACGCCAAAGAAGTATAACTTCTAACGCGTGTACATAAGTACACACAGAATTTTTTTAAAGTCTACGTGAATAAAAACCTTTTTTATTTTATTTATTTTATATATATCGGCTTTGTTTATTCAGAAATATGGTGTAATGATTTGTTCCCAGTTGCATATGAAAGAATATACTTATTGAAAACACCCTCAAAATTATTAAATTTTAGTTCTATAGCATTATTCGCACTATAAAGCATAAATCTAAACTTAGATATGGGATATCATAAATTTAATCATCCGGCAGGACTCGAAACAGCATCATTATAGTTAGTGCATTGAAATTTTTTGTCAATAACACACAAAATTTCTGTAAACTAACTTTTCAACCCTAGCTATTTTACTAAAGTATATAGAAGATTACGTAGGAATAATATAGTGTAAGACCTTGTAATATAGTATTATGACATAGTAAAGCTAAGATTTTATTACAATTTAGGTTCATTACTTGGCTTGCTCTACAATTTCTAGCAATTAATTGAAATTAATGGGTTGTTTCTGATTACGTGAGACTTAAAAAGAGCTGGAAAGATATGGATTCTATTACATGAACTAATTTATAACTGACTTTAAAATATAACCTCATTTTACGTGACGGTAAGTTTTTTATGTATGTTTCGCGATTTTTGCGTTGCTTGTAAACCGATATGGTTTAATACTTCGGAAAGATACCATACCATCATCATCATATCAGCTGAAAGACGTCCACTGCTGGACAAAGGCCTCCCCATGAATCTCCACAATGGCCGTTCTTTTGCTGCCCGCATCCAGCGGCTTCCCGCAACCGCAAGGTCACATATAAATTTTACTTAAATCAGTTAGACTCTAAGATACTGGAAGGTGGTTTTAAGGTTTCACATTTAAATATTCCTCTTAAATGCTCATCTGGCTGAGTGGCTCACAGCATAGAATGTGACCACCTTATTTAATCTCTTGGGGGGTGTAGAAGTAAAATAAAAATAAATAAAAAATAAAAAAGGTTTTTATTCACGTAGACTTTAAAAAAGCGCTTGTAAATAGTCAGAACATGTTTGTAGTAATATAGTTGTATACATTAGATATTATTTCTAGTAACATAGATATTTAGGTACATCTTGTATGAAAACATTTATAAAATTTATTTTATTACAGAAATGATATTTAGCTAGCTCGTATCAAGTTATTGTCAAGAGATTATGTTTAATTATCTAGTTTAAGTCTAATATTTTTACTACATATTGTCAATGGTTCTGTCTATATTAAAGGTATTATTATTATGACGGACCTTGTGTTAATAACGACGGTCGCGCTTTAATGCTATTGTATACCCCTAGAGTATGCCTTTCAGAGAACGGCCAGCAGCCTCTGTTCTACTATGACCATCAAACTGCCATCGTCCATCCGTCTGCAGAGCGTGCGATTATGGCATAACCCATAAAATTCCCTTCAAAACATTATGGACACAACTCTATTGTGGAAATCTTTTGGGGAGGCCTTTGTCCGGTAGTGGCCGTCGTAAGACTGACATGATGATGATGATGATGATGATTCATCTTTGTAAATAAATTTCTTAGTTAAAGAACCTATCCAAAGTTTGATATGAAGCTTAGAGATCTGATACTCTTACACTTCAGGGCCGATGTTAACCAAACATAGCTAAGAACCACCGTAAGAAAACTGGGCTTCAAATTAAAACCGCATCGAAATCGGTGCATCCGTTTGAGAGTTACGATGCCACAGACAGATAGAAGACACACACACACACACACATACACCGAGATAGACATCGACGTCAAACTTATAATACCCCTCTTTTGCCACTGGGTTAAAAAATGGTAAATTACAAAATGAATCATCCGGCGGGAATCGAACCTGCAATCGAACTCCTTTTCGAAAACGAATTTATAGCCTTTTTACTAAATACATAGTTGACTGCTATGTTTAAAGTTGCAATTGAAAGATCATACATTAACACCCCCCAAACTAATAAATTTTAGTTTTATTGTATTTTTGGCAATAAACAATGTAAAAGCATACTCCCGATTAGGAGATTAAAACGATTAAATTTATTATTGGTTTTCAGATTAACGATACATATCGCGTAAATGTTTTAAGTTAAAAATATTTTTAGTTATTTATTTTGAAAGGCCAGTTGGCGCGGTTTGTAAATGCTTCCCTTTCACGCTGCAAGTCGTGGGATCGATTCCCACCCAGGACAGATACACACAAAGTGTGCATAAACATGCTTGTTTGTCCTTAGTCTGGGTGTAATTATCTATATAAGTATGTATTTACAAAAAAGAAATGTAGTATATGTAATATATTAGTTATCTAGCTTCCACAGTACAAGCTCTGCTTAGTTATTTGATCAGATGGCCGTGTGTGAATAATGTACTAGGATATTATATTATATTCCATTCAACGCTCCGACGGTGAATATCATTTGGCCATGACAGTAACCTTACTTGCAACCAACCAGCGACCTTATTGGTCGCAAGGTCAGTTTACGTAGTATAAGTATAACCACTAACGAACCGTTAAAAAAAACGATCAAAACATTTGATTAAGTTGGTACTCACGCTGTGATCATTGATATCATTCACTTCTTGACATAGGCCTCCGCCAATGATTTCTCTGATACTGCCATTTGGAGGGATTTGACGTAGTCCCCTCGCCTGGCATGTTGGCGACCCCAGTTAGGTGGTAGCTAGTACACAGGTGCTGTAATTGTGTGGTTACGGCGGCAAATATCATCTCATCCTGTGGGGGGGAGGGGGCGTAGAAGTCAACCGAGGGAATAATAATATAATAATATCTAGGGACAATGTCACACAGATCATCCTAGCCCCAAACTAAGCAAAGCTTGTACTATGGGTACCAGGCGACGATATACATACTTATATAGATAGATAAATACTTATGCACATAGAAACATCCATGACTCAGAAACAAATATTCATGCTCATCACACAAATATTTTCACTTACCGGGATTCGAACCCAGGACCACCAGCTTCGTAGGCAGGAGCACTACCAACTAGGCTACGGTGATCGTCAATACTTACCAGACGACGGGCAGCAGCATAAAATATCTCTGTGTACTACGACCATCATACTGCGATCGCTAACCAAACTAGATGATTCTTGGGGAAGGCTTTTGTCCAGCTGTGGACTTAGTACGACTGGTATAATGTCCTCCCGACCGAATTTCGGCCACGGCGGCCAGTCTTAATGGAGACTAGCCAATTGCGCAGGACATATTATAGTGCACAAATGTGTGCGCAAACACAGGGGCACTTTCTATTCCATCACTCTCATGATCCGATGGGACGCCTAGCGACACGACCGGAAAGAGTTCAGGTACAAGACCGACGGCTTTACGTGCTCTCCGAGGCACGGGAGTGTAATACCGCCAACTTCCAGACTTCGGGCTGATACAGAGAAATTTCTTTTAACGGAAAAATCCCAAAATCACTTTTTGGCCCGACCCGGGATTTGAACCTAGGACCTCATTATCTGCGGTTGAACACGCTACCGCTAGACCAACGAGGCAGTGTTATGGAGTACACAGTGGCTGTCTTGTCAGACAGACACCCACAAACAGACAGTGTAACCCTTAGTCACCTTTTACTACACCCACGGGAAGGTACCACCCATAGGATGGACCTTTAATTTATTTTTCGGCCGTAAACCTCACGGCTAACCTTGCTTAACTTACACTGTAATTACAGGTATATAAACTGTTTCAATGAGAAATTGAATGTGTAATATGCATAAATTATAGATAGAGGTTAGGTTGACATTCAAACTGCTTTGTAATCTACATTATATCGGTACATTTAACCGAAATATTACTTTCAATGACACGTTTGAATGGAATATATGGTTTCAATACGCTCATTGCTGAATATCTATATAGCTCATAGCTATATATGTATACTAGCTATGCCGAGTGGTTTCACCCGCGTTAAAGTAGTTTTGGCGTAAAAGAGTAACAACATACGTCCATACACCTATATCTGAGTATAGGTATACTTTCGTATTTATAATAGATATTAGAATAATCATAGGATGTGTACCTCTCGCGGTTTTGGCACCGTACGCTGGAATAATTATCAGATGGTAGATTGTTTACGACTTACTTGACACTTATCGTCATATTTTGGACAATTCACACAATATCTTTATAAATTGTAGCCTATGTGTTATTCTGATGTATAAGCTATATTATTGTAAAGTTTCATTAACTTCCATTCAGTCGTTTTTAGGTCAAAAAGTAACAAACATCTATCCATCCATACTTAAAAACTTTCACGTTTTTAATATTAGTAGGATATTGAACTATGTACTAAGCATGCCCAGACGAATACAAAATTAATAACCAAGATCGGACCGTAGTACATTATGCTATTGAATAGGTTAACAGAAGGATAAAAAGGTTTTACGTGTATATTTTTTTAAATATACCGCAATCATCGATTAACCAGCGAAGCGTGACAATTATAGCATGGAGTCTCGCTGAAAAAAGGTGAAAAGGAGTGACCTACGTCACACATCTATTTAACCCCTTTAGTCTAGCGGTCACAAACCAGAGTGTAGGGAGGGTTGTATTTTATGAGCATTTGAAAGCGTTTATCCTTGATTTACCTGATCTTTACCACAAATCTAAAATGGAAACCGTAAATTCAAGTAAATGTCTTCTGAAGGTAAAGATAATAAAATACCTTTATCTATAATAATAGTTAATCCATTTATTTCAGGTAATTTACACATATCACAAAACATTAAAGAAATAAAATGAATAAATTACAATAAATAATAGAATCATACAATAAAATAAATTAAATATAAGTACAATAAATTATATTATATAGTTTTTTCCGGTATTGTACAGCAAAATCCATGCCGCAACATACCCTTATGGAGGATATATGTGCATGCTTTCTACCAGATTTGTTAAACTGGAACAATAGTTCTAATACTATAACATTTTCAAACACCATTGAGACATCTTGTGCCAGCGGTAGAGTGTTCAACTGCTCATAATGAACTCTTGGGTTCAAACCTCGGGTCAGGCTGAAAAACTTGGAATTCTATAAAGTCCTCCTTATGGAACTCCATAACGGCGACCCTTCGAAATCACTTTCTTACTCTTAGATGGCTAGACCGACTTAGGTTTCAATACTCGATCACAATCATTCTAATTTTATCATTGGAATATTTAAAACCATGTGATCTAATACCATAGGACGAAGAATTGACGGTCACCGTAGCCTAGTTGATAGTGCTCCTGCCTACGAAGCTGGTGGTCCTAGGTTTGAATGCCGGTAAGTGCAAATATTTGTGTGATGAGCACGAATATTTGTGTCCGAGTCATGGAGGTTTTCTATGTATTTAAGTATTTATCTATCTATATTAGTGTATGTATATCGTCGCCTGGTACCCATAGTACAAGCTTTGCTTAGTTTAGGGCTAGGATGATCTGTGTGACATTATCCCTAGATATTATTATAGGAATGTCTATCTATATGGGATCAGATTGCTATGTGTTTATTATCAAAAGATATGTATTAGGTATATAGAAGTAGGTAGCCAGTTGCACCCCGATCGCTGTATTTTAAAATCAACCATCTTCACACTGACAGATTTTAGAGAAATTTGAATGTAATAATAAAACTTTTCATTTAGATTCGAAATTAAATTCATCAAGAATTTATTAGAAAGAACATCTATTCTCTAAGATATCTTTTTGATTAATGATTGTCTAAAATAACGTTCATAAATTACTTTTGTTTCCTCTTATAAAGATTTTCATTTGGGAATATTAAAATGTTTCGTATTTTTAGACGTTTAATTTTGATAGTCAACATAATTGTATCAATATTGTTGGAAATGCAATAAGTTTTTATTATAATGAGGCTTCTGAATAATTTATAAATCTTAGTTTTTATGAACTATGATATAAATATTTTTTGTTAAGGCGTCTTCAAATTAAGACCAACGTCCAACTTTATCATGAGACCCAGCTACTCACAGGAATACTTATCAAGACAAATTAACAAACCGAACTCGATGGCTTTGCGACATTTGACTGCAGAGTTCCCATGGCAACTTTTGACCTCCATCATCAGAACCTGTATATTATTATATAACCTGTATGTTAGCCATAATTCAGCGAGTTTGTGTTGGTTAATTACAGAGTTTTTGTAACCACATTCTGGTTCCATCATCATATCAGCTCGAAATCATAATAACTTCGGGAGTAAGCTGATGTATGCGTTACGAGAGCGTTACTAAAAGTGTGATCGGGTGAAGCGAACGGAAATTGAGAGGGAGATAGTGAAGATAGAAAGAGCGTTACGTTTCGTATTCTATTATCGGTGTATTCCGTCTTTCTCTCATAGTCACTAACTGCTTGCTCTCGCCATTCTAATCTGTATAATGACTACACATTTCTATTTATAAATGTTGGAGATGTCCGTAACTGGGACAAACATCAGGTCTGACGTCGGTAAATAATGTGTGCAACGTTAGTGTTTATGCTGTTGGCATGCTTAAATAAATAAAACAAATAATAATGCATACAGTATGTACAAAATGTAAATGTTGTAAAAAATACGCAGCTAGCGATAAGAGCATCCTTTGTACAGACGCCAGCACAGCTACCCCAAACTGACAAATTTCTTTTATAGATTATCAACTTTATCACAAAAGCATTAGCTTCACTTTCAATTGTGGAAATTTGATAGATTGGGGTAGCTTGATGTGCTGGCGTCTGTTCATTATTATGCTACTATTTATGTGTTACTTTTGTGATTAATTTGGTGTACAATAAAGAGCATTGTATTGTATTGAATTGTATTGTATATCGGGGTCCTGCAGTGTGACCAAAAGTCATTTGGCAAAATTACACTTGACAAACAACGTTTGGTAAAACAATGGTTTTGCCGATTGATCATTTTACAAATTACTCAAATTATGATCAACACTTAAATTTACATTTTATAAATAATTATTTTACACGATGAACTTGAATGATTTAGCAACTGAGTTATCAGATGAAACTACTATTGGTCTAAAAACATTTAACACATTGCATGCCTCGCGCAAACAACATGTACCGTGAACGGATATCGTCTTATATTATTTCTCGGTTAATAAATAGTCTGCCTACAAGTTTGCGTTATAAAATTACCCCAAATAATATTAAAGAAAATCTTAAGTCAAATAGTCAGTATATTTCACATTTTAAAATACATATTCACACATAAGTATTATAGTATTCGTAAACCACAGTTTTTAATTAATGCTACACTAATGATGCATCTACATCGTTAATAAACAAACAAAACTTATAAATTAATATTAAAAATAAAGTTAGAACTTGGTAACACATATCTAAATCACACAAAAAAAAAATTAATAAATAAAAAACCCGACTGCGTAAATAATGAACCAAACTACGTACATAGACAAAGAACTGAAAAGAAAAAAACAAGCACATAGATGGCTGGTGGTCTAAAATTATATAATGTAATATTGAATGAATACTATAGAAGAAAATAAAATATATTCTAATAATGGAACATAACAACTGAACAGTCGGGATCCATTGACAAATTAGATAGGCTGTCGACTAATGGATCCCGACTGTTCAGTTGTTATGTTCCATTATTAGAATATATTTTATTTTCTTCAATAGTATTCATTCAATATTACATTATATAATTTTAGACCACCAGCCATCTATGTGCTTGTTTTTTTCTTTTCAGTTCTTTGTCTATGTGCGTAGTTTGGTTCATTATTTACGCAGTCGGGTTTTTTATTTATTAAATATTTTTTTTATTTTGTACTTTTTAGTTATGAGTTCCTAGCTAGTTTCAAAAATAAGTTAACCACATTAAGTATATATTATAATTTTTGTTCTTAATATTTATGTTTTTTTTATATATTTATCATTCATTATCTAGATTTAGTTAATAAATATTATTCATTCATTTATTTATTTCACTAAAATAGAGTACAGTGGTGGTCTTACTATTAGGTTAGTCTCATCAATTTTACTCATAAACAGCATGCGAAATGTGTGATTGTTATATGTCAAATTTTACACAAATAATATAATTAATTAAATAGATAACAGTTTTTTTTTATAGACAACCCCTGCAATATGGAATCTAATCCCTGTGTTGCAGGGTACATAACAACATATAATAGACGGACACAAATTACATCCAGACTCAGAACAACTATTTATGGGTCACACAAGTAGTTGTCCGGTGCGGGACTCGAACCCGCGACACGAAGCGGCAACGCGACTGCCTTAGCCGTTGCGCCTCACGTGCAGTCAAAAATTTGATTTCATTGAATAGAATGATTTTTCTAGGAGCCACAGTCTGAGTTGGTTTTTGAACTTTACCGCTGAAAAATGTCTAATACTTTGCGGCAAAGCATTATACACTTTCACACATACAGCATAGGAACTTTTTCGTTGTATTAGTTATCATGTTGCGAGGAAAAACATCTTTAGCTCTAGTAAATACTGTGGCTGCATTTTCACAAATACACCAATTTGAAAAATGTACAAACACACTAGTCATAATTTTTAGTCCTTTTAACAATGATTTTCATGAGACAAACGGAGGAGTACCTGTAATTGCTTTAACGCATTTTTTTTGCAATAGAAATGCTCTCGATTTATCTGTTGAATTGCCCCATAGTACCATACGTCGGGTAACCAAGGTAATGATTTGCCTATATATTTATCGCGATTGAGACCCGTGTCCACAGTATATAAAAAAAATGTGTACAAATCGCGAAAGTTTAAAAACATTAAAAGACACCATACCTCAGGATAGAACCAAAGTACCCGAGAGATGCCATCAATATTATTAATTTATTATTTAAATTTATTATTATTAATATCGATTGGTAATAAGGCTGTTTTGCAAAGTCGTGACAAAACGTATACGAACCTATTGATTCTGATGCATTTTTGATCAATGTGCAATTTCCAGTCACAATAACGATCAACTGTTATTAGTCCGACTAAGGAATGACTCAAAGGAGATATAGAGTGCGTGAGCGGGAACCTAAGGGATATTTTCAGAAACTTGTTCAGAGTACTTAGAGGGAAAACATACTAAAAGTCCTGACGTCTAGGAGGTTAGGCGGAGGGAGGAGGGGAGAGGGGGGACAAAGACCTCAATTTTAGGTTTTTTGCTAATATCTTTAAAAAGTTGCGTTTTAGCAAAAAATATTTCAAGATCAAATTAAAGCTTACAAAATTCACTATAACTTTGATCTCATATACTTTTTCATATTTCCATTCGTTTATGAGCTACATGCCCCAGAAATATAGAAAATTTAAGTTATTCAGCGGAACTCTTACAGATGCCTTGAGAAGTTTAGGAGACCTGATATACTTTTGGAGGGAGGTGTGCTGGATGGAGTGAAGGCCGTCATGGCTCACATACAATGGTCCTCATCGGGACTAAGTGCGGAATTCAAACCCACTAGCATATTAGTGGGAACAAGATGATGATGAGTTATTCAGCGTGATGACCATTACCTGATGCCCGAATTATCTCTAAATTTTTTTTAACAAAAGCTGGGAGTACCTCCACGAGGTAAGGGCGGTAACAGTAAGATATCGCGTTTTTTTGTAACAGCAGATAACTGAGCTTAGGCGGGAAAAACATCATGAAGATTGCTTTTCGCTCAATGCTCACTGTAGGAAACGCAACCTTACTGGCTAAAACTGAAAAATGACGATGAATGAATGAATGACAAAAAATGAGATGCAATAGCATGGATATGAACACATCCTCTTCTTACACTCATTTACCGGCTACGATACAACACCAGCAACGTTTAGAAGAAGCAAGGTGGGTTTCTGTAAATTGTATTTAAATTGGGAAATGATTAAGGAAGCAGCAAAGATCTTTTACAACCCAAGCTCCAGCCATAGTGATGTTGCAGAAGCTGGGAAAGTGTGCTTCCTGAAATGGTATGGGACACCAGCAAAAATGACCCTTCTCAATGTAATTCTTCAAGAGGGTTTTATCGCCCTTTTTGAAGAAGAGCACCACCATACCCCTGTGCCATGCTTGTGGCGTTTGACCTTCTAGTATGACGGAGTTAAATAACTTCTGAAGGGCCCGTAGGATTGGTGTACCACCAGCCTTCAGAAGCTCTGCCGTAACTCCATCATCACCAGGCGCCTTGTTGTTCTTAAGCTGTTCGAGAGCCATTCTAATCTCGCACAGGCTGACGTCCGGGATGTCATCGGTAAGTGTTGGGTTAGTCGTGCTCTGGGATCTGAGGCACAACTACCGACAGGTGATTGGGTTTTCGTATACAGCTGTCCGTATAACCTCACCATGTCTCCCAGCAACTCAGGTCTAGACGTGACGATTCTGCCATCCTCAGTCTTCAGCTTCGTCGGTTGGCTCTGTCTAACAGATAGTTCTCTTGCAAACACTTTAGAGCCTTTGTTCCGCTCAATAGCTTCTTTAATACAATTTGTATTAAATTGACGCGTGTCGCGAGTCAAAGACTTTAAGATCTGTCTGTTGAGCTGCTGGTATCTGGTAGCATCATCAGAGGATGTCAGAACCATTTTCCATCTTTCGTCCATAAGCTGCAGGGTATAGTCAGACATCTTTTTGGTTCTGTTTGTACGGTGGGCCTTGAAGACCTTAGACCCAGCCGTATGGACAGCTTCTACGAGCCTGTCGTGGTATGAGTCCACTTCCTCGCAATCTGGTAGGCATTCGAAACGGTTTTGCAGTTCGAGCTGAAAGGGTTCAGGGTTTTGGATGTAGATGGGTAAAGGTCGGAGCGTAGACTTTATCAGTCGGAACCTCTGGAGCTTGACATTTAGGTTCAATGAGCCTCTCACCAGTCGGTGATCGCTCCCGGTTTTAACCGTATTGATTACTGAGACGTCATTGAACATCTGTCTACTCGTCGACAAGATAAAGTCTATCTCGTTTTTTTCCCCGTCGGGGCTTACCCAGGTCCATTTGCGGTTTTCCGGCTTCTTGAAAGAGGAGTTCATCATAAAGAGTCCCTCCTTCTCCATGAAGTCGGCCAACATTTGGCCCCGTGGATTCCGGTCTCCAGTTACAAATTGCCCCACTCTCAGCTCATTCCCGAATCGTTAAACCAGCTTCGCGTTAAAGTCCCCCATGACCACAGTGAAATAAGAGTTCGAGGTATATATGGCTCTAGAAACATCCTCATACATGACCTCAACCTCATCGTCGAAGTGCGTCGAAGTCGGCGCGTAAACCTGTATGGCCTTCAACGAATACCGCTTGGTAATTCTGAGTATAAGGTATGCAACCCTAGTCGACACACTCCCGATTTTCACTATGTTGTGGACGAGGGACTTGTGTACTATGAACCCAACACCACCTTGGGACAGTTGGTCGCCCTCCCGGAACTGAGCAAATTCCCGGATTTCAGGATTATAGTGTCCTCCCCCTCTCTTCGAACTTCAGATAATCCTATTATGTCCCAATGTAACCTGCTCAATTCTTCCTCCAGTTCGATCATCTTCTCGTCGGTCCGCAGTGTGCGTGTGTTATATGTTGCCAGGGCCAGAGGTCGTCGGTTTTGGTAACGCGGAATCTGCCGGGGGTTCTTAGCACCCCCTGCCCTGCCGTAACCACGGCTGTTACCACGGCTGGGAATAGCAGGGCTACCGGGGACTGGGGGCCGCGGTTTAATTGTGTCCTTTATTTGAGGGGATCTGCCATAAGTTAGGCGTTAGATACTTTAGGTAGTCCAATATACCTAATAGATACTTTAGTATATGTCCATCAACACTCACACGCACATTCATACGAAGTTTTCGTCTTTTCATCGTAAATATCTACTGTTTTAAAACCTACATGTGAGAATAGTTGTTACGCAACTTTAAATCGATATAGCTCCTAAACGGCCGGTCAAATCGAAAAATGTCGAAAGAAAACTAAAAATGTTTTTTAAATACCTATTCAACGATACCCCACATGACATAGTATGTTGAATTTTTTTTTTTTAATTTTCACAATATGGCGTCCAGGCGTCGCCATATTGAATTTTCACTAACGTCATGTCTTTAGTGACACTTTCCGGACTGAAAGGAATCGATTGACGTGCGAATCATTAAAATCGGTCCAGGCGTTTGGTCTGTATAGTGCTTCAAAGGAACATACATACATACATAGCCTGATAAACACATTACCTTTTGCGTCCCGCAGTCGGGTAAAAAATTGTCATATTTCAATGTGCTGTAGGAAATGGCAATTGACATTTTAATATTTAACACATTAAAGTGTAGTGTTTACTAATGGATCATTTGCTAAGTGAGTTTTTGTGAGATGATACTTTTATCAAATGTCTCGTTTGCGTAATCCGTAAATATCAAGTATCATGACATAGGATAGGTATTTTAAAATCAGTAAGGGAAAAATACAGGCCAAGTGTGAGATGGATACGTACACCGAGGGTTCCCTACAAATTGTATGTTTGTGATAAGATAAAATAAAATAAATACTCTTTATTGCACACCAATTACTGAAAAATAAATATAAAAAACATTGAAAGCAAGTTGTACAATAGGTGGTCTTATCGCAGTCAGCGATCTCTTCTAGACAACGTTTGGATGGATAAGTAGCAGAAATAAAGACAATATTATAAGGGCAGTGAAAGAATTTAAGTAGGAATAGAAATACTTAAAAACAAACTAAAAATGGCATTTACTTAATAGTAGTACTACCATGTATATGATTCTGAATGAATTTTGTACTGTAAGTATGTACATATATGACAGTATTCGTATATCATGGGAATTAAGTCAAGATGATTTTTCGACATTTTTATGTATTTTATATGTTGATTTTCATAGAACGGAATATACTTTATAGAATTTCATCGCCTTGCGAGGGGTATTAGCGGCCCTATATTTTGATTGCATTGACTTATAAGATTGATAAATCCAAATTTCTTAGTGATTGATGTGAATATGTTATATTAATAATTTTCAATTGATACCTCCTCGCATTCGCGAATAAGAGTCTTGACAGATATTGGGACAATGAAGTGATTATATACGGGTTCCTTTAATGCTTTTGATGTACGGAATCTCATACGTAATATTTTGATGAATAAATGTTTGAATCTTTGATTTAATTTTTATTGAATTTGAATGGCATACATTTCTAATAAATCATTGTGTTACAATTAAAATGATTTTTTTGCTCAAATTTATCATTTATATACTCCGTAAAAATTTGAAATTTATGTGGGATCGTCATTTTTTTACCCTACCGTGCAGTGCGTGACGTGGCAGCTACTGAGAAACACCGCCAATGGTTTTTTTAAATAAAATATACTTAGGTTTAATCACATACTGTTTATGTGTATTGACTTAGAACAGCTCAATCCCAATAACTTTTACCCTAACCCTGCTGCACAATTTTCCTTTAATTATTCTTTTAAACTTAATCGTAGACAAGTCTCTAATATCATTGGGAAGTTTATTATAGAATCTTAAACATTGCTTCCTAAAAGAGTTACTTATTTTGTGGAGACGGGTGGAAGCAATATAAGATTATTCTTATATCTAGTATTTATATTATGTGTAACGCTCCTTTACAGAAGGAATCGATATTACTCCCAGCTAGTATATTTCCTCATAGCTTTAAATATGGCGGTGTGGCCAGTATTAAGTACTGTCCACACCGCCATCGATCTCAACTGTAATGAGAATTACACTTATCTCTTTATCAAAATATTTACGGGTCATTAAAGGCCCGACCGAATGGGACCTCTGGGTCTAGATTAACAAACTCCATTAGCAGCAAGTACCAATTAGTGCTAATCGATCAATAAAGGTCTTCCGATGATCTTGCAAAGGCCGCGGGAAGCCGGATGCGGGCATCGCAGAACTGGCTGTGGTAGAGATCCTTGGGGGAGGCCTTTGTCAGCAGTGGACGACTTAATGGATGGGCGATTCTAATAAAATTTGGTATGGTTAGCTGACACATGTGTTAACATAGGATATAATTTATAAAGTTTAATGCGGGTAAAAGCGCAGGGCAATAGGCAAACATACTACTCTGTCAAGAAAGTACCGGGAAAAGATCAATAATATACAAAATGTTTGTTATTCATCCAAATTTATTTTATCACCTTCAAAGTATGCGCCTGCAGAAACGATACACTTACGCCAACGAATAATCCATTCATCAAAACATTTTTTAAACGCTGCTTTCAGAATTGAGTTCAGTTCTCGCCGCGAATTCTCCTTTATGTCTTCTACCGACTGAAAACGGGTACCACGAAGTGGTAATTTAAGTTTAGGAAAAAGAAAGAAGTCAGCTGGAGCATATCTGGTGAATATGGTGGTTGCTGGATGGTATTTGTTGAGTGTTTGGTCAAAAATTCGTTCACAATGATGGCCTTGTGCGAAAGCGCATTATCGTGATGCAAAATCCAAGAATTTATTTTCCACAAATCTGGCCTTTTTCGTCGAATATGCTCTCTTAAACGCCGCATAATGCTCAAATAATATTCTTTATTTACCGTTCGACCTTCCGGTAAGAATTCAGAGTGCACAACACCGCGACAGTCAAAGAAAACAGTCAGCATGACTTTGACTTTTGATCGACTAAGGCGTGGTTTTTTCGGTTTCGGTTCAGTTGGAAGGCGCCACTCCGAAGCTTGTTGACTAGTTTGCATGTCAAACTCGTAAACTCACGTCTCGTCACCAGTAACAATGCGTTTTATGAATGTTGGAATTGACTCGTTCTACCATGTCCTCAGCGACTTTCATGCGATTGAGTTTTTGGAGAAAATTCAGACCTTTTGGGACTAGCCGAGCGGCAACATGTTTCATACCCAAATGATTAGTTGAAATGGTACGATCTACTCGTGAGATACAGAAAGTTCATCGGCTATCTCTCTCAGAGTTGAATGAGGATTTTCAGTCACTATTTCCTTCACTTTTGCGATGTTAATTTCAGTTGCAGACGTTGATGGCCTACCAGAACGAGGCAAATCTTTCATCACATCTCGACCGCTTTAGAACGTTTTGAACCACACATAAGCACGAGTTTTTGATAAAGTCGATTCACCGTAGGTAAGCCTTCTGTAACATTTTCAGTGACTCCGAACACGAAATTCCATTAGCGATGCAAAATTTAAGACAAACTCTTTGTTCGATATTTTTGTCCATTATGAAATTCGCAATACTCACTATATATGATATTACTAAAACCAGCACTGTATTTAATATAAATAACAGATGCAACTAAAACTCCGCGCCAAAATGGAAAACAGTTGTGCCAATCTAACAACAACAAAAAAACAAAAATTTGAATTTGGAACCATAAACAAATCATCCATTCCCGATACTTTTCTATTCTTGAGTTAGAAATGGTGTAAATAACCCGACTTTATTTTATGTATATAGATAATATTATCTCCGTTTCCTTAGATAATAAGTGTAACTTACTTAGTGCGCTGCAACGGAACAAAAATAGAGGGTGGATTAGCTTGGTGCCAAAACATAGCATAAAGTGGCACTAACTGATTTTCAACCACAACCAGCAAATATAAACAAAAATGTCCTCCTGGTCAATTTCGGCCACGACGGCCAGTGCGTGCGTAAACATAGGGGCACTTTCTATTCCATCACTCTCCAAATCCGCTAGGATAGCAAGCGACGGGACCGGATAGAAGTCAGGTACAAGACCGACAGCTTTAAATGTTCTGTGAATCATGGGGTGCGATACCTTCAACTACCGTCTGGTAGTTGAAGGTATCGCACCCCATGATTCGGGCTGATATTGAGTAATTGTTTCAACAAAAAAATCCCTATACTTACAATGTTTTAGTGCTTAACAAAATATACTTACAATGTTTTTATACTTTTTCTCTACTTCATTTGTTGCACACCTACTACTTTAAATATTTATAGCTCCTATCCATCCAAAGGTTGTCTAGAAGAAATCGCTTAATGCGATAATACCGCCCATTGTACATTATTGTGTTATTTATTTTATCTTCTGTGTAATTATCCTGTTTGAGTGTGTACAATAAAGAGTATTCTATTCTATTCTATTCCTAAAATCCGTTTTAGCCAGACCCAGGATTTGAACCATGTCCTTGGTTGTCTGCGGTTAAACACGCTAGTGCTAGACCAACGAGGCAGTCCAAGGTCTGTAATCGAGGCCGGTACATTCTTCCCATATTCTAGCACAAGAGCGGTGCACAAAACAAACCTGTGTTTGCCCACCACTCCTGTACTAAAAAATGGCCACTATCCGTTGAGATTGGCGGAAATTCAGCCAGAAGTACTATCTCACATAAACACAACTGCAGCAACTTTCTCCACCGAAGCTAAATAAAATTATATTTACCGGAGTATTATTTATCACACTTATACGAAACGAGCGGGAATAGCTGTATAATACGCAGTTATATTTCATAAACTATTCAACAAAATATGGTGCGGTATTATTGTGTTCCATTGTGCAACAGTACGTATTGTATTTTACGAACCCGAGCCCCGAAGCTGTAAAATGCGCATCTTGAAATAGCGAATGTATTCTCTGTGTGAGCTTTTACAGTAGCAAAATAGGGTTTTAAAGTAGGCCACGCGTTGTGGGAGCAATTGTAGCGGTAAATGGATTTAGGTCCCAGTGTAGTTGATATAAGCTTAATCTCAGAGGTATGACATCTGAAGTCCAGTTATAGTTTAACTACACTTCTCATTAAAGAAATCGAACATCGAACACCTCTAAAGCTTGGCTTTGTATTTTATGAGATTCATGAACATATTTTCTTTTAAATTTAATTTTAAAAAAATCGCCAGTTAATTAAAAAAAGATTAATGTTTCACTTTAAAAATAAATTAATTTAGCTCTCGTAACACCAAACAATAACTAAATCAATTTAATTTTAATTTGAAACATTATTATTTGTGGAGAATGGAAGGTCTTTAAAACTGTCTTTATAATGATTTAATGGTGATGTCAATAGTATAAAAAAATATAATTACAGAGTAGAAGAGAAAAGATGACACTGATATAAGAAACATTATGAAAGGCAAACACGAGGGTAGAAGAAGTCCACAATGATAACTTACTAATTAAGAGATAAGAGATTAAGATAACTTCTCAGTTGGGGCGCATTGGATCCGGTGGTAGCTTTAAAGCGCGACCGTCGTTATTAACACAAGGTCCGTCATAATAATATCACCTTAATATAGACAGAACCATTGCCAATATGTATTACAAATATTAGACTTAAACTAGATAATTAGACTTAAACTAGAGAATTAAACTTAAACATAATCTCTTGACAATAATATAATATAAATTTGTTAATGTTTTAATACTATCAATATATTGTGTACCTAAATATCTATGTTACTAGAAATAATAATGTATTCAACTATAATACTACAAACATGTTCTGACTATTTACAAGCGCTTTTTTTAAAGTCTACGTGAATAAAAACCTTTTTTATTTTATTTTATTATTTTATTTTAAGATAAAGTAACAGTAACCACCATAGTTATCAACACACCATAATCGCCTTAACAATATAATCCCTTATCAAAGTCACTACTAAGTAAATTAAGATGATTTAAGAAGATTAACGTAAAGACAGAGCAGACATTTTAGTTGGCTTTAATATAATTATATTTAAAAAGCTTTCAACCATTTATTACAAATTGATTAAAATTATATGAAACCAACACACAGACATTTTCTATACTCTATATAGAGAATGCCTGTGTGTGGTTTCGTTTTCGTTTCACTCGATTGTTAATAAACATAATTAAAAAAATGGATGTTAAAAATTAAGTTTGCAAAGGATTCTAATTATATATTAATGTTCTGTGCGATTTCTGTAGGGGCTTTTGAGTAGGTACCGTACTAATCTTTGGAAACCAGTATGTCATTATGCCAAGGACTGCATAAGAATATAATGAAATTGGTGGTCATAGTATAGGCTCTGCCTAGATCTATGATCAGATGGCAGTCTGTTATAACATAATAGGATAACTCCCAAGATATTTATTTATTATAATTTAAAACAAAAATTATTTAATTTACATAGTTAGGCGAGCCGGTTGTCGTGGTTGGTAGGTAGATACTTGCCTTACACGCCGCAGGTCGTAGGTTCGATTCCCACCCAGGACAGATGTTTGTGTGTATGAACATGTCCGTTTGTCCTTAGGCTGGGTGTAATCCTAAATAATATTATAAATGTGAACGTAACTCTGTCTCTCTGTCACGCCAATACTACTGAACCGACTTAAATGAAATTTGCTACACAGATAGTCTAGAGCCTGAAAAAGGAAATAAGCTAGATTTTTTTGGAAAAAAGGGGTTGTAATTGGGATGAAAAGTTGAATGGAAGTATCGTTAAAAAGCTAGAAGCTTGAAACTTATTTTTAGGCTGTTGATTCGATATGAATAAATATGACATTCAAAGTTTGTCAAATTTTCACCCTCAAGGATGTAAAACAACAAAAGAGAATAGGGGGTGAAAGTTTGTATTAATGTTTTATAAGTTTGCGACAAGAGACAAAATATTAGACATATTCTGATGTAACATTTACGCAGTCATTACAAAATGTACAGACGAAGTCGCGGGCACAGCTAGTCAACTATATAAGTATGTATTTACCAAAGAAAATTAGTATACGTACACATACACGTTCACAAGCTCTGCTTAGTTTGGGATTAGTGGGCCGTGTGTGAATTATGTCCCAGGATTTTATTATAATTAGATAGATCGATTTTTTTATCCACAGCCTAAGAACTTCAAGAATAAATGTATTTTTACAAATGAGAATATAAATGATGTCACTATAATCTGAAGCGGTATCTCCAGTATATTTTGCTACTAAAGGCAAATTAACACAAGCGTTAATAGCTTGAAATGAATATTTAAGAGTTTAACATGAACAATTTAAATGAGCGACGTAGTTTAATTTGGCGTGAAACATACCGCGGTGTTTAAAAGGGGTTATGTGTTTATTAAGCATTTTATTCTGCATGAAAATGATGGGAGACTATTTTAAGCTAAAAATTTCGCTATGTTGCCCAGAAAAGCTTTTAAAGAAGTAGAACTAGAGGTATTAAACACAAGGACCGTTTGAAAATTATGATAATAATATTAATATCCTGGGACATTATTTATACACGGCCATCTGATCCCAAACTAAGCTGAGCTTGTACTATGGAAATCAGACAACTGATATACTACATATACTATTTTTTTTTGTAAATACATACTTAATATATATAATTACACCCAGACTCAGGACAAACAAACATGCTCATGCACACAAATATATGTCCTGGGTGGGAATCGAACCCACGACCTCCGGCGTGAAAAGCAAGCATTTGCCAACCACGCCAACCGGCCCGTCAATTCAAATTATATATGACAGAATGATAATTAATACCTTTATGCGTTTATTTTTTTATTATCTTAATATTTCCTCCTTCAAAACAAAACGGATTCCAATTGTTTTTTAAGTAACCATTCGATAATAAAATAGGGTAATTGCAAACCGTTTTGCTATGTCTGGCACCAGATTTATTTACCGGACATTTATTTTCTTGGAAGATCATTACTTCAAGGAGAAGACCTCGTAGAACATTATCTTACCGGATGTTCTCAAGAAAAGCCAAGTCAGAAATACCTTAAGCCGGCGAGCATGTATAAAGAATATAATGACAGTAAAATAGGTGTGAAAAGATGGTGACAAATGCAAATCCGTTGTCTCTACCTACCCCCTGAGAAAGAAACGTGAGGTTATGTATGTATGTATCATTACTTCTTCAAAAACAGGTTTATATTCAGACATAGTTTTGGTAGAAACCTATTTAGTCTAAATATATTGGAATTCTCTTAAAAACAAGGAAAAATTACTGTTTAAAATAGAACCAACTTATTATTTTTCTTTAATGATCACCATCTTAGTAGTGGAAGACAGTCCTGTATTTATTGAGATGAAATCAATTTATTTCGAAATTTCATCAAATCATGTACAGCAACATTAATTATACCTAATTTTCTAATAAGAAGAAATTTATTTAATACGAAATTTTAACTATAATGCTATAAACTAAACTAAAATAAACTAACTAAAAGCAATCCATTAAGCGCTCCGCATCGGCATCAAAGGGTATCGTGCCCAGAAGGCTGGCAGCATTGCCACGTTGTATGGCAATGCTTATTCTCTGTGCAAAAAATAGACCAGCCCTCTGGTCACGTGTGGCGTTGATCAATTTTTTAGAGATGCTCTTGAAGAGTGAACGAGCACCTGGACCCCATGGTCCTAGTGTTTCAACCCCAAATGTATTTATTTATTTATTGAGTACAGCCACATCATTAACATTAACAATTCACATAGAAAATAGTACAACAATGGTTACTGATGCATATGACAATAACGGCGTACATAATAATCACCACATTCAACAGTTATATAAGATTAAATTAAGTGCAAAATAAAAAAGCTGTACAAAGCCTTCTCCAAAATTTATTTACTGGAGAAATGTTAAGCAATCACGCTTGACAGACGGATTAGCGATCGTATTATTAGCACTGCGTGAGACGCTGCTGACCGTTCTCTGGTAGTTCCTGGGTTCATTTAATTACCCCCATGGGAACACTATTGGAATTTTAATGGAGAATCCGTATACATTATACCACTTTAAATAAATTTAATAAATTTATTTCTCTCACAAAGATCAAGTACAAAGTGGTAATACATTTTATGTCACTTAGAATAAGTAACTAGCTTTGTGAGAGCTGGTGCCTATTGTAGGTTTAGAAGAAAAAATAAAAGTCTAAGTTTACTTAAAATACACACTGTTTTATACAACTATCCATAAGGTTGTTTACTACAAGCTTCCGGCCTACCTGATAGTAAGTGGTCACCATAGCTTATGGGATCTACACTGAGGATGGTGTCTTAAAAAAACGAGTGTGCTTTAGACCACACGTCTACAGTTACAGTATAACTTAGATATACGAAACGAAACTGACTCTCAGAGGAAGAGAGAAAGAAAATGTTTGCTCGTACCTCTCTCTTTAGCTCCTACAGTAATATACGAAACTTCAATATCTTCACTTACTTATATCTCCCTCTCATCTTCCATTTGCGTCGCTCGATCACACTTTTAATATCACTCTCGTCACGCATTCCCTAGCTTACTCCCCAAGTAAAGCGAGCATTAAGAAGTTTAACTTCAATAAAAAAGTCTTACATCCATTTTCACTTTTGTAGTAATCTTATTTCATACAAATATGTTAATAAATACCTAGTGATCATAGCTAGGTGCCCGTAAGTGATCGGCGAGGTTAAGTAACCAGGCTCGCGGTCAGTCCATAGATGGGTGACCGCCAAAGTGGATTAATTTCTCAGCGTCTCTGTGTTTCGGAGGGCACGTTAAGCTATCGGTCCCGGTTGTAGTCATTAGGCAATAGTGGTTAAGCCATGTCAGAGGCCTATTGGGCGGCTTTAACAACACTGACATTAGGGTAACCACTGCCCATACGATAAGTAAGTAATACCTACCTATAGACTGCCTCATTGGCCTAGCGGTAGCGTGTTCACCCGCAAAACACAAGGTCCTGGGTTCAAATCCCGGGTCTGGCCAAAAAGTGATTTTTGGACTTTTCTGTAAAAACAAAAATTTCTCAGCATTAGCCCGAAGTCTGGGAATTGGTGGTATTATACCCCCGTGCCTCGGAGAGCACGTGAAGCCGTCGGTCCTGTACCTGACCTCTTTCCGGTCGTGTCGCCTGGGCGTCCCATCGGATCATGAGAGTGATGGAACAGAAAGTGCTCCTGTGTTTGCGCACACACTTGAGCACTATAATATGTCCCGCGCCGATGGCTAATCTCTGTTGAGACTTGCCGCTGTGGCTGAAATTCGGCTAGGAGAACATTATTATTATTATTATTTTTTACTTTTCTTTATTTTCTCGAAATATATTTCTCGGTTAGTAATGATGCCTACGGGCTTACGCCAAGTCAGCATTCATTATTGTAGGTGTCATCCTGTAAAAACTTTCGCACAATTCGGCAAGTATTAATAATTGCTGCTTTTTGCATAGTTATGTATGTATTTTCTGGTAAATCTAACAAACGGAGTGAGTGATGTAAGTATTTTGGAATGATACCAGTACTAGAGAGCACCAATGGCACAATGAATACTTTCTCCGTTGTGTGTATACTTCTGTATTTTCTCTGTAACATTATTATTAATACCTATTACAATAGAGAAGAAAGTGTTAAGTTTTTCTTTTACACTCCACCTGAAGCCAAACTCTAATTAAGTAACCCTCGCATCCTTTCTACTTCGAATGTGTGAACGGTATTCTTATCCCGACAAACTTATGTACAAATCTCATTCATACAAAGGATTCGGAGTTTGAAAGGTAAGTCCTTTCAAATACTTTACGGCATGTCGCGCCATTATTATAATTTTCACTCCATATAGAGTTTTAGAGAAGTTGTCGCAAACATCTTAACATGAAATGGAATTAGTAATACATACATATGTACATAGTCTCACGCTTGTTCCCCAGAAGGGTAAGCAGAGACAACGGATTTCTAATTTGTCGCGTTCTTTGCACATCTCTTTTTGCCTCGATTACTGTCATTATATTCTTCATACATGCTCGCCAGTTTAGGGTACTTCTGACCTGCCCTTTCTTGGGAACGTATCCGATTTGGTCTGGGAATGTTCTACGAGGTCTTCCCCTTCCGGTTGTTCCATTCACACAGGCCAGGTATACTTTTTATGTCAATTCTCTTTCATTCATCTTTTCTAAATAACGAAACTCCCAGCATACCTTTTTTTATCTTTGTGACTACATCCTCTTTCGCACCACAACGCTCTCTTATATCAGTATTTCGTATTCTGTAGCTCAAAGTCTTCCACACTCTACTTTCATTCTTTTACTGCCATACGCAACTTTCACTTCCATACAGTAAAGGAATTAGTAATGTGGTGACGATCACCGTAGCCTAGTTGGTAGTGCTCCTGCCTGCGAAGCTGGTGGTCCTGGGTTCGAATCCCGGTAAGTGCAAATATTTGTGTGATGAGCACGAATATTTGTGTCTGAGTCATGGATGTTTTCTATGTATTCAAGTATTTATCTAGCTATATAAGTATGTACATCGTCGCCTAGTACAAGCTTTGCTTAGTTTGGGGCTAGGATGATCTGTGTGACATTGTCCCTATATATATTATATTAAAAAAAATATTGCTAGTAATTCTCATTCGTCACAACATCGGTTGAAAAAAATCTTTTCAACCTTCTATCACCGCACCTCTCGCCACAGACGGGGAGTTAGGTAATTCTCACATTTTCTCGATCTCGTACGGTTCGCTTTCAGCGTAACTTCCTTCCACGTACGTTGAGGCTGTAGAATGAACTCACTGTTACGGTTTTTTTATAATGATGTCCTCCCGACCGAATTTCGGCCACGGCGGCCAGTCTTAATGGAGACTAGCCAATTGCGCAGGACATATTATAGTGCTCAAGTGTGTGCGCAAACACAGGGGCACTTTCTATTCCATCACTCTCATGATTCGATGGGACGCCTAGTGACACGACCGGAAAGAGTTCAGGTACAGGACCGACGGCTTTACGTGCTCTCCGAGGCACGGGGGTGTAATACCGCCAACTTCCAGACTTCGGGCTGCTACTGAGAAATTTCTTTTTACGGAAAAATCCCAAAAACACTTTTTGGCCCGACCCGGTATTTGAACCCAGGACCTCATTATCTGCGGTTGAACACGCTACCGCCAGAACAACGAGACAGTCATCGGTTTTTATTATATTGATAAGATGAAAGAACAAAGGAGAAGTCTCAGTAAAACTGCCTTCTGATCCGAAGGTTGCGTGTTCGATTCTCGTACTAGAAATATTTGTGTGCAAATAGACATGCTATTTGTCTGGGTCTTGATGTTTTCTGTGTACTGGGCATATATTTACAAAAAAAGTAAATAATTATTTCTATCCGTTGTGTGGTATCAATATTACAAGTTTTGTCCTGGATATTTATTATTATGATTATATTTTCAAATACTTCCACATTAATATCCTATAATATCCTGGAATACTATTCACACACGGCCATCTGCTCCCAAACTAATCAGACGTGTACTATGGAAATCAGATAACTGATATAATACATATACTATTTTTCTTTTTGTAAATACATACTTATATAGATAACTAGCTGTGCCCCGTGGTGTTACCCGCGTTAAATTTTATAAATTTTCTTTGCTATAAACCTCACGGAGCCCGAGGCCTTTCCAACGAATGCAAAACCGTGGAAATCGTTGCGAAATGAAATTCGTGCGTTCTGGAGTTATAGCGTCAGGAAGGAAAACCCGACTTATTTTTATATAGTAGATTACACCCAGACACAGGACAAATAGCCATGTTCATGCACACAAATATCTGTCCTGGGTAAAAATCAAACCCCTGACCGACGGCGTAAAAAGTAAGCATTTACCAACCACACCAGATTTCTTCTTGTATTCAGTATTTAAATAATAATATCTAGGGACAATGTCACACAGATCATCTTAGCCCCAAACTAAGCAAAGCTTGTACTATGGGTACCAGGCGACGATATACATACTTATATAGATATATAAATACTTAAATACATAAGTCAAAGTCAAAGTCAAAGTAACTTTATTCCGTAAAAATTTTACATTTATGTGGAATCGTCATATTTTTTTTACCCTACCGTGCAGTGCATGACGTGGCAGCTACTGAGAAACACTGCCAGAAAACTCAGTAGGAATCCTTTTTTAAAATAAAATATACTTAAGATTAATTACAATCATGTGTGTTGACTCAGAACAACTCCATCCCAAGCACTTTTATCACTTAAATAATCAGAAATTTTGTAATATGCCCTGCTACACAATTTGGCTCGAAAGAAAAGAAAAGAAACAAATATTCGTGCTCATCACACAAATATTTGCACTTACCGGGATTCGAACCCAGGACCACCAGCTTCGTAGGCAGGAGCACTACCAACTAGGCTACGGTGACCAACCAACCTTCACCAACCTCGCCAACTGGCCAGATTTCTTCTAGCATTCAGTATTTAAACGTTTTTGATAAATATAAAAGTCCTCGTCAAAGAGTTATGTCTCTTTTGACACACACGATATCACTAACACGTTAACGATCCTTCACATCACTCCGATGAACGCTAGCGACCTAATTAACACTGAAACTAGCGCTTGAACCTACGGACGCCTCAACATTCTTTTCACAAAAATAATTCAAAGATCAAATATAGCTACATAACTACACATAAACCATTAGTATAACCAGATTAATAAAACAATGTTCCTAATACCGGTTGCCAACATACAGGAAATAAAACTGCGTATATGAGTAGTAATAAATTCTGTAAAAATGTTCTCTATTTATAATATAATACAGATCACTACTTCCACTGTGGAAGCTCTGTTGTAAACAGAAACGAATGCAATTAAATACATTTAATTACAGCGAAGTTTTACTACAAAGTTGCGTACATGATTTATGTAATTAATGTAGGTACAGACGCGAGCACATCAAGTTACCCCAATCTGTCAAATATCCTCAATTGAAAATGAACCTTACCGAACTTATGCTTACGATCACCGTAGCCTAGTTGGTAGTGCTCCTGCCTACGAAGCTGGTGGTCCTGGGTTCGAATCCCGGTAAGTGCAAATATTTGTGAGATGAGAACGAATATTTGTTTCTGGGGTCATGGATGTTTTCTATGTATTTAAGTATTTATCTATCTATATAAGTATGTATATCGTCGCCTGGTACCCATAGTACAAGCTTTGCTTAGTTTGGGGTTAGGATGATCTGTGTGACATTGTCCCGATATATTTTGTGATGAAGTAAAAATATAGCTAAAATTTAAAATTTTGATAATTAAACCTACACATGATCCTTGACAATAACTTAATTTAAGTTAGTTAAATATCGTTACTGTTATAAAATAAATCTTATTGTAAATTATTTTCTACAATCCGTGTACCTAAATATCTATATGTACATAGAAATAATTATAAATTAATTATATATTACTACGAATATGTTCTGACTATTTACAAGCGCTTTTTTAAAGTCTACGTAAATAAAAACCTTTTTTATTTATTTTATTTTTAGAAGTTGGTTTCTATAAAAGAAAATAGACAAATTGCTGTAGCTGTATGTGCTGGTGTCTGTACAACGCTTGACTATAGCAATTTAACGGAATGTTTGCTTGAAAATAGGTTTCATTTATTGTCCGAAAAATTGTTTCGTTTTCCAAAACTGGTGTAAATTCGAGATTTTATGAGTAAAATAGATAGATTTTTAAACATAATGTCTTCGAAAACGTCCACAAGTGTAAGAAAGTGGCATGTTACCATGAATTGTGATTTTTATAATAAATATTTTTTGTAATAATAATAATAATATCTGGGGACAGTGCCACACAGATCATCCTAGCCCCAAACTAAGCAAAGCTTGTACTATGGGTACCAGGCGACGATTTACATACTTATATAGATAGATAAATACTTATATACATAGAAAAAATCCATGACTCAGAAACAAATATGTGTGCTCATCACATAAATATTTGCACTTACCGGGATTCGAACCCAGGACCACCAGCTTCGTAAGCAGGATCACTACCAACAACGCTACGGTGACCGTCATAATATTGCCATTCGGTCGAAAATTAAGGTATTGCCGCAATATAATTGATGTCTATCTATGGAATTAATATTATCTATTTAAATACCCTATATTTGAAATAATAATAATTAGACTTACATAATTATCTTTGACAATAACTTAATACAAGCTAGCTAAATATCATTACTATTATAAAATAAATTTTACAAATGTTTTCATACAATCCGTGTACCTAAATATCTACGAAACTAGAAATAATTATGTATACTTAATTATATTACTACAAACATGTTCTGACTATTTACAAGCACTTTTTTAAAGTCTACGTGAATAAAAACCTTCTTTATTTTATTTATATTATTTTAAATGGTATCCTTAAAAGGTAAAAGAGCACATGGTGATGAGCTGAAGCTGATGCAATTTATGAAACTGCACTCTTCATTTAAAAGTTTAAACGTAACCCGAAGTTGTTAAGTGAGACCTCAAAGGAACATTAAAACATAAGTTACCGCACGCTGTAACACTAAGTTAAGTAAAGCAACTCCTCTAAATAGCAACACGAACACGTTTAACGAGGTGAATGTGAAAGATATTATATTTTTCATAATTTTGTTCTCAATATATCCTTTTTAAATAACAGTAGGTAACTGTATTTTTTGTATTAAAGAATTAATTTAATATTAATTGATTTCATTCAAATGTTATTTTGTTTTTCATTAATTTAAATTTGCTTTATTTGTTTTTCTTTCAGTTAATAATCGGTTAATTTTATTTTAGATTGTCTACGCTAGATGCAATTCAGTAACTCAATATATAAACCACGGCGCCATTTTTAAATAAGTTTATCTACTATATAAAAATAAGTCGGGTTTTCCTTCCTGACATGACGCTATAACTCCAGAACGCACGAACCGATTTCCACGGTTTTGCAATCGTTGGAAAGGTCTCGGGCTCCGTGAGGTTTATAGCAAAGAAAAATTATAAAAGTTAACGCTTGTAACACCGCAAGGCACAGCTAGTTTTTGTATAAAATAATTATTTTCGTATATTAAAATTTAATTCTAATTTATTTGATTCAAATGTTAATTGATAAATTTTTCATTTTAATTGATTTCATTTTCTTACGGCAGCTAGCGTAAGACCGGCAAATATGGAGATCTCTGGGGGAAGTTTATGTCCAGCAGGGGATGTATTTTAGCTGACATCATAAAAAAATAAAAATTAATTGATTTTAGATAAGTGTCATTATTATTTGATTTTGTGTACATTTAGATACAAGTTACTTATTTACATCAATGATCGCAGCCTTCAATGTAAATGTGGTATAGTCCCACAAACAATGGGACATCTGTTATCATGTAGCGCGTGCCCTTACAATTGCACGCTTAAAGAACTGATGGAGGCTACTCATAATGCGATTCTTGTGGCCAAGTTCTGGGCGGACACAATTTAGATTGCCACCGAATCGCTAAGAAGAAGACTTGTTTATGAATAAATAAATGAAATGAAATGGTGGTTGAAATGTAACCTATATATTTTTTGTTTAATTGTACCAAACATTAAATAGCAATTATTAATCAGTTAAATTACAAGTAAACGCTTTTAGTCAAGGTTCAGACCATCACATTACATCATCAGCCTGATATCGTCCACTGCTAGACAAAGGCCTCCTTCAAATGTCTCCATAGCGTTGTTATTTAGAGATGTTCAAATGTCCCCATAGAGTTGCCATTTGGAGAGGTTTGCTTGAGGCTGTAGTCACCGCCCTTGGCAAGCGAGTTGTCGACCACAGTTAGGTGGTAGCTAATACACAGGTGGCGCTTCGGCCCGATTATCTATTGTATGCCTTAGTCACCTTTTACAATACTCACGGGATGGTATAGGGTCACCCTGTTATTCTTTCTGTATCGGAAACCACACGGCTGACCTTAAAGGCGGTGTATTCTAACGTGGATAAATTAGATTGCAGTTTTATTTTGATACAGTGTACAGTTAGTACAGTTTCTCCCATACATTGAACACCAGCGCCTCTCGCGGAAACTATTAAGAACTAAAACTCTGGTGCTCAATGTATGGGACGAAACTGTACGTGTGATCGAGTAAGTAAACTGCAGGAACTCGTGCTAGAGCCACAGCTTGTGCTCAGTTTGACTCTTTTATCCGTTCACGTTCGTGGTCGAAATCATGGTCCGCGAATACGAACTAACTCTAGTTACTATTTATCTTTAGGAAAAGTGAAGTCATAGCTGGTTAAAAATAATATCCAGGGACATTACTCACACTAAGCCATCTGATCACAAATTAAACAGGGCTTGTACTATGGGAATCAGATAACTGATATACTACTTTTATTTTGTATAGTGATATCCAGACACAGAATAAACAGACATGTTCATGAATACAAATATCCGTCCTGGGTGGGAATCGAACCCACGACCTGCGGCTTGAAAGGCAAGCATTTACCAACCACCCCAACTGATACTGAACTGAACTGAAAGATAGGAAATATAAATTAGGCAAAGGCAGTACAAAACACAAAATAGCTCATTAGGGAATTACACCAGCACTCCCTACTACGAACAAAAGAATTACCAATCAGAAATAGCCCAAAAATTATTACTTAATCCCTATACGGAACCCTGAATAGGAAGCGGGATTCGCGTGTTCCTACCTAATAAATGCACGGTATAGAGTGATCGTATTTAACTACGATACATTAGGGAGCGTTTAGTTTATTGACTAGAATTGTATAGCCCCATGGGTATGGCAGATATATTTTCAACGAAACAACTCGACGATTCAACTTCGCCCTTTGAGAATTTTATTTCTTAGAAAACCAACTCGTGTTTAAAAGAAAACCCATGGGTAATGATATTTCCTTGTAATTTATCAAACGATCAATTCTGTATTGATTGACAGATAATGAATATTTCACAAATATATAGATATAATATATGTTTACTTGTACACAAAATATTAAATAAAAACATACATACACAAATCGCGTTTTCCAAAAAATCGTGCAACAAAAAAGGTACAGAACTAGACAAGCAAATAATATAGCTCTTCAAGCCCCTCGGACAAACTACGGGAAAAGTACTATACTGTATGAAGGAGCACAGCTTTACAATAAATTGCCTAAACATGTAAAAGACCAGAAGTCCATATATACCTTTAAAAAAGCATTAAAAAAACACATTTTTGAGGATTTAAAATAGTGAAACTTTTTCTTTCTATAATTTCTACATGAACTGTCTCGTCGCCCTAACTTAACTTATTTAGAAATGTTGTTTTCTCATATAAGTGAAATGTATTTCTTTTTGAGAAAATAAAGTTCTTAAACCTATTGGTAACAGACGCAAAGTATTTTTGTAAAAATGCTATAAATATCGTTCATATTAAGTTATATTACTTACTTACTTATCATATGGGCAGTGGTTACCCTAGTTTAGCCTACGACAGCATTAGTGTGACGTGACGGTCACACTAATGCTGGCGTAGGCTAAACTGTGTATTCGTTTTTAATCTGTGAGACATCACCGTTTTTTAGGGTTCCGCACCCAAAGGGTAAAACGGGACCCTATTACTAAGAATTCGCTGTCTGTCTGTCCGTCTATCACCAGGCTGTATGTCATGAACCGTGATAGTTAGACAGTTGAAATTTTCACAGATAATGTATTTCAGTTGCCGCTGTAACAACAGATACTAAAAATCAAAATAAAATTTATATTTAAGGGACTCCCATACAACAAACGTAAATGTTTTGCTCGTTGGTACGGAACCCTTCGTGCGCGAGTCCGACTCGCACTTGGCCGATTTTATTGTTACTTAGCGGGTTAAGGAAATAGTCCGCGACAATCCCCCATACCATCAGAATTATCAGTGCTACAACATGAACATGCTGAGATGAAGCCATTTATAACTTACACGGCCAACATGTCATGTTTTGCTATTCCTTTAATATGTTTGTTTGTTTGTCTGTTTTTCTTAATAAATATTTAAATAAAAGTGTTCACGCTGCAAGACAGTCGTGAAGAAAGGTAGGTGGCGCGACTGTCGCACCCCCAACACTCTCGAACACACACGAGTGACAAGCATCTCACGAATAGCTGACGCCTGACTAGAGATGTAAAAGGACTGAATATGACCAGTGACAATTGTCATAAACCTTAAATGACCGGTCATTTACTATCAAATTCAGCCAATTTGACTCAAATATTATTGTCTATTCTCGACTACCACTCAATTATTTATTTATTTAGGTACCCAATTTATATGCAAGTTTAAATGAAGCAACGTTTTATTTTCTATTATATCATGAGAGGATAAGACGACATCCAAGTCGATGCGCGAGGCGATGCGACGTTGCCATTTTGTCTTAAATGCACGCATGATTAGAAATAATAATACTATAAGTATTAAAAACCACTTTTTTGTTTCAATTTAGAAGTTGTAGACTTTTATCAACGACAAAAACTTAAAAGGTACTAAAATATTACTAAAATCAAATTGACAGTTAATTACCATTTTTGACATTTAATGAGCATTTTTGACCAATTTGACCGTAAATTACAGTCAGTCTAATTCAGTCACTTTAGTCATTTTCAACACTACGCCTGACATTAGTATTGTCAAACCTTCTTTTTTTCATTATTATAATTTTTATTGGACTAGTTGGACTGCGTTTTCTTCATCTCCACACACAAAACGATACAAAAAGTTATAATAACCATTTAGCTATACTACAACTTAAGCTTTGTTAATGAACACCCCATGTACTTATATTTTAATTATGAGGAAGAGTTAACAACAAAAGAAGAAAGTGCGGCGGTGTTCGTTAGTAACGACAAAGCGTTGTAATAAGTAAACTTTTAACTTGTTTTCATATTGTTAACCGCTCCGTAGAGGTACCCTTCCTAAAGGTATGTACAGACGCCAGCACATCCAGCTAACCAAATATGTCAAATTTCTTTTATAGATTTTCAACTTTATCACAAAAGCATAAGGTTCACTTTCAATTGGGGAAATTTGACAGATTGGGATAGCTTGACGTGCTGTACGTCTGTACATTGATCAGGGTCTTTTTTACAATAATTAGTATTTACAATACTACCCTGCAATAAATAAACAGCGGTCATCGAAAACACCAAGGTAAATGTGTTTTTATTACGCATATAGTAGCATTTAGAGCCTATAATAATAATAATATAATAATAATAATATCTAGGGACAGTGCCACACAGATCATCCTAGCCCCAAACTAAGCAAAGCTTGTACTATGGGTACCTATCTATATAGATAGATAAATACTTAAATCCATAGAAAACATCCATGACTCAGAAACAATTATTCGTGCTCATCACACAAATATTTACACTTACCGGGAGTCGAACCCAGGACCACCAGCTTCGTAGGCAGAAGCACTACCAACTAGGCTACGGTGACCGTCAAACGTGGTCTATGCACACCACGTTTTTAAAGCGCGCTGTTGACGCGCGTTTGTAGCGATACAGACGCGATACACACGCAATCAGACGCAGCCTGTGGACCTTTGCATTCCTGTATAAATTCGAGACTCGATGCAAACGCGCGTGTTTAACGGTACAGACGTGCGCTAGCATCACGTGTGTATCGATACAAACTATAACAAACTGCTCTGTAGGATAAACACGCGTGGTTTAGAAACGTGCGTCGACGGGTCAGGTAGCGGTTTATGTAAGGGTAAACCTGGACCTATACACGAAGCAAAGCGATGTTCACTCTTACTAAACTCGCCGGAAGGATAAATTGTCACTAGTGAATAGAACACTAACAAAGTCAGCAAAGTTGACTCATGTTATGGGCCCTGCAGTTTATAATCAGCTCCCAGAGAGCATAGTAACCGCCCTAACTCTCGCAGGTTTCAAGGGTCGGTTAAGACGCTGGTTAGTCGAGCGGGCGTTCTACACTTACGACGAATTTTTCAATTTGAATAATATTGACAATATGTTGACTTATTTATTTGTATTATAATTTTATTTCTATATTAGGACAAATTGACAATTTATTAATTATATTTACTTTTGACATGACAACCTATTATTGACATTGTTTGTGATATTATAAATAATCGATGAGACCATTTTTGATGTGTAATTTACATTACCAATAAATTACTATTGACTATTGACGGTGCGCTTAAAAAACGTGGTGTGCGTAGGCCTTTATCGTGCCAAATTTTACGTTATTACGGCTATTAAGTTCATGCGCGGCAGAATGGATAGTGTTAGTCTCAAATTGAGGGTATCAACAGAGATTAGCCAATTACGCTGGTCATATTATAGTGCAGTTGTGTATGCGTAAACAGCCATATAGGTGTTTGCGGACACTTCTGCACTTTAATCAAGTTACATATGAAGATGTACGAATGCGTACAAACCGTGTAGTAAGTAGTAATAATATGTTTAGTATCGAAAGCTTGTTATTATGACGACCACCGTAGCCTAGTTGGTAGTGCTCCTGCCTACGAAGCTGGTGGAATATTTGTGTGATGAGCACGAATATTTGTTTCTGAGTCATGGATGTTTTCTACTTATTTAAGTATTTATCTATCTATATAAGTATGTATATCGTCGCCTGGTACCCATAGTACAAGCTTTGCTTAGTTTGGGGCTAGGAAGATCTGTGTGACACTGACCCTAGATATTATTATTGTTATTATTATTATTATTGTCTTTTGAGCGGCTTTAAATGCAGGTACTAGTATAATCGCCCGGATGAAATGCGGGTAGTTGTAGATAACTCCGGACGTGAGCCAGTGGTACTAGTTCGCTTATCGTTGGTTTTTTTTATTATGTCAGAGGACGACAAATGAGCAAGTGGGTCACCTGATGGTAAGTGATTACCGCCGCCCATGTACACTCGCAACACCAGAGGAGTTCTTTAAGGCCTTTAAGAGTTAGCAGACAAGTGTTGCTGACCCTTCCCCCCACCCCAATGAGCCTAGTGACCTTACTCACCCGCAGAAACACAATATTAAATTATTAATGTTATCATTAAGGAATGTCTTCTGTAAGCTGGAGGTACAAACGCCAGCACATCCAGCTATCCCAAACTGTCAAATTTCTTATATAGATTTTCAACTTTATCACAAAAGCATAAGGTTCACTTTCAATTGGGGAAATTTGACAGATTGGGGTAGCTTGATGTGCTGGCGTCTGTACTTCCCCAGTCGGGTTGCTCTTTGAGCAAATAAACGCGGTGCCCTACCTTTCAATATAATTGTTGAGAAATACGAGAGCGCGCGTGTGTTAATTGTTTTTCCCTGGAATACGCTAGGCGGATTGGTGTGAAACGCGATAGACGCGTATGATTATGTTTCAGAGTTACTCGAATAATTAGTGATTTAAACAACGAAAAGACGATAATTGCGTGATAGTTACACCTTCGAAATGTGTTGGGGAGAACCTACCGTAAAATAGCTGCCGGTGCCTTGGCTGAATTCGGTAAGCATGTCAGTAAATATTCAACATGTAACTTAATTAATGCACATCCTGAAAATAGTTTGTTCAGAATCGTTTACTGAATTGATTTATATCATTTTTAATATAGGTAATTTTTTATTCCATAAATAAATAAAACTAGGGAAATTATTGTCATATTAACCCTGTTCAGTTAAAATAAATTGAAATGGACCGTAAGTCAAAGTAATAAGACTTTTAAAATCGCAGTTTTATTTTTATTCATATAAATTCTATCATTCGATACAATATAAAGAAAAATAAACTTTATACCAAGAAACCTATCTATTAAATAACATTGCATATACATGTTAAATTAAAAATTCAGTGTATGTATTATGATTACAACTTAATACTCTAATTGGGGTGTTTGAGGGTGTGCGTTAATTACGTTTCATGTTGTATATTATAAATGGCCATTATATATTAGGCATCTTGAAGTTAGACTCGTGTAAAAGATTTCATTTACTTAACCCTTTATTTATTGTTTGTAGGTTTGTTCAGCTCCCCTAAACACAGAAAAATTACTGGGTTTGACCCGTATCATAATATTACATTGGTAACCTATTAACCGTCACCGTAGCCTAGTTGGTAGTGCTCCTGCCTACGAAGCTGGTGGTCCTGGGTTCGAATCCCGGTAAGTGCAAATATTTGTGTGATGAGCACGAATATTCGTTTCTGAGTCATGGATGTTTTCTATGTATATAAGTATTTATCTATATAAGTATGTATATCGTCGCCTGGTACCCATAGTACAAGCTTTGCTTAGTTTGGGGCTAGGATGATCTGTGTGACATTGTCCCTATATATTATTGTCCCTATAGTTATATATTAATAAACAAAAATTAAGTTGATACTATTGACAGGTGAATTATAGTTGTCCCATTGGTCATGCTGCATTTACCTCAGATATATTCTAGTTTAGTCTATCCTCCTTAACAAAATCATAGCTACGCCCTTGATTATAATATGACCTCCATCTTTCTCTAGTCTCTGTTGAGAGTATGAAGTTGATACGTATGTTACTAATATTATACTACCCGTCTCCACAAAATAAGTAACTCTTTTATGGGGCAATGTATAAGATTTTATAACAAACTTCTCAATGATATTAGAGAATTGTCTACGAATAAGTTTAAAAGAATGATTAAAGCCAAATGTGTAGCAGGGCATATTACAAAATTTCTGATTATATAAGTGATAAAAGTGCTTGGGATGGAGTTGTTCTGAGTCAACACATATGATTGTAATTAATCTTAAGTATATTTTATTTAAAAAAAGGATTCCTACTGAGTTTTCTGGCAGTATTTCTCAGTAGCTGCCACGTCATGCACTGCACGTTAGGGTAAAAAAATATGACGATTCCACATAAATTTAAAATTTTTATTGATTAAAGTTACTTTGACTTTGGCTTTGAATAGGTAATGGTAGGTAGCTGAAAATCAGCGTTGCAGTTGGACTCTGGCTGTAACAGTGTGCTGAGCTGCCTACCAATTGAACACATTATATATTAATTATTCGCTGTAACTTGTTTCTTTTTAATGTTTTTTTTTCTTAATCATGTTTAGTTTTATGGTAGTATGTAAGTAAATATAAGATTTGTATAAACTTTATTAAAATGTGTGTGTGTATGTGTTCAATAAATACATTTTCTTCTTCTTCTTCTTCTAATAACAAACCTATCAAATTCTGCGACAAATAAGTGAAAGTAACTTAACTAAGTCTTAACTTCGGCGAGTAATGTATTGTGATGACATTTTTATGCTCTTCGCCAAATTTTTCAAATAACACGACTCAGAAAAAACATACATTCTTTGGGGACTGCCGATAGAAGTGAAAACTATTTTTTTCACGTCTAATCTAAATAATCTACACTTCACATTGAGAGATACTCTTCGCATACAACTTGTAACGTAATTAACGCACACCCTCAAACACCCCAATTATAATATTATGTTGTAATCATAATACATACACTGAATTTTTAATTTAACATAATTAATATTACTAAATTAGTTTCTTGGAATAAAGTTTATTTTTCTTTTTTTTGTATTGAATGATGGATATTGTATAAATACTAATAAAACTGCGACTTTAAAACTCTTATTACTTTGACTTACTGTCCATTTCAATTTGTTTTGACAGTACAGGGTTAATATGACAGTAATTTCCATAGTTTCAATTATTTAGGAATAAAAAATTACCTGTATTAAAAATGAATTACTTCTAAATTGTATTGTCGCAAAGTTGAGTTTATCATTATACGTTTTCAAGACAAGAAGCACATGTTTTTTCATTCCATCACCTTGGCCATTTAGAAAGGATGAATGAAAGAAGATTGACAAAAGAAGTATACCTAGCCTGTGTGAATGGGACAACCGAAAGGGGAAGACCACGTCGAACATTCTCTGACCAAATTGGAGATGTTCTCAAGAAAAGGCACGTCAGAAGTACCCTAAACCGGCGAGCATGTATGAAGAATATAATGACAGTAATCGAGGCAAAAGAAGTATGCAAAGATCGTGACAAATGGAAATCCGTTGTCTCTGCCTACCCCTCTGAGAAACAGGCGTGAGTCTATGTATGTGTATATGTATGTATCACCTTGGCTCAACGTGCAGACGACGAATCACAACAGGAAGCGTGCGGTGACGTTGACGCGAGTTTCACGCTTTTTGTTCGCCCAAAAAGTGATTCTCAGGCAACGGATTAATTTTCAGTATACATATAGTAAAGCAGTTTGCTACCAACTACTCTCATTCAATCAACAGCAAATTACAAGGTGAAAATTAAAAATCAAAGTCGTATAGATACTTTTAGAATACACAGAGATTCTCCGCCAACGGATTAATTCTCAGGGCACAAATAGTAAAACAGTTTGCTACCAACTATTCTCATACAAACAACAGCAAATTACAAGGTGAAATACTAAAATCAAAATCGCACAGATACTTCTAGAATACACAGAGATTCTCAGCCAACGGATTAATTTTCAGCATACATATAGTAATACAATTTGCTACCAACTACTCTCATACAATCAACAGCAAATTACAAGGTGAAAATAAAAATCCAAGTCGTATCGAGATTGGACCACTACGTAGTAACGAATTGAAATTCTCGGGTTGCAAATTTGAACTCGATAAATTGAAAGGAATTTTTGTCGAGCTGTACTTGAATTCGAGTGTTCATCCATTGAGCTTGTTCTCCTTCGGGTAAAAAGTATTCAATTTCTTTCATTTAACTACAAGTTAGGTCTCGCGTTGCTACTCGCAGGTTTTATTAATAAATAATATCCTACACATTCACACGCGGCCATCTGATCTTAAACTAAGCAGAGCTTGTATTATGGCAACCAGATAACTGATATATTATATACACTACTTCTCTTTTGTAAATATTTTATATATTTACAATATATGTGGTTTTGGTTAGTTTTCAACGATGCCGATCGTTTATTTATAATAGGTACATAATATGAACAGACATATAATAAATTAGTTAATATGTATAATTATAACTATGGTACAGTAGTACCTTTTAGGAAATTTGTTGTGTACACCCGCAACTACCCCATCTCTGTAACTCCTCTATTCTTTCACTACTGGCAACCTAGCCTGGAAGAGATCAAACCTTGTGATAAGGCCGCCATTTGTTCTGTATTAATTTGTATATTATGTTGTCAGTTTGTATTGTTTCTTGAGGTGTACAATAAAGAGTTTTATCTATCTATCTATGTACTTATATAGTTTCTTTTTAAATCATAATTTTTATTGACATAAATATAATATGGTAAAGTTTATTTGAAGTCTTTGGATCCTGTGCTAGGTTATTAAACCTGTGTTACAGAATACAGTGCCCTCCCCGCTTTTGGTGTGACAACAATAATTTATGCAACAAAGTAAAATTTATGTATTTTATTTTATAATATTTTTGATTATTGTTTATAATTTCATTGAAATAATGTACCTGCTTGGCTGAATAATATTAAAGATAAATATTAATTGATGTGCCCTAACAGGGTTCATGTTGATACTAATATGATTGTGTAACATCAATATTGTACACATGATTGCAATAAAGATTTGTATTGTATTGTTTTGTATTAAATTATAAATTAAACTAAAAGAAAGTTACTATTAATATTAAAACATTATTACAATAAAATTAAGACCGTATTAAAATAAAATTAAGAGATGATTGAAAAAACAATTAAATAAATTAAAAATTAAATAAAAATTAAGACATTACTATTATTATTTGGTTTAGTAAAAAAGAAGAATGTTATGTGTGTAATTACACCCAGACTCATACATGTTCATGTAGACAAATATCCAGTTCTGGGGCTCTACCGGCTAAGTCGCCGAACATCGATTTCTTAAATGGCGTTCAAATAAATAAGGTAAGTCATTTTTAACCTTTATTTATTTGATCGCCTTTTAAGAAATCGCTGTTCGGCGACTTAGCCGGTAGAACCCCTGGATGGGAATCGAGCTCACGACCTGGCATTTACCACCACCAACTGACCTGTCAAATACAGCTATTATGACTTAAACGAAACCCAATTAGATAAACTTGAGCGGATTCAAACTACTGTATAACGTCCATATTTGGTTAACGTAAATATGACTACATGTCCAAATTTCGTGATAAGGTCAAGTGGCTTCGCTATATGCCTTCGCCGTAATACGCACATCTTATCCTTACTTTACAATATTTTGTTTAATCCTACCTCTCAAGTTTATCTTAAAGAACGGGTTGTAATTCTTAAATGACACACATTCAAGATGCTTGCAGTCATTAGAGAAACTTAAATTAAAAGTGTAAGTTCATTCCACCAATTTCTACTATATGTCTTTCACTGCACAAATGGTGCGACTTTGGAATGCATTATTTCTTACAATAAGACGTGCTCAATCCTTACAATCTTGTAAAAACATTAAAAAAGAATTACCTGTAATCTTCAACTGATGAATGAGTTCTATCTTTTGTATTTTATCTGTGTTTTACATTGACCTATATGTATTCTACTAGACGCGCAATCCCATATTGAGAATTTGCTCACCGAGTTGCAGCGCGGGCGCTGCAACTCAGTAAGCAATTTTGGCCGCCGCGCGCTCGCCCCTCACCTCGGGCACAGCCGGACTGGGACAGAGTTTTTATTCGAAACAGCGTGTCTAGTTATACATATAAGTCAATGGTTTTTTATTTTTTAATTACGAGATGGGGGTACAGTCAACTCCGAGACTTCAGGCTGATACTGAGAAAATTAGTTTTTGGCTCGACCCGGGATTTGAACCAGTTGACAATGACCTCACTATCTGCAGTTGAATACGCTACCGCTAGAATAACGAAGCAGTCAAGACTATTACTACAGTGTATTAAAAATGATTGTAATTTGACATTATTTACACACAACCGTCTAATCCCAAACTAAGCAGAGTTTTTACTATGGAAACCAGATAACTGATAAACTAAATAAATATATACTTATATATAGATAATTACACCCACACTCAGGGCAAACAGACATGTTCATGCGCACAAACATCTGTCCTGGATGGGATCGAAACCACGACCCCCGGCGTGAAAAGCAAGCATTTGCCAACCACGCCAACAGTTCAATATATATACTGATATATAGATGATATAGATATTAACTTTGAGCGTATTGAAACCATAATATTCCATTCAAACGTGTCATTAAAAGCAATGTACCAGTTAAATCTACCGATATAGATTACAAAGCAGTTTGAATGTCAACCTAACCTCTATCTATAATGTATACATATTACACGTTCAATTTCTCATTGAAACGGTGGTAAGCAAAATTACACCCAATTTATATACCTATAGTTACATGGTAAGTTAAGCAAGGTTGGTACATATAGATAATTACTTGTTACAGATAAAGTTATTCTGCATTCACCATTCATTCACTCCAATTCATTAGAATACCATACAAATCGCAGAGGTTGATGTACTCAAAGCAATCTATCGGAGCACCTACAACTCGCCATCGATCACGCTGTTCTCCTCTGTCTATCCTCTAATTGAATATTGAAATAGGTTAAGTGTTTCCGTAACTAACTAAAAACAACTACGAATTATTATGATCGTTATCGTGGTGTTTCCAAACTTTACTTTTCAACTCTAAATTTTTTAAGCCCACTTGAAATAATTAAGTCTGTATTTTTGAAGTGAAACTTTTTTACGAACGCTTGACTTGAGGATTAAGCTGGTGTGTGTGACGAGAGCGTCACTAAAAGTGTGATCAGGCGAGGCATACGGAAGTTGAGAGGGAGATATGAGTTAGTGAAGATAGGTAGAGAGAGAGAGAACTACGTTTCGTCTGTTACTGTAGCGGCAAGGAAGAGAAGTGCGAGCACACATTTTCTTTCTCTCCTTCTCTCAAAGCCTTCGTATATCTAAGTTTTACTTCAGTTGTTTGGTATAAAGCTCACTCGTTTATTTTTACTTGACGTTTACAGATAAGCAAAGACACCGTTTGGCGTGGTTGGTAGAATTTGGTAGGTGCCGTGTGTTCGATTCCCAACAAGGTCAGATATTTGGGTCCATGTGAACAGGTCTGTTTGTCCTGAGTCTGGGTGTTATTATCTATATAAGTATGTATTAAAAAGAAGTAGTATATGTAGTTTGTCAGTTATCTGGTTGTCATAGCACAAACTCTGCTTAGCGTGGGATCAGATGGCCGTGTGTGAATAATGTCCCAATACCAAGTACTGCTTCACCACACAATAAGAAGCCATAAGGTAACACCTGTATGTATAAGCAATGTCATCCAATTTCAGTGTGTTTCAGTTTTGATTATCATTCTTCTTCGCATTACACTTTAACTTGACGGTCCTTAAACAACAGTCGTTAAGTTTGAAGAACTCTAATAAGTGAATTAATTATCCAGAGAAAATATTTTAAAATGATTACTATGAAATAATATCCTGGGACATCATTCACACACGGCCATTTGATCCCACACTAAGCAGAGCTTGTTCTATAGAAACCAGATACTATAGATCCAGACTCGGGATAAATAGACATGTTCATGCACACAAACCTCTGTCCTGGATGGTAATCAAAACCACGACCCCCGGCGTGAAAAGCAAGCATTTGCCAACCACGCCAACAGCTCAATATATATACTGATATATATATTAAGCTATGAACGTATTGAAACCATATATTCTATTTAAACGTGTCATTAAAAGAAATGTACCTGTTAAATCTACCGATATAGATTGCAAAGCAGTTTGAATGTCAACCTAACCTCTATCTATAATGTATGCATATTACACGTTAAAGAACAATGCCCACCTTCCATACATTTAAAAACCTGATAGTGAAAATGTATATATAGTTATAAGGTTTAGCAGAAAGGCTACCTGTAAGTTTAGAAAATAATGTCTTGAAGTTATTTTCACGATATAAACGCTACGAAGTCAAGAAAATATTAATTTTACTTTTCTTGGCATAATGCAGGCGGCCTTTGCTTGCTTTGGTAAGAAACAGGTAATCGTAGACTAGTATAATAGATATCTGTGCAGGTAATTATAAGTAATAGAACTGTCTAGTTAGGATTTATCATTTACCAATAATAAAATAAAAAAAAAAAATAATGTGCTAAAACCTATCATTAACGCTCGAAGTTTATATAGGAATACTTACTTAGCTATGGTCTAAATTGTAATTTTTTCGTTAACTGTACTTTTAAAATACTTATTTGTATAGAAATGCTTGTAAATAAAACGTGAAATAATCTATAAAACACAGAAATAGAGTTGAATAAAGCCTAGTAGCAGTATGTAAAATGGAACGTCCTAGAAAAGTGTGAGTTGAGATCAGACTACATAGAGATACTGTTGAGATGCGTTCAACATATGTTAATACGTATAACCTGGACGTAGAGAAATACTAAAATATATTTTTTTCCTGCGTTTCTTTTAACATTGTGATAAGCGTAATTAATTTACAATTCAATAAGCTGAATTTTAAGATTTATTTCATTTCTATACAAAGTCAAAAATGGACATTGTTCTTTCTCATTGAAACAGTGGTAAACAAAATGACACCCAATTTATATACCTATAGTTACATGGTAAGTTAAGCAAGGTAGGTACAGACGTCAGCACATCAAGCTACTCCAATCTGTCAAATTTCCCCAATTGAAAGTGAACCTTATGACTAGGTGATAAAGTTGAAATTCTATAAAAAAATTTGACAGATTGGGATAGCTGGATGTGCTGGCGTCTGTACATACTTATATAGATAATTACTTGTTACAGATAAAGTTTTACTACATTCACAATTAATACACTCCAATTCATTAGAATACCATACAAATAGCTGAGGTTGATGTACTCAAAGCAATCTATCGGAGCACCTACAACTCGCCATCGATCACGCTGTTCTCCTCTGTCTATCCTCTAATTGAATATTGAAATAGGTTAAGTGTTTCCGAAACTAACTAAAAACAACTACGAATTATTATGATCGTTATCGTGGTGTTTCCAAACTTTACTTTTCAACTCTAAATTTTTTAAGCCCGCTTGAAATAATTAAGTCTGTATTTTTGAGGTGAAACTTTTTTACGAACGCTTGACTTGAGGAATAAACTGGTGAATATGAGACGAGAGCGATACGAAAAGTGTGATCAGACGAGGCAAATGGATGTTGAGAGAGATATAAGTTAGTGAAGATAGGAAGAGAGAGAGCTACGCATCGTATATTACTGAAGTGTCAAGAGTGATCTAAGTTTTACTTCAGTCGTGCGGTCTAAACCATACTCGTTTATTTTTACTTGACGTTTACGGATAAAATAGGACGCCGATTGGCGTGGTTGGTAGATTTAGGTAGGCGGCGTGGGTTCGATTCCCATCCAGGACAGATATTTGTGTGCATGAACATGGCTGCTTGTCCTAAGTCGGGATGTAATTATTTATATGTATAAGTATGTATTTTAAAAGAAAAGTAGTATAAGTAGGATATCAGTTATCTGGTTTCCATAGTGCAAGCTCTGTTTAGTCCGGAATCAGATGGCCGTGTGTGAATAATGTTCCAATACCAAGTACTGCTTCACCGCACAATGAGAAGTTCATAAGGAAACACCTGTATGTATAAGCAATATCATCCAATTTCACAACATTGCTGGTATTTTTTTTATGTTGAAGTGTTTAAGTTTTGATCATCATTCTTCTTCGCATTACACTTTAACTTGACGGTCCTTAAACAACAGTCTTTAAGTTTGAAGAACTCTAATAAGTGAATTAATTATCCAGAGAAAATATTTTAAAATGATTACTAAGAAATAATATCCTGGGACATTATTCACACACGGCCGTTTGATCTCACACTAAGTAGAGCTTGTTCTAAGAAACCAGATACTATAGATCCAGACTCGGGATAAACAGAGATGTTCATGCACACCAATATCTATCCTTTTTTTTATACAACTTAGTTGGCAAACAAGCATACGGCCCACCTGACGGTAAGTGGACACCATAGCCTATGAACGCTTGCATCACCATGGGCATTATTAGCGCGTTGCCGACTCTTTAGAAACCTTACAACTCCCTTTTTGAAGAGCCCCATGCTGTAGTCTCTTGGGGAAACCGTAACAGGGAGTTCATTCCACAACCTCAATGTACGTGGGAGGAAGTTTCGCTGAAAGCGAACCGTACGTGATCGAAGAGGTTCGAGCATGTGAGGATGAATACCCTGTCTGTTGCGAGAGGTGCGATGGTAGGAGGTGGCCGTAGGCATCAAATCAAATAATTCCTCTATCCTCTCATTATATACTGGAGAGAATTCAATTTGCTGTACCTCGCCAAAGTAGTAGACTTTGTAATGGGCGGACATTTGAAACGGCTCATTGCCGAACCAATATTGGACAACATGCCCCATTTTATAGAATGGCCTCAAGCTATAATGGCATACGACAGCTTTTTGACATCTTTTCCAGTGGCTTAGCATCAGCTAAACACTGCATCAAAAAGCTTGAAGAGCCAATGCTTAGATAATTGTTAGCTTTTCCATTTTTTTTAGTTATTATTTTTAATTAAAATTTTAGTTTCTGTAATTATGTCCTAATTTATTTCTATAGTTAATTTTATTCTTTAGTTTAAGTCTTTTAGTTATTAAAGCACGCTGTGTTCACTATTTTAGGGCATACAGTTTGATTATTTGTTTTATATAGATTTGAGTTTTATATGAAGGAATTATTGTATTGTCCGATATGTGAACCAATAATTAAAAAAAAATATAAAATAAAATATAGACGGTAGAACACACAGAGAGAGGCAAAATCTCTCCTTAGACTTAGGGGTTCAATGTGTCTATACAGCTTAGAATCGTCGATAAATAAATAATAAAATAAAATAAAAAGGTTTTTATTCACGTAGACTTTAAAAAAGCGCTTGTAAATAGTCAGAACATGTTTGTAGAAATATAGTTGTATACATTATTATTTCTAGTAACTTTTACTACATATTGTCAATGGTTCTGTCTATATTAAGGTATTATTATTATGACGGACCTTGTGTTAATAACGACGGTCGCGCTATAATGCTACCACCGGATCCAATGCGCCCCAACAGAGAAGACCCAGCGAAACAAACTCAGTGGGTTCATCTGCTACCGGTTTCAACACGACCCAGTTGAGACGGTCCGGCGAAACATACTCAGGCGGGCATGAACACGGGACTTGGTCCAATTAGAGTAATTATTTAGTAGGCAAACACAATATATGCTCGATCGGTTGTCTGAATGCTTATTATTTTAGATTATATTTAGGTATACAAAAGAAAAACTTCGAAACAATAACATTATTCATTTTGAGACAGAGTCAATAATTTTAAATTAAGTATATGATAGCAATCATTTACAGATAGTTCACGTAACACAGCAGATCAGTCATGTCTATATGGCTACAAGATCTCCAGCAAGCAATGTGCAGGTAAGAAGTGAGAGCCAGATATTTATATATAATCCTCACAGCGAGTCTTTGGACTGAGTCAAGAGGCCGAAGCTGGTAAGCTGGTGCTCCTGGGTGGCAATCAAACCCACAACCTGCGGCGTGTAAGGCTTGTATCTACCAACCACGCCAACAGGCCCGTCAGGTACGATAACATTGCATATAAATAGTGTATAGAATAAAAGCAAAAGAAAATAAGTTTCTAATCTCACCAAGTTGAAACCGATATCGGAATTGAGCCCATGGGTACAGTAAGCCAACAGACGGACTCCGATAAATAATTCATGTTCCAATATTGCGGAACTGGGGGATATTTTTATATTTTCGTACCGGCACATTTATTTTTTATCACGATATCTTGAACGTGATATCAACAAGAATGGACTATTTTTTAAGAATAAAATATCTAAAAGGCATAAAGCGCCTGTGTATTTTTATATAGTTCTTTCATATTCATATTCATATTCATATTATTTATTTGCATTCCACAATGTGAACTTAGGTGGTAAACATTAGGCTTATAGCTAGGAGCATTATGGACCCTGTCGGGCACAGCAAATTTATAAACATATATATCGGTAAATTATTATTGTTCGTAAATTATTAAGGAACTAATTGAGTCTTCCATTCCATATGACCACTTTACATTTATATATTTATACATTACACTAGCATATTATTATTTAACTATCATGTCATTCAATAAAGAAAGACATTTTGCTTATTAACAGTAACAAGTTATATTTGTGTGATACATTTGGATCTAACTATTTAATAGATTATATAATTAAAAATATATACATGTATAAGTTTGTATGTATGTGTGTTTATTGTAATTTAGGTTATTTGTTTATCATTTAAGTATTCATTTACTGTGTAATAAGCCTTATTTATAAGTATTTGTTTTAGATTAATTACGAATTTATTCTCTCTGGTTTCATTTTTTATAGAATTTGGTAATTTATTATATATTTTGATTGACATTACATTAGGACTGTTAGAGTGTAGTGTAATTCGGGAATTAGGTAACATTAACATATTCTTGTGTCTAAGTGAACGACTATTCAAATTATTATGTTTATCTGCTCGTGTTGTAAAAAATACTTTGTATTTCCTAACAAACTTGCATATTTCCAGGATATAGATAGAGGGTAAAGTTAGAATTTTATATTTCGTGAATAAAGGCTTGCAACTGTCCGTTTGTTCTATATTGGCAAGAATGCGAATTAATTTCTTTTGTAAAATAAAAAGTGAATGTGAATCTGTACTGTTGCCCCACATTATAATGCCGTAGGTGAACCACGCATGTGCATAGGCGTAGTATGTAGTAAGGGCTGTCGGTAGATCGGTTGTTTTTTTTAACTTCACGAAGCGCATAGCTAAATCTGGAAATTTTCGATTTAATGTTTTGGATGTGGGTTTTCCAAGAAATATGTGTATCTATAGTAAGTCCTAGCAATGTGAAATTATTAACAACCTCAATTTGTGTATCGTTAACTGTAAAGTTAACTGGTAATGGAGGTTTTTGATAGGGATAAAAAGTCATTAGTTTAGTTTTATTGTAATTAATTTCTAGATTGTGCATCTTCATCCATTCAATTGTTTTATTTAGTATTAAGGTAAGATCATTGTTTATATTAGTAGTGCTTTGGCAGGAGGTAAGCAAAGATATATCATCTGCAAACAATACACAAGTTTCTTCCATGATCTTAGGGAGGTCATTTATGTAAATTATAAATAACAGACATCCAAGTACAATTATAAATAACAGACATCCAAGTACAAGTCTTTTAAATTGGTCCACGAGTAAAATCTAGTATTAGTTACATACACCAATTTAAGCACTAACTTAAGTTTCAGAAATAATACAATATAAAGTTTTCTCAGTAATCCTAGTACACCTCAGTACACCTAGGCACTGCAAAAATAATTGTACTCATCACACAGAGATATGGCCTAGGTCGAAAGCACGTTCTCTGCCTTACCAGTCAGGGTAGCAACAAGTCATCCCATGGTGACGAGACGAGGTTTAGTATGGGGACGAGACGGACAAGTGGAACAGCCGGTAGCGGGTTACGTACTGACGTTTAATATCCATGACAGGTTTCTATGCGTATACATCAGCCATCAGGCCAGTAATTGATAAGTTTTGGCATTTTAATATAGCTACTGTGTCGACTTATCAAGTATGTATGGATAAGGGTTGCTGAAGCGGAAACATTACGAGCTATTTTCAGGAAATCAATTACCCGAGCACCCTAAAGTTAATTTCACAATTGTAAACACACTTTTGGTGAGAAGCTACCGAAAATCAAGAAACGAATAACAAATACTCTTAGAGGAATTTAATTTATTTTGTATTTCTTTTTCATACAAAATTCGGTATCACTAATGAAATATAGTTAAACTAATACTATTGAGCCAATATCTATGTAATAATACTATTATTATCTATTTCTTTTCCTTATGTGTTAAAGCGCACCATGACTCAAAATAACAATTTGTGTGATCAATAAATAGTTGTTCCGAGTCTAAGTGGACTCCGTTAAGTCGTAATAACTTATCCGTTCTAATGTCACAGTATATTCACAGAGATTGTGTGAAAATGGAATGGAATACGATTAAAATTGTCCATATTCTGTCTTATTATGTAGGGAATCCAACTCGGAATTCTTAGATTGATGGTAATTTAGAGAACACGTGTAAAGTTTAAATTGATTTCCATTAACTATTTTATATTGAATTAAAGAAATATTACATGGTTACTAATTATAGTTATATATTGTGACAATTTACACACTGTCATTTAATCCCAAACTAGGCAACAAAGAACTAATAAACATGGTTATATATTTCGAAATTCATAAATCTAATAGATAAATTATACCCTTCATGTCCATCATACAAAGATTTGTCCCGAGAGAACTCTCGACCTCTGGCTTTGCAGTCAGGGCAATTAACCACTAAACCAGCAGGCCAGTCAAACATATATATCTTAGTATAGTATCGCTAAAAAGGAAACATAAAATGATTCAAATTAAGCATCCACGCACTGTAAAGATATCGCACAGGACGTGTTTGTACTGATACTGATGTAAGAGAGCGTTGTGGTGTGAAAGAGGATGTAGTCACAAAGATTGAAAAAGGAATGCTGAGATGGTTTGGCCATTTAGAAAGGATGAATGGAAGAAGATTGACCAAAGAAGTATACCTGGCCTGTGTGAATGGAACAACCGGAAGGGGAAGACCTCGTCGAACATTCTCTGACCAAATCGGAGACGTTCTCAAGAAAGGACAGGTCAGAAGTACCCTAAACCGGCGAGCATGTAAGAAGAATATAATGACAGTAATCGAGGCAAAAGACGTGTGCAAAGATCGTGACAAATGGAAATCCGTTGTCTCTGCCTACCCCTCTGGGAAACAGGCGTGAGACTATGTTTGTATGTATGTACGTGTTTGTAAACTAATTATATTATCCCGCTTAGATGGCACACGGCTTAATGTCCCTTCATTTTCGAGTTAGGTCATTATCACATTACAGTATGACAATGAAAAGTCTATGTACACTATATAAAACAATTTCGAAGGCATCCCTCTTGAATAAAATAATAATATAGTGTTCGTGTCAGCGCCTACGCGCGCATTATAGCCATCTCATAACACTCGATCATAAGGCAATTATATTATTCTGTGCAGAACTCGTGAGGACACCTCTCTTCATTTCAAGGTAATCTATTTACTAAAACGTCATATTGTACTGAAAATCGTAATGTTAGCTAACTAAATTAAATTAATACTGACGATTAATAATATACTTATCTTTACTACAACATATGTATATATATAAAAAAAAATTAAATTGATATTTGTTATTATATATACTATTGAAGGAGTTGTGTAAAACTATATTGCCCGCCATTTTGCGGCGGCGGCGGCCATCTTGGACCAATTTTCATCCAAAAGAGTTAGGAAATTCACAACTAATTCATCATAAAAACGAAAAAAAATCCTTTTATCCGTTCTAGAGCCTCGTAACACCCCGTTGTTTTTATTTTAGTGTCAGGGGTTAAAAAAATAAATTTAAAAACACTATCAAAATAATTATCAAAAATAACAGAGAAATCGTCTTAATACAGATGTAAATAAATATCTTTTCAAGTTTGTTAAAAATACATGTATATTTGTTTACCAAAAATCTTTATATTAACAGCTAAGCTTTCGAAAGTTTATAATAGTACACGATAAATACATAACTTCTCAAAAGTTTTTATGTATATGAGTAATTGTTCCTAACTAGAAGTACATTGTATAAACTTTATACAGAGAAATAAACTATTTTATTATTATTATTAAATTTGTAATATGTGTCCATTCATACACACATCATAATATTGATGTAATTAGCATATTTTTGTGGTAAGCAGTTCCTGCCACACTTTAAGGTAGCAGATTGCACAAACAATTTGATAATTTAATTGGGCCTTTTATTCTATTTAATCCATTTAACGGTGAACACACCCTTGGGACAACCGTTTACGTAGTCACGCGATTACTCCTAATGAATATTATGTACATATGTATATGCTCCCATCATATATAAGTTAATTAAAATGTTATATTGATATAATATATGTTAATGTTTAGATGTTAATTAAAATATTATATAAGATGGACCGATGATCTTGTGCGGATCGCTGGAAAGTGCTGGATGCGAATAGCGCAAGACCGGCAATTGTGGAGATCTTTGGGGGAGGCCTTTGCCCAGCAGTGGACGTCTTTCGGCTGATATCATGATGATGATGATGATGATATAAATATTGGTATACGAGAAGAAGTCTGCCGTTCTCACCGATCTGTAATTGATAGGGGGAATTAAGTAAAAAAATATAAATAAAATAAAGTAACTTAGGATGCCATGTCCTAAGTTACTTTATTTTATTTATATTTTTACCAAACAACTGATACATATTCCTACATATTTCTAAATACTTAGATACTATGTCTCTGGGTGTAAAAACAATCAAATCATCACAAAAAGATTTGTCCCGGGTGGGAATCAAACCCATGACTTCTGGCTTCGCAGTGAGGGCCACTTACCACCAGACGAACAGTCCAGTCATTATTATATAATTATTTAAGACGCAAAATTATATAATTTACGATTTATAAATATTATATATCTTAACCTGATTAACATAATAAGGTTAACTCTAAGCTGTGCCATAATAATTATGTCTCCAATTAACGTGTAATTACTAGCCCATTTCTACAAACAATATACATCAATATATAGGTTCGGTTAAATAAGGTCGTCGTTTAGGTTATGTGTAGAGGGTGATGTAGATAGAAGTGTTTTGGTACTGCCGATAGAAGTAAAAACTAAGAAACTTGTGAATTGTATCGTCGAGCTATTAGTAAAATTTATTATAATTTTAAATAATAAGTTTCAACGCATGGTTGTATGTATATTTATATACACAGTATAATACAAATCAGCTCATTACAGCGTTCGGTGACAATGATTTTAGTTTACCTAAAAAGTACTCAAAGTGCCTAAAGAAATTTGCGCTTCGAAATCTAAGTAGCAAAAGTAATTAAATTGTGTTTTGAGGTCAATATAATCTTCAAAATATAGTTAAATTGGCGTATATGTTTTTTAACTAGAAGAACCTGCCAATATTTACTCAAAACTTGCGGGAAAACACTAATTGGCTTAAAGGGAAAGCATAATGCTCATCGGCTTGAATTCGAGATAGCATGGCTAATGGAAAGATAGAGAGAAAGTCGCATGAACGGGACATTACGCCATGCACTCGTAAGTCTGTCGCAGAGGATATAAGTCCTGTGCCTCTAGCACGAGTTCCTGCAGTTTACTTACTCGATCACACGTACAGTTTCGTCCCATACATTGAGCACCAGAGCTTTAGTTCTTAATAGTTTCCGCGAGAGGCGCTGGCGCTCAATGTATGGGAGGAAACTGTACGTGTGATCGAGTAAGTAAACTGCAGGAACTCGTGCTAGAGGCACTGGAATGTACTATTGAAACCTGACAGTACATTCCGGACTACCTCAAATTCGGAGAATGGAAGGGCGTACTCTCCGCAGGCGGCACAGGTTACTCATCAATACTAAGACAATTTTTATCATATAAATTGTAAAAGGAAGGCGCCAGTGTCTGTAACACAGTTAATACTATCATAGACACTGACGTTCACTCTATCTCTTTAAGCATCATCTATATACATATAATAAAATCGTAGGAAAGTCAAAACTGTACATCGAATATTTTTTTAAAAGGATACTTGGGGCGTGATCTACAATTGATATCGAAGCCAAAAATATAGTTTTTAGAATTTTTGTCTGTTTGTCCGTTTGTCTGTATGTATGTCCGGGCTTAACTCAAAAAGCACTGCATGGATTTCTTTCAAATTTTGCATGAATGTTACTAAGAGGTCGGTTCAACATATAGGCTACATATCATCACGCTATCACCTACGGGGGAGGAGCTGTGATAATTTATGAAGTTTAATGCGGGTTAAACCGCGCGGCACAGCTAGATGTATATATTTGTGCATTTATGTGTAGATGAGATGGAAAAATTGTACTTGGTTTTTTGATAATAAGTTATTATTATTAAGTTAGACCCCTCTGGAAGCGGGCCCCGTTTCCCAAGAGGAGTACCGGTAGTACTTTTGTATCCACTTTGAATTATTGGCAATCTTTACAATAAGTCAACACGTCCAGCCAATATTCTGAGACACCATTATATTATACTAGCTGTGCCCCGCGGTTTTACCCGCGTTAAACTTTATATATTATCACAGCTCCTCCCCCGTAGGTGATAGCGTGATAATATGTAGCCTGTATGTTGACCCGACCTTTTAGTAATATTCATGCAAAGTTTGAAGTAAATCCATGCAGTAATTTTTGAGTTTAGCCCGGACATACATACAGACAAACAGATATCAGACAAAAATTCTAAAAAACTATATTTTCTGCTTCGATATCGATTGTAGATCACGCCCCAAGTTTCCTTTTAAAAAAATATTCAATGTACAGTTTTGACTTTCCTACGATTTTATTATATGTATAGATTGGTACGAATCAAATATTGTAGCTTCTCTAGTCGAGTAAGCAAGGGTCTTGTTGTGGTTACTTTGTACATCGCATGAAAGTGTATCCCTTTGAATATTCATGGGGGCGTTGAAATGTTTCTGGTTATATTGAAGCTTCACAAGTTGTACATTTATATGTATGTATACTAAATGTCATGGCGTAACCAGAACGGTTTTAGTAGCCGAATTTGTAGCATATTTATTTATAGAAATTTTAGAATTTATAGAAAGCCCCCGTTTACGTGATACGCTTTTAGCGGCTACTATAAAGTACAACAAGCTGCACCCTGATGATAAGTTGAACTCGAGTCAATTGAGTATTGGGGGAAATAAGAAGTCTATCTATGTGTCTGAAAATTTATCGCCCGAGAACAAATCACTTCACGCTGCAGCGCGACTTAAAGCCAAAGAACTAAACTACAAGCACGTATGGGTGCGTAGCGGTCGTATATATGTATATGCGTAAAACTGATACATCTGAATATATCTATGTGCGCAATGCAGTAACTTTAGATAAACTGTCAAATCAGTATCAATCTTTTTGTACTCAGTGAAAATTATCTTTAGTTATTACCTATTACATTTTTAAAATTCCCGTCCATAAGTATATATTTTCAAAACGTTAGAGGTTTACGCACTAAGACATTAGAATTATATAGAAATGTTTTGTGCTGTGATTACGACGTTATTGTACTGTGTGAAACATGGTTAAATCATACTATATTTAACTCAGAAATGTTTGATGATCGTTACACTATATATAGACGTGATCGAGAGACCAGTGAATTTCACAAAAATGGAAATGGAGGTGGTGTTTTAATCGCTATATCTAGGCGTATTGACTCGCGTAGGCTAACCCAGATCGAGAGTGGCTGCGAAGACCTTTGGGTGGAACTAGATATGAGAAAATCACGGAACTCTCCAGATAAATTGTACATATGTGCCGTTTATTTACCTCCCCCGGTTCAAAAACATATTTTTGAACATTTTATAGACAATACTAATCGTATTTTAGAGTCACATTTTAATACATTAATATTAGGGGATTTTAATCTAAGTTCAGTAACGTGGCCCAGTAATGAGAACATTACATCTATGCCGCCATCTTTTCCTAGCCCACTCGGGAACAAATTACTCGATTTTATAGCTCTCAATAACTTAAGGCAACAAAACACAATACTTAATAACCAAGGAAAAATTTTAGACCTAGTACTCTCGACTGCAACAATTGACCATATGCAAGTAAGCAAATACGTTCTCAGGAATATTGACCCATACCATCCACCTTTAGAATTTGTCTTATCGCTGGACTTTCCCCTAAAATTCCAAGTGATAAGTATAATTTTTACAAAGCAGATTATAATAAAATTATAAGCGAACTCAAATCTATCCCTTGGGTTGAAGAATTCTCGGTTTTGACGAACGTGGATAATATGGTGGATATGTTTTATAGGACGATCAGAGAAACAATTTCGAAATATGTACCTCTAAGTAAGACTACATATCAAAAGTATCCCTGTTGGTACACTAAGGAACTCATAAAGTTGTTAAAAGAGAAGTATAAAACACGTACAAGATACTACAAATACGGGAATCCTCTGGATGAGTTGTCTTTATTGTTATTGAAAAAACGTTGTTTATCATTAATAGAATCGTGCTACAGGAACTATATAGATAACTTAGAGAACTCCTTGTCAAAGAATCCAAAATTATTTTGGACTCACTTAAAAAATAAACGCCGAAATAGAAGTACTTATCCATCATCAATGTATTTAGATAACAGGCAAGTTTCTAATGGTTCTGGTATTTGTAATCTTTTTGCGTCCTATTTTGCGTCTGTTTATAATACACCATCTTCCATTTCCACACAGTATCGTGACCCAACATTACAGTGTTCGTCAAATGCTGAGTGCTTGGCGGGGATGTCATTCTCTCAGAATGAGGTGCTAACGGGCCTTCAACGTTTGGATCGAAATAAAGGAGCCGGTTCCGATGGTATACCAAGTCTTTTTGCAGTAGAATGTCGTGAAGCGCTCTCCTTACCACTCTCGATAATATATAACAGGTCAATAGAATCCGGATGCTTTCCTACCGCATGGAAGGATTCGAAGGTTGTGCCCATTCCTAAACCAGGGGATATTGCAGCTATAAAAAATTATAGGCCAATCTCTATATTATCTGTTTTCGGTAAATTATTTGAATTTTTAATAAAAACCCACTATTAATTGGCATATAAAGCAACGAATATCACCACAGCAGTTTGGTTTCCACAGTTCTCGATCCACAACAACCAACCTTATTTCATTTGTGACCTTTTTGACTGATTCAGTTGATTCTAACATCCCAGTTGACACAATTTACATTGATATAAGCAAAGCGTTCGATACCGTCGACCACAATATCCTTACAAGTAAACTCTCCACATATGGTATAGCCGGTAACTTGCTAAAATGGTTTTCCTCGTATTTAAGCAATCGGACTTCTAGGGTAGTTGTTAGTGGTTATTCATCTCAATCATTTTTAGCACAATCAGGCGTGCCCCAAGGATCGATTCTCGGCCCGATTCTGTTTAATCTATTTATAAACGATATTGTACCACTGTTCAAACATAGTAAATGTTATCTTTATGCAGATGATCTCAAGCTAGCAAAACAAATAAATACTGAACGAGACGCTTTTCTGCTGCAGGAAGACTTGAATTGTTTAGTTGACTGGTGTGGTGGAAATGGCCTAGCATTGAATGTAGAAAAATGTAAATATATACGATTCTCACGCAGTACTCGACTGAACTCGCAGATATATACTATCAATGGTAAGGCATTGGAAGAAGTGGCTACAATCAGAGATTTGGGAGTTCATTTGGATACTAAAATTAGATTCCACACTCATATTGATAAAATAACAAACAAAGCCTATTCTAAAGACTTCAAAAAACCACTGACTAAAATTATACTTTTCTCAACCTTAGTTCGATCTAGTCTAGAGTACTGTGTACAGGTCTGGTCACCACACTATGATATACACATTAAGCGTCTTGAGAGAGTGCAAAAACGTTTTCTTTGGCACCTTTCATACCAGTGTCACAAAGCGAAAGTGTTGCCGACATATGAAAGTCGCCTAAAACATTTTAAACTCCTTAGTTTATCCGATCGGAGAAAATTATTGGACCAGATTTTCCTATATAAATTAGTTAATGGTGACCTAGACTGTACGACTCTTTTAAAAAAAATTAATGTAAATGCGCCTTCAAAGTTACCCCGTGCAAGTAAATACGCTCTTTTTTCGATCAAATCATCTAAAACCAACTTGGGTCAAAACGTCACTATGAACAGATTATTAAGTCAGTACAATAAAGTAACGAAAAATGATGAAATCAGTTGGGATATTTTCTCAAACAGCCTTACAAAATTTAAAAGCAACATAATGGCGTCTTTCAATGTTTCATAATATATATATATCTAAAATATATCAATATTGTCCGGTTGTCTCGATCATGTTTATGTGTTGTGTTATGTATGCCTAATGGTCTATTGCTACCAGTCGAGTTAGTTTCTAAGTAGTTATTATATCAAATTTGTAGTAATCTTAAGTTAATAAAAAAAAAGGAACTGTCTTTTACCATGCCGTGGCGACTTGTAATTGGAGCAACATTTAGCACGTAATTTTATATGATGTATGTATTCAATGTAATAGTGTATGTTTTGTAAGTTGTCCTAAATAAATAAATATGTTTTGACGGTCGCCGTAGCCTAGTTGGTAGTGCTCCTGCCTACGAAGCTGGTGGTCCTGGGTTCGAATCCCGGTAAGTGCAAATATTTGTGTGCTGAGCACGAATATTTGTTTCTGAGTGATGGATGTATTCTATGTATTTAGGTATTTATCTATCCATATAAGTATGTATATCATCGCCTGGTACCCATAGTACAAGCTTTGCTTAGTTTGGGGCTAGGATGATCTGTGTGACATTGTCCCTATTGTTCCTATAATATAATTCTTATGAAAAATATATTCCACCTTTAGTTGTGTGAGTTTAGTTTTGGCGGGAAATACTAAGATAAAATGCCGAACAGTGCACCTGGTGCGTGAATTATAAGCACTTTTCTATTGTAATAACATTCTATGGAAACACTTCTAACTCACCCGGTTTCCATTGAGTATATATACTCGTATTATTAAACTCGTTTCCAAGTATGTAGGAAATTTGGCCTATTTGCATTTCTTACACTCCAATACACAATACACATAACACAACAGACTTACACAGATCACAACTCAATTAATTAATTCACTGTATTCTTTACATTTAGTTTAATCGATATTCTTACATACAGGTGCCAAGGCAGACAGGGAACATCCTGATGATTGCCTTGTAGTACAGTATCTAGTTCAGACGCCAGTTTCTTGAGACAATTTCTACGTGACAAATTTTAGACAATGTTCTACGTGATCTTCGTCTTCTAGTTGTACCAATCACACAGGCGAGTTATACTTCTTTTGTCAAATCTTTTCTAAATGCCCAAACTATTTTTTTTATTTATTTATTTATAAATGACACACCATCGACAGTTCACAATGCAACTTAAAATTGTTTTTATGTTTAAACACAAGTTCTGTGTGATTTGCCATTACAGGTGTATACAACATTTACAATAGGTATTATAACAAAACAAAAACTTAAAAAACTATATTAAGTACCTAAAATTTGGTTTTAAATTAAAGAAAGAAACTAAAACTAATAAAACAAGGTTAACATGGATAAATTAATGAGTGATGGAAGTTAGATCATTGTTATATATAAAAAAAAACCATCTCAGCATACCTCTTTTAATCATTGTGACTACATACTCTTTCACACTACAACGCTCTCTTACATCAGTATTACGTATTTTAACTCAAAGTCACGCCATACAAACTTCTCAGTTCTTCTCTCACTGTCTCTCATTCCTTCTGCATACATTTATTTTAACAATAGTATTCATATTTTATTAGGTAGCGGAACAAAGTACATTACAGCAATATTATCACGATTGAGTTTGGTTTCTCTCTTGGACTTGTATACAAAGCTCTATTTTACACAGAGCTGCCTTTAGTTATTCAAATTGGCTTGCATTCAGCCTTTCTCGCATTTATTAGCTTTACCGAATGGAAATCTAGTTTATGGTACTACAGTTTGAACAATATTTTCATTAAGTACGTTCCGGACTGGAAATGTGGTTTTGAGTTGCGATTATGCGTTATAATTCTATCATACATTTCCTTGGATTTTACCCGCCTTCCATAAAAAACAGGTTATAAAACTGACTGAATGATTCTTTATTGTAATTTTTTAGAATGAGTAATTGATTTGAACAAGGCGAGATAAGTGTGCACGGATCGTAACAAATTCGAATCCATTGTCTATGCCTACCTTTGTGTGAAACAGGCGTGATTATATGTATTTATGTATGTATGTCTGTACATTATTTAATAAATTAGATAATTCATTTGTACAATGTTTTTGATATAACTTAACCCTTATCAGAATTTGCTACATTTTATTCCAAAGTGAAGATAAACAAGTTTCATTATCTTCCTTACTATCTAGCCTAAGCACTGTCGGGCAAAAATCTCCTCATGCTTTTATACATATTGTGATCTGTAGAATGTGACATCCAATTCCAGCAGTAATAAGTTTGCCCTATATATTATTATTAGCTGTGCCCGTGAAATATTTTGAATCAGAATATTTTGTAATGACTGCGTAAATATTAAATATCTCTAATATTTTATCTGTTGTCGTAAACTCATAAAACATTCACAAAACCTAACATATTTTCATAGAAACTTTCCTGCTTCGTTGGTCTAGCGGTAGCATGTTCAACCGCATATAATGATGGGTTCAAATCCCTGGTCGGGCCATAAGGTGATATTGGGATTTTTCCGTAAAAATACATTTCTCAGTGTCAGCCAGAAGTTTAGGAGTTGGCGGTATTACACCCCCGTGCCTCAGAGGGCATGTAAAGCCATCGGTTCTGTACCTGACTCCTTTCCGGTCGTGCCGCTAGTCGTCGCATCGGATCATGAGAGTGATGGAATAGAAATTGCCCCTGTGTTTGCGCTCACACTTGTGTACTATAGTATGTCCTGCGCAATTGGCTAGTCTCTATTGAGACTGGCCGCCGTGGCTGAAATTCGGTTGGGAGGACATTATTATTACTTTACACCCTTAAGGTAAAACTCTAACAGACTTTGAATGTCATATTTATTTATATCGAATCAACAGCCTAAAAATAAGTTCCAAACTTATAGTTTTAAAAATGACAATAATTCTATACAACTTTTCACCCCTCTCTCTACCACTTACAACCCTTTTTTCGCATTAAAAAGGAGCCTTTGGTCTCTAGACTATTAGTATACTAAATTTCATTTAAATCGGTTCAGTAGTTTTGGCGTGAAAGCGCGACAGACAGAGTTACTTTCGCATTTATAATATTAAAAAGTACCGTGTTCAACCGATAAAAAGTCCTAATTCAGCCACGGCGGCTAGTTTCAAAGAAAACTAGTTATCTGCGTAGGACATGCTTAAGTGGGTGTCACTTAAGATCTGATGACTAACGACACGACCGGAAAGAGGTCAGGTACATGACCAACAGCTTAACGTGCTCTCTGAGGGGTATAAATACCGTCAATTTCCAGAGTCCGGGCTGATATTGAGAAAGTTTTCTAAGCACAAAAATATCAAAAGCAGTTTTGGTCCTGCCCGGGATTTTTAACCCAGGACTTAATTATCTGCAATTTAACATGCTACAGCTAGATTAACAAGACAGTCATAAATGTAATAATCCACATGGGGATAAAAAAATAATAATAATATCCTGGGTCATTATTTACACACAGCCATCTGTATCCAAGCTAAGCAGAGCTTGTAAGGAAACCAGATAACTGATATACTACATATTATACTACTTTAGTTGGTAAATAGATACTTATATAGATAATTACACCCAGTCTCAGGACAAACAGACATGTTCATGGACACAAATATCTGTTCTGGGTGGGAATCGAACCCACGACCTCCGACGTGAAAAGCAAGCATTTGACAACCACGCCAACAGGCCCGTCAACATTATAGTGGGACTAGTCATCTGCGTGGGACATACACAAGTATGAGCGCAAAGATGGGCACTTAAGATCCGATACGATGACTGGCGACACGACCAGAAAGAGGTCAGGTCCGACCAACAGCTTTACGTGCTCTCTGAGGGGTATAAATACCGTCAACTTCCAGAGTCCGGGCTGATATTTAGAAAGTTTTGTTACCAGAACAATCCCAAAATTAGTTTTTGTATTTTTTCATTTGACCACAGGACCTCCATATCTGCGAATTAACAATCTACCGTGAGACTAATGAGACATGGGAATAAGAAAATACTTAGAATAGATGAACGTAATCTTGACTTTTCTCAAACAGCTATTCTATAATAACGATTGAGAACGAAATAAACTGCCGCAATAATAATTACGGATCGCAATAAAAGTAAAAATTAACTTTTTTATTGCAAAAGTTTCTTAACTTTAGTTCTATCTCTTTTATTGGCTTTTAATTTTATTAGGCGGACTTAAAAAGCTTTTATTTTTAATCTGGTAATGGATAAGGAATATAAGACTACAAGGTGTAGAGTTGATCCTAATAAAATAATGCCCCTTTTAAAAGTTAGTTTTAATAAAAAAATGGTTTTGTGACGATAGTTTTGTCTCGCTACTGTTTTTTATATCCAGTGGCAGTGGTAACCCTGGTATCAGAGTTGTTCAAGCCGCCTATTTGGCCTCTGACATGGCTTGTCAACTATTCTCTAGAGACAACAACCTGGACTGGCAGCTTAACGTGCCCTCCAAAGCACGGAGACGCTCAGAAATTGAATCACTTTAGAAGTTGCACTATAGGGTTGACTAAATTTTGTTTAGATCGTGGACAGTCACGGTCAATGCAACTTGGTCAAAATGTCGGGATACTAACAATAAATATTAGTCGACCTAATAATAACCTAATACCTGTTATCAATGCTGTATTATTATTGTATTTTATTACTAGACTTTTTAAACTGATTTAGTGTTAAGTGCAATAAGTCAATCATCATTATATCAGCCGAAAGATGTCTGCTGGACAAAGGCCTCTTCCAAAGATCTCCACAACTGCTGGTCTTGCGCTATCCATATCCAGCGATTTCCAGCGACCCCTCATAAGATCATCGGTCCATCTTGTAGAGGGCATGCCCACGCTGCGTCTTCCGGTTCGTGGTCGCCACACGAGAACCTTTCTACCCCAGCGGCCTCGGCTCTACGAGCTATGTGCCCTGGCCACTGCCACTTCACCTTGGCAATTCTTACGGATATATCGGTTACTTTCAATATCAGCTTAAAATTATCCTTATAAGATTTCGCTATTCACCTTAGGGAATGTAGTCCACCAGCGTTTGATCTGCTTGTTGTTGAAAAGAACAGACTGTAACTGTATGTGTTACGAATTCATAGAGATCTGCTTATCATGCGAATATATAGGGACAATATATAGAGACCATGTCACACAAATCATCCTAGCCCCAAACTAAGCAAAGCTTGTACTATGGGTACCAGGTGACGATATACATACTTATATAGATAGATAAATACTTAAATACATAGAAAACATCCATGACTCAGAAATAAATATTTGTGCTCATCACACAAATATTTGCACTTACCGGGATTCGAACCCAGGACCACCAGCTTGGTAGGCAGGAGCACTACCAACTAGGCTACGGTGACCGTCAAATATCAATTTGGTTTATTAAATTATTGCAATCGAAATAACTGTGAAAAACTTTATATAAAAACATTTGGTCAACGTTGGCAGTCTGAATTTATTTAACAAGAAAAAGTAACCCGATATACGCGAAATACTAATTTAACAATAAATAACTTTATAATACCCTGCCTAAGTAGAATTAGCCTAGTTGGTAGTGCTCCTGGTTACGAAGCTGGTGGTCCTGGGTTCGAATCCCGGTAAGTGCAAATATTTGTGTGATGAGCACGAATATTTGTTTCTGAGTCATGGATGTTTTCTATGTATTTAAGTATTTATCTATCTATATAAGTATGTACATCGTTGCCTGGCATATACAAGGCCATGGTACAAGCTTTGCTTAGTTTGGGGCTAGGATGATCTGTATGACATTGTCCCCAGATAGTATTATTATTATAATTCAATTCACAAAACAAAAACTAAATGAATCATATAATTTAATATTGCAACTCCATCGCCGTAATTACCAACAATAGTAAAGTATAGCAAAATGAACTGTGAAATATATAAAAAGATAATTTATTAGCTATGTAGCCTATATGTTGACTCAACCTCTAAGTAATATTCTTGCAAAATTTTAAGTAAATCCATGCGGTACTTTTTGAGTTTAGCCCGGCCACAGTTATACAGCCAGAGTTTATACAGCCAAACAAAAATTCTAAAAACTATAGGTACTTTTGGCTTTGATATCGATTATAGATCACGCCCCAAGTATCCTTTAAAAAAAAATTTCAATGTACAGTTTTGACTTTTCTACGATTTTATTATATGTATAGATTCGTACGTGTCCGCAATGTGTACATATATAGAGTACCTATCGCTGCGTCATTGGTCCATTGATGGCGGATGAAGCGGAGATAATGGAGTCTCGGGTTTTATTTATTTATTTATTTAGGACAACTTTCAAAACATACACTATTACATTAAATACATACATCATATAAAATTACGTGCTAAATGTTGCTTCAATCACAAGACGCCACGGCATGGTAAAAGATAGTTCCTTTTTTTATTAACTTAAGATAACTACAAATTTTATATAATAACTACTTAGAAACTAACTCGACTGGTAGCAATAAACCATTAGGCATACATAACACAACACATAAACATGATCGAGACAAGCGGACAATATTGATATATTTTAGATATATATTATGAAACATTGAAAGATGCCATTATGTTGCTTTTAAATTTTGTAAGGCTGTTTGAGAAAATATCCAAACTGATTTCATCATTTTTCGTTAGTTTATTGTACTGACTTAATAATCTGTTCATAGTGGCGTTTTGACCCAAGTTGGTTTTCGATGATTTGATCGAAAAAAGAGCGTATTTACTTGCACGGGGTAACTTTGAAGGCGCATTTACTTTAATTTTTTCTAAAAGAGTCGAAAAATGTCGGTTCAAATGCGTGGCCAAAAATATTATATTGGGATCCTTTTAATGCCTTGAACACACCCGGATACCTGTTTGATGAAGTAGTGAAAGCCATGCAGACAGATAAATTTCATTTCAATAGAATCTATAATGATTTCAGCAAATTGTAGTAAAACATTTGCCAGTGTTTAGCGTTAAGCTTATTAGTAATATTTGACATCAGTGTCTTATACATCTATCTATACAAATAAATAAAATTGGAGTGCCTGTTTGTAATATTGAAATAACCGGTTTTTACTGCATTAATCTATACAAATAAATAAAATTGGAGTGTCTGTTTGTAATATTGAAATAACCGGTTTTTACTACATAAATATGAATACATATACGGTACATACACCAAAATAACATTTTTTACAATTTTTGTCTGTCTGTTTGTCTGTTTGTTCCGGCTAATCTTTGAAACGGCTGGACCGATTTTGACGGGACTTTTATTAGCAGGTAGCTGATGTAATAAGGAGTAACTTAGGCTACTTTTATTTTACAAAAAACAACGAAATAAACTAATTAACACGCGGACGAAGTCGCGGGCACAGCTAGTTTTAAAAATAATCTATACAAATAAATAAAATTGGAGTGTCTGTTTGTAATATTGAAATAACCGGTTTTTACTACATTAATATGAATATATATACGGAACATACACCAAAATATTTTTTTTTACAATTTTTGTCTGTCTGTCTGTCTGTTTGTTCCGGCTAATCTCTGAAATGGCTGGACTGATTTTGACGGGACTTTGATTGGCAGGTAGCTGATGTAATAAGGAGTAACTTAGGCTACTTTTATTTTAGAAAAAGTCTTTTAATTTACAAAAAAAAACGAAATAAACTAATTAACACGCGGACGAAGTCGCGGGCACAGCTAGTTTTAAATATAAATATGCCTTGGGGCATCTAAAACACCGCCATCTGATCCCAAACTAGGCAGAGTCTACACTATAACAACCAAAAAATTTATAAATAATTAGCTTACGTACATATTTTAGACTAGCTGTGCCCGCGACTTCGTTCGCGTGTTAATTAGTTTATTTCGTTTTTTTTTGTTTTTATAGTAAAATAAAATACTTTTTCTAAAATAAAAGTAGCCTTAGTTACTCCTTATTACATCAGCTACCTGCTAATAAAATCCTGTTAAAATCGGTCCAGCCTATTCAGAGATTAGCTGGATCAAACAGACAGACAGACAGACAAAAATGGTAAAAAATGTTATTTTGGTGTATGTACCGTTCATATTTATGTAGTAAAAACTGGTTATTTCAATATTACAAACAGACACTCCAATTTTATTTATTTGTAGGTATAGATAAATAAAATCCAGAATCAGAACAAATATTCATGCTTCTCTCGAAAAGATTTTTTGTTGGATTGAGATCGAATCCATGACCTTCGGTTGATCTTAAGTCAGGGTTACAAACTACAAGACGAATAGGCGATTTTATAAATGCTTAATGATAACGAACTCAGTCTACACGAACAATATAATAAAGCAATAAGATTTTTATCCACGTAATAATTACTGAGCGATAAAAAAAATATACAGGTTATTTTGTTGCACGGTATATTTTTTATAAGGCTTCTGGGAATCAAGTTCACAGAAATAATCATTCAGTGCTAAAGTACTGGTAAGTTTATGAATAATTCAGAACTATTGATTGCCTGTTATTGGCCTTGCCACAGCTAGCAATTATATCATACTAACCTTCGTCCGCAGCGTTGTCCGCTCATGTATGGGCAATTTATATTTAGCTTTTATCAGTAATCAAGTTATACCGTCAATATATTTATTTATTACCTTGATTATTTTTGTGAACTTAACATTTATTATTTGACGGTCACCGTAGCCTAGTTGGTAGTGCTCTTGCCTACGAAGCTGGTGGTCCTGGGTTCGAATCCCGGTAAGTCCAATATTTGTGTGATGAGCACGAATATTTGTTTCTGAGTCATGGACGTTTTCTATGTATATAAGTATTTATCTATCTATATAAGTATGTATATCGTCGCCTGGTACCCATAAGACAAGCTTTGCTTAGTTTGGGGCTAGGATGATCTGTGTGACATTGTCCCTAGATATGATTATTCCAAATTATTCCAAAATTATTCTTAGAATAGAATGTGTTAAAATAAAAATTAAGAATGTGGATGGTGCTGTCAATTTGATATCAATATCAGTCGAGTCAATATAAATCGTGTGATTTCCGGCTCAGAATGAATAACAGGGCCGTTGCATACATGTTGCATACCATCCCGTGGGTATCGTAAAAGGCAACTCAGGGACCAGGACTACCTGGTCCCTTAGTTAGACTACTAACAGCAGCGCCTTCTGTGTACTAACTACCACCTAACTGCGGGCGCCAAGCGCGGTGACTATGGCAGACCTCTCCACATGACAACGTTAACAACGTTTGGGGGGAGGCGGATTTCCATCACCGAACAATATTAGGCGGATAATGATGATCAGTCGAGTATTCTAACCCGTCTCATAGGAGCATGAGAGTGAGAGTGATAGAAGTGCAGAAGAGCGCGGGGGAATCACCTGGCAGGACATATTATAGTGCAGAGGTGTGTGCACCTCTGCACTATAATATGTCCTGCGTAGATGCCTAACGTCCAGTGAGACTGGCATCAATGGCGAAAATTCGATAAGGATGATAATATCTTTATTTTATTTTTTTATTGAATTTGCCCGCACCAAAACATCTCAATTAGGAACAATTTTCAAATGATTGGTGCAATTAAATTAAGAAATTATTTATGAACAAAATTCTTACAAAGGTTTGAAAGCGTAAGCTTTTAACCATCAGCTTCTTATTAGTGAAATAAATGAGGAAGGCATACAAAATTAGGGAAAAAACAATTATTCTTAGAGATGGAAGACTTAAAAATAATCGTTCCGACACAACTAATCTACATACTTTCAAATACAAAGGGAATAATGGGAATATATTATTATGTGGTTCGAACCACGATATTATATCATTTATAAAGAGGTTAAACTGCAAGGGACCTAACAGGGAACTTGGGGCACTCCCACCCACATATGGAATGTATTTCTTCAGCTGTCCGTCCTGACTTCTTTGCGTCAATCAGTCTCCAATCAGACTAGGCGCTATGGCCGGAATTTGTCCAGGAGAACATTATTACTCTCAACTTATTCAGGAAACATTAAACTCCTCTTCGGTACCTAAATTAACGGCAAAGTAAAGTACCTAAGCTAGCAGCCAGTCTACAGATTGGTGTCTATAAAAGCTGGTTGATTTCTGAGCATTTCTGTGCTTCGTGTAGCCCTGGAGCTCAGTAGTAATTAGACAAGTCACCTAATTGGCGGTTAAATAACTCTGACACAAAGATAACCACTGTCCATACAAGTATTAAATATAGAATGTAAATAAAATGGTATAACAGCGTACTATGTCTAAAAATCGCAGTCGCTCGAGTGCTCAGGGCTTCCAATAAGACCTGAGCACGCGAGCTGAGTTTGTTTCGCTGGGTCTTCTCAGTTGGGGCGCATTGGATCCGGTGGTAGCATTAAAGCGCGACCGTCGTTATAAACACAAGGTCCGCCATAATGATAACATTTAATTCGTACCTTAATATAGACAGAACCATTCAGACAAAACGTAGTAAAAATATAGCTAAATTTTAGATACTTAAACCTACACATGATCCTTGACAATAACTTAATTTTAGTTAGCTAAATATAGTTGCTGTTATACAATAAATGTTATTGTAAATTATTTCCTACAATCCGTGTACCTAAATATCTATATGTACCTAGAAATAATTATAAATTAATTATATATTACTGCGAACATGTTCTGACTATTTACAAGCGTTTTTTTAAGTCTACGTGAATAAAAAAAAATAAGAAAAAAGAGACCTCATTCTTAGCATTCCATGAATTCACCGTGCTAAACCGGGTCCACCGCGTGGTAAAAGAGACAACACTCAACAGAGTCTGATACTGGTAGTTCAGACGTAGGTTTAGCCCCCTGTAATGTGTCAACGGTCGCCTTCTCTGTCTCTCAGTGTTTCCCCTCTTTCTGACCAAATTAGGTATATATATATGGCTTTTGCGTTACAGACGATTTACGGCGCATTGTCTGAGAGACATTTTTTTTGGTGGCTAAACAAACCGATGCGAGAGCGACATAGCCTGCCGCAGGCCTGACAAGAGAAGTTTGCAGTGGTTGATGCCGAGCCGCTTTCATGTCGCTTCTGTCTCTTATCAGCAAGTACTCCGAACCAGGCTTCATCGCAGATCTGACGACCCTCCACTACACGTTTGCGCCATTCAACTCTATTTTCAGCGAGCTTTTCCCAGCTACAGTGGTCAATTTTAAAAGCGGCCCTATCCCGCTTGGTATTGTCTTTAAAGCGAAGCAGAGGTCTACCGACATCGCGCTTCGATTAGCTACCGCACCCAACAGAACACACCGTGGTATTTGAGTGGGTTCCATTCTGCATCCGCTTTGGATACTCGTTCTAATATAGAACTTACGGAAGTTCTTGATAATCCTGTCTTTTAATAGGTTGTAGAGAGATTTTGCTGGTATACCCCTCGCTACCACATCCACGGCATATAAATTAACGTCAAAGCCATTTCTAGTTAATTAAATATACATACATATATGTATATGATCGAATTATGAAATGCATCCACCTGACAAATACCCTGTAGGCGATTTCATTATATTCTTAATAAGAATGTAATGTCATGTACCAGTGCGTGATATGTACAGACGCCAGCACATCAAGCTACCCCAATCTGTCAAATTTCCCCAGTTTAAAGAGAATCTTATGCTTTGAGACAAAGTTAAAAATCTATAAAATAAACGTGACAGATTGGGGTAGCTAGCTGTGCTGGCCTCTGTACTTTGAACAGCAGCCCTTTGTAAGTAATTTGGCGTCGTTTTAGTCCCCGACTCTACGACACGACATACCCCTGATACCTCTCTAAGCATCGCCGAGTCAACGAGTAATAGAATAAAGGAATGAATTGTACACACAATAGTGCAGTGAAATAATGTAATTTGTCATAAAATTTACTAACTTTACTGAAATTCTGTCTAGAACACTATTATAAAATAAAATTCATTTATTTTCAGACCAGCAAATCCATAGAGTATTAGTAACAATATTCCTTACTTATAGGAGTAGAGTGTTAGTAACAATATAACCGCGCAATATTATCGCGTAGCGTGTTCAACCGCAGCCAGTTAATGAGGTCCTAGCTTCAAATCCCGGATCGGGCTGAAAAGTGATTTTGGTATTTTACCGTAATTAAAATTTCTTAGTTTGAGCCCGAAGTTTGGGAGTTGGCAGTATAATGCTCCCGTGCCTTAGAGAGCACGTAAAACCGTCGGTCCTGTACCTGACCTCTTTCCGGTCGTATCACTAGTCGCCCATCGGATCATGAGGGTGATGAAATAGAAAACGCCCCTGTATTTGCGCACACACTAGTGCACTATAATATGTCCTGTGCAGTTGGCTAATCTCCATTGAGACTGACTGGCATGGCCGATATTCGGCCGGGAGGACATTATTACATAAAATAAGTCCTGCCTACTATGTTATCCTTGTAGGTACAGTGTATGTAAGGATTAAGTTCATAATCGTATTAGACAATGTTATCTCACGCGATGAATATTTAAATAATAATAATAATATTCTGGGACATTTACACACGGCCATCTGATCCCAAACTAAGCAGAGCTTGTACTATGGAAATAACTGATATCCTACATATACTACTTTTTTGTAAATACATACTTATATAGATAAATTACACCCAGACTCAGGACAAACCGACATGTTCATGCACATAAATATCTGTCCTGGATGGGAATCTAACCCACGACCTTCGGCGTGAAAAGCAAGCAGGATTTCAAAACAAGATTTGAACCTATGCTATCTTTATTGCGTATGTAGTTTATTATAGGGAGGTATGTATATTATATTGATTAAATTGATTAACATGATGATGTAATTAAATGTTTTTTTTTGTAGAACTAAAAAATATTGATGCGCTCAAAAAGGGCTAAACATGACTGAACTAGAATTAATATTATTATCTGGCATGCAATATGTTATACTTATGCTTATAAAAAATACAAAAAATGTCTTTATCTTTGTCTTTTCTCTTTATGATACATGGGTACAAGGGGTAAATAAAAAAAGCAAATATGTATAATATATATATATATATAAGTACTGTATCCAGGACACACAAAGAGGATTCAACCTGATACATACGTTAATAGCCCGACAGCTAACTTAACTACTGTGTCACCCGTAGAACTTAAGAACTTTATTGTTGATGTATTATGTTGTTCATACTATCTTTTCTCTTATTTTTGCATAATTGTTCGACTCTCAATTTGAACTTACTCATACTAATATGTTTTAACTCTATCTGTGGTTAACGGTGTGGATATCATAATTAATTATATTGTATAGCCTAAACATTATTATAATGTAATATTGTGATATTGTTAGTTTAACCAATAAAAAAAAAGAACTTTATCAATCTTCTATTTGCGAGTCGGACTCACGCAAGGGTTCCGTAACATCTTATAATAACGAAAAAAAATCACGTTTGTTGTATGGGTATGCCGCCTTAAATTTGTTGTTATAGCGGCAACAGAAATACCTCATCTGCGAAAATATCAACTGTTTAACTATCACGGTTCATGAGATACAGGCAGGTGACAGACGAACAGACGTACAGCGGAGTCTTGGTAATAGGGTCCGATTTTATAAAAATTTTTTCCTCTTCAGATAAATTATTTCATTTCGGGTTTAAGATTCGCGTGTCATTTATAACATGTCTAAAACTACCCAAAGATTTAGCAAGATCATTTCTTTTTTAAATAGACATAAAATTTACATTCATCTATCAATCTTCGGACCACCAGACTGGAAATCAAAAGTGGGTATTTACATGGAATCCTTACAGATCTTTTAGGATAATAAGACCCAACTCACATTTATATGCACATAATTACTTGAATAAAGTTTAAAAGCAACGCATTGCTACGATACAAGTCTAGTACCAATTTATGCACATATTGCGCAGCGGTTAAAGCAGTCGCCTCGCCGCGTGTCCCGGGTTTTATTCCCGCTCCGGACAACTATATCTGTGACCCATAATTAGTTCTGAGTCTGGATGTAACTTGTGTTTTTATATGTTTGTAAAGTATATGTTTGTGAAGTGTAGTCTTTAAAAAATAAAGAAAAAAAAAAATAAATTAGCAAAAATTTGTAATTCATTAATTAGCAAGTACAATGGCGGACTTAATAATAAATAAGTAAATAAACCATGGCAACCTTTAAGAAGCGAGCCTATTCCTTTCATACCGGCAACGCACTTGACTCATCTGGTACCGTGAGTGTCCACTAACCATCAGGTGATCCACTTGCCTTGCCAATACATAAAAAAAAACTATACAAAATAAGAAAGTCGGGTTATTTACACCCACACAAAATTTATATATACAAATAAAAAGATTTTTATTTGTATAAATTGTATGAAACAACACTTTCGAGAACAGCTTGACAGAATAAAAATAAATATGGAGCGGGGCGACCCTTATAACTTAGAAGTTTAAAGAATAGTTTACGAAATTCTGGTATTAGCCGCCGACACCACACATCAAATATTATTATTAAAATATATATAACCAATAAAGTACTTGTAATCATACATATATAGATGAGAACAATTTAAATCGAATTAGTTATAGTGATTGGTTGCCACGAGATGGACTGGAAACAAATATGTCTCGGGATTTGGGGATTATTTAAGCGAATCTGCCCATTACACAAATGAGCTCATAAATTTGTTAAAATGGAAGCTAGTTTTCATTCTCTTTAAGATACTTGCTCGTGCATTGTAAATCAGACAGTTGTAAATTAAACTTTAAGAAGATAAGATAAAGATTACTATTGCTTATAAAGTAACGTGATTATCACACTAATATTATAAAGGCGAAAGTGTGTGACTGTGTGAGTGTGTATGTTTCTTTCTTCTTCAGGTCTAAACGGCTGGAGCGATTTTTACAAAATTTGGTGTGCAGTTAGCTGACATCCGGCATTAACACATAGACTATAATTATTTATAAAGTTTAACGCGGATAAAACCGCGGGACATAGCTAGTGTGATATAATTTTGTAGGTTCACGTTTGAATGTGAAATTCTCAGTAATCTAGAAATGAAATCTAATCTAGTCTGCCTATGTTCCCCATTAAAATATTTTTTTTTTTTAACTCTCTAATTAAAACTTTTAACGATATGAGGGAATTTCCTACGATATAAAGCTTTTTTGTATTTAATCCGTGATTATGAGAAGAGATTCTACCTCTATGCGTATGTTTTACTACCTATACGAAATGCTGTTTAAAAAAATCGTTAACAAGTCTAACGATATCCACAGCCTTTTTGACGGGCCTGTTGGCGTGGTTGGCAAATGCTTGCTTTTCACACCGTAGGTCGTGGGTTCGATTCCCACCCATGACAGATATTTATGTGCGTGAACATGTCTCTTTGTCCTGGGTATGGGTGTAATTTATCTTTATAAGTATCTATTTGTAAAAAAGTAGTATATGTAGTATATCAGTTATCTGGTTTCCATAGTTTGGACGACAGCACATCCAGCTACCCCAATCTGTCAAATTCATTTTATAGAGTTTTCAACTTTAGCACTTAAACATAAGGTTCACTGTCGATTGGGGAAATGTGACAGATTGGGGTAGTTTGATGTGCTGGCCTCTGTACTAGCTTAGTTTGGGATCAGATGGCCGTGTGTAAATAATGTCCCAGGACAATATTATATTATTATAATTATTACTATTATCTCCCATAAATAAGAGCACATGTTCCCTCTATAGAACATAACTCATAAACTATAGTTTCAGTTACATTATATGAGTGCATTACATGAGTTCGGCAAATGGATATGCGATTAACGCTTGTGCGACAAAACTGTTTTGCTGCTCAACAGAGTTCGAATGTACGCTTGAGCAAGCTGGAGCTCGACATCATGTTGATAATCAACGAAAATGTGACTCAATGTGAAAATGTGACAGTAGGTAGTTCGTTCGTACGGCACTTAGTCGAGTTTTAGCGATAAAATTCTTTCTTTCTGGCACTTATCGAACGCTACCGCAACTAGCTCGCTTTGCTCGTTCTGTTGGTGCCTTGTATGGTGCCAATTCTACCCTAATCTACTTTTCTAGTAGTGATTACTTGATTAATTTACCATTCGATAGTATGCACGTTCCGGAGTTTAGACATTCGATTTATAGAGGTCGATCAATTGATATTCGATTATTTGGCATAGTTCAAAGTACCATTAACACCAGTATACCACCAATCTTAATTCTTCATGTCACACTAGAGTACTGTGGGGCTTCTACACAAGCGAGCTTTCGAATTATGGTCAGTCGTAGAACAGTTTTGTTGCAACAGCCTTAATCGCACATCCCTGTGTTGAGCTCACTTAGGCCCACTTGCACCAAAAGCTAGGCTAAAATAAACTAACTTGAGTTAAGTAACTTTGGGTTAATTCTTTAAAATTTTAACTCAACATTCTGTTGCGCCAATGAAAAATAACACCGAGTCAACTAACTCCGTGTTTTTCTGTTTTACGTTGGTATCATTAAAGAGGTTTTGTTCCGTAATGTAATCCAACCAAATATGAATGAATGAACAATGAGTAAAATATTTATACCCCTCTTTTTGTCACTAGAAAACTTTATATATGACTGTCTCATGTGTCAAGTTGTTTCAAAGACATCTCAATTAGATCGTTCGTGTTTGGAACCAATCTGTCAATTTCGAGTCGTCAAAATATTGTCATGGCAACGTTGACATGATCGATCTTTCTGCAACTCTTCTTTATAAAAGTCCGAGCTAATATTATATTCGACGATTTCTTTACCATCATCAGACAGTAAAAAATCATTCATAATTGTTTAGGACACAAAACTGTTACAAAATCTCAGACATTCCCTTCTGCAACCCAACATAACCTCTCAAACGAAACAAATTTGACATTACTAATCCGGAGTTAGTGATTAGACCCACCAAAATAGCTGGGTTAAAATTTTAATAAAATAACTCAAGGTTAGTACCTAACTCGTGGTGGTGCAAGACGTAATTGTAATTTAACCCCATATTAGCCACTAACTCTGAGTTAATGCATTTAACCTGGGGTGGCGCAAGTGGGCCTTAGTAAACTTATTTTAAAATAAAATAAAAAATTTTATACATACATAGACTCACGCCTGTTTCCCAGAGGGGTAGGCAGAGGCAAAGTTATTTGACATTTCATTACATTACGTCACGATTCTTGCACACCTCTTTTGCCTCTTTTACTATACTTATACATATTAATAATATAATAATAATAATATCCTGGGACATTATTTACACACGGCCATCTGATCCCAAACCAAGCAGAGCTGGTACTAAGGAAACCAGATAACTGATATACTACTTTTATTTTGTAAATACATACTTATATAGATATATACACCCAGACTGAGGACAAACAGACATGTTCATGCACACAAATATCTGTCCTGGGTGGGAATCGAACCCATGACCTCCGGCGTGAAAAGCAAGCATTTGCCAACCACGCCAACAGGCCATACATAGTCACCTCCAAATAACTTTCATCTAACGTTATTTGCATATATTAAATAACCATTTAAACGTATACACTGAAGACATCAATCAAGTCTTAATCTGTGACGTAACGATACAGCATTTGGAGTCACTTTATGTCAAACACGTTAAGATGTTTGATGTTTAATAATAGTAAAATGAAATAAAAATAAAAAAGGTTTTTATTCACGTAGACTCTAAAAAAGCGCTTGTAAATAGTCAGAACATGTTTGTAGTATTATAGTTGTATACATTATTATTACTAGTAACATAGATATTTAGGTACACATTGTATTGATTGTATGAAAACATTAATAAAATTTATTTTATAGCAGCAATGATATTTAGCTAGCTCGTATCAAGTTATTGTCAAGAGATTATGTTTAAGTTTAATTATCTAGTTTAAGTCTAATTATCTAGTTTAAGTCTAATATTTGTAATACACATTGTCAATGGTTCTGTCTATATTAAGGTGATATTATTATGACGGACCTTGTGTTAATAACGACGGTCGCGCTTTAATGCTACCACCGGATCCAATGCGCCCCAACTGAGAAGACCCAGCGAAACAAACTCAGCATTGAGCATAGCATGGTAGCATTGATGACATCCACGTGTTTGAATTATGTTAAAGTTATTATTAACGTATTTAAGTGAATGTTTGCGTACCCACGGCTTTATATCAAGCAATACATTTACAATAAAACCTGGCCTCTCATTGTATGGCAATCCTATACAACGCGAGATCAGCTTATACTGGAAATGTCTAGCGGGATATGTAGCCGTGTGAAACTATCAAATTGTTGACCTCATTGGTGTCATCATCATCATATCAGCCGAAAGACGTCCACAGCTGGACAAAGGCCTCCCCCAAGGATCTCCACAATAGCCGGTCCTGCGCTGCCCGCATCCAGTGGCTTCCCGCGACCCGCACAAGATCGTCGGTCCACCGTGTAGGAGGCCTGCCCACGCTGCGTCTTCCGGTTCGTGGTCGTCACTCGAGAACCTTTCTGCCCCATCGGCCGTCAGTTCTACGAGCTATGTGCCCTGCCCAGTGCCACTTCAGTTTACCAATTCTTTGGGCTATGTTGGCTACTTTAGTTCGCCTGCGGATCTTAGCATTTCTTATTCGATCTCGCAGGGAAGCACCAAGCATAGCCCTTTCCATTGCTCTTTGGGTGACCTTGAGCCGCCTGATAAGGCCCATAGTGAGCGACCACGTCTCTGTCCCGTAAGTCATCACTGGCAACACACACTGGTCGAAGACTTTCGACTTGAGACACTGCGGTATTTGGGTCGAGCAGATATTATGTAGCTCCCCGAACGCTGCCCAGCCGAGTTGGTTTCTACGATTGACCTCCTTTTCGAAGTTGGACCTACCTATTGGTGTAGCTTGCTTTAGCAGTAGATAATAAGGTACTAAAAACTGTCATTGTAATTGACGGTCCAGTCAGCGTGGTTGGTAAATGCTTGCCTTTCATGGTCGTGTGTTGATTCCCATCCAGGACAAATATTTTTGTGCATGAACATGGCTGCTTGTCCTTTGTCTGGGTGTAAATATCTATAAAAGTAAGTATTTACAAAAGAAACGTAGTTTATGTAGTATATCAGTTCTCTGATTTCCATAGTACAAGCTCTGCGTAGTTTGGGGTCAGATGGCCGTGTGTGAATAATGTCCCAGGATATTATGGGTAGGAAGCACTCATAGGTAGATGCTCTCACCGGTCCGTAAACAATCGGCGAGGTTAAGCAACTAGACTCGCGGTCTGTCCATAGATGGGTGACCGCTAAAGTGGTTTAATTTCGGAGCATCTCCGTGCTTCGGATGGCACGTTAAGCTGTCGCTCCCGGTTGTAGTCATTAGACAACAGTCGTTAAGCCATGTTAGAGGCCTACTGGGTGGCTTGAGCAACTCTGACACTAGGGTTGCCACTACCCATACGATAAGCAAGCATAGGTAGATAGCCTCCTTAAGTTAATTCCTCTATTTCTGTAACACGTTGTATAATATCAGGTAGATTCCCAATAACATTGGAATTGGAAACACAAAAGTGATCCTATCCGAATTAATTCCCTTTTCGCAAAGTCGAAAATCATACACCATTAAATTAAATTTCCAGTCCGCAACGCGTACACATACCCTACTCATTCACACTTGAATACTTTCGAACAGACCATAAATCATTATGACGTTTATACCCTAAATTCTACAAGCCAATATAGCTTTTATTACTAGCGCAATAAAGTATACTAAGTCAGCCAGTTCAAATGACAGATATCGTAGGACGAAATTAGCACTATTCAGATTGAAGCTTTATAAGGGATCTGCTAATGCTTTTATACAGTAAACGCTTGTTGGAAGTCATTATTGGCGGACAAGGCCAGATATTACTGTAATATGGCTGAATTGGGATCAGTTTAAGTACAAAAGGCATTTTTGTGGCAATATTAACGTTTTATGACGTAACGGTGATAAAAAATGACTGGAGTTCGGTATTGATTCTTACTTTTTATGTTTTGTTAACCTTCTCTGATTTTTTTATAATTATATATGTGGTACACGCAACAACATTTCATACATATATACTTACAAAGACTCACGTCTGTTTCCCAGAAAGGTAGGCAAAGACAATGGACTTCCATCTGTCATGATCCTTGCACACCTATTTCGCTTCGTTTACTAACATTATATTCTCCATACATGCTCTTCGGTTTAGGGTACTTCTGACCTGCTCTTTCTTGAAAAGTCTCCGATTTCCAACAACATTTCAACGACAAATATTTATGTGGAATTAAATTGTAATTGCAGCTATTTTATGAATAGCTTTAAAATTCGTAGATTATTATTTATACTTTAAATGAACTTTAAATAAAATAAACATGTTGTATTTTTTCTTTATTAAACAGTGTTTATTGACTTCTGAAATTTTTGAAATTCATCATCATTATCATATCATCCGAAAGACGTCCACTGCTGGACAAAGGCCTCCCCCAAGGACCTCCACAACAGCTGGTCCTGCGCTACCCGCATCCAGCGGCTTGCCGCGATCCTTGGAAGATTGTCAGTACTCCTTTTAGAGGGCTGCCCACGCTGCGCCTTCCGGTTCCGGTCGTCACTCGAGAACCTTTCTGCCCCATCGGCCGTCGGTTCTTCTGCCCCATCGGCCGTCGTGTCGGTCCTATGCCCCGTCAGCCGTCAATTCTAGAAATTTTAGAAATTAACAATGACAATAATCTGTATAGAAAATATGAGACAAATTAGTTTGTTCACCGAGGACCATTACAAGGAAATTTGAGTGCTGTTTAACTGAATTTTATTCTCGAAGGACCTTCCCCAGTAGAGCTGCTCATAGAAAAGAAGAGCAAAATTTACTTATTTTTTATATCAAGACGGAATATACACCAGAGAATCTGCAGCAGCGTTTCTCCGAATATTGTGACCACCATACCGCGATTACCAACCTGTCTGCCAAGCATGGCCATTGTGGCATAACCCCTTATGGATCTTTGGGCTTAGCCTTTATCCAGCAGCAGGCGTCTTTTTGTCGAAATGATGATACCTACTGAGTTTTCTGGCAGTTTTTCTTAGTAGCTGCCACGTAATGCACTGCACGGTAGGGTAAAAAAAAGTGACGATTCCACATAAATGTAATTTCTTTACGGAATAAATGAATTTTGATTTTGATTTTATCATTATGCAGTCACCGTATCCGATACAGGTTTGCAACACTCGGGGTATCTCTAGGGTATAAAGATGATTTTAATGTTTGTGGCCAGAAGTGTGATGTAAAAAAACAAATCTTCTTCGTTGGCTTTATTTTTATAGGACTATATAGGAAGTTACTATAAAGTTCATGTAAAAATTTTATCGTCAAACTACATTATCACGTTACAGTCACGTTCTGCAATTAGAAATATCAATCTTAATGTTTTACTCGTAAAGTTAACTTTACAACTGTCTGATTTATAATTCAGAGCCAAGAAACTTAAAGAGAATGAAAACTAGCTTCCACTTTAACTAATTTATGGGCTCATTTCTATAATGGGTTGATTCGCTAGGATAATTGTGAAAATGGAGAAGTTAATTGGTTTTTCACGCCATCTAGAGGCATAAAGTCTCATTAATCGAGTTGGTCTAGTGTATTATATATTATTTAAATCAGAAGACGGTGAGTGGGTAGATACCGCCTTCTGATTAAAAAAAAGCTTTGGACATAAGATATTTTTATCGTGTGGGTATTTGCTTGTCTCAGTGTCAGAGTTGTTGAAGCCGCCTAGTAGGCCTCTTATAAAACTTAAACAAAAAGAAACAAGAAATGAAGTGGTCTGCATACAACGATACATCATTGAGACCGTCAGATTAGTTATAAAATATAATCGCCTTTTATTTTATATCCATTCATCATATCATCATCAATATATAATAAATAAAGAAGGTTTTTATTCACGTAGACTTTAAAAAAGCGCTTGTAAATAGTCAGAACATGTTTGTAGTAATATAGTTGTATACATTATTATTTCTAGCTACACAGATATTTAGGTACATATTGTATTGATTGTATGAAAACATTTATACAATTTATTTTATAATAGTATAATGATATCAAGTTATTGTCTAAGAGATTATTTTTAAGATTAATAATCAAAATTTATAGTTTTAGCTATATTTTTACTACATATTGTCAATGGTTCTGTCTATATTAAGGTATTATTATTATTGACCTCGTGTTAATAACAACGGTCGCGCTTTAATGCTACCACCGGATCCAATGCGCCCCAACTGGGAAAACCCAGCGAAACAAACTCAGCGGGTTCATCTACTACCGGTTTCAACACGACTCAGTTGAGACGGTCCGGCGAAACATACTCAAGCGGGCATGAACATGAGCCGAAAGACCATCGCTGGACAAAGGTCTCCCCCAAATCTCGACAACTGCCGATCATGCGCTGCCTATTTCCAACGGCATACCGCGCTCCTTGTAAGATCGTCAGTCCACCTTGTGGGAGGCCTCCCCACGCCGCATCTTCCGGTTTGTGGTCACCACTTGAGAACCTTTCTACCCCAGAGGTCGTCAGTGCTACAAGCTATATGCCCCGCCCACTGCCTCGTCAGTTTGGCAATTCTTCAGGCTATGTCGGTAGCTGAATTCGCCGGCGGATTATGGCATTTCTGGTTCTATGGCACTTTCAATTAAAACACAGTAACATTTGTATGCCACCTGACTTATTTGTTTTGGTTAGACTTGACTTGTCTTGAACTTATGTTTTTACTGGATTCTGTTAACAGAATCTAGTGACAACATATAAGTTTTTATCTCAGCGTTCAATCAGTAAGTTAAGACAACACGTGTTTTATCTCAGCGTGCAATCAGTACGTAATTGACTCAACAACATTAATCAAAACAGATTTACTTTCATGTACGCCAGCACATCCAGCTACCTCAATCTGTCAAATTTCTTTTATAGATTTTCAACTTTATCACAAAAACATAGAGTTCAATTTCAATAGGGGAAATTTGACAGCTTGATGTGCTGGCGTCTGTACATGCGGCTCCTAAGCAGCCCTCTGAGCCTCTAAGCCCAAACTCCATTCAGAACCCCATTCCACCCCTCAGGTATTAGTATTAGTACGAACCTTCTGTGCTAGCCAACTGCTCTTTGCTTGTTAATTTTAATATAATATAGTAATATAATATAGTATAATATAGTATACTACTGTGGGGTAAGGCGGCTGACATCCACAGTATCTTTATTCTACAAAAACGTGCAGTACGAGCTATTTATCAGCTAGGTGCGAGATTCTCCTTAAGAGAGTTTTTCAAGGAGATAAATATACTAACGGTATCTTCGCAATATATCTATGCTAATATAATTTATGTGCGGCAAAATTTGAATTTTTTTCAAAAGAGAAGTGACACACACACAATAAACACTAGAAATAAACACAAATTGTGTGCAGAATCTCATCGTTTACAAAAGGTTCATTGTTCTTTTGTCGGACTGAGTATCCGAATTTATAACAAAATACCAACAAATCTTCAGGAACTGTCCTATGCTAAATTTAAATCAGAGGTCAAGAATATTTTAATGAAAAAGGCCTATTACACTCTAAATGATTATTTAAACGACAAAAACGCTTGGTCGCTTGGTTAAATACGAGCAACATCTTATTGTTACGTTATGGATATACATTTATATTTTTCTCAATCGACTATAGAAATGATGCTTTAATAATTTAACTTTGTACCTAGATTATTAGACTTATTATTAAAACAAATGTATATTATCTTGAACATGTCAAACGCTGTTCGGCCGAAGGCTGTTTATGACTTCAATATGAACTCCCTTTTGTAAGCTCGTCATGCTCCCATTGTCTGTTAATGCTTGCGGTGGCGTTGTGGGTCGGGTCGTTTCCTTCCCTCTAATATGGCGAAGGAGGCGATGGCTGGCCCACACGTCATACTCGTGAACGGGTGCTGCTTGCGGTAACTGGTCGAACTGCTGTTGGGGTATTCATATATTTTATTTATTTTTTCGCCTTTGGTAGACTTCGTGTGACTTGTTAATTTTGTAAATGTACGCGGATGCACCCACCGTTTTTTCGTCTAGCAAGAGGATATTCTAAGTGCTTGAGTGAAATTGAATGGTATTGCTTATTTATTTTATTATGATTCACTGGATGACAACGGTTCTGTGCGTGCATTAGCCTACATAACAACCAATCACAATGTAAGTAAAATACAAGATATAAAAAAAAATCGAAAACAAAAAGCAAAAGAAGACGAAAAAAGCAAGCCCGGAGTTTCTTTGTGGCTTTCTTCTCCGGGTCGTCCACCTAGGTAGCTAGAGAAAGCCGCAGACTAGCTAGGGTAGGTTCCTCAGCGGCGAGGATCGCTTTGGCCCATTAACGCGTGATCGGTGATCCCATTCATGTGATCACACCCTCATCTAGAATTTCGTCTTTTGCTTTAGTCTTCCATTCTTTAATTTAATATAGTAGAACTAAATTTCAAAATAATAGATTAGTAACTGTTATTTATTTAAGGACTTCAGAAAATATATACGATCAAACAAACCGCACGGACGGACTAATTTATTTCTTTTTTTTGTAAGTAACTTTTATACTATCAACTATGTTTGTATACTGCATTGTGAGCTTGACAAGTACAAGTGTATGTTAATACCCAAGTGCTGAATAAATTTCATTTCATTTCATTTCATTTCATTACTCAATTTTAAAATAATAGGTTATTAACTTGTAATTAGTTATTTATTTAAGGATTTAAAAAAAAATGAGACAACACAGACTGCATGAACGGATTAATTATAATTTTTTGCTACTTTTATACTTCATTTGACTATGTATATGTACTGCATTGTTAGCTGAACAAGTACAAGTGTATATTAATACCCAAATGCTAATTAAATTTCATTATTTCCATGTCCACCCCTCATCTTGATAATATAATCAACATGCCATGTTCCTGACACATTCTATAATAATATTTTAGTACCAATTGATATCTCAACAATGCCGTGATCTTCCATATGACAAGGATTCTACGAAACGTAAGTGCCTTAAGATAATTATACCAAAAGCTCTTAAGATAATGGAGAACAATAAGACCGGTGTCGAGAGATTTTCAAGTGACATGTGCTGTAGAAAGGGATTGGTTTAACGTTGTATGATAAAGGTAAATTTTGTTAGGTTTGAAGGTTTGCTCTAGTGAAATGCCTAACCAATAATACAAACAATAACATTATTTTGTTTAACTTAATAAATTGTTTGTCTTGGTATTGGTCTTGTAGTCTAAACCAGAGGTAGTAGGTTCAATCTCATCCAGGACATGGCTTTGTATGATGAGCACGATTATTTACTATTATTATTATGTCTGGGTGTAATTAATCTATAATATGTATATAAGTATGTTTGTTTATCAGTTGTATGATTGCTATAGAACAATTTCTGCCTATTAGGATCAGATAGCAGTGTATTTGTTGTCCCAAAATATTTATTGAAGTTATACTTCTTTTGGCGCGATGGAGAAAAATGATGAGAGTGAATTTTTACGATGCGCGCGCACACCGACACCAAAAAATTTAACAGCATGAAGTTAGTTCTAGGTGGTATGACAGTAAATATTCACTGTCGTAAAAATTCGTAAAAATAACAGCATGTAGTTAGTTCTAGGTGGTATGAAAATTGATAACTATGTTCAAGTTGTATATTAAGAAGTATAACTTCTAACGCGTGTACATAAGTACACACAAGTTTTTTTTATAACTAGCTGTGCCCCGCGGTTTTACCCGCGTTAAATTTTATAAATTATCACAGCTCCTCCCCCGTAGGTGATAGCGTGATAATAGCCTATATGTTGACCCGACCTCTTAGTAATATTCATGCAAAATTTGAAGTAAATCGATGCAGTACTTTTTGAGTTTAACCCGGACATACATACAGACAAACAGACACACAGACAAAAATTGTAAAAACTATATGTTTGGCTTCTATATCTATTGTAGACCACGTCCCAAGTATCTTTTTTTTTAAATATTTAATGTACAGTTTTGACTTTATTTTTTCCTACAATTTTATTATATGTATAGATTTACAATAATATAATATACCTAATAATAATAATATCTTTATTTATTAAAAAATATATGAAAAATATATAAAACCACTTAACAGCAATAAACTTAAATTATGACTATCCATCTGCAGCGTGGAACCAGTCTTACTCCCAATTAAGATATTATACTTAATAATATCCTGGGATATTATTCACACACGACCATCTAATCCCAAACTAAGCAGAGCTTGTACTATGTGATTAATTGACTAATTTACTTCGCACATACATTATGTACATAGAATCATGCCTGTTTCCCAGAGGGGTAGGCAGAGACAAGGGACCTCCATTAAAATCGTTTTGAAAATGTATACTTATACAGATAATTACACCCAGACTCATGACAAACATACATTTTCATGCACACAAATATCTGCCCTGGGTGGGAATCGATCCCACGACCCCAAACCTACCACGTCAATCAGCCCGGCTTCTTTTTTTGAAACTGATAGAAAATGTGTCTTCATTTGTTTGTATCATAATTTGCGTAATGCTAGCCATGAATTTAAATTGAGTTGAACGAAACAAGCACCTTACTTAATTTTAAGTATATTACTTAAAATTAAGTACTTACTTAAGTATTTATTTTTCTAACGATTTTCCTTCTCAATCTGTCCCATTTTGTAAAAAAGATTTTACAATATTAAATCTAATTTATTGAAGTGCTTCTAACAAAATAACGACCTTTTGAAATGTTCGACGTGACTTGACGTGAGTCAATAATTGAAATTGATTTATTTCGCATTCTGAAGATGTCATGCAGAAATGTGCTTTTGGATGTATCCTAAAGCTTCTTATACAAAATTTGTTACAACCAAAAATGTACACTATAAAAAAAAAAGGTTTTTATTCACGTAGACTTTAAAAAAGCGCTTGTAAATAGTCAGAACATATTGTGTCTGAATGGTTCTGTCTATATTAAGGTACGAATTAAATGTTATCACACTGAAATGATAAATTATTATGTCATCATCATGTCAGCTAAAGTACGCCCACAGCTGGACAAAAGCCCCACGAAGAATGGGGAGATATTCCATAATCGCCGGGCTTGGCAGACGTGTTGGCGACCAGAGTTTGATGATAATAGTACCTACACAAAAAAAGTTGCTGCCCGTTCTCTGGTAGGTATTCCCTTGGACGATTTCTACGCACCCCACGGGATCAAATGGGGTGCTGATATTTTATGCCATCACCAAACAGCAAAAAATCTTATTTGATTGTACATTTCGATCGACGATCACCGTAGCCTAGTTGGTAGTGCTCCTGCCTACGAAGCTGGTGGTCCTGGGTTCGAATCCCGGTAAGTGCAAATATTTGTGAGATGCGCACGAATATTTGTTTCTGAGTCATGGATGTTTTCTATGTATTTAAGTATTTATCTATCTATGTAAGTATGTATCGTCGCCTGGTACCCATAGTACAAGCTTTGCTTAGTTTGGGGCTAGGATGATCTGTGTGACATTGTACAAAAAAAAAAATATATTTCTAACAAATACTACATATGAAAAAAAAAGAGTATACCCTAGGCCACACGACGTTTGAAGTTAAACATCAAAAGTAACTGACTATGAAAAAAAGAGATATTTTCTGTATCTCTTTTTCTCATAGTCAGTGTACTCGCATCTCTTCACTAACTCCATGTCCTTCTCAACTTCCATTCGCCTCACTCAATCACACTTTTCGTAAGGGTCTCGTCACTGATTCACCATGATTATTAGAACTATTTCAAACTATATTTAAACCAAGCTAATATATAAAAGTTATCAGAAGTACCTACCCTTCCCCTACCTAAATTACTACCGTGGACTTCTCTTGGCGCCTGATGGGGGGGTCCCGGGACCGCGGGTATGCTGCTCCGGAACCCGCGTTTTGCGCCATGTCCCAGATGGGCGGGACACGTACCCTGGGATTGCTCCTTTGGATAGCCCTCCCCTATTGCTGACTCCTGCCAGTACGGCACAGCGCCACAGACAAATTGCTGTCATCCCGGAGACGCTTGTACGTCGCGGCAGTAGAGGACACTTCTCACACTACCGCCGCGGCCCCTATCAGAAGTACCCTAAACCGGCGAGCATGTATGAACAATATAATGACAGTAAATGAGGCAATAGAGTTGTGCTGAGATCGTGACAAATGGAAATCCGTACTCTGGAAATCTGGGAAACTGGCGTGAGTCTATGAACTCGTATGTAAGTATAAAAGAAAGTTAGTAACACATAACATTTTCATTTTAAGCAAACAATGGTGGTAATTCTGACTATAATACGATTAAATTTGTCTAAATGTTGTTATCTCTCTAAAAGACGGGACATACTTAGAACAGTCAAAATAATAAAATTGGTCGTCCGAGGCACATTTTACTTTAGTAAATAGGTTTAAACGTGACGCTTATTTTGTATCTCTATTATATCATTATATTAAATTGACTGTACTAAAGATGGCCATTCAGCGCATAAATTTTACATTTGGGAAAGCGTATTATGAGCTCCACTTTTTAATACTAAGGGTGTAAAGAATAGTAGGCTAATCAAATCGCACTAATATCATAAAGGCGAAAGTTTATGAGTGTGTATGTTTGTTACTTCTTCACGTCTAAATGGCTGGAGCTATTTTAATAAAATTTGGTATGGAGTTAGCTGGCTCCCTGGATTAACACATAGGGTTTAATTATAAAGTTTAACGCGGGTATAACCGCGGGACACAGCTAGTATAATATATGCCGGAACTTTGTTGTTTTTAAAAAGTGTGACGTTATCAATGCTGACGTCACATTCTTTATGATTGTTTTCTTACATCGACGGTTGTTGGTCAATGATGACAGTAAAACTTAAAGATAGGTTTTACAAGAAGTAAGACGGCTCAAACAATAATTAAACGTAGCTTTTTTTTTACATAATGTTTACAGTTCGCGTAGACGGCTTTATCCTGTGGTTCTTTTTGTGAGGCGACGGCCAAGAATATCATCACCCCTTCTCGTCCCGTGGGGGTGTAGAAAACGACCCGAGCAAATTCCTACCAGAGAATGGGCAGCAGCGTTTTTTTTGTGAACTCTGACCATCAAATTGTGACCGCCAACCCGTCTGCCAAGCGTGGCGATTATGGCATATCCCCCCATTCTTTTGGGGAGGTTTTTGTCCAACATCATGACAGCTATATTACATCTATAGCTGTCATGATAAAGGCGACTTTTAATGCTTCACCGGACAACAAAATCTTTGCTCCGGCAGTCGGACATTTCCTAAGTAATGTAGTAGGGTGATCGTCGTTAGTCACTTCTTTACCCCGTTCGGAACACCCGTAAAATGACGTTCTTGATGTTACTAGTTGACGCATATTTTTTTGCATCGATATATGTATAAACATGAAGTTCTCCATATACAACATGTAACTTAATTAACGCACATCCTGAAAATAGTTTGTTAGGGATCGTTTACTGAACCGATTTATATCATTTTTTAATATATGTAATTTTTTTTCCAAAATAATTAAAACTACGGAAATCGTTGTCATATTAACCCTGTACAGTCAAAACAAATTGAAATAGACCGTAAGTCAAAGTAATAAAACGTTTAAAATCGCCATTTATTTGTATTCATAATAATTCCATCATTCAATACAAAATAAAGAAAAATAACCTTTATTCCAAGAAACTAATTTTGTAAATAACAATGCTTATACACGTTAAATTAAAAATTCAGTGTATGTACATCATAATATTCTAATTGGGGTGTCTGAGGGTGTGCGTTAAATACGTTACATGTTGTATATTGTCCAAAATTCATGTGATAAAAGAGCTGGTGCACTTAAAAGCTTTGCCTTCCAATGAGGTTAAGGTAGCGTTTTGCGAACCATAAATATTTAGACGGCAAATTGAAATATATTGTGCCGTACGAAGCGCTTTGCTTCCTCTTTCATCATACGCACGGCTTAGCAGTGGAACACCCTTCCGATCGACGTGTTTCCAGACTCATTCATCACCTTCGACCAAATCTTCACTTACCATCAGAAGAGATCATGGTCAAGCGCAAACCGATCCATCATAAAAAATAAATAAAAAGAAATTGTTTGTTGTTTTTAAAATTGTTGTTGAGGTGGTGTTGCTACATAAATAAAAGTTGTGTTTTAAAGTATTACGGTTCTTTATATCTTTAATGAAATTATATTTAACAAAAATGATTGGTGTTATAATTGGTGTTGGTTATAATGAAATAATAATGATGAAATAATGAAATAATGAAATTTATTCAGCACTTGGGTATTTACATACACTTGTACTCGTCAAGCTCACAATGTATTACATAAACACAGTTTCAAAACAGTAAATTAAAGCAACAAATTTTCTGAATTAGTCCGTCCGTGCGGTCAGTTCGTGTAGAGACTCGTATGACTATAAAAAATAATTCAATAAGCGTTAGCTGAAAACGTGCCATATTGCGTTTCGCGTAAGCGATTTTGTGTTGTTTCTTTTTGTAAAAGTTCTTTAGAATCCAGGGCATGTTAGGAATTGTAGATTTTGTTTCATTGCGTAAAAAATATGGATAATAATTACGACATTACTACGTGCACACTTATTATGCGCTCTGGACGAGACGTATAATTAGTTAGTTTGTAACAGAAACGTCATTTTTGCAAGTGTACTACGTGAGCTCAACAAATGGATGTGCGATTAACGCTTATGTGACAAAACAATCTGACTCACCATAGTTCGAATGCACGCTAGTGCAGCATACTGAAGATCGACATCTCGCTAAACGATTAATAGGTTTAGGTATGGTTCGTTTCGTTTAGGATGGGACGTTTAGTACGCAAAAACCATCGTTATTGCGTACTATAGTAAATGTAAAAATATTCAAAAATAAATTACAACTATTTCTGGTTGAGAAGGCATATTATTCTCTTGACGAATTCTTTAATGACAAATTGTAATGTATTATAACATTGTATTAGAGACATAACAATTTAATTAATTATAATGATTATTATTTCTGATATGACATGTTATTTACTTCATTCTAGCGAGACATTTTATTTATTTTGTATTTTGAATTTCACTGTTACCCATTGGACTTTCTGTTTTGACTTTAATTTTGTATTTGTAAATTTAGATTGTTTTTTTGTAAACTTAGATGGTATGTACACCAAATAAGTAGATGTGATTTGTACACCATTCTGATGGTAGAACATAGTGCACGTAACCTAATTTAAGACCAATCGTTGTATTTTACCTATGATTCACAAATAAATGATGATTATGATTATGGTTCTTCTTCTCTTTCGTTACGCTCTTGGCAGAGCGGTCGTGGTCACATCGAGGCATCCACGTTGGTGGTAAGGGTGGGCACAGCTTTCCGCACGATCTCCCGCCATCTCTCTCTGTTGGAGGACTGTCTGGCACAGTCAGATACGCAGCTTCCTACTGCGGATTTTACTTGGTCAGTCCAGCGCCTAGGTGACCTGCCACGCGATCTGGTTCCCTCCACTTTTCCTTGCACAACCAGTCGTTCTATGCAGTCGTTATTAATTAGGATAGGTTAGTACATGACAAAACAACGCACGAGCGAAGCGAGCGTGCGGCGGCAGCGGCCGGCGAAGTGCCAGAAAGCCAATCGCTTTTTACGAGATGTCTATCTTCAGTGTGTCGCACTAGCGTTTATTCGAAGTATGGTCAGTCGCAGTGCAGTTTTGTCGCATAAGCGTTAATCGCACATCCATTTCCATCCAGACGGTCACCGTAGCCTAGTTGGTAGTGCTTCTGCCTACGAAGCTGGTGGTTCTGTGTTCGAATCCCGGTAAGTGCAAATATTTGGGTGATGAGTACGAATATTTGTTTCTGAGTCATGGATGTTTTCTATATATTTAAGTATTTATCTATCTATATAAGTATGTATATTGTCGCCTGGTACCCATATTTCAAGCTTAGCTTAGTTTGGGGCTAGGATGATCTGTGTGACATTGTACCTAGATATTATTACTATTATTATTTGTCTAGCTCACGTAGTACACTCTAATTTTTCAGTGTCATTTTCATTGCACGTTTAATTTATTATTATACTCGTGTCATTAACATAAGTATGAAGTAGATTCAACTATTGATCTAGTGGTTAGTCACTTTGTATGCTCAGTCAGAGGTGGGTTCAAACCCCTCCAAATAACAACCTTTTGAAACCTTGGTCCGTCATGGCCCAAATTTGACATATCGATGATGATAATCTTAAATGGATGTAAGTTGTGTCCGTCTATTATATGTTTGTAAAGTACCCCGCGACACAGGGATAGATTCCCAAGTGAGGGTGATGTCTTTTAAAAAAAATAAAACAATTTTTTTTTATCACCATTGGAATAAGTTAATAAATTCATTTAACAAATAATATAAGATATTCGTTTAATTTTTTTACTAATTACTCCGCAATAATTACGTACTGGTTTGCTGTAAGAAAACGCTCATAATGCTTTTAGTTAATGAGTTATGCTCGCCTATGTACAGACGCCAGCACATCAAGCTACCCGATCTGACAAATTTTCCAAATTGAAAGTGACCCTAATACTTATATGATAAAGTTGAAAATCTTTAAAAGAAATTTGACAGATTGAGTTAGTCGGATGTGCTGGCGTCTGTACATACATGCCTTTCTAACATACATTGTATTTTTCTTTTTCTTTCATTGTGCAATAAAGAACAAAGAATAAAGAGTACTATTGTGAGTGGTACCTACATATAACATAAATGACAAAATGATAAATGAAAATCGACTACGTTTCTATTTCAATACACTTTTGATAAAGCTCCCTATTAAGGAAGGAGCTTTGTAGGAGGAATACTCATTTCATTGTTAACTTAGAGGAAGATTAAAAGAATAGATTAATCCAGTATTTCGTTGGGAATATTTGATACGGTACCTACGGCTTAATACTGTATATCGAATAAGATGAAACGCTGCCTTAGATTGTAGGGTTACCAAATTGTTAAAAAGTATAGACAAAATATATTTAGATAATTTTTTTAATGACAACGCCTGCACTCGGTAAATTTATTCCTGTGTCGCGGGGTACTTTAGAAACCTATGTATTTATATATATATTTAAACATATTTGACATAGATCGTTTTATGGACAGAAACTATTTACAGAATGAAGATGTTATAATAATTTAATTGATCAACAGTTACCTATATCAGGCAAACAATATTTTTTTACCTATCTTAATATTAAATACATTTATTTTTATAAACTTGACAAGAGATAAATAAAACGTCTTTATAAATTCAATAAATCAGTTTCTTTCGGTACTTTTGCCATAAACCAAAAACTCTTTGAAATCATAAAATATATACATTGTGCAAGTGCCATTGTTTAAGCAACGATTTAATTTTTTTACCATCAAGTTGTTTAATTTCAAGTGGTAGATTTGACGGACACAAACTAGATTCATACTCCGAATAACTATTTATCACGAATCCAACATAAAATTAATAATTTATTTACCCGTTGCTATTGTTCACTATGTATTGTAATTTATTAATAAAATATACTAACTAAAATTGACTAGCGTGGTGTCTTCTTCTAAGATCCTAGGTATTCAAAACGAAACAGCACAATTCGCAAATTGAATTGGATTTGTAACGATTACAAATTCCATTCCATTCGTGTACGTGTCCACTAACATCAAATGTTAAACTACGCAACACACTTTCTAAAGGATATTAATCATATATTTTTGACAAATGTATATCCTGGCAACGAGAATAGTTCCGTTATCATGTGGTCCACCTTGACAGAATCGTAACGAGTTCCTGAATTAATGTTTTCTATTCGGGAACAGTTCTTCGTCTAGTTCCGGCTACGTTACACACATTGATTTATAACATACCTCATAAAACTACCAAACGAAACAAGCTACTTTTTAATATATCAGAGGGCGACAAACGAGCAAGTGGGTCAACTGATGGTAAGTGATCACCACCGCCCATGGACACACACAAAACCACGGGTGCGTTGCCGGCCTTGAAGAGTCAGCAAACAAGTGTTGCTGATCCTTTCTCCCATCCCAATGAGCTCTGGCGACTTTACTCACACGCAGAAATACAACATTAAGTTATTAATGTTATTATTAAGGAATGTCTTCTGTAAGGTTAAGGTTTATCCCCGGTCGGGCTGCTCTTTGAGCGAATGTACGCTGTGCCCTACCTCTTTTAAATACTTACCTCTTGTTTTGTTCTGTAATTTTATGAGGCATAAGAGGTACTGGAAATGTTAAATATCATCATCATCATCATATCAGCCGAAAGACGCCCACAACTAGATAAAGGCCTCCACAAATGTCGGTCTTGCGCTATCCGCAACCAGCAACTTCCAGCGACCCTCACAACATCATCAGTCCATCTTGTAGGGGGCCTGCCTACGCTGCGTCATCCGGTTCGTGGTCGCCACTCGAGACCCAGTTAAATATAAGTTAGTTTAATTAAATTTCTGTGTTGTGATGGCGGCGAATATCAGAATATCATCACCCTATCTCATCCCGTGGGGGGCGTAGAAATCGACGTGAAAGAATATCTGCTCTGCTAGATATTCCCTCATGTTGACTTCAACGGGATGAGGACGGGCAGCAGCTTCTTTCTGAGTACTATGACCATTACACTACAATCGCCAACCCGTTTGCCAAGCGTGCCGATTATGTCATATAAGATGATTCTTGCGGGAGGCTTTTGTCCAGCAGTGGACTTCTTACAGCTGTTATTGGTAATGATGATAATGATAATTGAATAGGCATCAAAATTGTACAAAAATGTTTATTTCGTGTTTAAAATGTAAAATATGGACATGTCTCACTGATTTCACCCACGTGGTTACTTCACTTCGACGTGTATATGAAATGTGTTTGTTTATGTATGTTTCTGTATAACGAGTTCCTTTATGTAACGTAGATAATAATAAAATGTGTTGTGTATATTTTTGGTTTCTATTGTGACACCTTTGATGAAATGTTATGTGTATATATTTGGATAGAAAAAAAGGAAACCTTATTTTATAATTGGGTAACCTCAATTGATACGTGCCCAACGTAACATAATAGGTCTTTACCTATGAAATTGCCGTTTTGTATGAAAAAATTTAAACGAATTTTTTTCATGAATTTTTTTATTTGTATTAATCGAAGTAATCACCCATGCAATCAATGCATCTTTGCCATCGCAGTGGCAGTTTATTGATGCCCTTCTTAAAGAAATCAGCTGGACGGGAGGCAACAAATTCTTCAAAGGCATTTTGTACTGCCTCTCGGGTATTGAATTTTTTTCCCGCCAAGAAGTTATCCAAATTCTGGAAAAAGTAGTAGTCTGTAGGCGCAAGGTCTGGTGAGTAGGGCGGATGACGGAGAGCTTCCAACCCCAGTTCTTGCAACTTGGAGACCGTCTGCTGTGCAGTATGAGGTCGCGCGTTGTCGTGCAGGAGCAGCGGAGACGAGCGATTGACCAATGCTGGTTGGAGATGCGCCAGCTTCTCCATCATTGTGCTCAGTTCTTCACAGTACACATCTGCAGTAATGCTCACCCCGTTTGGTAAGAAGCTGTGATGAATCACACCGGCGCTAGACCACCAAACAGTGACCATCACTTTTCTAGGGGTAAGTTTTCGTTTAGGGCATTGTTTAGGTGCTGAACCAGGATCCAACCAACTTGCTGAGCGCTTGCGGTTATCAAACAGAATCCATTTTTCATCGCAGGTAACAATGCGGTTCAAAATTCCTTCATTTGTGTGTCTGTTGAGCAGTGCAAGGCACGTCTCGACGCGTACTTCGCGCTGGCGATCATTGAGTTCGTGGGGCACCCATTTGTCAAGCTTTTTTACCTTGCCAATTTGACGCAAATGGACCAATATTGTTTTGACGCTAACGTCGAAAGCTGCTGCTAATTCAGCCGTAGATTGTGTATCATCAGCTTCCACAACCGCCTTTAATTCGTCATTGTCGACCAAAGTCTTCGGACGACCGCGAGGTTCATTTTTCAGGTCGAAATTTCCAGAACGGAAGCGAGCAAACCAATAACAGGTGGTGCGTTGGTTTGTAGTGTTAGCTCCGTAAACGTCGTTGATGTTGCGTGCCGCTTGTGCCGCGTTGCTGCCACGACGGTACTCATATTCCATAATTACTCGAATTTTTAACGTATCCATGATGACGAAAAAGATTGAAATGCGATGAAAATGTAACACTAATCAATAAAGAAATGACTACTTTTGGAAAAAAGAATCCATGTTTTTAAAATAAAATTAATTTGAAATTAGAATTCTTAGCCAAACAAAAATTATTTTGATTTGAAATGGCCAGTACTGCAGAACGGCAATTTCATAGGTAAAGACCTAATATAAAGTTTAATATAAGGAGATAAGTTTTTACGGATCTACATGTTTAACTGTTTCAAGTTCTTTTTTTAAGGAGTTATTATGTCAGCCAAATGACGTCCACTGCTGGACAAAGGCCGCCCCAATAGATTTCCAAAATGGAGTTGTATTCATAATTTGGAGGGATTTGCCATAATCGCCACGCTTGGAGACGGGTTGGTGATCACAGTATGATCGGATTGACGGTCACCGTAGTCTAGTTGGTAGTGCTCCTGCCAACAAAGCTGGTGGTCCTGGGTTCGAATCCCGGTTAATGCAAATAATAGGTCTTTACCTATGAAATTGCCGTTTTGTATGAAAAAATTTAAACGAATTTTTTTCATGAATTTTTTTATTTGTATTAATCGAAGTAATCACCCATGCAATCAATGCATCTTGGCCATCGCAGTGGCAGTTTATTGATGCCCTTCTTAAAGAAATCAGCTGGACGGGAGGCAACAAATTCTTCAAAGGCATTTTGTACTGCCTCTCGGGTATTGAATTTTTTTCCCGCCAAGAAGTTATCCAAATTCTGGAAAAAGTAGTAGTCTGTAGGCGCAAGGTCTGGTGAGTAGGGCGGATGACGGAGAGCTTCCAACCCCAGTTCTTGCAACTTGGAGACCGTCTGCTGTGCAGTATGAGGTCGCGCGTTGTCGTGCAGGAGCAGCGGAGACGAGCGATTGACCAATGCTGGTTGGAGATGCGCCAGCTTCTCCATCATTGTGCTCAGTTCTTCACAGTACACATCTGCAGTAATGCTCACCCCGTTTGGTAAGAAGCTGTGATGAATCACACCGGCGCTAGACCACCAAACAGTGACCATCACTTTTCTAGGGGTAAGTTTTCGTTTAGGGCATTGTTTAGGTGCTGAACCAGGATCCAACCAACTTGCTGAGCGCTTGCGGTTATCAAACAGAATCCATTTTTCATCGCAGGTAACAATGCGGTTCAAAATTCCTTCATTTGTGTGTCTGTTGAGCAGTGCAAGGCACGTCTCGACGCGAACTTCGCGCTGGCGATCATTGAGTTCGTGGAGCACCCATTTGTCAAGCTTTTTTACCTTGCCAATTTGACGCAAATGGACCAATATTGTTTTGACGCTAACGTCGAAAGCTGCTGCTAATTCAGCCGTAGATTGTGTATCATCAGCTTCCACAACCGCCTTTAATTCGTCATTGTCGACCAAAGTCTTCGGACGACCGCGAGGTTCATTTTTCAGGTCGAAATTTCCAGAACGGAAGCGAGCAAACCAATAACAGGTGGTGCGTTGGTTTGTAGTGTTAGCTCCGTAAACGTCGTTGATGTTGCGTGCCGCTTGTGCCGCGTTGCTGCCACGACGGTACTCATATTCCATAATTACTCGAATTTTTAACGTATCCATGATGACGAAAAAGATTGAAATGCGATGAAAATGTAACACTAATCAATAAAGAAATGACTACTTTTGGAAAAAAGAATCCATGTTTTTAAAATAAAATTAATTTGAAATTAGAATTCTTAGCCAAACAAAAATTATTTTGATTTGAAATGGCCAGTACTGCAGAACGGCAATTTCATAGGTAAAGACCTAATATTTGTGTGATGAGCACGAATATTTGTTTCTGAGTCATGGATGTTTTCTATGTATATAAGTATATATCTATCTATATAAGTACGTATATCGTCGCCTGGTACCCATAGTACAAGCTTTGCTTAGTTTGGGGCTAGGATGATCTGTGTGACATTGTCCCTAGATATTATATAGTCATAGTACACAGAGAGCAGCTGCTGCCCGTTATTTGATATATATTCCCTCGTGTCAACTTCTACGTCCCCCACGGGATGTGATGGGGTGGCGATATTCTATGCCGTCAGCCACACAGCAATTGAGTGGCGGGAGCAGTAGTGGGCTTCCAGAACGCATCAATACAGATGCGGTGTCGAAGCCAGCGGACAGATCACCCGGTACTGTGTCGTTTTTTGATTTTATGAGAAATTAGTACTTAGTTATTTAGCAGTGTTTGTTCACAAGCAAAATGTCTAAACAGCCTCAACATCTTTTTGTTACAAATACACATTGTACGTACGCTCTTTTCTACCCCGTTGACATCGAGGGCAGACCCATATAAATCTAAGGATCGAAAGGAGCCACTCTCCACATCGCCATCGCCACCGCCCTGTGCCCGCTGACTTCGTGTCATAACCCGAAGATTAGCTGCTGAAATTCGATCAAGAGCACTGTATGATACTTGATAATAATTATAGTATTACTTACCACGTTCCTCTTAGGAAAATATATCTTACTAACTAAACCTCTATCGCAAGTTTAATTAATGCTCAATCAATAAGGATTATCATATTGAACAATACGTGTTGATTAAGCGGCAAATAGCTTACCATTAGACTTTGATTAATCGCTACTTGCGACTTCAATAAATACTTAGTGTGTAGTTATTGTGAGTGTAAACGTACGTTTATTGTAGCAAGTTAAATTTATGTAGATGATATATTTGCTAGCTCCAGCAATTATATCATCTAAATAAATTAAGGCATTTTTGCGGTTGCCCGTAATGGTTAATGATATTGCTGATATGGAATGCAGAGGTATTCATTGCTTATGATTCTTTTTGGATATTGATGCTCAAGATAGGTGACAGCCAAAGTACATAGTTTAAGTTTCGAACATATCCGCAGTTTGGAGGGCACATTAAGTTGTCGGCCCCGGTGTTAAAGGTATTCTTAAGTCACATACAATCTGACTCCTGTTTTAACCTTCTGACTTACCCATTCTGATATTAATAATTATGTTAACTAGCCACAACTAGCTAGACTGGGAGCAGTCCCCAGTAGAAATGGAGAGAAAATAGATATATAAACTCTTTATTGTACACCTAAAGAAATAATACAATGCGACAACATACAAATTACAATAGTACAATTGGCGGCCTTATCACAAAGTGTGATCTCTTCCAGGTAACCTAGGTAGTGGAATTGAAAGGAGTTACAGAGATGGGGCAATTGCAAAAATACAAATTACTATTACATTTTATAAGGTAGATACTATTTGTACCACACCTAAAACTGTACATACATACATACTTACTAATTATATGTAAATTCACAATAATAATACGTGTCATTATATGAACATATTATTATAGTACGTATTATTACGAAAGTAGTTTCAGGTAGTTATCCTTGACAAGTCCTTGGAATGTACTTAGTGATTGTGCAAGCCTAATTAACAATGGCAACACATTCCACAAACGAGCACCTTGTGTTACAAATATCTTATCAAGAAAATATGTGGAGTGCGTCGGTATTTTTAACCGATGATTGTTATTCAATCTCAAGGCTTTTGAATGGGATTCATGTATAAAAGAAAAACTCATATGAAAAAAAAAAGTTTCTGGATATTACGGAACCCTTCATGTGCAAGTATGACTCACACTAGGCCGCTTGATTTTTACTATGTCTCAGAAATCATATATTTTTCTCGTATTTACAAGAATTTAAATTTTCTTAAATATAAACTCCTTCTAAAGACTGGTTCGTAAAAGGGGAAATAAAGACATTTCTTTTCCTTTAATTCTTTGATGAAAAATGAATGTTATGAAGTGAATCCAACCCGAGTCTCCGGGTTATTTAAATTGGTAAGCGGTCCCCTCTATTGTCCGAAGGATCATGAATTAATTTAATACAGACACAATTTGTTAAATCTTATTCTCGGAAATGACTTGGAGATATCAGAAATTTCATAATTTGGAACAGGATGAGAACGGAATTCGTTTAATGAAGATGGTATATAGAGTTTGTTAAATTACTTCCTGACTGCTTAGAATAGATAACTTGCTTAGAACAATTCAATATGTCTGCTAAACTTCTCAGAGGTTTATTGAATACTTCTTGAATCATAGTTTTCATAATTAACTATGAATAAATACAAATAAATAAATATCTTGGCACAATAAACATACTGTCATCTGATCCCAAACTAGGCAGTGGACGTCTTTCGTCTGATATGATGATAATGACATGTCTGAAACTTATTCTCAGAGGCCATAATCAGTAGAAACCTTCTTACTTGTAGTTAAAACTGAACAAATTCACCTAATATAGCTGTAGTTCTATAATTATCTCGTGACAATGTACACAACCTGATATAATTTACGTGCCGGTCGAGGATACGTCCTTGAACGCATCAGGACGACCATCGCCCTCCATGACCATTAGTTTGCATTTTTAACAATACCCCAAATCCCCCTTCGCACCTTAATCAAACGGGTGTCCGTGTTTTCACGGATAAATGTTGTGCGACAGTCATCACCATCATGATAATAGCCGGAAGACGCTCACTGTTAGACGAAGGCCTCCCCAAAGATATCCACAATTGCCGGTCTTGACAGTAAGACAAAAAACTTGATTTCCATTTAATTTTTCAAAAGGCCACCCCCGCACTAGTGATATCAATTCCAATGTCGCGGGGTACTTAATAATCACATAATTAACAGACCCAAAATCCACCCCGACTCAGACAACTACTTGTGGGTCACACAAATATATATATAGATATATGTATGTCCCTAGAAGCCGACCCTCTCATGTACCTCCACAACGGTAAACGCTCTGAATCGAGCCTAGAACCTCAAATGGGGTACCCTCAGGTTTTTTTTATTACATTTGTTAAGACACCGCTCGCACTAGGGCTTCTAATCCCTGGGTCGCGGGGTACTTTAGAAACATATAATAGACGGACACAAATTAAATTTCTTACTATTATTTGCTAGATGGTTTGACTTCCCGTTCGACTCTAAAGTCCAGTGAATCAAAGTCCTAAAATAACTGTAAATACCATTAATAAAAACAAAAAATATGTATATAAAAATAACTTCCTTAGTCTCAGGTCAACTTATTAAACTGTACGGCTTATTAGGTAATCAGTGGGTTGCAATTAATTAGATTGACGAAGTAGGATATTCACCAAGTAAATATCTAACAGAGGGAAAGTTCAAAATTGCACACTCACGCAATATCACTTCGTAACGACGATCAAATAAAAAGTTACTCTGGTGTTGGGGCAGTAAAGTTCAGTTTCGTATGAGAAGGCGTTGTTCCTTATAATTATATTAAACTAAAATACACACGTGCCGCGCGAGCTAATATACTTATATACCTAATTTCTGTCTAACGAGCAATATTGAACACGTTGTGTACTTAGGTAACCAAAAAACCATGGTCAAGAATAATATATTCGCTTTAGAATTTTTTAGAACCATATTATACCTCTATATTCACTCACATAACTGCATATAAACTGTCTCGCCTACTTTTAACCGATCTTCTTTTATTTTTGAAGTGAAAACTTCTTTTGTGCATTTATTTCTTAATTAATATAATGGCGGGAGGGTCCTGGTGACCGGTAATACAGGTTTTTTTTCTAAACCTAAATCAGGCACCAGTCTCTCACAAAGTTAGCCTAATAAATACCTTAGGTATGTATTATGTATTAGTTCCTAAATGTTTAGTATAATGTGTTAACTTAGTGATGAGAAAAATAAATGATATTTATTATTATTATTTGAGATGGGTAAAAAATGTAAAACTCGCGTCAGGACACATGACGTCATCGTATATTCGTAAGATGGAAGGTCTTTTTTTTATTCACACTGGCCGTTTATACACTCACATGACTGCAGCATTTTTGAAGTAAAACCTTCTTTAAAGGAATTGTGCACTTTTTTTTCTTAATTAAATATGTTATTTTTACAGATGACTGCCTAACCAAATTGAGTTCTATTTTTAAATTTATTCCCGCCATAGGGAGGGAAGCAATTAAATTGAGTCTTTACCGCCCAAAGGTGGGAAGTAGCATCCTCCACTCGCTACTCGGATCAAATAAACACTACTTCCCGTTGATGAGAATTTAAAAAATAGTTTTCACTTCTATCGGCAGTCCCCAATAGTGTTGAAAATGACTAAAGTGACCAAATTAGACTGACTGTCATTTACGGTCAAATTGGTCATAAATGGTCATTAACTGTCAAAAAACGGTCATTTTCAGTAAATTTGATTTCAGTAATATTTTATTACCTTTTAAGTTTTTGTCGCATGTTTTTTTATGTATGCTTATTGTGTTGTGGACAACAATATATTGACCAATACGTATTGTTTAATGTCACCACGAAAAGAATAAACAGTAACAGAAAAATGGGGTCAGTTTAATATTGTTGTTTTTTTGTTTGAGCTTATCATGGCTGACCATATATCAATGTTTGTATTATAAAATATATTGGGTGCTATTATCCTTCGCCCAACAGTAACATAATTTAGAAATGTACACCCAAACTATGTCTCGAATCCGTGACAATCCGTGATCCATTGTACAGACGACAGCACATCAAGCTACCCCAATCTGACAGATTTCCCCAATTGAAAGAAACCTAAGGTATACTTATGTGATAAAATTGAAAATATATAAAAGAAATTTGACAGATTGGGGTAGCTGGATGTGCTAGCGTCTGTACGTGTCCCGACTCGAACAGCATACCCGCGTTCCCGGGGCTCCACCCATCAGGCGATAAGTGAAGTTCACGGCAGGATAGGTTTAGTCGCTGCGAGTTCGACATAATATTTTTTCGGGTGGTAAACGTAGGCATTCCCCCTGCCATAACAAAAAAGTTATATGCATTAAATATTACGACGTGATGAGTACGATGTAATCGGGACATTGTTCGCAACTTTCATTCTGTAGGTCAGTTGTTCATGTGTTATTATTCAAGGTATGTTGTTACGATTATTTACACATATAATAAAATCGTAGGAAATTCATAACTGTACATTGAATTTTTTTTTTAAAGGATATTTGGGGCGTGATCCACAATCGATATCAAATCGAATCAAATATGGTTTTTAGAATTTTTGTCTGTTTGTCTGTATGTATGTCCGGGCTAAACTCAAAAAGTACTACATGGATTTACTTCAAATTTTGCATGAATATTACTAAGAGGTCGGGTCAACATATAGGCTATATTATCACGCTATCACATACGGGGGAGGAGCTATGATAAGTTATAACATTTAACGCGGGTAAAACTACGGGGCACAGCTAGTTAATAATATTTTATGTTCATACGCGTATATTTGGCTTAAGGCCTTTAATACCATTATGACTGGCCCGTCAACTTAATCAAAACTAATCCCACTTATAATTTTTACGCAAAAACTACGGAACAGATTTTGATGAAGCTTTAGATCTGTAGAAGAAAGAAGAAGAAAACACATTTATTCAGTAAAATAACATAGATAATATATATATATATATATATATATATATCATAAAACCAACGCTGCAAGAGTTAATGTTGGGATGAGATGGGATAGTCCTTATTTGTTACCTATATATATATATATATATAGGTAACAAATAAGGACTCCTGTTTGTGTACCTATATATATATATATATATATATATAGGTACACAAACAGGAGTCCTTATTTGTTATCTGTACGAGTTCGAATTGGTCCCATCTCATCCCAACATTAACTCTTGCAGCGTTGGTTTTATGATGAGACCATTGTAGTAACATAGCTTATGTATCCGAATAACACTGAGGCCATAAATTATGAAGTTTAACGCAGATGAAACCGCGGGGCACAGCTAGTAACTAATAATAATAAATTTTCCATACGCAAATAGCGATCTATACGAAATTGCATAGTTTTATTAGAACTAGGTGTCTATTTTATTTTCTACGTGTATGTATATAATAACAATAATATAATATAATTTATGACGTAATATATAACATACTATCCGGGGATCTGATCCCAAACTAAGCAGAGCTTGTACTATGGAAACCAGATAATTGGTTGATATATTTCATATACTACGTTTCATTTGTAAATACAGAAAATATAGATAATTACACCCAGACTCAGGACAAACAGACATGTTCATGCACACAAATATCTGTCCTGGGTGGGATCCCAACCCTCAACCTGCGGGGAGAAAGGCATTTTCCAACCATTCCAACCGACCCATCACGTAATAACATAGTTTACAGCTATAACATTACTAAGGAAACGAACTGTACCAAACTTCACCTCCAACAAGAAAAGTAAATAAATCAAATTAAGCCACAAATCAAACTCCATCAACAGGATAAAGTCAATAACAACATTCCTTATTTAATTTACCGTTTCCATTTTGGTTGCCCATCCAATTACGGACAGGACTAACTGTAGCTTAACTCAGTTAGGCAAATGATGCAAGGTCCCTTAATTGAGTTACGGGGTGAGTTTACAATGTCTCGGTTGGACAGACTACCCCGACAGTTTTGGGGTGGTGTTTGTTTGGTTTAGAGGGAAAACGCTTTTGCCGGCATTTATAAAGATTAGAGCAGTTTTCGAAGATCATTTAATGTGGGGCGCTTGTACCCAGTTAATAATCACAGATAAAACGATCAATAACCTCCGTGAGGTTGGTCTATAGACAGATTAACTGCATAAGTAGTTTAAGTTCTGAATGACTCCGTGCATTTTAGGGCACGTTAAATAAATAATATCTAGGGACCATGTCACACAGATCATCCTAGCCCCAAACTAAGCAAAGCTTGTACTATGGGTACCAGACGACGATATACATACTTATATAGATAGATAAATACTTAAATACATAGAAAACATCCATGACTCAGAAACAAACATTCGTGCTCATCACAGAAATATTAGCACTTACCGGGATTCGAACCCAGGACCACCAGCTTCGTAGGAAGGAGCACTACCAACTAGGCTATGGTGACCTGAAATTTACGTAGGAAGTAGAATTATATAGGAAACAAAACATATAGTTCCTAAATCCATAAAAGAACGGTTTACATAAAATAAGCAGGAAATAATTATAAATACAGCAATAACTATAATTGCATACGTTTCATATTTGGTTTGCGCAAATATGATCATATATCCGAATTTCGCAATAAACTCAAGTGGCTACCAATACGTCTTCGTCGGAATACTCATATCGTATCACTTCTATACAGTATTCTGTTCATCCCATCTACTCCACATTATGTCAAAAAACGATTTAATTTTCTTCACACAAATAATTCCAGATTTTTGCGGTCATCAGAAAACTTATGACTTAAAATGCCATGACATTCTACAAATTTTACTGACAAATCTTTCAGTATACAAGCTGTCCGATTGTGGAATGCATTACCTATCAAAATAAGACGTGCCCAGTCTTTTAAATGTATGGTCAAAGAACATTATTTAAACTTATCTAGTTGCCGCCGAGACTTTACTTGAATCAGCTGAAAGCATGCAAGTTTACATATTAGTTTTTATGTGTGTATAATGAGGTATATATATTTATTTTTATATGTATATATATTTATATATATGTATATATGTTGCGTGTGTATGTATACAGTACTGTATATAAGTATTATTCTTACGTATATGTATATACGTAAGCTATCTTTTCTTATTTCCAATAAATTCGTACACCTTTTGCTACCATTATCCATAGATATTAAATTCTGGTCCATCCAACGCAAATAGGTTGCCTGGAAGAGATCGCTTTTAGTGATAAGGCCGCCAATTGCAAAAATAATGTTCTATGCATACTGTACTTTGTATATTCTTTATGCAATAAAGTGTACTTCTTCTTCTTCTCATCTACTTTTAGGTATTTAATGTAATAATAATATCCTGGGACTTTCTTCACATACGGCCATCTGCTCCCAAACTAAGTAGAGCTTGTACTATGGAACCAGATAACTGATATAGTACATATTATACTACTTTTCTTTGGTAAATACATACTTTTAAAGATAATTAACTACACCCAGACTCAGGACAAACAGACATGTTCGTGCACACAAATATCTGTCCTGGATGGGAATCGAACCCACAAACTGCGGCATGAAAGGTAATTATTTTCCAACCACGCCAACAGACCCGTTAAATATCTAGGAGTCGTACCTTCAGTGCCTAGCCACTAAAGGAACCACCTCCATACGATAAATATGTATAATACCAAACTTATGACATACTTATCAATCTACTACAAAAACTCATCTGAATGGCGAAATTCAATTCCTTAGATAAATTCCCGTACAACACTCGTCACACATCAAAACTTCAGCCAATCAAAACCCGAATAACTCACTCACAGAACGCGAAAGGCCTATAAAGCCCTCATATCTTCCCCCATGCCGTTAAAAGCCTCAAATTCAAAGGCTCAAACGCTTAATAAGGGACTAACTTGTAAACTCAAACTAAAGATAAGTGGCTCACATCATTTACTGAGAATATGTCGGAACTTTCGCCGAAAAAATTGCTGATGGGTTAGGCGGGTTGCACATGGAACGATTGTTCAACTACTGAGCCAAAATTATTGTTATGACTGAGGTACGACTTAAAAAAATAATTAAAGAAAAAAAACCAGAAAGGGATTTGGCGTTAATTTATATACCGTGGAAGTGGGTGCGAGGGGTATACCCGCAATATCTCTACAACCTATTAATTATCTATATAACATATTAATATGATCCTAATAGGTAATTTTGACTGGCTCGTTAGTCTAGCGGTAGCGTGTTTCCCCGCAGAGAACGAGGTTCTGGGTTCAAATCCTGGATCGGGCCAAAACTGATTTTTGGACTACATATAGGTCCAAAAGATAATTTTCTCAGCATCAATTCCATTCCATAAGTTCTAGAATACCTACATCAGTGCGAAAGCCGTTTCATCGAATTTTGTTTTTTCTAAAACCTTTGAACTACACCTGAGTTTTCGTATTTCACCGACTGGTTTTATTTAATTTATTTCGTTTCACTACTTCTATTAATGTTACACCTTGTATATTTCTAAATACATTCATATTATTAGTAAATTAGAAGAAGACACAATTGTTTCAGGCAAATCCGTATAATGTTCGTGCAATATTTCTTATTCTGTGTTAGTAACAAAAGCAATTATTTGCAACTAGCTGTGCCCCGCGGTTTTACTAGTGTTAAACTTTATAAATTATCACAGCTCCTCCCCCGTAGGTGATAGCGTGATAATAAGTACCCTATATGTTGACTCGACCTCTTAGTAATATTCATGCAAAATTTGAAATAAATCCATGCAGTATTTTTTGAGTTTAGCCCGGACATACATACAGACAAACAGACATACAGACTAAAATTGTAAAAACTATTTTTTCGCTTCGATATCAGGTGTAGAACACGCCCCAAGTATCCTTTTTAAAAAGTATTCAATGTACAGTTTCAACTTTCCTACAATTTTATTATATGTATAGATCACAGCTCCTCCCCCGTAGGTGATAGCGTGATAATAAGTAGCCTATATGTTGACCCGACCTCTTAGTAATATTCATGCAAAATTTCAAGTAAATCCATGCAGTACTTTTTGAGTTTATCCCGGACATACATACAGATAAACAGACAAAAATTCCAAAAAGTATATTTTTGGCTTCGATATCGATAGTAGATCGCGCCCCGATCGCGAAATTGTATATTGAATTTTTTTTTTTAAGTATTCGATGTACAGTTTTGATTTTCCTACGATTTTATTATATGTATAGATTAATGGATAAACATCATTCTGTACCTCAGTTTTGGACTATCCGTGTTGTTTACAATGATACATAGAGTACTGTTTACACTGCCACGCAAACTGTGCATCCTTTGAGGTAACTTTGTGTTTCAGTACTTCAAAGTTATTGGTACTCTGACGGCCTCCGAACATTTTCGATGCACAAACATCTGATCCCAAACTAAAAGAGCTTGTACTATGGAAACGAGACAACTGATATATTACATATACTACTTTTCTTTTGTACATACATACATACTTTATATAAAAACTTGAGAGGTGTCAAGGGACACCCGGATGGAACGAAGTTATTTCTTATTATTTATTATGTACAAAAAGCCTGTATACACTCAACAAAAATAATCGTCGCGACACCACACTGTTCAATGCGAAATAGAAATGAAAATGTCTGGCTTGCTTTCTATAAGAGAGAGAGAGAAAGAGAGAGACAGACAGAGAAACATGCGCACGCCGCACACCTGCAAAAAGTGTCGTGACAACTTTTCGTAAGATTTTTTTCCGTCTAGCCCCCTTTCACAATGCGCGATAAGGAACTTCGTTCCAATAATTATAATATCTCCAGGATATTATTTAATCACGGCCATCTGATCCTAAACTAAGCAGAGCTTGTACTATGGAAACCGGACAACTGATATCTATACATATAATAAAATCGTAGGAAAGTCAAAACTGTACATTGAATATTTTTTAGAAAGGATACTTGGAGCGTGATCTATAACCGATATCGAAGCCGAAAATATAGTTTTTAGAATTTTCGTCTGTATGTCTGTTTGTCTGTATGTATGTCCGGGCTAAACTCAAAAAGTACTGCATGGATTCACTTCAAATTTTGCATAAATATTACTAAGAGGTCGGGTCAACATATAGGCTACATATTATCACGCTATCACTCACGGGAGAGGAGCTATGATAATTAATAAAATTTAACGCGGTAAAACCGCGGGGCACAGCTAGTATTACATATACTTCTTTTCTTTTGTAAAAACATACTTATATAAATAATTACACCCAGACTCAGGACAAACAGACATTTACAGACGGCTACATATCAACATATACATTTTCAATATAAGCTAAGCTAACGCTAACGATTAATATAACCTAAATCCTATATAACGCAGGATAAAGTTATATTGGAAAAATATAGCTTGATATGTAGCCGTGTGTATATGTATATATATACATATATATGGCCTTTGCGTCTATTACAGACGATTTACGACGCATTGTCTGAGAGACATTTCTTTTTATGGCTAAACTAACCGATGCGAGAGTGACATAGCCTGCCGCAGGTTTGACTTTGACAGTTTGCGGTGGTTGGTGCCGAGCCGCTTTCATGTCACTTCTGTCTCTGAGCAGCAAGTACTCCGAACCAGACTTCATCACAGATCTTACGACCCTCCACTACACGTTTGCGCCATTCAACTCTATTTTCAGCTAGCTTTTCCCAGCTACAGTGGTCCATTTTAAAAGCGCCCATATCCCACTTGGTGCAGTCTTTAAAGCGCGTCTTTAGCCGTGTGTAAATAAATGCACACAAATATATGTCCTGGAAAAGGCTAATATATATGTATAATCAATGAAATTTACTTACCTTCATATGTTTACTACTAATTCATTACAGTCGGTATTGAATGAAATATACCTGACGTAAAATTTGCTTGAAAATTTCCCTACCCAAGCGACACTAAACACGATGATAGCCACGATAGCACTAAAAATAAACACACGAAAAATAAGCAAACGTAATGAACAAGCCTTATCGGTTCTTTATCGTCCTCATTTACGATTAGAAAACGCAATGTTGTAGAGTAAGAAATGAGGGTATTATTCCTCGATAACAATTTGTAGGCGGAACTGTTTTAATTGCCTGTAAATAGTGTTAAGTTCAGAGGAAGGGGTTTTAATGTAATCAAAATTAATAGACATATTACTGTTTTTATAACTCAAGGTCGATTTTAACCTTTTGTTTTATAATTAAAGCACTTCCCATCTAATAAAAGTTTCATTAACTTAATTTTCAAAGTCGATGAACACACAACGGGAATTGATTTTTTGAAATGAAATGAAATTTATTCAGCACTTGGGTATTAACATACACTTGTACTTGTCAAGGTCACAATGCAGTACATAAACATAGTGGATAGTAAAAAATTACAAAAAATATTAATTAGTCAGTCCGTGCGGTTTGTTTTATCGCATATATTTTCTGAAATCCTTAAATAAATAACAATTTACTAATCCTTTATTTTGAAATTTAGTTCTACTATATTAAATTTAAAGAATGGAAGACTAAAGCAAAAAGACGAAATTCTAAATGAGGGTGTGATCACATGCACGGGATCACCGATCACGCGTTAATGAGCCAAAGCGATCCTCGCCGCTGAGGAACCTAGCTAACCTGCGGCTTTCTCTAGCTACCTAGGTGGACGACCCGGAGAAGAAAGCCACAAAGAAACTCCGGGCTTGCTTTTTTCGTCTTCTTTTGCTTTCAGTTTACGATTTTTTTTTAATGTCATGTATTTTACTTACATTGTGATTGGTTGTTATGTAGGCTAATGCACGCACAGAACCGTTGTCATCCAGTGAATCATAATAAAATAAACAAGCAATAGCATTCAATTTCACTCAAGCACTTAGAATTTCCTCTTGCTAGACGAAAAAACGGTGGGTGCATCCGTGTACATTTACAAAATTAACAAGTCACACGAAGTCTACCAGAGGCGAAAAAAAAATATGAGTACCCCAACAGCAGTTCGACCAGTTACCGCAAGCAGCACCCGTTCACGAGTATGACGTGTGGGCCAGCCATCGCCTCCCTCCCCGATTTTATCCATTTAGCTATGTTTTTGTCAAGGATACTAATTATACCTTATCAATAATTGTGTCAAACGATTTTCTTCTTTTTAGGGTTCCGTAGCCAAATGGCAAAAAACGGAACCCTTATAGATTCGTCATGTCTGTCTGTCCATCCGTATGTCACAGCCACTTTTGTCCGAGACTATAAGAGCTGTACTGTTGAAACTTGGTAAGTAGATGTATTCGATACACCGCGTTAACATTTTTACACAAAAATAGAAAAAGAACAATAATTTTGGGGGGTCCCGATACATAGATCTGAAACTTAAAATTTTTTTTCATTGTACCCATTCATTTTGACGGTCACCGTAGCCTAGTTGGTAGTGCTCCTGCCTACGAAGCTGGTGGTCCTGGGTTCGAATCCCGGTAAGTGCAAATATTTGTGTGATGAGCACGAATATTTGTTTCTGAGTCATGGATGTTTTCTATGTATATAAGTATTTATCTATCTATATAAGTATGTATATCGTCGCCTGGTACCCATAGTACAAGCTTTGCTTCTATCTGTGTGACATTGTCCCCAGATATTATTATTATGTGGAGTGCTTATGGATAGGTCTTCAAAAATGATAGATAGATAGAGTACACTTTATTGCACCAAAAGAAACAATACATATCTTACAAATAAGCAAATACAGGTACAATCTGCGGTCTTATTGCTTTGTAGCAATCTCTTCTAGACAACCGTTGGGTGGACAAGGAAAACAGTAAGTTAGAAAAGGCAGTAGCTGTAAGTGTACAGTCCAATATTCAACGTTATGTACAAATACAATTTACATAAACATACTTATATTTTAAATACTAATAATACTATACTATATTAATATACTATACATACAAAAGATTATACATCTATTCAATTGAGGACTTTTGAAAAAGGAAAGGCTTTTACGAAAACTTATAAACGTTACGAGATAAAAAACATAAATTATGAAGATAGTTTAAAGAGATAAAAAGTGTTTTTTTAAAGAAATTTTGAATGAGGTTCTTCTAAATTAAGAGAATGATAAAACTAAAAAAATATATATGATGTACATTACCATGCAAACTAACAAAGAAAATTAGTTTGAACGAGATCTAGTAAGTAGTTTTTTTTTAATACGTCATAAATCGTAAACCGCAACTTACCTTTCATTTAATCAACTGAAATACTTGCTGTTACGGAACCCTTCATGGGCGAGTCCGGCTCGCACTTGGCCGGTTTTTTAAAAGACAACTCGGGCGCTATAGAAATTAATCTGTGTCGCGGGGTACTTTACAAACATATAATTGACGGAATCGAAGTACATACAGACTCAGAACAACTATTTATGGGTCACACAAATAATTGTCCTACACGGGAATATAATATTTTCTTTGAAATACTGCACACAGGACCTTAACAATATGACTGTGTTTTATATTGTATATATATGTATATTTATAATATAATATTTTTGAACGCACACCCAAATAAAAAAATCATAGTAGTCTTTTTGAAGTCGTTTAAATAAAGATATTGGTTGTTTTTTAATTTGCGAACCCTCTTATATTAAAATTGAAAATAATACTAAAAACATATAATTTCCCTTAACGTGTTTATTTAGATTTCAGCATTATATCTACTACGTATATTTATCGTTTTTATATTCTAACATCACTTAATATCACATTGACGTCAAAACGCAAAGTAGAATATTACGATTACCTGTTTTTCACTGTAGCTATAAAACTCCGCAACCTCGCCATTCCAGGGCGTGTTTTAACCAATTTGAGCTAATGATAAAAGTACTCGTAAACCCTAAATTTATTATTATCTTGTTACACGCAACTTTTGGGTTGCTATACCCAGTACCCGCGTTGTCCTTGACTACTATCAAAAACTTGTTAACTTCGGGTTTGGGCTGTCTAAATTGATTTCACGTGATAGCCCGTGACAGGTTTCAGTTCAAATCAAACAAAGTTTACCAGTAAAAGTTTACAAACAGACTCGACATTAATTACGGATCCAGTAAAAGTTACAATAAAATTAAAATCTGGGGTCTACGAAACCACCACGAACATTTTTTTTACGTGGCAACTGCAAAAAAAACAAATGAGTACCCCAACAGCAGTTCGATCAGTTACCGCAAGCAGCACCCGTTCACGAGTATGATGTGTGGGCCAGCTATCGCCTCCTTCGCCGTATTAGAGGGAAACGGTACAGCGAGAACCCTACTAAAGAACGAAAGCATGCATAATCATGTTATTTGTCGAGCAGCCTAATCTTCTTAGTATTAAATCATTCTTAGTATTAAATTAATTAAAATAACAAATTACATGTCACAAAACGCAAACTGCAAACACCCTAAGAATTCTTCCGCCTCAATTTATTACGCCAAGTCTGTTGAGTCATGATGACTACGTTATGCGGTTCATTCATTTTATGAATGTTAAGATCTTTTCTATTTTTGAAGTTGAACTTCTTTACGTATGCTTGACTTGAGGTAAACTGGTGAATGCATGAAGAGGGCGTTACGAGAAGTGTGATCGAGTGGGGCGAACGGAAGTTTATAAGTTAGTGAAGATAGGAAGAAAGAAAGTTACGTTTCGTATAGTAATGTAGGGGCGGGAGAGAGAGCTGGGGCACACTTTCTTTCTCTCATAGCCAGTTAAGTTTCGCAGATTGGGCGGTGATCATTTACTTTATATTTAAGAGAGGGAGGCACATAGTTCATTCGCTCAAAGAACAGCCCGACTGGGGACGACCTCCACCTTATAGAAGACATTCCTTAATAATGTAACATTATTTTAATGTTGTATTTCTGCGTGTGAGTTAGGTCGCCAGAGCTCATCGGGGCGGGGGGAATGGTCAGCAACACTTATTTGTTGACTCTTAAAGGCTGGCACCGCGAGCCCTCTGGTGTTGCGAGTGTACATGGGTGGCGGTGATCACTTACCATCAGGTGACACACTTGCACGTTTGTCGTCCTCTGATATAAAAAAACAATCAAGGGATCCACTTACTCCTTTGCCTTAGCCTCATCTTAACTTTGCCTTGTAGTATGTGCTATAAGACAGGTGCACAGACAACGAACAAGACCGTGGATAAATTGGTAGCACGATCGAGAGGTTCATGAGTTCTCCGAGGTATGGATAATTGACAGCTATAGCTGTAGGTATAGACGCCAACACATCCAGCTACCCCAATCTGTCAAATTTATTTTATAGATTTTCAACTTTATCACAAAAACATAAGGTTCACTTTCAATTGGGGAAATTTGACATACCTACATATTGGGATAGCTTGATGTGCGTTAGCAGACTCGTAATATCGTCATTAAACCTAAAACAAAATAACATGCTAACAATATCGTAAATCTTTTATGAATACTTATTAATGTAATTTACTGAAGGTTGCCGCTCTATTAAGGGTTTCTTACCCCACGACCTCAAAAGATAGCCTGAATTTAATCACCAAATCAAAACTTGTTCTCCGTAAAATATTGCCCCAAAATAATATTTTATGAATTATTTATAAATGAAGGCAGTTAGAGAAAGACACGCAGGTGGTAGACTAGTTAGTCGACGGGAGAGCCGATGGAAAACCGTGCGGAAAATCACAAATTTGTATCTATACATATAATAAAATCGTAGCAAAGTCAAAACTGTACATTGAATTTTTTTTAAAGGATACTTGGGGAGTGATCTACAATCGTTATCGAAGCCAAAAATATAGTTTTTAGAATTTTTGTCTGTCTGTCTGTATGTTTGTCCGGGCTTAACTCAAAAAGCATTGCCCTGGCTAGATATACTTCAAAGGAGACGGATACGTTTTCATACAATATTGGGCCCGGATGTAAAAAAGATAAAAGTGGTGTATTTTAATGGGTCTATAAATTATCATCCAATCACAAAAAAATCCATGGATTTTTTCAATCTGTGAGCAGAGTTATAAAAGGTTTAGTACTTAATAGAGAGGTTGTTTGACCTGTACTAAACAGCTGATTTCTAAGGGCGATTGCTATTTAATTGTTTTCCGAGTCCAGTACGTTAGCAAAAGTCGTACACATTAAGCAATATCAGACGTCCGTAGAGAGAATACAGTTGTCGAGGGATATATAAACAAGACAATAAAAAATACTCAAATCACACACGCACTAAACGATACGAAAAACGAGTGCCCGATCATAGATTAGGATTCAAAATCTGTCACCAGTCACTGTCAGCATAGATTAAAAATATATTTGCCAATAACTAATAAATCGATTTGAACGATAACCGATGTTATGATTTCTATTTATTTTGTTGATATTGAATTTTTTACTGTTGACTTTATGTTAATGTTTTTAATTATTATTATGAATAAATCAGTTATCTGCTGTCTGGCGCAAGAGTTTTTATATTACATTGTTTGAACTCATTAACGTTAATCGATTATAGTAATCAACAACCAATTTAATTCGTGACTTAAAAAAAAAATTTTACAGTTTGAAATAGAAAAATATAACGCTTTTTGTAAACCATATCTCAACTCATTACAGTCAGGCCCAGAAATCCCCGTCTCCTTTCCATGAATATTACTAAAAGGTCCGGTCAACATATAGGCTACATATTATCTCGCTATCACATACGGGGGAGGAGCTGTGATAATTCATAAAATTTAACGCGGGTTAAACCCTCAGCTAGTCAAGAATAAATAAGTGTAGAACTATACCTGCCCGCTCACCCGTTAACATCCCACTGCGGCCGTGAACTTAGACTAAGGCCCGCTCGTCTATGCGGAGCGTTATAGTATGGGCATCTTATGTAACCAGCTCTTACGGGCATTGCATAGAATGAATGTGTACGAAACACATTTTTATTTTTGTACCAACATTAAGTCAATATGTAATGAAAAAGTTGTGCTTAAAACAAGCAATAAAAAAACTGTTCGGGTTTAAATATTTTATTTTTTTAAAGGAAACAATTTCACTTATATGAGAAACAGGTATTAAAATAAGGTAGATTCTTAAGTTCTACATCGGACGGTTGCTTAGTACTAATTTATATATATAATCTATTATATAACTCTTTCTAATGCAAGTTGTACAAAGCAATATGATAATCTAAATCTATTCATAATTTTACAAAAAAATAAGTTGGTATTGGACTATAATTTGCTATAAAAAACATATCTGTTCTTAGCGAGTTGTAGTCATTATTACTATTAAATTAGTTTTAAAAGTCGTAAATCAAATCTTTTGCTCAACTTTTCTATTGTTTACACTTTTTATTTGTATTTGTATTCACAGACAATATGTAGTAAAATTTCAATTTCACTACATAATATTAAAAAACTTCAACAAAACATAATCTCCTTGACAATAACTTAATACAAGCTAGCTAAATGTCACTACCATTATAAAATAAATTGTATAAATGTTTTAACATTTATCTGTAATAAGTAACTATACATAATAACTGTATTACTACAAACATGTTCTGACTATTTACAAGCGCTTTTTTAAAGTCTACGTGAATAAAAACCTTCTTTATTTTATTTTATCAATGTTGCTGGTTCTAGTACAAAAACAAAGTGTGATTTGTACATATTTAGCCTATCTAATGCCTTTAAAATTTTGTTGCTCCAGTATAAGTTTAATAGCTATGCTTTTACCGATGCAGCTTTGACCGTCCATTCGTATCTTTCGCAAGCGCTTCGGCTTGTTTATACCACCTCACATTTGCAGTTACTTTCATTTCTTCTCTTTGTATTTTGTAAAAACTATTTGGTAAACAACAATCCTGTTACTTTAACCAAACTGTTCTCAAAACATAAAACCTACGATATTTTGTATAAAAGTCTTTATAAAAATAATATATAGTTTTGGTTTATGATCCGGTTAGAACAAACATTTTTGATCATTGATGATTTTTTTTAATCCGGTAATAATGTTGTCTACCATCAAATCTATACATATAATAAAATCGTAGGAAAGTCAAAACTGTACAAAGAATATTTTTTTAAAAGGATACTTGGGGCGTGATCTACCATTGATATCGAAACCACAAATATAGTTTTTAGAATTTTTGTCTGTTTATCTGTTTGTCTGTATGTATGTCCGGGCTAAACTCAAAAAGTACTGCATGGATTTACTTCAAATTTTGCATGAATATTACTAAGAGGTCGGGTCAACATATAGGCTACATATTATCACGCTATCACCTACGGGGGAGGAGCTGTGATAATTTATAAAATTTAACGCGGGTAAAACCGCGGGGCTCAGCTAGTTAAGGATAAATAAATGTAACATCCAACTGCGGCCGTGAACTTAGACAAAGGCCCGCTCGTCTATGCGGGGCGTTATAGTATGGGCATCTTATGTAACCAGCTCCATTTTTTATAAAAGTCTTTATTAAAAAAAATATAGATTTGGTTTATGATCCGGTTAGAACAAAAATTTTTGATGATTGATGATTTTTTTTAAATCCGGGACTAAACAACATAGTTTATGCGTTTCCGTCGTCAACTTTTAGTTACCTACGAGTACTTACTTGTCGTATGGGCAGTTGTTAGGACTCTGAGATGACTTAACGACGGTTGGATATAAATAGCTAAAACCAACAGCTTAACGTGCCATCCGAAGCACGGAGAAACGCTTCGAAATTTAGACACTGTGGCGGTCATCCATCTATGGACCGACGATCTATGACTGCGAGGCTAGTTGCTCAACCTCGCCAATCACTTACAGACTGGAAGAGAGCATCTCGCTATGAGCGCTTCTTTCAGATTGTTTTGATTGTCCAGTCTCTAAAGTGTCCTATCTATGCCATTTGCCTGATTGCGACGAGTATCACCATCCCATCTTGTGTCGTGGGGGGCGTAGATGTCTTCCCGAGGGATTACCTACCAAAGATCGGGCAGCAACGTCTCTGTGAACTATGACTGTCATACGGCGATCGCCGACCCATTTGCCAAGCGCGGCGATTCTGACATATCTCTACCTCTTTGTGGGGGGGGGGGGGTTACTTATTCTCCTTGCTCTTCTTCCTTTCTATTGGGGCCTCTTTAGGGGCTTCCTTTCTATTTCTGCCTCTGATTTAATAATAATATTCTGGGAATTATTATGGATTTTAATAAATATTGGGATGGAGTTAGCTGACACCCTGGATTAATACATAGGCTGCAATTTATAAAGTTTAACGTGGGTAAAAACCGCGGGGCACAGCATGCTAGTCAGCATGGTAGTTTAATAATAATAAATGTATTATTATTATTAAACTAAAGGTTAAAGGAGGTAAAGGAGAAATCCTACAAAATAGAAACAAACACTTAGCAATCTGATATAACTGTAATTTAATATGAGATACAACTTGCCGGGTACCTCATTGTTGTTAACTCAAATACAAGTCGCTCGTGTAATTTTGGCAGCAAATTGGAACGAATTAGACTGAGTTTCAACTGTGTACTAGTGAGAATATGTTAAAAGAGAAGACTGGTCTGTCTAGTGGTTAATGACAATAATTAAGAGAGGTAGGGCATAGAGCTCATTCGCTCAAAGAGCAGCCCGACTGGGGAAGTACCTCCACCTTACAGAAGACATTCCTTAATAATAACATTAATAATTTTAATGTTGTGTTTCCGAGTGTGAGTTAGGTCGCCAGAGCTCATTGGGGTGGGGGGAAGGGTCAGCAACACTTGTTTGCTGACTCTTAAAGGCTGGCAACGCACCCTCTGGTGTTGAGAATGTCCATGGGCGGCGGTGATCACTTACCATCAGGTGACACACTTGCACGTTTGTCGTCCTCTGATATAAAAAAACGACCAAGAGCGAGTCGGACTCGCCCATGAAGGGTTCCGTAGCAGCAAGTATTTCAGTTGATTACACACACGGCACAAAAACGGATTTCTTATAGATTCGTCATGTCTGTCTGTCCTACCGTATGTCACACCCACTTTTTTCCGGAACTATAAAAGCTGTACTGTTGAAACTGGGTACGTAGATGTATTCTGTGAACCGCATTAATATTTTCACACAAAAAATAGAAAAAGAACAATAATTTTGTGGGTTCCCCATAAATAGAACTGAAACTCAAAAAAATTTTTTTCACCGTACCCATATATGTGGGGTATCTATGGATAGGTCTTCAAAAATGATATTGAGGTTTCTAATATCATTTTTTCTAAACTGAATAGTTTGCGCGAGAGACACTTCCAAAGTGATAAAAAGAGTGTCACCCCCCTGTAACTTCTAAAATAAGAGAATGATAAAACTAAAAAAAATATATGATGTACATTACCATGTAAACTAACAACGAAAATTGGTTTGAACGAAATCTAGTAAGTACTTTTTTTTAATGCCTCATAAATCGTAAACCGCTACTTACCTTTCATTTAATCAACTGAAATACTTGCTGCTACGGAACCCTTCATGTGCGAGTCCGACTCGCACTTGGTCGGATTTTTTTATACTACCATTTGCGAACAGGCACACGGCCCATTTGATGATAAGTGGTTTCTACTTATACTTATATATATTTTTTGCCTGTAAGATATCGTTGTTACCGATAAAGCCGCCAATTGCATTGAAGTAAGCCAATTTCCTTCTTCATATCCAATGGTTTGTTCTACTTATCTATACATATAATAAAATCATAGCAAAGTCAAAACTGTACATTGTATATTTTTTTTAAAGGATACCTGGGGCGTGATCTACAGTCGATATCGAAGCCAAAAATAAGAGTTTTAGAATTTTTATTTTTGTCGGTTTTTCGGTTTCTCTGTATGTATGTCCGGGCTAAACTCATAAAGTACTCCATGGATTTACTTAATTAATTTTGCATGAATATTACTTAGAGGTCGGGTCAACATAAAGGTTACATAGTTATCACGCTATCACGTACGGAGAAGGCGCTGTGATCATTTTTTTTTTTTTTTTGGAAAACCTATAGCGATTGATATGTGATTAGCTATTTGTATATAATGTAGAAAGCCCATTACAGGTTTTCACCAATAGCCATACATTATAAAACTGGTACATGTTTGCTTATATCTCGGAAACATGCAACTGAATACATATCTTTATAAAATTTAACGCGGGTAAAACCGCGGGGCACAGCTATTTCCAATAAAGTATACTTCTTCTTGTTGACGTTCCGTGCAACTGTTGGTCTACGTTTATACGTGAAGATGGAATTCACTCGTTCAATTGGGCATCGGAGAGCGCATATCATTGATATTATATTAATGAGGCATCATGGAGGGTGATTTTGCTTATGAAACTCCAGGGCTTTAAATATACATGAAATCACCGTTAACCCTCGGCTAACGTAACACAGACCCAGTAGCATAATAATACTATTAAACTCTGTAGAGTCTAACATTAATTTGGTCTCAGAGCAGTTCGACTACTCGAGTATGTATACTATACTGTATCCCATACTTAAATATTGTTACTGGTTAGCTTTACTCGGGAGACCCTGTAAGTCTCAAGACTTGTGACTCTGCGAATCCGATAGCATACGATTCAAAAATAAATTGGACAAAATTCATCATCATCATCATCTTATCAGCCCAATAAAGTCCACTGCTGGAGAAAGGTCTCCCCAAAAGTGTTCCTCAGTGGAATTGTAAAATTTGGAGCGATATGCCATAATCGCCACGCTTGGCAGACAGTTTGGCGATCGCAGTCTGGTTATAGTGTAACTGAGAGACACTGCTGCCCGTTTTCTGGGAGATATATTCTCGGGTCGACTTCTACCCCTCACGGAATGAAATACATACATACATACATATACTCACGCCTGTTTCCCAGAGGGGTAGGCAGAGAAAACGGATTTCCATCTGTCACGATCTTTGCACACATCTTTACTGTCATTATATTCTTCATACATGCTCGCCGGTTTAGGGTACTTCTACTACCTGCCCTTTTTTGAGAACGTCTCCAATTTGGTCAGAGAATGTTCGACGAGGTCTTCCCCTTCCGGTTGTTCCATTCACACAGGCCAGGTATACTTCTTTAGTCAATCTTCTTTCATTCATCCTTTCTCAATGGCCAAACCATCTCAGCATTCCTTTTTCAATCTTTGGAATGAAATGGGGTGGCAATATTCTATGCCATCAGCCACACAGCAATCACCACTTTTTTTTTAAAAGACCACACCCGTACTAGTGAATCCAATCCCTGTGGCGCGGGATACTTTACAAACAAACGTGTTTACGTGGCAAACTTAGGCATTCAATAAAGCTGCTTTATTTCGCCGACCATTAAGAAATCGGTGAAATTAAATGGTAAGAGTAGCTATTGGCTCAAGACCTTTATTCATTCGGTGACTGAACATGTGAAACCAGCCTTAGATTGATCGAATTCGCTTTCACCCTTCAATGCGGCAGCTACCTTAGCAGGTAGCAAGGTTAGTGGAATTACCAACCGACTCCACACGCCATGGTCGCCCTTGGCCGAGCACACAACCTTGGTAGCTGGTAGGCAAGTGCAATAGATCTATTTTTGATAGCGGTTGTATGGGAAAGTTAGATTCGCCAGTGTAACTATTTGGAAACATATTGAATGGTGTATTATTGAAGTGATTTCTTTTTAAAAGTTACTTATGTGCCTTTGCTTGCATTTTATTTAACCATGCTTGCTTCGTTGGCAGTTAATGTGGATTTTTACCAAGGAATACTCTCAGCAACAGAGTGGAGTCGTGAAAATGGTGGTGTTACAATACAATACAATTCTTTATTGCAATCATATGTACAATATTGATGTTACAAAATCATATGGGTATCAACATGAACCTTCTTAGGGCACAGCAATAAATTACGGTTAAAGATTCTTTATTCCTCTTAAGAATATACATTCACTTACAGAGAAATATTATTTACATACTTAATATAAGACGCCAAGCTACTTACCAATCTACTAATAAAGTATACAATACAAATTAACACCTAAACAACTTTACAAATAACACAACAAATAACAAACAAATTTTTATTCTTAATATTCAGCCAAGAACATTATTTTATTAAAATTTTATCATGATATATGTATATACATTAATAAAAAAAAATGAAATAAATTAAAATACACAACAAATTAAATGTCAATACAATATGAAAGTCAAATGCCTCAAGGAACACGAAATGAACAAGTATGCACATACTCACTGTCACAAGAGCTAACATGACCCTTGGAGACGGGTGCAAAACGCTATCGAGAAGAGGAGAACGCTATAGTCAGTCATTAGGGCGGTTTGTTACCGCACTTAGCCTCTTGATTTGCGTGACCTTCTTTGGCTACTCAAACCATTTTCAGTTTCATCTCTCTCTCTCTCTTGAGTATCTTTGAATTGTTTAGGGAAATTTTCCATTGATATACGCTTTTGCAATATAGTTCTGAGTGTTCTTATTTTTCAAGGAGTCATGACGCTAATCTTGAAGGCATGTTTTAAGGTTCCTCGTTTGTTTGGTAGCAGTTGATCAATTTTCAACTGGTACTTTAAAAAAAGCCAACATTCACACTAGGGAAATTACTTGTTAAGTGGTAGAGTTTTGTAGTCTTTCTCAATACTGCAGGAACTCTCTTAACTGCTTCGTCATTGTACTCAAAACATTGGTAGTATTGATTGCTTCTGAGCAAACAAAAAACGTTTTTAAAACCTGTTTTGTAAAAATTTCTACATAGTACTTTCCTAAAGAGCTGCTGTGTCTCATATCCACGATAATGTTACTTGTTCGTTGAAATATAAACGTTATATACATACTGTGTATATATTCTTGGTACAAACTCGCTCTCAGTATGTCTCAGATTGTTTGACAAGTGTACCACAGTATATACTTAAACATAATACCAAATTTGGCAGAGAACTAAGACTACTAAGACTAGAGTAATCTACGTCTTAAGATATATTCTCATTACCTACATTTGACTTTCAACTGTAGAATTTCCCTAACACTACGTGTATAATTTCGTGCTAGTCTCTAATAGATGAGGCAGCGTCAAGCAATTGTGATTGCATGAACATAGATTATGTGCAAAACTATATTTACATCGTGTTATCATTCTAAACAGTTCACAAATCCTCTATGGATATCCCTAAATCTGAAAAGACTAAATGCATAATTTGTGGTTTAATTCAGAATTTTAGTCGGTGATTCTCTTTTCTATTTTCATAGTTTATTAAATAGGTACAGTTGTGTGTTAATAGAGCATAAGGTACAATGGGGTTGACGTATCCGTGTGGATAAAAACCCCTTATCAATAAAGATAAATAAAAACAATAAAAAATCCTTTATGGTTGGGGATATCACACTAATATTATAAAGGTGAGAGTTTGTGAGTGTGTATATTTGTTACTTCTTCACGGCTAAACGGCTGGAGTGATTTTAATCAAATTTGGTATAGAGTTAGCTCACATCCAGGATTAACACATAGGCTATCTATACATATAATAAAATCGTAGGACAGTCAAAACTATTCATTAAATATTTTTTTTAAAGGATACTTGGGGCGTGATATTCTATTGATATCGAAGCCAAGAATATAGTTTTTAGAATGTCCGGATGAAATGTATGTCCGGGCTAAACTCAAAAAGTACTGCATGGATTTACTTAAAATTTTGCATGAATATTACGAAGAGGTCGGGTCAACATATAGGCTACATATTATCATGCTATCACCTACGGGGGAGGAGCTGTGACAATTTATAAAGTTTAACGTGGGTAAAACCGTGGGGCACAGCTAGTAATTAATAAAGTTTAACGCGGGTTAAACCGCGGGGCACAGCTGGAATGCCATAATTGCCACGATTCGTGGATTGGCTGACCATTGCAGTATTAGGGTCATCTTTGATAAAGAAACTTTACTACAAAGAGACGTTCTGCTGTTCTATCAGTGAATTTTTTCGTCAAAGTCACTTTATTCCGTAAAAATTTTACATTTATGTGGAATCGTCATATTTTTTTTACCCTACCGTGCAGTGCATGACGTGGCAGCTACTGAGAAACACTGCCAGAAAACTCAGTAGGAATTTCAAACATCAGTAGAAACTCAGTAGAAAAAGGCCTTTTTTAAACTAAAAAAATACTTAAGATTAATTACAATCATGTGTGTTGACTCAGAACAACTCAATCCCAAGCACTTTTATCACTTAAATAATCAGAAATTTTGTAATATGCCCTGCTACACAATTTGGCTTTAATAATTCTTTTAAACTTATTCGTTGACAATTCTCTAATATCATTGGGAAGTTTGTTATAGAATCTTATACATTGCCCCATAAAGGAGTTACTTATTTTGTGGAGACGGGTAGTATGCACATATAGTAAGTTTTCATATATATATACTGAGATGGTACAGTTAGAACGTTGACCTCTTTGAACTTTTCTCTTAGAGACACTCTCGGGCCAAGATTATAGATAGCTCTTACAGCTCTTTTTTGCAATATAAATATGGTGTTAATGTCAGCAGAGCTACCCCAGAGAAGAATTCCATAGGACATTACACTATGAAAATAACTGAAATAAACCATTCTAGCTGTGTCGTAATCACTTCTTCCTATATTAGTATTGATTTTGCAAGAAATAAACTGCCCAGTAAGACAAAAGAAATTATAATACGTAATGAACCACGATTGCTTTGGCGAAGGTTCAAATAGAAATTACACCTTCTCTGGTAAACGCTTAACTCGATTTTATTTTTCGTCAACTGGTGCCAAGTCAATTATCATTAGTACGAAGACTTCGTTTGGCAAATAAAAGCGAAATCATGAGATTTAAATTGCAAATGGGACACTTAAAGTGCCTAAATAACCTTTCTGCTCCGTTTCTCCAATTCCGTACGGAAATCTGATAAATGTACATCACGACGAGAAGTTGACCTAGATTTACTTGATCTATTACTATAAGCCGCCGCTTATAGTAATAGATCAAGTAAATCTAGGTATATGAAATAAAGAACTTTGTCAAGTACCAGATACATATTGAAATTGAATCGAACTATAATTTAATTGTGGTATTTGAAAAAGTTGTTATTATAAACCTATAAAAGTTATTAGAAACTCTCGTGGCACTGAACATAATCCAATATCGCTAGCTGAAAGTATGACTACATTATGCGTCGCGACCACTATCGACCTCCATGACTACAAGCTCTTTCCGATCCTCAATTGGAGAATAGGCCCGCGTCGATAAGTAACAAAACGTATCTTAAAAGTAATCCTTCTATGTGTCCGGACGGCAGTAACTTCCCTGAGCCGAGGTTCAGATCCTAATGCTAGTGCCCCCTAGCGCAGGTTACATAGTATATTGCACAACCTCTATCGTCCGATGGACAAAAAAAAATCAAGACACAATAGTCAGAATCATTTGAAAATACAATACATTTTAGACGGGCCGGTTGACGTAGGGGGTAGACAATAATTATAATTATCTGGTTTCCGTAGTACCTAGAAGCTCTGCTTAGTCTGAGATCAGAAGGCCGTGTATGAATAATGTCCCAGGATATTATTATTTTCGTTTTTGAATAACGTAAATTGATCTACGGTAATAAATCCTATTTTGTTTTATCTATGGGAAGGCCTATGCCCAGCTGCAGTGGATGTGTTTCGGCTACTTTGATGAAATTTCTATTGAATTCTAAAATTAATGCTATTACATATTTCTTTAATAATTCTTGGTATTGGCCTAGAACTATTCATGAAATAACCCCCGAATTATATAGCATAAAGTATTGCATTTCACTCACAGACATACTTACTTACAACTTAAGTATCTAGCTCACCGGAGTAGCATACCCACGTTCCTGGGGCTCCCCCCATCAGGCGCCAAGAGAAGTCCACGGCAGGTTAGGTTTAGTCGGTGCGAGTCCGACATACCCACCCGTAGACATTTTTTGCGGGTGGCATGCGTAGGCATTCCTCCCGCCTCACCAAAAAAAAAAAGTTAAGTATCTAGCTGTAGGACTGTTCAGGAAATTGGAACACTCAGTCGTTATAGCTGGTGATTGTTCTTTTGTCTTACTTGATGGTTCTAACTCACAAAGGTGAAAGGTAATGTCAGCAACAAAAGATTTATCGGCTAAGGCATTATCGGCTACAACTCCATTAGAAGTTATAATAGACTATTGACAATGATATGGGAGACAATTAGGGATCATATTATTTTGGTGAACTAGATGACAACAGTTCTGTGCGTGCATTAGACTACATAACAGTGAATCACAATGTAAAACAAAGCAAATAAATAAACATCTATATTACTATCTTATAGCCTATATCTCGTAGCCTAGTTGGTAGTGCTCCTGCCTACGAAGCTGGTGATCCTGGGTTCTCATTCCGGTAAGTGCAAATATTTATGTGATGAGCACGAATATTTGTTTCTGAGTCATGGATGTTTTCTATGTATATAAGTATTTATCTATCTATATAAGTACGTATATCGTCGCCTGGTACCCATAGTATAAAAGTAGTATATAATTTTGTTTCTACATATTTATTTTTATTTAGGTAAGCAAATTTAGAAGAAGCAGTGGATGAATGAATAGGCTCTTAACCAATAGTTCAATTTAAGGGAGCTCTTAGGTATTTGATGCTTAAATTAAAATACTGGGCTACTGAGCCTTTTCGTTAATGTACTGCTTCTTCTAAATCTGCTTCTAAATTTAAGAAAAATATAGAAACTAAATAATTTATTATTTTATCAAAGGTTTTATCAATTTTATGTAAAATAAAGGTAGATCTAGGTCGTGCCAGGCCTAAAACTTAATTTAATTAATTTTGTATAAAACTTTACTGCTACAAGTTGAGCTTGACAAGTATTACGGTATATTAATACCCAAATATATAAAAAAAAATCTCTAAGTAAACTCTGAGTACTAAGCCTTAATTATACTACGATCGCAAACCCGTCTGCTAAGCGGGGAAGTTATGCCAATCGCCTCAAATTATAGGTCTTTTATCCTGCAGAGGACGTTTATTTGCTGAAATGATAGTGATGAACACTCAAATTCTGAGTAAATTTCAACATTATCAACATCACTCCACGAATTATAAGTCTACAATCTCAAAACTGCCAGTTTCTTTTTTAAATAAACATATAATTACTATTACTATTTATGGGTCACACAAATAGTTGTCCCGCGCGAGAATCGAACCCGAGACACGAAGTGGTGAGGTGATTGCGTTAACCGCTGCGCTACACGTGCGCCACACGTCCAGTTTTAATACCCAAACTTAAAAAAAACTAAATTTCTAAGTGAACACTGCGTACTTAAACCATAATGCGATCGCAAACAGTGGACTTCTTTCTTTTGGCTGATATGTTAATGATGAATACTAAAATTCAGAGTAAATTTCATCATCATAGAATTATAAATCTACAACCACAAAACTACACCTTAATCAATTAAATTATTTATTTGCCAGAATATGGTACAGACGCCAGCACATAAGGACTTAGGAATTACACTTAGGACTAGCTTAGTACTTAATTAAAACAAAAAAACATAGTGTTCAACTTTATCCATTTATTAATATTCTTATAAATAGTAAGATTGTATATTGTATGTCGAATATTAATAATGACGATATTAATTTTGTTCCTGTAGGACATTTTCTTGATGACCGTATATTAAAAGGTTTTGAAAACGAATGATTAAAAAGTAATTTGCGTTAACAAAAGCTATTCTCTATTAGAGACGAAAGTCATAATCACCATAATTGTAAAGGCGGTTTCGGTAGGAGAAATTAAACGCTTTTGTTATAATATCAGCAGTAATATAAATTTGAACCGACTTTTACAGAAGGAGGCTATCGATATTCAATATAATCGAAAAAAATATATCGAAATTCAATTAAAATGTAATAATTCTAATATCCATGCTATAGGCATACCTTTTTGGTACGGGACTAAATAAGAATTAACATTTACATGAACATCATGATTTGATTGATGTAAGAGAGCGTTGTGGTGTGAAAGAGGATGTAGTCACAAAGATAGTACTTAAAAGGTATGTTGAGACGGTTTGGCCATTTAGAAAGGATGACTGAACGAGGATTGACAAAATAAGTATACTTGGCCTGTGTATGGGACAACCGGAAGGGGAAGACCTCTTAGAAAATTCTCTGACCAAATCGGAGACGTTCTCAACAAAGGCCAGGTCAGAAATACCTTGAACTGGCGAGCATGTATGAAGAATATAATGATAGTAAACGAGGCGAAAGAGGTGTGCAACGATCGTGACAAATAGAAGTCCGTTGTCTCTGCCTACCCCTCTGGGAAACAGCCGTGAGTCTAAGTATGTATGAGTGCATAAACATCACCTCTCGAGTTAATTCTGAGTTTTGATTCTTGGTAACCACTACATTTACTAGAGTAAATACCATCATATATTCTTTTGAGAATCTCTACTTTTAATGTTATGTATATAACTATATATAACATATAACAATATATATAACAATAATTTTTCAGTTATTGTGGCCATTTAGAGCCAAGACTATATTACCGTAGCTTAATTTACGTTATTAAAAAATAATAATAATAATATCCTGGGAGATCATTCACACGGCCATCTGATCTCTAACTAAGCAGAGCTTGTAGGTATTATGGAATCCAGAAAACTGATATAGGTTTATAGATAGCGCCCCGCGGTTTTACTCGCGTCAAACTTTATAAATTATAGCCTATGTGTTAATGCAGGGTGTCAGCTAACTCCATACCAATTTTTATTAAAATCGCTCCATCCTTTTAAACGTGAAGAAGTAACAAATTTACACACTCACACACTCACAAACTTTCGCCTTTATAATATTATAAGGATTTTTACATATGTTTTTAGCCTGTCTTGGTAGTATCTCATTAGTGTCATTGGTTAAACGATGTGATTTATTAAGTACTCCATACACCAACAGTAAAAACGTTTTACGACATAAGTTGACCACTTAATTGAAGCAACAATTTGCGTTTGCATAGCCAACTGCTGAGTATCCGATGTCTCGTAATATTCCTTAATGGCGTTTTAGTTTCCTCATTAGTACTGTTATTATACACGTAGCTTACAGTAGAATAGCTCTGTAATGTTAACTATGTCACCATCTACGTTAATGTTGTGTACAATCGACTTCACGTCGGTCCTTATTGTGTAGGCAGTAGGGTTGCTTTTCGTAATTATTTAAGTGTGTCTTTTGACGTGCACTATCCCTCCTGTATTATGGCTGAGTTGTATATCCTTAGTAATACAAGTAAGTTTGAATGACAAATATAGACCAGTGCAATCAAAATTATGCGAAGGGTTCGGTATGATTTATTCATTTTGGTATCGATTTAATTCAGTGCAGGGGTACATTAAGTGGTAGAATTAAATTTAGAACTGGTGAGATCTTCTCATTCATTGTGTAAAGGTTTGTTTTCAAAATGTCATATAGATATAAACTGAAATGAAATTATGTCAAACACAAATTTGGCGACGTCACATTTTTAAATTTTTTTCGATTCTTTGTAAACTACTTTAACTTTTACGTTACACATTTGAATGGATCATGGATATGTAGGGAACTACCGAAAGAATATTTTCTTATTGATTAAAGAAAGAAAAATAAATAATTTTCAAAACCAGTTCAAAAACTACGGAATAAATTCTTCTAACTTCACCGTGATTTCAATTACCCAATCAATTCTCTTTAAACAAATCGGTGGGACCTTAATCAGGTCATCAGTCTCTAAAATGATACCTTCCATGACCTAAGTTTTCTTTTCTAGGGACTAATTAGAGCTCTTTATTTAAAAAATATTCGTTCATAAACTAAATGCTTGTTCACTCAACAGGACCGTACCGAAAAGCTCAAAATGGGTATGGAGAATAAAAGTTATACGATTAATGCTTATACACATATTTTAATACCTTGTGTTATTTTAATACCGGTGGGACCTTAATCAGGTCATCAGTCTCTAAAATGATACCTTCCATGACCTAAGTTTTCTTTTCTAGGGACTAATTAGAGCTCTTTATTTAAAAAATATTCGTTCATAAACTAAATGCTTGTTCACTCAACAGGACCGTACCGAAAAGCTCAAAATGGGTATGGAGAATAACAGTTATACGATTAATGCTTATACACATATTTTAATATTTACCCGCTCTCTCGCCCTCCCCTGTAGCCAAGTCAACTGTAGCACTTATATTATGCCAAATTTCAAATTATAATTTTATTTAATTTTTTTCAAAGAATGTCTGTCAGAAGGAGATGCAAAACTAATTTAAAAAAGGTTCAGTTGATGTATTTAAGATCTTAGAAGAACCCTTCAAATTAACCAAATAACTCTCACCACAAATTGTAATTCCCACCCTTTATTCACGGATCAAATAATATCGAAAAGAAATTACTCCAGCATATTTCACCCACAAAATCCGATTTACGTAATCCGACAAAAGCTTCTTTAGAAGTTTATATAACATTTCGGGTCGGTGTTTTATTCGTGCGAATTAGAAAGTTCGGTTACTAAGTTTGCGAAGGAAGTTGAAGGCGACGATTAAAGGTGTCTGCGTATTATACCGGTTCGTTTAAACTGATACCTTCAGAATAATGTTTCTTGGTTGAATTTTAGTTATAAAGCTACTCCACAGATACTATTTCATCTTTATCCTTTTTTATCCCACTTGTTCTTTACTAGGGAATCACCACGGTTTCGTACGACTGTAATTTAGAAAGAAAGAGGCGAAAAAGGGGTTGTAATAACCAGACCATATTAAAATAATTCCTTTTTTTAAGACCATGACAGCACTAACGAAATTAATTGTGTCGCGGGGTACTTTAAAGACACAAAGTATATGATAAGAACTTCTTATGGTTCACACAAGCCATAGCCCATAGAATTGCCAAACTGAAGTGGCAGTGGGCTGGGCACATAGCAAGTAGATAGAACCGACGGCCGCTGGAGCAGAAAGGTTCAGAGTGGCAACCTCGAACCGGAAGACGCAGCGTGGGCATGCTCCCTACAAGTTGGACCGAAGATCTTGCAAACCCACATCCAATGGCCTCCCGCTACGGAAGGCGACTGGATGAGGGCGGCGCAGGAACGGCCATTGTGAACATCTTTGCGGGAGGCCTTTGTCCAGCAGTGGATGTATTTCAGCTGATATGATGATGATGATGATGAACCTTTGATATAGATCTATAGTTAGTCAAAGATTGGTGATCGCTAAAATGGTTTTAATTTCTGAGCATCTTCGTGCTTCAGAGGGCACGTTGTCGGTCCCGGTTGTTGTGGCTAGACAACAATTAATCGTTAAGCCATTTCAGAGGCTTACTGGGCGCGCTGATATCACTTCCCTTACGAACGGAAAAAGAAATAAATAATCTTATACTGTCAAAGACCTTCATTTAATGCCCAACTATACTGACATTTTCTGGATAATTTATGTCTTTGCTGAATAAGAACATGGTAATGTAGATTTTTCTAACATACCATGTTCTTAATCAGCACACACATATATTATTTAAGATCTTGAAAGAACCCTACTATATATACTCTATAATGCAAGTGCGTTGCCGGCCTTTAAGAAAGGAATAGTCATGCTTTTGGTAGGTTGCCATGTCATACCGAATCGGAAATACATCTATGGTTAATTGATTCCACAATGTGGTAGTGCGCGGTAAAATGTTTTTGGAGAAACACACGGTGTTAGGCGACCATTGATCTAAGTGATTTAGATTGAGTTTCCTTATTTGGCGAGAGGGTCTGTGGCGGCACAATTTCTTAGAACACTTACACGCTTATCTCAAACAGTCAATGCCATAGTTCAAAAACTTAAATGCATTGAAAAAGCTACGTCGTTTTAAGTGATGTCGCAAAATAAAACCATAAATGGCCTCATAAAAAAGTATGGTAACCATCCATTTAATCCAGCAAGTTATGAAGTTCGTTCAATATCATTTATTCCAATCGTTGACTATCTACACAATAGCGGATATGCAGATTACCAATTAGTTTTATAAATGTATGATTTTATATAAACTGGGTCGCCGGATATTAAAAAAATGTGTAAAATAGCAACGGTTAACTTGCGTAACTATTTTTATGTTGGATTCAGCCAACAGTTTCGGCCTCTTCAGGAGATCATCCTCAGGGCGGATGCAACCTGCACGATGTCGCGTCCATCTGGCACTGCGTACACTAAGCAACGACATAACGGACACAGCTCTGCGTCTTTCTCGACCAGATGACGCTGACAACATTACATATAGGAATGCCGCAAATACACGCAGTGCAAGACCGGACGCGATATCGTGCGGGTTGAATTCGCCCTGAAGATGATCCCCTCAAGAGGTCGAAACTTCTGGTCGAAAAAAAATTTAGTTACGTGAGTTTCTCATGTCAGTTTAAATTATAAGATTTAAAATACATACAATTCATTGCCATACATCTACATGACCCAAAACGGTATATCCGAATACATTTTTTGAAGTTATACTTCTTTTGGCGCGATGGAGAAAAATGATGAGAGTGAATTTTTAAGATGCGCGCGCACACCGACACCTAAAAATTTAACAGCATGAAGTTAGTTCTAGGTGGTATGACAGTGAATTAATACGATGCGCCCGCATCGTAAAAATAACAGCATGACGTTAGTTCTAGGTGGTATGAAAATTGATAACTATGTTCAAGTTGTATAGTAAGAAGTATAACTTCTAACGCGTGTACATAAGTACACACAAGTTTTTTTTGTCTCATGTAGGTGTTATATCCAAAAATGTGTACGCTGAGGCAGTAGCGAAGGGAAACCCACTGCGCCAACAAATAGTGAATGAAATTGAACTCAGATTTCAATAGATTGGAGTTATGGAGTGGTCTTCACGTGTGGCGCATCCACTAAGACAGACAGTAAGACTTTATAATTTGATTTTTCTAAAGTACCCCGCGTCATAGTGATTCATTTTGATAGTGCAGGCGTTGCTTAAATTTTCTTTCGAAAAGTAGGGTGAAATATTTGTTTGGGGCTAACAGATAAATAAAATATATTATCCTGGGACATTATTATCCCAAACTAACCCGAGGTTGTACTATAGAAACCAGATAACTAATATAGAAAGAAAGAAAGAAAATGTTTTTATTAAACACATACACGCACACATATTGAAATAAAGTTTGTACAAATCTTATATTTACTTACATACTACCATAAAACTAAACATGATACACTATATACTACATGTACTACTTTTATTTTGTAAATACATTCTTATATAAATACATCTACCCCGACTCAGGACAAACAGACATGTTCATGCACACAAATATCTGTGGGTGGGGATCGCACCCACGACCCCCAGCGTGAAAAGCAAGCATTTGCCAACCACGCCAACAGGCCTGCCAACACCTAAGAATGCAAACTTGCTAACACGTACCACCAGACGGTTCCTCCTTTGGGGTTAAAGCCATGCTCTGGGTGGTTACTGACGTGTAGACGCATAAAAAAGTCGGCTTTAGTAACGTATTATCCTGCTTTTCTGATTATGAAGAGCTTTGATTCGCTGAGAGCGTTGATTCGCTCAAAGAGCAGCCCGACTGGGGAAGTACCTCCACCTTACAGAAAACATTCCTTAATAATAACATTAATTACTTAATGTTGTGTTACCGAGTGTGAGTACGGTCGCCAGAGCTCATTGGGGTGGGGGGAAGGGTCAGCAACACTTGTTTCCTGTATCTTAAAGGCTGGCAACGCAACCGCGACAACTCTGGTGTTGCGAGTGTCCGTGGGCGGTGGTGATCACTTACCATCAGGTGAGCCACTTGCTCGTTAGTCGCCCTCTTATAAAAAAAAATAGAACAGTGGCAATATTTCAGCGATAAGAATGTAGGAGTAGTTTAGTGGGAGGGTGCCTTTAAATAACTTTCCACTGAAACTTGAAGGCAACGATGTTACGGCTTCAGCATAAACAAGAATAATAAAAGGCATTTCCATTTCTACTGCTTGTGCTTTTGGGAGTTTGAGAGGTTTTTTTTTGTAACTTATTCACTTGAGAACATAGAACAGTTTGAATTGTTTTTGTAATCAATTAGTTAAAATTCTATTAAAGAAAGTCGCGTGCAATTCAACAAGGGAATTATGATGAACGTGAAAATATGCGTACTTAAGAGGGGTAAAACCTTCACTTTAGGTAGCATAGTGTAAGTTTACGTGAGGTAGATAGAAAAACTTACATACGTTTATTCGATAAATAGTGACATTATTTTGTATTAGGTACAATTTGTGAATAAATATACCTCAAATTACAAAAACGATATCTGCCTATTTGTGCCTAAGTGCTTTAGTTTTTGAATTATTTAGTATTTAAATAAATAAATATCTTGGTCCAACTAACACACTGCTATCTAATCCCAAGCTAATATAAATATTTAATTCGTACCTTAATATAGACAGAACCATTCAGACAATATGTAGTAAAAATATAGCTACAATTTAATATTTCGATAATTAAACCTACAAATGATCCTTGACAATAACTAAATTTAAACTAGCTAAATATCGTTACTATTATACAATAAATCTTAGTGTTAATTTTTTCCTACAATCCGTGTACCTAAATATTTACATATACCTAGAAATAATTATAAAATAATTATATATTACTACAAACATGTTCTGACTATTTACAAGCGCTTTTTTAAAGTCTACGTGAATAAAAACCTTTTTTATTTATTTTTTTACATTATATTTATTTAAAAACAAGGCAGAGCCTGTATTATGGCAACCACACAACTGATAAACATACTTATATATTATATAAAATAAATATAGTACATATAAATACATACAAATAATATTTATAGATAAGTTACACCCAGACACGGAACAAATTAGCCTGTTCATCATACAAAAATTTGTCCCGGGTGGGGATCGAACCCACGACCTCTGGCTGAGCTATCAGGGTCACTAACCACAAGACTAACCGGCCACTTAAGTATTGCCTTAACATTTGTACAAAATGCAAATGCGATCGTTACGAAAGCTTACCCTATAGAATTAAATAAGAAATGAAAATTGGAACACAGAATGGATGGTTACCTATCACCATGCGTTTCATAAGAGAATCTGCACAACCATCTTGTAGATGTAGATTTTTTAATAAAGGTAATTTGGCAAAACCATGAAATATAAAATATAACGATAATAACATTGACGAAACACACGAAACAACTTTCTTAGGATAATAATTGATAAGCACTGCAACTGGAAATCTCAAGTATTAAAGGTCTGCAACAAGATAAACAAATAAGTGGATGTACTTAATAGGCTTAGAAGAACATCAACCGTTCAAACTACTCTCATGGCTTATCATGGTTATGTAGCATCGGTTTTAAGATATGGTATTATAGTCTGGGGGAACTCAACACACTTTAACTTACAGATCACTCTGGCAACTATGGAGAGATCATTGAACACCTTCAATATTGATAAGGGACCAGGATGCGATGCTATTCCTCCAGTCTTCTGGAAAAAATGCTCAAAATCTCTAGCAACGCCCATACATATTTTGTTTAATCGGTCTCTTAAAGATGGCATCTTTCCAGAGGTATGGAAGAAGGCTCACATTGTTCCTGTATTTCAGAAAGGCTCACGTACTAAAATTGAAAACTACCGGGGTATTTCTATTTTAAACCCTTTAGGTAAAGTATTGGAAAAACTTGTATATAGGGCTATATATCCGCTTATAGCAGCTGGAGTAGCCAAAACGCAACATGGATTTCTTCAGAATCGGTCCACCATTTCAAACTTGGCATGTTTCTCAAACTATCTCCTTAATAATATTGACAATGGAGGGCAGGTTGACGTGATCTACACTGATTTTGAGAAAGCCTTTGATCGGGTAGATCACGTCATCTTGCTCAATAAATTGTTTAGATTGGGCATACGTGGTGACTTATTGAGATGGATAGAATCCTATCTCCACAAACGATCTCAAGCGGTGGTGATTGGTGGCTATAGGTCAAATTTTATTAACATTCCAAGTGGTGTATCGCAAGGTTCGCATCTAGGACCCTTATTTTACAATGCTTAAATAAATAAATAAAATAAAATAAATAAAAAAGGTTTTTATTCACGTAGACTTTAAAAAAGCGCTTGTAAATAGTCAGAACATGTTTGTTAGGGACAACAATATTAAATTGATATTGTATCGATTTCATTTAATTTATCTAGTTAGTATGTAAAATATTGTAAAGGAAGTGCGCGGGGCGCGGTGGTCACCGGGGGTGAGGGGGGGGCGGTCCTTCCTTCGCCGCCCATAGTTCGTCAAAAGTAATCGTAGTATAAATCATAGCTCCACGCAAACCGCACGCTTCCTAATCGCTAAAATTATCTGTACACCCCACTTACTAAAAATAAAAAAGTTATCTTTTTCTGCCACATTATCGTTTTGTTGGAACCACATCACCCTGGCCCTTACATATTGGTCTTCGAACCGGATATTCCGACAGTGAGAAAGCCACCGAACTGAAGAATGGTGAACACGCGCAAAGGCGCTATCCAAGCGCTAGAAAAGGATAATGCTGCTGAGAAAAATCTGCCACGTGGTATTACAGAACAGGAAACGCCTTCGACTTCTACGATACGGAAGAAGGATGAGACTAAAACGAACAATTCTTGTGTCGGGAGTGTTGTGAAATCGGAACAGTTACAGAAATACCCTAAACCAACTTCACATATATCTCATCTCTCGGGAATATCTAAGAAAACCTCTTCATCCTCCTCTATCTACGCTCGAAAAAAGAGGCTTGAATTAGAAGCTGCCCAGGCTAAAGCACGCATAGAAATGGAGCTCATAGATAAGAAATTAGCGGCCGATATGGCCGAACTAAATGATGAATACAGTCCACCATCAGTGCCGTCGGAGTGTGATCACGGTGCTGGCGTCGATATTGATAAGTGGGTTGAGCGCAGTCAACACGAACTGGAAGTGCAGCAGGCCACAGATGGTATAAACAACGGCAAGCTGCATACGTCGGAACTGACCGGCACGAACGGAACAGTTGAGCAGCTGGCAAGCGCGCTCAAGCACATGGTCACGTCTACTGTCACCCAGCACAACACTAACCTGTTGAGTAGACTAAGTACTCCGAGGGATTTACCTTTGTTTACCGGAGACCCCATGGAATGGCTACAATTTAAAAAAGCATATGAAGAATCCACAGATGTATGTTCGTTCTCCGATCACGAAAACCTGTGGCGTCTACGAAGATGTCTACGTGGACCCGCCCGCGACGCAGTTGCCGCTCTTCTGATCAGCGCGTCCTCACCAACAGAAGTGATGTCAACCTTAAACTTACAGTTTGGAAATGCTGATATAATTTTATCCCGCATCATGACAGACATAAAGAGGATGCCCGACCTATCAACAGATTATAGTGTTGAGATAGTGTCATTTTCTATTAAAGTGAAGAACTACGTGGCATCGGTTCGAGCCCTAGGCCGGGAAGAGTACCTACGCGGCATGGATGTAGCTACTATTGTTTTGTCGAAGCTACCTACTACTCTTCTCTCTAAGTGGGCAGACTACAGTTACCCGCTCCTCACGGGGGGCTCCTCTACGTACAGGCTAGACATGCTATCTACTTTTCTCACCGAAGAAGCTACGAAAATGTCTACGTGTAGTGCCGGCTTGTTTAATAAAAAAACAGACAGTTACAATAAAGTAAAATATTCAAATAAAGTGAATAATATTCAAAATGTATTATTGCAAACTGAACTGTGCAACGAAAAGTGTCGTTATTGTCGTACAAATAATCATAAATTGACGGAGTGTAAACGCTTCAAAAAATCTTTACGCAAAGACAGATGGTTGTATGTGAAACGATACGGTCTATGTTATAAGTGTTTAGTAGCACATCATCGCAGAGATACGTGCTCTGCCGCGAACTGTGATATAGACAATTGTGGACAGCCTCATCACCGTTTACTTCATTACATGCCGCGTCAAAACTCGAGTGTATCGATAAGTGAATCACAGACTGAAAGCCCATCTGAAAATGTGAACAACATAAATTTAAACAGTTCCGTATTGTTGAAAGTTGTGCCTATAGATATTCACGGGCCAAACGGAATATTTAGTACAGCTGCTCTGCTTGACGATGGCGCTACTGTGTCATTGATAAGCGCTTCGCTCGCCGACGTGGTGGGGCTACGCGGACAACAACAACCTCTTCGTGTGCGTAGTGCATGGGATAACTCCGAACTAGTGTGCGACGCTCAGCGAGTGAACCTATCTCTTCGCGGTTCGATTCCCGGCAGCGCTTTGTTTACTATTACCGCGCGAACAATCAATGAACTTAATTTACCTAAACAACACTTAAGCGCTATAAACCTTTCGAAGTTTAAATATATAAATGAAAAATTATGCACTAATGTTCAAAAACCACAAGTTTTAATTGGCCAAGATAATTACCATTTAATTGTACCGCTGGAGATAAAGATGGGCAAAGCTAATGAACCCTGTGCTACCCGGACTCCTCTGGGTTGGTGTCTGCACGGAAGGGTGCCTACAAAAACACTCAGTCCCGAACGTCACTCCGCACTGTTGATTTCCAGTGGCGTAGAGGACAACGAAAGAATTCTAAGAGAAATTCAAGAAGAAGTACGAAAGTCATTTTCTATCGAGGCCATGGCCATATCTGCTAAACCAAGGCAGAACTCTGAAGATCTACGCGCTGAAAGTATCCTCGAACAAACATCTACGATCACTGGCAATCAGTGGCACGTTGGGTTACCCTGGAAGCACGAGAACTGCACTATGCCTGACTCCTATGCCACTGCTATGTCTAGACTCAGAAGCGTCGAACAGAAGATGAAAAGAAGTGACGAATATGCTCAAAGATACAAAGAACGCCTCAACCATTTATTTGATAATAATTATGCTAAAAAGGTAAATACTTTAGAAGTTACCCCAAAAACTTGGTATTTACCCCATTTTGGAGTGGATAATCCAAATAAAAAGAAATTGCGGTTGGTATTCGACGCAGCGGCTAAAACAAATGGCTTATCCCTGAACGATTATTTACTGAAGGGACCTGACCTATTGACGTCACTATTCGGTATTATGTTGAGATTTAGAGAAAATCGAATCGCCGTGTCAGGTGATATAAAAGACATGTTTCTGCGTATAAAAATTATACCTGAAGACCAGAATGCCTTTCGATTTTTAAGCAGAGAAGAACCTGACGGACCCATCAATACATACGCTATGACGTCATTGATTTTTGGCGCTAATTGTTCACCTTTTATAGCGCAATTCATAAAGAATAAAAATGCACGGCGATATGAATCATCGTTGCCTTCTGCCGCCTATGCTATATACACACAACATTATATGGATGACTATATAGATAGCTTACCCGACGAGAAAACGGCTATACAACTAGTTCGTGACGTCACGTTCATTCATAAAATGGGGAACTTTGAAATATGTAACTGGACAAGTAATAGTAAAGAAGTTTTGAACAGTTTACCTAAAGATGCCCTTGGAAACGCAGCTGTAAAGTTCAAAATTGACCAGCATTATGAAGGCGAACGAACCCTCGGCCTAATCTGGTACCCGAGCGACGATACGTTGCGATTCGACGTATCTTTCAAGTTAATCCCTGAAAATATAATAAATGGCTCACAGAGACCTACAAAGAGAGATATGTTACGAGTGGTCATGTCTATATTTGACGTTTACGGCTTTCTGTCACCGCATACTATAATTGGTAAAATAATATTACAAGAAACCTGGAAAACAAAGATTGGCTGGGATGGTTACGTAACCGATGACGTATTTACTAAATGGTTGAAATGGATTGCATTATTACAATATATACGTAGCGTGCGCTTGCCTAGATACTATCAGACGGCAGCCGGGAGTGCAAGCGAGACAGAGCACCAACCGGTTCACGCTACGTCACCGCGGCCGCCGCCGCCGCCGCAGCGCACTCACTCCGGCGACACTGCAAGGAATATTAGTAATTCTGTAATAACAAATAATTATACATGCCTACAGTTGCATATATTTTCGGACTCGTCTACTAAAGCAATGTGCGCGGTGGCGTACTGGCGTTGGATACATAATGATAGTGTGCACGTAACATTTATAAGTAGTCGATGCCGCGTAGCACCCGTGAAGCCAGTGTCAGTGCCGCGCTTAGAACTTCAGGCTGCAGTGCTAGCCGCTAGATTGGCTGAAACTATAAAGAAAGTACACAACATGAAACCAGACAAAACATATTTTTGGTGCGACTCAAGTACTGTACTTACGTGGATAAGAAACGACGCGCGCAACTATAAACAATACGTGGCGCATCGCCTCGGTGAAATTGATGAATTAACTCAATCGGAACAATGGAGATACGTACCTACGAAGCTCAACGTCGCCGACATCGCCACTCGGGAGTCATATGAACTGTCAGTATTGGAAAAAGAATGGTTACACGGACCTACCTTTTTAAAATGTGAAGAAACCTCATGGCCCGGCGATTTCATGCCGTACGAACCTGAAAAAGAAGATAAACAGTTAGAAATAGAATGTGTTAGCATTGTAATACAAGAAAATATAGACACGAACTTACCTGTACCGGACGCCACTAGATTTTCTTCTTGGTTGCGCTTATTACGAGCAACCTGTAACGTTATTAAATTCATAAACAAATGTAAGAAGTTAACTTATGACATTGGAAACGTTATGACTAGCGCTGAAATATTATTACTGAGACAGTCACAAGCGCAGTGTTTTGCAAAAGAGATATATAAAATAAAAAACAAAGAATGTGTATCCAAAACTAGCAAAATACTTACATTGTCACCTTACCTTGATGATCAGGGGGTTATGCGCGTGGGTGGCCGTATCGGTGCTGCTATTGATGTTATGCCTGAAACCAAAAACCCTATCATATTAGACGGACAGAGCCATATCGCCAAATTGATCGTGAGATATTTCCACCACTACTATGCTCATGGAAACCAAGAGACTGTTGTCAACGAAGTGAGGCAGAGGTACTGGATAACGAGACTCAGGCCTGTAATAAAAACAGTTACATCACAATGTATGACATGTAGAATACGAAAATGTAAACCAGAAGTACCAAGAATGGGTGATTTACCTCCTGAACGGATGACTCATCACCAAAGGCCTTTCACACACTGCGGTGTAGATCTCTTTGGACCCATGGAGGTCACCGTTGGAAGGCGCAGGGAGAAAAGGTACGGTGTACTCTTTACATGCATGACTGTACGAGCCATACATATAGAATTAGTGCCTACGCTTACCTCAGACTCGTTTATCATGGCGCTACGACGGATGTCTGCTAGACGTGGCTGGCCTCAACACCTCTATTCAGATAATGGAACCAATTTAAGAGGGGCAAACACAGAATTAAAAAGAGCGATTAAAGATATCGACCAGGACACATTAATAAGCGAAGCCATATCACGTGGTACAAAATGGACCTTTATACCCCCCGCCAGCCCCAACTGGGGGGGAGCCTGGGAGCGATTAATTCGATCAGTCAAAACAAGTCTTAAGGTTATACTAAACGAGCGCGCGCCGAAGGATGACACCCTGAATACGCTACTGGCGGAAATAGAAAACATTGTGAATAGCCGCCCTTTAACCCATGTGTCTGTAGATCCAAAGAACTCGGAAACCTTAACACCTAATCACTTTTTGTTGGGTTCGTCGTCTAACTTACCTCAATTGGGTATTTTTAATGACACCGATGAATACCTACGTAAACAGTGGCGGATATCGCAAAGATTAGCGGATATGTTCTGGCGCAGATGGGTCAGGATAGGTCAAGGAGAACACCGAACACTACAGACAGGTGACCTAGTACTCGTAGTTGATCCGGATGGCCCCCGCAATTTATGGCCCAAAGGGATAATTCAGGAAGTCTTTCCCGGAAAGGATGGTCGAGTACGAGTGGTTAAAATAAAAACTCAAACAGGAACGCTTATCAGATCAGCGTCGCGGGTCGCTCGAATTCCTTTGGATGATGAGTGATGCTGAAGCATCACTAGGGTGGGGAATGTTAGGGACAACAATATTAAATTGATATTGTATCGATTTCATTTAATTTATCTAGTTAGTATGTAAAATATTGTAAAGGAAGTGCGCGGGGCGCGGTGGTCACCGGGGGTGAGGGGGGGGCGGTCCTTCCTTCGCCGCCCATAGTTCGTCAAAAGTAATCGTAGTATAAATCATAGCTCCACGCAAACCGCACGCTTCCTAATCGCTAAAATTATCTGTACACCCCACTTACTAAAAATAAAAAAGTTATCTTTTTCTGCCACATTATCGTTTTGTTGGAACCACATCACCCTGGCCCTTACAATGTTTGTAGTAATATAGTTGTATACATTAGATATTATTTCTAGTAACATAGATATTTAGGTACATCTTGTATGAAAACATTTATAAAATTTATTTTATTACAGAAATGATATTTAGCTAGCTCGTATCAAGTTATTGTCAAGAGATTATGTTTAATTATCTAGTTTAAGTCTAATATTTTTACTACATATTGTCAATGGTTCTGTCTATATTAAAGGTATTATTATTATGACGGACCTTGTGTTAATAACGACGGTCGCGCTTTAATGCTACCACCGGATCCAATGCGCCCCAACTGAGAAGACCCAGCGAAACAAACTCAGTGGATTCATCTACTACCGGTTTCAACACGACCCAGTTGAGACGGTCCGGCAAAACATACTCAAGCGGGCATGAACACGGGATTTGGTCCAATTAGAGTAATTATTTAGTAGGTAAACACAATATATACTCGATCGGTTGTCTGAATGCTTATTATTTTAGATTATATTTAGGTATACAAAAGAAAAACTTCGAAACAATAACATTATTCATTTTGATACAGAGTCAATAATTTTAAATTAAGTATATGATAGCAATCATTTACAGATAGTTCACGTAACACAGCAGATCAGTCATGTCTATATGGCTACAAGATCTCCAGCGAGCAATGTGCAGGTAGGAAGTGAGAGCCAGACGTCTTTGTCATCGATGTACTCTTTAGTGGTGTAATAACCCCTAGCCATAAGTATACGTTTAATATGTGTTTTTTAAACTTGTGTCAGGCAGATCAGTAATTTGAGTAGGAAGCTTGTTATAAAACCTAATACAATTTCCTAAAAATGATTTATTAGTTTTGCTTACTCTAAAGCCTGGCATGGCTAGTTTGTTTTTATTCCTAGTATTTATATTATGCAGTTCACTTTTCTTTTTATAATTATGAATATTTTTTCTAACAAACATTATATTCTGATATATATATTCCGATGGCACAGTAAGTATATTTATTTCTTTAAACAAATTTCGCAAAGAATCGCGACTGCCTAAACCATAAATGGCTCTGACTGCTCTTTTCTGCAATACAAAAATAGTACCTATGTCAGCCGCCGAACCCCACAGCAGAATGCCATACGACATAATGCTATGAAAGTACGTGAAATACACTAATCTAGCAGTTTGTTCATCTGACAATTGCCTTATTTTCCAGACTGCATAGGAAGCCGAACTTAATTCACCTGCTAACTTTTCAATCTGAGGACCCCATTGCAATTTTGAATCAAGTGTCAATCCTAAAAATACGGTCGATGGGACTAGATCTAATATTTTCGCATTAAGTGCAACTGTTGGTACAATTTGAGTCACATTCGGCAATGAGAACCTGATGCATTTAGTTTTCCCTGCATTTAACAAGAGATTATTTGCCGAAAACCATTCTGATATAAAGCTTACTTGTTTGATATTAAAGGTTCTTTTTTAAACTCAAAACACTTAATGTACGCAGATGATAAAAAAAATATTTTGTAATGTTACTAATATTCATGATTGCGAAGCTATTCAAGCAGACCTTTATAGGCTTAGTCATTACTAAAAAACAAATAAAATATCAGTCAATATTAATAAGTGCCAAAAAATTAGTTACTCTCGAAAAAAACATCCAATACAGTTTACATATAACTTTGATGGAACCATTATAAGTGAAATCAATACAGTTCGTGACTTAGGTGTTATATTTGATTGCAAATTATCGTTTTCAGAACACATAGACTTCATCACTACAAAAGCATTTAAAAATCTGGGATTCGTGCTAAGAACTTGCAAAAAAATTAAAAATATTAAGTCTCTAAAAACTATTTATTTCGCATATGTGCGTAGTACACTCGAATATGCAAGCGCTATCTGGTCACCGATTTACATTATTTATACAAGTCAAACAGAACGCATCCAAAACAAATTTGTCAATCATCTAAATTATCGCCTTCGAAAACTCCCAATATCTTACCAACAAAGTATCAGCTCGCATGCCATGCCATGTTAACCCTCGAAGAACGACGCAAAGTATTAGACATGTGCCTGCTATCTGACATCCTCAATGGACGCGCGACGCCCGGACTGCCCCGAGTTGCTGTCTCAAGTGACATTTAACACACCTCTCCGACGAACTCGTCACACTCCAATGTTGCACGTACCTCATCACGCTACGAAATATGCCCAAAATAGTGTGCTTACACGAATTGCTCGAACACATAATACAACCTTCAAAGAAATTGATATCTTTTCTTGTTTAAAAAAAAACTTATAAATCCCAAATTATAAGCACCATAAAAAAAAACGACTAAGATCTAATAATCCTATTTGAATTTGTATATATTCAGTCTTATTTTAGAATGTATATTAATAAATTAACTATGTATACTTACAACATTATATATATCTTTAAAATCATTGGGTGGACATCGATGTATCACATCACTTCATTTCTCGCAATTAATAGGTACCTACTTAATCGAGACTACCTACTGCATACATTAGCGCGCAGTAGTCTCACCACATCGATGATTGGATCACATGATTGGTGTCAGCATTATATTTTATGTCCGTTTTTTAGCCAACTACACTTTTAATGTTACACTAAGGAAAACCTGTCATTGGCCTTCCCTTTATATTGTATCATGTAAATTGTGTCATTATCTGTATAGCTGTTGGTTTTCTTAATAAATAAATAAATTAATTAATTAACAATGCTTTTATATCCCAAAAAAAATGTGTAAGGGCTATATGCTGTATACCTAACCACGAATCATGCAGGCCATTATTTAAAAAGCTAAATATCCTGACGTTATCGTGTATGTACATTTTCGAGGCTGCTGTATTCGTAAAGCAAAACATGGAACTTTTTACAATGGCGAAAGACATGTATCCGCGAAATACAAGAAATTGTAATAGACTAGTTATGCCCTTAAAACCGAAACGACGCTATTGTCCAAGAATTGTTTCGCAATGTATGTCAAAAAATATTGCCGGTTGTACCCTTTAAGAAAAGGTTAAGGGCATGGCTTCTAGAACAAATATATTATTCTGTAAATGCATTCTTAACAAGGAACAAAAATCATTATAACGTACTTACTACATTTTATTTTGACTAGAATACTTTTTTTATGACATTTTTATACATTTGATTGTGCGACGACTTAATTATTGTAACTGTAGGTAGTCATTTGATATCAATTTTGTGTTTTGTATTTGCATGCTTTTGGGCTAAATGTGAGGCCTTTATTCTGTATATGTAACATCATTATGTAACCATATTTTTTGGCAAATAAAGTGAATTGAATGAATTAGAATCAATTAGGTAACTGCGGAGATGAATTCGATCTAGTATGACATGGCAGTTGTGAAGATCTTTGTCCAGCAGTAGATGTCTTCCGGCTGATATGGTATCGATGATAATGATGAGGTGGCAACCATCAAGGACAAGACTTGGCCGGCAACGCACTTGCCACCACACTGGTGTTGCGAGTGTCCATGAGCGGTGGTGACACCCCTTACTCGTTTACCTTTCTGAAACTAAGTGACAAACAATATACAGCCGATTTATTTCTATAATCACCTTCTTTTTGAGGTCGGTTAAAAATGAAAGCGTGTCTTCTAGATTACCCTAAGCATACATAAAGAATAAAGCCGTACGTCTACTCGGGGTAATACTGAAGATATTACTACATTTCATTCGACAGCGTATTAATCTACCTAAGCTTCGAGTCGTGTGGAAACCTAACAGAACCGGATTTGCCTATTACATTGAAATATACGTTTTCTTGAAATTTAATGTTACACATAAAATATTGACGGGCTGGATGGCGTGGTTGGTAAAAGCTTTCCTTTCACGCAGCAGGTTGTGGGTTTGGTTCCCACCCAGGACAGATATTTGTGTGCATATATCTGATTCCTTTATCTTATTTTTTTTTTCTTAAAAAGACAACGCCCGCATTAAGGAATATAATCTCTGTGTCGCGGGGTACTTACAAATATATATAATAGACGGACGTAAATTACATCCAGACTCAGAACAACTATTTATGGGTCACACAAATAGTTGTCCGGCGCGGGATTCAAACCCGTGACGTGAAGCGGCGAGGCGACTTAGCCGCTACGCCACACGTGCAGTCTGCCACTGTTTGTCCTGAGTCTGGGTGTAATTATCTATATAATTATGTATTAACAAAAGAAAAGTAGTATATTAGTTATCTGGTTTCCATAGTACACATATCTACATTGTGACCTTTCTTCTAGTAACAGTTTTACTGCATGGAATCATTAGTTTTGAAGAAATAATCGAGATTAAAGAAACATCAAGTGCACGATTGCGCGGCCATAACTTCCAGGGTGAATATTTCGTGAAAAATTTATCTTAGTCTTAGTAAAAGACTAAGATAAATGTTTCATTTTCATTCATTCGAAAATAGAAGTGTTCTATTTTCGACAATTGCCGACAAATGAAATGTTCAATCAACAAATAGAATTAGATCTCTATCCAAGTAGTTGCTGAGATCTCCATGGGCGCGCAATCTTCCACGTTACGTTCGCGCGGCCAACTTAAATTCCCTATAACTTCTTTATTTCTGCTTTGTCAATTGTTTGGTTTATTCCCTTCGATTTTGACTAATTTTGATAGAAATTTAAGCGATTTCTTTTTCTGTTCGGGTAACGTGGCGAAGCAATCGTGACGCACACTCTGAACAATCCCCTGTGGTGTTTAGATTGTATGATGATAAATATTTTAATATATTCGTGTGGTTTCTGGCCTAGACATAATGACAGCGGCAACCCAAACCATTTCATGCGTGTCGTAAAAGACCAGGTATCATAAGAAAATAAGGTAAGATAAAAAAAAACCTAATAATAGTAAGTAATGGAATCCGGCATTACTTAGCGGAAATCCATAACAATCAAAATACAAAATCAATATATAGCAACACTATACAAAATCAATAATTATGTAGTGTTAATTCCGCTAATTGTCAGTTTAATCATGCCGGGATATAATTTGCGCCGACCTCCCGTCAGAAGGACAATATAAAAAGCAAAATACGTGCGCTAGTACGATACCCAACACGTGTTTCAGTCCCCCACGGGCCATTCTCAAGCGCTGCTAACTCACCAAGCACTCGAAGAGTTAGCAGCCCTTGAGAATTGCGTCCCGGCATGATAAACTGACAATTAGCGGAATTAGCACTACATATTGATTTTGTATTTTGATTCCTAACAGTAGTCACAAAATGACGTAAAATCTAATTAAAACTTTATCTTCTTCTCTAGATCCGGGCTTTGAATTGAAATCATTCTCAGTGGGATTATCGCTTTTAATTTACACGCTTCCCTTTCATTTCATTTATCAATACGCCATCTTGTCCTCAATGGAGCAGCTTGTATTACCTGTGCAATGTGTTGAGAACTTGATATTAAATATTAGCTCAGTTCTTTGGAAGATAAGTATTATTATAAACTATGATAATATTGCAGCAAATTAATGTCCCAATGCAGGGCAAGGTCTTCACACACGACCATGTGATCCCAAACTAAGCAGAACTTGTACTATAGAAACCAGATGACTGATATACGAAACTACTTTTCTTTTGTAAATTCATACTTATATTGATAATTACACCCAGACTCAGGAGAAACATACGTGTTCATGCACACAAATATCTGTCTTGGATAGGAATCGAACCATCCACCTGCGGCGTGAAAGGCGAGTATTTCCCAACCACTCCAACCAGCCCGGCAAATATTCATGGTAGACCATGACCTGCTTTCTTTCCCGCACTGACTTTAAAATACATTTTTTTTTGGTAAGGCAAGGGCAATGCCTATTCATGCCACCCGCAGACACTTTTTGTGGGTAGCATGGATAGACATTGCCCTTAACTATCCACCAAGACAATTATTTTAAGGTCAGGGTGAGTATGTCGGACTCGTACTGACTTAACCTAACATGCCTGATGAAGGGAGCCCCGTGAACGCGGGTATGTTGCTCCGGTGCCTCCTTTTGAACCATGTCCCAGATGGTCGGGACACGTACCCTGGGAATTACTGTCCACCTGCAATGAAAAGGCTTCCTCTCTAAGTGAAAGGGCATAGTTTAAAGTCCACCGCACGGGCTTGATGTTTGGCAGCCTTCAAATGTCATCAAGAACATTTTGAAGAATTCTCAGGCGTGCAAGTTTCCTCATGATGTTTTCCTTCGCTGGTTTAACTACGTGATAACTAATTTCTAATATGCACATGGATTCGGAAACTCAGTGGTGCGCACCACTGCTTTGCGATTGATTACGAGACCACTAGACTCCACAGTGTGGTATTCTAACCAGTAGGCTACCTTGACCTAAATATATATAGGGACATATAGGGACAATGTCACACAGATCATCCTAGCCCCAAACTAAGCAAAGCTTGTACTATGGGTACCAGGCGACGATATACATACTTATATAGATAGATAAATACTTAAATACATTGACTCAGAAACAAATGTTCGTGCTCATCACACAAATATTTGCATTTCCGGGATTCGAACCCAGGACCACCAGCTTCGTAGGCAGGAGCACTACCAACTAGGCTACGGTGATCGTCATATATAGTATATTATATAGTTATTAGATTACATGTGTGGTGACGTCGTAGAATATCATCGCCCATCTTATCCCGTGGGGGTGTGTAGAAATCGCCCGGGGGAATACTTACCAGAAAACGGGCATTTATTCTGTGAACTATGACCATCAAACTGCGATCGTCAAGCCGTCTACCAAGCGTGGCGATTATGGCATATCCCACCATTCTTTGGGGAGGCTTTTTTCCAGCAGTGGACGTACTTTGGCTGACGTGATGACATATGACTTTTTTATCAAATTTTTGGGTGAATGGTGACGGCGGCAAATATCACAATATCATCACCCCATCTCATGCCGTGGAGGGCGTAGAAGTCGACCCGAGGGAATATCTGACAGAAAACGTGCAGCAGCTTCTTTCTGAGTACTTTGTCCTTTATACTGCGATCGCCAACCCATCTGCCAAGCGTGGAGATTGTGGCATATCCCTCCGAATGATGGACACAACTCCACTTTGGAAATCTTTTGGGGAGACCTTTGTCGGAGACGTTATTCGGCTGACACTTCTTGTTTCTCACAATAATAATAATAATGTCCTCCTAGCCGAATCAGGCCACGGCGACCAGTCTCAACAGAGATTAGCCATCTGCGCGGGACATATTATAGTGCTCAAGTGTGTGCGCAAACACAGGAGCACTTTCTATTCCATCACTCATAATCCGATGGGACGACTAGCGACACGACCGGAAAGAGGTCAGGCACAGGATTGACGGCTTTACGTGCTCTCCGAGGCACGGGGGTATAATACCGCCAAATCCCAGACTTCGGGCTGATGCTGAGAAATTTTTCTTTTTACAGAAAAGTCCCAAAATCACTTTTGGCCCGACCCGGGATTCGAACCCAGGACCTCGTTATCTGCGGGTGAATACGCTACCGCTAGACCAACAAGGCAGTCGTTTTTTGTTTTAGAGTATTGTCCAACGACTATTACCGGGACCGGCTATGCTTGCCCTCCGAATCACGGAGCTCAGATATGAGTGGGTGCTGGGTCTATGAGCTCTAGTTGATTATAGCATATAATAATATCCTGGGACATTATTCACATCGTCCATCTGATCCCAAACTAAGCAGAGCTTGTACGGAAACCAGATAACTGATATACTACATATACTAATTTTCTTTTGTAAAAACATTCTTATATAGATAATTATATCAGACTATAGATAGATAGATAGATAACACTTTATTGCACTAAATCGGAACATATTATGTACGAATACTATGTATGAATATTTATATATAAACATATAATATATACATAATGTTAATAATAATTATGAAGACTAAAGAAGTTTTTGAGGAAGGTGGAAGATAGCAAGATGAGAGAATTACGGTGATAAATAATGATTCTTTAAAAGTGTTTTAAAAGATATCAAAGTTTGTGCGCGTCTGATATGCAGAGGGAGTGAATTCCACAATCGCACAGCCTGTACAGTGAAAGATTTGTCCAAGAAGTTAGTGGAATGTGTGGGCAACTGGAGTTCTAGATTCTCTGACGATCTCAAGGACCTAAAATGTGTATCACATAGGAATTCAAACCTAACCTTGAGGTAAGAGGGAGCCGTGGGATTAAATAAAGTACTGTAAATAAGAGAGAGTATATGAGTATTTCAGCAAAGGCGAATGGGTATATGGGTATTTATTCAGACTCAGGACAAACATACATGTTGATGCACACAAATATCTGTCCTGGGTGAAAATCGAATGATGACCTGCGGCGTGAGAAGCAAGCATCTACCAATCACGCCAACGGAATCCCTCCAAATGATGGAAAGAATTTGGAGGGATTCAAGCAAGCAAGCAAGATTTGGCAGTGGATATCTAGATGATGATGAAGATACATTAGACGCGCCACTGAAAGCTAGTTATTTAAATAGCTTCCTATAGCGCACTAAATTTAAAGGTTTTTCATATTGAAGTAAGTAACAAATTTAAGAAATACTTTGTGTAAAACACGCAACCAACTTCAACTTTTCTTTGTAACAACTAGTTTCAGGAGAATGTATATGAGACCACCTCGAGGGCATGTCCCACGATACAAGATTTTTTTGTTATTTTAGATTGCCATGTCATCATATCAGCCGAAAGACGTCCACTGCTGGACAAAGGTCTGCCATGCCTTACCGGATCGGAAATCAGCAGTTAAGAGATTCCACAGAGTAACAGTGTGTGGTGAGAAGTTTCTTATGAAACGGTGGTAGACGACCATTCATCCGGGTGACATGGATGATTTCCACTTCTGGCGAGAGGGTCTGTGGCGGAACCAAATATCAAAATCCATTAAAAAACAACGGAGAAAGCGCTTTAGATACGTAATAAATGTATATTATCGGAGACGTACTTAAGAAAGGTCAGGTCAGAAGTACCCTAAACCGGCGAGCATGTATGAAGAATATAATGTCAGTAAACGAAGCGAAAGAGGTGTGCAAGGATCGTGACAAATGGAAGTCCGTTGTCTCTGCCTACCCCTCTGGGAGACGGGCGTGAGTCTATGTATGTATGTATGTATATGTATATTATACACAGTCGGGGTGATAACCTTCCCATTTATACATTCAGAATGGTTTCATTTGCATATGAATTTTGATTACCCTCGTAAGACCCAAAAATTAACCAATATATCTTGGCCTATAACAGCATTGAATTGAGTTAAAGGCAGCAAGTATACTATCCAGAACTTATTTATTTTGTTAGTTTATTACATTTTAATGTCTGCGTTAAAAAATGCGGGGTAGTCTTTGGGAACTGCCGATAGTAGTGACAGTCTTTTTTACACTTCTAATCTAAATAATCTTCTATACATATAATAAAATCGTAGGAACGTCAAAACTGTACATTGAATATTTTTTTAAAAGGATATTTGGGTCCTGATCTACAATCGATATCGAAGCCAAAAATATAGTTTTTAGATTTTTTGTCTGTGTGTCTGTTTGTCTGTATGTGTGTCCGAGCTAATCTCAAAAAAGTACTGCATGGATTTACTTCAAATTTTGCATGAATATTACTAAGAGGTCGGATTAACATATAGGTTACATAATTACTACGCTATAATCTACGAGGGAGGAGCTGTGATGATAATTTATAAATTGCAACGCGGGTAATACCGTGGGGCACAGCTATCTACAATATAATAGTTGACACTTCACATTGGGATATACTCTTTGTAGATTATATATAATGTATACTAAAAACGGAAGGGCATATGTATATCTACGTACATATGAACACGGTATAAATATAGCGAAACTTTTTAAAATGATTATTTCATTTGCAATGCATCGTTCTATGTCGATGCCTCACAATTCTTAGAAAAATCAATACGTTGTTATATTTAAACCCATGAAATGTTTATGGCTTCAAATCAATTACGTCGAAACGCAACCTTTGAAGTCACGAAGTTTCCACTTAAAACTGATATAAATTAAATAAAAATGGTTAATTTTAGACTGCATAGCTGTGCCCCGCAGTTTTACCCGCGTTAAAGTTTATATATTAAGTATCATAGCTCCTCCCCCGTAGATGCCGCGTATAGCGTGATAATATGTAGCCTATATGTTGACCCGACTTCTTAGTAATATTCATGCAAAATTTGAAGTAAATCCATGCAGTACTTTTTGAGTTTAGCCCGGACATACATACAGACAAAAAGACACACAGACAAAAATTCTAAAAACTATATTTTTGGCTTCGATATCGATTGTAAATCACGCCCCAAGTTTCCTTTTTAAAAAATATTCTATGTACAGTTTTGACTTTCCTACGATTTTATTATATGTATAGATTTAAAAATACATATTCATCATCATCATCATATCAGCTGAAAGAAGTCCACAGCTGGACAAAGGTCTCCCAATGGATGGAAGTATGGATGGAGGATATATCGCCTTAAGAGTTCCTTTATTACTTCGCAAATAATTAATTTAATCCAATATAAATATAATAATAACATATCCTGGAAAGTTATTCACACACGGCTATCTTATCCCAAACTAAGCAGAGCCTGTACTATAGAAACCAGATAACTGATATACTACAGATACTACTTTTGTTTCGGATATACAAACTTATATAGATAATTACAACCAGACTCAGAACAAGCAGGTATGTTCATGCACACAAATATCTGTCCTGGATAGGAATCGAACCCACGACCTGCGGCGTGAAAGGTAACTATTTTCCAACCACGCCAATCGGCAAATTGGAACTAATTTGTTCTTTCTGACAAAATGTGCATATATAGGACAATTAAGAAACCATTCCCGATCGATAAAAAAAATATCGCAGAGGTCACGTAATATACTTCCAAAATAAATTTACAGATATACATATTTAAATAATTAACTTAACTTATAAGAAACAGAAAAATATCAGCTAAATTAACTATAATAACTAACTACTATAACTAAGTTATAGGGTGTCGTAGAATTCCTCCGCATCGTCGGGAGGTAACGTGCCCAGAAGGCTGGCCGCATTGCCACGCTGTATGGTGATTCTTTGACCCAAAAAAAGGCCAGCTCTCTGGTCACGGGAAGAGTCAATCAAACGTTTCGAAATTTCCCGAAACAATAAACGTGCGTTAGGTCACCACGTTTAGCGTTTCGACCCCGTTCGTTTCGTTTCGTTAATTTACAGATCGATTGATTAACTTCTTTAAGTCGTAGTCGGTTAAAATAGATTTAAATTTATGTATTAATTGCTATTCAAAGTCTTATCCATATATTTGTACTTAGAAATTTAAATAATAGACGAATATTTTAAAACCGAGTTCATTCTCAAACGCACAAAATTTATCAAAGTCAGCTCAATCCGAAAAGTCTGAAATAAATTGGTATTAGTTTGCGATTCTCAACATTTAACTCCATTAAATATTACTGAAAGAGAAACGAGTTATCATTATTCGGTGGAGCTTTCAGTAATGAAGTTTAATGGCGGTGGATCACGATAAATTTAAGCTTGAATTCACTACCACTATACGTTTAGTTAAGCTAACATGATCTCTCCGAAATGACTATTATAGAAAGCAAGTGGTGTATTGCAAAGTTTTAACTACGATAATATTCACTTACTAAATAATAATCGTAGGAATTTTTATATACGTTACGTGATTTCTCCTTTGATTTTGACAATTACTTTTTATATCACAGGGTATGCTTTAGGAATTTTTTTTCTACAAGTTTTTCTACAAGTGTCAATAAATAAAATAAAATAAAAAGGTTTTTATTTACGCAGACTTTAAAAAGTGCTTGTTAATAGTCACAATATGTTTTTACTTGCGTAAGTATACATAATTATTTCTAGTATGCACTATTTGTCAAGCTAACGTGCGTGGTGTAAATTAATTTGGATCATCGAAGAATAAGATTTTGGTAATCGAATTATGTTCAAAAACATTCGAATAATGTCCACAACTGGCTGGACAAAAGCCTCCCCAAAAGAACTGCGCAGTGTACCGCGCGTAATTTTGAGGGTATGGTATAATTGCCACGCTTGGCAGACAGTTTGTGATCGCAGTACGATGATTATAGTACGTAGAGCTAACCACAGCATATTTGTTATGAAATGATATAGGATGTTATCAAGAACTCGCAACGCGGGGAATCCCTCCGGTCTTGTCAGGTATTACATCATGAAATCAATATAGTGCAATATACGTAATGTATGCTGTTTGGTGACGGCGACATATATCAGAATCAGAATATCATCACCCCATCTCATCCCGTGGAGGGCGTAGAAGTCGACCCGAGGGAATATCTACCAGAGGATGGGCAGCAGCTTCCTTCTGATGACTATGACCATCTTACTGCGATCGCCAACCCGCCTGCCAAGCGTGGCGATTATGGCATATCCCCCCAAGACGATTCTTGAGGTAGGCTTGTCCAGCAGTGGACTTATTTGGCTGTAATGATGATGATGATGATACGTAATGTATCCAGCGACAGCAGCTAGTCTCAATAATGATTACTTTAACCTAAATTCTGCCAGTTTGACATTATTATGTATATGGTTTAAGACATTTATTTCTCATAAAGAATACATTCATTAATCTGAGAAATACAGGATACTTAATTTAAGCTTATTACTATACTAACAAGAATTCACAAAGCCGTATTGAGTGTATTAACAAAGAAAAGTGATTTTATACATTCGATAAAAAATAAAGACAATGTAGGTATTCCGAGAACAAAATATTAGCAATGCCACAACCTAACACTATTGACGCAGGCCTATATTATGTGTCATAACATAATTTGTAAGGCATAGCAATTTCGAATAGCAACTATAGGTTATAAGATATATACTCCAGATAAACATTAAACACGTAAACTACGCAAAACGAATCGTACACGAGTATTAAAATCCCACTTCACGTATAAACCACTCAGTAATATCCTATTAGGACAAGTCAAAACCCACTTAAGAGCATAAAGAAATCCAATTTGTCCTCCATTAATGAATGTTATAAATAAGATTATTTTATTTACAGAAAACCCAATACATTACTTTCCGTTCTCATTAAATATATTTCGCTTCGGTTGTTTAGTAGCAGTGGGGCAACTTAATGAAGGCACGGCGGGTAGGTTTATAACATCTTGAGGTTGCCGTCTTACTATACATAGCTACGCCTACACGTAATACGAGGATTACAGTAATACCGATATTAAGATGATCCCTACTGCCGAGACTACCGCGCTCTCTACGCAAAGGTGTGTAAAATAATACTAAATTTGAAGATTCGTATCTCCTATTTTCTACTCGAAAATTTAACTGATTAAAATAATAATAAATAGTAATATCCTGGGACATTATTTACACACAACTATCTGATCCCAAACTAAACAGAGCTTGTACCATGGAAACCAGATAACTGTTATACTACATATACTACTTTTCTTTTCTAAATACATACTTATATAGATATATACACCCAGACTCAGGACAAACAGACATTTGACATACATACATAGACTCACGCCTGTCTCCCAGAGGGGTAGGCAGAGACAACGGACTTCCATTTGTCACGATCCTTGCACACCTCTTTCGCTTCGTTCACTGACATTATATTCCTCATACATGCTCGCCAGTTTAGGGTACTTCTGACCTGACCTTTCTTAAGTACGTCTCCGATTTGATCAGAGAATGTTCTACGAGGTCTTCCCCTTCCAGTTGTACCATTCAGATTCACAGACATTTTCATGCACACAAATATCTGGCTTGGGTGGGAATCGAACCCACGACCTCCGGTGTGAAAAGCAAGCCACGCCAACAGGCCCGTCTAATAAATATTTTTATTGATACCGATGATTTTGTGAGGGTCGATACGATTTAGTCAGAGAATTATCTACAAGCTCTTCTTTTTCCGGATGAACCATTCACACACGCCAGGTATGGAGCATCATAATCATCATGTCAGCCAAAGTGCGTCCACTGCTGGACAAAAGCCTCCCCAAAGAATGGGGGATATGCCATAATCGCTACGCTTATGATGTATGATGGTCATAGTTCACAGAAACTGGCTGCCCGTTCTCTGGTAGGTATTCCCTCGGTCGATTTATACGCCCCCCACCAGATGAGATGGTGTGATGATATTATATGCCATCACCACACAGCATCCTGGCCTGTATTTAATTTAACCTTTCTAAATGCCCGAACCATCTCAGCATACATTTTAAATCTTAATGAGAACGTATGAATAAATATCATTATAAACATTGCATTACTGATAAGGTCAGTATTTGCAATGGAAATCATACATACATAAATATTCACGCCTGTTTCCCAGAGGGGTAGGTAGAGACAACGGATTTCCATTTGGAAATCATACCCGAGATATCCATTTAAATACGCATGGATAAGTTTCAAACAAATATTATTCCCACGTTTCAATGTAATTACATATTTGATTCAATGGTTGGTAATAATCAACGAATCGGAATATTAAATAATTTTAGCATTTTCCTAAAATAATATGCAGTACTTATGTCAAAATTATTCTTAATCTAAATTAGACTTTCGCTGCGATCATGCTAATATATGGCAGATGCCATTGTTTTTATAAAATATGTCGCTTGTCATAACATTTTATTGTCTATTATGATGCATTAATATATTTTTTATAGAACTAGTCCCTCCTACGCCAAGAGTAATCTGGCCAATGCCACAGATATTATTTGTCATAACAAAACTTATCCCAAATATTATACTTCAAACCACGCTAACAGGTCCATGCAGATGATTTACATAGCACTATCTAAATAACACTTCTTCCAGTGGTTGAACAAACTCATGCGAGAGCGACATAGCCTGCTTCAAACCAAGCCGTTATCTCATTTCGTATAATAATGTAGTAAAAATACGGTTTACCACTCGTGGCGTGAGCTAAAAGGTTGGGTCAGTACCTTGTTATGAGAAATAATCTTTGTACCCGAGGCCAGATTATCTCTCAGAACGAATCCCAAATTATATGATTCTTAATTTTAAAAGTGTTTATTGAAACAGATTTTCTCAAGCTGTACTTACACACATAAACTTCCTTTTTTGCTTTTCTATTCATAAATAAATATATTCGAATAACTAACACGTTGCCATCTCACCCCAAACAGGACAGAGTCTCTTCTTTGGGAATCAGACAATAAAAATTACGCAGACAAAATCTTGGTGTGATGAGCACAATTTTTATGTGTAATTTATCTGAAATAAATTTAGAACGTTTCTCAAGTTCTAAATTTATTTCAGATAAATTACACATAAAAAAATGTGCTCATCACACCAAGATTTGGTCTGCGTGGGGATCAAAACCAGGATTTAGCAGTCAAGATCATTAACCCATCGAAAGGACAGGCCAGTTTATAAAACAATTCTGCTTATAATTCAATCATCAAAGTCCCCGTTTAGGAAAGCTTTTTGTGTGCCCCTTATTTAAGAATTAAATCATTAAAGTAAATGAGATGAAGATCAACGAGCCAGGGTGAGAAAGCACATTTTATAATTACATTAAAATAAATAATGTGTGTGATCAGGCGATACTTTGTGGAAATCCATACCATTCAAAATTCATAATTAATATGTAGTGTTAATTGGACACAATCATGCTTTATATTTCCACTAATAGTCTGTTTAATCCAACTGGGATGCAAAATGCACCGCGTGTAATAAATATGCCATCAATTCGATAAACGACATCGCGTCTTGCATATAACGCAGGCTAACAATAAAACAAGCCGTTCTTGGAAACAATTCCTCTCATGAACCTACCCGGCAGTAATTTCCCCATATTTTACCCAGTTGATGTTTGTAAACACGGCTACTATCAAGCTATAAAGCTCCAGTATAAGCTGATCTCACGTTGTATAGGATTTCCATACAATGAGAGGTAAGCTGACCTCTCATTGTATGGAAATGTATAGCTTGATATGTAGCCGTGTCTACTAAAAAGAGTGTGACATTCGGGGGTAGTTTACCAAGTTTGTAGTTTTATATTGCGAGACGATTTTAACATTCTTCGTCCTCTAAAGCCCAGTGAAACTAACTGTAATCATCATATCAGCCGAAAGATGTCCATTGCTGGACAAGGACCTTCCCCAAAGATCTCCATAACTGCCGGTCTTGCGGTGCCCGTATCCCGCAACCCTTGTAATATCGTCCACATTGTGTGGGTCTGTTCACTCTGCGTCTGTCGTAAACAGACTCTCATTGGCACTATCGTGCCCAACATTCCCACAAAAAATACCCAAACCTATATAAAATGTTTGTATGTATGCGTAAATATGCATTTGTTTACAGCTCGTGTAACACTGGTATTTTTTATGGGAATGTTGGGCACAATGATGCTAATGATACCTCATTAGCATCATTGTGCCCAACATGGTACCCCTCTTCAGAAGTCGAAATATCTACGTAACCTTGACTTTACATCCCCAATAAAAATTACGTTTCAGACAATAAAACTTCATGTCTCCCCTGTTGCGCGTTACCGAATGCGGTCCAAAACCAGCTTTTGGCCCGTTTCCAACATCTCTTGCCAAATGACGGTCAGATAATGACCTTCAGCTGGGGCGGTCGATAACAGATTTCGTAAGTACGTATCCGTACGGAATTTTGTATTAAGTTTGGGTATAATGGTAATCGTAAGATATACTCTTAAAATTGCATTAATATTGTATTCAGATTCAAAAAGGTCTAAGTAACTGTTATAGGCCTTTAGGGTCATATTATTGTATAGGACAAATTAAAATGTGAAAGCAGAAGTAAAACACGACGTTTTTAATGCATCGACACCAGAGCTATGATAGAGAAAAAAACGCTCGCCAAAAATTACTGCTATCTTTACATCAACTACAATTACAATTCTCTCTTCCACACAGAAGGGCATAGCCTCTACGGATAACTACTCTGTCTAACAATGTGTCGAATTCACGTAGCCGCTCGGCAGTCGAGCTGCTTGTGGAGCGGTAGAATGTTATACACATCTTAGATGGCATAATAAACGATTAACTTAATACGCAGAAACATTCAGATACGTTGTAGTAAACTATATCTAAAAATATGAGTTAAACGAGTTTAAACTTATATAAGAATTTGACAAAAAACATGCTAAAAAGTTAATCATTACTGTCATAAAATAAATGTTAGTTCTAAATGATTTCATACAATCCACAGATCTAAATATCAACATGTATTTAGAAATAATTATGTATATGGTTAACTTAAACATGTTTTGACTATGTTCTTGCGCATTTTGGAAGTCTTCACGAATAAAAAAATCATAATTTTTTAAATTTTATTATTTAATATAGAACAAATATATTTTTTTTAACTATCAAATAGCTTGAAAATATGATATTCAAATCTCATGCAGTTTATTTCTTCTGTCAGATAGCCAGATTTTTCACAAGATATATTTTTTTGCAGTTTGTAATATGTTTTTATATTTTATGTGTACATATAATATCTAATATCTAGGGACAATGTCACACAGATCATCCTAGCCCCAAACTAAGCAAAGCTTGTACTATGGGTACCAAGCGACGATATACATACTTATATGGATAGATAAATACTTACATACATAGAAAACATCCATGACTCTGAAACAAATAATGGTGCTCATCACACAAATATTTGCACTTACTGGGATTCGAACCCAGGACCACCAGTGACCGTCAAAAGACTACCGTATATAGATTAATAGCAAATAGTCATTGTAGATATCTATGTGATGTAAAATATATATTGGCCCAGTCTTTAAATCTAGTATAAAATTTAGGACAACGTAAGTATAAAAACCAGTTAGGTTTCTTAATGATTGTTTACGATACCTTATGTCTTTTAGTCCTTAAAAACGTCCTTAAATATATTTTATCCGACTAGAATACTATTACTCGGAGTTTTACGAAGTGCGTGATGCAACAGACACTTAGCTGTTTTATAATGAGACCTACATTTCGAGTTGAATACTTAAACTATTCCCTAATTACGGTAGTCTCAAGTAAGAAGTAGCATTCAGAATAATTTATTTTTTAAATTACAGACAAAAACCTTTAAACTATAAAGTAGGTTACACCATATAATTCAACTCAATTAATATTGGTCTCAAAATCACGTTATCAAATAAAGATTAAATTTCCCCATAAAATGTAATGTACTATACTATTTGAGTGCCATTAAATTTAACACTGGCTTTGTGTATACTACGACATCCATAACAAATCTACGAGAGTGCTACGTAACTAGTGCTACAAAATTCGTAGTCCAGGTATTTTTAAACGAACAAACTTACCCTATAATCAATAAAGAAGGCAAATACGAGTATATTTGATTTCTTATAAACAACTTATTTAACAGATTTAATCATTATCACCATATGGAGTGTATTATTATTCATAATGGCTGGCTTTCAATGTATAATTTATTCATACAAAGCTTTGAAATCATGAAGTTCATTATATATCCATTTAAATACACTAAATCGTTTTCTCTTTGACATTCCAATATACTGAAAAGGTTATTGAGGAAATTATGGACTTGAAAATATTTTACAGATATTAAAAGTACCTTACTTAACGAAAAGGTAATAAATATTTCATTATTTAAAAATCTTAATTTCGCTGCCAAAATCACTGTAAAAACGCTGAAGGACTAAGCCTGTCATAGAATATCTCAACAATTTATGAGAATGAAAGCATTGAGAGTGCACCTGTGTTTGCGCATACAGATGAACACTACAATTCGTCTGGCATAGTATTGATTGAGATTAGCCTAAATTAGTTAGTCATGATGTCTCCCCTACTTCTGCCAGTCCGGCACAGCGATCGCTCCACAAACAGATCGCTGTTTTCCCGGCGATGTTTGCACGTGGCGGCAGTAGACGTCACTTCTCATTCTGCCACCGTAGCTCCGGGAGGAGTTGGGCTATCGGCCAAACTAGTTCGACCATCAGCTAATAATTATTACGGCCAAAGAACCAACAAATATTTGATCCCAACAATATTTAATCAAATTCCCTGGCTTAGAAGAGACCATGGTAGAATTAGTAAATTTTCACTTAAAAAGAAGTTAAGACAAATATTGCTTACCGAGTTCGCTGATACCTTAGAAGCTTGATACAACTGTCAACGAACATCACCATGTAACCAACTAAAAGTACTTATAGTTGTGCAATAGTTCTTTAGGAATACGTAGAATGTTATGTTTATGTACCTAATCTAAGGAACACTATTATGTAACGAGCGCTAATCCCGCCGACAAACTGTTACACAGTTTGGTGGGTTAAAATATAATGTAATGGTTTTTGTTCCAAATAAATGATTTATTATTAATTTATTTATACCATCGCCACCTCGATACCTCCTCCGTCTGCCAGCGAAATTGGGCCACAATTTGCTATAAAACAGGTATTGTTATAGTAAATTTTAGCCAAACTTTTGTAAATTATGATACACGGTACAGTACAGTTCATGTTTCATACACACTTGATAGCTATGTTATTGCTTAAATTTTAGTTTTATGGCATTATTTTGCAAATCGTTAATATAATTCTAGTCTATACATAAAATTTAATAGTTTGAAAGGTGTTATCGATATGATATAATTTTTCACAGGCAACTGTAAATATAACAATCGTCCAACTTTCTAGAAAAAAAACCCCTACATCCAAAGCAAGGGAATCCTAAGTTTGGCAGTATATATCGTTCGTAGTTTAACGCGGAACGCTTACCCTGGATTGGTAGAAGGTGCTGGTTTGAGGCTCGCATTAAATTTATGTTTACCTATTTAAGAGATTATATTATTGATCTATTTTAGAGTAGCTATTATTAGAGTCTTATAATATAATACTTGCACCTCAGCTTAGTTAAATAATTCTTAAACAATAAATAATTCTTAAACCCTTTATTTTCTCTGACCTTTTCACATCTTAAGTCAAGTCATCTTAAGTAAGTTAAGTCGGGTACCGTGCGTAAACACAAGTTTGCCAAGTTGCTCCTCGTAAATTAATCATAAAAGTGGTTTTAAATACTGTTTTGAGAAATAATTTACTAGAACATCAACTAATAAACTATTGTGAACATAGTGTGACTAGTGTATGTGAACTTTGTTGAGGTATAAAACAATAATTAATAAAAAACTAAATCAACAACTGGCAGTTTCAAACAGTATCGGGAGAACGCGTAACCGCCACCATATGCACGGCGCTTAAGACCTTATTCGCGTCGACTCCCACATAGTGAACCGTGACCGATACCTGCCGACTTGCTGTGTTTATTACTTCGCCGTTTGCGCATAACAATATCTTGTGTGTTTACCTTCGAGAATGAATAAACCAAAATTGGTCGATTCTTCCTCTGCGGGCGGAAAGGTTGACGGGGATGTAAACGTCACCGTCAGGCGGCCCGCTAGTCAATGCACAGACTCTACTAAATATGTTCTACGTACGGATATTGCTAGCATTATTAGAACAGAGACTCGCGCCGCAATCAAGGAAGCAATTAATGAGGAGTTTTCGGTATTAAGGCAAGAAATTAGCGACTTCAAAGCAAATATCAATTTTATAAGTGAAAAATATGACGCTGTTACGACGAGCTTGAAATCTTGTACGGATGAACTTAAAGTCTTACGCAGCGAAAACAACGGTCTTCAAAGCCAGATGAAGGACATGGAAACCAGATTATCAAGGCTGGAACAGGATGCGCGGCAGAACAACGTAGAAATTCATTGTCTGCCAGAACATAAACAGGAGAACCTCATTAAAACAATGGTACAATTAGGCAAAGTTGTTTCCTACCCTATAGCTGAGCATGAAATTTTAGCTTGTTCTAGAGTTCAAAAGCTAAATCCTGCCTCAAAACAACCTAAGGCGGTGATTTGTAAGCTGTCCAGCAGGATTAAGCGCGACAACCTTCTGGGAGCTGTGTTATTGTACAATAAGTCCAACCCCAAAAATAAATTGAATACCAAACTTTTGGGATACGGTGACCATGAATCTCCTGTGTATGTCAACGAACACCTTACCCCCGCTAATAAATCTCTGCACGCGGCCACCAGGATAGCAGCCAAGGAAAAACAATACAAGTTTGTTTGGGTCCGTAATGGCAAAATTTTTGTGAGAAAGGATGAGTCAGCACCTTCACTAATTATATCGCATTCTGATAGTCTCAAAAAATTATTATAAAAAGGTACCTTATTGCATTATAAAATGTTAAGATAGGTTAATTCTGTTAACTTTCGATTATCTGAATATTTATTACCAAAACAGTAGAAGCATAAGAGGAAAATTACATACAATATTTACAAATGTGCTTTCTATGAACTTTCATATCATTGTGTTGACCGAAACTTGGTTAAACGATAGTATTTGCGATGCTGAGATATTCGATAACCGCTATCAAATTTTTAGAAGGGACAGACAGTCTAAAACATTTTGTGAAGGCAAGGAAGGAGGAGGAGTGCTTATTGCCACTTTGAAATCCTTAAATGCGTATAGATCGCAATCATTTGAAACAAGCTGCGAAGATCTATGGATAACTATCGATTTGTCATCGCAAAATATGGGTTCTAAGAAATTACACTTATGTGCAGCATACCTTGCACCTCCAGTTACACTGGATCGTATCTCATATTTCACTAGCAATGTAAACAATGTCATTGATAATACCGATTCTGCCATTTTAATAGGTGATTTTAATATGAGCTTCATTGAGTGGACCCACAACTCATCCCATATGGAACCCGTCTCTTCTGGTAACAATATTTCTAAAGCCTTTGTTGACTTTCTGTCGGCTAATGGTTTGAAGCAATATAATCGTATCTTAAATAAACAAAATAGAATACTTGATCTAGTCATTTCAAACTTGAAACAACCCATTGAGGTCTCTGCATCAACTGTCATGATTTCTAAAATTGACGAATTCCATCCTCCATTAGACATTACTATTCATCTTAATCTTCCACCAACACTAAAGGTTAAAACTACACCTACTTTTAAGTACTATAAAGCTGATTATGTAGAGGTTAGAAAACGCTTATCTGAAATTGACTGGAGGCTTGCCTTACAATCAAGTGTTACAATAGATACAGCTGTTGACATGTTTTACACTTTGCTTAGAAAGATAATATTTGAAGTCATCCCATACCAAAAATCAAACAATAACAAATACCCTAACTGGTATAGTAAAAACTTAATAAAACTGCTTCACGAAAAGGAAAATCGTCGTCGAAACATGATCAAGTATAAAAATAAACGAGATGAGTATGAGTACATTATTTTAAAAGAAAGATCAAACAAAATTATTAAAGACTAATATCAAAAGTATTTAAGAATTGTCCAGGAAAATATTAGTAAAAACCCTAAACATTTTTGGTCCTACATAAAAAGTAAACGCAATTGTAATAGTGTCATCCCTAAAAGCATGAAATTCAATAATATAGTAGCAAGTGCCGGCAAAGATATCGCAAACCTATTTGCCACAAGTTTTTCATCAGTCTACGATCCTCCATCGCAAAGTAGCACGCATAATTACACTACTCAGATCGTTGGTCATCAGAACAACTTAAGTGATATTTATCTCTTGAAGAGTAATATTGAGAAACATTTAAAGAGCTTAGACATCACAAAGGGAGCGGGCCCTGATGGCATACCTCCAATCTTTTTAAGGGAATGCGCTAGCGCTTTATCTGAAGCACTAGAAATACTGTATAATAGATCTCTGATGGAGGGCAGATTTCCGGAAATCTGGAAGCAAGCAATTGTTGTCCCTATCCCTAAAACTGGTGAGAAATCTGACATCAGTAACTACAGACCTGTAAGTATTCTCTCTGTTTTTGCTAAGGTTTTTGAAGCATTATTGTGCCCATTTATAACATGGCACATTAAACATACCATCACGAGCCATCAGCACGGTTTTATTAAAAACAGATCCACAGGCACAAATCTTATTACTTTTGTTGATCGAACTATAAGAGATTTAAGTAGAGGCAATGAAGTTGACGCTGTTTATAGCGACTTTAGCAAAGCATTCGATAAAGTGAATCACAATATTCTTTTGCAGAAGCTGAGCACTATATACTGTATCAAGGGATCTCTACTGGACTGGTTTAAATCATATTTAATCCAACGAACCGCTAAAGTAGTCGTTAACGGATATACCTCTGATGTTTTTATTCCAACATCCGGAGTACCGCAGGGCTCGCACGTCGGTCCCGTGTTATTTATAATGTTTGTGGACGACATTAAATATGTTATATGCAATTCTAAATTCGAGATGTACGCTGATGACTTGAAATTATCAAAAATAGTTAACTGTGAAGAGGATCGTAGACTTTTGCAAGATGATGTGGACAGATTGTGTAGTTGGTGTGACAATAATGCCATGTTATTAAACGTTAACAAATGCCATCACATCAAGTTCTCCCGAAAAAGAAATAAATTTCTTACTTCCTATACTATGAAAGATCAGGTGTTAGATGTAGTTACCGAGGTTAGAGACTTGGGTATTCTGGTAGACTCTGAGATGCGATTTAATAAACACGTAGATAACACTGTCAGTAAATGTCTACGCATGTTGTCATTTATTAATCGCAACACTAAGCAATTTAAGTCTCTTCCTGCTTTAAAGACCCTCTACTTCTCATTAGTGCGCAGCCACCTTGAATACTGTTCTTTTGTTTGGTATCCCAATTATGAAAATAGTATTCAACGGTTAGAAAATGTACAGAAAAGGTTTGTAAGAAGAATCTCTGCAATAGCCGGTATCAAACGTAGTATTAAGTATTACGATGACAGACTGAACCACTTCAAGATGAAATCATTACGTTGGCGTAGGGACTTCTTGGGTTTGACTTTCCTATTCAAAGTTATAAACCAATCCGTAGACTGTCAAGATTTAGTAAGTCAGTTGAGCTTAAACGTGCCTAGACCGTCTGCCAGAATCCATAATTATAAACCTTTCACGATAGACTTTAATAGAAATAGATATGGTTATAATGCCCCTTATACTTACATCCTCAGAAAATGTAATGAAATATTTTATAATTGCGATCTAGATGTTTTGGGGGGCAAAATAATTATGTTTAAAAAAACCATTTTCAAAAACATGTAAGTAAAGCACACTGTTGTCTGTGTACAACAACACATACTTATGTAATAAGCTGTAAGTTTCTTTTTTATGTTTAATGCGTGTACCTAGCTGTTAATTATTATTATTCTGTTAATGTTGTGCCTACCTTTAATTTAGATGCATGTCTGATCACCTTAATACAATGTCGTGTAATAATGTTAAACATGTATTTAGTTGGTAAGCCTTAATTAAATAAATAAATAAAAATAAATAAATAAAATTATAATGAAATAGAATATAGACTATACTAACTATACTTAACCAAACTTTTTTTTTTTTTTTTTTTTTGCGGGGTGGAAAATCCTGCATGGATGTCCTCCGCCTTGGGGGAGGCGGAGGGGTCTGTCAGACTCCTACTGACTAAAAACCACCCCGGTGTTCCATCTCACACCTGCGCCGGGGGTCGCGGGAACGAATGATACTTCCGCAACCCCAGCTGGTGCTGGCCCATGCCTGCGGGCCTCCTCGCATTAGCGGGGGGAGTGAGGTGTTAAACTCCCCCCGCAACGTCTAAGAGGGGCGCGCGTGGAACACGTCGCGCCGCCGCCTCGGGTCCAGATGTGTAGTGGGCGCCGGACGCCCCCGAGTCCGTCGCCCCTGGACCCATTTAGGGGGGCTGGAAGAGGGCATTGTCCGCCCTCCGCCGACGCCCGGTGCGTCTGCTGCGGGCCGGATGAGAGGATGTAATCTCCCTCTCCCGCTCCGCAGCTTCCTTCCGCGAGATGACTGTCTCGCAGAAGGAAACCACCGCGTCCCAGGACTCCTCGCTGTCAACCATCGAGTTCACGACGGCCGGCAGCGACAGGTCACTGCCTACTCCAGAAATGAGGGCACGGCGCTGCTCCTCCCAAGCGGCACACTCTGCCAGCGTATGCAGCGCCGTATCCTCCCGACAGTCGACGCAGTAGTGACACCGGGCGTCCGGCTCCCTGTTTATGCGACACAGGTACTTCCCGAAGCAGCCATGCCCCGAGAGTACCTGCGTCACCCGAAACGTCAGGGAGCCGTGCCTCCTCCCGAGCCAACGGTCGAGCACCGGCCGGACCGCCTCGATAGTGACGAGCACCACCGGCTGTCGAGCACCAATCCCAGGTACTTCATGGTAGGCTCGACAGCGATCCGGACCCCCCCGACCACAATGTGTGATCCGGGCGGCGGCTCCCGCCGGGGACCATGGAACATCATGGCCTCTGACTTGTTGAGGGCCACCTCCAGGCCGAGGCGCCGGATGCGGCTCACCACCTGTGAGACCGCAGCCGTCGCCAGCAACGCTGCCTCCCTGTGCGAACTCCCACGGGCCGTGACCAGCGTGTCGTCCGCATAACACGTCAGGTCCACGCCCAATTGCCCAAAACCAAACTACACTAACAATACTTACTTATATTTTTCCTGTATGTATAACTTAACTTTTAATATAAGTTACCAGGTCAGGCTGTCTTGTGACTTAGGCCTCCTCAAGATCCTTCCACCTTTGCCTGTCCATTGCTGTCCTTCTCCAACCTTTGGGCAGATCGTCTTCCCACCTTCTTTTCTGTTTGCCTCTACATCTCTTTCCTTCCCACGGATGCCATTCTGTAACTTTTTGGTCCACTTTCCTGTTGTTAATCTCATCATGTGACCAGTCCATTTCCATTTCAAGATTCGTGTTTTGACTTTAACATCTGTTACTTTAAAGATATTCCTAATTGTTGTAGCTTTTCATTGCAAACATGTAGTCTTTCAACCTTAGCCTCAAGTTCCAAGTTGTTAAAAAAAACTTGTATTAAAGTATTATACGAAATAATTACGATACTTATTTATTTTATGGTACTGTTTGAACACTCTTGTGTACATGAAGTTTAATTGATAACGAATGTAGGAGATGTTTGCTTGTTTCACCGAAAATTGTGTAACATGTATTTAACTTTGTTTATTTTCGTTAAATTAAACTAACCGATGATTTATTTAGGCCTCCTATAGAAGCAACTGACTGTTTGGAGGCATTTATTGTAGAAACATCAGAATCAACATTGATAATATTGATTGAATGAACACAATGATAAATTTTCCTTTATAAAATGAATACGACACGTCATATGAACTGCGCATATGACGCAGTGGTTAAAGATGTCGCCTACTATAGTAGGCGACATCTTTAACCACTGCGGCACTACCTTGATGCTCACGTCTTTCTAGTTTGAGTACCATACAGGACATTTCTTTTTATAAAATAGGATGACTAACGAGCAAATCGGTCACCTGATGAAGTGATCACCGCCGCTTATGGACACTCGTAACACCAGAGGAGCCGCAAGTGCGGTGCCGGCCTACAAGAAAAGAATAGGCTCCCTTCTTGAAGGTTGCCATGTCATAACCGATCGGAAATACTTCCGCAGTTTTTTTCCAATTGATTTCATAGAGCGGTAGTGCGAGGCAATAAGTTTCTTGTGAAACGACCATTAATCCAGCTAATAACGATGAAATTTTCACTTTTGGCGCGAGGGTCTGTGGTGGAATGTGGCGGCAGGTATAAACTCGAACAATTCTCCTCAACATCCATTTATGTGACTCCATAAAGTGGCCCTGGGCCTGGGTTTGCATTGTGTCTGTGAATCTTGTAAAGTGTCCAACAGAGACTGATTTATTTAGTGCCGCTTAAATCTTTTACTAAAAATAACATTAATTTACTAAAAATATGTTTTATTGTCAACAGATGGCGTCTTCAGGAACGAGGTAGAAACGCGCGGGCGCGGTACGGAGTCAGCGTTCCTCGACGAGCTACACTCGACGCTGGCGCCCCCTGCCGCGCCCCACCACGACTGGCCGCACACTCTCATTCTCATCCTCAAAGGCCTGGTCTTCACCACAATCATCATTGGAGCACTCTTTGGAAACGCCCTCGTCATCATATCAGTCCACAGACATAGAAAGCTCCGCGTTTTAACAAATTATTACGTCGTCAGTTTGGCGGTGGCTGATATGTTAGTTGCATTATGTGCTATGACCTTCAACGCCAGTGCTGAACTCACTGATGCCTGGCTCTTTGGTCCTATCGTATGTGATATCTTCAACTCTTTTGACGTTTACTTCTCTACAGCTTCTATCCTTCACCTCTGTTGCATATCCGTTGACAGATACTACGCCATAGTCAGACCTCTAGAATATCCAATCACGATGACTCATAGGACAGTATGCTTCATGCTGGCTAACGTATGGCTATGGCCTGCCTTCATCAGCTTCGTACCAATATTCATGGGCTGGTACACAACCCAACAACATCGGCAAGAAAGAGTGGATCATCCAGATATTTGCACCTTCCAAGTCAACACAGTCTATGCTATCGTCTCTTCAAGTATATCGTTCTGGATTCCCAGTCTGGTTATGATTTCAATGTATTGTCGGATATTTAGAGAAGCAATAAGACAACGAGAGGCCTTGACGAGGACTTCCTCTAATATTCTTCTAAATTCTGTCCATATAAAACATACCTCACATTCAGCACACCACTCTCATTACCTACACCCTGATAGAAGACCGTCTGACATAAGTCCAAACTACAGTACGTTTACCGAAGTTGGACCAGAAGAGACTGAGTTTGGTGGAGAGGTGGTAATGTCTATTGGGGATATATGCCCGAGTAAGGAAGCGAGTCCGAGGAAGTCAGTGAATGTGAGTTGTGATACGGCAAGTTCAGGATATTGTTCTGGAGGGTCAAACAAGAGGTCATCGAGTGGACAGCCTCCTCCAGGATGGAGACCAAGTTGTTCATCTGCTGTAGCTTCCAGAGATTTGGCGAAAGCAGCTACAGAGCTGAATGCGCAAGGTGAGTAACAACTTTATTTTATTGTAAAAACTTTATTTTTTCTAACTAGCTGTGCCCCGCGGTTTTACCCGCGTTAACTTTTATAAATTATCACAGCTCCTCTCTCGTCGGTTAAAGCGTGGTAATATGTAGCCTATATGTTGACCCGGCCTCTTAGTAATATTCACGCAAAATTTTAAGTAAATCCATGCCGCACTTTTTGAGTTTAACCCGGACATACATACAGATGGGTCATACACAAAAAGGTAACACACAAAGGGGCAAAAATAAAACTTCTCAGAAACATTGCGAAACGAAATATTTATTACTTCATTATTAATAATCAGTGTTTTAATCACTATGTTGGAGATCAATATGTTATTTTTTTGATATAAATCACATTTTTTATATTTTTAAGGACCACAGAAGAGGCGACTTGGTCTACAAAATAGATAAAATGCTGTTATTCAGCGTAAACTAAAATCTAATAAGATAAAATAACTAAACATATGTACTTCCTGCTATAAACGAATTATAAAACGCAAATAAGAGGTCAACGTAATTGAATCAATTGGAAAATAAAAAATAAAAAAAGAATGTCTACAGAAAGGAATTTCATTTTGGTGGACTTAAAAAATTACAATGAAAATTATATAATAATCCAAATAAACGGTAATTTTTCAAAGCCAAGGTGTTATGTATTTCTTTAGGTCGCTAATCATATTTTGATAAAGTAACTAAATTATATTATTATAAGGGTTTGCAAATATTTCCAAAGAACTGTCAAAATGGTCTGGATCATTTAAAGGTATTGATGTCGATCGCTTCTTTGATGAAAAGTTCATGGAGCAATCAGAGTCAAAAGAAAATATATACGCAGTGCCCTCTTCATAGGCCTGCGTGGTTACTGATGATATTCAATACCAGCATCTTGAGTAAATCTCTCTAAAAAACCAGGTGAGATTGATACTGCTGATGCGTCGGGTGTTGCTGGTATCTCAGGAGAATTAGATACAGATTCAACTTCAGGAGTGTTTGACCCAGAATCTAGAGCAAGCAATACCCGAGGCGAATCTAACGTCTTCATTTGCACGTTTATTTGACCTATGCCATTATGGGGGTAATGCACATCGGCTGCACAAATCAAACAACTCAAACGCCTTACTTGAAGGACTGAAGGGTAATTGACACTCTATGTCACCTGGCGTGTTCTAAGCGTACCCTTGAAGGGACAAGTGATACTCGAATCTAAAACATTATCAACATCTAAAATAGAGGACTCATCAATTTTATGAATCTAAATGCCTTTGTAATTATGACGTAAACATTTCATAAGACTATCTAAATTATAAATATTGTGACCTTTCGCTATAAAATCATCTGCTAGTCTTTTAACACAGCCTTCTAGTCCATGTGGAGCACCTTTACCATGGCCCTTTTCCTTAAAATATTTTATTCAAGTAAGTGTCAATATGATGGAACATGGATTTATACTTTACAATATGTCGTTGCTGTCTGAGAGTGTAGTCTTTTTTTCTTCTTTTATTTTTCTCGTATCTTTCTTTATCTTTGTTTTTTCTCTGTTCAATGTCTGCTTCGCTCATTCTTGCACGAGCGCATTTCATGCTCAACTTCTTTTGTTCACGACGACTTCTTTTTTTTTCTTCGTCGGAAAGTGAAGTTACGATCTGCTTGCTCGTGGCACCCTAACTAAAATAAAAAACAAGTATGCATTACCATTAAAAAAAATTATATAGACATCAAGATACAAGTAAACCACACATAACACACCAGACATGACCCCAAAGTAAACGTTGAACCCTCCGATTAAAATGAGTAGTAATAAAAGATTTTATTTAAGTTTCCTCTATTAAATCATATCATATCATAAAAAAAACTTAAATCGACTACAAAAATTAAATGCTTTATCATAGTATATATTGTTACCAAAATCTTTACACAATTTTTTAGCTTTTCTATAATTCAATTAAATAATAAAAAATCTATTAAGCCTCCTTCGTGGACATAATCTTTTCTGTGGACACGGTGGTCACAGAAAAGACATCCACAGAAGAGATTTATTTAAAAAAAGTTATGCGCTAAGTAGTATGTTTTGAGGTTAGAAATCAAGCTGCATGCTTTTCATATACTTTCACTAAATGCTCATAAAAAAACAAAATATATATATTTTTAAAAGCAATACTTACGTATTTATAATTGGAACAGGAAAGAACACCAGATCTTTTACAATTATATGTGTTTTGTAATAAAAAAATATATTCACTCACTTTGCAATCGCAACAGCAAAATATCAAACGCCGTAATGACAGATATTTAGTGTTGCTGACAGAGAAAAACAAAAGTATAGTATGGTCCAAAAAAGATTTTTTTCTTGTTTTTTTACCATGTCCACAGACCAGACTCAAAATTATGTAACCATAATTTTAATTGATTTATTTCACACAATTAAGAACCATATATTTTTTTAATCGTATTGTTACCATCTGTACTAAATTGTTTTTATTACATGTAAATAATTTAAGTAAATAGTGTATTATAACTATTTTTAAACATAGCACAAACGGTAAAACTTCGGTTTGTAACAGTCCACAGCAAGAGACTTTTTGATGATAAATTCTATAATAATGTATGACTGAAACGTAATATTTTCCAAGATGTGATTAAAATATGTAGAAATAAAGGGACTATACTATTTAAATTCGTTCAAATATTCATTGATATGCTCTTTTAGATGATCCATTACACGAACACTTTTTTTACTCTTTTTGTGTATGACCCAGATAAACAGACACACAGACAAAAATTCTAAATCTATATTTTTGGCTTCGATATTGATTGTAGATCACGCCCCAAGTATCCTTTTTAAAAATATAATCAATGCACAGTTTCGACTTTCCTACGATTTTATTACGATTTACAAGGATAAATTTTGCATGAATATTACTAACAGGTCGGGTCAACATATGGTCTCCATATTATCACGCTATCCCCTACGGGAGAAGCTGTGATAATTTATAAAATTTAACGCGGGTAAAACCGCGGGGCACACCTAGTATCTATATAATTTGACTGGAAAGTTTTGTTCTCTTGAAACAGATAACGGAATAACATACAATACTTTGTCGGCAAATACCACGTTATTATTTAACTGGGTTATTGCTTGCTGGTGAAATTTCACGATATTTCTTTGTGCCTGTTCTTTTTTCAATTATCCGAAATATATATTTGTTTCAAAGAATTTGATTACGGTACTTTACAAAACCTATAAGATCTATAAAGATTGTGGTATCAAGTTCTTATTGAATATCTCTCGGAGTTATTTAGGTTTCCAATTTTTGAGCCAGAAATGTATATTGAATTTCTACCAGTATTTTCACTTTTAAGATGAATGACTTCGGAATTATGATTTAAATCAATTCTTATTCTATTTTCACGCGTAGATGAAATTTAACAAAAACATTTTTATTTTGGAAAAGTATCAGATATTTATTTTTAAAAGTTATATTGTATTTCACGCAGTAGATAACTGGCAATAAAAGCCAGATTTCATCATCGCTCGTGGGCGATCAGTTTGAAGATGGGTGAGTATAATAGTGGTTCAACTTCCGAGCGAACTTCTCCGCTATAAAATTGAATGAAATAAAAATTTAACAACAAATAATGATAAGTATCGTAGGACAAATAACACCCTGTCATAAGATCGCAAACTAGGTAACTAGACAACTGATAACTATACTTATATATTTCTAAATACATACATATTATACACTAGATGTGCCCCGTGGTTTTACCCGCGTTAAATTTTACAAATTATCACAGCTCCCCCCATCGATGACAGCGTGATAATATGTGGCCTATATGTTGACCCGACCCCTTAGTAATATTCATGCAAAATTTGAAATAAATCCATGCAGTACTTTTAGCGTTTATTTTTGGCTTCGATATCGATTGTAGATCACGCCCCAGTTATCCTTTAAAAAAAATATGCAATGTACAGTTTTGACTTTATACGATTTTATTATATGTATAGATAGATAACATATATCCAGACACTAAACGAATCGTGCTTATCACATAAAAAATTGGTCACTAACCACTAGATGAACTTGTGTTATGTAAACTTAGTGTTTTTTAATTGTGTGGACAGTTTACCATAATGTCTGAGTTATTTAAGTCTCCCAGTAAACTTCTCAGATAGCTTAACCAGTCTTGTGTAATGAAGACAGATTGAAGTGATCTCCGAACCACATAGTGACTTAGACATTAAACAACGTTTGCGCACGTGCCAAGTTCTTTGACCTCTCTGATAGTTTACCGCCCGATGACGGCAACTAGCTATAGCTTAAGATGCTCGCGTCTCTATTCATCACATGTTAACTGAGAGCTTATTATAAATGGCGGAAGAGTAGTTTCTCGCCATAGGTGGTCCCTCTGCGGTGACAATTACTACCATATCAGCCGTAAAAAATTTACTGCTGGACAAAGGCCTCTCCCAAGGATCTCCACTACGGCCGATATTGTGCTGCTCGCATGAAGCTGTTTCCCGCGTCCCTAGAAAGATCGTTGGTCCACCTAATACGGGGCCTTGTTCGTGATCGCCACTCAAGAACTTTTTTGCCTCAGCGGCCAGTGGTTCTAGGAGCTATGTTTAATTTGGCTCGTCTGCGGATATCGACGTTTCTAATTAGATCGTAGGCAATTACTGATACTTTGATTATAGTGAACACACCTTCTGATCCAAAACTTGTGGGATCTATCCTCACACAAAACCCAGGTTAGTCTTCATGAACATGTTTATTTGTCATGGTGTGGATGTTTTATGTGTATTCTATGTATATATTTACAAAACAAGTATATATATGTCGGAGATTCAGAGGGATTTAATTCCGAAACATCGTCGGTGTCCGCCATCATACACGTGGTTAAAGAGAATCAGTGCGCACACCCGGCGCGGTCAAGCTCTGAATGCCAAATGTGTCGTGTCGCTAACACACTAATATCACTCAGACAATTGACAGACGTCAAACGTCACATGCGACAGTTCATAGACAACCTCGACTCGAACGCAGTGAGTAGTGTTTTCCAAACGCTAATAGATGGCGTTACTAGTACGTAAACAATCCTTTTACTTTATTTCTCCCACATATATGTATTTTTATCCGTCGTCTTGTATCCATAGTATAAGCTTTGCTTAGTTAGGTCTAGATGGCGTTGTGTGATATTTATAATTTTTTTTATATTTGTTTTATAATTCAACAAAGACTTCACTTTATTCATCCCTTATTCCTTTCTTCGTCTCGGTTTCCTTGATATAGTTTCAATGGTGATTATTACTTAATCTAGGTGATGCGATACGCATTAGCCGCTTGCTATTACAACTAGATTAAATTATTACATACATACAAACATAATCTCACGCCTGTTGCTCAGTACGGGTTGGCAGAGCAACGGATTTACATTTGTCTCGATTCTTGCACACCTTTTTTGTCCCGTTTACTCTCATTACATTTATGATACATGCTCGCCTGTTTAACTATTAATTGCTTATTATTTACTTATAATCAGACCTTCTTAACTTTAAACAAAAGATATAATGGAATTAACCTGGAAATAAACCAACACGTTAACCTTATCTATTTCAAGGTAAGATTGAGTTATTTATCCGTTTGTGAAAAATAAGCCTAATATAACTACTAAGCTTTTAGACTAAATGGAGACTTATAGCAAATAACTATTAAGTGAATCCATAAACATTCCAAACTTAGATAGCACTTGGTTTCCCAATATCCGAAATAGAAGCCAAACCACGCATTTCAATGTAGCAAATAGCTGTTTTGACTTTCAATTAACCGATACCGTATAGAAAATACAGACGGTTTCACTCATCGAAAACCTCTCCTCCATGTATTGAAAGTGCCTGTATTTGTGGTCATGTGACATGTATATGTAGAAGATTTAGCACTACTTAAGTGCTTACAGATATTTTTCTATCTGTCATAGGTTAACATAGAAGTGGAAAACAACATCTACTAATTTATTTATTTATGATTTGTATTGTTACTAAGTGGTTTGCTTATTTATTAATAAGATAACTTTTTTTTGCAATTATACACATGGCTACAATTTAGGTGATCATAGTTTATTATGGAATTTAAGGACAAATCTTTCAGGTTTATATTTAAAGCCACGAGCCAACCCTTCTGTCAAGCGTGGCGATTATGGCATATCCCCCAGGATGATTCTTTGGGGAGGCATGTCCAGCTGTGGACTTCTTTTAGCTGTAATGATGATTATTATATATTCTTTTTATCCACTATTTGTATTCTTCAGCATGCATATTGTGTGAAGTTTTCCGAATAAAATAAATTAGAAAGTCTTACGTTTTACCGTTTGTCATATAGATACGATCTTTGACAGTTTCTCGATAGCAAAATACCCTTGTTATCTCTATCTTATAACTACACAAAGTTATACCGAATTTTATTAAACTATTTCAGACCGGTATTGTGAATGAGATCCGGCGTGATATGGGATTAGAGTAGAATCTGACGTGTCAACTGTCAAACCCTTTTTGTGTGACGCCGATTTTGTGACTACCTGAACTGGGGATTTGTTATGGAATATTTTAGATGTGACGAAATTGCTTTGCGAATTTTAGTAGGCAGATTGCCTAAAATCTAAATATGTTTGTAAAGAAGAGTGAGTGAGAGAGCGTCCGTGAGAATGTATGAACACCAGACTAATATTATAAAGGCGAAAGTTTGTGAGTGTGAATGTTTGTTACTCTTTCATACAAATACCACGGGCCGGATTTTCTTTTTTTATTTTTATTTATTTATTAAGGTTCACCAACAATTGTTTACATTAATTCTTATATGTGGAGGCAGGACGGCTTGAAGGCTCTTCACCACAACTCATCCTCTTATAATTTTATGGGTAGGTGAGGGCGGAACAGAAATAAATTACTTCAAATGACAATCAACGTAATTCACAAGAATCACGATTTAATTAGATGTTTAGTGATTACTACAACGTAAAATCAATCAAATTAAATCTTAAAATATCGTGATGGCGAAGATTCTCAGCGATTCGTCACAAGCGTGGTGCGCGGGCGCCGTCTCGTTCAAAAGTGACTTCAAGATGGCCGCCCACACCACCATCGACAATGACGCTTCGCTAGGTTGACATTGACAGTCGTGTCAACCTGACGTTTTGACGTAAACGCCGTCACGGCCGGACTGACATACGACCGTCCACGGGCGATTTATCTGAAACAAACTAAGATAACTGCATAGTCCGTTCGCTCATCCTGACTTAATAATTTTCATCAGTATACAAACACTAAAAACATTTAATAACTTGGACTAACCAGGCAAGTGTACCGCTTAGTCAACCGTGAGGTGTGACTCGGACTACACTTCAGTAAGACCAGTCGAGAAACGCATTAGATATCATAACTGGCTAGAATTTAGCCCAGACAGCACATTTTCGTTCTTGTGAACATCTAGACAAGCCAATCCTAACAAGGATGTGACCCGGACGACACAATTCGTCTTACACTTAGCAGGCAAGCAGCCAGAACAAGTCAGTCCTCCCGAGGGAACCGACTCGGACGACACAATTCGTCTCGGAAATAGCAAGCGATCATCCATGACAAGTCAGCCCTCTCGAGGCAACTGACTTGGACGACACAATTCGTCTCGGATATAGCAAGCAATCATCCATGACAAGTCAGCCCTCTCGAGGCAACCGACTCGGACGATTATTTAAGTATAGCTTTAAATCATGATATCATAACATAAACGACGATTGGGTTGTCCATGAAAAACAACGAAACATTATCGATCTCGATCTGTGTTGAAATTTGTAAGCTACAAGAATAATTAACAACATTATTAAACAGTTTTGCTCGAAATTTATAAGCCGTCTGTAGCTTGTGAGCAATCAGCTCATGAGTCATAAGTGAGCAATCAGCTCTAGAAACGTATAAACATGGAACTACTCACCAAAATGTCCTCTCTGGTGTGTTAACGACGTAGACGTTAACGGGCATCTCTTGTGATCACGTTGTTCATTGCCACGGTTGCACTTCAAAGCTAAATGGCCACAGCGTAAACAGCAGCGATGTCTGGTTTCTGGTCGCAGAAGACCAAGTCGCTGCCGGCGTTTTTGACCTTCTCTTTTTCGGACGACACTCACATGCACCATGTCCTAGCTTGCCGCACTGAAAACACTTTAAAAGCACTTTAAAAAAACAATTTAAAAACACTATAAAACCACATTAAGAACGATACAGTTTCGGATCGTTTTGCGTCTACACAATTATATTCAGCTACTTGAGGCGCATTCCTTTTCATAAAAGTAGACGGTTTCAATTTTCGCTGCAGCTTCTTTCTCGTAATAATCTCCGTATTGAAGGCTAATCGTTGTAGGTGGTTGTGGAATTTTCATGAATGTGACAGTGCAGTGGACAGCAATGTAGTCTTCGCTCATATTTGGCCATTTTGAGGTTTATGTATGGTCACGCACAGATATTCGTTTTCCTTGCGTTTCCTATTTTGCAGGTTAATGAGGTCAGTCACGGGTGTTTCAACACTATCATTCCGTGGAGTAAATAACTCGAATCTGCAACCACCGCATCTCAAGGAACGATATTTGTGATAGCCACTGCGACGCCGTGCTTTTCAGCGCACCATAGCTATTATAAATGATTTTCACCGAAACAAAGGTCAACAGTATGCCCAAGCACGTGCGTTTGTGTCAGTTTGGGGTCTAATTTGAGTTGATTTATATTGTGGGCGCTCACTTGATTTTAAATCGCTTCCATCAGACTCAACATCCGGCTATTTTCTAGCTCAAACATTTTTCGAAAAATATCTTCACCATGTGGATTATCTTCGGTTCTTGATCCCACTTCTGATGTGGAGGCAGGACGGCTTGAAGGCTCTTCACCACAACTCATCCTCTTATAATTTTATGGGTAGGTGAGGGCGGAACAGAAATAAATTACTTCAAATGACAATCAACGTAATTCACAAGAATCACGATTTAATTAGATGTTTAGTGATTACTACAACGTAAAATCAATCAAATTAAATCTTAAAATATCGTGATGGCAAAGATTCTCAGCGATTCGTCACAAGCGTGGTGCGTGGGCGCCGTCTCGTTCAAAAGTGACTTCAAGATGGCCGCCCACACCACCATCGACAATGACGCTTCGCTAGGTTGACATTGACAGTCGTGTCAACCTGACGTTTTGACGTAAACGCCGTCATATATATAACACAATGTCGATAAACTTATAACAATGTAACAATTACTTAAAGGTAAACACCGCAAACGATTATATACAGAAATTTTACAATTTATACAAGAAACAGTTCACTTAGGTTGTTATATTATTATTTTATTTTTGTTGCTATTCGAAATTTGGTGAATGTGTAAATAGGGATTTTTTTGTCAATAGAATCGAAGTGTAAATCGATTAAATCGCTAAAGCCATTTACCAACTTACACATCCTTGCGTAAGGAGAATTAGCACTAAAACTGTTCTTCTTAACGGTGGACAAAGTGGTGTGATTGCATTGCGCGGAAGCCTAGCTGGAACGCGAAACTTGAAGAGTGCCAGTAACCCCGGACAATCTATTCGTTGGTTAACTATTTTATATGCAAATGTTGCATCATTTATATTTCTTCGGTTGTCTAGAGAAAACAAGCCAAAGTACGTCAATCTACTTTTGTAAGAGCGTTCCTTTTTGGATACCCCATTAGAGAACGCAAGATGCCAAAGAAATCGCTTTTAGATTATTTCAAGGCGCAATGAGTGGATTGCATAGTGTGGACGCCAGACCACGCTACAATATTCTAATATGCTGCTTCGAATAAGACTATTGTAGACAAGAATTTTGGTTTTGTTATTACGAAAAATTTTGATGAAACCTTGTAATAATATCGTAATGTTGACGGTCACCGTAGCCTAGTTGGTAGTGCTTCTGCCTACGAAGCTGGTGGTCCTGGGTTCGAATCCCGGTAAGTGCAAATATTTGTGTGATGAGCACGAATATTTGTTTCTGAGTCATGGATGTTTTCTATGTATATAAGTATTTATCTATCTATATAAGTATGTATATCGTCGCCTGGTACCCATAGTACAAGCTTTGCTTAGTTTGGGGCTAGGATAACCTGTGTGACATTGTCCCCTGATATTATTATTATTCCAAATTATTTATTTATAGTTCTTATTTTTAACATATTGATATCTATAAAATTGAAACAAAACAATAATAGATAAATAAATATGAAAAAAATAGAGGTCCTCCAGCGGCGAGGTTTGACACCCTAGGCCACCGGTGGTCAGGGCGACAGAGTAAGGAACCTCCTTACAATGCGTGCCGTTCCCATTATTGCCGCCTTTTGTATCCGACCCTTGACCCAGTGATCTAGCGAAAGCCTCCTAAGATGTTGGTCGAGGCTCTTCGCTATGAGACCCTTTACGGACACGACTATCGGGACAATTATTGTTGAGTCCACATCCCACATGGCGGTAACCTCGTGAACCAAGTCTAAGTATTTTGACAACTTGTCAGTCTCGGCTCTTACGAGGTTATCGTCAAACAGGACAGTGATATCAACAATAAATGCCCGGCGCTCCAACCGGTCTACCAATATTGTATTGTTCACACTGTTGTATAATTATGATACGCGAAAGTTAAGTGTATAGAATGTATGAAGTTAATAAAAAAATTAACAGGTTATTAAATTTATATTTAATTTTATAGCATTATTCGGAAGGAAAACCGTAAATCTAATCTCACAAATGCGAAATCATAAATTTAATCATCCGGTGGGTTTACAATCAGCAACCTCTAATCGGGGGTGAGCGCTCTGCATCAAGCTACAAAGTACTACAAACGATACACTCTTGCAGATCAAATTTAGTATTCCATTGCTTGCCCTTTCAGTGGATGTATGTAGGTGTTATCTAAAAAACATAGCCGACTGATAAGCTCACTATTTCATGTGAACACTTTCTAAACTATTACATTTTATTTTATTTTTACAGCACTATCGCAATGGAAAGCGTAAATCTAATCTCCAAAATGAGCAATCATTAAATTAATCATTCGGCGGGTCTCGAACCGGCAACTATCCAACTTATCGGGTAGGCGCTCTGCTTTAAACTACGAATGACATAGGTACATTTGCAGATGAAATAATTACTAATTTAGGATTCCCTTGTATATAATAGGAATCCATGAAACACCCTTTATTTTCACAGTTTTCAATGATATTATATTATTAGTACATTGTAGTTGGAAGTTATGATTGGCAAACGATACAATTTCAGAATTATTGTTGGATCAACTATTATTCCCTGAATATTCCTATTTAATACCGTCCAGAATATCAATTCTTACTTGAAATTAGCAAATAATACGGAAATAACGTAGAATTCAATGAAATGAGTCACTATTGGAATTAATGCTAGTATAAAGATTTGAAAATAGAGGCACCGATGATGTTTTTTTTTTTAATTTATGAAAGTTTAGTCATAATATAAAACTGGAATAGTTAAGTGGTTTGGTTCTGTATAGTATCAAAACTTAACGGTAAATAAATTTTCATGAATAACTCCTGTACTCTAGAGCCTGCACTATGGCAACCAGACAACTGATAAACTTTACATACTTATATATTTTAAAATAATTATAAAAGCCAAATTGTGTAGCAGGGCTTACTACAAATCTTCTGATTATTTAAGTGACAAAACAGCTTGGGATTGAGTCGCTCTAAATTAACACATTTAAATACAATGTAATTTTATGTAAGTAATAAATATTTAAAAAAAGGATTCCTACTGAGTTTTCTGGCAGTGTTTCTCAGTAGCTGCTACGTCAAGCACTGCACGTTGGGTAAAAAAAATTGACGATTCCACACAAATGTAATATTTTAACGGAATAAATGACTATTGATTTTGATTTTGATTTATTTCTAAATACATTCACATGAGATAGATAAATTGTACTCAGACACAGAACAAAATTATAATCATGCTCATCACACAAAAATATGTCCTGGATCGGGTTCGAACCCACGACCCCTGGCTTAGCAGTCACAGTCATTAACCACTAGGTCAAAAGGCCAGTCAAAGATACACAACCCATAAGCAATTAGCGCTTATGGGTTGTGTATCTTTGACTGGCCTTTGTCTCAGACTGGGGAAGTATTTTGTTAACATTAATGCTACATTGCTGTATGGTGACGGCATAGAATATCATCACCCTATTTCGTCCGGTGGAGGGCGTAGAAATTGTACCAAAGGAAATACCTACCAGAGAACGAGCAGCAGCGTTTTTCTGTGAACTATGATCATCAAACTGCGATCGCCAACCCGTCCGCCAAGCGTGGCGATTATGGCACATCTCCCATTCTTTCCGGAGGCTTTTGTCGTCGACGTACCGACGCCATCACATCTATTTTGGAGATGAATGGGAATGGATCCAGATCTGTCAAATTTCTTTTATAGATTTTTAACGTTAAATTGAAAGAGAAAAATAAATTTGACATATTGAAGAAGAAGAAGAAGAAGAAAAAAGTATTTATTGAGCACACATAATAAAGATACAAAAAGACACAGAGTAACAATGGCAACAAACAATATAAATACCATACAAAATACTCTATTATTGTTACTAAAACAGATTTAGTGCGCTTAAATGGCTAGCAGCTCAGCATGATGTTACAACCACAATATGGCTGTAACGCTGATTTTCAGCTACCTGCCACAGTGAGTCACAAATGTGCTACATAAATTACATACATAAGACAATACGTTTCTTAAAAATTATATATATAGAACAAAATAAAAGAATACGGTTTAAAAGAAAGAAACAAAAAATCTAAATTAACGATATTACAATAAAATCAACATAAAATAAAATAAAATCATACTGCTCCGATTCGCTGTCAATATACCGTAACGCATTGCAAATATACTTCAGTCGATAGCTAACAATCGTACTTATAAATTGCATCAAATAATAGTAAACAAGATAAATATAATTGGGTTAGACTGATGTGCTGGCGTCTGTACTTTGGCTTACATGATGATGAATGCTATATTAAAATGGTTATATCATAAATGTATGTTCCGAACCCGCACCTGGCGTATTTTACAGTTACACAAAAACATGGATCGACCATACTGGCTGATCTACAAATGAATTACGCTGGACGATACAATTTACGATTTCCAATTTAAATTCAATTAATCCGTTACAACCTGAAACCGCAGACTTTAGTGCGATATTGCCATTTAATTCTATCGAAATCCACATTTACCGTTGTAATAGATATCACTTACAGTAGTACACTTACCTTATTTCTTTGAAATAGTCTATTCAAGTTGAATGTTCGATATCTTTTATGGAAGGTCTTCGTTGATGAGTAATAAAATTAAATGAAAACAAATATTTGTTGTTAGTAAATAATGTAATGTATCCCACTTAAAATAATCTTTTTAAATATTAATGTTGTATCGAGGACCTACAACATTTATTGATGGAATGTGTTCGATATGAGTCTAGTAGAAATAATTTAATAAGGTCCCTGGACTTGAACAGAACCGATGTGGGCATGTGCCACAAAATTCTATCCCAACCTAATAGTGATAATGCGATAGGTTTGTTCAAGTTCATGGCCCATATTTTGTGAAAATTCTATTGTTTAGGATACGATGGGACTGACATACGCTATGCGTAAAAGTCCCTTTAAATAATTAAAGAATAAAAAATATATTTACGTCAATCCAAAATAGAAGGGAAGGTTTTAAGAATATTTTAGTGTACCCCAAACAACATCATGACATTTTCATCCAGAATGGCATTGTTATCAGTCTTCTCGGTAATTTACCTTGCAACGACGCGGAGACCTTTTCTACGCACAGAAGCCTAGATCTAAGAATTAGAAATTGGTTGATACACTTTTTATTTTCTTTAACACAATATCAAACAAAAATAATACAACAGAATACTAAACAGAGAGAGGTGGGGCACAGCGTAGCGTGGCGCAGCGGCTATGACAGTCGCCTCGCAGCCTCGTGTTGCAGGTTTGAGGCCCACGCCGGACAACTATTTGTGTGACCCATAAATAGTTGTTCTGAGTCTGGATGTAATTTCTGACCGTCTATTATATGTTTATAAAGTACCCCGCGACACAGGGATTATATTCCCTACTGCGGGCGTTGTCTTTATAAAAGAAAAAGAATGAAGAATTTAAAGTGGATGGTCTCTTACTTAAAGAGTCACGTTTTAGGTCACGTTCAATAGAAACGGGTTAGAGAAATTTTGAATTATTTTCATCGTAAGGAAATTGCTTATCTGTTTTGGCACACAACGCGTTTCAATTTGGCCAAAGGGTAATGCCACGTTCCATTTACTTATATCCCATATCAATAAAAAGAACTCGGAAGATAATATTTTCTTGTGGGCGTCTTGTAAAAAGGAAAGAATCAGTCTTAGTATTGTGCTGAATTGTAAAATATTTTGATATATATACACAAGCGCTTTCTAAAGTCTATGTAAATAAAAACCGTTTTTATTTTATTTCAAATAATGTTGTATATTAATGATATGATATAAACTTACGCGAAGTTTGAAAGTGTATATTGTGCTAGATTGTAACTCTTTTCAGAACGTGTAAGGACTTTTAGAAAGGCGAAGACAACATTTTATGCATTCACAAGAATATTAACAGCGACAAGCTCTTACATGGGCCGTTAAAATAACAATTGGTGAGATTTTGAAATTAGTTAGTGTCATCATCATCATCATCATATCAGCCGAAAGACGTCCACTGCTGGACAAAGGCCTCCCCCAAGGATCTCCACAATAGGTCCTGCGCTGCCCGCATCCAGTGGCTTGTTAGTGTACACTAACTAATTTAAATCAAAAATTAAAATCAAAAACAAAAATCCTTAGAGGGACATTATACAGTATGTTAGGTTAAACGAGGGACATATTGAGGGAGGGTGTTCAGTATTCGGTCCTCGTCCCAAATATTAAAAAAACCAATAACCTAAATTTTTGACGTAATTGTCCAATAAAATACATTATCATGAACGCTGAGTGCGCAAGAAGTGAACTTGTAAACAGTACCTACCTAAAGTGATCACGTGGTAAAACACGCGCCGATCCTGCCGAAAAGGAAGCTCGTGCGTAAACCCCGCCCTCCCCATCGCCCTTTCTTTTGTGTTGTTCCGATGCACCGACAGGACCCGCCCCCGCGCTGACCTCAGTCTATGCGAGTGCGCCGCTAGTTCCGCAGGTCTTGCGCTTCCGCGTATTGCATAAACAACCCCGCTTACCGATATGTGTGTTGTAACGTGTATTTGACTAACTACAAATGACGTCATATCAATACTCCAATGAAGAATACTGGGATATGGTTCGTACCTACGTGTTATCGAATGATAGTGTACGAGGAACTATTAATTTGTACCGAGAGATGTTTCCCAACCGCCAGATTCCGTCGTACAACATTATGCTAGGTGTCAACCAACGATTGCGAACATTCGGTCAGTTCACCGTACCGACGCATGCCCAAGGACGAGGAAGGGAGCCATACCCAGTGCACCTACAAGAAGCCATTTTTAAATACTTCGAGCATCACCCACAAGAAAGCACTCGAAATGCTGCAAGACGATTCGGTGTATCACATTGGCCTGTGTGGAAGCTGCTGCATGAAGAAGGAATGCACCCATACCATTTTAGACCCGTTCGGTTTAAAGTATGAAGGGAAAATGGATTCTACCTAAAGGTACCGCGCACATGTTCTGCGAGCGTGAATACCTACTAACACGTTAGCGCAAGGGTGCATACACGTTGTGAGACATTTGCGAAATTTTTGGTATGGTTCTGTTTGTTATTTATCAGTGTTTTTTTTTGTTCATATTTTTATTAGTATCATGTATTAATTAGGTCAATATTGGAGGCTTGGGAGGGATCACAGGATGCGCTGGGAGTTTTCTGTGATCTCTCTAAGGCTTTCGATTGCGTTGATCATCGTACGCTCGTTGTTAAACTGAAGTACTATGGAATATCTGGCACATCTCTTGATCTTGTGATGTCCTATTTATCGGGGCGACAACAGATGGTTTCGATAGGCGGTGTCACTTCGGCACGTCATCCTGTGAAAATGGGGGTGCCCCAGGGGTCTATATTGGGCCCATTTTTATTTCTAGTTTATATAAATGATCTCCCTTATCTGGTAGAGAAAGTATCAGACATAGTTTTGTTCGCTGATGATACGTCGCTTATATTTAAAGTAAATAGAAAGGATAAAGATCTTATTGAGCATAATAAAACACTCAGCTTTATATCAGAATGGTTTTTGGCAAATAATCTCTTGTTAAATGCAGGGAAAACTAAATGCATCAGGTTCTCATTGCCGAATGTGACTCAAATTGTACCAACAGTTGCACTTAATGCGAAAATATTAGATTTAGTCCCATCGACCGTATTTTTAGGATTGACACTTGATTCAAAATTGCAATGGGGTCCTCAGATTGAAAAGTTAGCAGGTAAATTAAGTTCGGCTTCCTATGCTGTCTGGAAAATAAGGCAATTGTCAGATGAACAAACTGCTAGATTAGTGTATTTCGCGTACTTTCATAGCATTATGTCGTATGGCATTCTGCTGTGGGGTTCGGCGGCTGACATAGGTACTATTTTTGTATTGCAGAAAAGAGCAGTCAGAGCCATTTATGGTTTAGGCAGTCGCGATTCTTTGCGAAATTTGTTTAAAGAAATAAATATACTTACTGTGCCATCGGAATATATATATCAGAATATAATGTTTGTTAGAAAAAATATTCATAATTATAAAAAGAAAAGTGAACTGCAATGCTAATATAAATACTAGGAATAAAAACAAACTAGCCATGCCAGGCTTTAGAGTAAGCAAAACTAATAAATCATTTTTAGGAAATTGTATTAGGTTTTATAACAAGCTTCCTACGCAAATTACTGATCTGCCTGACACAAGTTTTAAAACACATATTAAACGTGTACTTATGGCTAGGGGTTATTACACCACTAAAGAGTACATCGATGACAAAGACGTCTGGCTCTCACTTCCTACCTGCACATTGCTCGCTGGAGATCTTGTAGCCATATAGACATGACTGATCTGCTGTGTTACGTGAACTATCTGTAAATGATTGCTATCATATACTTAATTTAAAATTATTGACTCTGTCTCAAAATGAATAATGTTATTGTTTCGAAGTTTTTCTTTTGTATACCTAAATATAATCTAAAATAATAAGCATTCAGATAACCGATCGAGCATATATTGTGTTTGCCTACTAAATAATTACTCTAATTGGACCAAATCCCGTGTTCATGCCCGCTTGAGTATGTTTCGCCGGACCGTCTCAACTGGGTCGTGTTGAAACCGGTAGTAGATGAACCCACTGAGTTTGTTTCGCTGAGTCTTCTCAGTTGGGGCGCATTGGATCCGGTGGTAGCATTAAAGCGCGACCGTCGTTATTAACACAAGGTCCGTCATAATAATAATACCTTTAATATAGACAGAACCATTGACAATATGTAGTAAAAATATTAGACTTAAACTAGATAATTAAACATAATCTCTTGACAATAACTTGATACGAGCTAGCTAAATATCATTTCTGTAATAAAATAAATTTTGTAAATGTTTTCATACAAGATGTACCTAAATATCTATGTTACTAGAAATAATATCTAATATATACAACTATATTACTACAAACATGTTCTGACTATTTACAAGCGCTTTTTTAAAGTCTACGTGAATAAAAACCTTTTTTATTTATTATTTTATTATTTAAAAAACAGCAGCGGCCACGCGTACGATGCATATGATAATGCAAAGGTGCCATCTTGACTGCTGCTGTGTGGGATGGATCGGCCCGCGCAGAGCGCGCGCTGTTCGGCCCGAACAAACGCAGTGTCATTTTCTCAGTTGAAGGGTGCGTGGGTATTGTACGCGGTGCAGACCTTGTATGCACGTACACAAGCGACAAGCGACTGCATCCACAACTAGAGATGTAAAATGACTGAATATGACTAGTCACAATTGTCATAAACCTTGAATGACCGGTCATTTACTGTCAAATTCAGTCAATTTGACTCAAATATTATTCACTATTCTCGACTACCACCCAATTATTTATTTATTTAGGTACCCAGTTTATAAGCAAGTTTAAATGAAGCAACGGTTAATTTTCTATTATATCATGAGAGGCGATGCGACGTTGCCATTTTGTCTTAAATGCAAGCATGATTAGAAATGTAAAATGATTAACACTATATAATAATTAAATACTATAAGTCATTAAAACCACTTTTTTGGTTTAATTTAGAAGTTGTAGACTTTTATTAACGACAAACACTTAAAAGGTACTAAAATGTTACTTCAATCAAATTGACTGATAATGACCATTTTTGACCAATTTGACCGTAAATGACAGTCAGTCTCAATCAGTCACTTTAGTCAGTTTTAACACTATCCACAACTGATGTAATACTCGCACTGAGGCACTTTGATCTTGAAGCATTTACCGACATACGTTGTCTAGCCCTCGCACGAGCGTCGCACATGCCTCGCCACAAGTAAAAGGTACACACTTTGCGAGGCAATAGCTGTGCGCCGTTGTCAGCGCATGCCTCGCAGTCTGTATCCACCTTATGAATCGGACTTATTCTGTTGTTCTCTGAGTGAATTTACAAAAACCTTTGTAATCCAACTTACTTTAACGATATCATAACTAATGTACAAACATTTAACACTTAACTGCGAATATGAACGTTAAGCTAAACACATTTCAACGCTTCTGCGTCCACATGTAATCGCATTGTCCAATGTGGCAAATAGCAAAGTGACATGATGTGACGTTAACTTTAATATAATTTAATACAGAGTTTGAGAGTGTGTGTGTGTTTGTGTAATCGTCCATTTATATTTTTGGCCATAGGTCAGACATTACTTCTATCAAACCTTGGGTTTCTATTCGTATTACAATTCTACGTGTGACACCCTCATTGGTTTAGCGGTAGCGTGTTCGACAACACATAATGAGGTTCTAGGTTCAAATCCTAGGTCGGGCCAAAAGTGAAAGATTTATTGATGTTTAGATACAGCCCAAAAAGTAATTACAAACGTTTGTCGCCAATATTGGCCTTAAAACGTATTCACGTAAACAATTTATTGTATTCATTAAACTAATCATATTTTTTGCGAATTAAATATATTTGAATTTGAATTTGAATCTCTATTAGTATTGGTCCTATATTTAGCAATTAGCATTCCAAAATGGCTCTCTAGTGCTCCCGATGAACCTTTTGACATAGTCTCAACGATTAAACAAGCAATTAAAAATAAATCTGATTGCATTAACCACATCTTTAGATAGATTAAGCGGCTTAGATTAAACAAACAGTCTGCTAGGGATTCATTTATGTGAGTAATTTAGAGATAAATTTTCTCGACTTTATCTATGGTAATTTATTTAAAGAAACTGTAATAATGAAGTTAATTCAGTACTATTAACATATACTTGTGCTTGTTAAGCTCACAATTAAACACAAAATCGAACACAATATTAAGCATATAATATGCACATATGTATATGGATAATATTTTTGCTTGCTTCATATCTGCTTCGGAAAGAAGCTAACATAAAATAACTTTATTATCATACTAGCAGTGCCCGCGAACTTCATTCCGCGTTATAAATATTCGTGTCCCTGCCTGTTTTTTTACAACTTGGATTACATTATTCAAGTTTAAGTAAGGATGCGTTATTAATTTTTTATAGCCTATGACACTCCACAATAACGTAGCTTTCTATTGATGAAATAATTTTGAAAATCGGTTCAGTAGATCCAGAGATTACCCCTTACAACGTCACAAACTCACAAACGTTACCTCTTTATAATATTAGTATAGATTAAACGATGACTGCCTCGTTGGTCTAGCGGTAGCGTGTTCAACCGCAGATAATGAGGTCCTGGGTTCAAATCCTGGGTCGGGCCAAAAAGTGATATTGGGATTTTTCCATAAAAAGAAATTTCTCAGTATCAGCCCGAAGTCTGAAAGTTGGCGGTATTACACCCCCGTGCCTCGGAGAGCACGTAAAGCCGTCGGTCCTGTACCTGAACTCTTTCCGGTCGTGTCGCTAGGCGTCCCATCGGATCATGAGAGTGATGGAATAGAAAGTGCCCCTGTGTTTGCGCACACACTTGTGCACTATAATATGTCATGCGCAATTGGCTAGTCTCCATTAAGACTGGCCGCCGCGGCCGATATTCGGTCGAGAGGACATCATCATCATAGATTAAAGTCATATGACTTATTTTGTAAAGTACAAGTGTGTACCTAACTGTGTCCATAACTCTATCCGAAAATATCCGACAGTGAGTTAATTTTACGCCATAAGTGACAAAGTTTCACTTGCATCGTGGTGACATAAAACCACACAATGCATATTTTGCCAAATCGGTCGTGGATAAGATAAAATAGAGTCCTATTTACATATGTCGTTTAAAAAAAAGAGTAGGTATCTTCAAATACTATATTGTGAGGAATTTCCCAGATGGGCGATGAGTCACGTGGGACTTTGCCTATATATATGGCGAGTCAACGGTGCCTCTTCCACTGTCCGGTGAAGCAGTAAAAGCCGAGAGGCTAACTGCACGCGTCAAGTTAAAAAAAAAAGTGCCTCTTCCTCTCAATTGATCAGAGACTCTCGCAACACTGCACAACCGACATTTCGTACTCGCCGGTCGAGAGAACGACCGCGAACGCGTCGCGACCACCAGTTCCTCCATGACCCTTAGTTTGCATTCGATCCGATGAAATGCCCGCGCCGGACCTAAACCGGAAGCGAGGCTCGCGTCGCGTATTAACGTAGAGCGACAGTTGCACAAAAATCCCAAAAAATCAAGATCTCTCGACCTCTCCCCGCCAGTATCCGCCCAGAGCCGAGGTTCGAACCCCACAGGGGGTGCCCTCCGGCGCGGGTACTTAGTTTGTAGTTTTATATTTTGTTAGGCGGTTAGAGCCCACGCTCACCCCTACTGTCCGGTGAAGCAGTAAAAGCCGAGAGGCTAACTGCACGAGTCAGGTTAAAAAAAAAATAAAAAAAATAAAAGGTGCCTCTTCCTCTTTTGGGGCCAGACATCGACGAGGGCGAAACTCTGCCAGTTTACGTATCGATTAATCTTGAGTGTAAAGTGCAGTGGTTACTGTGTTTGTCGTTATAAGTGATTTGTCATAAGAAAATTGTCGTTGATTTCTAAATTATTTATTCTGAACTGTGAATAAACCCGTTTTTTATAATAAAATAAAAGATGTAGAGAAAGAGGTAGGGCATGGCGTACATTCGCTCGAAGAGCAGCCCGACTGGGGACGTAACTCCACCTTACAGAAGACATTCCTTAATAATAACATTAATTATTTAATGTGTGTTTCTGAGTGTGAGTAAGGTCGCCAGAGCTCATCGGGGTGGGGGGAGGCTCAGCAACACTTGTTTGCTGACTCTTAAAGGCCGGCAACGCACCCGCGACTCCTCTGGTGTTGCGAGTGTCCATGGGCGGCGGTGATCACTTACCATCAGGAGACCCACTTGCTCGTTTGACGACCTCTGACATAAAAAAAAATCCTACAAATATAATATTTAAATTTGTAAGATGAGAATAGATAAATTTTTCATATTTTTTTTTCCGTTAATAGAAAGCCCGGAGTTTCTTTGTAGCTTTCTTCTCCCCGGGTCGTCCACCTGGGTAACTAAAAAAAGCCGCAGGTTAGCTAGGGTAGGTTCCTCGGCGGCGACGATCGCGTTGGCCCCTTAGCACGTAATCGCATACTTATTAACAAGTCCGTCTTTTTACTTCAGCGGCCCTCTGAGCTGTGGCCCGAAGCCCATAAGGGTGCCCTCAGGTATTAGTCACTTAAATTAAGCTACTGGTAGAGAGCCTTCTCCGCTAACCATCTGCTCATTAAATTTGAATTTTATAGCATTATTCGCAATGCAAAGCGTTAATCTAATCTCAAAAATGGGAAACCATAAATTTAATCGTCCGGCGGGTCTCGAATCTGCACCATCTACCAATCCAGGGTAGGCGCTCTGCGTTAAGCTACGAACGATACACGCTGGCAGATCAAATTTAGGATTTCCTTGCTAACACCCTTCCGGAGGATGTATGTAGGTATTATCTATCGGCTTTGTTTTCTTTCTAGAAACATGGCCGAATGATAAAATATGTGCACAGTTGCATGTGAAAGATCATATCATATTGATAATACCTTTAATCTAATCTCAAAATTAATAATTTGGAAGGTATTATCAATATGATATGATCTTTCACATGCAACTGTGCACATATTTTATCATTCGGCCATGTTTCTAGAAAGAAAACAAAGCCGATAGATAATACCTACATACATCCTCCGGAAGGCTGTTAGCAAGGGAATCTTAAATTTGATCTGCCAGTGTGTATCGTTCGTAGCTTAACGCAGAGTGCCTACCCTGGATTGGAAGATGGTGCAGGTTCGAGACCCACCGGACGATTAAATTTATGGTTTCCCATTTTTGACATCAGCTCATTGTCTTCATATTTTTTCATTTTGATTTCATCATGTCAGCCAACATAGGTACGTTTACTGCTGTATAAAAGCCTTTCCAAAGACGAGCACTGCTTGGCAGACGGGTTGGCGATCGCAGTTTGATGGTCATAGTTCACAGAACGCTGCTGCCCGTTCTCTAGTAGATATTCCCTCGGTCTCAGCCCCCCCACAGGATGAGATGGGGTGATGATATTCTATGCCGTCACGACCCAGCAATAATAGAACAAAATTAAACAAATAATATCTTCGTATCTTGTTATTTATTTAAGGATTTATAAACGCAAGGACGGACGAGTTGATTTTTTTTTCTGTTAAACGGTATATGACTATGTTTATGTACTGCATTGTGAGCTTGACAAGTACAAGTGTTTTTTTTTAGTGACAATGTCACACAGATAATCCTAGCCCCAAACTAAGCAAAGTTTGTACTATGGGTACCAGGCGACGATATACATACTTATATATATAGATAGATACTTATATACATAGAAAACACCCATGACTCAGAAACAAATATTCGTGTGCTCATCACACAAATATTTGCACTTACCGCGATTCGAACCTAGGACCACCAGCTTCGTAGGCAGGAGCACTACCAACTAGGCAACGGTGACCGTGTTAACACCCAAGTACTGAATAAATTTCATAATTATTATTTCAACCCCAATTAGTACTTTATTTGCGCCCAGTTACCCTGTAAATGGCACCTTTAGAATCGAATGGGTCTTGGGCTATTCAATTGCTCCAGTACTCCATTTCTAATTCATAGCCATTCATCGAGAAATTGAATGCCAGCATTCAATACAGGATCAATGTTAAACCAATATGTTTACAATTAGTTGGCGACTACGGGAGCCTGCTGTATACCACATTTAATTTATCGACGCCAAAACTATTGGCAATAATACTCATAATAATATAATTTATTCAGATAGAGTCTATAGTTTTCTTTTTGGCAGCAATCTTAACATTGTACAGATGCCAGCACATCCAGCTACCCAACTGTCAAATTTCTTTCATAGATTTTCAACTTTATCACAAAAGCATAAGGCTCAATTTCAATTGGGGAAATTTGACCGATTGGGGTAACTTGATGTGCTGGCGTCTGTAGGTACTAGCTACTTACTTTTAATCATTTATATAATAAACACATTTTCACATCCACTCTCACATCTACATCCATAGTCATACACTACATAAAAACACTTCCTTTTAGACTAATAGATAATACAGTCACCCTCAGAATTTGTAATTGTTACTGTTTTTTAAGTTACTTATGTAATAGCCGCGGGAGGGCACTGGTGACTGGTAATACGGGTATTAAACCTACATCAAGCACCAGTCTCTCACAAAGTCTTGTCATATGCTATGATACTATTATAATTATAAACCTGTGTGTACTTTGGGAGAGAGAATAAATGACTTATTATTATTATTATATCATTATTTTTTAAGTAACAATGTGCTTAAAAAACGGACGAGTGCGAGTCAGACTCACCCACGCAGGTTTCCGTGCCATTATCTATAAAAACGAGCAAAAATTCATGTTTGTTGTATGGAAGTCCCCTTAAATATTTATTTTATTTTGTTGTTTAGTTTATTTGTGCGGCAACAGAAATACATCATCTGTGAAAATTTCAACTGTCTTACTATCGCGGTTCATGAGATACAGCCTGGTGATAGACGGACAGACAGACAGCGAACTCTTAGTAATAGCGTCCCGTTTTACCCTTTGGGTAAGAAACGCTATAAGACGAATGTTAGTATAGGTAACAATAAATTTTATTTCGACATGAAGCCGTTCCCACCTTTGCTGCATGGGGGTCTCCCACAGATCTGTAAAAAGATCCAGTATACTGTGGGTATTGCCACAAACGCGAGCGAGTGTGGTGTCGTATTTTTAAACGTCATCATTTAATACTACCTAGTCAAACCAATTTGTAAAATTTTTTCAATTCGTTGAAAGGTTGTTATGTTGTTGATTAAATTGGTATTCGGCAAATTAATTGTGGTAACGTTTAGTGTAGTGTTTTCTTAATGCCAGCATTTAATAATGGAGCATGATAAAATATATTTGTTTACAATTAGTTGGTAAAAACGGATTTTAGGGGGTAAGTTGTACGATTGATCAAATTGATAGACGGTAACTACTGCTGGTAACATTTAGTGTAGTATTCTTTCATTGCCAGCATTAAATGCTAGTGCAATGTATAACCATGTAGTTTACATTTAAGGACGGGGATGAGTTTTACTGTTGATTGGATTTATAGACGGCAGACTAATGCTGGCATTAAAAAGTACAGATGCAATGTTGGACCTTTTTAGTGTTGTTTCGATATTCTGATTATTTACCCCTAAAATGTTCCACATTTAAAAAAAATTAAAAGTCATTATTTTGGTTCTAGGAATTTCCCCAATATCGAACTACGTAGAAAAAGACGTGATGATATTTCTGTCCTTGTCGTTACCTATCTCATTCGTGCACCGTCTTTTTTTCAGTTTAGAAGCTTCATCATAATGACAGATTACATACTTTCTTATCATGAAATTCGCACCGTTTTTTTTCTTTTTATTCTAGAAACATCTAATGTAATTTTTTATTAAGAAGTTTGTAAGTCCTTTTTTATCAGCTATCCTTTTTCTTTTGTTCTAGTATTAACTAGAACATTCTCGAAATGTCATAAAAGCCACCAAAAATCCTTACTGGAACCGAAGTTCGAATCCCGAACGTTAAAATATTATATTTGTTCAAAGTATTGGCCCCTAAATAGTTTTTCCTTCCTCAAGGTAAATAATCGTGATACAGAACAATAATAATCTTCAGACGCTAACAATCTATCAAACACTTGTACTACTCGTATTTAATTAAAAGATATAACAAGAATTCTTATTTCTTATTTATGAGAAAGATATGGTTGATAGATGAAGTAATTTTCTTTTGATGGAAGTTGTTGTTCTGCAGTTACGTGTTTTAAGATAGAGGCGATCATAGTCAATTACTCTAATCCGTAATAAATCTAAGAATCTAGGCATGCTATCCTTCCATAGATGGGTGACCGCCAGAATGGTTTAATATCAAAGCATATCATTGTGGTTCATCATATCAGCCAAATAACTTCCACAGCTGGACAAAAGGCTTCCCAAAAAATGGGGGCATATCCCATAATCGCCACCATGGCAGGTATTCCTTAGGATGATTGCGACGCCCCCCACGGGTTTAAATGGGGTGATGACATCACACAGCGTCGTGGTTGACGGCAACAAATACCATCATCTCATCCCATGGGGGCCTAGAAGTCGTTCCGAGGTAATATCTACCAGAGAACAGGATGCAGCGTCTCTATTTCCCTACTTTGAGCATCATACTGCGATCGCCAACCCGTCTATCAAGCGTGGCGATTAGAGTATATCCCCCAAGTGATTCAAAGTATTACAATGTAGAGATCTTTGGGGGAATGTTTATACCAGACATTAAAATGAGTAGGTTCTCAAACCGGCATATTGATATCTATTTGCAAATTAAGAACGAGTAGAATAGAATAGAATACTCTTTATTTTACACCATAAAAATAAATACAACATGAGATATTACATAGACAAGTTGTACAAAGGGCGGTCTTATCGCATAAAGCGATCTCTTCCAGACAACCTTAGGATGGATAGGAGCTGAACGATAACTTATAGCTAGCAGTAGGTGCACACCTACTGCTAGCTATAAGTTATCGTTCAGAGATATACCAAAATTATGGTATATCCATAAATAAAACTATTTTTAGTGAATTTACTGTTAAAATATGAAAAAGACAAAATTAAATAAGCAAATAAGAAGAGAATAGATACTTAACTTCAGAAACCATCAATTATACACTCAAATAGTGTTCTCTCACAAGCTTTTTGAAAGTTGCTATTGTCTGAGCACGTCTAATTACAGTAGGCAAGGCATTCCAAAGCCGGGCTGCCTGTACACTTAAAGAGTTTCCCATAAATATAGATTTGTGCTCTGGGATATGAAGTTTTGCGTTTTCTGATGATCTTAAGGATCGCAAATGCATGTCACAAAGGAACTCGAAGCGTTCTTTTAAAAGAATGGGAGTAGCAGGGTTAAAGAGAATGTTATAAAGCAAGGAAAGAATATGAGCATTCCGGCGAAGACGAATCGGCAACCACTTGAGCTTTGTACGAAATGAGGAGACATGATCATATTTGCGAAGGCCAAATATGAACCATATACAAAAGTTTTGAAGTCGCTCTAGCTTATCCATACTAGGTAGCTTATAATACTAGGTAAGAATAATATTAATATCCTAGAGCATCAATTATACACGGCCATCTGATACCAAACTAAGTAGAGCTTGTACTACGGAAACAAGATAACTGATTCACACATACTACTTTTCTTTTGTTAATACATACGTTTATAGCTAATTATACCCCAGGACAAATAGGCACGTTTATGCACACTGTCCTGTGTGGGAATTGAATAGCGGCGTGAAAGGCAAGCACACACAACAAGAAAACGACAAAGAAAACCAGCTCGTCACTATTCTTAAAAAAATATAAATGTCAAACTTTAAGAACTTCTTTGATTACCAAACAAAAGTTAACTGTTATCTCTAAAACGTCATAAAAGAAAAGGAACTTTTTGAATGTTAATTTGAAGAACTTTTTCTTTTATGATGTTTTTCGTTATCTCAGTATAAAAATATACAGTACGGAAACTACCTACAAACGGTCTAAACGGCACACTCACACAAACATGCGCATCTACAAGACCCCTAAGCGGTTGTCGCGGTGCTGTCAGTAGTGAGTGCCGCGTCAAAACGAGTGGTCGCGTATAAGTTTATCTCCGCAATCGATTTAAAAATGCACGTGCGAATTGCGTTGTATACGGCTCTTAGAACTCGGCTTCATATAAACGGGAGCTTTCGTTTCTTAACCACCCTGTTGATTTATAAAACAAATATGACTTAATAAAAAATAGTAATAGGTATCTAAAACATTAAAAGTTAAAACCCTACACCTTCAACAGAGCGTAGCTAATTATTGAAATAATTACCACAATTAGGCTTAGTTACCTTACTGTCAATATTTATACTGTGTCGTTATGCAGTCACTTAAATAAAATAAAACTCAAATTAGGTGATTATTAAATGTTTAAGGCCTTAAATGAATCACCCTTTTAGAGCTTTAAACTAAAACTCTAACTAATTAATTGACTTCGAAACGAAAAAGGTGATTTATTCGACTTATTTTTATATGTGACCTGATTTCTCCGTAGTTAGGGAACTAATTCAGACTATTCTTTTTTTATTCGAGTAGCAGTGGTTACCCTAGTGTCAGAGTTGTTCAAGCCGCCCAGTAGGCCTCTGACATGCTTAATGACTGTTATCTAATAACTACAACTGAGATCGACAGCTTAACGTGCCCTCCGAAGCACGGAGATGCTCAGAAACTAAACCACTTAGGTGGTCACCCATCTATAAACGGACCGCAAGTCTAGTTGCTTAACCTCGCCGATAACTTACGGACCGGTGAGAGCATTTAGTTTCGAGATAGAATTATATATTTCTTTTTTCTAATCGGGTTTTAAAGAAATGTTGAAGTTGTTATTATAGGGCCCAATGATATTGTTTCTGGGAAAATACATAAAGGTAGCTAATTCCACAGCCTCAGCGTACTTTCCGCTGAGACGAGATCATTAAAGTTCTAGATTTTATGAAGTCATGATTTTATAAGCTATTTACTGGCAATATCGGAGGCAATAGTCGTATGGTTTACGGCGCAGTCATAATAACAACGAAGCGCCCCATACAATCTTGAATTTCGTAAAAGGTGATTAAGGAATACATCCGAGAGTTGGCCAGCTGCACCACCTGTGTCCTTGCTAGAACCTAACAGTGGTCACGAATTTGCATGCCAATCGTAGTGTATAAGTAATAATAATACCCTGGGACATTATTTACACAAGGCCATTGATCCCAAACTAACCAGAGCTTGTACTATGGAAACCAGATAACTGATATAATACATTATTATTATTATTATATTCAAACACCTTCACTACCCAGCGTATTTTTACATCCTTGGATTATATTCCGTTTAAGGTTGTCTGGAAGGAATCGCAGCAGCGATAAGACCGCCCATTGTACTTTAATAACTTTATATTCAATTATTATGCTATTTATTGGTGTACAATAAAGAGTATTTTACTTAACTTTACTTTATACTACTTTTCTTTTGTAAATACATACTTAGGTATATATGTAGATTATAACACCTAGACGCTGGACAAACATACATGTTCATGCACACAAATATCTGTCCTGGGTGGTAATCGAACCCACAACCTGTGGGGTGAAAAGCAAGCCTTTGCCAAACACACCAAAAGGCCCGTTGAGAAATATACTTATGTATTTCTAAATAAATACATATTGTAATAAATTTATATCCAGACTCAGAACAAATAATCGTGCTCATCACACAATTATTTATCGTGGCTGGAGATCGAACCCACGACCTCTGGCTTAGCAGTCAGCGTTACTAACCACTAGACCAGTGTTTTTCAACCTTTTTGATGACACGGCCTCTTTTGTATGAATATATATTTCGCGACCCCCTAACCGTGGCTTTCTTTTCATGTATTCTATTCTGTGACAAATATATCCGTCCCTATAGAAGACTCGCGACCCCTCTAAACAGGCTGCGCGACCCCCCAGGGGGTTGTGACCCACACGTTGAAAAACACTGCACTAGACCAACATGCCAGTTTGTTTTAAATATAGTTTAGTATAGTAGGCAGGCACCTATATGGTGGCCGAGGAGTTGACGTTCAAACGCGAAATTTAGATAGTTGCCTAGTTGGTAGTGCTCCTGCCTACGATGCTGGTGGTCCTGGGCTCGAATCCCGGTAAGTGCAAATATTTGTGTGATCAGCACGAATATTTGTTTCTGAGTCATGGATGTTTTATATGTATTTAAGTATTTATCTACCTATATAAGTATGTATATCGTCGCCTGGTACCCATAGTACAAGCTTTGCTTAGTTTTGGGCTAGGAAGATCTGTGTGACATTGTCCCTAGATATTATTATCTATGTTCTACGATTTTGCGTTTTTATGATACTTTGAAAGTGTATGAGTCCTGCGCTCAAACCCTAATTTTGAACTTTCGAATAAATTCTAAGTCAGTTCTGCAATTATTAGACAAACCATACTTGTTAGGGTCTTAGGTTAAACTATGACGAACAGAATCATTAAAAAAATTATATTTTGAAAACTAGGCAAAATTGTAGAAAATATATGGGGGTGATTCGGATACTTCTCATCATAAAGAATCTAAATTTTGCGTTTGAACGTCTACACCTCGGTCAGCCTCTATAATTTCTGCAATACCTACATAATCAAATTTTATTTTCATACATTAATATATAAATTATAAATACAGTGAAACTTTATTAAGAGGGATCTGGATAAGAGATAATTCAATGCCAACACTTTGGCACTGATATATCTGGGGACAATGTCACACAGATCATCCTAGCCCCTAACTAAGCAAAGCTTGTACTATGGGTACCAGGCGACGATATACATACTTATATAGATAGATAAATACTTAAATACATAGAAAACATCCATGACTCAGAAACAAATATTCGTGCTCATCACACAAATATTTGCACTTACCGGGATTCGAACCCAGTACCACCAGCTTCGTAGGCAGGATCACTACCAACAAGGCTACGGTGATCGTCAAATACAGTGAAACTTGATTAGGAGGGATCTGGATAAGAGATAATTCAATGCCAACACTTTGGCACTGAAATACCTCTGTCAATGGAACAAACGAAACCTCTAAATATGCGTTTCGTTTATTAAATTTGTTTGATTACCTCTATTAATTTTTCATTAAAACTAATGTATTACATAACACGTTATTATTATTTTTATTCTATAATTACAAATAAGTTTAAATGACAGTTGCCTAAATGCGAGTCTTCTATTGTTTTAATGAAAGATTGTTAATTAAGTGAATTTTATTAAAATGATCAACATTATATTTATCAAAAAAATATTCCATTATGTTCAAATCAAGCGTAATAATCTTAGCATAAAAGTATCCTCGGACATTATCACACACGGCTATCTGATCCCAAACTAAGCAGAGCTTGTACTATGGAAACCAGATAACTGATATACTAAATATACTATGTTTTTTTTTGTAAATACATAGTTATAGATAATTTACACCCAGACTCAGGACAAACAGTCATGTTCAGGCATACAAATATCTGTCCCGGGTGGGAATCGAATCGACGACCTGCGGCGTGAAAGGTAGTGTATCTACCAACCACGCCAACAGGCCCGTCTAATTGCCCCTCTATGTTTGAAATAACCTGTATTCTGACCTCTATTAATGACACCCTCTGTAAATAATACAGATATACATATATATACAGTATGTTAGTTTAAACGAGGGACGTATTCAAACCCACAATAGTGTATGCTTAAATGATACTAATAAAAATATAAACAAAAAAAAAACACTGATAAATAACAAACAGAACCATACCAAAAATTTCGCAAAAGTCTCACAACGTGTATACACCCTTGCGCTAACGTTAGTATTATCGCAGAACATGTGCGCGGGTCAATGACCTTTAGGTACAATCCATTGCCACGTGATCACTTTAGGTACAAGTTCACTTCTTGCGCACTCAGTGTTCATGATAATGTATTTTATAGGACAATTACGTCAAAAATTTAGGTTATGAGTTTTTTAAATATTTGGGACGAGAATCGAATACTGAACACCCTCCCTTAATATGTCCCTCGTATAACCTAACATACTGTATATACAATGAACATAGATATATGAACAATGTAAAAGTTAAATTATTAAAACAATATTTTAAGTCACTGTAGGTATTAATATGTACCTATAAGAACCTAATCTGTGTGTAGCTTATTAAGTGTATTTTCTTTATTAGTTTAGTAAATTGTAAAGCATAGTGTTCTCGTAAAATTAGGCATTTGTTTATACTGATAATATAGATTGCCCCATATTGGGAAGTGTCACGCTCAAACCCAAGAGGTTTAAGTGACACTATAGGTTTTTAAATATTCTGAATTGTAATGTGTTTTTTGATAATTAATAAAAAAAAAAGTTTATACTTGGATTTCTGAGAGACTGGGTAAGTGGAATACCTCTTTAAGTGGAACCAATTTGCAGGTCCTTTGATATCTCACTTAAACAGGTTTCACTGTATATTACCAGCACCAACATAGTAATTATAAATCTGATACGAATATTAATTGACACCAATATATTTATAACATTAATTGCGGCATATTAATTAGATCACGCTTTTAATTTATTTATTTACCAGGCATTCAAAAGGTATGTACAGACGCCAGCACATCTAGCTACCCCAATCTGACAAATTTATTTTATATATTTTCAACTTTATCACAAAAGCATAAGGTTGACTTTCAATTGGGGAAATTTGACAGATTGGGGTAGCTTGATGTGCTGGCATCTGTACCTACTTTATCCCGTGTGTGAAGAACAATATTTTATATCAAACTCTCACCGGGAAACTCAACAAAATATTTGGAGTCATACGGAAGCCAAGTTGTAAAGAGATAAGTCATCTAGATGGGATATACCTAGCAAAAGCACCCTGTGCGTGTTCTCTATTCGCACGGGAACTTAAAACTGCCCATTTGCATTGACGCATGGATTTCACGCACCGCTTTTGCAGATTAGCGTAGTAACAATTGAAGCGCATTCCTGCTAAACATGCTGGAAGTCAAAGTCAAAAATTATTTATTCCGTAAAAATTTTACATTTATGGGATCGTAATTTTTTTTACCCTACCGTGCAGTGCATGACGTGCCATCTACTGAGAAACACTGCCAGAAAATTCAGTAGGAATCCTATTTGAAAATAAAATATACTTAAGATTAATTACGATCACGTGTGTTGACTCAGAACTACTCAATCTCAAGTACTTTTATCACTTAAATAATCAGAAATTTTGTGATATGCCACACAATTTGGCTTTAATAATTATTTTAAACTTATTCGTAGACAATTCTCTAAAATCATTGGGAAGTTTGTTACAGAATCTTATACATTGCCCCATAAAAGAGTTACTTATTTTGTGGAGACGGGTAGTATGCAATGTGAGATTATTCTTATATCTAGTATTTACATTGTGTGTATCGCTCCTTTTACAGAAGGACTCGATATTTTATGGAAGACGGGACAGCCACAACAGAACCCTGAAGAACAGACATGGTTGACCTATTAGTCTAGTGTTTAGTTATCCTTACTGCTAATCCATAACTGGTGGGTTCGATTCCCTAAATCGTTGTGTAATGAACACGATTATTTGTTCTGTGTCTGGGTGTAATTTATCAACAATTAAATTTGACGGTCACCGTAGCCTAGTTGGTAGTGCTCCTGCCTACGAAGCTGGTGGTCCTGGGTTCGAATCCCGGTAAGTGCAAATATTTGTGTGATGAGCACAAATATTTGTTTCTGAGTCATGGATGTTTTCTATGTATATAAGTATTTATCTATCTATATAAGTATGTATATCGTCGCCTGGTACCCATAGTACAAGCTTTGCTTAGTTTGGGGCTAGGATGATCTGTGTGACATTGTCCCCAGATAATAGGTCTTTACCTATGAAATTGCCGTTTTGTATGAAAAAATTTAAACGAATTTTTTTCATGAATTTTTTTATTTGTATTAATCGAAGTAATCACCCATGCAATCAATGCATCTTTGCCATCGCAGTGGCAGTTTATTGATGCCCTTCTTAAAGAAATCAGCTGGACGGGAGGCAACAAATTCTTCAAAGGCATTTTGTACTGCCTCTCGGGTATTGAATTTTTTTCCCGCCAAGAAGTTATCCAAATTCTGGAAAAAGTAGTAGTCTGTAGGCGCAAGGTCTGGTGAGTAGGGCGGATGACGGAGAGCTTCCAACCCCAGTTCTTGCAACTTGGAGACCGTCTGCTGTGCAGTATGAGGTCGCGCGTTGTCGTGCAGGAGCAGCGGAGACGAGCGATTGACCAATGCTGGTTGGAGATGCGCCAGCTTCTCCATCATTGTGCTCAGTTCTTCACAGTACACATCTGCAGTAATGCTCACCCCGTTTGGTAAGAAGCTGTGATGAATCACACCGGCGCTAGACCACCAAACAGTGACCATCACTTTTCTAGGGGTAAGTTTTCGTTTAGGGCATTGTTTAGGTGCTGAACCAGGATCCAACCAACTTGCTGAGCGCTTGCGGTTATCAAACAGAATCCATTTTTCATCGCAGGTAACAATGCGGTTCAAAATTCCTTCATTTGTGTGTCTGTTGAGCAGTGCAAGGCACGTCTCGACGCGTACTTCGCGCTGGCGATCATTGAGTTCGTGGGGCACCCATTTGTCAAGCTTTTTTACCTTGCCAATTTGACGCAAATGGACCAATATTGTTTTGACGCTAACATCGAAAGCTGCTGCTAATTCAGCCGTAGATTGTGTATCATCAGCTTCCACAACCGCCTTTAATTCGTCATTGTCGACCAAAGTCTTCGGACGACCGCGAGGTTCATTTTTCAGGTCGAAATTTCCAGAACGGAAGCGAGCAAACCAATAACAGGTGGTGCGTTGGTTTGTAGTGTTAGCTCCGTAAACGTCGTTGATGTTGCGTGCCGCTTGTGCCGCGTTGCTGCCACGACGGTACTCATATTCCATAATTACTCGAATTTTTAACGTATCCATGATGACGAAAAAGATTGAAATGCGATGAAAATGTAACACTAATCAATAAAGAAATGACTACTTTTGGAAAAAAGAATCCATGTTTTTAAAATAAAATTAATTTGAAATTAGAATTCTTAGCCAAACAAAAATTATTTTGATTTGAAATGGCCAGTACTGCAGAACGGCAATTTCATAGGTAAAGACCTAATATTATTATTATTAATATAGAAGTAAGGATCAGGATTAAGAAGAATTAATTTCGCATGAGATAAATATAGGTATTTATTTACAAAAGTAAAGTAGGTAGTATAATTATGAGTTATTTGGTTTCAGTTGTTTGGGATCAGATGGCTGCGTGTGAGTAATGTCCAAGGACATTATTATTTATTTATTTATTTTTATTTATTAACAACAAAAAAATATACCGTGACTTAATTTTCACTAAGTAAACATTTTATTACAATTATTATACAATTATATATATTTTTTACATTGTCATATTGCAGCGTGGGCAGGCCCCCTACAAGATGGACCGATGATCTTGTGCGGGCGCTGGAAACTGCTGGATGGATGCGAATAGCGCAAGGCCGGCAATTGTGGAGATCTTTTGGGGGAGGCCTTTGTCCAGCAGTGGACGTCTTTCGGCTGATATGATGATGATAATGAAATATTTTATTCAAAAGCAGTGAACACATTCATTCATATCTCTTATACTTATATAATTTCTTATACTATTTACATTTTCAACCTTTTTAACATAATACACCGTGTGAGTAACAGGCTTCCAATGTTCCCTGTGATAATATTCTCCGGGCATATTTTTACTAGCGTCCAATTTCCATGGAGAGTAGGTACTCAAGGCCTAAGGGGAAATGATATCACAAAGGTATTTCTCTTTTCCTCCTTGTATTTAAAGGCAAGACTAATAGCAGTGAAAGCATCTATAGACGCGTTGAGTAGTTTATGGGTAAACAAAAAACGTGAAACTTGCGTCATCCTCACCGCATGCCTCTCATAAGCTATATGTAAACTGTGTGCACATGTACATATTATACATATAACTCCTCGCGTTATTAGTATACATTATAAGTATAGTAAAATCATTCCTTTGTTTAAAGCTGGTGATACTTTAGACCCATCAAATTTTCGACCTGTTTCCGTGCTGCCCACTCTTAGTAAAATATTTGAAAAGCTTATGCTTAGCCAGCTGCTCAGACACTTTAATATACATAATTTACTACACTGGAAACAGTTTGGATTCACAAAGGGTTGTTCAACCATAGATGCAGGGGTCAATTTATTAAAAAGTATATTCGCGGCGTGGGAAGACTCGCAAGATGCATTAGGTATCTTTTGCGATTTGTCAGAAAATTGGTCAGAAAATTACACCACTACGGTATAAGGAACAAGGCTCTCGAACTTCTGACTTCTTACTTGGGCAATAGAATTCAGAAGGTCGAAATAAACGGTAAAATATCTCCGGGATCTCCAGTGGTAATGGGCGTCCCACAGGGGTCAATTCTTGGCCCATTTTTGTTTTTAATGTATATAAATGACTTACCTTACTATGTAAGGGATAAGCATGAGATTGTGTTGTTTGCAGATGATACTTCCCTGACGTTCAAAGTAAACCGACAGTTAAGCAATTTTGACGATGTTAATGATGCAATCTCTAAAGTTGTTCATTGGTTTAATGCCAATAATCTTGTGCTTAATGACAAGAAAACTAAAGTCATAAAATTCACTACACCGAATGTGAAACAGGCGACAACCAATGTACAACTTAATGGAGCTAGGTTGGACCCTGTTGAATCAACTGTATTCTTGGGTATCACTATTGACTCAAAGCTATAATGGAGCCCACAAATAGAAAAACTGTCCGGCAAATTAAGTTCTGCAGCATATGCAGTGAAAACTATTAGACGGCTGACTGATGTTGACACAGTCAACATCAGTCAGTCAATGGTTTATTTCAGTTATTTTCATAGTGTAATGTCCTATGGAATTCTTCTCTGGGGTAGCTCTGTTGACATTAACACCATATTTATATTGCAAAAAAGAGCTGTAAGAGCTATCTATAATCTTGGCCCGAGAGTGTCTCTAAGAGAAAAGTTCAAAGAGGTCAACATTCTAACTGTACCATCTCAGCATATATATGAAAACTTACTATACGTGCATAAAAATATCGATTCCTTCTGTAAAAGGAGCGACACACATAATGTAAATACTAGATATAAGAATAATCTCATATTGCATACTACCCGTCTCCACAAAATAAGTAACTCTTTTATGGGGCAATGTATAAGATTCTATAACAAACTTCCCAATGATATTAGAGAATTGTCTACGAATAAGTTTAAAAGAATTATTAAAGCCAAATTGTGTAGCAGGGCATATTAAAAAATTTCTGATTATTTAAGTGATAAAAGTGCTTGGGATTGAGTTGTTCTGAGTCAACACACATGATTGTCATTAATCTTAAGTATATTTTATTTTAAAAAAGGATCCTACTGAGTTTTCTGGCAGTGTTTCTCAGTAGCTGCCACGTCATGCACTGCACGGTAGGGTAAAAAAAAATATGACGATTCCACATAAATGTAAAATTTTTACGGAATAAAGTACCTTTGACTTTGACATTATATCACACTAATATTATAAAGGCGAAACTTTGTGAGTGTGTGCGTGTGTATGTTTGTTACTTCTCCACGTGTAAATGACTGGAGCGATTAGTTAGTTTAGTTAAAGAAGGTCAACATCGCAATATTTAGCAATTTGGCAGCTGATTTTAAGATTGATAAAATTGTTTTATTTAAAAAGTACCTACTCAATATTTATTTCTTACGAACTAACTTTTGTTCTGGCATAAATTTTACGCGATAAAAATTATGTCATAATCATTATCACCATGTCAGACAAATGACGTGTACTGTGCTGGATGTACAAAGACCTCTCCACAATGGAATTCCATTGTGGAAATCTGGTGACCATTATTTAAAGCGATATGCCATAATCGTCACGCTCGGTAGACGGGTTGGCGGTCGCAGTACGATGGTCATAGTTTTGCTGGTCGTTCTCTAGAACACATTTGATACTCCCACCACGGGATGAAAGGGGGTGGCGATATTCTTTGCTGTCAGCCACACAGTAGCAAAAATGATGTATTTAAGAGAAATTGCGTGAACTCTGAGTGTTTTTAGTAATTTTGTGGTTATGAGTTCGATTGATTTTTATAGATATACCATAAATTTCCTATTTAATTTAAAATCCTATAATATTTTCATTTCATTTTCATTTCGTTCAGTAGACAATCCGCGAGCTCGAAAGATTCCGTCCGATTTTTTATGAAAAACTTGCTTCATAAATAGATGTCTTTTTTATATTATTAACTATTCAATATGTCAAAGTCGTTACAGTTTATTGGTTTCTCAGAATACAAACGCCAAACTTGGACATTTATCACAAAAATAAAGAAATAGGGATAATAATCCTTTAAGTTATGAGTTTTTGACGCTCTATAAAAACATACTGAAAATAAATATGTGGTAAATAAATTTGAAGACCTGAAACAAGAAAAATTAAATTAATTTTCTTGTCATTTGTTTAATAGAAAAGTAAATGAAATCTGTTCTGGATATGTACAAATGTCTTTTATAGAAGACTAGCTGTGTCACGCGGTTTTACCCGCGTTAAACTAAAATAAAATTATCACAGCTACTCCCCCGTAGGTGATAGCGTGATAATAGTATGCCTATATTTTGACCCGACCTCTTAGTGATGTTCATGCAAAATTTGAAGTAAATCCATGCAATACTTTTAGAGTTTAGCTCGGACATACATACAGACAAACAGATGAACAGACAAAAATTCTAAAAACTATATTTTTACTTCGATATCGATTGTAGATCACGCCCCAAGTATCCCTTTAAAAAAATATTCAATGTACAGTTTTGACTTTCCTACGATTTTATTATATGTATAGATTCTGGCGTTTAAAAGATTATTTCAAGCACCCTTACTACCCACTTTTATGGATTTTCTTATAATATTCCGTATGAGGTTGTCTTGAAGAAATTGCAGCAAGACCGCCCGTTGTACTTCATTACCTATATGATATGTTTATTATATTTTGCCCTGTGGTGTAGAATAAAGAGTATTTTATTTTCTAATTGTAATAAATATGTACAAAGAAATTCGTATTATACCTCTATTGTATGTCTATTTAATGGCGGGCCTGTTGGCGTGGTTGGAAAATGGTTGCTTTTCACGCCGGAGATCGTGGGTTCGATTCCCACCCAGGACAGATATTTGTGTACATGAATATTTCTGTTTGTCCTGAGAGTATTATCTATATAAGTATGTATTTACAAAAGACAAGTATCATATGTAGTATATGTCGGAGATTCTGACGGATTTAACTCCGAAACATCGTCGGTGTCCGCCATCATGCACGTGGTGAAAAGAATCAGTGCGCACACCCGGCGCCGTCGAGCTCTGTATGCCAACTGTCGTGTCGCTAACACACTAATGTCACTTAGACAACTGACAGACGTCAAACGTCACTTAGACAACTGACAGACGTCAAACGTCACATGCGACAGTTCATAGACAACCTCGACTCGAACTACTGACTCAGTGAGTAGTGTTTTCCAAACGCTAATAGATGGCGTTACTAGTACGTAAACAGTCCTTTAACTTAATTTCTCCGTAATATATATAGTTATCTGGTTTCCATAGTACAAGCTCTGCTTAGTTTGGAATCAGATGGCCGTGTGTAAACATGCCTCGGGTTATTATTATCAAAAAGTGAGCAATCCACGCGGCAGACATATGTTATTTTTTTAATTTGTGTCTTGATCATAGCACAAATTTATAATACGTGTTGCAGAAATAGTATAAAAATATATGTATATTATTTGTGAGCATGCTGTTGCTTACACTCGTACTCTATTTCCTAAAGCTTTGGAAATATTTTATCAACAGGCCTTTGCACAGAACATAAACGTAACGGCCAGCATAAATATCACAAAAGGGTTTAACTCGACAATTTTTATGCTTTTGGGCCCACCTTTATCATAAATATTTTGTATTTATGTTCCATTTCAGTTTGTAAGATTTGTCATTTGTAATAAACACAATGTTCTTTTCGTAATAGTCCACAAAAATCAGTTTGCTTAGCGGCTGTTTACGAGGACTCTACTGTTTAGTAATCGACATTTATAGACATGGCTCCAATGAGGCTCTTAAAAAAAATTAATAAGTTAGTCTTAATGACGATTAGCTATATGCAAGGAATGAGTGCAAAAATACTATTCCTATTCCCTTGCTCTAATTTAATGTTTTATTGGGACGGCTAGCCCATCCGACAGGAAAGAGGTTATGTCAAACCGTCTTGACGAGCTCTAAGAGACACGGGGTAGCAGGAACTTGGGCCTCATGCTGCGAATTTTTTTAATAGAAAAATCCCTATATGACTTTTGGCCCAACCCGGAAATTGAACCCGGGACCTCACTCTCTGCAGTTATACACGCTACTGAGAGCAGCGGGGCAGTCAACAAAACAATATATAAACTCTAACCGTCGCTGTCCCATCGGCTTATGAGAGTGTTAACCCTAAAAGATTGCTGAAGCTCCCGCTAATATCCGGTGAAGCAATAAAGGCGCCATATACGTCATGTATAATAAAAATGTATAATATATCCTAGGCGTAGTTGAACAGTTCCCGTTGAGAGAGGCCGCCGTAACCGAAATTATGCTACTCGTACCAGCAATATCATTTTATGCTTATTTTATTCTGATATAATACAAACTGGGGCGCGTATTTTACATAGCTCTTTCAAACTTTACCTAATGAGTTTTGCTTTTTGGTACTGTCGCGTCTTACATAAGCAATGTTTCTTAAGACTTTGCGAATTGTATTAGACGATGTTCAATACAAAAGCGTAATATGTAAAACTTTTCTTGTGTAACAATATACATATATTTTCTTTCAATTTTAAAGAAACAGTTAACCTATTTTTGTATACATATAGACATTTTTATTTACTTGTTATATGTAGAATTAGCGGCATCGAAATATTTAACACAGACACGTTCCACTGCACTATAGAACAAAAACATGCGTACTGTCACAAAAATCTATCACTTTACACACTTAGATCCTCATGAGGTTTTTTGGTAGTTCAAAGTCTCCTGATATTGTTGCTATGATATCTATTGGTACTTTCCTGAATTATATTTATGTTTCTGGATTTCTGGACTAATTATAAAAAAATATATCATGTATGATTGGGTTGTTCATCTAGGACCGATTTTTTATGTTTTTAATTAAACGCGTAGTATTATGAAACTACACGTTTTATTAAAAAAAAAAAATATATTTATAATTAATATATATAATTAATAAATTAAACAGGAGTTAATAAAAAAAATTCAAAATGTTAATGCATATAAGATATTCGATATGTGATGAGTCGCGATTAAGCAGTTCAATATCCAAATAAAAAACTTCAGATACTAAATCTTTTTATTAAGGCTTATATTTTTCATAAGAAACAAAATTCTACAATTCCTGGTATACTTTGCATGATGCTGAATTTAAGACAACTGAATTTAACACATTAAAAGCATAGTGATGGCTTACGGGTACTATAGCATTAAAATACATATTAATTTTTAAAAAGGTATGGCACTCGGTAGCTTCTATTAACAACTCTACAGCCGTCATAGGAAAAATTTCATCGCTCTTTTATTTTTTTGTCGTTATTCTGTTTACCTGAATTAAGAGTGATATTAGCTAAAAACTTACGGAAAACAATAAATTTGGGTTCAGTTATTTATTTATAGTATGTTGTTCTATTAATAGTCTGTATTATTTAAGCAATAAGGACGGTATTCAAAGTGCAAGTGTATCAACCATCTTACTATCAATAAAATGGCATATTGATTATTAGGTATGCCAAAGGAGTATTTTCCTAGATTATTTATTTTCATACTTCGTGGAAATGCTAATATTTGATATTGTCTGCAGGAGCGACATTGCGCGCAGCAGGCAAATCGTGGCGTGCGGAACATAAGGCTGCGCGCACACTCGGCATCATAGTCGGCGCGTTTTTATTATGCTGGTTACCATTTTTTCTCTGGTAAGTATTTTTACTGTGACGTCTTTGATTACTAATATTGGATAAAACCGATATAAGACTTCAATCGATAGTAGAGATAAATTAATGATAGGTAATCAATTTTATATTGGGAATAATATTAAATAATATATATTGACACCGACGTTGTAAAAATTTACCTTATCCTAATATCTAATAGCTCTAACAATAAAGCTACAGTCAATACTATGAGGGTTGTTGAAATTTAATTCTAGATTTTTTCAAATTAAACCTTAATCAACCAGTGGTCCCCTACTAGACTAACCCTGTATCTTGGGCAAAAAAATATACTAACTTAAAGATGTAGTTCATACTAAAATACACATAAATAACTATATCTACACAGTTAATTCATCATCATCATCATTACAGCTAAATAAGTCCACTGCTGGACAAGCCTCCCTCAAGAATCGTCTTGGGAGGGATATGCCATAATCGCCACGCTTGGCAGGCGGGTTGTCGATCGCAGTAAGATGGTCATAGTAATCAGAAGGAAGCTGCTGCCCATCCTCTGGTAGATTTTCCCTCGGGTCGACTTCTACGCCCCCCACGGGATGAGATGGGATGATGATATTCTGATTCAGATATTTGTCGCCGTCAACACACAGCAGGCACAATTAATTACATATATTTTAATAGTAAGTAACGTATAACACACCAATCTGGTCATAAGGATGGTAGACCTGCAATAAAAAAAAATACCAAATCTCTATGATCGATAATAATTTAGCTCAAATCAAGATATTTGGTTTTATTTTAAATTCGTGCTAGTGTGTATAATAATATTTATATTCCTTTGTCAGGTACGTCACTACAAATGTCTGCGGTGCTCCTTGCGAGACTCCACCCGTTGTCGTCGGCATCCTGTTCTGGATAGGTTACTTCAATTCAGCGCTCAACCCGCTCATCTACGCGTATTTCAATCGCGACTTTCGAGACGCGTTTAAAAACACGTTGATGTGCGCGCTTCCTTGCTGCTTCACATGCTGGAAGGACACGGGGACGGCGCAGTTCGTGTAGTGAATGCGTTAAGCGATTCAGAATCGCAAAGAACTTGGTGTGTATTGTGCAGTGGCATCGAATATCACATTTTGTATGTAAGTACTAGGGAATTGAAAATTGGTGTACAACGAGCAATAAAAGTAGATATTATCGTGTTAATTTAATAAGACGAGACACACATTGACAATCCTTTCTGTTTATATGCCAACAAATACCCTGCTGCCTGTTCTTCAGTCCTGGTCGATCCAAGAGTTTCCTGGAAGAGATCTCACTAGCGATAAGGCCGCCATTTGTACAATCTAGATAATATGCTCATAGTTCATTTTATGTAATATTTTTGGCGTACAATCAGGAGTTAATTGCTCACTGACTTACAGTAAGGACTGTTTTCAAAGTACAAATGTATCCTCAGGAATGGCGTCTACTGTATATTCGATTATGGAGTTCCGCGCGTGAAAACATCTATCCCTAAAATCGTCTCATATTCCTTTTGAGTTTTACAATATTGTATTAACGATAATACACACATCAACATATTACTATATCATTAATTTAATATACATTTGTTCTTTTGAACTGGACGAAGTCATCGACGTCAAACTTATAACCCACTTCTTTTTGCTCCGAAGCACGGAGAAGACTCAGAATTTAAACCTAAGCCTGACAGATTACCGCCAAAGTAGTAACCCATCTATGGAAGGACTTCGAGCCTAGTTGCCTTGCTACATCCTATGTATAAGCCACTTTTATTTTAAGCACTTTTGGATATTTTGGTTTCCTGTTATTAATTCTTCTTTTCATGAATTTAAGATAGGAGAAGGAAGTTCAGTGTCTTACTACTACTTTTATTACACGTTGTACAATATATTGTTACCTACTGTCTTCGCGTCCTTCTTAGTTAAGGCTTAGGCTATTCGTAATCATGTCATAGCATTTATTACTGTCGCAATCAATTATTTATTTATGCGTTAGATATTTAAAGCTGTACTTATTTTTATCTAAAATATGAATTATATCTGTAAATATAAAAAGGCATGCGATTAAAAATGAATCGCATGATACTGTCCCCTATGTGTACTAGTCATTAGCTTAACCCGTAAAAGGTAACTTGTAAAAGTTAACTCGTAAAAGGTTACCGATAAAAGGTAACCCGTAAAAGGTGTAAAGTGTAAAGGAATTGGAAATTATTATTGGTAAGATGAGTTCGTGATACGGGTAGTTTATCTAGTATGTATATATATTATATATTAAATATCAGTGCAGCAATACTATGATTAAATAAATTTATGATAATTAGTATTCATCTCCAAGATTATTGGTTCAGAATTGTTTTTAAATTACGATAAATATCGTAATCGTAATGACAAAATTATCACATCTACCAATCCATCTACAATATCGAGAACTTTCAAATCCTTTTACAATTTACCTGCAAGGCCTTATCAGTGGTTCAGATTTATTCAAGACCAACGATTCGTCCATGGACCTATTATATTTTTAAACTCAGAGGAGTCTAAGTCTATGTATTATGTTTTTGTGTAGTACTAAAGGGTAGGAAACCTCAATAGGATCAATGAAACTCAAGAACTAAAATATTATTTGGCTTTAATGTTAGAAATATGTATATAAAATAATAGTTGCTCAACTTGTCTATTTGATGGCAATAAGCAATAGTTTAGGGTAGACGATAATGATTAAAATTGTTGTAATTATTCTATTATGTACAGAGCATGTAAATAAATGGCTATAATATGCTATAATTAAATATAATTATGTCCTTCTTCTCCTATCCATTTTCTCATTTCTATTGGAGTCACTTCCAAATTAAGTCATAGCCGTTTCCAGAACATGTCGTGCTATCGTCTTCTAAATAAATATGAATCTCAATATTTTTGTTCCAATTCTCAATTCATATTAAGAGGACTCCAGGCAAAATGTATTTCGAGGAAAGTGTTAAAATGTTAAGAGATAATTATAACGGATATTTCTAACGGTTGTTACCGTTAGTATTATTAATATTAATCTTACTAGATAACTGTTATAAAAATGGAATTTCTTGATCGACTATCAATAATTATTATTATTTACAATACTTATTTTATTATTATTATAATTTTTATTTCATAGCAGTATAACTTTTTGTTAATTTATATTTATATTTTAATATGTATTTGATGTTTTCCATAATATTGTCGTTATAGTTATTATTTTAATAGATACTTTACTATGGGTTTTGTCTGATGCCTGAAATAAATGAATTTGTTATTATTATTATTAATAATCAAAATGTCTTCATCAGTCAATAAAAATAAACATATTGATATTAATGTATCTATTCAACAACATACGATACCGATAAAAGTAAGTTTAATTTTAACGAAATATTTAGCTATACATTTCGTTCGATTTATAAAATTGTTTGACACTTATGGAGTTTCACTGTTAGACAGCAAAAGTTACTCAATCAATCTTAAATGTAGGTATGTCTCAAAAAGTGTGACGTAACTATGATTAGTGCGTTTATCTGAGCATCATAAATGAAATAAAGTTAGCTTGATTTGAACAGTTCGCATCGTTCCCAAATGTCACAAATTACTTCGTTAAAATAAAGATGAATGAAAGAAGCTCGACGACTAAAGTAATACTAAAATAACCTTTAAGATGAGTTAGCAGCAACTTCTCTACCTAATTTAAGACAACAAAAGATAAAAAGTTAAACTGTATTTTATTAGAGGTTAAAGGCTTAAAGGGCCTTGTGTAACTAAACTAAAATCTAAATAAGTGAACGGATACTCTTAACTAAATTTGGGCCAACGGAGATTGAGGCTAGGCATTGGGACTAATCCTTCCCTCTTAAGCACCACTGCAACTTCTGTAAGCCAGTAACAAGAGTGGCACACAATGAAATTACAACGCATTTAATCAAGAAGAAACTAGGGGCGGGAGAAATATGTTGTTTCACTTCCATCCAGAGCAAACCGGGAGACATAATGATGTAACTAGGTTAAACCCTCAATAAACTAGATTTACAACAAAAGAATACAGATGCAAAAGCACCAAGCTTATTATTTTAATGTTTCTATCAAGTGACCTGTTACCTATATTTGATTCCAATAGTATTATGGCAAAAGTAGTTAAACGCAGGAACAATGTCCCTTTTGCTACAATATCTGTATTATAAACTACTTTAAATATTGGTTGCAAGTTATTTAACATAATATCACGCTTGTCATGCGAGAGATCACACTCCTAAAGTAATACGTGGTAAATTGTGGCACAATCATATATAATTATCGAAGTTTTATATAACCATTCGCGATAGTCTAGAAAGAATAGATGCAGGTGGTGACCCTTGGTTGAGATATTCCATCTAAAGGGTAATTAATTAAGAGCACTTTGAAATAAAAATATGGTCGCTATGTACTGACAAAGCTCGCGTGTTGCTCTCGAGAAAGCCTTTACTTTGCATTTATATAGCATAACGTCATTCACTCCAGCAATTAGCATAAATACCTAAATTTGACCCAAATGTAATGGAGGCTAACCAGACATAGAAGACATGTTATAATGTACAAATCATACGTAATTACTATTTCCCTTACCCTACACTCTGTTTTCCTTATTCCTTCGCTCTTATAATCCGATGGGGATAATCCGTTCACGGAAAGATTAGGTGTACGATTTTACGTGATCTATCAAAGTGGCTTGTAAAACATAATAACATTTCCTTTTTTTATTTATATAAAATAGCATGGCAAACGAGCAAGTGGGTCACCTGATGGTAAGTGATCACCGCCACCCATGGACACTCGTAACACCAGAGGGAGGTGCGTTGCCGGCCTTTAACTAAAGAATAGGCTCGCTTCTTGAAAGTTGCCATGTCATACCGGATCGGAAATACCTCCGCAGGTAATTGATACCACAGGGTGGTAGTGCGTGGCAAAAATTTCTAAATAAATTGCTCCCATATCTTAACAAGAGTTTAAATATTAACATACATTTACATGTAGTAGTTATTTTTGGAATTGTGCCACAAAATTGTATAACGAGTTTATAAATAATCTTGCTTACCTTCAACTGAATATCAGCATGCGATATGACGTGTTTTCTATTAAAATAGCAACTAATTTATTTTATGTATAGCGGTACTAATTTATACCATTATAATTTAAAAAGAGAAACGTTAGTAGATTAACGAGTTACTCTTATTTTCATTAGTTTTTAAATCACTGTACCTTAAAAATTGCTTAAATATCTAGATTTGAATGAAAATTCTGCCAATATACATATTCAATAAAAGAAAGAAATAAGTTTAATAAGACGCAAAATGAAAAAAAGTATTCTTATAGAAAATAAATCAACACATATAATATACTAACTAATATAAAAAATAAATCACAGCAAAGACACGTATATGTTAGTACATAAAAGCTACAACACAATATCTATGTAAAATCACTAATTATAAATGAAATAGTTGGTTGGCTTAAAAATTTAAGGTGGTCAATTACTACGGAGATTAGCAGTTTATTTTTCAGAGTGCTCTATATGTCCTTTTAATACCACCGAATTGGCTTGTGATGCTTGCAACACCCGCGGTACCACTCACTCGTTGCCAAACATATCTTCCCAATCTGATAACTATAATTATAATGTTATTACCAAAAATATTATCTCTAAAGTCCAGGTACTTTCCCGAACTGGAAAGCTATGCTCTCTATAATTAACACCATATTTGACCTTCATACGAGGGATATGTGCTTTTCCCTCTACCTCTTCATACTCCTTTTCTTTTTGCCCCTAAACGTTTCCCCATAACGTCTTCCTAGCCACGGCGGCCAGTCACAACAGAGATTAGCCATCTGCACGGGACATATTATAGTGCACAAGTGTGTGTGCAAACACATGAGTTTACTGAAACAATCTGACATAGTAAACATGAAACAAAAATACAATATAAATTCCCTCCAAATATGTTCCGCTATATAATGTCTCTGACCTTTTCCAGAGAATAATATAGTAAAAAACAACAAACAAATAAAAAAGCAGGAGCACGGTCGCCTAGCGACATGACTGGAAAGAGGTCAGGTCAGGACCGACTTTCCATGCTCTCCGAGGCACGGGGGTATAATACCGCCAACTCCCAGACTTCGGGCTGATGCTGGCTTTGGCCCAACTCGTCCTCTGCGGGTGAACACGCTACCACTAGACCAACGAGGCAGTCAAAATGTGTTCCGCCATAATGTTATGATGTAATGCATTTTCCGTTTAAACATACTGTTATTTAGTATGCTTAGCCTCGTTTAAAAAATATCAAATTCGTTGTGTAAAACGAGCTACGCTTGGACGTAGTATGCGACGTAGTATAGAATATCGAATATGCTACGCCGTAGTAAAGTAGTAAACACCTCACATTGCTGTACCTAATTAAATTTAAAATATGCTACGCCGTAGTAAAGTAGTAAACACCTCACATTGCTGTACCTAATTAAATTTAAAATAGCCGATGAATATGACTGAATTAAACATAAGCTTATGTTATTAAAAAGAAAGAACCTTTTTACGAAATGGATGAAACACCGTAGATCCCTTACTAATTTGTAGAATGAAAGCTGGAAAGATAGATGGCATCTATATCTACCCTCAAGGTTAGAAATGGAACTCGTAAATTTTATCAGCCGATGTGTATCGTTTGTGGCTTAGTGGTAAAGTAATAATTAAAAGTAAAACGCTTATATTTTCCATAATATTGCATTAAATGTCCTTTCTAATCTTACAAAATGCGGCAACTTCAAAGAAGTAGTGCTAAGTGAAGTATGTTATTCAGATACATTGTTACTGTTTTTTTTTGCGCATAAATGCATAATTAATGATGCATTTTATATAGTTAAGTTGTGCATGATAATCATTTTAATGAGAAAATGGTATTTAATTTACATTGAGATTTATATATTTTGCTTATATCCTATTATGTAATTACCTCATAACAAAATATAACTAAGTCATACACCATCTCTACTTTAATATGTGGCATCGTTTATTGATACGCCCTTACTTGACCCATTCTTAAGGGTCCAGTGAGAGCCTCTTAAAGCATTACAAAAGCTCTTAACTATTAAGGCTGTTGAACGCCACAAGTATAATACTAGATCAGTTTGAAGACCTACAGTCAATAAACGGAGGCTTGGAGGCGAACTGTCTATTTGACATCAACTTATAAAGAGAGAGCGTTCAATTGTAAGGAACTAGAGTCAATGTTATAAGTTATTAATGCTCGGTCCAGTCCGTAAGCGATTGGCAAGGTTAAGCAACTAGGCTCGCGGTCAGTCCATAGATGGGTAACCGCCAAAGTGGTTCAATTTCTGAGCATCACCGTGTTTTGGAGTGTACGTCAAGCTGTCGGACTTGGTTGTAGCCATTAGGCAACAGTTGTTAAGCCATGTCAGACGCCCAATGGGCGACTTGAACATCTCTGACACTAGGGTAACCACTGCCGATACGATAAGTAAGCAAGTAATAATAATATTATTATCATAATAGACCTCTACCAATCCGCTAATGATGCCCCTGGTGTTACAATCGTTAAATAAAATCGGCGAGATATTTTTCACAGGCGCTTATAAGTTTTATTTATATCAGATTACAAAACATGATTTTAAAGTCAACTATGTACGTGGATAACATATTACAATATATAATATTAAAATATACAATATAAAATAAAACACATTTTAAAATTTCAATTGTCTAGTTATTAATAAATGTCAACAGGTTAACAGATTAGTTTCTATTAATTGGCAAACAATTGGTAAGAGCATTACCGTAGCGTTGGGCTCTAGTGACACACATAGCATCACTCGTTGGTTGTTGACCAGTCCGGCTCCTTAATAAGCTCCGTCAATGAAACCAGTCAATGAGTCCAGGAGCACAATATTAATATAATTAAAAAAGACGTGTGGCACTCGAAGACTGCCGCGGTAAAGCTATTGCATAGCATTTTTTTTCAACTTATGCAATTATAATTATTTATGTATTTTATAATACTGCATTTGTGATAATAATATTAAAATGAATGTATATAGAGTACTAACTCATTTTCTTTCACTATTTTTTCGTGACTTTCTTCATTAATAAATGCACTTTGTTTATTCATATTTAAAGCACTTTGTACACAAATTATACGAGTAGAGATATTCACTGTTGTACGTAGATGATAAATACCTGTACACCTATATACTTTCTCACAAACAGCTGATTACGGTAGTTTTCCAATATAACCAATGCCACCTAAAGGCGGGTTGCTGAACTAATCAGACAAGCGTGATATTTCAAAAAGTCATTAAAGTTCTGGTATTTATCGATAGATGGCGGTCGGAGAGGGGGGTGTTAGGTTTTTTTTCGTTACGGAATTTCTGGATTCGGTCCCCACGCTCAAGGCCCGCGATAGAAGCTATGCAATAGCTTAATAATATCCTGGGATATTATAAACACAAGATCATCAGATCAGAAACTAAGCAGAGCTTGTACTATGGAAACTAGATAACTGATATAATACATATAATACTTTTCATTTGTAAATACATACTTATATAGATAATTACACCCAGAGTCAGGACAAACATGTCCGTGTACATAAATAGCCAGATATTTGTCTGGGTGGGAATCGAACCCACGACCTGCGGCATGAAAGGCAAGTATTTACCAACCACGCCAACCGGTCCGTCAATTTAATCGCATTATAATTTTACATGGAACATATTCTGTGAAGTGAATTACCCTGGTAGAACTATTCGTAGAACAAACTAAACCTATGTTCTATCGCACTTAAATGTTGCTTCCATGAGCACCCTGGTAGAACTATTCGTAGAACAAACTAAACCTATGTTCTATCGCACTTAAATGTTGCTTCCATGAGTCGGTTAAAGCGGTACTATCATAAATTCTAGGTTGCTATTTTTTTCAATAACGCTTGAAGATATGAACCGATGACCTCAATATTAACGACCCAATAACTACGTGTAGCATTACTAGTGCTCCTGCCTACAAAGCTGGTGGTCCTGGGTTCGAATCCCGGTAAGTGCAAATATTTGTGTGATGAGCACGAATATTTGTTTCTGAGTCATGGATGTTTTCTATGTATTTAAGTATTTATCTATCTATATAAGTATGTATATCGTCGCCTGGTACCCATAGCACAAGCTTTGCTTAGTTTGGGGCTAGGATGATCTGTGTGACATAGTCCCGAGATAATATTATTAAAAAAAAAATCTTGTACTAGTTCTAATATAAAATCTTATTGATGATGTCTGTAAAAAGCGACAAAAGCCCCACTTTCCTACATAACAAGTACATTGTCCCGTTATTGATATTCAGATGACTTATATAGATATATTCATCACTTTCCGGAACTCATAAGGAAATAACATAAAAACATAGAACGGAAATGTTCTACAACACAAAAACCATTTATTCATCCATAAAAAACCTAAAACATCGCTTAAAATAATTGCTGCTCGACCAAGCGTTCCATTTCACGCATCGAACACAAAATTCAGTCTGAAAATTCCGTTTCACGAGTGGCAGAGTTTGACACGGCAACTAATAGTCCATGAATATTTTATCGATATTTGAAATAAAATGTAGGAAGGCAAAAAAATATTTAAATCAAAGAATGTATGTAGCATTTTTTCTAAGAGGTGGCGAGTTCATCTACAGAAATTAAGGATGCGAGGCTTTGACAAATGTCTTATTAAGATACGTTATCTTTATATAGGCCTTTGGTGTCTAATTATTGTTCCAGATTCTATGCAATTCCAACCATACAAATTTTATTATCATTGCAATTTTTTCCAACATAGTTCTTAAACCGGCCACCACATTCCACCACAGATCGTCTCACCAGAAGTATACACTTAATCCATATAACTTAGGTGAATGGTTGTCTACCAGCACAAAAAACTTTTTACTGCGCACTACCAATCTGTGGAATCAATTCAGTGCAACTTTCCAAAAGCGAGCTGTTTTCATAAAACTATATAGAAAGTCTGGTCCCACAGAGTTTTATACCGATTTACTGGAAATTAAAATTATCACTATTATCAAACTACTTTACGTTGCGTTACTACTTACGTTTGCTACTTTAACCGTATGTTTCTCGTTTGGTCGCTGATATATTTAGTTTTTTATGCAAAATGGGTTTGCGCCTGACCATGATCTCACCTGATGGTAAGAGAAGATGTGGTCGAAGGTGGACCGCCCGTACCCATAAGATGCCTGTTCACTCTAACCTTGAATAAACTCATGTTATATGAGTCTGGAAACACGTCGTTTCGGAGGTTGTTCCTCAGCTTAGCCGTGCGTATGATGAACGAGGAAGCAATACGCTTCGTACGGCATAATGGGATGTCAACAACATAGCGGTGGAGAGCCTCCCGATGCCTTGTAGTCCGATGAAAAAAGGGAGGTGGAGGGATAAGTTCATGGAGGTCTTGAGCGCATTATCCATGAAACAGCCTGTAGAAAACCGATAAGCTTGCAACCTGACGCCGATGATCCAAGTTTTGCAGCTTTTTACTTGTTAGGTCTCTATCGTCGATTATCCTGGGAGCGCGTCTGTCTATTGAATCCAAACAGTCTAGCTGATACTTTGCGGAGCCGTCCCAAAAATGAGAGCAGTACTCCATGCAGGGTTGGACTTGAGGATATTAATTTGGTGGATTAAATAACCAATCTAAAATAGGTTTTAGGGTGACGCAAGAAAGATCTTACGTGTAGAGCGACATTTATAAAAGCCACACAGTGCCGCTGTAAATAATAAAGCTTTATGCATGACATTACGGATTAGACGGTATACTTATATGTTGCATACAACATGATCACATTCATTAGACGAAAATGTCTACAATAAATGGTCTTGCGCTACCCACATCTAGCGGCTTCCAGGCTTATGTGATGCATAATATGCAATAGATAAACCTTCCTGCTTCCATTATGACCTAAAGAAACAGTTTCGCAGGATTTTCTGTAATAGATGCTTAGGACTCAGCTACTGTGGTTTATCGTAAAACTGAAATTCATAATTATGACAACGTAAATCATTCAGTTCTGCACACAGTATGACGAGATTTCTTCTCACGGATCTCACTCGTCTATTCTATAGAGATTACGTGAGCTCCTCGCTCGCGCTATAAAACACTCTTAACTATATGAATTTCAATAAAGAAATCACAGTACAAAAAGGATGTTCCACTTTAGAGCTGAAATGGGAATTTACTTAATTTTTTTTGCAACCAAATTGTGTGTGTGTACATAAAGCTATATATAATATAGCTGTATCAACCACGCAAAAGTGAATTGTTTATATTCTCATTTATATTTCTGTGAGTGTCTTTCCCGATTGTCATATAATTTACTTAAGTTTCAGACACTTTTAAATTGAGTTTTCATATAACTTAAGTACTTGCGTATCTCGACACTTAATGATTTAGTATCGTCGAGACGAAACACACGCTAAAATATAAAATTTATTATAGTTATTTATTTTTGATCTAAAAACATCTTTAGGAGTGTTTTACTGAGGCTTGTCCATAAGTTAACCGTATATATATATATCAAATATGTTAACCAAGAGAAAAATCAAGTAACGTACATACTAAACAAAATATTGACGAATTGATACTCTCCTTCTTTTATAGTCGGTTAAAAAATAAACGACAACAATTGCCCACAACTATTCTATAACGATAAATAACAACTTTTTGCCGTGTTTCGGAGGGCACGTTAAGTTGTGGATCCCAGTTTTAGTCTTCTTCGCTTTATAGCTGTGGTAATCCTTCTGTCAGACTTGCCCAAGACGCCCAGTAGGCCTCTGACATGGCTTAACGACTGTAGTAATTAATGTTGTTTGTTGACAACTCAATATGCTTAACGAAGCACGGAGATGCTTAAAAATAAAACCTCTTTCACACTCATCATGTTGCCATATCCAGCTGAGGCTTGTCCAGCTGTGGACTTATTTCGGCTGTAGTCATGATGATGATGACCCCCGTTCATTTATAGATGGACTGCGTACGCATAGGTGCTACCTCGACGATCACTTATGGAACAGTGAGTGTAACTGGATATGACCACTGTAACTATCAGATTAGAGTCAATAGGCCATGTCAGAGCCCTTGAACAATTGACACAAAACAAAACACTGTCCATACGAATGAATGAACGAATTTTGGACAGCTGATAAAGCAATTTTTCCTGACGGTGAGTCTCTTTTCATCCCGACGAGTTAACAATGAAACTTGAACGCAGCGGACCGCTTTAACAAACCACGCGTGAATTGGAACGCACCAGTTGTGAATGCACTAGCCTGGACTTAAGCTTAGCGGGGCTGAGGGTTCTAATTGGATTAAGTTCTTTCAATAACTGTTTGAAATATTTGATTCCATTTAATCTATTTTTAGATCTCCCCTTTATTAACGTCATGACAGAGAAACCACATATGAACGTACTAAGGTACTGCAGCGGAAATCGAACCTGCATCTTCTACTTGATCTAAGATAGTTGTGTATCTGTAATGCCAGATACAATTTATGATTTCTCTGTCTAGCACTATTACAAAAGGAGTAAACCTACCCTTATCATTATCATCATCATGTCAGCGGACTGTCGTCCACTGCTGGACAAAAGTCTCCCCAAAGATTTCGAAAATGGTGTTGTGTCCATCATTTTGCCATATATATATTATACTAGCTGTGTCCCGCAGTTTTACCCGCGTTAAACTTTATAAATTATCAGCTCCTCCCCCCTTGGTGATAGCGTGATAATATGTAGCCTATAATATGTTGACCCGACTTCATAGTAATATTCATGGAAAATTTGAAGTAAATCCATGCAGTACATTTTGAGTTTAGCCCGGACATACATACAGACACACAGATAAACAGACAAAAATTGTAAAAAAAATATTTTTGGCTTCGATATTGATTGTAGATCACGCCCGAATTATCTTTTTAAAAAAATATTCAATTTACAGTTTTGACTTTCCTACGATTTTATTATATGTATAGATATTCATGCCATAATCGCCACACTTGGCAGACGGGTTGGCGATCGCAGTATGATGGTCATAGTACACAGAGATACGCTGCTACTCGTTCTCTGGGGATATACCCTCGGGACGATTTCTATTCCCACCCTACGGGATGAAATGGGGTGGCGATATTCTATGCCAATGTAGGCATCTACCCTAGCTTATCAAATATACAAGTTATATTTCTGCTGAATTATTAAAATTACCATTTCCCACGCTTGAGATTAGATTGACGCCTTACATTGAAAAATAAAAGCTTAAGGAAGTAAATTGGTTGGCTTTGTTTTGAATAGATATATTCCAGACACCTGCTTTTATATTAATACTGAAAATAAATATTACACTTTTAAACTCTCGCGTATCATAATTACATAACATTATTCACAGGTATTAACGCTACTAATCTCCATTATTATTATCCCGACGTTTTGACTAGTTGCATTGATCGTGGTCACGGGCCCTAATTATTAGTTATTTACAATATGGTAAAAAAATCGTAATTATGTTTATACAAAACAAATGCACAGATCGTGAATGCTCAGATAAATAGTATTAGTCATGAGTAAAGTAATGATATTTGTACGTATATAATTTCAGTAATGTGGATTGATGTTCCCCGCTTCATGTGTATTTCGATTACATACGAGAGCACGATTACAGCAGAGAGAAAGGCCACATAACAATCCACGATAGAGAAATTATATAAATCAGTAAAATACATAGTACTATATTGCACCATAAACCACGGAGTCCTTGTACAGACGCCAGCACATGCACCTAACCCAATCTGTCAAATTTCTTTTATAGATTTTCAACTTTATCACTTAAGTATAAGGTTCACTTTCAATTGGGGAAATTTGTCAGATTGGGGTAGCTTTATCTGCTGGCGTCTGTACATCAATTTACGTATAATTTTATTTTAATGTCAAGTGATAATTTATATTCTGGAATACTGATACTTAAAGATATTTGAGTAGTACACGTGGAATACGATAAAATGGAAGACCTCATCTCATGAAATCTTAACCCACCTTTCCTTCAATTTTCTCCTCTATTTGCCTAACTGTAACGTTAGAAATTTAAAATGTAAAGATAGCACATGTTTTCTAAATTCTAGTCGTAAATTAGATGATTGTGATATTATAATTAGTAGATGTATTTTAGATCGTGGAATAGAATTATATAATAGAAATTCATACCTATATATATTATTGTATAAACCAAAAGTCCTATTACTTATTCATAACATATGTAATTTGTTTTAAGTAGCTTTTAGTAGAGCTTATTTCATAAAAATGTACTCTTCCGCAATACGCTTCTAATTAATAAATTCTTATTTAGTTTAGTTCATAATTATTGTACGGATATTGGAATTTTATTAATACCTTTCTCTATGAGTTACAAATCTTTAGTCTGATCATTCAATTATTTATTTCTAGTAAATAATCTAATTGTTGTTTGATGTCTGTAATTTTAAGATAAATAATATATTATTTATGCGCTTAAAACCACAAAATAATCGTATATTCGAATGATTTTAATATTGAAATGTATATGATTAGATTGTGGATATAAATTAAATATTATTAGTGGCGTTAAAGACTGGTTGCACTAAATTTTGTATAAAGATCAATTCAAAAGTACCTATACATATATATATCAAATAAGTTGCCTTGTTTTTACTATTTGAAGGAGTTTTCTCATACATTTTGTGGAATTTTTATACCATAGGGTATAAAAAACCAAATCCTCAAATTTAGTTTTAAATGTAGTAGTAAGAATTCTTTCAGTATGAATCCTAAACTAAATTTAGTACCTAGGCTACCTCATTTTAGCTTGAAAAGTATACTTAACAATTAAAATCAGACGTAGAATTTCAGTATTTTTACTCCTACGAAGCAGCGCTAATGGTACTCTCAGGTAGATGGAGTTACACGCAATTCCAGAGAGTATAAAATTTATTTCGCTGTAATAAATTAATATACATTTTACTTCTCACCGAAATTAAACTTATAAATTATATACACTAAAACTATTATACAGAGGCTCTATCAACGCTTCATTCGACACAGTGCGATTGGTCTCAAGAAGGTTTATGTAGTTTAGTTAACATTTAATATGTTAGTTCAATTTATAACTAATATTATACTTCATAAATAAATAAATAAATAAAAACATAATAACATCTATCTACCTGCTTTTAAAACCAAATAATCAAATTCTCAGAAAATGGTTTTTCATTCTTCTTCTGAAGCCCTCAATAGATGATTTTGCGCATTTCATAGCATTGCATTTCATAGCTATAGAAGTGCACAAGCGCACCGCACAGACCGTAAAAATACCGTCGCGTCGAAGCGTCTGGAACTGTGGGTAGGCATACATAATTAATATATTTATGCCTACACTAACAGTCTTGTATTAAATTAATAAAAGATTAAAGAAACCAAGATATTTTAATCCAGAATCAATCAGTTAGCGGAATTAAATTTCAAACATAGAACTTTACTGATGAAAGTTTTATTACCGCGTTGTTAAAGAATTCAATTAAAATTTACAAGATTCCGCTACAAACTAGTTCTGTTAAACTTATGGTTGAACAATACAATATGCTATTGTTCTTATACTGAAGCCCTCAGTGCATTATCTAGAGCATTTCGTATAAGCAATAGAAGTGCACAAGCGCACCGCACGAACCGTAAAAATGCCGTCGAAGCGTTTGGAAATGTGGTGTGGTGTGTGTAGGTAGGCATAAATATATTAAATATTTATGCCTACCTACACTTACTGTCTTGTATTAAATGAATAAAAGATTTATTATTTTAGGACGAATTTTAAGCTTAGTTATATTAATCCACAATCAATCAATTCGCAGAATTAAATTTCCAACATAGAACTTTACTGATGACAGTTTTATTACCGCGTAGTTAAGGAATTCAATTAAAATTTACAAGATTCCGCTACATACTAGTTGTATTAAACTTCTGGTTGAAGACAAAGTTTGGTGCGATTGGTCTTTTAAAATGTTGCAAAAGGGGAAAACGAATACGTACGTTAAGTGTTAAAAATAATTGTTAAGATGTATATAGATTATTGTGGTAAATATTGGTTGTAAAAGCTTTTGTAGAGATTACATAATAATGTTCTGCTGGTTTATTTTCGGCTTCAAGTCTCAATGGAGTCTATCTAGCCATCTCCGCATTTGCACAGGAGAATTTTCGATTCCATTACTCTCATGATCTGATGGGACGACTAGCGATACGACTGGAAAGACCTCTGGTACAGAAACGACGGCTTTACGGAGGTGTTAAATACACCTCCGTGCCTCGGAGAGAGCGTTCATTCGCTCAAAGAGCAACCCAACTGGGGAAGTACCTCCACCTTACAGAAGACATTCCTTACTAAAAACATTAATAATTTCAATGTTGTTTTTCCGAGTGTGAGTAAGGTCACCAGAGCTGATTAGGGCGGGGGGAAGGGTCAGCAACAGTTGTTTGCTGACTTTTAAAGGCCGGCAACGCACCCGCGACACCTTTGGTGTTGCGAGTGTCCATGGGCGGCGGTGATCACTTACCATCAGGTGACCCACTTGCAAGTTTGTCGCCATCTGATATAAAAAAAAAACCAAAAGCTTTCAGACTCCGTGCAGGGGCTTACTGAGTTGAGAGAAAGTTGGTTCACAGAAATATCTTAAAATCAGTTTTTGGCCCGACCCCACCTGGGTCTGGCCCCCACGCGTGTTTTCTCGTGTTCAACCGCAGATAAAAGGGTCGGGGTTCAAACCCAGACCCTCAATATCTGCTGCTGAATGCGCTACCGCTAGACCAACGAGGCAGTCTTGTTTGTCTAGCGGACTATTATCCATAATGCTAATGTGTCAGACCAATTAAACTGATCCCTAAAACTTAAGATTATGTAGTAAAGCTTTGTACAGACGCACCCCAATCTGTTAAATTTCTTTTATAAATTTTCAACTTTATCACATAAGTATAAGGTTCACTTTCAATTGGGGAAATTTGACAGAATGGGGTAGCTTGATGTGCTGGCGTCTGTACATTCCCATGATCCAAAAGAATATTTATAATTTTATAAGGCACTTAAGGAATTTGGTTTCTAAAACTGTAGACTGTAGAGTTATCAACAATTCAGACGGATTTTGTTAAGTTTCGTGAATATTTTAAAAGTATAATTTAAAACAATCGACCTATTCTGAATATTTTGCAATAAAACATAATGAATTTATTTATATATGTGTACCTATTTTATGTTTTATTTCACTACTTATAAAAAAAAAATATATACACATAGCTCTCATAATCCTTCTTTATAAATTTGTCAGTAAATTATCTTTTTTTTTTATAAATATAAATATATTATAAATATAGAAACAAACGCTTTTATATTATGTAGCTTAAACATAATGTATATATTGTAAATTAAGATAATAATAAAATAAATAACAGCAATAATAGTTAATAAATAGAAGTAATAATTGTCTATACATAAATATTTATGATTTTAATTCTTAATATATTAATTATTATGGAGTATTGTTGCAACGTGTTAATGTCGTAATATCATTAGCTAGTTGGTAAGTAATAAAAATATTTAAAATGTATTTTGTTGTTTTATTTGTCGCAGCTGTTAAGACAGTACCTTAACCACGATGACGGGATGATTAGAAGATGTTTGCATTTCACGCCGCAGGGTTGTGGGTTCGATCCCCACCCAGGACAGATATTTGTGTGCATGAACATGTTTGTTTGTCCTAAGTCTGGTTGTAATTATCTATATAAGTATTTATTTACAAAATAAAAAGTAGCATTTGTAGTATATCAGTTAATAATGTCCTCCCGACTGAATTTCGGCCCCGGCGGCTACTCTCAATGGAGACTAGCCAATTGCGCAGGACATATTATAGTGCACAAGGGTATGCGCAAACACAGGGGCACTGTCTAATCCATGATCCGATGGGATGACTAGGGACACGACCGGAAAGAGGTCAGGTACAGGACCGACTGCTTTACGTGCTCTCCAAGGCAAGGGGGTGTTTAACCGTCAACTCCCAGACTTCGGGCTGATCCTGAGATATTTATTTTATGGAAATATCGGATATACGGATTTGAATCCAGGACCTCATTAGTACGCTACCGCTAGACCAACAATACGGTTTGTGTAAATAATGTCCCAGGATATTATTATTATTCCTAATTATTTATTTATAGTTCTTATTTTTAACATATTTATATCTATAAAATTGAAACAAAAAAGAAAACAATAATATATAAATAAATATGAAAAAAATAGAGGTCCTCCAGCGGCGAGGTTTGACGCCTTAGGCCGCCGGTGGTCAGGGCGACAGAGTAAGGAACCTTCTTACAATGCGTGCCGTTCCCATTATTGCCGCCTTTTGTATCTGACCCTTGACCCAGTGCTCTAGCGATTATTATTATAACGATATTAATAAGAAGTTGTTTCAGTTAGTTTCAGAAACACTTAACCTATTTCAATATTCAATTAGTGGATAGACAGGAGGACAGCGTGATCGATGGCGAGTTGTAGGAGCTCCGATAGATTGCTTTGAGAACAACCTCTTTCATTTATATGGTATTCTAATTTATTGGAGTGAATTAACTAACTAACTTTCTCGAGTGGCTACCACGAACCGGAAGACGGAAACGGAGGCCCCCTACAAGATGAACCGATGATCTTGTGCATCACCGATGGTCTGACGGTCACCGTAGCCTAGTTGGTAGTGCTCCTGCCTACGAAGCTGGTGGTCCTGGGTTTGAATCCCGGTAAGTGCAAATATTTGTGTGATGAGCACGAATATTCGTTTCTGAGTCATGGATGTTTTCTATGTATACAAGTATATATCTATCTATATAAGTATGTATATCGTTGCCTGGTACCCATAGTACAAGTTTTGCTTAGTTTGGGGCTAGGATGATCTGTGTGACATTGTCCCTAGATATTATTATTATTATAAAGGTCGCCGGAAACCGCTGGATGCGAATAGCGCAAGACCGGCAATTGTGGAGATCTTTGGGGGAGGCCTTTGTCCAGCAGTGGACGTCTTTCGGCTGATATGATGATGATGATGAATTAACTAGAATTAATTATCACCCAATTGTGAGGAATGTGGATGTATCGAGGACCTACAACATTTATTGATGGAATGTGTTCGATATGAGTCTAGTAGAAGTAATTTAATAAATTCCCTAAATTTGAACAGAACCTATGTGGGCGTGTTCCATAAAATTCTATCCCAACCAAATAGTGATGATGCGATGGGTCTGTTCAAATTCATGGCCCAAGTTTTGTGAAAATTCAATTGTTTAGGACACGATGGAAATGAAATGAAATAATGAAATTTATTCAGCACTTGGGTATTAACATACACTTGTACTTGACAAGTTCACAATGCAGTACACAAACATAGTCGAACATAGTATAAAAATTACAAAAATATAATTAGTCTAAAAAAATTAATCTATTATTTTGAAATTTAGTTGTACAATATTAAAATTAAAGAATTGAAGGCAATGAGCATTTGGCTAGCGCAGAAGGCTCTTAACCAGTACCTTATATTAAACGATTAATACCCGAGGCCACCCTTCTAGGGTTCGGGCCACAGCTCAGGGGGCCGCTGAAGCAAAAGGACAGAATTCTAAGAGAGGGTGTGATCAGTTGCACGGGATCACCAATGACGTGTTAAGGGGCCAAAGCGATCCTCGCCGCTGAGGAGCCTACCCTAGCTAACCTGCGGCTTTCTCTAGCTACCTAGGTGGACGACCCGGAGAAGAAAGCCACAAAGAAACTCCGGGCTTGCTTTTTTCGTCTTCTTTTGCTTTTTGTTTTCGTTCTTTTTATTTTTAAATCATGTATTTTCTTACATTGGGATGGGCGTTATGTAGGCTAATGCACGCACAGAACCGTTGTCATCTAATGAATCGAAAAATTCTTAGATAATAAACAATAACATTAAATTTCACTTAAACAATTAGAATAACCTCTTGCTAGATGAAAAAACGGTGGGTACATCCGCGATGGGACTGACATACGCTATGCGTAAAAGTAACTTTAAATAAAGAAAGAAAAAAAAAATAACCAAACAATGCAGAAAACCTTTGAGTGTTAACAAATAATAATAAATTTCAAGACACTGTATTAATAGTTTATTGACTGCCTCGTTGGTCTAGTGTTAGCGTGTTCAACCGCAGAAAATGAGGTCCTGGGTTCAAATCCCGGGTCGGGCCAAAAAGTGATTTTGGGATTTTTTCGTAAAAAGAACTTTCTCAGTATCTGCCCGAAGTCTGGAAATTGGCGGTATTACACCCCCGTGCCTCGGAGAGCACGTAAAGCCGTCGGTCCTGTACCTGACCTCTTTCCGGTCGTGTCGCTAGCGGTCCCATCGGACCATGAGAGTGATGGAATAGAAAGTGCCCCTGTGTTTGCGCACACACTTGTGCACTATAATATGTCCTGCGCAATTGATTAATCTCCATTGAGAATGGCCGCCGTTGCCGAAATTCGACCGGGAAGACATCATCAATAGTTTATTAATAGCGTGTGCCGCAGCAGTAAGATGCCTTGCGATTTTATGTTCCGGGTTCGATTCCGGCACAGGACAACTATTTATGTGACCCACATTAGCAGTCTCTAGAGACTGGTTACTTATGGGTCAACTAGAGAGGCGCTCACAGCCAGTTGCTCTCACTGGCCCATAAGTGATCGGCGAGGTTAAGCAACTAGGTCCGCGGTAAGTCCATAGATGGGCGACCGCCAAAGTGGTTTAATTTCTGAACGTCTTCATGCTTCGGAGCCCACGTTAAGCTGTTGGTCTCGGAGGTAGTTATTAGACAACAGTCGTTAAGCTCTGTCTGAGGCCTACTTGGCGGCTTGAACTACTTTGACACTCTGGTAACGACTTCCCTTACGATCAGATCAGTAGTAAGATTTTATTAATAACACCTAACAATATTTAAATTTAAAGACCTTAGGATGGAAACTTCTCCTTGACAATAACTTAATACAAGGTAACTTAATTTCATTACTATTACCAAATAAATTTTATTAATGTTTTACCAATCTGTATGTAACTAGAAATAATAATAATTATGTAAACTTAAATATATTACTAAAAACATGTTCTGACTATTAACAAGCGCTTTTTTTAAGTCTACGTGAATAATTAAAAACAAAAACAAAACAACGTTGCAATTTTTTTAAATAAAATTTGTTAGATTCACTTATTTTATTTTAAACTAGCTGTGCCCCGCGGTTTTACCCGCTTTAAACTTTATAAATTATCACAGCTCCTCCCCCGTAGGTGATAGCGTGATAATATGTAGCCTATATGTTGACCTGACTTCTTAGTAATATTAATGCAAAATTTGAAGTAAATCCATGCAGTTCTTTTTGAGTTTAGCCCGGACATACATACAGACAAACATACACACAGACAAAAATTCTAAAAACTATACTTTTGGCTTCGATATCGATTGTAGATCACGCCTCAAGTATGCTTTCAAAAAAAAATTCAATGTACAGTTTTGACTTTCCTACGATTTTGTTATATGTATAGATGTGTAATCAAAATGTGTTGTGTTTTTATTAATCTGCGTCACAACCAAAGCTCGGGAGTCTCTGGTTTAGTGACCAAAGTAATTAAATTCAACGCATTGTCGGACACCGCGGCTTCGAACCACAAGGGTGTGTTTCGGGTTAGTGAGTTTACCCTTTGTGCCTCCGAGGGAAAGTTAAAATGAGAATCCAACAGATAGGGGAGGCTTAAGAGGCTGACGACAACCAATATATTATTAGTCTTCCGTATAAGCCACCACATCCGCATTACAATATGAAGTATACGTCCAGCCTCTTAAGATAGCTAATTATAGAATGTATACTTAATGTACTGGATGCGGATAGAGCAAGACCGGCAATTGTGAAGATCTTTGGGGGAGGCCTTTGTCCAGCAGTGGACGTCTTTCGGCTGATATGATGATGATGATGATGATACATAATTATTTCTAGTTACATAGATATTTAGGTACACGGATTGTATGAAAACATTGATAAAATTTATTTTATAATAGTAATTATATTTAGCTTGCTGGCAGTAAGTTATTGTGAAAGAGATTATGTTTAAGTTTAATTATTGAAATTTATAGTTTTAGTTATATTTTCCTACATATTGACCGAATGCTTAGGTTACTTTATATTTCCTTTTACAATGTATGTCACAGGTTTTTATTCATAGAATAGAAGCTCACTGAACAAAAAGCCAAGGAGCCGTCAAGCTGCCGAGTACCTCATACCTAAGTACCGAGAACCAATAAACTGGAAGTAGCGGTAAAACTTGAAAGCTTACTTTGCAAAGAGAAAACGGTTCAACTTCTTAATAGTCAGCTTAGACTCTTCGTTCTTTTTCACTTATATATTTTTAGTTACTAAGGTTTTTTTAGTTTTTGACTCTAGGTCATTTATAAGATGGCTCAGTGGTCTAGAGGTAGCGTTTTCAACCGCTGGTAATGACGTCCTGGGTACAAAGCTGGGGAATTAACTCTGTTTTATATTTGTTCTCAAGAAATATGATCATGTCTCTAACTTTCACAAGGATCTGAAGTGGCTCCCTATCCATCTTCGTAGGAATGCTCGTATATTGTATCTCTTATTTAGTGTCCTTCACAATCCCTCATACCCCGCCCACCTACGGGAGCGGGACCACGTTTCTCCGTTATTCATTCACCTGATGCCTCCTGTAGGTCACACCTCAGATCCCTCCTTAAATTTCCTATCCATAAAACCGATTTTTACGACTCCTCTTTTACGGTGCATGCGGTCAGGTTGTGGAATTCTCTTGCACATAACATCCGCAATAGCAATACAATAACGTTATTTAAAAAACGAGTGAAAGAACATTTTCTCTTAACCTCATCCTGATAATGGTATGTATATGTAGTATATTATATAGCTATATCTGTGTATTATTAGTATGTAGTGTATACATACACTTTGAATGTCGTATATAGTAGCGAAAACTACACACGATATACTTTTCTAGTTAGTTTCTCCTCTCGCGGGTCTGCTGGAAGAGATTTCTATTGAAATAAGCAGTAACTTTGTACAATCTTTTCCTTATATTATTTATTGTTATTGTGTTTTTATTTGTGTGTACATAAATTATTAAATAAATAACTCCCTGTATTGGTTTCCCCTAGATACTACAGCACGGGGCCCTTAAAATAAGGTTTGTAAAGGGTTGGCAACGTGCATGGTGCCCACTTACCATTAAGTGGGCCCTAATTACAAACTTGCGGACTTACTTGTTTAATGAATACCGAGTTGGGCCAGTGATATTGAGACATATATTAATGAATACCGAGTTGGGCCAGTGATATTGAGACATATATTAATAAAAATCGTCACACTTAAAAACCGTCGCACCATGAGAATGAGGGAAGTATAAAGCGCACCTGTGTTTACGCACACAGATGGAAACACACACAAAAAAACCTTACTACTCGGTTAATGATTATTTGAATGATAACGACGCTTGGTGTTTACCAAGCCGAATATAACAAAATTATAATATTGACAAATGTCGACGATGACAAATAATATAATTTTGTTACATTTGTGACATTTAATATTAATATTTATTATAGTAAATGACGTAGACTTTTTTAATGGATGTTTTTAAATTTTGTTGCATTTGTGATATTGTGAATATATAACAATATTATGTTATCTACCTACCTATCTTCTATTTTAAGTTTGAATTTATTTTCTGTATTGTGTATAATTTTAATTATTGACGTGCATAAGTGTACCATGTGTTCCTAAGTGCAATAAATATTTCTGATTCTGATTCTTGTGCACCATAATACATCCCAAACATCTGCTTGGGATATATTTTAGTGCACATGTACAGACGCCAGCACATCCAGCTACTCCAATATGTCAAATTTATTTTAGAGATTTTTAACTTTATCACAAAAGCATAAGGTTCACTTTCAATTGGGGAAATTTGACAGATTGGGGTAGCTTGATGTGCTGGCGTCTGTACATTGTACAGTAGCTATGGCGGTTAGTCTGATAAGCCATCGGGCAATTTTTTATTATATTCGAGCTGGTGGACATTGTTTATTATTAAATTAATTGACTGCACGTGTGGCGCAGTGGCTAAGACAGTCGTCACGCCACCTCGTGTCGCGGGTTCGAGTCCCGCGCTAGACAACTATTTGTGTGACCCATAAATAGTTGTTCTGAGTCTGGATGTCATTTGTGTCCGTCTATTATACGTTTGTAAAGTACCCCCCGACACAGGGATTAGATTCCCTAGTGCGGACGTTGTCTTTAAAAAAAATTACCCTAAGTCCAAAAAAAACGGCCAAGTGCGAGTCGGACTCGCACATGAAGGGTTCCGTAGCAGCAAGTATTTCAGTTGATTAAATGAAAGCAAATTGCGGTTTATGACGTATTAAAAAAAAACTACTCGCTAGATCTCGTTCAAACCAATTTTCGTTGTTAGTTTCAATGGTAATGTACATCATATATTTTTTTTAGTTTTATCATTCTCTTATTTTAGAAGTTAGAGGGGGGGTCACTCATTTTACCACTTAGGAAGTGTCTCTCGCGCAAACTATTAAGTTTAGAAAAAATTTATATTAGGAACCTCAATATATTTTTTAAAGACCTATCCATTGACACGCCACATGTATGGGTACGATGAAAAAACATTTTTTGAGTTTCAGTTCTATGTATGGCGACCCCCCAAAATAATTGATCTTTTTCTATTTTTGTGTAAAAATCTTAATGCGGTTCACAGAATACATCTACTTACCAAGTTTTAGTAGTACAGCTCTTAGAGTTTCGGAAAAAAGTGGCTGTGACATACGGACGGACAGACAGACAGACAGACATGACGAATCTATAAGGGTTCCGTTTTTTGCAATTTGGCTACGGAACCCTAAAAAGCGCTTGTAAATAGTCAGAAAAAGTAATATAGTTAAGTAAACATAATTATTTCTAGTTGCATATATGTAGATACATATTAAGGTACACGGATTGTTAAACATTTATAAAATCTATATAAATAAAAAGAGAAGTCCTGACTGACTGACTGTCTCATCAACGCCCAGCCCAAACCCTTGGCCCTAGAAAGCTGAAATTTTTCACAGATGTTTTCTTTATAATGTAGACAAGGTATAAGGAAGGATTTTTAAAAATTCAACCCCTAAGGGGGTAAAACGGGGGTGCGAAGTTAGTATGAAACTTTGCCGGTTTTGAAGTTAGAGGCATGAAAGTTGGTATTTGGCCTTGCAAATAAAAATAAAAAATGTATGTTTCAGGATTTTTGGAAATTTCACCCCCAAGGGCAAAAAATAGGGGTTGTAAGTTTGTACGAAAAAAGTCCCAATTTTTAAGTTAAACGCAGGAAAATTTGCATTTGGCTTTTTAGTTAAAAATAAAAATTATATATTTCAGGATTTTTGAAAATTCCACCCCGAAGGTCATAAAATAGGGGATGTAAGTTTGTATGAAAAATGCGATATTTTTGAACTTTTAAACGCATGAAAATTAGTATTTCGCCTTTCATTTAAACATAAATATATCATCAGGACTTTTGGAAATTCCACCCCTAAAGACGACTAAAATAGGGATGTAAGTTTGTATGAAAAACTGTTTTTTTTTTGAGTTAAAAGCATGTAAATTGATATTTCAGTTAAAAATAAAGCAATCAAGGGAATAATTTGTTGTTAACAAAGGTAATCCATAACTGATTCAATGGGTCAACACCAAAAATGTACGCCAACTTAAATTATAGAGAAATTCGTTTCTTATTGCTTAAAATGTTGTGTTTAAGTAAAGATTTAGCGTTTTATAAGATTTGTAACTTCTTTTTTTTGGTATTTGTCATAACATATTAAAAAACGTCAATTTAATAAAATTGGGATTAAAAAGTCATTGACCCAAAATTCGAGTTAGCGTAGTAAAAATTGTTCGTGTCGAGATGATCGCACCCAAAAAATATCATCTTAATTTTACTGATCTACAAGTTCACAATTTTGTAACTCGATGGCTTTTATGTCGTTTCAGATCGCAGAACTCATTTGACATATCGGTTAAAATAAATAAATGCTTGAAGTAAAAGGTAGTCCAAAACTGAATCAAAAGATGATCGCCTAAATCTCACCCAAAATATATGCCCACATCTTAATTTTACTTTACAAGGTTATATTTTTGTTAGTAGATGGTGTAATCATCGTTTTAGATCGCGCTATGGTTTTGTTCACAAAATGTGATATTAGACCTACCAATGCCGTGGTCGCAACCTAAGCTAATGGGAGACACCTTGGTGAGTAATGCATCGTTGATTATTATATTACTTTATTTGACTTACTGACTTTACTTAAGGACAATTGATATGTATTCTTTGATATTTTTGGGTTTATGATATCGGGCCTTTTTTTAAATAACAGTAGCAAAGTAGTATTTAGTTTATTTCTTAACTAGGTTATTATAGGTTAGGTTTTCTTAAATTTATATTGCTTATTTCTTTTAAAAGTATTCTTTTTTAGATTAAGCTAGAAGTAAGTAGTTACATTGGTAATCATTCAAAATTGTCGCGGACGAAGTTGCGGGCACCAGCTAGTCCAATATAAAAGCAATATTCCTACAAAGTTTTATCAAAATCCGTTCCGTAGTTTTTAACAAAGAGTAACAAACATCCATACATCCTCACTCACAAACTTTCGCATTTGTAATCTTAGTAGGGTGTACCTATAAGATTTTTTTTAGAATCTACCCCTAAATGATTGAGAAAAGGAGTTCTTGAATAATTCAAATATGTGTGGGTGGGTACTAAATGCTTGAAGAGATTTAAATTATTATGTCGAACTCACACCGGCTAATCCTAAGTTGCCGTGGACTTCTTCTGGCGTCTGATGTGGAGAGTCCCGGGAATGCAGATATGCTACTCTATTGTCCCCCTTTTGCGCCATGCCCCAGGTGGTAGGGGAAGACTCTAGTTTACCTTCCCGACTTGACTACTCCTGCCAGTTTAGCACAACGACTGCACCACAAACAGATCGCTGTCTTGCCGGAGCTGCTTGCACGTGGCGGCAGTAGAGGACACTTCTCATACTGCTAACGCAGCCCCGAGGGGAGTCAGGCTACCGGCTGCCTCCGCCACCCCAGCACCTCCTCCGTCTGCGTCATAGAATAACTGGCAACATTATGTTAAATTAATTCTCGAGATTCTAATACAGAGAAATAATACATACATACATAGACTCACGCCTGTCTCCCAGAAGGGTAGGCAGAGACAACGGACTTCCATTTGTCACGATCCTTGCATACCTCTTTCGCTTCGTTTACTGACATTATATTCTTGATACATGCTTGCCGGTTTAGGGTACTTCTGACCTGACCTTTCTTAAGTACGTCTCCGATTTGATCAGAGAATGTTCTACGAGGTCTTCCCCTTCCGGTTGTACCATTCACACAGGCGAGGTATACTTCTTTTGTCAATCTTCTTTCATTCATCCTTTCTAAATGCCCAAACCACCTCAGCATACCTTTTTCAATCTTTGTGACTACATCCTCTTTCACAACACAACGCTCTCTGAAAAGAGAAATAATACTCTTAAATTATCGCTTAAGTCATAGAGTCGTAACATATCCTCATACATTTGTCATGCATATAATATGGTGCTCATTTCTCTACCATCTAGTCATTTAAGTTTCCATAAGTTTAATCTTTGAGTCAAAGTGAGCATTAAGAGGTTTTGGTAATGGGTACATAATGTTTAAATAAAGATGAAGCTTTAATGTAACGGGCTGCCTAATGTTAGCAAGTTTTGAAGTACGCAGTAAATCAAAGTTGGAAAGAGTAAAAGTTTATATATATAACTTTATTAGCTTAAAAAGTTCTATTTTTAGATGGCGTATTTAAGGTAAGTTTTAGATTTTACAACGTGCATTTGCAAACAAGACAAATCAGTTAAAAGAAAATAGTTATTTATCGCTATTTATTTAGACAGAGCTCCGCCTTACACTATAAGTTCATATATAAAAGTGTCAAAGTCAAAGTCAAAAATCATTTATTCCGTAAAAAATTTTACATTTATGTGGAATCGTCATATTTTTTACCCTACCGTGCAGTGCATGACGTGGCAGCTACTGAGAAACACTGCCAGAAAACTCAGTAGGAATCCTTTTATAAAATAAAATATACTTAAGATTAATTACAATCATGTGTGTTGACTCAGAACAACTCAAACCCAAGCACTTTTATCACTTAAATAATCAGAAATTTTGTAATATGCCCTGCTACACAATTTGGCTATAATAATTCTTTTAAACTTATTCGTAGACAATTTTCTAATATCATTGGGAAGTTTGTTATAGAATCTTATACATTGCCCCATAAAAGAATTACTTATTTTGTAGAGACGGGTAGTATGCAATATGAGATTATTCTTATATCTAGTATTTACATTATGTGTATTGTACAGAAGGAATCGATATTTTTATTCATCAACTGATACCCCTTTTTAAAGGCAAAAGTATAGAAGGGAATAGTAAGTAGGTAATAAGTATTTAGGTATTTATAGTATACGAATAATAATATCCTGGGACATTATTCATACACGGCCATCTGATCCCATACTAAGCATAGCTTGTACTATGGAAACCAGATATCCGATATATTACGTATGCTACTTTTCTTTTGTAAATAAATATTTATATAGATAACTAGCTGTGCCCCGCGGTTTGACCCGCGTTAAACTTTATAAATTATAGCCTATGTGTTAATCCAGGGTGTCAGCTAACTCCATACCAAATTTTATTAAAAGCGCTTCAGGCGTTTAGACGTGAATAAAGTACAAACATACACACTCACACTCTCAAACGCTCACAAACTTTCGCCTTAATAATATTAGTGGGATTACACCCAGACTCAAGACAAACAGACATGTTAAGGCACATAAATATCTGTCCTGAGTGGGAATTGAACCCACGACCTGCGGAGTGAAAGGCAAGCATTTACCAAACACGCCAACCGGCCCGTGGATATTGAAGAAATCTTTAATAATATCAAATGTTGATACGTTAAATGTCTCCCAGATTATAATCACTAAAATACTAATCAAAAACAAATTACCTACACCATACCTCAATTAGTATTAATTGTATGACTTACAATTGATCCATTTGATTAAACGTAATCGGTTAATCGATTGCCGATCATTGAACATCAATTTTATTACCATAAGCTTCATAATTACTTTTATACAGGTGACGTCACGGTATAAAAGTTCAAGACGTTGAAACGTCTAAAATTATGTAATATATTAACGATTGGTATTTTCCATGAATGTAAAACATATTGTACTGAACAGTTTTTACAAAAGGAAAACCTTTTAAATGTTGATTTGGCGCTTATGTGGTTTTAGACATTATTGATTTCAATTATGCCTAAAACTCGCGATCAAATAAAAATATTAAAGGTTTTCATTTTGTAAAAAAAACGAGTGTACTTTACTCCATGACTGATGTCAACTTAGATAAATTAAACGTTACTGGCTATGAGAGAAATAAAGAAAGAAAATGTGTGCTCTCAATACGAAATGTAACTCTCTCTCTTTCTATCTTCACTAACTTATATCTCTCTCTCTCCTCTCAACTTCCGTTCGCCTCGCCCAATTACAGTTTTGTAACGCTCTCATCATGCATTCACCTGCATATTCCCCAAGTCAAGCGTGCGCTTTACTTCCTAAACTGTTCAATATTAGGGATATGCAATGTGATTATGTTGTTAGAGTACTTTACTATGACTTTTGCATGCCAATGATTTCGAAAATAACGTAAGTGAAAAAATACAATTTTGTGAGAAAAGTTTATAGTTTGATTTATGGTAAATGACACTTTAAAGTACTCTAACTAAAAAAAAACAGAGGTATAATGCTCTGTTTCGCAATAACTGTTGCATAATAATGTTGTCTTATATTATTAATATTTTTTACAGCTATATTTTTTAGTGTTTTTTAACAACGCCTGCACTAAGGAAAAGCCCTTGTGTCGCGGGATACTTTACAAATATATAATTACATACATACATACATAGACTCACGCCTGTTTCCCAGAGTGGTAGGCAGAGACAACGAACTTCCATTTGTCACGATCCTTGCATACCTCTTTCGCTTCGTTTACTGACAATATTCTTCATACATGCTCGCCGGTTTAGGGTACTTCTGACCTGACCTTTCTTAAGTACGTCTCCGATTTGATCAGAAAATGTTCTACGAGGTCTTCCCCTTCCGGTTGTACCATTCACACAGGCCAGGTATACTTCTTTTGTCAATCTTCTTTCATTCATCCTTTCTAAATGGCCAAACCATCTCAGCATAACTTTTCAATCTTTGTGACTAAATCCTCTTTCACACCACAACGCTCAATACTGATGTAAGAGTCAGTATTTCGAATTCTGTCTCTCAAAGTCACACCACACATACTTCTCAGAGCTCTCATTTCCACTGCATTTATTTTACTCTCATTCTTTTTCTGCCATACCCAACTTTCACTTCCATACATTAAAGTAAAACATATAATTGACGGACACAAAGTACATCCAGACTCAGAAAAACTATTTATTTTACTCATCACACGGGCCGTAGCCAAGCGTGAAAAGAGGGTTATGTTATTATTATTATAAAAAAAATACTATCTAGTACAATGGGCGGTCTTATCACATTAAGCGATTTTTTCCAGACATGATGATTATTTCTAACTCTTAACGTCCCCACACCATGTTTGCACCCCAGGTTTACGCCTAATTAGCCTTTGGGTAAATGAACCCTATGTACCCTATATACCCTCGAACCAGAGATTGTATAGTACTAACACCAACTTATATGGTTTATTGTAAACAAGCTGTGCCAAATTTTATGAATTATCATAGCTCCCGTAGGTAATAGCGTGATAATATATAGCCTATATGTTGACCCGACGTCTTAGTAATAGTCATGCAAAGTTTGAAGTAAATACATGCAGTACTTTTTGAGTTTAGCCCGGAAATACATACCGACAAACAGACACACAGACATATTTTTGGCTTGGATATCCATTGTAGATCACGCCCCAAGTATCCTTTTTGAAAAATATTCAATGTACAGTTTTGACTTTCCTACGATTTTATTATATAATTAAAAATATAATTTTGTACTGCGTTAATTTTGCATGTACTTCGAATCTTTTGTCACACTCGCGACTAACAATCGAATCTACCCACAGATACCAATACCGATCGCGCACAGCAAAGTTTCCCTACTCCAATTCCGTATAACATGACATTTTGACAGGGATCCAATATGGAGAGACTCTTGAGTATCTGATGTAGGTAACGTCGACTGAGGTACTTTTGTTATGTTGGGATATAGCATTGAACCGCAAAGTTCTTTTAAACTTCACAAGAACTCATCGAAAAGGTTTTGTTTATAAAGTCTTTCAGGTATTTTAGTCAATTTGTTGGGATTATCATCGATATGTTCTTAATCTTTTAGGCGTAGCGAGGATTATTAGAAGTAATTTATTTCCGATCCGTTATGACATGGCATCTTTCAAGAAGCGAGCCTTTTTCTTTCTTAAAGGCTGGCAACGCAGCTGTGGAAATTATTTTTGTTCGTTACTTATATATATATAAAATTTACGTGTAACAGTGTTTGTAACCAAACTCCGCCGAAACGGCTAAACCGATTTACATGATTTTTTTATGTTAAAAATAATATGTCATTGTAAAATCAAAAATATTAATATTTTCCTAAACTATTTTTGATACCCGTAATGGCCCGCCCCAGTTTTTCAACGACATATTTTTTTATGATTTGTCTTTAAAATACATAAAACCCTTAATTTTAACCCTTCTACCGCCAACCCCCTTTCTAGGGTTCCGTAGTCAAATGGCAAAAAACGGAACCCTTATAGATTCGTCATGTCTGTCTGTCTCTGTGTCTGTCCGTCCGTATGTCACAGCCACTTTTTTCCGAAACTATAAAAGCTGTACTGTTGAAACTTGGTAAGTGGATGTATTCGATGAACCGAATTAAGATTTTTACACAAAAATAGAAAAAGAACATTAATTTTGGGGGTCCCCATACATAGAACTGAAACACAATTTTTTTTTTTCATATTAACCATACATGTGTGGTGTCTATGGATAGGTCTTCAAAAATGATTCTGAGGTTTCTAATGTCATTTTTTTTCTAACCTGAATAGTTTGCACGAGAGACACTTACAAAGTGTTAAAATGAGTGTAACTTCAAAAATTAGAGAATGATACAACTAAAAAAATATATGATGTACATTACCATGCAAACTAACCACAAAAATTGGTTTGAACACGATCTAGCAAGTAGTTCTTTTTAATACGTCATAAATCGTAAACCGCAATTTGCTTTCATTTAATCAACTGAATTACTTGCTGCTACGGAACCCTTCATGGGCGAGTCCGAATCGCACTTGGTCGGTTTTTTATCAGAGATTTTATTACTGTAGTAATGTCTGTCAGTCGATAACTGAACAATTATTAATTGGCCAGTTATGCTTGCCAGGCATCTAGCCTCGAGCAGCAGAAGCAAGCAGAAGTACTTTGTAAGGCATGCTGATATGTCAACAACAAAGTGGTGGAGAACTTCCTGACTCCTGGTAGCCCGATGAAAAAGGGGGAAGGAGGGATAAGTTCATGGAGATCTTGGTCCATTCTCAATGAATTCATAATATGAAAATATAAATTTTACCTATAGTATATGAAATAAATATATAAATAAGATAATTAATAGTCGGCATAATAATATGTATCAGTACTACGGATACCAGATAGCGGATGGAGATACTATGTGTTATATATATTATGTGGATAATATGTGTCGTACTACGGATACCAGAAAGCGGATTGAGATACTTATTGACTTTTCTTGGAAACATAGACATACATAGACAACATTCAGACCAAGATAAATAGGTATGTTCATGAACTCAAATACTTGTCTTGTGCGAAGATCGAACCAGCAATCACAGGATCAGCAGGCAACTTCACTACTAACTGAGTCGCGGTGGTAGTAGATTTTCATTCGTAATCTTAAAAGTACTATATATAGGCAGAAAATCGCGGTATATTCTTTTGATTCAAAGCAAAACCTTATTATCTGCGTTTTACATACTGCCTCTATACCAACGAGCACGACAAAGACCCATTTTAAGGATATCCACAATGACTGGTCTTACGCTGTCTGCATCCAGTGACAGCGACCCTCACAACTTCATTGGATAACCTTGTCGGGAGTCTATCTATGCGGCGTCTTCCAGATTTAAGAGAGGTAGGGCACAGCGTTCATTCGCTCGAAGAGCAGCCCGACTGGGGAAGTACCTCCACCTTACAGAAGACATTCCTTAATAATAACATTAATAATTTAATGTTGTGTTTCCGAGTGTGAGTAAGGTCGCCAGAGCTCATCGGGTTGAGGGGGAGGGTCAGAAACACTTTTGTTCTGACTAATAAAGGCCGGCAACGCACCCGCGACTCTTCTTGGTGTTGCGAGTGTCCATGGGCGGCGGTGATCACTTACCATCAGGTGACCCACTTGCACGTTTGCCGACCTCGGACATAAAAAAAAAAAAAACTCTTAGGGCCAGCGCAGACAGAGAGGAAGGCAGCGGAGAGAGTTGATTTTCTAGTGCCTTAATAAAATCCTCTCCGCTGCGCTCCTCTCGGTCTACGCTGGCCCTTAGTCGCCACTAGAGAACTTTTTTAGTTCAATGGCCATCGGTTCTACGAACTATTGAAAATAATAATAATAAATATATAGAATTCCCCGAAACTACTCGACCGATTCTTATTAAATTTTTTGTGCATATTTGGCGGATCTAAAAATCAACCGTAAACTATTTTCAACCCCTAAGTTATAAGTGCGGCCCACCCCAAAAATTTGTTTTCAGTTTTTGGCAATCTTATTTACTTATTTTTTATTTTTCATTGAATTGGGTCTCTCAATGATTTAGATGTTAATAGGACTCGGTGGATGCCGATGCAGTGAGATTCCGGATATTATTTTTATTGTTAAGGTAATAATATATATTGTATCACCTATATTATATTAGCTTTCTATTTGCAATCTTGCCTTACTTACGATATCAACACTGTTTTAATCCCAGAAAGTCGTTCTTTATTTATTTTTATTTTATTTTATTTATTTATTAGGTCAACCAACGATCGCTTACACAATTCATAACATATTGTACAGACATATTTAGGTATTTTCTTTGTGCAACAACCAATTATAGGCTGACACCACATGCAATAATATAAAGAATAGATATGTGAACACAAAACAAAAAAAAATTAAAATTAAATTATAGAGATACAATTATAAAAATTAATAATAATATTGTACAAAAAAGCAATTCTTATTATAGGTGAAACAGATACATTTAATTAATTAATATATAATTAGTATTAAATCAATTTTGAGAATAACACTGCGAAATTTCAAATAAATGCAGATTACAAAAATAACTAAGGAGTTAACTATCCTGAAAAACGAAAAGTACGAAAATGTCTGTGTGTTTTTACAATATATTCTAATTATTAAGATAATATATTATATGATTATGACTAACAATATAATAATAAAATAAAAAAAAATCTGGGATAAACTTGAAATATTAACTAAGAATAACAGGTAAATAAGAACTAACCAAGGGACTAAATAAGTAAAAACAAACAGGATTTTGGTGCATTATATGTTGTATGTGTTGGTACCGAGATGTTGTTTTATAATGTTATAAAATATGGCAGTTGTGTTATGGTGAATGTCTGTCATGTCGCTGCAATTGTTTATAATTTTACACATTGTAGGGATTGGTGAGTTTGCGCCTAGAACTGTTCTACGTAGAGGTGGACATAGTGGCGTTATGGCATTTCGGGGTATCCGGGAGGGTACTCTAAATCTAATTAGTTTTAGCAGATATGGGCAGTCAATTTTATTATTTAGTAGTTTAAAAATAAACAGGGCATCCGAGATATCTCTGCGTATTTCTAAGGGTAGTAATTTAAAGAAATGGAGGCGATGTTTATATGATAATAGCTCCTTTGTTTTCCCTTGCGAGAAAGCCAAGTGCCATAGAAATCTTTTTTGAATCCTTTCAATTCGTAATATATGTATTGCGTAGTGTGGTCTCCATACAGAACTACAGTAATCTAAAACGCTACGGACGAAATTATTGTATAATAGGATTTTTGTGGTACTTTTCTTAAATCCTCTAGAGTTCCTTATCACGAAACCCAACATTTTTGATGCCTTTTTTGTAATATTGTCTATATGGGGTATGAACGTTAGTTTCCTATCAAACCAGACTCCTAAGTCTTTGATTAAATCCACTTCTTGAATTTTTTGATTCTCAATAAAGTAATCAGATCCGGTTAGTTGTGATTTCCGGGAAAATTTTATGTGGAAGCACTTAGTGGTGTTTAATTTCATATTATTGTCTGAACACCATTTTATTAACCGGTTTAAGTCTTGTTGTAGTAGATTTGTGTCGTCAGGTGTATTTATTGTTCTTAAGATTTTAAGGTCGTCTGCGTATAAGTAGCATTCAGAGTGCAAAAAACATTGAGGGAGATCGTTAATAAATATATTAAACAATATAGGGGCCAAATGCGAACCCTGTGGGGCACCGGATGTTATGAGATGGCTGTCAGATGTAAAACCATTTACCACTACATTGTATTCTCTTTTAGTTAAGTAGGATTTAATCCATTGCAAGAAAGATCCGGTGATGCCGTATGCTGCCAATTTATCAATTAGGACGGAATGAGGCATCTTGTCGAAGGCCTTGCTAAAGTCAGCATACAACACATCAACCTGTTTATTTGAATCAACTGAACATATGACTGTTTCAGAAAAAGATAACAAATTCGAAGTAGTCGATCTGGATGGTACAAAACCATGTTGATGATCACTGAGGTACTTTTTGAAATGGCGTTGGACGTGAGGGCATATTAGTGCTTCAAATACCTTCGCAAAGGTAGACAGAATTGTAATTGGTCTGTAGTTAGCGATAACATCTTTTCTATCCGATTTGTGTACAGGAACGACTTTGGATTTTTTCCATTCCGAAGGGAAAATACCCGTAGCCAATGATTTTTTGTAAATATGTAATAATGGTGTAACTAAATTAGGAGCACACTTTGCGATAAAAATTGGTGGGATTCCATCAGTGCCGGCCCCCTTTGTTACGTCTAGTGATAATAATTTTTTAAGTAAGTGTTGTCTATCTATTGTTGGATGCGTTAAGCACTGACTGTTGCTTCTTAAGATATGCATGAAGTTTGAGTTTTGTTTATATTCTCTGTCATCGCTGTTACTAAACGCTGATTGGAAGTGATTAGCAAATAAGTTACAAATTAATGGACCGTTAGATGTAGTTCTCTGTCCGTCTGTCATTGTTAATGGATATGCACTGGAACCACCTCTTTTAGACTTTATGTGTGACCAAAATAATTTAGGATTCTTCTTTAATTCTGTCTCTATGTTATCCATGTAATTATTATATAATTCCTTAGCCATATGCTGACAATTTTTGGTTATTATTGTAAGTTCATACTTGTCTAAGGGGTTTTTATATTTTTTAAAACGTAACCTTAATTTATTCTTTTCTTTTAATGATCTTATAATTACTTTGTTAAACCATGGAGGATAGTAGTTAGATTTTGGTTTACAAAATGGTACGTGTATATTTATAGCAGTCCTTAGAACATCATAAAATGCCTTTAACATGCTATTAACATCAATATGTTCGCGGAAAAGTTCCTCCCAATCCTGCTCACCAAGCATTTTATTGATTTGCACAAAATTTGATTTGTAGAAATTTGGACGAGAATTGATATTATACGGAAGTCTCAGTTCTCTCGTGATTGTCAGATTAATTTCAAGGGGCGGATGTAGTTTATCAATTACAGTTAGGGAAGAATAAGCCTCATTAATTGTGATCGACTCTAGAGTTGATAGAACTAAGTCTAAAATACGACCAGAATTGTTGGCAATTTTGTTGTGTTGTGTCAATTTGCATGTATTTATGAACTCCAATAGTCTGTCACATGAACTTGAAATGAAATTATTTATGGCCCCTACGTTCCAGTTTATTTTACTTTGATTAAAGTCACCTATTATACACATAGGCATATCGGTTGTTTCAAAAACGTTATTGCAATGTTCAATGAAGTGTTCTAAACATGGTAGACTTACGGGTGGGGGCAGATATACCGCACAGAGAGCTACTTGGCGTGAGGCATGATCCGCGGATACGTCAATAGTGACCCATAGATCTTCGCATTTACTTTCCCATCTATCGCAGCGATTTGAGTTAATTTTTTTCGAGACAGCTATAAGGACTCCGCCACCGTCTTTATTGTTATGAAAACCTGTAGATTCTCTGTCTCTTCTATAAACCGTGTACCTATCGTCAAACAGCTCACTGCTGAGTATATTACAATTCAACCAAGTCTCGGTCAAAATAATAATATCGTAATTTAAGCTAGAGAGATTACAATAAAATTTGTTTGTTTTAGTCCTTAAACCTCTACAATTTTGATAATAAATATTTAAACTATTGAATTTTAAAAATTTAAATAACACATAACATTCAAACACATTAAAAAGAAATATATACCTAAATACAGTTTACTTAATTTTATCCAAAATTGAAATGTCTTTGATCATCGTTCGATCGTTCTATGAAATTGGCTCAATAATTTCAATTGTACGGGACGCAGCTGCTTAGCGTTATCATCAGCGCTTCATAGATACATAGCATACCTACATTAGTACCTTAACTACAATAAATTCTGGAATAAATCTATACATATAATAAAGTCGTAGGAAAGTCAAAACTGTACATTGAATATTTTTTTTATATGATAGTTGGGGCGTGATCTGCAATTGATATCGAAACCAAAAATATAGTTTTTAGAATTTTTGTCTGTTTGTCTGTATGTATGTCCGGGCTAAACTCAAAAAGTACAGCATGGATTTACTTCAAATTTTGCATATAATTAACTAAGAGGACGGGTCAACATATATTATCACGCTATCACCTACGGGAGCTGTGATAATTTATAAAACTTAACGCGAGTAAAACCGCGGGGCACAGCTAGTAATTGATAAAATGTAATCCATGTCTTTCATACTGATTCTGAAGGCATTGCATTTGACAGTTTCCGAACGATTCAAACTCAAGATGCGAGTCAACGAGGTGTTACGTACGGTGTTTTTGATATACCTTAGAGGTTAAGTAAGTTAGTGTCGATGTCTCTTCCCGGCCGAATTTCGGCCACGGCGGCCAGTCTCAATGGAGATTAGCCAATTGCGCAGGACATATTATAGTGCACAAGTGTGTGCGCAAACACAGGGGTACTTTCTATTCCATCACTCTCATGATCCGATGGGACGACTAGCGGCACGACCGGAAAGAGGTCAGGTACAGGACCGACGACTTTACGTGTTCTCCGAGGCACGGGGGTGTAATACCGCCAACTTCCAGACTTCAGGCTGATACTAAGAAAATTCTTTTTACGGAAATATCCCTAAATCACTTTTTGGCCCGACCCGGGATTTGAACCCAGGACCTCATTTTCTGCGGTTGAACACGCTACCGCTAGACCAACGAGGAATTAAATTTGCATTAAAATGTGTACACACACAAGAGAAATCTTATTGCAAGCAAGACGTAGTAGACATATTATTATATTAAGTTCGAACATGTTTGCTTTACAATAATTAGAATGATTTATAGTAATAAAATTAAACATTCAATTTTTTTAAAGGCAACGCCCGCATTTACCTATGTCTCAGGGTACTTTACAAACATATATAGATGGACACAAATTACATCCAGACTCAGAACAACTATTTGTGGGTCACACAAATACGGACAACTATTTGTGCGCGGGACTCGAACCCGCGACACGAAGCGGCGAGGCGGCTGTCTTAGCCGCTGCGCCACACGTCCAGTCAACTTTTAAGAACTCTCATTCGGAAAATGTAAAATAACAGCACAATAAAATTTAATTTCACTTAAAAAATCAATTAAATAATACATATATCATAAAATTTTAATAAATATGTCAAAGATAAAATAACAAGTAAAATAAACGTCAAAGAATCAATGTCAGGTTAGAAATTATCAACTAGAAAATCTGATATATTATAGTAGGCTTTTTCAACTAAATGTGATTTAACTTTTCGTTTAAATAATGTGATTGTGAGGTCTTTCCAATCTTTCGTTATAATCGTTTAAAAAATATTATTGATAAAAATTCTGTCAATGCGTCACTCGATGAATGTTGATTTTACGCAACGCTGACAACAGTGATATGGCCTTTCTAACACAGGTAGAAATTGCAACATTTACCGGTAAAAGTAGTAGGTATCCGAGAAATACATAAACAGTTTATAATAATAATAATATTATCCTGGGACATTATTTACACACGGCGGTCTGATACCAAACTAAGCAGAGCTTGTACTATAGAAACCAGATAACTGATATACTACGTATATTAATTTTTCTTTTGTTAATACTTTCTTATATAGATAATTACACCCCGACTCAGGACAAACAGAGATGTTCATGCATACAAATATCTGTCCTGGGTGGGAATCGAACCCACGACCTCCGGCGTGAAAAGCAAGCATTTGCCAACCACGCCAACAGGCCCGTCATAAGCCGATATTACCACTTACATAGGTTTCGCCTGGGAAGGGCACATCACCCCATGACTGTGACCAATTTTTGTGTATGTTATTTTTTTATATATCTTAAGAATTTATTTATCTGTGATCTTATTATTCTACACATGTTTTACTAAATTTTATACGATTATTCCTTTTTTTTATTAAAAAGCATGCTGTGCCCCGCGGTTTTACCCGCGTTAAACTTTATGAATATTAACCTATGTATTAATCCAAGGTGTCCGCTAACTCGAAATCAAATTTTATCAAAATCGCTCCAGCCGTTTAGAAGTGAAGAACTGCCAAACGTACACACTCACACGGTCACACACTCACAAACTTTCGCCTTTATAATATTAGCGTGATTACTCAAGATTATATACTGTTTGATATCTCTGTGCTGTGACTTTGGGTACTGTCGTAAAACTATATTGGGAGGAAAAGAATGATCGAAATCGCTGTACCAAATAGTTCGTAAAGGAATAATTTTATGATAAAGTTCAGCTTCTATCTCGTACATTATATGCGATATTATAAGGATAGACGTTTGATAAAACTATTTTTGTTTTAAAAGTAGTTACTTGGCAACTACCCGTGACTGTATCCTTTCTCGTTTTCCTCTTGTTTGTCTGGAAGACATCACATTTTAGTGATAAGACAGCCAATTATACTGTTTTCTCTATAATAATAATAATATCTTGGGACATTATTTACACACGGCCATTTGATCCCAAACTAAGCAGAGCTTGTGCTATGGACACCAGATAACTGATATACTACTATTCTTTTGTATATACATACTTATATAAATAATTTCACCCAGACTCAGGACAAACTGACATGTTCATACATGCAAATATCTAACCCGGAAAAAAATTCAGTATTGAAAGAAACTATCTTTAAAGCCCAGAAAAGATGCATCAGAGCCATACGCGGCCTCGAAACAACTACAAGCTGCAAACCATATTTAAAAAAAATAAAATTGTTAACATTTCCTTCGTTGTATATTTATGAGGTAAGTATGTTTGTTAGGACGAACACTTACTTATATAATATTGCTTTTAAAAGTCATTACAGAAAACTACATGATAAGAATAAACTGGAGCTTGAGATCGAATACGGCGCCGGCACAGCACTGCTGAGTAAAAGTTTTCTTTGCATGGCACAAAAAATATTCAATAAATTACCAGGTGACATTATAAAATTAACCATAACGCAATTTAAAAAATGAGAAATACTATGCAAAACTAAACAAAAACAATAGCGCTTGAAGTCCGCCGCATGAGCCTCTGATCTCTCTGATTGGTCAAAGCGAAGAAATATTAGGTCGCTCAAATATTATGAAGCTTCTCATTTTGTATTTTAAGTAACTCAAATTAATATTTGTTAGTTGCTCTTCTGTTGATTTCTCGTCACTAGTAGTCAGTCGCTCAAGTGAGCGACTGACTGCTAGTCAAGCCTCTCAAGTTTTAAGTGACAAAAATAATGAATTTACGTTATAGTATTACTAAGTAGTAATACTATAACGTAAATTCATTATTTATGTCACTTAAAACTTTAATTTACAGTCACTCCTCTAAATACTACACTTTATAAAATACTACAGTCACAGTGCTACCATCAAGACGGTGGACAGACATTAGGCGAATATGTTTGGTTTTCTGTGAAAGAAAGTATGCAAGGATGTCCAGTATTTTGTATTGAAATTTATATGTAACCCTAAAAATAAGTAATGTAATTGTTTCTATGTTAATTAATGTAATTGGTTATTAACCGTTTTATTTAACTATAAATAAATAAATAAATAAATCAAACTTGACATGGACGAACTAATTAAAGACAAAAACCGAAACGTCTCATTCTTAATTTAGTGAGGCTTTGGTAATAAACCCTTGTGAAAATCTAGTAAAATCGACGTGTTATACAACCGGTGGAAATAGGTCAGACATTCGTCTAAAAAAGGAACAGAGAGTAGACTAAAAGGTAATCTGGGTAATGGATGGTTTTATTGATACAACCAGCTGGCTTTAATAGAAAGGTATAAGAATTTTATGCATTTTTTAACTTTTAAAATAAAAATAAAATAAAAAAGGTTTTTATTTGTGTGTAATGTTTTAAAAAAGCGCTTGTAAATAGTCAGAACATGTTTGTAGTAATAAAGTTATTATTTCTAGTTACATATTAGGTACACGGAATGTTAAAACATTTATACAATTTATTTTATAATGGTAGTGACATTTAGCTAGCTTGTATTAAGTTATTGTCAAGGAGATTTAAATTTAATACTTAATAGTCAACCATTTTGGTAGATATATTTTTATTATTTTATACTTTTGCGAAATATGCATTTTGACGGGCCTGTGGCGTGGTTGGTTAATGCATGTTTTACACACCGCAGGTCGTGGGTTCGATTACCATCCAGGACAGAATTTTGTGTGCATGAACATTTCTGTTTGTTCTGAGTCTGGGTGTAATTGTCTTAAAGCGCGCGGTTGTTTTATGCGGAGATCGCAGCGTCAGACGCATGCGATCAACGGATGCGTCTAACGCGTATGCGTTCCAAAAACAAGGCCTTCTTTTTTGCGGCAAACGCATGCGCTAAACGCTGCTGCTAGCGTATTGTCATTTATCCTATGTTGGAAATACATAGTACAACATCGTTTTAAGCGCGCGGTTCTTTTATGCGGAGATCGCAGCGTCAGACGCATGCGATTAACGAATGCGTCTACCGCATATGCGTTCCAAAAACAAGGACTTTTTTTGCGGCAAACGCATGCGCTAAATGCTGCTGCTAGCGCATTGTCATTTTTCCTAAGTTGGAAATACATAGTACAACATTGTTCTATACGTTGCGTTTTGCAATTGTTTGCGATTACTATTTGGAATTTAGTAAACAGTGTCTTTCAAGCAGGTGCACGTGTGAGAAAACATAATGGCAGACAGGAAAACAAAAATAATAGCATTATTATTATTATTAGAAGAAGAGGAAGATGGTTATATTAATTTATTATCGTGTCGCGGTAAAATTGCCTCTATGTATAAAACAAGAGAATATGAAGGAACACAAAATTTATTGATTCATAGTGATGGTTACGAATGTCACAATGAACTGAGATAAGATGCAATGCCAAGTTATTAATTATTCTTTATCCATCAAATGTGTGCACAAGCCAACACGAATATGCGCCAGCGCTAACCGCTTGCGTTGAACGGATACGTTTCACGCAATAAACAAGGATACTCCTTACATAAAATATGAAGATAAAATATTTTTATATGTACGTTTGACGCATCGCGTCTCACGCTGCGCTGGCCGCTGCGTCAACCGCGTAAAACAATGGTTTGTAATTATATTACCTGATATGAAATGATGTGCGTTAATCGCATTGCGTGTAACGCAGCGTTTATCGCATAAAACAATCGCGCCCCTTATAAGTACGTATTTACAAAAGATAACTAGTATATGTCTATATAACAGTCATCTGGTTTCCATAGTCCAAGCTTTGCTTCTATTATGCACCTTTTCATATACAACAAATAACGTAATTAACGCACACCCTCAAACACCCCAATTAGAATATTATGTTGTAATCATAATAAATACACTGAATTTTTAATTTAACATATAATACAGTACAGGGTTAATATGAGAATAATCTCCGTGGTTTTAATTATTTTGGAATAAAAAGTTGCCTACCTACACTAAAAATGATATAAATCGATTCAGTAAACGATTCTGAACAAACTATTTTCAGGATGTGCGTTAATTAAGTTACATGTTGTATAGTGGACACAGGTCTCGATCGCATTAGGAAATCCTTTTGGGTTCATCATCATCATCATCTTGACCCACCAATATGCCAGTAGGTATGGTTTCCGCACTTAGTCCCGATGTGGACCATTGTACGTAAATCCTTTTGGGTTACCCGACTTTGCGGCGTGGATTGCATCAACAGTGGTCACAGGGCGACTGATGTGGCTCGGCTGCGTCGCCTCCGGGAAGCGGGAAATTGGTATCGTGATAGAGACCTGCATCCACACATATGAAAATAATAATAATAAAACTTGGCAACACTCAATAAGACAAGTCCGTGTCATCCGAAAAAAAACAACAAAAATTAATTATCAGTGATTTTAATCCACATTTTTGCTATAAATAGTCTTTTTCTAAAAATGTTATACAAAATACAATTCAAACTAAAGTTCAAAATAATAAGGAAATCAAATATTAACACCATGGAAAAATGTTCTTTGCCATTTGGGATTTGACAGCAAATGTCAAGTCCCATGAAAAACGTAATAAAATATTCACGGACTTCTCATGATAACTAGGTCAAGGAAAAATAACGCACGCCTACCACCTTCGGACTCGTTACCCAGCTCCGCCTCGCTGTCGTCAGTACCTGCAGTCTCCGCACCACCGACCTCCGCAGTAGCGTCGAGCTCGGGCGACGAGTTCCTTTCTCCGCCGTCGTCGCTACCACCTGTACGGCGCGGCGGCGGGGACGACCTCCGGCCGGCTTGGGAGTACGTCGGGTCGAAGATTCGACTGGGATCCCCGCTACCGGTGGTTTAGTGCGCCGCATGCGATGGACAACATTTAATAATGAGAATGTCATGCGAGCGTACTATGGGGCGACAGAGGGGGGAACCAATTTCACCGCTTACCGTTCCCGTATGTTGCTATTGTTTCAGGCCCTTGAACTTAATCTGACCGTTTCGGAGCAACGCTTATCCGATCAGGTGCGGGTCATCCAGCGGAACCATATGCTGGATGGATCTACACTTGATCGGCTGCGAGCAGAGGCTGTCATCCCCACGTCTACCGCCGATCGGAATAATGTATCCGCTCCGCCGCCTAATTTGCTATCGGCGCAGGCGGATTCAAGGCCCGAGACGGTGGACCTTGGGGATGCTACCCAGGTAAGCTCCCAGGATAATGAGCATTTGAGGAGGGCTTTGGAAAGTGCGATTTTGGAATAAAGGGATATATCCGTCTGTGATAGACCGCAGTTACCACGTTATCCCACGCACAAACGTAATATGGAGCTAGTGGTCGCTCTAGATTGCATGCTAGAACCATATTTTGGATCTAGCCAAAATCTTGCGGATACGCACTCGATTCTTTACTGTGCAGCAGTCGCAGCGTGCAGTGTGGCCCATGTTGGGTTTCCAGAACCCAACAAGTCCACGCGACCCACCGCCGGCAAACCAGCATGGCAAGAAAGAATCGAGCGACGTATCTCAGCAGCTAGGGTGACCATCGGCAAGCTAATCTGCTTCAGGTCGGGAAACAATCGCCCGAGAGTTATGCGTTATGTGACACAGGCATTCGCCGGTACAGGTACAATAGCGCGTGATTATACTGCCTGTGTCACGGAACGCATAGACTACCTGAAGCAGAAAGTTTCTGCGTGGGCTAACCGTATACGGCGTTACAAAGAACGGGCGGATAGGTTTCACCAAAATCGATCTTTCCAAAGTGACCAAAGAAAAGTGTATCGAAGGTGGGAGGGAACTTCCAGTTGTGTGACTGATGGTTGTTTACCAAATATGGATGAAATGTCCTCATTTTGGAAAAATATTTGGTCAGCGCCCATACGTCACACCGATGGACAATGGATTGATGTAGTTAAGCGCTCATGTGAACATTTGCAACCTATGCAATCTATTAAAATTACCCCCTCTGATGTGGGGAATGCGGTTCGTCCGACTCATAACTGGAAAAGTCCTGGGCCGGATGGACTGCATAATTTCTGGCTAAAGTGGTTGCGAAGCTTGCATGCATGCTTGGCTACTCAATTCCAAGAAGCTATCGATTCTGGCTTTCTCCCACCTTTTATGACAAACGGTATCACTTTTCTGCTCCATAAAACTGGTAGTACCACGGATCCAAAGAATTATCGACCCATCACGTGCTTACCTACTATATATAAGCTCCTTACATCCATTCTGGTGTCAAAATTAAATGAGCATTTGTATGCCAATCACGTTTTAGATCCTGCTCAGAATGGATGTAGGGTTGGGTCCCGTGGTACGGAGCTCCTCCTCATAGACATGGCCGTTAGCCAACAGGTTCGCAAAGGTCGAAGGAGTCTCTCCGCTGCCTGGATTGACTTTAAGAAGGCATATGATTCGGTGCCCCATACATGGTTAAGACGGGTACTAGAGTTGTATAAAGTTGATGCAGCTCTATGCGCCTTTCTTACCTCGTGTATGGGACAGTGGACCACGGTTCTTCGTCTTTCAGGAACCGGAGTGACTCCTTCGATATCCGAACCTATAAGGATTGAGCGAGGCATATTCCAGGGTGACAGTTTGAGTCCCTTGTGGTTTTGCCTGGCCTTGAATCCTCTGAGCGCTGTGCTGAGGGGTTCCGGGTTAGGCTATCGGTTGCGGAGAGGGGGTGAGACCATTTCTCATCTTCTGTATATGGATGACCTCAAGTTATATGCTCCGAATAAACCAAATCTGATATCCCTACTAAACCTCACAGAAAGATTTAGCAGTGATATTGGAATGGAGTTCGGTGTAGATAAATGTGCGGTCATACATGTACAGAGGGGCAGAGTTGTAAATTCTGATAATTTACAACTCACCGAGAGTATGTCTCTCAGATCCCTCTCTGAAACCGAAACCTACAAATACCTTGGTATGTCTGAGTGTCTAAATATCCCAGATGGGGACATTAAGCAGTTGGTGAAGGAACGCTTCTTTAACCGCTTGACAAAAGTACTGAAAAGTCTATTGTCAGGTGGTAATAAAGTCCGTGCTTTCAAACACAGTGCCAAATCATGTATAACTCTAATGGTAGGAAATTGTAAAAACTTAAAGAAAAAAGACATTACAGATAGTTTCACTGAGATGTTAGAATTAGACTGTAATAAGATAATATTGTGTGCCTTCCCCTATGTGTCCAATGTGCCTGATAGTACAAATAATTATATCCACAAGCTAAATATGCACCTACAGTTTTTGGTTAGCCATTATAGTGATAAATTTATATTTTTGGACACAAATAGTTTTATAGATTCTTGTAGGGTAACCATGAGTACAGTTACTGTTTCAAGAAAATTTTTGAACATACTTGCAAGTTTAGTAGCGGCACATATTAACTCAGTCATAAGTAGTATGATGAAGTCACTTTTTATACCATCTTTTAGTAATGTTATTAAAATCAATTTAGTTAGTAGTTTAAACATGTAAGCATGACAATAGAGAAGTGTGATAACTTTCTAATTCTATCACATCAAAATATAAACCGCTTCTATGGCAAAATTCTAGACATAGAACTTTTTAATGAAAAATATGAAATAGATATCCTTTGTTTTACAGAAACATGGCTGAAGGCACACAAGATGGCTTTTAGTGTCTGTGGCTATAGGGTCGCCAGCTTTTATAATAGGGTTTCGGCAGAGGGTGGTGGAGTACTGATACTACTTCGAGACAAAATTAAATTTAAAGAACGTAAAGATATATGCCAACTATCTATTGAGCGTGTGTGTGAGGTGGCATGTGTAGAGACGCAGTTTTATTGTATAATATGTGTGTATAGACCACCAGCATCCGATTTAAAGCTTTTTACAGCAACAATAGAAGACATTCTTAGGAAAATTAAAAGTAAAAAAAAAATCCTTGTATGTGGTGATTTTAATATGAACATTTTAGCAGATTCACCTGAAATAAACATATTTCTATCTGTATTTCGGTCCTTTAACCTTAAATGCTTGTTCTCTGAGGCCACGAGAGTCACACCCACATCTGCTACTTGCATTGATAACATAATTACCAACTTTGATGTCTCTGAGAAGTGTTTGGTGGCTGGTGTTCGCTCTGACCATAAATGCCAAATAGTAAAGATAAAAAATGAGATAAATATAAATAAACAAAAAATTAGTTTTAGACCTTTAACAAAATCTAATTTGGGAAAGTTCAGTAACAACCTGGAGAATAGTTTGTGCCATCTATTGCCAAACAAAAGTAAGCCTAACGATATGTACACTACATTATTCCACTGTATTTGCAAAGAATTTAATAAAGCTTGTAAAATAAAAAACATAACGGTTGACAGTAATAAGATAAAATTTAGTTCTTGGGCAACTCAAGGCATTAGACTGAGTAGAGATTTTTTATATGAGTTGTATGACAGAAGGTCCTATAACCCTGATGTCAATTTCATTAATTATGTTAGAAATTATTCAAAATTTTTTAAAAAGGTTTGCATTCAAGCTAAATCTTTATATATAAGAGATAAAATTAAAAAATCTGATAATAAAATAAAATCAGCTTGGCAAATAATTAATACTGAAACTGGTAAAAGTAGATCAAGAGATCAAACATTAGTATTGAATATTGGTGATGAACTGGTTTCAGACAAGCTTACCATTGCCAATTTTTTAGCTGCTTTTTTTGCAAATATACCCGTGGATATTACTAAGTGTCTCGCATCATCACCAGATGTGGCTGAACTCTTTTTAAATCAAAGCGTAAAACAAACTGTACCTAACTTTAGTTTCCGTAACAAGTGATGATATTATAAAAGCTTTTAAGAGTATTAAAAGGAAAGAAACAGAAGATTTGTGGGGACTGTCTGTTAAAGCAATTGAATCAATCATACTAAACATTGCTACAATCATTGCAGCCATCTTAAATGGCTGTATAAGTGATGGTGTCTTTCCCGATTTAATGAAAATAAGTAAGATAATACCCATTTTCAAGGCAGGTTGTTCAAAAAATGCCACGAATTATAGGCCTATCTCAATACTACCAGCTTTAAGTAAAATATTTGAAAAGCTGATGCTCAGCCAAATGTTGTCGCACTTTAACGTGAATGAGATATTGCATAACAAGCAGTTCGGGTTTACAAGGGGCCGCTCTACTCAGGATGCAGGTTGCACATTAATTAGGTCAATATTGGAGGCTTGGGAGGGATCACAGGATGCGCTGGGAGTTTTCTGTTGATCATCGTACGCTCGTTGTTAAACTGAAGTACTATGGAATATCTGGCACATCTCTTGATCTTGTGATGTCCTATTTATCGGGGCGTCAACAGATGGTTTCGATAGGCGGTGCCACTTCGGCACGTCATCCTGTGAAAATGGGGGTGCCCCAAGGATCTATATTGGGCCCATTTTTATTTCTAGTTTATATAAATGATCTAGAGAAAGTATCAGACAAAGTTTTGTTCGCTGATGATACTTCGCTCATATTTAAAGTAAATAGAAAGGATAAAGATCTTATTGAGCATAATAAAACACTCAGCTTTATATCAGAATGGTTTTCGGCAAATAATCTCTTGTTAAATGCAGGGAAAACTAAACGCATCAGGTTCTCATTGCCGAATGTGACTCAAATTGTACCAACAGTTGCACTTAATGCGAAAATATTAGATCTAGTCCCATCGACCGTATTTTTAGGATTGACACTTGATTCAAAATTGCAATGGGGTCCTCAGATTGAAAAGTTAGCAGGTAAATTAAGTTCGGCTTCCTATGCTGTCTGGAAAATAAGGCAATTGTCAGATGAACAAACTGCTAGATTAGTGTATTTCGCGTACTTTCATAGCATTATGTCGTATGGCATTCTGCTGTGGGGTTCGGCGGCTGACATAGGTGCTATTTTTGTATTGCAGAAAAGAGCAGTCAGAGCCATTTATGGTTTAGGCAGTCGCGATTCTTTGCGAAATTTGTTTAAAGAAATAAATATACTTACTGTGCCATCGGAATATATATATCAGAATATAATGTTTGTTAGAAAAAATATTCATAATTATAAAAAGAAAAGTGAACTGCATAATATAAATACTAGGAATAAAAACAAACTAGCCATGCCAGGCTTTAGAGTAAGCAAAACTAATAAATCATTTTTAGGAAATTGTATTAGGTTTTATAACAAGCTTCCTACTCAAATTACTGATCTGCCTGACACAAGTTTTAAAACACATATTAAACGTATACTTATGGCTAGGGGTTATTACACCACTAAAGAGTACATCGATGACAAAGACGTCTGGCTCTCACTTCCTACCTGCACATTGCTCGCTGGAGATCTTGTAGCCATATAGACATGACTGATCTGCTGTGTTACGTGAACTATCTGTAAATGATTGCTATCATATACTTAATTTAAAATTATTGACTCTGTCTCAAAATGAATAATGTTATTGTTTCGAAGTTTTTCTTTTGTATACCTAAATATAATCTAAAATAATAAGCATTCAGACAACCGATCGAGCATATATTGTGTTTGCCTACTAAATAATTACTCTAATTGGACCAAATCCCGTGTTCATGCCCACTTGAGTATGTTTCGCCGGACCGTCTCAACTGGGTCGTGTTGAAACCGGTAGTAGATGAACCCACTGAGTTTGTTTCGCTGGGTCTTCTCAGTTGGGGCGCATTGGATCCGGTGGTAGCATTAAAGCGCGACCGTCGTTATTAACACAAGGTCCGTCATAATAATAATACCTTTAATATAGACAGAACCATTGACAATATGTAGTAAAAATATTAGACTTAAACTAGATAATTAAACATAATCTCTTGACAATAACTTGATACGAGCTAGCTAAATATCATTTCTGTAATAAAATAAATTTTATAAATGTTTTCATACAAGATGTACCTAAATATCTATGTTACTAGAAATAATATCTAATGTATACAACTATATTACTACAAACATGTTCTGACTATTTACAAGCGCTTTTTTAAAGTCTACGTGAATAAAAACCTTTTTTATTTTATTTATTTAACGGCTGGGTAATGCCTCTACTGGTTTACACCTTCGGCATACTAAGGTGGACTCAAACTGAGTTAGATGCCCTGGATCGAAAAGTCCGGAAACGCCTAACGACGTACCGTATGCACCATCCACACTCTTCACTAATGAGATTGTATATCCCACGGAAGTGTGGGGGTCGAGGCTTCCTCAATGCCAAGAACCTACACAACCGTGAGCTGTGCAATCTCAGGGAATATTTCCTTTGTGTTGAGTGTAGGATGCATCGAGACGTCGCCGCCGTTGACAACGGACTCACGCCGCTCTCCTTGGCTAAAGAAGACTGGAGAAAGCCCATCGTTCAAATTCAAATTCAAATTCAAATAATTTATTTGCGAAATATGAGTACATAGTGGTGTTAGTTTAACATTAATGTCCTATCCATATTTTACCATTTCGGTGTGCAAATGTTGCTTGGGTACACATTTAAAATTCAAAAAAAATGTTTTGTTAGTCACATAAATTACAATTAGTATCATGTCAATTTTACATTATTATTATCATTACAATTACTATCATTACACTATTAATATTATTATAACATACATAACAATTATATTTATTTAAACTTACTAACACTAATTAAAAGATTTGTCATGAAAATATTCCTGGACCGAATAGTAACATTTGTTTGTCAGAAATGTATGTAGTTCCTTTTTAAATATTTGCTGATCTATTTTATTTCTAATACTAATTGGTAATTTATTATATATGAGAGGTGCTCTGCAAAATATGCTTTTGTGCATCATTGTAGTTTTGCAGGGTACAACACATAGTTTGCCCAAATGACGTTTTCTTTCCCTTTCCGCAAATAAATTGATGTTTTGTCTAACGAATACTGCACATTCGTATATGTACAAACAAGGGAAAGTCAATAGACAGTACTCTTTAAATAATGGCTTGCAGGATTCCATTGGTTTGAGGCCTGATATTGTTCTTATGCAACGCTTCTGCACTTTAAACACAGAGAGCCATTCCGTCGAGTTACCCCAAAAAATAACACCATAGCGTAAAGTGGAAGATATATTGCCGTGATAAGCCGCCATAAGTGTATCTCTGTTTGTGATTTTTTTAAGTTTGTATAATCCGTATGCGTATTGACTTAATTTTTTACAAACATGTTCAATATGTACTTTCCAGTTCATTTTTTGGTCTAAATGAAGGCCTAGAAATTTGGTATTAATATCCTCATCAATTTTCACACCCATGTAGTTGACGTTAATTGAAAAATTATTTGGTATTGGTCTTTGTTTAAAATGTATGAATTTGGTTTTTTCAAAGTTTATTTTTAAATTGTGTAATGTCAGCCAGTTAATAATTGATGTCAAAGAGTTATTCATATCAGATTCAAGTGATGTCAAATCCGAACTCGAGTATAGTATAGTACAGTCATCTGCAAAAAGAGTCATTTTGTCCTTAATACTACTTGGCAGGTCATTAATATATATGATAAAAAGCAACGGTCCCAACACGCTACCTTGAGGCACGCCAAATTTGACTTGTCTGATTTCAGATTGATGAGTTTCCTCTACTTTTGTTTTAAGACAGAAATTTGATATTTGGGTAATCTGTTCCCTGTCAGAAAGATAAGATTCCAAAAGTTTGTAAGCATTACCCCTTATCACATACTCATGTAGCTTTCTTAAAAGTATATCAGGTCTGACATGGTCGAAGGCCTTTGACATGTCCATAAATAATCCAGTGACAGGCATACCCTTATCCATGTTTAGTGTTACGGATTTTAGGAAATCATAAATAGCCATGTTAATATTGTTATGTTTTCTAAATCCGTATTGCTGAGGAACTAATATTGATTGTTTTTCTAAAAAGGAATATATGGAATTGTGTATTACTTTTTCATATATTTTTGCAAATACTGGTATTAGCGCTACTGGTCTATAATTCCCTATATTGAGTCTTTCCCCCTTTTTGGAGATAGGCTTAATAATAGTCTGTTTTAACTTATAAGGAAATACTCCTTGTTCAATGCTAATATTAATCAAGTGACTGAGGACAGGTGCTATAAAACCACTAACTTCTTTTATTATCGATGTAACTATACCATCCAGTCCAACACTATTTGTATTTTTAATGATTTTATAATATTATATATGTCCATTGGTGTTATTGGTGTCATAAAAATTGAATTAGGTATTCTTTTCGATTGTGGATTATTATTAGTATATACTAAGTTACAGCTATTATTTATAGGAATGTCAACATAGTAATTATTAAATGCATTACAGATTTGTTTAGGACTTTTAATTATGTTATCCTTAAATTTTATTTCACTGATACCTAGCCTAGGAGAATTATTTTTTGACCTATTTATAATATTCCACATTGCTTTTGATTTATTGTCCGACATTTTAATATAATAATCATTCTGTGCTTTTTGTGTAAGGTTTATTATTTTTTTTAACCTATTAGCATACGTTTTACACATGTTTTTATTATGAATGCTGGGGTTATTGCGATAGTTCCATAATAATTTACGTTTCTTTTTGCAGCATAGCTTTATACCCTTACTTATCCATCTAACTTTAGAAAAAGGCACAATTTTGATTTGGATATGTGGAAAACAAAGATCATATATAAGTTTGAACAAGTCAATGAAACAGTCAAAAGCTTCATTTGCTTCAATCTCCTGGTACACTTGAGTAAAAGTTAAATTCGTACTTAGCACTCGGGATCGAATTGACGTATGGAAGAGCAAGGTGCTTCATGGTAGGTTCCACCAGGCCCTACATAGTGCTCATGTGGACTTACAAGCATCTGTGGCCTGGCTACGTTTTGGTGACCTATTTGGTGATACTGAAGGTTTTGCTTGTGCAATTACTGATGAAGTTGTCAAGACGAGGAACTATCGGAAGCATATCTTCAAGGACGGTACCATCGACATTTGTCGGGCGTGTCACCGTCCCGGAGAGTCCATCAGACACATTGTTTCCGGTTGTTCCTATCTTGCCAACGGCGAGTACTTGCACAGGCATAACCAAGTTGCCAGGATTATCCACCAGCAGCTTGCTCTTTGGTATGGTCTTGTAGACTCCGAAGTGCCGTACTACAAGTACGTACCGGAACCAGTTCTCGAAAGCGGTTGTGCCAATTTCTACTGGGACCGGTCTATCATTACAGACAGGACTATTGTTGCCAATAAGCCTGATATCATTTTGGTAGACCGGTTGGAGCGCCGGGCATTTATTGTTGATATCACTGTCCCATTTGACGATAACCTCGTAAGAGCCGAGACTGACAAGTTGTCAAAATACTTAGATTTGGTTCACGAGGTTACCGCCATGTGGGATGTGGACTCAACAATAATTGTCCCGATAGTCGTCTCCGTAAACGGTCTCATAGCGAAGAGCCTCGACCAACATCTTAAGAGGCTTTCGCTAGATCACTGGGTCAAGGGTCGGATACAAAAGGCGGCAATAATGGGAACGGCACGCATTGTGAGAAGGTTCCTTACTCTGTCGCCCTGACCACCGGCGGCCTAGGGCGTCAAACCTCGCCGCTGGAGGACCTCTATTTTTTTCATATTTATTTATATATTATTGTTTTCTTTTTATTTCAATTTTATAGATATAAATATGTAAAAAATAAGAACTTTAAATAAATAATTTGAAATAATAATAAATCTTTTTTTTTATGTCCTCTTGGTTCAATTTTGATCATGGTGTCCAGTCTCAGTGGAGACGTGGTTGGTAGATACGTGTTTTTCACGCCGCTGGTCGTGGGTAAGATTCCCACCAATGAGAGACTTTTGTGTGAATTGTCCAGAGTCTGGGTGTAACTATTTATATAAGTAAGTATAGCCTATATGTTATATCTAGGGAAAATGTCACACAGATCATCCTAGCCCCAAACTAAGCAAAGCTTGTACTATGGGTACCAGGCGACGATATACCTACATACTTATATAGATAGATAAATACTTATATACATAGAAAACATCCATGACTCAGTAACAAATATTCGTGCTCATCACACAAATATTTGCACTTACCGGGATTCAAGCCCAGGACCACCAGCTTCGTAGGCAGGATCACTACCAACTAGGCTACTGTGACCGCCGTATTTACAAAAGAAAAGTATTATATATAGTATATCAGTTATCTGGTTTTCATAGTACAAGCTCTGCTTAGTTTGGGATCAGATGGGATGGATTATTCTAAAGGCGCCTGCCATAAGTGCCTGCTGTTACCCAACACATTAAGTCCCTCAACAAATTCAGACCCGATCTAAACCTACTGTTCACGCAGTTATACCCAACACGTTATAACACCGTGCGAGCCATCATGTAAATAATTGATCGACAAGTCTCGCAGAATGTCGGCAATGTTGGCATTCATTTGAAATATTAACATGTTTGGCACGTTTGCCAATGCGCTCCTGAAATGATAATCAAGGGGCAAAATTGACGGTTGGGCTGTTGGGGATTGGTAGCCTGCCGTTCGTTGATTAATCATTCTGCTTTGAAAATGGGTGTTGAATGCATTTATGGGAACATCGAATGGCTACAAAATGCTGCTGTTTTTAGCTGTAAGATGTGTTTGGTATTAGACTACTCTCAGCCAATAGTGCTTACCGGTCCATAAATAATTGGCGAGGTGAAGCACCTATAAATAAATAAATAAATAATATCTCGGGACAATGTCACACATATCATCCTAGCCCCAAACTAAGCAAAGCTTGTACTATGGGTACCAGGCGACGATATACATACTTATATAGATAGATAAATACTTATATACATAGAAAACATCCATGACTCAGAAACAAATATTCGTGCTCAACACACAAAATATTTGCACTTACCGGGATTCGAACCCAGGACCACCGGCTTCATAGGCAGGAGCACTACCAACTAGGCTACGGTGACCGTGCACGCGGTCGGTCTATAGATGGGTGCCTTCAAAGAATTTTTTTAAGCATATCTGTGCTTCGGAGGGCACGTCGATATGCCATGTCAGAGGCCTACTGGGCGACTTGAACAACTCTGTCACCAGGGTAACCACTGCCCATACGATAAAGTAAGAAAGATTAAAGTACTTTAGAAAGGACAGCAGAGAACCCGAAAGTCCAGACTCAGAAGAACTATTTATGTGTCACACAAATAGCTGTCCTGCCCGGGAATCGAACCCGGTACACGAAGCGGCGAGGCGATGGTCTTTTCTTACTAGATTACTTTATAAAGTACTGCTGTACTTTATAAAGTAATCTAGTAAGCAGATTACTAACAGAGTTTATGCATTCCGTTATGCCTGGGTAAAAACGTTCAGTTAATGATTAAAAATTTTTTTTTATACATATAGAATAGCAAGGTAAACAAACAAGTGGATCATGGCGGGGCTGTTGGCGTGGTTGGCAAATGCTTGCTTTTAAGGCCGGAGGTCGTGGGTTCGATTCCCACCCACGATAAATATTTGAGTGCATGAACACGTCTTTTTGTCCTGAGTCTGGGTGTAATTATCTGTATAGTAAGTATGTATTTACAAAAAAAAAAAACTTGTGTGTACTTATGTACACGCGTTAGAAGTTATACTTCTTAATATACAACTTAAACATAGTTATCAATTTTCATACCACCTAGAACTAACGTCATGCTGTTATTTTTAAACATTTTATTGTAAAAATTCACTCACATACCACCTAGAACTAACTTCATGCTGTTAAATTTTTTGGTGTCGGTGTGCGCGCGCATCGTAAAAATTCACTCTCATCATTTTTCTCCATCGCGCCAAAAGAAGTATAACTTCAAAAAGTAGTATATGTAGTATATCAGTTATATGGTTTCCTGCCTCTGCTTAGTTTGAGATCAGATGATAATATAATTTGATGGTATGTGATCACCGTTGCCTATACACGCTCGCGACACCAGAGGGTCCGCAAGTGCGTAGCCAGCCTTTAATAATATAATATAATAATATAGGGACAATGTCACACAGATCATCCTAGCCCCAAACTAAGCAAAGCTTGTACTATGGGTGCAAGGCGACGATATACATACTTATATAGATAGATAAATACTTCAATACATAGAAAATATCCATGACTCAGAAACAAATATTCCTGCTCATCACACAAATATTTGCACTTACCGGGATTCGAACCCAGGACCACCAGCTTCGTAGGCAGGAGCACTACCAACTAGGCTACGGTGACAGCTATAGGTTCTTTCTTTGCGTTATGTTGAATACCTGTTAAATTGGAGTAAAGAAACAGAGCTGTCTCCACAAAACGCACCACAGAACCATCCTCGCAAACATGCGTCTTTCTACTCACCTTCACGTCGTTAAAATATTATTACCAAGACTCCTGTATTCTACATTTCTCTGAGTGTTCCAACTTAATGAATTAGTTTACTTCAACTATGGAAACGTTTGAAACAATTCGTAAGACGCTAAGTAGATACTGAAGTAAATTCCACAGGAACTGGAAACTAGAAGCACAAAGAAGGATTTGCGAATACCACTAATTATAAGCACTGCAAGGATTTCTTTAGCTTTATGAATTACTGAAGACTTTCGTTGAGTTTGGGAGTGCGATCTCTAGCAAAATGAGCGTGATATTATGTTAAATAGCTTGCAAACAATATTTGGAGTAGTTTATTCTTCCATGCATTTAGACATTACACTACTTTTGCCATGCCTACTGTTGGAATCAAATAATTATAACAGGACACTTTTTTTTTTGATAAGGCAGGGGGAATGCCTACGCATGCCACCCGCAAAAAGTGTCTGCGGGTGGGTATGTCGGACTCGCACCGACTAAACCTAACCTGCCGTGGACTTTTTCTGGCGCCTGATAGGGGGAGCCCCGGGAACGCGGGTATGCTGCTCCGGTGCCCCCCTTTTGCGCCGTGTCCCAGATGGTCGGGACACGCACCCGGGGAGGACTGTGGGTTGCCCTCCCCATTTATAACAGGACCCTTACAATTGATCTTTGGTGCTTTTACAGCTGGCTTCTTTAGTTGCAATTATCTAATTTTATGAGGTTCCAGTCTCGTCATATACTTCTGTTTCCTGCTTTACCCAGGAGGGAAGTGGAACTAATAATTTTCTAACTCCTCTTTGTTTTATTTCTGATTAAGTTTATTGCGGGATCCAAGACAGTTAAAGCGATTCCCCGGGACATGCCGTACCCTTACCGCTCAGTGTCATTACATTGTATACCACTGTTGATCCTGGCTTACAGAAGTTGCAGTGGTGGGTGACTAATTCCGAAGAAGTCTTGAGTTTAATGACGATTTTAAAATTATGTTTCACTTGTTAAATTCCACTAAAAGATTGAATTATTCAATAAATAGTGTTGTGTTTGTGGTGTCTTTCTTTCTTTCCTTATCGTATGGGACGTAAAACAGAAAAATATTTTTTGTCAATCGAAGCTAAGACGGAACCCATGCAAAATCAATTTTTTTTATCGAAACAATGAAGAAGTGACTAGATTACCAATTATCCAAAAACAAAACTATGTCGATCTGATTGCTATCAAAATTTATAGGGTCACATATGAGCTTTTATGAACATTGTCTGAAAATTTTATTAAAATCACTCTGGCTTTTTGGAGTCCAGCGGTCGAAATCACAGATATTTTTTTCATCTGCTAAGCCTATATGAAGATTGTATGAAAATTTAATTAAAATCACTTCAGCCCATTTAGAGTCGATCAGGAATAAACATACAAATTCAATTTTTAGATACATTTTTAATTATTGTAAGTTATATTTATATTATTTAACAAAGGAGAAGAAAATGACTCCATACATTCCTGGGCCCAGGTGTTAACTGAATCAAACTAGCCTTATTTGTGAGAGGATATAATAACGAGACCTCACTGAAATTTTGGTGAAATTTGGCTATCAAGGAATCAAGTTATATGAAGTATAGTAAAAGTGAGGTTAAATTATAACATTGTAGTTTTTTACAATATATTTTTGAATGGCTTCGGTTGTGTTATGGTTTTATGCATGGAGAGTGTGACATGTCGAAGATCTGGCACGTTTGGATCCCCCGCGCCCCGTGCAGTCTCTACAGTCGAAGAAAACCACAAATAAAACATGGAAAATACGTGCGCCGAAAACCGAAAGACAACGAACGAGTGACAGTCAAAGAGTATGTAAAGGCTGTCAGGCAGAGAAGTGATGCCCGAAGAAAAATTAAAGGAATACAATCTGCTATGAATTGATTCCACCAAAAACACTTGTCACTCGATTTTCAAACATATTCTGAGATTTTACCGATTTATTCTTAATCGATTGCAAGCAATTCATCATTATTTTATCGATTATTTCGTTTCATAACTGAATTTAAGTTATCTCGCTTCCTAGATAGAAACATGATACCATATTTTGTGATTTCCTTTAGAAAAATATAACGGTTTTTTAAATTCCCATTTCAACTAGTTAACTGCTGGGCCCAGAAGTTTCCTTCTCCTTTGTAACTAAACGTTACTCTCCCTAACTTAGCAGATAGTTACTAACTCGCAGAGCAATTCACGTCACAATTTACTTCACCTGCACTTCCTCGTTAATTTTACACCGGGTGTGTTCGAGCATCTAAGCTCTGAGTAAGTTGCACCTTCAGAGCAAGAAGGGCGTAAGCACAAAACATTATTTAGTGACAATGATACTCATGGTTCCCTATAAATTTGCAAGTAGAATAAAAAAAAAAGGTTTTTATTCACGTCGACTTTAAAAAAGCGCTTGTTAATAGTCAGAACATGTTTGTAGTAATACAGTTATTATTTCTAGTTACATATTACAGATATTTAGGTACACGGAATGTTAAAACATTTATACAATTTATTTTATAATGGTAGTGACATTTAGCTAGCTTGTATTAAGTTATTGTCAAGTAGATTATGTTTAGTTGAATTTTATAATATTATGTATTGAAATTTATAATCAAAATTAAAATTAATTATAATTAATATTACATTACTACTTATTTGTCGTATGTGTAGTGGTTACTCTAGTGTCAGAGTTATTCAAGCTGCCCATTAAGCCTCTAACATGGCTTAACGACTGTTGCCTAATGACTACTACTAAGCTCAGAAATTAAACCACTTTGGCGGTCACGCACCCTAGTTGCTTACAGACCGGTGAGGGCATCTAGCTATGAGCACCTCAATAATCCATAATGTAGCATTAACTTCACGATATATAGAGTGGGGCATTTTTTTGCTCAAAGAGCTCGACTGAGTAAGACTTTTATATGTACCTTTACAGTACACAAAATTAAACGTCATGTTTTCATAATAATATCATATTGTTCTTGCCTGCCGAAAATAAAACCGTAAATGCGGCGGGCGACCTTTAAAATAAAATAAAAAAGGTTTTTATTCACGTAGCCGTATGAAATAGTCAGAACATGTTAATAGTAATATATAATTAATTTATAATTATTTATAGGTACATATTTATAAATATTTAGGTACACGGATTGTAGGAAATAATTTACAATAAGATTTATTTTTAACAGTAACGATATTTAGCTAACTTAAATTAAGTTTTAAGAACTTAAGTTAAGTAAGTAAAGTCAAGCTTTGCTCTCTATGACTCCATATTGTCCGTCCCATTGCACTAACCATCTGTAAATTAATGGTAGAACATAGTCGAAGCGGATCGAAATGTTAATCCAAAAGTCAAAAATGCAAATTCTATTATTTGATTTTTGACTGGCCTATTGGTCTAATGGTTGATTTGACTGGCCTTTCACTTTAGTGGTTGGTGATGATGATGATGTCCTCCCGACCGAATTTCAGCCACGGCGGCCAGTCTTAATGGAGACAAGCCAATTGCGCAGGACATATTATAGTGCACAAGTGTGTGCGCAAACACAGGGGCACTTTCTATTCCATCACTCTCATGATCCGATGGATCGCTTTACGTGCTCTCCGAGGCACGGGGGTGTAACACCGTCAACTTCCAGACTTCGGGCTGATACAGAGAAATTTCTGTTTACGGAAAAATCCCAAAATCACTTTTTGGCCCGACCCGGGATTTCAACCCAGGACCTCATTATCTGCGGTTGAACACGATACCGCTAGACCAACGAAGTTAGTGAACCTGACTGCTAGACTAGAGGTCGTCCAATACAAATCCTTGTGTGATCAACACTATTATTTGTTCTGTCTCTGGGTGTAATTTATCCATGATTACGTATGTATTGTGTGTATTGTGGACCTGCCTAGTTTTGGTTCAGATCGTACTGTGTTCGTTGTCCTACGACACTTACTTGGTATACGATATATAATGACATTCCTGGATTCTAATCCCGAGTCGTGCCAAAAGTGATTTTGAAAGAAAATTTATCAGAATCAGACCAAAGTTTAGCCCGTGCCTCGGAGAGCACGTAAATCCATCGGTTTTGTATCTGACCTCTTTCCGGTCGCTAGTCGTCACATCGGATCACGAGAGCGATGGAATAGAAAGATATAGAAACTTTAATGTGTTCAATAAAAACATTTGTTAATGTTTTTATTGAACACATTAAAGTTTGTACAAATCTTATATTTACTAACTTTACGTTTGCTGTGTGCTTGACATAGTATAGTGCAGTCACAAATTAGACCAACCATCTGGTTGGTGTCCTTTGAGACCAGCCGCCGTTTTCGTCCGTCCGTCCGAAATTCGATCAGGAGGACGTTATTATTGTATAACTCTTGGAACAAAAATATCCCATAGTTTACCTTGCGTTCCCACTTATATTGTTCTTGTACTAAGTCCCTAAGAATGAATAAGTAACCGCTTCTTTCGTTAGTACCTACATTTTATGAAGCCATTAAAAGAGCTGAGAGGTTGTAAATAACTTCACTACTCTTTTAGTGGCTTTTAATATTACGCAAGTAATTAAACCTGTCATAACCCGCTCGAACGAACAAAAGATGCAATTTTGTCGCGCGATTAAAATCCTTGAACGATTGCGAAACTGATTTTACGAACATTTAATGAACAATACCTTATTTTTTGTAAACGTTGCTCTCTCTAACTTAGCAGATAGTTATTAACTCGCAGAGCAATTCACGTCACAATTTACTTCACCTGCACTTCCTCGTTAATTTTACACCGGGTGTGTTCGAGCATCTAAGCTCTGAGTAAGTTGCACCTTCAGAGCAAGAAGGGCGTAAGCACAAAACATTATTTAGTGACAATGATACTCATGGTTCCCTATAAATTTGCAAGTAGAATAAAAAAAAAGGTTTTTATTCACGTCGACTTTAAAAAAGCGCTTGTTAATAGTCAGAACATGTTTGTAGTAATACAGTTATTATTTCTAGTTACATATTACAGATATTTAGGTACACGGAATGTTAAAACATTTATACAATTTATTTTATAATGGTAGTGACATTTAGCTAGCTTGTATTAAGTTATTGTCAAGTAGATTATGTTTAGTTGAATTTTATAATATTATGTATTGAAATTTATAATCAAAATTAAAATTAATTATAATTAATATTACATTACTACTTATTTGTCGTATGTGTAGTGGTTACTCTAGTGTCAAAGTTATTCAAGCTGCCCATTAAGCCTCTAACATGGCTTAACGACTGTTGCCTAATGACTACTACTAAGCTCAGAAATTAAACCACTTTGGCGGTCACCCACCCTAGTCGCTTACAGACCGGTGAGGGCATCTAGCTATGAGCACCTCAATAATCCAAAATGTAGCATTAACTTCACGATATATAGAGTGGGGTATTTGTTTGCTCAAAGAGCTCGACTGAGTAAGACTTTTATGTGTACCTTTACAGTACACAAAATTAAAAGTCATGTTCTTTTTTTATATCAGAGGGCGACAAACGAGCAAGTGGGTCACCTGATGGTAAGTGATCACCGCCGCCCATGGACACTCGCAACACCAGAGGAGTCGCGGGTGCGTTGCCGGCCTTTAAGAGTCAGAAAACAAGTGTTTCTGACCCCCCCCCTCCCCGATGAGCTCTGGCGAACTTACTCACACTCAGAAACACAACATTAAATTATTAATGTTATTATTAAGAAATGTCTTCTGTAAGGTGGAGCTACTTTCCCAGCCGGGCTGCTCTTTGAGCGAATGAACGCTGTGCCCTACCACTCTTAAAGTCATATCATGTTCTCATATCATATTATTCTTGCCTGCCGAAAATAAAACCGTGAAAGCGGCGACCTTTGCTTTCTATGACTTCATATTGTCCGTCCCATTGCACAAACCGTCTGTAAATTAATTGTAGCAAATAGTCGAAGCGGATCGAAATGTTAATCCAAAAGTCAATAAAGCAAATTCAATTATTTGATTTTTGACTGGCCTATTGGTCTAGTGGTTAGTTTGACTGGCCTTTCACTTTAGTGGTTAGTGAACTTGACTGCCAGGCTAGAGGTCATCCCAGACAAATCTTTGTGTGATGAGCACGATTATTTGTTCTGTGTCTGGGTGTAATTTATCTATGATTACGTATGTATTTGGAAATATTTTTTTATTATAAATACTTTTATTTCAGTTTAGGTATTAATTACTATATAATATTATAAGTATAACATGACAATCTTTAAATTATAACAAATAATACTTAGGTATAATTAAGAAAAATTTAAAGTAACGTTGCTACAGTTTGCATTTGCATGTTAATGTCGCGCAAAACAAATTAAAAAAAGTACACCAAGAATGTTCAGAGTCTTAGTTTTTAATAAATTTCAAAAGATGTATAATAAATTCGGCACCATAGAGGTTAAGTAAATAGGTTTATTGATATTTTGCATTCACAAATTTAGTGAACACGATATTCTAAATTAAAATTTAATTCATATAAGTGTGTTTATCAATTTTTTGGTTGTGGCCCTGCCTAGTTTGGGTTCAGATCGTACTGGGTTCGTTCTCCTACGACACTTACTTGGTATACGATGTATAATAAGATACCTGGATTCTAATCCCGGGTCGTGCCAAAAGTGATTTTGAGATATTTCAGTAAAGAAAATTTCTCAGTATCAGACCAAAGTCTAGCCTGTGCCTCGGAGAGCACGTAAATACATCGGTTCTGTATCTGACCTCTTTCCGGTCACTAGTCGTCACATCGGATAATGAGAGCGATGGAATAGAAAGTTCCCTGTGTTTGAAAGAAACAAAATGTTTTTATTGAACACATACCTACACATTGAATTAAAGTTTGTACAAATCTTATATTTACTTGCTTTACGTTTGCTGTGTGTTTGACATAGTATAGTGCAGTCTCAAATTAGACCAACCATCTGGTTGGTGTCCTTTAAGACCAGCCGCCGTTTTGGTCCGTCTCTTGAAACAAAAATATCCCTTAGTTTACCCTGCGTTCCCACTTATATTTTTCTTGTACTAAGTCCCTAAGAATGAATAAGTAACCGCTTCTTTCGTTATTACCTACATTTTATGAAGCCATTAAAAGAGCTGAGAGGTAATAAATAACTTCACTGCTCTTTTAGTGGCTTTTAATATTACGCAAGTAATTAAACCTGTCATAACCCGCTCGAACGAACAAAAGATGCAATTTTGTCGCGCGATTAAAATCCTTGAACGATTTCGAAACTGATTTTACGAACATTAATGAGAACATTTAATAAAAAATACCTTATTTTTTTGGCACCTTCCAAATTTAAACATTATCTTTGAGGTAAATACTAATAGCCCAAAGAATTTCCAAACTGAAGTGGCGGTGGGCAGGGCACATATGTAGCTCGTAGAACCGATGACCGATTGGGCAGAAAGGTTCTCGAGTGGAAGACGCAGCGTGGGCAGGCCTCAACGATCTTGCAAGCGTCGTGGGAAGCCCGGCTATTGTGAAGATCCTTGGGGGACGCCTTTGCCCAGCAGTGGACATCTTTCGGCTGATATGATGATGATGATGAAACACTAAAGTAAAAACGAGGCGACCTCTCTCCCTCTTTAAATAATAACTATAAAAATCTGTGGGTAGTCCCGATAGAAGAACAGCTGTTTTTTATTGCTCTTATTGTAATTCGTTTATAAATAAAATACAATATTTATTTATACTTTTAATGCCAAAAATAGTAAGATAACAGACTTCACCTACCGGGCAAGTGTTTTCACAAAGTTTCAAGCACATAATACGAAATTATCTATCACTACACCATGGATACCGTCAAGGCCATAACCGACATGCGAGACGTACTTTTGAAGCAGATGGCGGATTTCAGAGCAGAACTTCAAACTACTCCAGGCTCAGGTAACACAGATCTAGCGAACAGGTTTACGAAGTTCCAAGACTTCGTACTCCAGCTTCTTGAAAGTCTCCAGAGCCAAATCAACATGTTGGCTCGAGACACGGACCGTCTGGAGATGCGTGGGCGGCGAAAAATCCTGTTATTGCACGGTATTCAAGAAGAGAAAGATGAAGATACTGCTGCAGTAATAGTAAACATGGTGAAAACTCAATTAAAGATGACAGATTTCACTGCTAACTGCATCAAGCGTTGTCACAGGATGGGGCGTAGTACCGGATCAAAAAAACCTCGGCCTATACTGTTCAAGCTGCAGGATGTATCACTCCGCGACCGTCTTTGGTTTGGGAAGACAAATCTCAAAGGTTCGGGTGTCACTATGTCAGAATTTCTGACTGGGGCGCGTCACCAAATTTTCATATCTGCGAGGGAGAAGTGTGGCGTTACGAACTGCTGGACATGGCAGGGCAACATATTTGTCCTTGGAGTGGATGGACAAAGGCACAGGATCCAATCACTATCCGACTTAAACAAGTTCGGCCAGCATGAAGTTATTGTACCGGCAGCAGGAACCTCCGTGAATCTAACGACCAGGGCAAGACGCACAGCGGCAAACAAAAAGTAATCTCCTTTCTCTTCTGTTTTCGAGCTCTAAATTCCGCATTTATTCATTCTTCGTATATTTGTTTTGTTCTATACCGTCACAACCTCTGACTAATACTTATTTAATAAGTGGGCAGGTTGACAAATGCAGTGTAGTAAATAATCGCAAGCAGTGTCGGTATTGAGTGGCATAGTGGTGTACCTACTCATAAAATTAGTATGCCTAGTATACTAACTTTATGGGTGTACTCGATATGAATACTCATATAGTTAGTAATTACATTTAGTTGTTTCAAAAGCCCTTGTTTGTAACATAATCTAGTATGCGAGGTGACGGAAGACAATCCTAATACTTTCCTGTATTTATTTTTTGTTTTTTTTTGATCGGTTTTGTAAACAGTACCCCTATCACAAACAAAGTTGTTTAAAATTCTAGCCGGCAAATCGAAATCACTTGGAACTTTAAACCTTAAATGTTAACATATAAGGCTGAATTTTTATTTTCTACTGCTAACAATTATTAAGCAAAGACCATTCACGAGTTGGTCGTGATACGGGTACTGAGTGCCATTTTTATTTTTCGTTTTGTGTGCTTTTACGTTTCCTTATTTATTTATTTTTTTAATTGATAGTGTGTTAACACATGACCGGTGGGTGAATCAAAATTTATTCGGTATAGAATAATAAGTATTTAGTTACCCAATTAATTATATATTATATTACTATTTATTTACCGCATCAAGGTATAATTATATACACATATAACTATAAATAGATACATATATACATACATATAAGTTATCGCATGTCTGACTGCAGCCATGAAGATGACAGTTTTTACTCGCTAAGCAGTGATGACGATAGCTTTAGGAGCTTACCATCAATAGCTGATACTCTTTCAATGCAGTTTTCTGATGTACCTAGGAACTTCAATGTTGTTCACATTAACGCCCAAAGTATTCCGGCTCATTTCTCAGATATGCTGGCAAATTTTGACTGTAAGGATCTCCACGCTATTCTTATTTCAGAATCCTGGTTAAAGCCTTGTCTTCAGACTAGTTCGTATTCCCTCCCTGGTTTCAATTTAATTCGGAACGATCGGACGAATGGTGGTGGTGGCGGAGTTGCAATTTATCTCCGTACTCACATATCCTTTTCTGTGGTTAATATTTCAGCTCAACCACCCCCATCAGGTTCTGGAGAATATCTGTTCATTGAAATTAAGCTTCACCATTGTAAAGTCTTACTTGGTGTCTACTACAGTCCCTCGCTACGTGTAAACTATTTTTCTTCATTTGAAAAACTCTTAGAGAACCTCCTACCTTCCTACAGTCACGCCATAGTCATGGGGGATTTCAACACTTGTCTCTTGAAAAACGATCACCGCTCCTCTTCACTTCAATCTCTGCTTCAATCTAATAACCTTTTTATACTCCCTTCTGGTGCAACGCATCATTTTCCTAACTCTTCTCCTTCCCTTCTCGATCTTATCTTCGTATCTTCTTTACAACATGTCGCCAAGCACGGACAAAGTTCAGCCGACGCTTTTTCTCATCATGACTTAATCTATCTATCATACAAAATTCGCCCCCCTAAGGCAAAACCTAAAACTCTACTGCAACGCAATTTTGGTGGTATGTTGGTAAACAAACTTCGAGAGGATGCCATCAGCATTGACTGGACACCACTTATTGCAGCCAACTCAATAGATGAAAAGGTAAACTATTTCACAACAGTTCTAATAAACCTATATAATGTACATGCTCCTGTTCGAGCCATTAAACTAAAACATATCCCTGCGCCTTGGTTAACCGACAACATAAAGAAACTATTACACAAAAAAGCCAACGCTAAATCTAAGCTCAACAAGGCGCCGTCTGATCATCGACGGAACAAATATTTAGTTATTAGAAATCACTGCAATAAGGTGTGTAGAGATGCACAACGCCAGCATATTCACCAATCTGTTCAAAATGGAGATCCAGCTAAAGTCTGGAAATTCCTTAGGTCCATGGGTGTCGGAAAATCACGGCATGACGCAGCTCCCAGAAATCAAGATCTCAACACGCTAAACCAGCACTTCTCAGCTTCGTCCAGTTTTGATAGGACAGTTAAAAATGGTACACTCAACTATCTATCATCTTTTCCGACACCTAACTATCCACAGTTTGTTATATGTCAATTTTCGGATTGTGATGTTAAGAAGAACGTAATATCAGTCACGTCCAATGCTATTGGCAGCGACTGCATCAGCCGTAACACGATCCTACCCATCCTTGACGAAATCCTGCCCATAATCACACACATCCTTAATTATTCCGTCTGTAGCGGTACCTTTCCATCTTCGTGGAAAGAAGCTCAAATTACCCCTTTGCCTAAAATATCCAATCCTGTATCACCATCAGATTACCGTCCAATTTCTATACTTCCTTTCCTATCCAAAGTTCTTGAACGTCTTATTCACAGCCAACTAAGTGTCTTCCTTAACAAGAACAATCTCCTCAATCCTTTCCAATCCGGTTTTCGTCCAGGTCATAGTACTACCACATCTCTGATCAATGTTACGGAAGATATAAGGTCTGGCATGGAAAATGGAAATCTTACAGCGCTTGCATTGTTAGATTTTACCAATGCCTTTAACACTGTCGATTTTGATATCCTGCTGGCCATTCTTCGTTCTCTTAACATATCTCCAACGGCAATTGACTGGTTTCGCAGTTACCTGTTTGGCCGTCGACAGCGTGTTCGCATAGAAGACACTTTCTCTTCTTGGTGTTGCACCAATGCCGGCGTGCCACAGGGTGGCGTTTTATCTCCGTTACTTTTCGCAATATTTATCAACGCTATATCTGATCAATTGACTTCCTCATACCACCTTTACGCAGATGATCTTCAGATTTACTCTCAGGCACCACCTGAAAAGTTGTCGGAAGCCATTGAAATAATTAACGCAGATTTGTCTCGCATCAGTAAGTGGAGCATGAGATATGGCTTGAAGGTGAATCCAGTGAAGTCTCAAGTCATTGTAATCGGCAGCTCTCGAAAGTTTTCAAGAATCGACTGGCGCCAAACTCCACAAGTTACCTTTGATGGGATTATTATACCTTACGCTAAGAAGGTAAAAAAATTGGGGATTTATATTGATAACACTCTGTCTTGGGGTCCGCAACTTCAAGAACTCAGCAGGAAATTATTCGCATCAGCCAGCTACCTGCGACGCCTTCGTAACTTTCTTCCTACTGCCACCAAAATTGCTCTTGCCCAGTCTCTTCTTCTCCCCATTCTTGACTATGCCGACACCAGCTATCTTGATCTCACGGAGGAACAACTAGATAAACTTGAGCGACTTCAAAATTTTTGTATACGATTCATATTTGGTTTACGTAAGTATGATCACGTCTCCGAATTTCGTACTAAGCTCAAGTGGCTACCTATTCGCTTTCGCCGGAATACTCACATTCTTTGTCTTCTTTACAGGATCCTGTTCAATCCATCAACTCCTTTCTACCTTAAAGAACGTTTTAAGTTCCTTCACACAACACACTCGCGGTCCCTGCGTTCATCAGAAAATCTGCGACTGAAAATACCGTTACATACAACAACTTTTACGGATAAATCGTTTACTATCCAAGCTGCCCGTCTATGGAATGCTCTACCTGTACACATTAGATCAGCACAGTCTCTTTACAGTTTTAGAAATAAGGTGAAAGAGTTTTATCTTAAACTCAGTAATTAATAATATAATTGCTGCATTTAGTTCGTTTCTATATTTCTATATATATTTATATATATGTAAATTTGTTTATGTATTAATATTATCTACTCATATATACTTTGTGTATGTGTATTTAGTTTATACGTATTCATTATGCAATTTTGTAGGTTATCTAATTTCCTTTCTGTTCTGTACACTATCTTATACCCCTTTTAATATCCAAATAAATTTTGGTTCATCCAACTGAATGGTTGCCTGGAAGAGATCGCTCTTAGCGATAAGGCCGCCTATTGCATGAACATTACTATTATTTATTTTAATGATGTATTCTATATGACGCAATAAAGTGTACTTATTATTATTATTATTATTATATCTAAATCACAATAAATTTAAGCTTGTATTCACAGCCACTATACCGTTAGTGCCTGTGTGGTGATGGTGGCGAATATCAGAATTACATCACTCCATCTCATCCTGTGAGGGGCGTAGATGTCGACCCGACGTAATATCTATCAGAGGACGGGCAGCAGCTTCTTTCTGAGAAATATGATACGTCTTGATATGTCTTACTGCGATCGCCAACCTGTCTGAAAAGCATGGCGATTTTGGCATATCCTCCTAGAGAATTCTTGGGAGAGGCTTTGGTCCAGCAGTGGACTTGTTGTAGCTGTAATGATGAAACCTGTATTATAGTTAGAAAGTTACTAGGTATGTGGATCGATAATTATTTTGAAAGATATTAATATATTTTTTGAGGCTACCTTTTAATGAGCCAATGGTTGTACTAACATACGATCTAATCCCATTGTTCATCAACGTTTAGCGGAATATATAATGTACCTTAAATTAAATAATAATTGTCTTTTTATAATACTGTACCGATATTACCTGTCCTCCTATAGAAAAAAACCTCTTCTGTGAAGATAGATAACTCTGGTCATTTTATTTAAATAGCTGGACATAGCTTTTAAAGTTAGAATAGAATTCGAATTAAATAAAAAGTATAATTTTATGTTTGAGTGATGTTTGTCAAGAAGTTACCAAAATGAAGTGCTAAAGAAAACATTGTAAAAACTTTATAATTATTCAATAAAATAAGTGATTGGTGTTCAATACGTTTGTTATCGTTGTGAAGGTCTCTCCCTAGATCCCATTATAGAGTAATCCTTGCTGCTGCGAGTTTTTACAATGCCTAACAAAATTTACGAACTCTTTAAATATAATTTTCATTCAACAACATCTAAAAATTGAAAGGAAAACGTCTTACGGTATACGTTTACGCAACACCAAAAAGCGTTCGCCGGCGACGCTTCTGGCCTTTACAAACTCTGGTCGACGATGAGCTCTGGCAACCTTACTCACACGCAGAATACTGACGGAACACTACAAAAAGCCTTTCCAGTAATTTCGAAATTAGTTTTGATGTGAAACATCTATAGCCGCACGTAAAACAGATTTCTGGCGTGGCGACGCTTGCCGTGACGCATGCGCAATCGACTTTTTATTTTATCATTATGACATATTTAGTTCCTATCACAATATGTTCTTTTCTGCATATTACTTTTACAAAATAATGTCGATGTTTCACATCTGCCAGGCGTCCCGTGACGGCTCACATTTTTTTATTTTTTGCACACTGGGTAAATTTTCTTTCATTGTGGCCATTACATATGAACTAAAAATCAAAACTTCATCATCATCATATCAGCCGAAAGACGTCCACTGCTGGACAAAGGCCTCCCCCAAGGATCTCCACAATAGCCGCTCCTGCGCTGCCCGCATCCAGCGGCTTGTATTGTATTTAACATGTTCGTAGTTAAATATAAATCTGACAAGATACGCGCATATACATTAAAAATATCCAAATACGAGAACCAGAAAGCTGCACTGGGAAACTTGGGAATCACTTCACCAATTATTACGGGAAATATGTTCAATGCATGTTGTACGCCTGCAGAATGCTATGATAAGCATATGCAGAATAAGAAATGATCAATCTTTAATCACGAATTATGTTAAGAAAAACAAATTATGTATTTCTAGACCAAATCTTTCTTTACATTTTGATCGTAATAATTTAATGAACTAAGTTCATTTTCGCATACCAAACAGATAAGATTTCGTAATACATTATAGACAAAGTCTATTCACTTCAACAACAAATAAAACAATTTTAATGTTGGCGAACGAAGTAGCCCCTAAGGAAAATTATGAATTCCTACAATGAATTTATAATAATTCTTACAAATTTCACAAATATTCATATACATAGACTCACGCCTGTTTCCCAGAGGGGTAGGCAGAGACAACGGAATTCCATTTGTCACGATCGTTGCACACCTCTTTTGCCTCGATTACTATTGTTTGGTTTCTTGGTTTTTTATGTTTATTCATACAGTGTTCCTTTTAACACATAATCTGTTTAAAGAGTGTGTGTCACAATATTTAAAATAACTATTGTAAATATTACTTCAAATTAGATTTATATTTCTTTTAGTATCCATTTCTGTTTCCTGTGCGTTTCATAAGAAACTTTTTACCGCGCACTACCACTCTGTGGAATCTCTTAACCGCGGAGGTGTATTTCCGGTATGCAATGTCAACCTTCAAGAAGCGAGCGTAATCAGCAGGTGTTCATGGGTGGCGGTGCTTATTTACCATCAGGTTCTCTTTTCCTTTGCTTTTATATGAAAAAAAATTAAATTTAACAATTTGATGCTTTTGGTAATTCTAATTAAATTCTAATTGTATACAGTCCTTTAACTACTACGGAACTACTTTATACGGCCGCACGACGCGACGCTTCCCGTCTGGAACTCGTCGTGCAAGTCGTATTCGCAAATTCAAGGCAACCTCTCTGGCTGAATCAAAACATTTTGTATTTTATTTATTAAATAATTGTTTACGTTTCGCGTTTCGCGTTTCCATTGGATTGATAAACTGGAGCCGGGATTCGGAGTTTGAACCCAGGACCACATTATCTACGAATAAACACGCTACGCTAAGCCAAGGAGACAGTCGCGAGTATCGTGGGCGTAAAACCCTTTCGACTTATAAATGTATTCTTTCTGTGAACTAAACGGTAACGTATTCAGTCCTCACATAAACTTTTCAACATCAAATTTTCTTCAGCATACTAATAAGGCACATAAACCGGATACAAACTTTGTACTCCAAAGTTTATAAAAGTTAGAAGCGACGCATCCGTGCGTTCCGTACGTTGCTAACATACTTAATAAGTTCAACATTACTCATTCTTCTCGGGTGATTAATAGGGTTATAAATACTTTATGCTATAATGTTGGTTTAGTGGTAACGTGTTGTACCGTAGATAACGAGGTCCTGGGTCTGAATCCCGGGTCGGGCCAAAATTGATTTTGATTGGGATTTTTCTGTAAATTTGTAAGAGGTAGGGCACAGCGTTCATTCGCTCGAAGAGCAGCCTGACTGGGGAAGTACCTCCACCTTACAGTAGACATTCCTTAATAATAACATTAATAATTTTAATGTTGTGTTTCCGAATTTGAGTAAGGTCGCCAGAGCTCATTGGGTTGGGGGCAAGGGTCAGCAACACTTGTTTGCTGACTCTAAAAGGCCGGCAACGCACTCGCGACTCCTCTGGTGTCGCGAGTGTCCATGGGCGGCGGTGATCACTTACCATCAGGTGACCCCCTTGCTCGTTTAACGATCAATGCCATAAAAAAAAAAAATTCTCAGTATCAGCCCGAAGTCTGGGAGTTGGTGGTTGACCGAAAGCTTTACTTGGTCTCCGAGGCAAGGGGTATAATATACGGTCATGTCCCTGGCCTCTTCCAGTCGTGTCCCATCGGATCATGACAGTGATGGAATAGAAAGTGCGATTGCGCACACACTGTGCACTATAACATATACCGCTCGGATTAGCTAATCTCCATTTAGACTGGCCGCCATGGCCGATATTCGGTTAGGACTACTTTTTTGACTAAACATGGTTATGTTTATTTTGCGGTCTTAAAATCATATCAGGGCTACCCCATACCATCCCGTGAGTATTGTAAAAGGCGACTAAAGGATACACCAGGTAGTTGAGCAGCGCCCCTGTGTACAAGCTACCATCTAACTGCAGTCGCCGTAGCCTAGTTGGTAGTGCCTACGAAGCTGGTGGTCCTGGGTTCGAATCCCGGTAAGTGCAAATATTTGTGTGATGAGCACGAATATTTGTTTCTGAGTCATGGATGTTTTCTATGTATTTATCTATCTATATAAGTATGTATATCGTCGCCTGGTACCCATAGTACTAGCTTTGCTTAGTTTGGGGCTAGGATGGTCTGTGTGACATTTTCCCAAGATAATAATAATAATAACTCGTAGGCCAAGCGAAACGACTACCTGAAGTGAGTTACAGAAACCTTTAGAGTAATCCTATGGCCAGCAGTGAACGATATCGTGGGGATCTGTAGGAAATTGTTGAACAGAGTACGCCTAACTTAAGATAAGAAAAGATAAATACACTTTATTGTACACCATTATACATAAAAGTAACAGGATCTCAAATAATTAAAAAAAGAGGTACAATAGGCGGTCTTATCGCTTAAAGCGATGTCTTCCAGACAACCTTAAGTTGGACTATATTGTTGTGGGGTAGTGTATGGTGTAAAAATATAGAATATGATTAAGTACTTAAGACTAATAGTGGTCTCTACTTAATAATGTCTTACTACCACTAATTACTTATATAGTTTTATTAGACATATAAAACACACATTACAGACAAGACAGTTTTATTCAGTTCGACGGCTTGACAACCAACAAAGTGAAACACGCCTAATGTGGCAGATTACATCATGGCCTAGTTAGTACTCTCCATTTTAAGATTTGGTGTAATTTTTTTGGGGCAATTGTACTGAACGAGAAAGCATTTTAAAAGCTCAAAAACGCTGCCTCAGGGCTATGTTTAATCTGAACGTAACAGATAGCTGCGCACCTATATTTAAGTCTCGTAAATAACTAACCTTACCGTCCCTGTACATCCTATTTGTATTTCATATGTATGGGTTTCATACGATGCACTTTTAAATAAAATTTCTTTATCCACACTCAATGAGAGAAGATTGCTCCTGGATCAACTGGTACTGTACAATATTTGTCATAATTATTATGATTGTAATCAGATTGTAAACCAAATTTATATACAAATACCAAGTCGTTCTCAACGTTTACGCGTAACACATACTCGACGACTTTTTGCTTTTTGCAATTTTGTCGTACTATTGCCGGTGAACGCGCGCCTTTGCGCCGCGTCATGAAATCACACAATGATTACTTCACAGATATAGATTTATTCAAATTGTCTAATAGTTTATTTAAAAAACAAATATCTTTAAAAATAACTGAACTGAGAAGTGCAAACACGGATCAGTAGGTAAATAGTTTGGTGTATTCTGTAATAATAGTTTAATGATAAATTAGACACACAGAATTTGTATTGGATTGATTCTCAAAATTGTTTTGTATTCCTTATTTAGTTTTGTTAATATATTTTGTTGTAGAATAGTATAAGGCTGTAGAACCTCTATGTAACACTTCATACTACGCTATTGTTGTTGCTTTATTTGTACACAAATTTTATATTTAATTTGGGGGTTACGGTGTTGGGTGTACAATTATTTAATAGTTTTAATTTGTTATTAACTACCTAAGTGTTATTGTATACCTGTTTGTTTCCCTAAATAAAATAAAATAAAATAGAGTTAGCATTATTTTTTAAATGTAATAAAACTTATTTGTATACTTCAACCAAAGTAGACAACGAAATACAGGTCTGGGATCGCAATATCAGAATTTGTTATGTACAGGTGCATACAAAACCAGTCTTTTGAAAAAAAGTGTTATTTATATGGCACCTGTTATGTTCAATTAGCTGCCAAACAGCATTAAAGATCTCCCATTGGAAAGGTTCAAAAAACACCTGTCAGCACTGCTAGCTGAAAAATGCTATTATACCTTGCAAGAATTCCTAGATGATAAGCAAATTTAAATTAATGCATCCATGTGTTTTCAGTTTAAAAATGAATTTGCATGCTTTATTAAGGCAGAATGTACAAGGATTCTTAAAAATATATTTTAACAACTAATGAGAATAATTTTGGCAATAACTTGATACGAGCTAGCTAAATATCATTGCTGTTATAAAATAAATTTTATAAATGTTTTAATACAATCAATACAATGTGTACCTAAATATCTATGTCACTAGAAATAATAATGTATACAACTATAATACTACAAACATGTTCTGACTATTTACAAGCGCTTTTTTAAAGCATTTTGCATTTTGAATAAAAACCTTTTTTATTAAAAAAAAAATGCTTGTACCTACATTCAAAGCAAATAAAGATATTCTATTCTATTCTTAATTAAACATCGAATGCTGCCAGTACAGTGATATGGAACCTCCAACAGAATCGAACCCATGTCCTTTGGCCGTCAAGGTCACTAACCACTAAAATAACAAGCCGCCAGTTAAAATAGAAAACCCGTCCCCTTATCGCAACATTACGCATTCATAGCGAGGCAATAGTTCCCGTAGTTTGATGCGAACAAACAAACACTACCTGTGTTGTATCTGTATAAGCTTTAGGCGTGTTATAAACATGCGATTCTGAGGATTGCAATGTTAGTGTAACATAGTCGTATTGCTGACTGCCAATGGCGATGCGATATATTTATTGCGTTAATCCGATTGCTGGAAAGCCGATACAAACCTTAATCTTTTAATGCTGCGCCACACGTGCAGCCATAATATTACTTATTACTACTTAATTATTACATAAGTACATATCACATATATGTATATTACTTTCTATTCTAATTTATCTAATGAAACAGCTAGTAAATTCAACCGGAAAGAGGCGGCTTTACGTGCTTTCCATGGCGGTGCAATACCGCCAACTTCCATATGACTACTATACTTTACATTCTGATATGAAATGATGAAAAATTTACTTTGCTATAAAAATGCAATAGTTCTTTTTTTTGCACAACCTCCTGGGTTGTGCAAAAAAAATCATTTCATTATCTCCATTTTAACACGCTACTGCTAGACCAACGAGGCAGTCACAACAACTTAGCATACGTCAAATCTTTGGGGATAACATGTGTTAATATAATTATTAATTATGCAGTGCAGAACACTAACACTCAACCAGCCAATCGCAAATTTGCAGCCGGCCTTTTAACAAGTATTACTCCCCAGGTATGTAACACGATTGCGTGTGATGAATTTCTAACGCACCCAACAACTTCATAATATTATCAAGCCCAGCGATTAAAAACCTTATCACCATTCAAATAGAGTTTTAGATCAAATGGAAAGAAGATTAAATGGGCAGTTAATTACATGAAATGTTGGAACTTGTGGAAAACATTGGGGATATTTTTTCTCGAAAAGTTCTCTGATCTAGTTTGGTAGACTCTCGTACATCGGGATAACTAGCTGGGTTACATCTACATAATAAATGACATATATTGGATTTCTCATCACTCACTTATGGAAGTAGCAAAACGTTGCACGCCATATTTTTTTTACGGCAACGCCCGTACAAGGGTGTCTAATCCCTGTGTCGCGGGGTACTTTACAAACATATAATAGACGGACACAATTTACATCCAGACTAAGAACAACTATTTATAATAATAATCTTTATTTCAGACATGAAAGTCCATAATATGACATATATAATTACAATATGATCTGAGTTTAATTTTTTAATAATTGTAGTAATATTACAGTATTTATTATAGTATTTATGGGTCACACTTAGTTGTCCGGCGCGGGACTCAAACCCGCGACAGGAAGCGGCGAGGCGACTGTCTTAGCCGCTGCGCCACACGTGCAGTCTACATAATACGAAATATATAAGGTCGAAAGTTTAAAATTGATCGATCACAAGTAATATCAAAATAACGACTCAAACATCCGGTTTATTTGACACATGCTGTTACTACGTCCACGTGATTTCGACCTTGCAAATGCTACCTGACTATACGGATAAAAACACTTCGTATTAATGATTTACATGTCCTACCCTAAAAAGAAAAAATGTGCTATATAGCTTAAAGTGCATAGAACGTACTTATTTACCTGATTGTGAATCTATTTTCATTTAAAATTATGAAATTGTGGGTTAAACATGTGACATGTACCTAATATTTTTCCGAGTTGAACAAACTCCTACAAATTAACATCGACTTTACATAAAAATAGTTCTCATTGCAACATATTAACGTACATAACAAAAAAATCTAAAAGACTTATTATCTATTTATCTTCAACGTCAAGCAGTTTGAATGGTCGTTGATGACGTGGTTGCCACTGTTTGGCTTGATCCTATGTGTTGTGTTGTGTTGAGAGATGTGGTAATTCCATTTGTTTTTTACAGGAGAGTGTTGAGAGGAATTGTTCGAGCTTATACCTTTTTTTCTTGATAAGGCAGGAGGAATGCCTACGCATGCCACCCGCAAAAAGTGTCTGCGGGTGGGTATGTCGGACTCGCACCGACTAAACCTAACCTGCCGTGGACTTCTCTTGGCGCCTGATAGGGGCAGCCCCGGGAACGCGGGTATGCTGCTCCGGTGCTCCCCTTTTGCGCCATGTCCCAGATGGTCGGGACACGTACCCGGGGAGGGCTATGGATTGCCCCCCGAAACACCCATGTCCGGTGAGTATCTGGGTCAGTCTGTAGGTGACGCTCGACCTTATACCTGCCGCCACATTCTGCTCCAGACCCCTCGCCAAAAGCGGAAATTTTATCCTTTACATCTGGATGAATAGTTATCTACCACCGTCCGTTTCACAAGAAACTTTTTGCCGCGCTAGAAACTTTTCTTTTGTAAATACATACTTATATAGATATATACTCGTAATTATACCCACACTCAGGACAAACTGACATGTTTATGAGCACTAATATTTGTCCTGGGTAGGAATCGAACCACGACCTGCGGCGTGGTAAGTGAGCATCTACCAACAACGCCAACAGGCCCGTCGTCGTATTATTAATATCATTGCTGTGTTTTTGTCATTAATTGAGAAGCTATCCCGTGTTTGAAATGGGTTACTCTTCGTTAAAATTGGCTACCACAGTCAATATATTTTTATTTTGTTTTCCAAAGACGTGATTTGACCTTGTCTCGCCCAAATTGCAAGCCAAGGTTCGGACAGAACTAAACTGTGAGCTATTATCACTTATATCCTGCCCTTCCTAAACATTATATTATCAGAAACCTCCCTTCCAACAATTTATGGCAATACTAACCTTGCGTAGTGTTTTACCGGACCCCGGGAAATCCCGGTATCTATTTAATGGTCTCAATTGATCTAATGTGCATCATAGAGCAAAAACAGGTTTAAATCTTAGTGCATGGGCTGATTTCTTTTCCTTCCTTTTTTTAGACAATAATGTCTCACATGAATAAAGTCAAAGTCAAAAATCATTTATTCCGTAAAATTTTTACATTTATGTGGAACCGTCAATTTTTTTTTACCCTAACGTGCAGTGCATGACGTGGCAGCTACTGAGAAACACTGCCAGAAAACTCAGTAACTTAAGATTAATTACAATCATGTGTGTTGACTCCGAACAACTCAATCCCAAGCACTTATATCATTTAAATAATCAGAAATTTTGTAATATGCCCTGCTACACAATTTGGCTTTAATAATTCTTTTAAACTTATTCGTAGACAATTCTCTAATATCATTGGGAAGTTTGTTATAAAATGTAAGAGATTTTATAACAAACCATAAAAGAGTTATTTATATACTCAAATTGCTGATTTTAAAACCAACATGGTTTTAAACAACTAAACTACAAACAAACATGCCAATGCAATTTTTTTAACAGATTTTGTGCAAATTATTCTACAATTTTATGTTATAAACAGTTGTTCTATGTGGGGTGGAGACCAGAACATTTTATTATTATGAGTATTATATTTAATAAAGATTAAAAAAACAACAGCATCAGCTTCAGAACTAACATAAAAAGACTCAGCCTAGTTCTGTAGCTACTAAATGTTTGACCTTGGTGAAACACTTCAAAGTCAATGAATATACATTAAAAATACGAAGGAATAGGTAAATTTTTCATGGACTAATAAACTAAATATTTACATTGCTTTCGACGGGCCGATTGGCGTGGTTGGTAAATGCTTGCCTTTCACGTCACAGGTCGTGGGTTCGATTCCCACCAAGGACAGAAATTTGGTGCATGAACATGTCTGTTTGTCCTGAGTCTGGGTGTAACTATTTATATAAGTATGTATTTACAAAATAAAAGCAGTATATATAATTTATCAGTTAACTGATTTCCATAGTTCAGCTTAGTTTGAATGGTGGCCATGTGTGAAAATGTCCTAGGACATTATTATTATTATACGAAACTACGATCCTAGTTTAGGCCTGATTAATTATTTTTTAATATTTTCAGTCCCGGGATCTATCCCGGGACTGAAAACCCGGCACTGTTACTAACTTTGCAAGCTTTACTTGCGTGCGTTCTATCCATTGCGTCTTATCTCTAATGTGTTTCCATTAACCTCGGAGTTCAATGGATAGCAAATTAAACTATCTTTAATAAGTGGTGTGGCGAATTAGATGATTGTTATTCTATTTTTTTAGATAACTAGGTCATGGCTGCTGTGGGTAGGTGGATATTTTTCGCTTGAGTCATAGTGTTTTGAGGCGGTATAATGTTCTGTAAGTATCTGACCGGTAGAGCCCCTACCCTAGTTTTATTAAATCAATCCTGGTTTTATTGGGGATATTAATGCTTGCCCAGTTTGCGTTAAGATTTATTCGTTGCATTGTGAAAGATTATGTACAACTAAAAACTTATACATTCTTTACTTTTTATTGCATACATTAATTATATACAAGATGTAGTAGTAACAAAAATTGTCGTGGAAACTGGAACAGCATGATAGTTGGCTTGCCTTTCATACCGCATTTCGTGGGTTCGATTCCTACCCAAGATTGATACTTGTGTGCATGAACATGATGATTTATCCTGAGTCTGGGTGTAATCACACTAATGTCATAAAGGCGAAAGTTTGTGAGTGTGTATGTTTGTTACTTCTTCACGTATAAACGGCTGAAGCGATTTCAATAAAATTTGGTATGGAGTTAGCTGACATCCTAGATTAACACATAGGCTATAATTTAGAATGTTTAACGCGGGTAAAACCGCGGGGCACAGCTTGTTATCTAGATAAGTATGTATTTACAAAAGAAAATTAGTATAAGTAGTAATCATTTATCTAGTTTCCATAGTACAAGCTCTACTTTGTTTGGGATCAGATTGCCGTGTGTGAATAATGTATCAGGATATTATTATTATAATAACATAAAAAAGGCGTGGCTCTGGTTTGACGACTGACCATGGGTGATGGGATTACTTACCACCAGGAGACCAGCTACCTTGTATACCTTGTTATACAACAAAAACAATCTACGAGGCTTACATAGTGGTTTTCTCTTATTAACATGACATGGTTTAAATTACAAAATAGGTTTAACAGTAGTCATAATTGACAGTTGCCTAAATGGGAGTCTTCTATGGTTTGAATGAAATATTGATAAATGACTGAAACTTATTAAAATTAGATCGTCATAACATTATATTAACCAATAAAATATTCCATAAACTTCAAATAAACCATTATAATACTTAATAATAATATCCTGGGACATTATTCGCACACGGCCATCTGCTTCCTAACTAAATAGACCTTGTACAGACGCCAGCACATCAGCTACCCCAATCTGTCAAATTTCTTTTATATATTATAAAAAATAAAAATAAAATAAATAAAAATAAAAAAGGTTTTTATTCACGTAGACTTTAAAAAAGCGCTTGTAAATAGTCAGAACATGTTTGTAGTAATATAGTTGTATACATTAGATATTATTTCTAGTAACATAGATATTTAGGTACATCTTGTATGAAAACATTTATAAAATTTATTTTATTACAGAAATGATATTTAGCTAGCTCGTATCAAGTTATTGTCAAGAGATAATGTTTAATTATCTAGTTTAAGTCTAATATTTTTACTACATATTGTCAATGGTTCTATATAGACAGAACCGGTTCGTCATAATAATAATACCTTTAATTTAGATTAAAGGTATTATTATTATGACGGACCTTGTGTTAATAACGACGGTCGCGCTTTAATGCTACCACCGGATCCAATGCGCCTCAACTGAGAAGACCCAGCGAAACAAACTCAGTGGGTTCATCTACTACCGGTTTCAACACGACCCAGTTGAGACGGTCCGGCGAAACATACTCAAGCGGGCATTAACACGGGATTTGGTACAATTAGAGTAATTATTTAGTAGGCAAACACAATATATGCTCGATCGGTTGTCTGAATGCTTATTATTTTAGATTATATTTAGGTATACAAAAGAAAAACTTCGAAACAATAACATTATTCATTTTGAGACAGAGTCAATAATTTTAAATTAAGTATATGATAGCAATCATTTACAGATAGTTCACGTAACACAGCAGATCAGTCATGTCTACAAGATCTCCAGCGAGCAATGTGCAGGTAGGAAGTGAGAGCCAGACGTCTTTGTCATCGATGTACTCTTTAGTGGTGTAATAACCCCTAGCCATAAGTATACGTTTAATATGTGTTTTAAAACTTGTGTCAGGCAGATCAGTATACAGATAGTTCACGTAACACAGCAGATCAGTCATGTCTATATGGCTACAAGATCTCCAGCGAGCAATGTGCAGGTAGAAAGTGAGAGCCAGACGTCTTTGTCATCGATGTACTCTTTAGTGGTGTAATAACCCCTAGCCATAAGTATACGTTTAATATGTGTTTTAAAACTTGTGTCAGGCAGATCAGTAATTTGAGTAGGAAGCTTGTTATAAAACCTAATACAATTTCCTAAAAATGATTTATTAGTTTTGCTTACTCTAAAGCCTGGCATGGCTAGTTTGTTTTTATTCCTAGTATTTATATTATGCAGTTCACTTTTCTTTTTATAATTATGAATATTTTTTCTAACAAACATTATATTCTGATATATATATTCCGATGGCACAGTAAGTATATTTATTTTTTTAAACAAATTTCGCAAAGAATCGCGACTGCTTAAACCATAAATGGCTCTGACTGCTCTTTTCTGCAATACAAAAATAGCACCTATGTCAGCCGCCGAACCCCACAGCAGAATGCCATACGACATAATGCTATGAAAGTACGCGAAATACACTAATCTAGCAGTTTGTTCATCTGACAATTGCCTTATTTTCCAGACAGCATAGGAAGCCGAACTTAATTTACCTGCTAACTTTTCAACCTGAGGTTTTGAATCAAGTGTCAATCCTAAAAATACGGTCGATGGGACTAAATCTAATATTTTCGCATTAAGCGCAACTGTTGGTACAATTTGAGTCACATTCGGCAATGAGAACCTGATGCATTTAGTTTTCCCTGCATTTAACAAGAGATTATTTGCCGAAAACCATTCTGATATAAAGCTGAGAGTTTTATTATGCTCAATAAGATTTTTATCCTTTCTATTTACTTTAAATATGAGCGACGTATCATCAACGAACAAAACTATGTCTGATACTTTCTCTACCAGATAAGGGAGATCATTTATATAAACTAGAAGTAAAACTGGGCCCAATATAGATCCTTGGGGTACCCCCATTTTCACAGGATGACGTGCCGAAGTGACACCGCCTATCGAAACCATCTGTTGTCGCCCCGATAAATAGGACATCACAAGATCAAGAGATGTGCCAGATATTCCATAGTACTTCAGTTTAACAACGAGCGTACGAAGATCAACGCAATCGAAAGCCTTAGAGAGATCACAGAAAACTCCCAGCGCATCCTGTGATCCCTCCCAAGCCTCCAATATTGACCTAATTAATGTGCAACCTGCATCCTGAGTAGAGCGGCCCCTTGTAAACCCGAACTGCTTGTTATGCAATATCTCATTCACGTTAAAGTGCGACAACATTTGGCTGAGCATCAGCTTTTCAAATATTTTACTTAAAGCTGGCAGTATTGAGATAGGCCTATAATTCGTGGCATTTTTTGAACAGCCTGCCTTGAAAATGGGTATTATCTTACTTATTTTCATTAAATCGGGAAAGACACCATCACTTATACAGCCATTGAAGATGGCTGCAAGGATTGTAGCAATGTTTAGTATGATTGATTCAATTGCTTTAACAGACAGTCCCCACAAATCTTCTGTGCCTTTCCTTTTAATACTCTTAAAAGCTTTTATAATATCATCACTTGTTACGGATTTAAAACTAAAGTTAGGCACAGTTTGTTTTACGCTTTGATTTAAAAAGAGTTCAGCCACATCTGGTGATGATGCGAGACACTTAGTAATATCCACGGGTATATTTGCAAAAAAAGCAGCTAAAAAATTGGCAATGGTAAGCTTGTCTGAAACCAGTTTATCACCAATATTCAATACTAATGTTTGATCTCTTGATCTACTTTTACCAGTTTCAGTATTAATTATTTGCCATTTTCATTTATTAATTATTTTCAACTTTATCACAAAAGCATAAGGTTCACTTTCAATTGGGGAAATTTGACAGATCGGGGTAGCTTGATGTGCTGGCGTCTGTACTATGGAATACCAGATAAGTAATATACTACATATACTACTTTTGTAACAACATAGATAATTACAACCAGACTCAGGACAAACAGACATCGTCCGCAAACAACAATGTAAAACAAACAAACAAATGATTTGAAATGATTTCCAATCTGTATTTGCAATTGCTTTGTAGATACTTTGAAACTAATTTATCAATACAGAACATTAGTTTATACACTCGCGAGCAACCAAATCGACTCAAGCCTAGACGGCGCACATATACATTGATTTTCCTAAAACGATAAATGGTAATTACAAAAGTGATATGTCATTCGAAAGCTGAAGAATTAGGCTTTCAATTAACATCAATACCTTAAAAAAAACTAAGCGCTGATTTATTGACACATTTTAATTGGCCGTCAGCGTAAATTACCTCTTTAGGAATCCACGACTTGCGCTACCTGCTCCCGCTATAAAACCCCCCACTTCCGGTTTATCTTATCAGTTGCTTGTTACAGGTTGACCGGTACACATCTCCGTAAATTGCATTCCTTGTTTTCGCTAACCCATGGATACCACACCAGAAGAAGCCGCTCAAGTTGTTGCCTTGTTGCAACAAGGGTTAAGTCAGCGAGCAATCGCTGCCCAGCTCCACTTGAGCCAGTCTTCTGTATCCCGAGTATACAGACGGTTCCAAGAGACTGGTGCCTTCAATCGGAGACCAAGAACGAGCCGCCACCGGTGCACTTCAGAGAGAGACGACCGCTTCATTGTCTCAACCTCGCTGCGCAATCGACACCTTACGGGCGTTGATGTGCAGCAAGAACTGAGACGTGTACGACAAGTGGCTGTCAGCGAGTGGACAGTGAGAAGACGCTTGAAGGAAGCCAACTTGACGCCAAAAAGACCTGCGACGGGCCCTAAGTTGACTGCAGGCCACCGACAAGCGCGCCTTCAATTTGCTCGAGAGCATCTCAATTGGAGCGTTGCGCAATGGCGATCGGTCCTGTTTACTGATGAGTGCAGAATGTGTCTGCATGGCAGTGACAGGAGAGGCCGAGTCTCTTTAGAGGGAAAAACCGAACTTGTTTTCGTGCCTGGGGGCGGCCGAGGAGGCGGGCTAACAGCTGATCGGTACATCACCGACATTCTACTGGATCATGTTGTGCCCTACGCAGGGTTTGTCGGTGAAGACTTCGTGTTAATGCACGACAATGCCCGCTGCCACACGGCACGAGTCACTCGACAGTTTCTGCAAGAGGTCGAATTACGCACGATGGACTGGCCTGCGCTCAGTCCTGACATGAATCCCATCGAGCAGTTATGGGACGAGCTTAAAAGAAGAGTTCGGGCCAGAAATCCAGTCCCTTCAAGCGTAGACGAGCTAAAGACAGCATTATTAGAGGAGTGGGACGGCATTCCTCAAGAAAATGTCAAAAAATTGATAAGGTCCATGAAAAACAGACTGCGGGATGTAATTAGGGCTAGAGGGGGCAATACGAAATACTGATTTAAAGAAAATAATTTTATTTTTAATTTTTTTTGTTTAATTTGTCAAATACGAGACACATACCCTTTTTCCTAAATTCCCGTTTTTCCTACTCTTGCATTCAGACATCATTTATTTCAAAAATGATGGATGGATTTCAATGATAATGATATCAAATTAAAGCTGACATCTTAAGCTTTCGAATGACATATCATTTTAATAATTTCCATTCATGATTTTAGTTGTATCAATGTATGTGTGCGCCGACAAGGCTTGAGTCGATTTGGTTGCTCGCGAGTGTATTCACGGAACTGTGAAACTAATCCCGTAATGAACTTACCCCGCAAAACACGATACTGCGGTCAAATAAACAATTTGTTGACTTTACAACGTGTAACTCAATCAACATTTGATTTGAGGCGCTCATAGCTAGGTGATTTAACATTTAGACTATCAAATTTTGTTCGCTTCTTAAATCTGTACCCAAGCGACATTTGCACACAAAAAAAAATAGACAGGGCATTAATATAAAACTAACACCACAATGTACTCATATTTCTTATAAAAATTAATTTGATTTGATACTCTCCGTCCGTAAGTGATTGGCGAGGTTAAGTAACTAGGCTCGCGGTCAGGCCATAGATGGGTGACCGCCAAAGTGGTTTAATTGCTGAGCGTCTCCGTGCTCGATGGCATGTTTAGCTATCGGTCCCCGGTGTAGCCATTAGATAACAATTGTTAAGCCATGTCAGGGCCCTACTGGGCGGCTTGAACAACTCTGTCACTAGGGTAAGAACTGCCCATGCGATAAGTAAGTAATTCCCGCCTCGATCCCCAATTAGCACGTACAAATTGTCCCTGAAAGCTAACCGTCTCCGAGTCGAGGTTTGCACTTAATATTATTAACTACTAAAAACACACTACATATCAGAAAGTGTTCCGTAAATGTAGAGTGACACTTCACAACTTTCTCTTCACTGTTTATTGTCTGGTAAAGCAGTGAACGCCTTAGGCTAACTGTAAACGGTTTGTTAAAACAAACAAAACAAACAGTATGTATACTTTCGAGTGCGGGGGTTTCTTTCTTATCAAGGACTTAGTACGGTATTTCTAGTAGAAGTGTTTTACCTTCTAATCCAACTATCTATTCTGAGAATTGGCAATGAAGCTAGAGGGACAGCACAATATCGCCTAGTTACTAGTAAAATTGATTCTTAGAACAAGTAATTGATAATATTAAATTGTTTACCTACAAGGTTGTATAATATGGTTGTACTTCATTAATACTTCGAAATTACCGTTTTATATACACAAATAATTAAACATTATTAAAAACTATGAAACTATTATTTATTGTTCTATTTCCTTTATTTCCGAATTACAATACAATTCTTTATTGCAGTCATGTATACAATATTGATGTTACAAAATCATATGGGTATCAACATGAACCCTGTTAGGGCACGGCAATTATTTTTTATTCTTAATATTTAGCCAAGTACATTATTTACATGAAGTTAAATGAATTATTAAAACTATAATAAAAAATAGTATATTATAAAATAAAATAAACATCAAGGTCACCCAAAGAGCAATGGAGAGGGCTATGCTCGGAGTTTCCCTGCGGGATCGAATCGGAAATGTTGAAATCGCAGGCGAACCAAAGTCACCGACATAGCCCGAAGAATTGCAAAACTGAAGTGGCAGTGGGCGGAGCACATAGCTCGTAGAACCGATGGCCGTTGGGGCAGAAAGGTTCTCGAGTGGCGACCACGAACCGGAAGACGCAGCGTGGGCAGGCTCCCTACAAGATGGACCGATGATCTTGTGCGGGTCGCTGGAAACAGCTGGATGCGAATAGCGCAAGACCGGCAATTGTGGAGATCTTTGGGGGAGGCCTTTGTCCAGCAGTGGACGTCTTTCGGCTGATATGATGATGATGATGAAAATAAAATACACAACAATATTATTTTTGTACCAATTTGGACTCCCTTCATATTTTCACCAGATTAGCGTCATTTTATAAATATTAAGTATTAAATCCTTGTTATTTGCAAAGAAGAAAAAATAAAAAACATTTTAAGTTAGCTAGCTTATTCAAGGTATTGTCGAAGTGATTATGTATACATTTGTATTCTTTTAAGTACTTATGAACATTTATAGTTATAAGTATTTTTTTTCTACATCTCAGATTCATTGTAGCTTGCCGCTGGATTTGTCGTGCTGTTAATTCAAGCGTGGTTGTTGCCAACTGAAGCATGATTGCTGCAAATTCAAGCGTGGTTGCTGCAAATTCATGCGTTTCATGTTATTAATAATTCTAAAAAGCAATGCTTTAAGTGAATCTGTACTTTTTGATTATCGAGTTTTGTCTATTATATTATGACTAGCTGGTGCCCGTGACTTCGTCCGCGACAATTTTGAATGATGACCAATGTCTATTTACTTCTAGCTTAATCTAAAAATATAACTTTTAATACAAATAAGCAATATAGATTTAAGATTAGTAATAAGCTTGAACTTCGGCTACGGCAGCTAAGATCCACGAACACTAGCTAACTACGCAGGACATTTTATAGTGGAAAAGTGTGTGCGCAACTACTAACGCACTCTCTGTTCTGTCTCTCTCCTGATCTGAAAAGACCGGGAGGGATCGGAAAAATGAATGTCCTGTGAGGCGCAGCGACTGCCGTAATCGTTACGCCGCACGAGCACTCAGTTAGTTTATTATAATTAGAAGAATTAATGGGGACTTTAAAGGGTCCATGATGTGGTAAAGGAGGGAACACTCCAGAGAGTCTGAGACTGGCAACTCAGGTGTAGGTTTAAGGGGCCCCCTGTGATGCATCAACGCTCATCTTCTCTGTGTCTCAGCGTTCCCCCTTCTTCCTAGCATATTAATTGAAAGGAGACGGGGATTTCTGGGCCTGACTGTAATAAGTTGAGATATGGTTGAAAAAAAGCGTTATATTTTTCTATTTTGAAAATGTAAAAAATTGACCCAATTTACAATCTGGAAAACGAGAGATCTCAAAATAAGTTTAAGTCACGAATTAAATTGGTTGTTGATTACTATAATCGATTAACGTTAATGAGTTCAAACAATGTAATATAAAAACTCTTGCACCAGACACCAGGTAACCGATTTAATCATAATAATTATTAAATACATTAACGTAAAAATTTATCGGGAAGGTGATGGTGAAACGCAATGTGTTTTATCCAGAACTTATATCTGTCAGTTTATTCATTATTCGTTAGTTAGCTATCCGACACTTTATTCGTACATTGTGAAACTGACCCTAAGACAAAATAGACTTAGAGCTGCGTGAAGAGAAATATTCGAGCCCTGAGATTTGATAATAAAGATTAAAAGGTGTCAAATATTACATATATTTGACTATTGTTAATAATATTATATATAAAAAAGAGGCAGATATGTTACTAGCGCGCCTAAGTTGAAGACTCAAAACCGTCCCAATCGGAACGTTTTGTCTTCAGACCGCGGTGAACAGGGTGACGAGCTTAACATTAGAAGCGCAATTGTTTAAATGATATCTATCTCTTTTATTTACATGCCTACCCTATCTTTTGTACTATTCATTAGAGCAACTTATCAACATGTTGCACTATAACGGTATATACCAGCGGGACCATATTTTATATGTCGGTTACTATGAACGTAACCATTGACTAGTATTAATATAAACTAGCTGTGCCCCGCGGTTTTACCCGCGTAAACTTTATAAATTATCACTGCTCCTCCCCCGTAGGTGATAGCGTGATAATATGTAGCCTATATGTTGACCCGACCACTTAGTACTTTTTGACTTAAGCCTGGACATACATACAGACAAACAGACAAATAGGCTTTGATATCGATTGTAGATCACGCCCCAAGAATCCTTTTAAAAAAAATATTCGATGTACAGTTTTGACTTTGCTACGATTTAATTATATTTATAGATTATCATAGATTTCTACAAAATGTCATTTGATTCCATTCAACTCAAAATAAGACGGACACAAATTTACAAAACAACTCGCCTTGTAACAATCATATTAATTTATTTCTTGTCAAATCACGAACCAATATTTCAGTTATAAATGCCAACCCTGCAAGGCCCTGTTGCGGTCGACAAGGCCCCCTGAATTATAAATGTACTTTCGTAGTCTCCTGCCAATTTTAACAATGTTCAGTTCTCAGAACTATTCTCTGTAAATTGTTAAATACAACAAAAACGAATTCGTAGAACAACGGAGCTTATATTTAGATTAATTATCAAATATATTTTAACAAATAGTTTTACTATTCCATTGACGATTATTTGACCGATAATGACGGTGTTTACCAAGCGGAATATAATAAAATTATAATGATTGACACTTACGTATATGTACTTTTCTACTACTGCTATAATAATATAATGTATTAATATCCTGAACATTATTTACACAAAGCCATTTAAGCAGAGTTTGTACTGTGAAAATCAGATAACTGATATACTACATATACTATTTTTCTATCTTACACTTACATAGATAATTACACCCAGACACAGGACAAACAGACATGTTCTAGCACACAAATATCTGTCCTGGGTAGGAATCGAACCCACGCCACATAAATTACTATTTGACTGGGAAGTAATGCTATATTTACATGAGATCTTATTTCTAATTTAATTAATATTATTATAGGAACTTTATAACTCAACTAAAATTATTGTTATTATAATTATTTTGAAATTATAATTACACGCGAAGACATCGGCAGAATGTGATTCATCCATCAATATATCTGTAACAGCTATTATGTATACTATATAGACATATAAAAAAGTTAAGGTAAAATACAAGCAGAATTATGACGATTTATTAAAGTTTTGTAATATAATACCAGTATATGATAAAGTAGAATACTTGATAGCATTAGAACAATATAAAATAAATGAATACAAAGAGCCAATAAATCACAAATATAATACCAGGAATGCTGTTCAGGGAACATTTTTAATACCTTATGTAAAAAAATATTATGGTAAAAGAACTAGGCAATATTTAACTCCAACAATATTTAATAACATAGATTTTATAAGGAACTCCTCCAAAGATGATAATATAAGTGCTGTATCATTTAAAAAAAGACTGAAAAAGTACTACCTAAAATAAAAATATGTAGAGTTATATAAAAAAAAGTATAAAAATATATATATTCAGTATTTTTTTGGGATTGCTGACGATTATGAGGTCCCCTATTACTATATTTTATCCCGAAGCTCGATTACATTACTAAGCAAAATTATTCTCGTATTAAATTACATATTTACATAGTGTTACGTATCTAAACGGGACCTTAATATTACTGCTTGATGAATAGTCAACAAGTTATTAATATACGTCACGTAAATCAACCAAAACGTTAGAACGGTAATTAGTAAGCTGTAAATTAATATGGCTTCCTGTTAATTTAATGGGCGAATATTTGGGTAGTTACACTTTGAAGATTATGTGATGTATAGATTTGATAATGACTATAAATTAGGCTTCTAGAAGGAATGGGTCGATGCGAAAAAAAAAAAGTCACAAAGATTGAAAAAGGTATGCTGAGATGGTTTGGCCATTTAGAAAGGATGAATGAAAGAAGATTGACAAAAGAAGTATACCTGGCCTGTGTGAATGGTACAACCGGAAGGGGAAGACCGCGTAGAACATTCTCTGATCAAATCGGAGACGTACTTAAGAAAGGTCAGGTCAGAAGTACCCTAAACCGGCGACCATGTATGAAGAATATAATGTCAGTAAACGAAGCGAAAGAGGTATGCAAGGATCGTGACAAATGGAAGTCCGTTGTCTCTGCCTACCCCTCTGGGAAACCAGCATGAGTCTATGTATGTAATTACTTACATACTTATCGTATGGGCAGTGGTTAACCTAGTGTTAGAGTTGTTTAAGCCGCCCAATAGGCCTAGTGACATGGCTATTACCTAATGGCTACAACTAGGACCGACAGCTTAACGTGCCCTCCGAAGCACTGAGACGCTCAGAAATTAAAACCCCTTCGGTGGTCACCCATCTATGGACTGACCGCGAGCCTAGTTGCTTAACCTCGCCAATCGCTTATGGACCGGTGAGAGAATCTGGCTATGAGACTGCAATTGCAAAGTTAATGTTTTCTCCAAAAGACGTCCAGAACTGATTAAAAGCCAACAGTCCAGCTGTGATATGATATGATGAGTATAATAAAATAGGCTTCCAGCTAGAATGTATAGATGCGGGTAGAGCAACCGGCAATTGAGAAGTTAACGTCTTCGCCGAAAGTGCTGAACAAACGCCTTCTGTCCAGTTGTGGACGACTTTTAGCTGATATGATGATTATAATAAATTATGCTTCCAGTTGGAATAGATGAATGCGGTTAGCTCAGCCGGCAATTGAGAAGTTAATGTTCTCTCCGCAAGTCGTCCAGAGCTGAACAAAGGCCCAAGCTATGGACGTCCTTTTAGTTGATATTATGATGATAATAAATTAGGCTCCCAGGTGGATTGGTTGGATGAGGGTAACGCAACAAACAATTGAGAAGTTAATGTCTTCTCCAAAAGTCAACCAGTGCTGAACAAACGCCATCTGTTTAGCTATGGACGTCGTTTTCGCTGATATGATGATGATAATAAATAACGCTTCTAGGTGGAATGGATGGATGCCGTTAGCTCAGCCGGCAATTGAGTAGTATTAACTACTCAATTGCCGGCTGAAAGCACTGGAAGACTTTTGTAGAAGACATTAGTCTTCTCCAAAAGTCTTCCAGTGCTGAAGAAAGCCTTCTGTCCAGCTATGGAAGTCGTTTTAGGTGATACGCTGATGATAATAAATTAAGCTTCCAGTTGAAATGGATGGATGCGAGTAGCGCAGCCGTCAATTAAGAAGTTACTCTCTTGTCCCAAAAGACGGCCAGTTCTGAAAAAAGGCCTTCTATCCATCTGTGGACATCTTAGCTGAAATACATATATATTCGCAGTTACCTGGATGGTCGCCGGCAACGCGTTCCCATTGATGATGTTCCCATTGATGAACTCTATTTCCTGTCACTTAGATTCTTCCTACCACCTTTATGCAGACGACCTCCAAGTATACACACAAGCTTCATTAGAAACCATCTCAAATGGTGTGTCAATAGTAAATAAGGACTTGGAGTATATTTCTAATTGGAGCAAAGCCTATGGACTTCACGTAAACCCATCAAAAAGTCAGGTAATTGTTATTGGCAGTCCGCGAAAAATCACCTCACTTGACTGGTCGCAACTTCCACGAGTAGTTTTTGACAATACTGTCATACCATACAGTACCACAGTGAGAAATTTGGGGATCTATTTTGACACATCTCTCTCTTGGGGTCCTCAACTGCAACAGACAAGCCGCAGGTTATATGCAACTGCAGGAGTACTGCGTAGACTACGGAACTTTCTCCCTACCACCACTAAAATTGCGCTTGCTCAATCTCTCCTTCTCCCAGTACTCGACTACGCAGATGCCAGCTATCTAGATCTCACGGAAGACAAACTTGATAAACTTGAGCGTCTCCAAAACTTCTGCATAAGATTCATATTTGGCCTACGCAAATATGATCATGTATCCGAATTCCGAAAAAAACTCAAGTGGCTCCCTATAAGACTCCGCCGAAATACACATATTCTCTCCCTGCTTTACAATATTTTGTTCAATCCCGCTAGTCCCCACTATCTTAAGGAAAGATTTGAGTTCCTATGTGATTCACATTTGAGGCCCTTAAGATCATCGGAAAATCTGCAACTTAAAATATCGGGACATTCTACAGATTTCCTCGATAAATCATTTACGGTTCAAGCAGCTCGTCTGTGGAATGCCCTGTCGTTGCCTATAAGATGCGCTCAGTCTATTAACACTTTTAAGAATTCAGTTAAGAATCATTACCTGTCTCTTTAGATCAACAACCTGTTTCTTTTCATTTTATTATTATTCTCAAATCCTTATATTTGGTGTACCTATTCTTATTTATTTATAGTATGTATATGTTGATATATATAATAAATTATTGTTTATGTATTTTATTAATATATATATATATATTTATTTATTTAGTCTATGTATTTGAGTATTTATTTAAATTGAATTTAAAGTTATTTTACCGTACATTGCTAGCCACTTTTCTCAATTGCTAAACTAGTCCATCCAACGGTTGTCTGGAAGAAATCGCTCTTATGCGATAAGACCGCCAATTGTACATAAATTGAAACTATGTCTATACATATTTTTTTTTTCTGTGATGGGCAATAAAGTGTGTACCTATCTATCTATACTTCCTGGCCGTTTAGAATAGATAGATGTTTGAAAAGCCAGCAGATTGTAAAAGAAGGCATTCATAAGACGCTGTAAATCGTAAAGTACCCCGCGACACAGGGATTAATACCGTTATGCAGGCGGCGTTGTCTTTAAAAAATATATTGTTATAATATTTTGACATACTTACCTATAATTTGTAAATTTCATGCCTCTTGAAGCGTTTAAAGGAAGTAATGACAAGATTTTCAAAAAAGAATTGAAGCAATTTCTTGTTAATAAAAATTATTATAGTGTGACTGAATTCCTAAATGATAAATTTTAAATTGAAAGTAATGCTAATTGTATTTTTGTACCGATATGATTGTTGTATTTTAGAATCTTATATATTATTTTGACATTTACTTCTATTAACGTGACATTATACAATACTATTAGACATTGATTATAATTCTATATCTTATCTGACATTGAAACATTTACTTAATTAATTGATTATATTGTGATCTAATTATATAAATATATAACTTAAGTTTAATAATTGCACTCGTCGAAATCAATGTAACTAATTCTTGTTTGTTTAAATGTGTATATGTAACAATTTGCATGCCTTAGTTTTTAGGTAGAATACAGCGTTCAAATAAGTTTAATGTGTACATCCTCTGTAATACCTGTATTGAGCAAATAAAATTGAATTGAATTGAATTGAAATTGAAATTAATTATTTAATGTTGCCGTGTCCTAACAGGTTGTCATATTGAAACTTATAATATTATGTTAATACCATTGTACACACAATAGCAATTAATTAATTAATTGAATTGAATTAATTTTTCACTGCTGTGTTGTAACGGCGCGCGAAATTCAGACAGAATATCATCACCCCATCTCATCCCATGGGGGGCGTAGAAGTCGACCAGAGGGAGTGTGGGAGGACGAGCAGGATGAGCAGCAGCGTCTCTCTGAGTAGTATTACCATCAAACTGGGATCGCCAAGGCAGACGGGTTGGCGATTATGGCATATCCCACAACATGATTTTTGGGGAAGTCTTTTGTCCAGCAGTGGACTTTTTACAGCTTTGATGATAATGATGAATTGATTTGAATTGACGGTCACCGTAGCCTAGTTGGTAGTGCTCCTGTCTACGAAGTTGGTGGTCCTGGGTTCGAATCCCGGTAAGTGCAAATATGTGTGTGATGAGCACGAATATTTGTTTCTGAGTCATGGATGTTTTCTATATATTTAAGTATTTATCTATCTATATAAGTATGTATATCGTCGCCTGGTACCCATAGTACAAACTTTGCTTAGTTTGGGGCTAGGAAGATCTGTGTGACATTGTCCCTAGATATTATTATTATTTCCCAACCAGGAGAGATATTTGTGTGCATGAACAAGTCTGTGGCGGCGTAAAGACCTTTCACGTAGATCTGTCACAATATTTCGTCATCCACAATATTATCTAATCATATTTCATCTTAATGCTAACCTTAAAAATATCTATTGCTGCAAACAGTTATAGGTTGTACAGAATTATTAAGAAGTACCTAGCTGTGCCCGTGATTAACTTTATTAATTATAGCCTATAGGGCTTATAATAATAGGTCTTTACCTATGAAATTGCCGTTTTGTATGAAAAAATTTAAACGAATTTTTTTCATGAATTTTTTTATTTGTATTAATCGAAGTAATCACCCATGCAATCAATGCATCTTTGCCATCGCAGTGGCAGTTTATTGATGCCCTTCTTAAAGAAATCAGCTGGACGGGAGGCAACAAATTCTTCAAAGGCATTTTGTACTGCCTCTCGGGTATTGAATTTTTTTCCCGCCAAGAAGTTATCCAAATTCTGGAAAAAGTAGTAGTCTGTAGGCGCAAGGTCTGGTGAGTAGGGCGGATGACGGAGAGCTTCCAACCCCAGTTCTTGCAACTTGGAGACCGTCTGCTGTGCAGTATGAGGTCGCGCGTTGTCGTGCAGGAGCAGCGGAGACGAGCGATTGACCAATGCTGGTTGGAGATGCGCCAGCTTCTCCATCATTGTGCTCAGTTCTTCACAGTACACATCTGCAGTAATGCTCACCCCGTTTGGTAAGAAGCTGTGATGAATCACACCGGCGCTAGACCACCAAACAGTGACCATCACTTTTCTAGGGGTAAGTTTTCGTTTAGGGCATTGTTTAGGTGCTGAACCAGGATCCAACCAACTTGCTGAGCGCTTGCGGTTATCAAACAGAATCCATTTTTCATCGCAGGTAACAATGCGGTTCAAAATTCCTTCATTTGTGTGTCTGTTGAGCAGTGCAAGGCACGTCTCGACGCGTACTTCGCGCTGGCGATCATTGAGTTCGTGGGGCACCCATTTGTCAAGCTTTTTTACCTTGCCAATTTGACGCAAATGGACCAATATTGTTTTGACGCTAACGTCGAAAGCTGCTGCTAATTCAGCCGTAGATTGTGTATCATCAGCTTCCACAACCGCCTTTAATTCGTCATTGTCGACCAAAGTCTTCGGACGACCGCGAGGTTCATTTTTCAGGTCTAAATTTCCAGAACGGAAGCGAGCAAACCAATAACAGGTGGTGCGTTGGTTTGTAGTGTTAGCTCCGTAAACGTCGTTGATGTTGCGTGCCGCTTGTGCCGCGTTGCTGCCACGACGGTACTCATATTCCATAATTACTCGAATTTTTAACGTATCCATGATGACGAAAAAGATTGAAATGCGATGAAAATGTAACACTAATCAATAAAGAAATGACTACTTTTGGAAAAAAGAATCCATGTTTTTAAAATAAAATTAATTTGAAATTAGAATTCTTAGCCAAACAAAAATTATTTTGATTTGAAATGGCCAGTACTGCAGAACGGCAATTTCATAGGTAAAGACCTAATATAAGCTAGCAAAATTTCATCAAAATCACACACTCACAAACTTTTGCCTTTATAATATTAGTCTGATGCTCTGTTAGATATTTAGTACCGAAAGTTAATATCATCTAAATATCTAACAGGGAGTTCTTAATAATTCTACACAACTTAGCATCGGAAAGTGTAATAAAATGAAATGTGGATACATTGAAATACTTTTACGAGATTGTAAAACTTTTACAACTTCCATAAGTTTCATAAACTAGTAGTCTAGACTCATAAAGTTTTATCAATATAGAGGGTACGTGTGCGGGTTAACATATTTGTTTATTATTTAAAGCAGTTTTTTCAACGTGTAGGTCGCGACCCCCTGGGGGTCGCACAGCCTGTTTAGGTGGGTCGCGAAGCTTCTATAGGGGCGGATTGAATATTTTTCACAAAATTAAATACATGAAAAGAAAGCAAAGGCTAGGGGGTCGCAAAATAATGGTAATGAATAAATGATTTTTTCTTTTTTTCTTTCTTTTAAATATTTATTCATACAAAAGGGGCCGTGTCATGAAAAAGGTTGAAAAACACTGATTTAAAGGAAAAAGGAGGTTGTATATTCGACTGTAAGTGTTTTTATTTTTATATACTTAAGTAGCTGTCTCGGAATTAATAATAATAATAAATTCATTTATTTCAGACTTTGGTCTATACATTTGTTAGTAACAGTGTTCTTAACCTAGTGTTAGGAAAAATACAAATCACGAGTAGTTAGTAACAATGTTCTTAGCCTAGTGTTAGTAAAGGGTACAATTACGTCAGGCGCTTGATCTCGCGTGAAGGCCTATCCAGTGAGCCATCAGTACCGAGTCCCAGCGGCTAGCACACGCTGCCAGTCGAAGCGGCCCATGATAGGTGGCATACAAGCTGCCAGTGAGGCGTTGCTTCTGGGATATCACGGGCGGTTGGAGTGGGGACTCTGGTCGTCCATGCAGAAGGTGGTCATTGGAAGAGGCAACTTGTGGTAGCTGTAGGTTGCCTACGCACAAGGAGTGCATCTGGGGGCATCAACATCTTTGCCCCTCGGGGAGAACTTCCTTAAAACGCATAGGTGAAATGATGGTGGTTCCGGATGAATATCGTCTCGAGTTCTCGGAGCCATCACCCACAGCACCAAGAGGCTAGGCTACCGTGGTGGTTTTAGTGGGTAACCCACGGGGATTCCCACATACCCCGTAGTCTCCCCAACTACGGGGACCTATAAAAGGTTTCCACCACGTTTAAAAAAAAACGCTTACGCATGATGGCATGAAAGCCTTCCATGTGCGCCTCTGCGAATATGCCACTCGCGCTACAATTGCAACTGTGATATTTATCTGCCCTACATAAACACTGTCTGTATAAGACCAGAAAAAACAAGGTCTCACAGTCTTTATTTTCATACCAACCTTCTCCTTACTTACTTACTAATCGTATGGGCAGTGGTTACCCTAGTATCAGAGTTGTTCAAGCCGCCGAGTAGCACTCTGACATGGCTTAACGACTGTAGCCTAATGGCTACAACTGGGACCGACAGCTTAACGTGTCCCCACCTTCCTCTGACAATAACAATCACTTGAAAGAAATATTTATATATAATAAAGTTATGAGGTTTATATGACAAAAAAAAACTCACAGTCTTCTATTTCATTCGCACACTCACTTGTTGAATATTTCTAAATATTGGCAATTGTTTTTCATTCAAACCTTCTACTGACAATTATTACTAACACATAAAAGAATGATTAATCCAATTTGGTACAGTCGTATGGAAGTTATGAGGTTTGTATGAAAAAAAGACTCACAATCTCCTATCTCATTCGCACACTCACTTTTCGAATATTTCTAAATATTTGCAATTTTTTTTCTTACTAGCCTTCTACTGCCAATAACGATCGCATAAAAGAGAGATTTATCGAAATTGGTGCAGTCGTATGGAAGTCATGAGGTTTGTATGAAAAAAAACTCACAATATTCTGTCACATTCGCACACTCACTTTTCGATTTTTTCTAAATATTATAGTATAACGAACATAATAAAAGTGAGATTTATCCATAAACATTTCAGGGGTTCATATTTATTAGGTATGTATATAATTATAATTATTAGCTCTGTCTCAAAATAATTATTTATATAATAATTTTGATGTTTTTCTTTTCTCTTTTTAAATATTATCTAAAATTGATCGAACAGCTACTGTGTTCGCCTACTAAATAATTGCTTTAACCGGACGAAACCCTGTGTACATGCCCGCTTTAGTATGTTTGGCGGAACTGTCTCAGCTGGGCCGTGCAGTAGATGAACTCGCGGAGTTTGTTTCGCTGGGTCTTCTCAGTTGGGTTGCATTCAATCCGGTGATAGCATTAAAGCCGTCGTAGACACACAATCCGTCCGTTATAATAATAACAATTTTGAACTCTTACCTCATGCCACCCATGAGAAACACGTCAGAACCATTCAGACAAGATGTAGTAAAAATATATCTAAAATTGGCATATATGTAACGTAATATGTACAGACGCCAGTACATCCAGCTACCTCAATCGGTCAAATTTCTTTAATAGATTTTCAACTTTATCACATTAACATAGGGTTCACTTTCAATTGGGGAATTTTGACAGATTGGGGTAGCTTGATATGCTGACGTCTGTACAGACTTAGGGCAGTAAACATTTTGACAATAAATTCAAGAAAGTAACCATTTAACTAAACCATGACTACCATAAATTTAGGATCAGACGACAGTGTGTGTATTTAGGATCAGACGACAGTGTGTGTATTTAGGATCAGACGACAGTGTGTGTATTTACCAGAAACATAGACATAATCTGCACGTGTGAGGCAGCGGCTAAGACAGTCACCACGCCGCTTCGAGTCGCCGGTTCGAGTCCCGCGCCGCACAACTATTTGTGTGAACCATAAATAGTTGTTCTGAGTCTGGATGTAAATTGTGTCCGTCTATTATAAGTTTGTAAAGTACCCCGCGACACAGGGATTATATATATATATATTAGAGATATATATTAGATTCCCATGCGCGGGAATTGTCTTTATAAAAATAATAAACACTGCAGCGCCCTCTGTCGATTAAATGAAAATAAAATAAAGTAACTGGTTAGAATCAGATTTAAACCAGTCTGATACCGAACCTGATATTGCAGCCGATAGAAAGCATACATTCACAGCTAGTATAAAATCATATCTATTGAGTTCGTGCCAGATAGAACGATCGACTCGCTTATTAGAAATTAATTGGTCGTTTAATATTGAGTGGAATGAAAAGCTGAATCATCTGTAAACCTAGTAAATTGAAAGTCAACCAAGACTACTAAGTCTAATTTATTTTGTACCAGTACTGTAATTCGATTGCATTTTTTCCTTCTTTAATTCCGTACCCACCAAACGTAAAAGGGTGCCCCGTACCAAAGGGTAAAACGGGGCCCTATCACTAAGACTGTCTGTCTGTCTATCACCAGACTGTATCTCATGAACCGTGATAGTTAGACAGTTGAAATTTTCATTGATGATGTATTTCTGTTGCTGCTATAACATCAAATAAATAAATATTTAAGAGGGCTCCCATACAACAAACGTGATTTTTTTGCTCGTTTTTATAGATAATGGTAGGGAACCCTTCGTGCGTGAGTCCGACTCGCACTTTCAGGTTTTAGCTATAGATGATACTAGTAAACTGTGGTCGAGGGGACTATTGCTCAGTTATTGAACACGTCATAGAACAACCAAGTAGGTTGTATAGGTTTGTATCGAAACCTATGATAATTTGAATACCTACGTACCCATCAAATGGGATTTTCAAAGCTGTTATTATATTAAGATGATACCTAAAAAACATGCGGGGCAGTCTTTGAGGTCGGCTGATAGCAGTGGAAACTAGTTTTTATACGTCTAATCGAAATTATTGTTATACATTATATAATATAGCTCATGAGAAGCGTGACGTAACAATGACGCGAGTTTCACGCTTTTTGTTCACCTAAAAAGTATGTACTTTATGGGTGAACAAAAAGCGAAAGAAACTATATACACAGTATACATATAGATGGTAAGCGTGATATTTGTTTAACCAAATTGTGCTCAACGCGCCTAAAGAAGGTTTCACTTCGAAAATCTTGATTCTTCATATACTTTGTTTTATTTTTATTTCAAATTTATGTACACACTGATAGGATAAAGGAAAGAAAGAATAAAAAACAAGAAAAGACATTGCACAAAGGTTGCTTATTTCTAAAGAAATCTCTTCCAGTAGACCTGCAAGAGGAGATTTTGGAAGAGAGGAAGATATGAGTGTGTAGGATAATATACAAACATACGAACAAAATATACATATACATAAATACATACATAATATGTTATTATTATTTATTCATACTAAACATTAGGCAATATCAGAATCGAGTTCATATTTACCAGAAATACCGTCTCCCTGACTACTATGGATATCATACTATCACCAAAGAATGGTTGGGTTAATTGTCTTTGGCGGAGGTTTTTGTCCAGCAGTGGACATTTTCCGGCTGTTATGATGATCTTAGTTTTATATGTAATATGTGTATATACATAATGTCCTCCAGGTCAATTGCTATACATATTATAGGGCACAAGGGTGTGTGCAAACACAGGGTCACTTTCTATTCCATCACTCTCATGATCCGATGGGGCGCCTAGCGAAACTAATGGAAATAGGTCAGGTACAGGACCGACGGCTTTATGTGCTATCTGAAGCACGGGGGTGAGATACCGCCAACTCCCAGACTTCGAGCTGATATTGAGAAATTTTCTTAACAGATAATAATAATAAAAGCCTTCTATCAGATAACTCGTAATGAGTTAGGTTCTTTAATAATAATAATAATAACCCCGCCGCCGGGGGAGCTCTGGTTTTTACGTATTTATTTGTGTATTATTGTTTTATATATCGATTTTATTAGAATAAATATGTATTAAATATGAAAATAAATAAATAAGTTGGAATAATAATAAATCTTTATTTCACAATAAATTAAACAGTAGTTACAAAGTTCCTGTGGACCCACACTAGGCAAGCCTGTATCGTGGTATCCTATACTAGATTTACAATAAATTGATTAATTACGTATAAACTTAATTTAAAAGAAAAGCATTACAGCTATGGCTATATCTATATATGTATATATGAAATTTAATACAATAAAAGGAGAAATATTATATACAATATGTAACTTAATTAACGCACATCCTGAAAATAGTATGTTTAGAATCATTTACTGAATCGATTTATATCATTTTTAATACAGGTAATTTTTTATTCCAAAATAATGAAAACTACGGAAATTATTGTTATTTTAACCCTGTACAGTGAAAACAAATTGAAGTGGACGTAAGTCAAAGTAATAAAACTTTTACAATCCCATTTATACAATATTCATACAAATTCCATCATTCAATACAAAATAAAGAAAAAAAAACATTATTCCAAGAAACTAATTTAGTAAATAACAATGCATATATATGTTAAATAAAAAATTCCGCGTATGTATTATGATTATGATGTATGTACTAGAAATAAACACAAATTGTGTGCAGAATCCCATCGTTTACAAAAGGTTCATTGTTCTTTTGTCGGACTGAGTATCCGAATTTATAACAAAATACCCACAAATCTTCAGGAACTGTCCTATGCTAAATTTAAATCAGAGATCGAGAATATTTTAATGAAAAAGGCCTGTTACACTCTAAATGATTATTTAAGCGACAAAAACGCTTGGTCGCTTGGTTAAACAAGAGCAACATCTTAGTGTTATGTTAAGGATATACATGTATATGTTTCTCAATCGACTATAGAAATAATGCTGTAATAATTTAACTTTATAGATTTTTAGACCTATTATTAAAACAAATGTGTATTATCTTGAACATGTCAAACGCTGTTCGGCCGAAGGCTGTTAACGACTTCAATATGAACTCCCCTTTGTAAGCTCGTCATGCTCCCATTGTCTGTTAATGCTTGCGGTGGCGTTGTGGGTCGGGTCGTTTCCTTCCCTCTAATATGGCGAGGGAGGCGATGGCTGGTCCACATGTCATACTCGTGAACGGGTGCTGCTTGCGGTAACTGGTCGAACTGCTGTTGGGGTACTCATTTTTTTTCTTTTTCGCCTCTGGTAGACTTCGTTTGACTTGTTAATTTTGTAAATGTACGCGGATGCACCCACCGTTTTTTCGTCTAGCAAGAGGATATTCTAAGTGCTTGAGTGAAATTGAATGCTATTGCTTATTTACTTTATTATGATTCACTGAATGACAACGGTTCTGTGCGTGCATTAGCCTACATAACAACCAATCACAATGTAAGTAAAATACATGACATTTAAAAAATGAAAATCTTAAACTGAAAGCAAAAGAAGACGAAAAAAGCAAGCCCGGAGTTTCTTTGTGGCTTTCTTCTCCGGGTCGTCCACCTAGGCAGCTAGAGAAAGCCGCAGGCTAGCTAGGGTAGGTTCCTCAGCGGCGAGGATCGCTTTGGCCCATTAATGCGTGATCGGTGATCCCGTGCATGTGATCACACCCTCACTTAGAATTTCGTCTTTTGCTTTAGTCTTCAATTCTTTAATTTTAATATAGTAGAACTAAATTTCAAAATAATAGATTAGTACATTGTTATTTATTTAAGGATTTCAGAAAATATATGCGTTAAAACAAACCGCACGGACTGACAGATTAATTTTTTTTTTGTAACTTTTTACTATCCACTTTGTTTATGTGTACTGCATTGTGACCTTGACAAGTACAAGTGTATGTTAATACCCAAGTGCTGAATAAATATTTCATTTCATTTCATTACAACATAATACTCTAATTGGGGTGTTTGAGGGTGTGCGTTAATTACGTTACATGTTGTATGAATAAAATATATTTAAAAAGATAGTAATAATATATAGTATGATTGGTTGTATGTAGTATCTGTGTGCTTTGTTATAGCAAAGGCCTCCTCCAACTGTCTCCACTTTCCTCTTGCTCTGGCTAGTGATGTCCAAGTGCCGCCCGCCACTTCCTTTATTTCGTCGTCCATCGCCTGAGTGGTCTGCCTTGTTTACTTTTCCTGTTGCCTGTGTACCAGTTCATCACTAATTCGACCACTTGTCTTTTCCTCTGATAGTATGGCTTGCCCATTTCCACTTGAGCTTTCTGATGGTTATCGTGACATCTTTTGTTCTTGTGTATTTATAACCTCCAACCCTCTTAACAGATACTTCTCAAAAATCACATATTACCCCGTCCCGGGATTTCAGCCCAGGATCTCATTATCTATGGTTGAACACCTTACCGCTAGACCAGCGAGGTATGCCTATATGGGTGCCTATATACGTCAATTTATATAAGTTGACACAACTACTACTTTTAAGGTACACACAGACCAACCTAGCCCCAAACTAAGCAAAGCTTGTACTGTGGGTACCAGGCGACGATATACATACTTATATAGATAGATAAATACTTAAATACACAGAAAACATCCATGACACAGAAACAAATATTCGTGCTCATCACACAAATATTTGCACTTACCGGGATTCGAACCTAGGACCACCAGCTTCGTAGGCAGGAGCACTACCAACTAGGCTACGGTGACCGTGATAATGTAAGACAACATTATTATGCAACAGTTATTGCGAATGACACACAGATCATCCTAGCCCCAAACTAAGCAAAGCTTGTACTATGGGTATACATATTTATAGGCGACGATATACATATTTATATAGATAGATAAATACTTAAATACATAGAAAACATCCATGACTCAGAAACAAATATTCGTGCTCATCACAGAAATATTTGCACTTACCGGGATTCGAACCCAGGACCACCAGCTTCGTAGGCAGGAGCACAACCAACTAGGCTACGGTGATCGTAATCCTTGAAGTGTACTCAGTAAGGTGCAACCACTTCCATAATCAATCAACACCTAAATATTGCGACGAACGCTTAGAATTGGGGCGAACTTTTCTGGTCCCCAATCCGTTATTTTAATTGTCTTATCTTACGAAATATTGAACCCTTCGCTGCTGGTATTTCTGTAGGAACAAATTCAGAAAAGTGCCTCATGTTGCTCGCAATAAACAGAAAACTCGATTAAATTTTAAGTCACGTAGTACAATAACATGCTGGTACAGAGATAACAAGGTAGTTTGCCCATTTTGCTTAAACGAGTTTTCCAACTTACGGCGTGCGGTTATGGGTAAGCGCTGTTTCGTTATACTTTTGAAATAGGAAGCGTGTTAAAAACAGACGGTGCGTGATACGTAATTAGGTCTGGGTTCACACTTTTTTCATCTTATATAGAACTACGGAGATGCGATTATTCTGTGAGAATCTAACATGTCACAGTGTGACTCGTTGGGAACCAACTAAAAGAATATCTATTAATATATTATTCATAGGTTGTCTGGAAGAAATCGCTATTATGCGATAAGACTGCCAATTGTACATTATTTAAATATTAAGTTTACTCTGTAAAATGTTTTTTTTTTTATAGTTTCTGCAATAAAGTGTATCTATCTATCTATCTTTAAGAAGTTGTCTTATCTAGTAACAGTGTGACTTGTTGGGATTTTTATTCACTATACTATACAAGCCATGCCCCGCGGTTTTACCCGCGTTAAATTTTATAAATTATTACAACTCCTCCAGGTGATAGAGTGATAATATGTAGCCTATATGTTGACCCGACCTCTTAGTAATATTCATGCAAAATTTGAAGTAAATCCATGCAGTACTTTTTGAATTTAGCCCGGACATACATACAGACAAACAGACACACAGACAAAAATTCTAAAAGCTTTATTTTTGGTTTCGATGTCGATAGTAGATCACGCCCCAAGTATCCTTTTTAAGAAACATTCAATGTACAGTTTTGACTTTCCTACGATTTTGTTATATGTATAGATTTTTCCCAACGAGACACACTGTTACTTTTTACAGTGTAACTCGTTGGGAACAAATGACAATAAGTTGTTCTATCTAGTAACAGTGTGATTGGTTGGGATTTTTATTCGAATTTTTCCCAACGAGTCACACTGTCACTTTTTTCAGTGTAACTCGTTGGGAACAAATGATAAAAGTTGTCCTATCTAGTAACAGTGTGACTGGTTGGGATTTTTATTCGAATTTTTCCCAACGAGTCACACTGTCACTTTTTTCAGTGTAACTCGTTGGGAACAAATGATAAAAGTTGTCCTATCTAGTAACAGTGTGACTGGTTGGGATTTTTATTTACTATTTTTCCCAACGAGTCACACTGTCACTTTTTACAGTGTAACTCGTTGGGAACAAACGCTGAGATGTTATATTTTAAATAAGATAGATCACAGATTTATTGGGTCTACGAGCTGCTTGACAGGGTCTCTTGGATACTTTGATCTTTTATCATTTCAGCCAAAAGTACGTCCACTGCTGGACAAAAGCCTCCCCAAAGATTGGCGGGATATGCCATAATCAGCACGCTTGGCAGACGGGTTGGCGATCGCAGTTTAATGGTCATAGTTTTCACAGAAAAAGGCTGCTGCCGGTTGTCTGGTAGATATTCCCTCGGGCGTTTTCTAGGCCTCCCACGGGATGAGATGGGGTGAGGATATTCTATGCCGTCACCACATAGCACTAAATTGTACCTACAATTTTATTAAAGGAGTAGTACAGATGCCAGCACATCCACCTATCCCAATCTGTCAAATTTCTTTTATAGATTTTCAACTTTAACCCATAAGCATAAGGTTCACTTTCAATTGGGAAATTTAACAGATTGGGGTAGCTTGATGTGCTGGCGTCTGTACATTTTTGTTTCATTTAGTACTACTTTAGCTTCCCTTTAATCTCACATTTACTTCAAGACTGCGTCACCAGACAATTTTACCAACTCTTATCCAACTTAAGGTGTAAGTAATGAAACGCAGATGGCAATGATTCCGATCTTCGTAGGTCATTATAGGGTACTTCTGACTCCTTTCTTGAGGACATCCCCTTTCGCTTGTACGCCAGCACATCCAACTACCCCAATCTGTCAAATTTCATTTATATATTTTTAACTTTATCACATAAGCATAAGGTTCACTTTCAATTGGGGAAAGTTGACAGATTGAGGTAGTTTGATGTGCTGGCGTCTGTAACACACATGCACAGGCACATGTACTTCTTTTGTCAATATTACATCTTTACGTTATACCTTATACATATAAACTATAAGTATATTACATTTTATATGGTATATAGGGTGACATGCAATTTTATTTGTACAGACGCCAGCACATCAAGTAACTCTTTCTGTCTTTCAAAATTTTCCAATTGAAAGTGAACCTTATCCTTATGTGATAAAGTTGAAAATCTATAAAAGTAATTTGACAGGATAGGGTAGTTGGATGTGCGTTGTACGTTCCATTTTTACGATAAACTTCCAAACATAAACCACCATAAACTTATGGTATTGACAATATACCGCTTGTTGCTGATATGCCATGTTCCAATCCCTGTTGTAAAGCCTCTAAACGTACAAATTCGTAATGCATAATATTTCCTTGTCTTTTCTTTTTATTTTGTAGTACGATAAATAGTTATAGGTACTACAAAGAAGGTCTTCCTGGCATCCTTCGCTTTAGTTGTGGGAGGCCTGACTGTGTTGTGGCATTGGACAAGTTAGCACTGCTGCGTGTTAGGTGCACGGGTTAGGATGGAAATCTAATCTTGTAACACTTTTATTACATATTATTTATCAATTTGTTCACATCTTGTTATTTTCCACATTCCTCCAAAACTCTTTTATTCTTCATACATAAATATGATTATTAATTATTTATGATATACTAAACATTAGGGTGAGTGGTGACTGCGCACGAATATCAGACAGAATATCATCACCCCATCTCACCCCGTGGGGGGCGTAAAACTCGACCCGAGGGAATATCTACCAGAGGACGGGAAGCAGCGTCTCTCTAAGCACTACGACCATCATACTGCGATCGCCAACCCATCTGCCAAGCGTGGTGATTATGGCATATCCCCCCAAGATAAATCGCGAGGAAGGCTTTTGTCCAGCTGTAGACTTTTTCCAGCTGTTATGTCATAGAAAGTTAATTGTTGTGTATTTTGCACGTTGATATATCCCACGTTGTTGAGTTTCATATGTAGATTAAGCTGCTAAATTAATGTCCACTATTTATATTACCTACACCTAGTGTAAAAAAATAATCCCTTACAAATGTGAAAGTTACTTTGTCTGTCTGTCGTGCTTTCACGCCGAAACTACTGAACTGATTTAAATGAAATTTGGTACACAGATAGTCTAGGCCGTGAGAACGGACATAGGCTACTTTTTAATGCGAAAATGGGTTGAAAAAGGTGGTTGAAAGGGGCGATGAAATGTTGTATGGAAATATATACATACATATAAGTAATATACCTAAATATAAAAAAAAATGTTTCAAACTTCTAGCTCTAAAAATAACGTTTTTAGAGCTAGAAACTTGAAACTTATTTATGAAGCTGCTGACTTGATATTAATAAATATGAAATTCAAAGATTGTAAAAGTTTTACCCTCAAGGGTCAAAATCACAATATATAGGGGATGAAGGTTTGTATGAAAATATGTAAGGTTTATGTGGATGTTTTATAAATTATAGGTATTCTGATGTAAGATTTGCGGAGTCATTACAAAATGGGCGGACAATGCCGCGGGCACAGAGGAACATTATACAACGTGTAACAGAAAGAGTGAACGTAACTTAAGGGGCATATACGGTCTCCTTAAGCCTACCTATACACAAAATCTCATACCGAAATACCATCATTTTAATTTTGATCGTAAAATAATATACCGTTCAATATATCGACAAGTATTTTTATCGATATAACGAACATCCGTACTAACACAGCACAGCTGATTCTGATTTACGCTAGAAATTGTTTGACATACCTCTGTGTTTCTATGCACGCCTGGTAGTTTGATTCCGATTGCACTCACTACACATATTTTGTTTTATTTTAGAGTTATGTTTTTATTTATAGCACTGCTGAATAGCTATTGGATACTTTACATCGTATAAGTACGTGATACACAAACACATTACGAGATCCTTTTTATAGTTTAACTTCTAGTTGAAGTTGTTTTCAGTACTGATGGAAGAATTTCATTATTTCACGTTCACTAAAATCTGCACCGACACCGAAAGCTCAACTCTAAGACTTGTCAACTAACACGAGTCTCTCTCATGTACAACATATTCATAGAATCGTAAAGCTTTCATGTTTCTTAGTTATAAAGAGGCGTGGCCTCCATCGCGACACTGTACCCTTCACGACATAGGTTCCTCGTAATTAAACAGCCTTAAATTCTGTGACCTATGAATCCTCATCATCACAAAGTGCACGTCTGAGGCTATTATTACGATCACTAAACGACATAGTTAAGGATTTCGCGGAACACTTTACTCATTACTAAACGACATTTTAGACGATTTAGTAACTAAACACGACCTAAATAGACAGCAGTTTACGAACAACTGATGATTTTAATATTTTTTTATTAAATAAATGAAATTGCACAATATTTGATGAATTTGGCGGCTTTCTTCGAACGCGGCCCCTTTGGCGGCGTCTTTGAGTCCATTCAAAAGAGCCGCCTAGGTATCGACGACGCGCGCGGCTCGCTTACATGAATATTAAAAGATATTTAACCGTTTATTATTTACCTACATCAACTCTTTGATTTTGCCGCCATATTAGTGTAACTTTGGATATAATCAGGACGGAATTTGAAATATCCCCTACTGTTCATATGAGCCTAGTACATTATTCATATTTTTTTATTTGTATGTATGCACTTTCTATTCCATCACTCTCATGATCCGATGGGACGACTAGAGATACGACCGGAAAGAGGTCAGGCACAGGAACGACGGCTTTACGTGCTCTCCGAGGCATGGGGGTGTAATATCGTCAACTCCCAGACTTCGGGCTGATACTGAGAAATTTCTTTTTACGGAAAAATCCCATAATCACTTTTTGGCCCGACCCGGGAATTGAACCCAGGACTTCATTATTCCCATAATCACTTTTTGGCCCGACCCGGGATTTGATCCCAGGACTTTATTATCTGCAGTTGAACACGCTACCGCTAGACCAATGAGTTATACACGAACACATTCAAATGGCGCGGCGCGCGGGGCCCGAATATTAAAAAATATTTAACCATTTATTATTTACCTACATCAATCCTTTGTATTCGCCGCCGTATTAGAGTTCCTTGCGACAAAATCAGGACGGAATTCGAAATGTCCCCTAATGTTCATATGAGCCTAGTACATTATTCATATTTTTTCGTAATTTATCAGTAGTCGTACCGCGTGGGTTTATCTGGTTAGTTTGTATTAAAAATTAAGTACCTATTCGTTTCCGGCCAGATTAAATTCACATACTGAAAGAAAAATTTAATATTCTTACTATTTAACACACAAAAAAATATCTGCAGTTACATAAGTCAATTAAATTATTTATTTCTCCTAGATCCAACATCTTGCGGAATATCAATTTAAATTAAATTAAGTGATTTTTCCTAGTTATCAAAGTATGAATGATTAAAATGTCGTTAAAAATTAGAGCAAAAATTCAGTTAAACATTTGATTGAATCTTAAAATAAACACGTGTAATAAATTATGTGACTGTACAGAACCACACTTTTTATTTACAGTCTAAGTAGTAGGTACCCAAAGAGTTCGCGGTAAGGTTCATTCATTCATTACCCTTGCGGCTGAGTTTTTAGTGTTGTTCATAATGTCGGTAATCTTTGTTGTTGATTTAGGTGGTCGATAGAAAAATAAATTACTAGTTGAATAAAAAATGATTATTTCTGTTTGAAGTTTCGTCCATAGGTAGCCGTCCTGATACCCTATAACCCCCTTAAGTTACGTTCACACTTTCTGTTACACGTTGTATATAAATAAAAAATATCTAATCCAATTTATTAATTAGATTCAATTAGTCATTATATAAATATATTTAAACAATTGAATTAAAATATATACACATGTAAGCATATATGCTTAGGATTCTAATCCCTGTGTTGCGGGGTACTTTAAATTGATGGATACTTATTACATCCAGACTCAGAACAACTATATATGAGTCACACAAATAGTTGTCCGGCGAGGGACTCGAACCCTCGACACGACGAGGCGAGGCGACTGTCTTAGCCACACAGTCAATTTTTACCAATATTTATGTATTTAGACTAGCCATAGCAGCTGAAATTTACCCGGAAGCACTCTTATTATCCGCATTCCAGTACAAATTGGTACTTCAAATTTCGCCTTCCCGTAAACAAAACCTAGTCATTTCAAGGCCGGATGATTTGTAAATTGCCCAATTTGGTCCAACAACTGTGACATTTTGTTTACAATACTGTATTCGGTTTGCGAGTTTTATGTTTACTGCTTATTGATCCTATTATCCTTCTATTCCGTGTTTTCCGGCGTGACGCGTATTTTTTGTTTTGCTTCGAAATATTCGCCTTGTTTACTAAACAGCTGTTGTTCTGGGATTATACGGGGCTTTATGTAATTAGCGTGCGCCGTATACATTGCTGGTTGAGAATAGGGATAAGGTCGAGGTGTTATAGGATTGAGGAAATGAAGCGTGTTTTTATTTTTCTTGGAAATATTTGCCTCGTTCACTGAACAGATGTGGTTTTATTGTAGAGGGGTTTATGTAATTAGTGTGTACCGTTAACTTTTACATTATCAGCCTGTGTCGTCCACTGCTGGACATAGGCCTCCTCCAAATAACGTTGCCATTTGGAAGAGTCAGCGATAGTCACTGCGCTTGGCATGCGAGTTGGTGACCGCAGTGAAGTGGTAGCTAGTACACGGGTGACAATGCTGACCGACTACCTTTTATCGCCTTTTACGACAGCCAATGATTGGGTTAGGGGGAAAGGTCAGCAACACTTGTTTGCTGACTCTTAAAGCCGGCAACGCACCCGCGACTTCTTGGTGTTGCGAGTGTCCATGGGAGGCGGTGATCACTACCATCAGGTGAACCACTTGCTCGTTTGTCGCCCTCTGATAAAAAAAAAACCACGGGATTGTATGGTATGGCCGGAAACTACACGGCCGTTCACATGAGGTCGAGGTTTAGAGTGAGGAAATGTAGCGTATTTTATTTTGCTTGGAAATATTTGCCTTGTTCACTGAACAGATGTGGTTCGGGGATTATAGAAGGTTTCATATAATTAGTGTGCATGCTGTTCATATTGGTGGTTGAAAATCGTGATGAGGTCGAGGTGTTATCAGAGTGAGAAAATGTAGCGTATTTTGATGTTGCTTTTATAATAGGTATTTGCCTTGTTCACTGTACAGTTGTGGTTTTATTATAGAGTTTTATGTACCTTCATAATTAGCGTGCGCACTGATGATGATGAGGTCACGGTAGTATGCGAGTGAGTAAATGTAACGTAATTTTATTTTGTTTCGATATATAATAATAATAATATCTAGGGACAATGTCACACAGATCATCCTGGCCCCAAACTAAGCAAAGCTTGTACTACCCATAGTACAAGCCAGGTGATGATATAAATTCTTATATAGATAGATAAATACTTATATACATAGAAAACAATCCATGACTCAGAAACAAATATTCGTGCTCATCACACAAATATTTGCACTTACCGGGATTCGAACCCAGGTCCACCAGCTTCGTAGGCAGGAGCATTACCAACTAGGCTACGGTGACCATCGTACGTACGGTGATACTCGTATGTGCCTTGTTTACTAAACACAGGGATTTACGTAACTAATATTCACCATCCTTCACTTTTTCAGAATTATCATTAAATAATGGTTTTATGGAAGCGATAGAATGTGCAGACGCCAGCACATCAAGTTACCCCAATCTGTCAAATTTCCCCAATTGAAAGTGAACCTTATGCTTCTGTGATCAAGTTGAAAATCTATAAAAGAAATCTGACATATTGGGATAGCTGGATGTGCTGGATGTGCTACATTTGGCTTTTTTGCTATATCATGTTTTTTTGTCTTTCTTCATACTGACTTTTAAGGAAAATTTGCTTCATTTTACCCAGTCCCTGTTTGAAAATGTGTATTGATAACTTGAACTGTTATATAGATGGATTCATTCGTTAGATCCAAAATAAAATCCTTCGTCCAAAATTTGCTTCTTTTTACCCAGTCCCTGTTTGAAAATGTGTGTTTATAACTCGAACTGTTAGATTGATGGATTTATTCATTAGATCCAAAATAAAATCAGTCATCAAAATTTGCTTCTTTTCACCCAGTCCCTGATTGAAAATGTGTGTTGATAACTCGAACTGTTAGATAGATGGATTTTTTCGTTAGATCCAAAATAACATCTTTCATCCAAATTTACTTCTTTCTATCCAGTCCCTGATTGAAAATGTGTGTTGATAACTCGAACTGTTAGATAGATGGATTTTTTCGTTAGATCCAAAATAACATCTTTCATCCAAATTTACTTCTTTTTATCCAGTCCCTGATTGAAAATGTGTGTTGATAACTCGAACTGTTAGATAGATGGATTTTTTCGTTAGATCCAAAATAACATCTTTCATCCAAATTTACTTCTTTTTATCCAGTCCCTGATTGAAAATGTGTGTTGATAACTCGAACTGTTAGATAGATGGATTTTTTCGTTAGATCCAAAATAACATCTTTCATCCAAATTTACTTCTTTTTATCCAGTCCCTGATTGAAAATGTGTGTTGATAACTCGAACTGTTTGATAGATGGATTTTTTCGTTAGATCCAAAATAATATCTTTCATCCAAATTTGCTTCTTTTTACCCAGTCCCTGATTGAAAATATTTGTTGATAACTCGAACTGTTAGATAGATGGATTTTTTCGTTAGATCCAAAATAATATCTATCATCCAAATTTGCATCTTTTTACCCAGTCCCTGATTGAAAATGTGTGTTGATAACTCGAACTGTTAGATAGATGGATTTTTTCGTTAGATCCAAAATAATATCTTTCATCCAAATTTGCTTCTTTTTACCCAGTCCCTGATTGAAAATGTGTGTTGATAACTCCAACTGTTAGATAGATGGATTTTTTCGTTAGATCCAAAATAATATCTTTCATCCAAATTTGCTTCTTTTTACCCAGTCCCTGATTGAAAATGTGTGTTGATAACTCGAACTGTTAGATAGATGGATTTTTTCGTTAGATCCAAAATAACATCTTTCATCCAAATTTGCTTCTTTTTACCCAGTCCTTGTTTTAAAATGTGGTGATAACTCGAACTGTTGGATAGATGGATTTTTCCATTAGATTCAAAATAAAATCAGTCTTCCAAATTTGCTTATTTTTACCCAGTTCCGCTGTTTTAGAATGTGTATTGATAACTCGAACTGTAAGATAACGAGCTGTGTGAATGTTTCTTCAACCGAGCTCAATCATCTCTGTCACCGTAGCCTAGTTGGTAGTGATCCTGCCCACGAAGCTGGTGGTCCTGGGTTCGAATCCCGGTAAGTGCAAATATTTGTGTGATGAGCACGAATATTTGTTTCTGAGTCATGGATGTTTTCTATGTATATAAGTATCTATCTATGTACCTATATAAGTATGTATATCGTCGCCTGGTACCCATAGTACAAGCTTTGCTTAGTTTGGGGCTAGGATGATCTGTGTGACATTGTCCCCAGATATTATATTATATTATTATTATCATTGATAGCCTTAAATGCTCTACTTTTATTAATCAGCTTTTCAACCTATGTATCTAAATCAGTTACATAGCATCTAGGTGTGTTTTCAGTCTGAATATGAGTGACTCCATAAGTCTTTCTGTGCTGTCAATCCCTGTAATCCTCATCACAAAACCATGTCAAAAGTATACTGTTAGAACAAGTCTGATTCCACGGTTACCACTGTTTATACGTATAAAGAATGATTAAAATAGATAAGATTAACCTAAAACTACCACCATAGGACCATTTATTTTTATTTATTTATTAACATCAGGTTTACCCACAGCTTGTGTGCATACAACAGGTACCTATATATCTTAAAAATATTTTTTAACAAGTTAGACTTACACACTAGCCAATTACGGGTTAATCAACATTCTCCAAATCTAGATGAATAATAGGCATTTGAGATTATTTAAGCTATAGAACAATGAAATACCTACGACGAGTTAACAGTAGTTTTGATTGACTTCAAGATTTTGGGCTTGAAACAATTTAAGGAATCATGGTGTATGTCGGCATCCGGTACAGATTTCATGAAAGAGTTTATCTCTCTACAAACCCTATTGAGCGGTGAGTTCATCCCGATGTTGGTTTTAGAAGGTTAAATGTGTTACATGTTCGTTATAGTATATCTGGGTATTTTAAATGGTAGATTCAGAGCTACGCGCGTAATCAATTCAGAGCTAGATACCATAATTGTACTCTATTTTAAGTGAAATATATAATCAAAATACAAAATCAAAATGTAGTGTTAATTCCGCTAATTGTCAGTTTAATAATGCCGGGATGAAATTTGCACCCCCCTCCCGCCGCAAAAATTCTCAAAGGCTGCCAATTAAAATTAATTTATTTGTCTTTTAAAATTATAATACTGAAATAAATAAATGAATATACCTATATCCAGGTTCTAATTACGTCGTGCATTGTGGAAATGCATTTGAAAATAAAATGAGAAGATACTTGTGTTTTGGACCGCAAAGAACGTTAACTAACGATGTGCTAGATCGCAAACGTCGACATCAAGATTTTGCCTCTAGATAAATATATTGCTTAGGCATATCCACTCTTAAGTTACCACAAGTTCTCGCAAAAACATTTTTATAAAATTAAATCACAAACTTTATTCTATACTTGAGGGCGTGAACTTAGGCAGTTTGAATAGAATACAGTTTTTGATTTGTAAATACAACTTGTACATGTTTTAGAGATATGAGTTTATGTTTTCATGATAAATATACTTATTCTAAATGTTTTTTAATACTATTAATTTTATTTAGTAGCTTTGTTGTTCCAAACAGTAAGACTCCCTGAACTTTTGGTATACCCGAGGGCTCAGTCTGAACAAAACAAAAGTAAATTCTTAACCTCTAATTAGAGTCTAGGCAACGCAATTGCGGCTCTTCTGGTGTTGCGAGTTTCCATGGGCGACGGTGATCACTTACCATCAGGTGACCCACTTGCTCGTTTTCCAATCTATGTTACAAATAAAATAAAAGTTCTAAAAAGTGATAAAGAATTATTGCCTTTATCACTTTTCAGAACTTTTATTTTTTTCTTTTCTTTCACAGGCGATGATTTCACTACGAAAATGTAGTGCTGAGCGCCTAGTGTGAGTAGTGGATGCTATTTAATAATATTACATTGGCGGGGAATTGTCAATTCTTTTTACCCTACCGTGCAGTGCATGACGTGGTAGCTACTGAGAAACATGCTAGAAAACTCAGTAAGAATCTTTAATAAAATATTCATTTCGTAACATAATAATTACAATGTATTTAAATGTGTTAATTTATAGCAACTCAATCACAAGCCAAAACAAACGAATAATCTTCGTTTAGAATGTACATTCCTAATCATTTATAATATAGTGGAAGTCTCATGTGAAAACAAATAGTAGCACTACATTTCCGCCCTTACTCGAGCGGAAAACACTCTAAGCTTTTAGATTTTAGAGTGACGATGCATCAACCACTGCACGTATTGACTTCACCCTTTATATCGCTTTTAGTGACCTATATGTATATCTCATATATGATATGATGAAATTCTCACAATCTTCCTGGCAAACACTTAAGCTTTTTCACTTCCCATTACTTCACTCCAAGAAGCAATAGAAAAAAGGAATAACAAAGAATCTAGATAAGATTCTTAGATATAATAAGACTGCACGTGTGGCGCAGCGGCTAAGACAGTCGCCTCGTTGCTTCGTATCTCGGGTTCGAGTCCCGCGCCGGACAACTATTTGTGTGATCCATAAATAGTAGTTCTGGGTCTGGATGTGATTTGTGTCCGTCTATTATATGTTTGTTAAGTACCCCGCAACACAGAGATTAGATTCCCAAGTGCAGGCGTTGTCTATAAAAAAATAAAAGAATTCGATAGTTTTAGATCTTATTTTTTGACTGGGCTTTTGGTCTGGTCGTTAGCCCCTGGCTTCTAAGCTGGAGGTCATGGGTTCGATCCCCATTAAAGACAAATTGTATTATTAGCAATATTATTTGTTCTGTATCTGGGTGTAAATTTTCTATAATATGTATGTTTACCAGTTATCTAGTTACTATAGATTCTGCTGGGCCTACTTTGGGATCAGATGGCAGTATGTTAGTTGACCCAAGATATTTATTTATTTCTCCCAAAAGATAATAGCCTCGGCAAAAGATCTCCACATATATGCTGGACCAATTTATTTATTACTTAAGAGCCTATACTACCTCAAATGGCTTAGCGGAATCCTCTGATACGCCTAAAATACCGCAGCATTAATTTTGAAATAAATATATGGTAAAGTTGAGGATTAATTTTAAGTCTTGTGTTTCGCGAAAACACGATTCCATAAAATTTTCTCGATAGAAAAAAATCCCAAAGTTACCTCTAAACTGAACAATAAACCGCTGGCGATCATAAAATAAAATTTGATCAAGAAACTTTTTATACTAACTGAGCTAACTATAAAGCAGGTCTTATGTTATTTACTTTTTCATTTTCGATTTCTTTTTCTTTAGTTTAAATTTTACTGAACCAAGGTGGGTTAAGTAAAATTTAAACTAAAGAAAAAGAAATCGAAAATAAAAAAGTAAATAACATAAGACCTGCTTTTTAGAGCAGAATATGTTGGACCATATAACAACTTTTATAAGATGTGTGTTACATTTTATTTGATTTGAACGTTCTCGAGTGGCGACCACGAACCGGAAGACGCAGCGTGGGCAGGCCCCCTACAAGGTGGACCGACTATCTTGCGGGTATCGTAAGGGTCGCGCACCGGCTATTGTGGAGATCCTTGGGGTAGGCCTTTGTCCAGCAGTGGACGTCTTTCGGCTGATATGATGATGATGATTTGAACGTGTCATGAGAACCAAAACGATTTCCGACTCTACCCGCGGTCCTACGACCCGGGGACAAAAGCCCCCGCGCATTCAATACTTGAAATAAATGCCATCTTGTGGCAAATTACGGCATTAATTGGTATGAATCGAAACACCATGGTCACGAGGATAGAGTAAGGCTGATTTCAGAGTCGCGCCGGCGAGCGGCGCCGTCCAAACGCGCGCGCTTACAATTACACTAGATAGTAGTTGCGTTTTATAGTCACGCAGTTCAAGCGCGCCGCGTGTGACATGCACGCCGTCGCCGCGTCGGCCAGCGCTGTCCAAGCTCCTCTACTGGCAGCTAGCCTTTCAAAGTGACGCGTCTCGCACGCGGCTGATGAGACGCGCTGGCCGCCGGCGCGTGCCGCGCGCGTCACTCTGAAATCAGCCTAAAGGATCAAAAAGGTAGCATTTGCAAGGTCGACATCACGTGGACATAGTAACATCATGTGTCAAATGAACCGGGACGTTTGAGTCGTTACAGCTAATGGAAGAAAGACGAAAAATGGTTTTAACGTCCTGCTATGATGCCGGCAGCTCATACGACTGATCTCAAAGTCTCTGACTCGTGACACAAGCCAATTTGATACAATTAAAATTTCTTACTTGCTTCCTTATCGTATGGGCAGTGGTTACCCTGGTGTCAGAGTTCTTCAAGCCGCCCAGTAGGCCTCTGACATGGCTTAACGACTGTTGCCTAATGGCTACAACCGCGACCGACGGATTAACGTGCCCTCCGAAGCACGGAGACGCTCACAATTTAAACCACTTTGGCGGTCACCCATCTATGGACTGACCGCGAGCCTAGTTGCTTAACCTCGCCAATCACTTACGGACCGTTGAGAGCATTTGGCTATGAGCGCCTCACAATTAAAGAGGCCATCGATCGGATCACAGGCTCGAAAGTGTTCTATTGTGCGTTTTATGTTGGACTATAACTATGTAACAACTCTATATTTAATCTCATACTACATTTGATTTGATTTGAATGTGTCATGAGCGTCCTTTATCCATTCAGAGGCCGAAAGTTATTCAGTTGTACCCCACCCGATCACCAATGTTGTTTTGTACCAAAAGTATGACTGCAAGTTTGGCATAGCGGTTAAGACAGTCACCTCGCCACTTCATGTCCGGGTTCGATTCCGCACAGAACAACTACTTGTGTGACCCATAAATAAATAATGAAAAAAAAAGGTTTTATTCACGTATAGTTAAAAAAGCGCTTGTAAATAGTCAGAACATGTTTGTAGTAATATGTAATTAATTAATTAATTTATAATAATTTCTAGGTACATATAGATATTTAGGGTACACGGATTATATGAAAAAATAGTTGTCCTAAGTCCATATGTACTTTGTGTCCGTCAATTATGTGTTTGTTAAGTACCCGTAGTATAAGTTAAAACAAAGAAAAGAAATGAAAAGTATGTAATGAGTTATCAACTACCAACAAATCAACAGATATAGTATACTGTACTAGGTAACTCTATTATGTATATAATAGAGTTACCTACCTAGTTTAAGTATTTATTTATCTATATAAGTATGTATATCGTCGCCTGGTACTCATAGTACAAGCTTTGCTTAGTTTGGGGCTAGGATGATCTGAGTGACATTGTCCCTATATATTATTAATATTATTATAATGACTGCCTCGTTGGTCTAACGTTAGCGTGTTCACCCGCAGAGAATGAGGTCCTGGGTTCAAGTCCCGGGTCAGGCGAAAAGTGATTTTGGGACTTTTCTGTAAAAAGAAAAATTTCTCAACATCACCCTGAAGTCTGGGAGTTGGCGGTATTATACCCCCGTGCCTCGGACAACACGTAAAGCCATCGGTCCTGTACCTGACCTCTTTCCGGTCGTGTCACTAGGCGTCCCATCGGATCATGAGAGTGATGGAATAGAAAGTGCTCCTGTGTTTGCGCACACACTTGAGCACTATAATATTTCCAGCGCAGATGGCTTATCTCTGTTGAGACTGGCCGTGGCCGCCGTGGCCGAAATTTGGCTAGGAGGACATTATTAACTCTATTATATCTGTTTGAAGTTATAAACTTGTTAGCCCGTTATTCAGTGGTTATGGCAGTAACCTCTAATGTCCCCATAATTCATCGTTTAAAGTTCATAAACTCTTGTCTGCGTTTAACTCTTCAATAAGAACGAGTTATTGTGAGGTTCGAAATAAGGGTTCTGTATTCAGAATATACTTTATTTATTCGACGATTGTCATAGCAAGAGTTTTCTGTTATAATGACTTACGCATAAATCTGAATATAAAAATTGTTTTTGTTGCGTATACTTGACATAACTTATTTTTCAACTTTAATATTAATGTTGGTGGCTGTATATTCAAATGCGATTCAGTAAGTAAGAACATCGGGGATTTTCAGGGTTCCGTAGCCAAATGGAAAAAAACGGAACCCTTATAGATTCGTCATGTTTGTCTGTCTGTCTGTCCGTCACAGCAACTTTTTTCCGAAACTATAAGAGATGTGCTGTTGAAACTTGGTACGTACATGTATTCTGTTAACCGCATTGAGATTTTCACACAAAGGTAGAAAAAGAACAATAATTTTGGGGGTTCCCCATACATAGAACAGATACTCAAAAATGGTATGTAATGGTTTCTAATATATTTTTTTTCTAAACTGAATAGTTTGCGCGAGAGACAAGTCTCTCTCGGGTAATGAGTATAATATAATATATATATATCGGCGCAACAACATTAATTAACCAAAAACAAATGCGTCATAGGAGTAGTTTTAAGTCTTTGTTTAAATTACTCTTAAATAGTTAGTTAAACTTAATGAATTTAGTGTTAAAAATCAAGTTACGATTTATAAACCATCTTAACATTTGTACAATTGATGATTTCAATAGTTTAATTTACATTCGTTCATCGAACAAAGAAAATACGTAACATGTTTGTCGCCGCACATTTCGTATAAATACGGCCGACGTGTCGAGTCCAAATCACTTTCGCTCGAGCCGTCGGACTGTACGGATCACCTTGTATCGAAGATGTTATGGAATAAAACTTCACGAAACATATTTCGGGTTTTACTATCGCCATGAGTACAACCTCCAGTGGATAACCAACGTGCAGATAATGGTGACGTCAGTCTTGGTGACGTCATCATGACTAAAGACAACGATACCCCCGTTTCTCCGTTATATATAATAATAAATGAGTGCCCCCCCCCCTGTAATTTCTAAAATAAGAGAATTAGTTTGAACGAGATCTAGTGAGTAGATTTTTTTTAAATAAGTCATAAACCGTAAACCGCAATTTACCTTTCATTTCATCAACTGAAATACTTGCTGCTACGGAACCCTTCATGGGCGAGCCCGACTCGCACTTGGCCGGATTTTGTGTATCAAACTTTACAGACACAGGAGGGATGGTGGTTTTTTGGCAATTAATCATCCAGTATAGACGGGCCGGTTGGCGTGGTTGGTAAATGCTTGCCTTTCACGCCGCAGGTCGTGGGTTAATTCCCACCCAGGGTAGATATTTGGGTGCATGAACATATGTCTTTGTCCTGAGTCTCGGCGTAATTATCTATATAGATATGTATATACAAGAGGAAGTAGTATATGTAATCATATCTGTTATCTGGTTTGCATAGTATAAATTCTGCTTAGTTTGGGATCAGATAACCATGTGTGAATAAAGTCCCAAGATAACTAGAATGAGAACTAATTATACATCCGTTTTGGAAGCCCTTGACGCAGGGTTACATAACACACACTATCTTGATGTCACAAAGGTATGTTTATAAATCACGGTATTCTGCAAAATTAATAGTATTTAATTGTATTAATTATATATTTATAAATGATTACAAGAAAATAATCAGCAAAATTATGATACAAATGAATGATGTATAGATTACTACTTTATATCCAATGTAGATAGATTGGATATAAAGTACTATACACTATGCAACTACGTACGACAGATTGTAAAGTGGACATCAGTGTGCACTAACACATATGCACTCTCTAATCCCTCACCTAATAGTAAGTGACTACCGCCACTCATGAACACTCGCAACCCCGGAATGACCCTAAGTGCCAGCTTTTAAGAAAGGAATAGGCTCGTTTCTTCAAGGTTGTCATGTCATACCGGATCGGAAATACCTCCATTCCGCAGTTAATTGATTTATAGAGTGGTAGTACGCGGTATAAAATTTCTTGTGAAAGGCACGGTGGTAGAAGACTATTCATCCAGGTGCTCTTCGAAGCATGAAACAACGCCAATGAGTGTGAAACACCGCCAATTTCTAGACTGCGGTCTCCTGGGAATTTTTCTTGCCGAATGATTGAAGTCACACTTTTAGGCCCACCCACTTACCCAACGACTTTTTTTGAATTTCCCCAAATTGAGTACTAATTATACACTACTAGCGGCCCAGTACGTGCTTCACTGCGTATAAGGCATAGTAATAAAAAAAAATGATTAGTAAGTTCATTTATTCAAACAAAAAAATATTTTAAATTTCTAAAAGATGTTGATTTTACACTTATTCAAGACTTTTTTTAAATTTTCTCTACGTACAAACCTTCCCTGGACTTCCACGAATAATTCAAGACCAAAATTATCCAAATCGGTAAAGGCGTTGTTGAGTTATAAAATTACAACTAAAAGTGGCATTGATTTTTATATATATAGATAAAAGAGAGATTCTTCTATTCCTCAAACAAATGAACCCCGATAATGAAGTTTTACAGGCAAATTTGTTTGATTATAAATAATTGCGTAGAGAATATTGTAGTTCCAAGTTGCAAATTTTGCTAACTTACTCGTAGAAAGTGGAATGTACACTATTCCCTGACAAATTTACTTCTAGATGAATTTGCTGGTCACATGAAACAATTAGACGGAGATAACATGACAAAAAACTACTCCTACTCAAACAAACATATTATTACATTATGAAAAAGGCACGGCAGAAAGCTAAAGAGGTATACGCATAATAATGGTGCATTTGAATCGAATGTATTTTAAATTAATTTGTTTAGCAAAATATGTCAAATTTCTTATTATTTTTTAATCTAAATAATCTCTATTTTATTCACATTTACACGTCTACATATCGACATTGTATGATGAGATTATCAAACTTGTTAGCACCTTTATGAATACACTCATAATTAGTAAATAAATTATTTATTCTTGACAAACAATTTATTAATTGTTGTTAATTTTCATGGTGTTATAGAAATTTGAAGATCACTATGCCCAGTTAGTTAGGGGTTAGGGCATGCGATAATAATTACTTGTTGTTCTTATAATAAGGTAACAATTTTATTTTTTTTGGACATGCTGGTGGTATGTTCCAGTAATTTCTCTCGAGTAAACTCCAAATTTCTTGAGTTCATCAAGTATCACTTTCCTAAATGTGTTATGATTTCCAAATAATTGGTAACATTTTTGGTGATTTGTTTACTTATGATATTGCTTTGCATTTAATTTAATAATTATTAAAAGGATATAATATGCCTAAAACAGGTGAATGAGCGGAATGGCCGATGCATTCAGTTCATTCCCGTTCATGACATTCAGAATGGTCGCTAGTTCGGTCGGCAGTCTTTACCGAGCGCTCGAGCCGAAAGGTTTTTAACAAGTGTTGTATGTTGTGTTTCTGATTTGTTATAATACAGAAGTACATTAATTTTGCTAAGTGTTGTAATGGTGTAATCCTGAAGAATTAAATATACGTCTATTGCTGCTGAAAAACGTGTTTTCTTATCAAATGTATAATATAATAATTTATTAATATTTCATATCTCAATTTCATTATAACAGTAAAGTACCTTCTACACAGTTGTAAACCAACGTCCCAACAGAGGTCACCCTGGTGGTTTACAACCGTGAAGAAGATGCTTTATCAGAGAAATTTCTTATTTTGAGACCCCAGTCTATCCACGGTAGTCACAACACGTAACAAAATTCAGATTCTGAAAGTTTCCGCAGCGTGACAAAATATGTTATATGAACTAATAATGGAATTCTAAACTAGCTTCTTGTCTACCGGCGTAACCGGAATGACAAACGTGTCTTGGAGACTTTTCTGTTCGTGTTCTGCATAACTGCATTCAGCACTTTAGATTGCGTATGACTTACTCGATGTTTACTAAGCAGGCGAAGAATTTTTAGATTAGGTTATTGTAAGTTGAGTTGGCAATAGGAGAGGGCAATACAGAACCTTCTTAGGGTACGTGTCCCGAACATCTGGGGAATGGCAAAAACGGGGGGCACTAGAACAGCATACCTACGTTCCCGGGGCTTCCGGATGTTTAACAGTTTTAAATATTATTTATTTATTTATAAACCTCTAAAAGAGGATAGACAATGCAATTTTATAAATTATAAAGAAACAGTTTTTATACGCTGTGCGCCTCCAATTATATGAAGCCACAGCGTGCACTACTTTATACCTAGTTGAACAATTTGAAATATAGTAAATATTTGAGATATAATATTAAAATAATAATTATTTAATATCAATTGAAATGTTTAAAGTAATATTTAAATTTAAATTCTTATATAATTAAGGTAAATAATAATTAAATAATAGTTGATTAAATAATTAATATTGTTCACATTACCTCACTGTTAACGGTACGTTGAAAACAAGTTTAACAGAAGGATTTGATATTGTATTTGACTTTTCAATTAATGTAATGAAGCGATTTCTCCATAATCCCTGGGTTTTCTATGGTACTAAATTTGGAGACCAAACATAAATAAAGAAATACTTTTAAACACAAATGAATGTGGAAGTTAAACTATAAAAAATCGTTACAAGGGTTAGCAGACGTACAAATGGTTTCCCAATTAGAAATGGAAAATGTAACTCTTATGAGTACAGATTTATACGAAAACAGCCTCAAAAGTCATCACTATGTCAATGAGAGAATCCTTAACAAAAAAAATATTATCGTTATGTTTTTAGTCCTCTCTTAAATGAAGGACCTAATAGAGGTTATTTTCACAAAAGTCCGACATGTGTGTACGAACTTTAACAAGTTACTCAAGCATAAGTTAACCTTTACCCACAAATTTTCCTTCATTATCAAAATGGCCGTCTCAATACTAACTCGTTTCTACTTACTCGACGATGGTTTTTTTTCATTCAATTTAAAATACCTATTCTTTGTCGGATTATGGCCTGAAGAAAACTTAACCAGAATCCAGAAAATCATCTACCAAATCATAGAATGTATTTTTCATGGCTTTACAATAACATTCTTGATTATATCCGGCATTGGAATATACCAAAAGAAGGATGACGTAGTTTTACTACTAACTAATATAGATAAAAGTCTCGTCGTTTATAATTTCTTCTTTAAAACAATTATATTTATCATAAATAGAAATAAAATAAGAGATCTCATTGATGAAATTGAAAGATCTGGGGATATAGTCACAGAAGAGAGGAAAAAATTCATGGCTAAATATGTGTTTTGTATTACAAGCTTATCAGCCGTGACAGTAGGTGCATTTACAGGTTTAGCCATATTGGAAGGGGAAATGGCTATAGAAGCATGGATGCCATTCGACCCTATGGAGAACAAAATGAAACTAGTACTATCCGCTCAAATATTATCCGCTTTAGTGGTCCCTTGTTTAGGCAGGGCTTTCGCTATGCAAGGGCTAGTATGCAGTGTTATAATGTATATGTGTGATCAACTAAAACATTTACAGAAAGAGTTAAGAAATTTGGAATATTCGAAAAGCACGGAGATGGAAACAAGGAAGGCTTTTAATAAAATTGTTAAAAAGCATGTTCGGTTAATGGGGCGAGTATTGTATATCTTCTTAAGAGTAGGACTTAGAAATACGGAGAGATCTACGGAGAGGCTTAGAAATCAAACCACTTAGATAGTTATCCATCTATAGATAGAATGCATGTCTAGAGAAATATATTACATTCATTATTGTCATGGATTTTTTCTATGTATTTAAGTATTTATCTATCCTTATAAGTATGTATATCGTCGCCTGGTACCCATAGTACAAGCTTTGCTTAGTTTGGGGCTAGGATGATCTGTATGACATTGTCCCTAGATATTATTATTATTATTGAGTGTTTACGGACCGGTAATGGACACCTTAATAAAAGTGACAAAAGTAACATTCACAAGTGACACTCTAATGTATAATCAATTGTACGCAGTTCAATTAATTATTATCTAGTTTTAATTATTTAAAATATTAAAGTAATACCATTTATTTATACATTATTCATATCAATTTAATTAAATTATTTTTTAGAAAACTAATTAAAAATAAAAGTATAATGCTAATGCTAAACTATATAACTATAATTTATAATATGTATATGAATTCTTTTTTAGTTACTCTAAAAGTATGGAAACACTTTTTAAAGAATATTTTCTCATCCAAAATCAAGCAGTTACTGTGGAGTTATGTTTAAATGCAGTTATGATATCAGTGGTGAGTACCAAGCTTATATAACATAGATCAAGTTGATATTACACTCAATAAATTAACCGTGGCTTTTCATATATTTGTATCTGGAGTGAAAGCTACGTGGTCGTTGGCATGCTTGGTAAATACTTGACTTTCACGCCGCAGGTCGTATGTTCTTTTTCCACCCAGGACAAACATTTGCGTGCATGAACTTCTCTTATTGTATGAGTCTGGATGTAATTATCTATATGAATGTATAGTATTTACAAAAGAAAAGTAGTATATGTACTTGTAGTATACCGTTATTTGGTTTCCATAGTACAAGCCCTGTTTAGTTTGGAATCAAATTGCCATATGTGAATAATGTCCCAGGATATTTTTATTATTATTACTATAAATCCCTCAAAATCGCAAGTGATTATTAACGGCATTATCGGAATGAGGACCAGTGTTGACTTGGCTCAAATTCCCAAGTTAAATTTTAACCAAAACATAATTCCAATATATGATAACTTGGGAATTCATATAGAAAAGGATCCATATTAATATATATGTTAATACTTTTAGGCATTCAACGTTAATGAAATAAATACTCGTAGAAGATTAAAAAAAATAATTTATGAAGAAAAGAATAAATAATTCTCACAAAGCCCACGTATCTTCTTTGCACCCCCGCTCTGCTATACGTAACGCTTTCGCGCCACTTGCAAATTATTATCAAAGGCAGTAACTTTCACTTTTTTTCTAAATAAACCACGCTAGATCTGAAGTAAAATATATTTAACTACTTGAATATTAACATTTTTTTTTAATATTGTCAAGACGTATATGTATATGTGTGTAAATTGTGTCTTTCAATGTTAGCAATTTTCTTTTCTTTTCTTTTCTTTTCTTTTCTTTTCTTTTCTTTTCTTTTCTTTTCTTTTCTTTTCTTTTCTTTTCTTTTCTTTTCTTTTCTTTTCTTTTCTTTTCTTTTTTTTCTTTTCTTTTCTTTTCTTTCTTCCTTTATTTTCTTTATATATTTATTATTATTTGTTTTTAGATTGGTGTGCAAAAAATTACACTACTGATAACCTTTTTGGCTTACTTGGGGATTGCGTTGATCAATGCCTATATTTATTGTTATTTAGGCAATGAACTAATTATTCAAGTGAGTATCTGAAAATATAAATAAAATTTTCATTATTCTGTCCGACCACTTTTATATTTGTTTATTTTTTCATTTACGTAAGGTGTTATCATTAAGTCCCTCGACACGTATTATAAGCGTTTCCTTACGTAAGTCCGTAAGTGAACCGAGGCGAAGGTTTCTTTATGTCATTCGAAGTGAGATTAATGTATACGTTCTGGTAGCTATCTACAATAGTTTTGACTGCACGTGTGGCGCAGCGTCTAAAACAGTCGCCTCGCCACATCGTATCGCGGGTTGGAGTCCCGCGCCAGTCAATCATTTGTGTGACCCATAAATAGTTGTTCTGAGTCTGGTTGTAATTTGTGTCCGTCTATTATATGTTTGTAAAGAACCCCGCGATACAGGGAATAGATTCCCTAGGGCGGGCGTTGTCTTAAAAAAAAAATAGTTTACACTATGGCTTAAAAGGGTATAGCTTTAAAAGGCATACTAGTCTAGAAATATATTGCTTTATCTGCCTAGGGCTAGATGATCTTATGCCAGCTACTCTGTCCACGATTTAAAGATTTAAAAAAGAATTTCTCTTTTGCATGAGAAGTAGGGTACAAAAGTCATTCACCTTAGAATGACTGGGAAAATACCTCCACTTTACAGAAGACATTCCCCAATAAAATAAAACAGGTTTTTATTCACGTATACTTTCAAAAAGCGCTTGTAAATAGTCTGAACATGTTTGTAGTAATATAGTTGTATACATTATTATTTTTAGTTACATAGATATTGAGGTACACGGATTCTATGAAAACATTTAAAAAATTATTATATAATAGCAATGATATTTAGCTAGCTTGTATTCAGTTATTGTCAATAATATAATAATAAGATTAATAACTTAATGTCGTGTAAAGTTGCCAGAGGTCGTCGGGGTAGAAGGAAGGGTCAGCACACTTGTAAGAAACCAGACAACTGATACACATACTTATATGTTTCTAAATATATACCTATTATAGAAAATTACACCCAGGCACAGAACTAATAATCGTACTCGTCACACAAAAAGAAGTCCTGGGTAGGTATTGAACCCACGACCTCTGACTTAACAGTCAGGCTCATCACTAACAGGGCAGACCAACATTTAAAAAAAAAATACTTATACAATTATTTACGACGGTCACCGTAGCCAAGTTGGTACTGCTCCTGCCTACGAAGCTGGTGGTCCTGGGTTCGAATCCCGGTAAGTGCAAATATTTGTGTGATGAGCACGAATATTTGTTTCTGAGTCATGGATGTTTTCTATGTATATAAGTATTTATCTATCTATATAAGTGTGTATATCGTCGCCTGGTACTCATAGTACAAGCTTTGCATAGTTTGGGGCTAGGGTGATCTGTGTGACATTGTCCCTATATATTATATTATTATTATTTGGAAAATACAACAATTCGTCCTTAATAAAGGCAATTAGGGCCTTAAGGCAGGCCAAAAGGCTTAATTAAGTAGGCGTTATTTTAATCATTATATTTTTATATTCTAGACAAATTAGCCTAGAATATAAAAATATAATGATTAAAATAACGCCTACTGTATGCCAATTAAATTATATAATAGGTCTTTACCTATGAAATTGCCGTTTTGTATGAAAAAATTTAAACGAATTTTTTTCATGAATTTTTTTATTTGTATTAATCGAAGTAATCACCCATGCAATCAATGCATCTTTGCCATCGCAGTGGCAGTTTATTGATGCCCTTCTTAAAGAAATCAGCTGGACGGGAGGCAACAAATTCTTCAAAGGCATTTTGTACTGCCTCTCGGGTATTGAATTTTTTTCCCGCCAAGAAGTTATCCAAATTCTGGAAAAAGTAGTAGTCTGTAGGCGCAAGGTCTGGTGAGTAGGGCGGATGACGGAGAGCTTCCAACCCCAGTTCTTGCAACTTGGAGACCGTCTGCTGTGCAGTATGAGGTCGCGCGTTGTCGTGCAGGAGCAGCGGAGACGAGCGATTGACCAATGCTGGTTGGAGATGCGCCAGCTTCTCCATCATTGTGCTCAGTTCTTCACAGTACACATCTGCAGTAATGCTCACCCCGTTTGGTAAGAAGCTGTGATGAATCACACCGGCGCTAGACCACCAAACAGTGACCATCACTTTTCTAGGGGTAAGTTTTCGTTTAGGGCATTGTTTAGGTGCTGAACCAGGATCCAACCAACTTGCTGAGCGCTTGCGGTTATCAAACAGAATCCATTTTTCATCGCAGGTAACAATGCGGTTCAAAATTCCTTCATTTGTGTGTCTGTTGAGCAGTGCAAGGCACGTCTCGACGCGTACTTCGCGCTGGCGATCATTGAGTTCGTGGGGCACCCATTTGTCAAGCTTTTTTACCTTGCCAATTTGACGCAAATGGACCAATATTGTTTTGACGCTAACGTCGAAAGCTGCTGCTAATTCAGCCGTAGATTGTGTATCATCAGCTTCCACAACCGCCTTTAATTCGTCATTGTCGACCAAAGTCTTCGGACGACCGCGAGGTTCATTTTTCAGGTCGAAATTTCCAGAACGGAAGCGAGCAAACCAATAACAGGTGGTGCGTTGGTTTGTAGTGTTAGCTCCGTAAACGTCGTTGATGTTGCGTGCCGCTTGTGCCGCGTTGCTGCCACGACGGTACTCATATTCCATAATTACTCGAATTTTTAACGTATCCATGATGACGAAAAAGATTGAAATGCGATGAAAATGTAACACTAATCAATAAAGAAATGACTACTTTTGGAAAAAAGAATCCATGTTTTTAAAATAAAATTAATTTGAAATTAGAATTCTTAGCCAAACAAAAATTATTTTGATTTGAAATGGCCAGTACTGCAGAACGGCAATTTCATAGGTAAAGACCTAATATCAATGTGCCAAGGGATATTAATAAATTAGCAGAAAAACAATTTAATAAAACACGTTTTTACTTTCCCTCTGAATCTAAATTATTATAACACTGGTGACTACTTGACGACATCTTAAATATTATATTTATAATATAACTTCAATATCATAAATACATAATGAAATTTCAATATACTTAACACGTATAGTCAATGTTACTTTTGCACGCGCTAAGCGACATGTGTTGGATTGGAACTATGTATTACCATTGTTACTATATTCTTGCAAAAAAATAAATATAATATATCTCATATAATATAATAATATAATATCTAGGGACAATGTCACACAGATCATCCTAGCCCCAAACTAAGCAAAGCTTGTACTATGGGTACCAGTCGACGATATACATACTTATATAGCTAGATAAATACTTAAATACATAGAAAACATCCATGACTCAGAAACTAATATTCGTTGTCATTACACAAATATTTGCACTTACCGGGATTCGAACCCAGGACCACCTGCTTCGTAGGCAGAAGCACTACCAACTAGGCTACGGTGACCGTAATTATTAATTGATTATTTGCTGTGTGGCTGTAAGCATAGAATATCGCCACCCCATTTCATCCCGTAGGGGGTGTAGAAGTCGATCCGAGGATATATCGCGCAGAGGACGGACAGCAGCGTCTCTCTGTGTAGGTATTATGAACATCATCCTGCGATCGCTAACCCGTCTGCAAAGCGTGGCGATTATAGCATAACCCTTCAAATACTTATGGACACAACTTCATTGTCGACATCTTTTGGGCAGACCTTTGTCCAGCAGTGGACGTCAATAGGTTGACATCATGAATCTTGATATGTTTTGAGGTCAAATGGCATTGGTAGATTCTCTAGGTGCAGACTCCAATATAATTATATTGTAGAAAGCTAGAAATAAGGTGGATATCGTTAAGATGTTTTACTTTTATGACAGAGCCAAGGGATAGCCCTAGCAGCCTACGAATCATCGTGGACATCATGGCCTGTGAGCTTGCAGAAAGACCTTTTGACTCTAATCAGAGCTGCTCAAAGGCCTTTGAAACTGAGCGCTGGAGGAATGGCTCTTATGTCTATACAGACTTTTAGTCAGGTCATATATTTAACACATTTATTTACTAGTACTAACCGGAAGACGCAGCGTGGGCAGGCCCCCTACAAGATGGACCGATGATCTTGTGCGGGTCGCTGGAAACTGCTGGATGCGAATAGCGCAAGACCAGCAATTGTGGAGATCTTTGGGGGAGGCCTTTGTCCAACAGTGGACGTCTTTCGGCTGATATGATGATGATGATGATGACTAGTTTCGACGCTAAAAGGTGCCCTTTATCAAGTGCTGACTTTGTCAGTTGGTAGATCGTCGCTGCGTCTGTATCACTATACTTTGACTTCCTCGTTAGCCTAGTAGCTATTTCAACCTCAAATAATGAGGTCCTGGGTTCAAACTCGGGTCGTGCCAAAAAGTGATTTTGGGATTTACCTGTTAAGAAATTTTCCCAGTATCAGCCGGAAGTATGAGAGTTGCCGGTATTAAGTCGTCCTGTACCGGACCTCATTCCGGTTGAATCTCTAGTCGTCCCATCTTATCACGAGAGTGATAGAATAGAAAGTGCCCCTGTGATTGCTCACACACTTGAGCAATACAATATGTCCCGCGCAGTTTACTAGATTTCATTGTGGCTAGCCGCCGTGGCCGTAATTCGGCGCAAGACATTAACATTATAAGAAAAGATAAAATCCAGATGACTATGACGTTAGTATGCTTTTATGAGCGGTAATTGTAAGATTATTAGGTTCAGCCATCAGCTTTAAGAAGAATCTAAGCCCCAAAGATCTAACACCGCCATCTTCTAGCAAATACTGAGAATTTTCGTAAAAAAAAATATCATTAATGAAATGAAATGAAATTTATTCAGCACTTGGGTATTAACATACACTTGTACTTGTCAAGCTCACAATGCAGTACTTAACATAGTAGATAGTATAAAAGAAAAAAAAATAGTCCGTCCGTGCGGTTTATTTATCGCATATATTTTCTGAAATCCTTAAATAAATAACAAGGTACTAATCTATTATTTTGAAATTTAGTTCTACTATATTAAAATTAAAGAATGGAAGACTAAAGCAAAAAAACGTAATTCTAAATGAGGGGGTGATCACATGCACGTGATCACCGATCACGCATTAATGGACCAAAGCGATACTCGCCGCTGAGAAACTTACCCTAGCTAGCCTGCGGCTTTCTCTAGCTACTTAACACTTCATAAGCTGAACCACCGCTAGACCCGCACCTTATTTAGCAGAAAAATGAAACCTGAAACACGTTTTACCAAAATATTAACATTTTCAGTAATTGCAAACTTGAAATTCTTATTCCAACATTAATAATGAGGATTCCAGTTGGTCCGTATTTTGTAGAAATGATCCAACCCACAAATAATGAATTTTATGCTGTTATATTAAAAATACAATTATATAGATATAGTACCTGCTATATTAGTATTTTTACTATTACTATTCGGCTTTTTATCTATTCATATGCTATGTAAATAGTATGGAGAAAAATACAATAACATACATCTGTAAAAAAATTAAGGAAATAGTGAAAATATTTAAGTATCTCTCAAATATCAGAAATTGAAATTATCCACCAATGAAGTAATTCTCTGTTGACTAGAAATTTAAAGTAATGAAACATTTAATAAAGCAAACATAACAATATTTGTTGGAACTAGATCTACGATACTAGATAGACTAATCATTTTTAGGATTCCGTACCCAAAATGTAAAACGGGACCCTATTACTAAGACTTCGCTGTCTGTCTGTCTGTCCGTCTGTCACCAGGTTGTATCTCACGAACCGTGATAGTTAGACAGTTGAAATTTTCACAGATGATGTATTTCTGTTGCCGCTATAACAAATACTGAAAAACAAAATAAAATAAATATTTAAGGGAGCCCCCATACAACCAACGTGAATTGTTTGCTCGTTTTTATAGATGATGGTGCAGAACCCTTCGTGCGCGTGTCTGTACTTGCCCGGTTATTTTTTCTTTCCAATAGCGTGAATTATATAAATAACATGATATTTGAATCCAGTTGCGTGTGTTTATCCTTCATATACAGTCGATAGAGCAGTCAATTGTATCCAATAAAATGCACATGTATAAATGGATGGGTTATTGTTGTCCAGTAAATAATTTGACTGCTTATTTTGGCAATAGAATACAAAAGATTCACAGCTGTATTCTGTTTAAAAAAATGTAAAATAAAGCAACATTAAATAGTCTTCATAATTGAAGTGGTAAATAAATAGAAGAGGTAGATAACTTTATTAAATGTTGTAATTAGAACGTTATAAATAAAAGTAATATAAATAGGGAAAGCCATTTGACACCGTTTATAGTACCCATATGTATTTATTGTTTCCTTAATATTAATACACAAGTACAGAAAAATACCCCACAAAACCAAATCAAAACGCGTTATTTGTAAAATATGGGTAACATAAGTACATTTTTAAGTACATTTTTTCAAATATATAATTTATCTTTTGTAGGTATAAAATAATCATTACAATTGTTAAAGAACATAATTACAGACATTATATTTAGGAAATGGGATTTTTATGTAATTTTTATTAAGAATCCCATTTTGGGATACCCTAGAAATATTATTTATGTAATTACTTTCAAGAAGTTCCATTTTGGAAAACTTGTATTTGGGTCATTTTGTCAAAGCTCGTCCTATTTATTTTTACTTTATTTCCTTTCCAGGCTCTCTACAATGGATATTCAATCTTCGCTGTGCTTAATGATGTCGTTAGTTAAAATAATAGAGATTTAAAATGAATTTTTGTTTCGACTGCGCAAATACAAGAATACAGCTTTTATTATCTAAGAAAAAATAAACTATAAATATAGTTTTTTTAATATATTAAATTATGCTTAAATCATTGTTATCTTTCGTAAAACAAAACAATGCTTTTGTAATAATCGTTTGGAGAAAAAGAAAAAAACTACAGCCTATTTCACTTTTATTTTTTATGTAACAAATTTAAGATCCTGTGTTTTCCGTTTTATAAATACTAAAAATTTATCAAGCTATATATTATTATACTCACAAATAAAATTATTTATCAATAAGTTAACAGAATTAAGACAAACGCAAAGCCCACAATATTTTCAATTTATCTCCTGAGATAATAAAATTGTTTATACTACTTTGAATGTTTGATAATTATTAATAATATTATGTAATTGTCACGGTCATTGGTGACCGCGGCGAATATCAGAATATCATCACCCGATCTCATCCCGTGGGGGGCGTAAAAGTCGAGCCGAGGGAATATCTACCAGAGGATGGGTTGCAGCTTCCTTCCGTGTACTATGCCCATCTTACTGCGATCGCCAGCCCGTCCGCCAAGCGTGGCGATTATGGCATATCCCTAAGATGATTCTTGGGGAGGCTTATCCAGCAGTGGACTTTTTTCAGCTGTAATGATGATGATAATGATGAATTGTCAGACATGTCATTGTGTCGAACTCAATTTTTCGTATTTTGTATTTGGATCATTTTGTCAAAACTCGTCCAATTTATTTTTACCTTTATTTCTATTTCAGGCTCTCTACAATGGATATTCAATCTTCGCTGTGCTTAATGATGTTGTCAGTTAATATAGTAACGATTTAAAAGTAACCCGATTGTAATGAATCCATGTTTCGGCTGCGCCAATACGCGATAACATTTAACATTTTTATCTACAAATCCATGTTTCGGCTGCGCCAGTGCGCGACAACTTTTAACATTTTTATCTACACAAAGTCATTTTTTTCTTGCAAGATATTATCAAGCTTTTTTCTGCTACTAATATAATCAAGATACATGTAGATATTCAGAAATTAAGTTCCTTACAGAAAGTGTAAGAAAAAATGGAGGCGTCACTTAAAGAGTATAATTTACATATGAAACTGAACATGTAGAATATAAATTTGTTAAATTAAAAAAAAACTACATCAGCTGACCCATTTTGTATGGGGAGCTAAAAATGTCTTAATATATTTAACAAGCTAGTTTTACTTTCATTTGTTCAGTTGCAAGGGTACATAGTAGTCCGCAATTTTTGTTACACCTTGTATATTAATAAAAATAAATGTAGTGGATGTAGATGTCACATAATAAATAACATAGTCCAAAGTTAGTATAAAATAAATAGAAAGATATTAAGTTACAAGTATTATTAACTAAAATACAATAGATGAAGTTCGTAAATAGGAAAATAAAATGAAAAAATCATTACGTGTTTTATTTATTACCATCGAACAAAACGTGTTGTGCCATACGTACGATTTTATTTAAAACTATTTGGCCAACGATTTCGTAAAGTCTGTAATAAAAGTCACAGTACAGTCCACACATTATCACAACAAAAATGGCACTTACTGTCTACTTGTTAAAGATATTTTCAAAGTCAAAGCTAACTTGGCGTTGAATATTCATTGTGATACAAGGAAGATAAGATATTTAATTAAATGTTTGCCTAGACCCTCGTCAATAATACTGTATACTATCTTTAACAGCCTCATTAGAAGGCTTAAGGTCACCCAAAGAGCAATGATAAGGGCTGTGCTCGGAGTATCCCTGCGCGATCGAATCAAAAACTTTAAAAAACAAAGTAGCCGACGTAGCCCAAAAAATTGCCAAACTGAAGTGGCAGTGGGTTGAGCACATAGCTCGTAGAACCGACGGCCGATGGTGCAGAAAGGTTCTCGAGTGGCGACCATGAACTGGAAGCCGCAGCATAGGCGGGCGCCCTACAAGGTGGACCGAAGATCTTGCGAGGGTCGCGGGAAGCCGCTCGATGCGAGCAGCTCAGGACCGGCTATTGTGGAGATCCTTGGAGGAGGCCTTTTGTCCAGCAGTAGACATATTTCGGCTGATATGATGAGGATGATGATGTAGCAGAGTAAAACTACCGTATAACTCTGCTACGTGCTACGTCAAAATCAATTAACGCTGTCAAATGTCAAATAGAAACCGGCTGCGTTGTATTTTTTGCGGTTCACAGAATTCATCTACTTACCAAGTTTCAACAGTACAGCTCTTATAGTTTCGGAAAAATTGACTGCGACATACGGACGAACAGACATGACGAATCTATAAGGGTTCCGTTGTTTGCCATTTGGCTACGGAACTCTAAAAAGTATTATCAAAATTGGTTCACAAACAGAAATGAGAAATCAAGTTACATACATACAAAAAATAATCTGTGTTTACTACAAGAAGGTCGTACACCAGCACTATCTACGATGCGACTTTTATACGATGAACCTACGTGCAGTTTTGTAAACCAGTTAAAAAAAACATTAGCAGCCTGCTTGCAATACTAGTATGTATGTATGTCTGTGTGGACTTCCTGTGAATTCCACGCAGACATATCGCTGGCTGCTAAAGCCATATAAACGCAGCAGCAGTATAAGCAGTATAAACTAAAGCCTTATTTATTTATTTATTTTAGATTTTGCGACAGTTTAAATGAAAGTCTACAGAGACTCTCTTTAATTAAATCCTGTCGAAAAATTTTATTCTTAACTGAGGTTTTTTCCCATGAACTACTTTTAAACGTCGAGCCATTATTAAGGTTTCGGGTTTAGTCTGTGAACGAACGAATAACCTTTTCGTTTAGTATACTAAAATACAGTTAACTTTCATACCACCTTACTTCGTATTGAAAAATCACTTTACAGAATCATGATATTAAGTAGGAAGATTTAATAGTAGCGATTTATTTTCTTAAGTACCATAATACTTTACAAAAATAAATTCTTACTATGACATCGAAAATTATGTTCCATTTACGCAGTCGCCGCTACGAGTGAGAACACGCTTTAACATTGACAGTAACAAGGTATGTATTACGTAAGCAATAAAGTCGGTTTTCGTACTGTTAGTGTATCGACTGATGACGTATGGACTGTACCCCGTATTATGGCTAGAACATTTCTGTCAATGTCCCTTCATTATATTTAAGGGTCTTAGAACTTTGAGGGCGAAGGTTGAAGCCCTATGAACGTAGTTATTAAACTTATTGCCGAAACCATTTGATAAAGTATTTGTTTACGTTCCATTTGAGGGAGATAATAACAGCTTTGTGGTGTAGAATAAAATATTCAGTACAACAAGATGCTAACTTGTGATCTTATCTTAATTTAAAAACTGCATGATTTTGAATACGTAAAATGAAAAGAAACTTAAATGAAAGTTATTTTAAGCTATTTCCTTTTTTATTTAATTGATATTTATTGTAAACAAGATACATTTTCATAGTTAATATTACTAATGTCTTGAGAACATAACTTTAACTCAATTCAATTAAATTTTTTGCTCAATACAGGTGTTCTTATCTCCTTATCTTATCTTTGTTGGGGTTTACTTGCGTACAGTACTTCGACCCTTCAGGATCTTATGTACTATCCCCCACTGGTTTTTATTCTAGCCCTAGAGCCCTGAATGAGAATACAGGTGTTACAAAGCAAGGTCTAAATTTAACTAATTTGTGCGCTGTATTCTACCTAAAAGCTAAAAGTTGCAAAATGTATCTATTACATACTTAAGTAAACAATGTAGTGTTTTTATTTAAGTTATTTAAATTAAGTATTATTAACTAAAATATTGCATTAATTTATTACAATTGAACTAGTTGATTTCGTTTAGTGCACTTATTCAGCGCAAGTTAAATAAATATAATTAGATTACTACATAATTAATTATACAATGTCAGTCAAGATATTGAATAACAATAAATTAAAATTTGTATTGTAGAATGTCACATTAAAATAAAAGTAAATGTCGAAGTAATATATAAGTTTCTACGATTCTGTAAATACAAAAACCATATACATTGATCGTTAGTACTCAATTATTGACTAGTTTTATGTCATTTAGGTAGTCAGGCTCACTATATTTCATTATAAAATCTTTAAAATATATTTCGAGAATCAGGTTGTAGAGCTATACGGAGTACTAACTAAAATATTGGCATTTTTAAAGTTTGCATGGGTATTGTTGGTAGGGCACAATTTTTATTTAATAACAATATGATGGGATATGATAAAAATATCCCTTGATAGAAAATTTGTTAGTGAACTACTTAATATATTTTTAACTTCTCGTAGAATATAGATAGACTGTTCTTAATACACAACTTGACTAAAATCTTGAGTTGTACTCAAGATTAACTGGGAGTTGTTGGATATTGTCTGCCCTCGGAATACATCCGAAATTCTGCATTACTAAAGAAACTCAATGAAATATTACTGCTTTTTTGTAGACAATTTTTACACACGTATACAATAAAGTGTATTAATGTTAGATGGGTACACTTTATTCCATACGTGTGTAAAATAGTTAACAAAAAAGCAATCATTTTTATTCTAAACTAGCTGTGACCTGCGGTTTTACCTTATAAATTATAACCTATATGTTAATCCAGGGTGTCAGCTATCTTCATACCAATTTTATTAAAATCGCTACAGCAGTTTAGACGTGAAAAAGTAACATAAAATAAAAATATAAAAATTAAAAAGGTTTTTATTCACGTAGACTTTAAAAAAGCGCTTCTAAATAGTCAGAACATGTTCGTAGAAATATATAATTAATTTATAATTAGTTCTAGGTATATATAGATATTTAGGTACACGGATTGTAGGAAATAATTTATGATAAGATTTATTTTAAAACAGTAACGATATTTAACTTACTTAAATTAAGTTATTGTCAAGGATCATGTGTAGGTTTAATTATCAAAATTTTAAATTTTAGCTGTATTTTTACTACATATTGTCGAATGGTTCTGTCTATATTAAGGTACGAATTAAATGTTATTTTTATGGCGGACCTTGTGTTTATAACGACGGTCGCGCTTTAATGCTACCACCGGATCCAATGCGCCCCAACTGAGAAGACCCAGCGAAACAAACTCGGCGGGTGTCTCTACTTAGACACTGACAAACTTTCGCCTATATGATGTTAGTGTGATTCGATTCTAAATTGTCCGAAACAATAACGATTATTACACTACATTATGTGAGCTGTGGCACAATAAAAGTACTATTACAGGGTGGTATGTAACGCTGCAAAAACCGCAATAAGATTCAGTTTGAGGGTACTGTAATTAAAGAAACGGACCCTTCAATGTGACTTCTAATGTATATAAAATGTAAATAGGCCCTCCGAATACTTAAAAAAATTATAACACTAACGTTTTAGAGCAAGAGTAGCTATGTGATATGTGTAAAAAATCCGTCGTACCTACAAATATTCGATCAGGATACGTGTCCTGACGCGAGTTTAACATTTTATGTTTATTACATTAGCATAACCAAAAAGTACACAACGCCGCTAAATAAGTTATCACTTCAAAAATAATAAAAATGCTCATAACAGGACGTGACTTAAAATGTATTCAATTTTAAGTCACGTCCTGTTGCATATTGACATATACGAGCACCACCTTTACTTTAATCACTTTTAGTCGAATAATACTTTACTACATTACTTATTTATATTTCATCATCATCATCATCATATCAGCCGAAAGACGTCCACTGCTGGACAAAGGCCTCCCCCAAAGATCTCCACAATTGCCGGTCTTGCGCTATCCGCATCCAGCGATTTCCAGCGACCCGCATAAGATCATCGGTCTATCTTGTAGGGGGCCTGCCCACGCTGCGTCTTCCGGTTCGTGGTCGCCACTCGAGAGCCTTACGACCTTACCTACTTATTTAACTACATTTAATTTAATTTTATGTCATTCTTTACTTTCAAATTTAAGTTAAAATACTTATGTTTACTTTTAAATTTTTAGTACAGCATTTGTAAGTTATTTTAATCCGTAATTGGGATGTATACATGAGAACTTTACCTACTCAATGAATTAAGTGATTAATTAACGTAGACTCACGCAGTGATTGACATAATAAAATAAATAAATAGAGAGAAAAAAAATATATTTTGATATATTATATATATATTATTATTATATATTATATGATCACCCCATTTCATCCCGTGGGGGGCGTGGAATATCTATCACAGACCTGCAGCAGCGTTTTTCTGTGAACAATGACCATCAAACTGCGATCGCCAACCCATCTGCCAAGCGTGGCGATAATGGCATATCCCCCCATTCTTTGGGAGGTTTTTGTCCAGCAGTGGACGTAACTTGGCTATCATTACTTTTTTCAATAGTTTTCAGTGGTTCTTTCAGATTGTGGACCTTAAATTTAAATGTTCTCCAATATTTATGTTGTATAACAAAACACCTTGTATTATAACAAACGAGGTAATCATAATATAAAATATACTCAAGTCATTAAGAGTTCGTTGGCAGGCTTTTAAATGGGGTATTTACGTACGAACCTCGGAAACATTACGGTGGTATCGATAACAGCATTTCAGACTTTGATAAGTACTAGTTCATGTGTCATGTTTAATGTCGTCGTCATTAGTTAAAATAAAATCACACTAAGGCTGATTTCAGAGTCGCGCCGGCGAGCGGCGCCGTCCAAACGCGCGCGCTTACAATTACACTAGATAGTAGTTGCGTTTCACAGTCACGCAGTTCAAACGCGCCGCGTGTGAGACGCGCGCCGTCGGCCAGCGCTGGCGAAGCGCGCGCGGCCCAGCTCCTCTACGGCGAGTTAGCGTTTCAGGGTGACTCCTTCCAGATGGTCCGCGCGTCAAGCGCGCGCTGTTGAAACGCGCTGGCCTACGGCGCGCGCTGCGCGCGTGACTCTGAAATCAGCCTAATACTATAGAGGCGAAAGTTAGTGAGAACGTGTATGTTTGTTACTTCTTCACGCAAAAACTACCAAACGGGTTGTCTTGAAACTGCGTAGTAATATAGCTTATATATCCGAATAACACATAGGCTATAATTTATTAAGTTAGCGGGGGTACAACCGTAGGGCACAGCTAGTATAATATAATATCCTGGTATATTATTTACACAAGGCCATCTGATCCCAAACTAAACAGAGCTTGTACTATGGAAACCAGATTAGTAGTGATTTCTTTTGTAAATACATACTTGTATGGATAAGCAGACATGTTCATGCACACAAATACATGTCGTGGGTGGGAATCGAACCCACGACCATCAATGAGAAAGGCAAGTATCTGCCAACCACGCCATAGTACTTTTAGAGTATAGTAAAGGTACTTTTCTTTCGGTAGGTATAATAATACAAGCAGTGTTGACTTATGGAACAGAGACGTGGTCGCTCACTAAGAGTCTTATAAGACGACTCGGAGAGGGCTGTGCTCGGAGTTTCCCCGCGAGATCGACTCGGAAAGGTTGAGATGATAATAATAATAATTATATCTTGGGAACTTATATACACAAAGTCATCTGATCTGAAACTAAGCAGAACTTGCACTATGGAAACGTAAAAATACTGATATACAAATATATGTTAATAATGTTTTATAGATTGAAAGTAAAAAATGTCGTTATACGCCTTATCCACCAAACCTATTTCTCGCAGACGAAGTAAATCCAAGCTCAAATTGGACACAAATGGAGATCCTTTATGCACATAGAATACATATATAACTTTAGAAAAAGGTTTGTCGAAAACATACACCCGAGGTGTTCCATATTCGTCGTAAAAGCGTTCTCTGTAATACTTGCGTAAGTCGTTCAAAAATATAGTATAAACATTTTCAGTATCCATTACTGTTTCAGAACTTTTCATCATGTTATCACAGCCATGAGACGATGTATGAGAGTCTCCTACTTGTCTCCATTCCCCGAAGAGAAAACTTGTTTTTTCCGTAAAACAGGGTCTGTACCGATACTGCGCTAGATCTTCTTCGCTTGCAACCTGATGCTCAGATATATATATATATATATATATATATATGAATATTTTACCCCAAGGTTTAAAAAAATTATACAAACATAAACGCACGACTGTTTCCCAGAAGTACCCTTCTGGGAAACAGTCGTGCGTTTATGTTTGTATAATTTTTTTAAACCTTGGGGTAAAATATCCTTGCACGCCTCTTTTGTCTCGTTTTCTCTCATTATATTCTTCATGGATGCTTGCTTGAAACTACATATGCATAATCCGCACTCTACACATCTACTTACTTACTTGCTTACCGTATAGGCTGTAGTTACCCTAGTGTTCGAGTTGTTTAAGCCGCCCAGTAAGCCTCTGGCATGGCTTAACGACTGTTGCCTAATGGCTACAACCGAGACCGACAGCTTAAAGTTGCCTCCGAAGCACGGAGACGCTCAGAAATTCAACCACCTCGCGAAACTAGTTGCTTAACCTCGCCAATGACTTAGGCCTGAAACTGCGTTAAGCGGGCGTCTGCGACGGGCAACTGTCGTGTGTCTCCGCGCGTGGACACGCGGGTTGGCTCTGTGGGAACGCGACGGTTCCCGGCTCAGGGACCCGTCGCGGACACGTCCCCGGCGCGACGTGACGTGCGCCCGCATGGGTCCCCACGACGGAGCAATTTTGTATGAAACCGCGCGGGTGCCCGCTTAACGCAGTTTTAGGCCTTACGGACCGGTGAGAGCATATGGCTATGAGCATTATATCAAGATTTCACTGTCCTAATGTTCTGGAAAAAAAAAATCTCCAAGAAATAAGCTCGTTTTTCATGTTTATAACCTATAACTTAAATGTATTGTGGTTTGCAATAAAGTATGTACAAAAGACCTGTATACACTCAACAAAAATAATCGTCGCGACACCACACTGTTCAATGCGAAATAGAAATGAAAATATCTGGCTTGCTTTCTATAAGAGAGAGAGACAGACAGAGAAACATGCGCACGCCGCACAGCTGCAAAAAGTGTCGTGACAACTTTTCGTAAGATTTTTTTCCGCCTAGCCCCCGTTCACAACGCGTGATAAGGAACTTCGTTCCAATAAATCATTTATTGCCAAGTGACCATGACTCATTTTTGGTTAGTAATACATAAGAATAAAAACCTAAGCCTATGTTAATAATTTACAAAAATATTAAAACCTCAAGTAACAAATTAAATGTTGATTACAATCACCCCTGCACCACTCCATGCTTTGCACAGTAGTTATTTACATAAACCAGTTATAAATTAATGTAGAATTCTACTAACAAGTCCGAAAAGACCCCACAAAGGACACCACAGAATTCTGAAAGTTGTATGTAACGGCAAGTGTGCAACTTACAGCTCGCGATGACATTTACGACGCGGAAGCTAGTTGCAAACTGAACTTTACGAGTTCCGTTAGTTCCACTTAGGACCGGGTGTCCCAAAGTTTTCCTCGTCATTTACTAGAATGTTTATGCTTCCCATTAAACACAGACTGACCTAGGTAGACTATATTCTAGAACAGAGTATGAACACTTTATCGCCACATCATTATTCAACATAATTTCTTTAGTTTATGTAGTGTTTGCGTTATTCAAGCCACCCAGTAGACCTCTAACAGAGATTAAGGCGCTGAAATATTATTGGTATAACTTCGTGTTTTTAACCAAAACCATTAAGTTCATCTTTTTAAAAAATATGATAAATTTTACCGCCGCTCATTCGCACTCTATGTTGTTGTTGTATGTTCCCGCATCGCTCGAAGAGGTACTACTCTGTCAAGAAAGTACCGGGAAAAGATCAATAATATACAAAATGTTTGTTATTCATCCAAATTTATTTTATCACCTTCAAAGTATGCTCCTTCAGAAACGATACACTTCACCAACGAATAATTCATTCATCAAAACATTTTTTAAACGCTGCTTTCAGAATTGAGTTCAGTTCTCGCCGCGAATTCTCCTTTATGTCTTCTACCGATTAAAAACGGGTACCACGAAGTGGTAATTTGAGTTTAGGAAAAAGAAAGAAGTCAGCTGGAGCCATATCTGTTGAATATGGTGGTTGCTGGATGGTATTTGTTGAGTGTTTGGCAAAAATTCGTTCACAATGATGGCCTTGTGCGAAGGCGCATTATCATGGTGCAAAATCCAAGAATTTTCTTTCCACAAATCTGGCCTTTTTCGTCGAATTTGCTGTCTTAAACGCCGCATAACGCTCAAATAATATTTTTTATTTACCGTTCGACCTTCCGGTAAGAATTCAGAGTGCAGAACACCGCGATAGTCAAAGAAAACAGTCAACATGACTTTCACTTTTTATCGACTTTGGCGTGGTTTTTTTCGGTTTCGGTTCAGTTGGAAGGCGCCACTCCGAAGCTTGTTGACTAGTTTGCATGTCAAACTCGTAAACCCACGTCTCGTCACCAGTAACAATGCGTTTCATGAATGATGGGTCGGAATTGACTCGTTCTACCATGTCCTCAGCGACTTTCACGCGATTGAGTTTTTGGAGAAAATTCAGATCTTTTGGGACTAGCCGAGCGGCCACGTGTTTCATACCCAAATGATTAGTTAAAATGGTACGAATTGACTCATGAGATACAGAAAGCTCGGCGGCTATCTCTCTCAGAGTTGAATGAGGATTTTCAGTAACTATTTCCTTCACTTTTGCGATGTTAACTTCAGTTGCAGACGTTGATGGCCTACCAGAGCGAGGCAAATCTTTCATCACATCTCGACCGCTTTTGAACGTTTTGAACCACTCATAAGCAGGAGATTTTGATAAAGTCGATTCACCGTAAGCCTTTTGTAACATTTTCAGTGACTCCGAACACGAAATTCCATTAGAGATGCAAAATTTAACACAAACTCTTTGTTCGATATTTTTGTCCATTATGAAATTCGCAATACACACTATATATGATATTACTAAAACCAGCACTGTATTTAATATAAATAACAGATGTAACTCAAACTCCGCGCCAAAATGGAAAACAATTGTGCCAATCTAACAACAACAAAAAAAATTGTATTTGGTACCATAAACAAATCATCCATTCCCGATACTTTTTTGACTGAATGTATCTCGTTTTCAGCCTCCATTCACTCCGTTCGCTACAAACACGGATCGTTTTGCACGCACCACGCAAATGTGTATTCTGAAAAATTATCTTCACGTGTGGTATGCCAATAGCCTACCGGCTATTAATAGTGTATATTGTACGGAACATTCGCAGCTCATTGTGTCTCATGAGCGTGGAAAGGAGAATTAAGCAAAGTTCAGTTCCCTATATCTTGTACCCCTTCCTATTGCGAGTGAATGTACATTCAAACGGGAATTATCTTTAAAACTCGAATAAAAAGTGTTAAAATATATGGGTTTTCACAATTTATATAATCCTCGGTAGCAATTAAGGCTATGTCGGTGTTGCACATTATCCTTTTATATCAATATGATAAAACATTGCTGAGATACCAGCAATGTTTTATCACATGTGTGAAACATGTAACAATAGCTATAAGTTTTAAATATTATTTTCAGGTATAGTTTAGTTGGACATACATAAACATACATAAATACATGAAACTATACTTGTCACAATATATAGTAGATATGTTGCATACTATATCTTGTGATGCATGTATTTGACAAGCATGTCCTATTAAACTTTACTTGAAAATAATACTTGACACGTATAGGTATCGTTACATGTATTTTCATTACAGTAAGATACTCCTTTTCTTTTTTAATTTTACGTTCATTAATTTCGTATTTGTGAAACTGACTGAGTCACAGTCATAGCCAGTCAGTTATTAATAATACTTGTGTTGTCGCTCCTTCCATTATTTAATAGTTTTATATTATATAATATTTGAGAAAAAATCATGAAAATAACTATTATAAACACAACGTCCGCCGTCGTTAAACGTCGTTATAGACACAATGTCCGCAATCATAATATAGACAGAACCATTCAGACAATATGTAGTAAAATATAGCTAAAACTATAAATTACGATAATTAAACTTAAACATAATCTCTTTGACAATAACTTAATACAAGCTAGCTAAATATCATTGCTATCATAAAATATTTTTTATAAATGTTTTCATACAATCCGTGTACCTAAATATCTATGTAACTAGAAATAGTTATGTATACTTAATTATATTACCACAAACATGTTCTGACTTTTTAAAATCGTTTTTTTAAAGTTCACGTGAATAAAAGCCTTTTTTATTTTATTTTATTATAAAGAACACACCATATTAAAAATAACCCACCAAAGTTTGATTAACGGAATATTTACTGCGAGATTTTCATACCAAAAAGTACATTGTTTTGTAGACTACAGGTTGAGTCTTCCAGGCTAAAGGACTTAACTATAAAACTATGGCAACGTGTTTACATACGTGGTCCGTTCAGAGGAAAACAGCACTGGTTAAGTGAAGTAAAATTCTTCCATTTTATAGGTACAGCCGACGTTAGATCGGTGATCACACGTTGTACATAATGTCACCTTTATTACGTAGGTAGTAAGGATGGTTAACGTAGTGTATTGTATCGACTGTAAACAGAGCATTACAATGTATGTTATATATGTTGATGTACCGTTAAAGTGAGTACCTGGTGACGTAAATTTTATCTTAGTAAGATTTTATAGCCACAGCCCATGCTGAAATCGGTTCTATTTTTCATTTATTTTATTTTTAGACCTCAATTATCTATTAGGTATGTTTTTACCTCCGATACTATCTCTAAATATAAACATTACCATCAGAACAGTAACTGAACTGATTTTAAAAATCTTCATTACTAAAATTAACACAGAAGCAACACATTTCATTGTCATGGAAAGGGTCATAAAAACACAAGAGGAAATAAAACACGCAATGAATTTAAAACGTTAATAAAATACAGGCTCAGAATTTTTTTAAATGTTATAACAGTGGTAAATTGCTATTACATTAATTATTACAAAAAGTACTTAACTTTGATTGAAAGATTCATAACAAAATCAACAACCAAATGAGAAACACACACATATACGGGCCGGTTGGCGTGGTTGGTCAATTAATGCTTGTAGGTTCGATTCCCATTTTTTGCTAACGTAGTGAAAATACCTGTAAAAAGGTACATAACACAGTTATTAGTCTTTGGGAAACCGAGATATCCTTCATTAATCGACACCCCTATGTGAGAAAATCAAAATACTTTCACCACAAAATATGTACTGTAGAAAAATGACACTTTCCGGCAGTGACCACAAAATATTTTGTGTAGAAATATGTCATAATCCGGCAAACACCACAAAATATTTTGTGTAGAAATATGTCATAATCCGGCAATCGCTACAAAATATCTATTGTAGAAAAATGTCATAATCCGGCAGACACCACAAAATATTTTGTGTAGAAATATGTCATAATCCGGCAGTCACTACAAAATATATATTGTAGAAAAATGTCATAATCCGGCAGACACCACAAAATATTTTGTGTAGAAATATGTCATAATCCGGAAATCACTACAAAATACCTATTGTAGAAAAATGTCATAATCCGGCAGACACCACAAAATATTTTGTGTAGACATATGTCATAATCCGGTAGTCACTACAAAATATCTGTTGTAGAAAAATGTCATAATCCGGCAGACACCACAAAATATTTTGTGTAGAAATATGTCATAATCCAGCAGTCACTACAAAATATCTGTTGTAGAAAAATGTCATAATCCGGCAGACAACACAAAATATTTTGTGTAGAAATATGTCATAATCCGGAAATCACTACAAAATACCTATTGTAGAAAAATGTCATAATCCGGCAGACACCACAAAATATTTTGTGTAGAAATATGTCATAATCCGGTAGTCACTACAAAATATCTGTTGTAGAAAAATGTCATAATCCGGCAGACACCACAAAATATTTTGTGTAGAAATATGTCATAATCCAGCAGTCACTACAAAATATCTGTTGTAGAAAAATGTCATAATCCGGCAGACAACACAAAATATTTTGTGTAGAAATATGTCACAATCCGGCAGTCACTACAAAATATCTATTGTAGAAAAATGTCATAATCCGGCAGACACCACAAAATATCTATTGTAGAAAAATGTCATAATCCGGCAGCCACCACAAAATATCTATTATAGAAAAATGTTATATAGGCTATATATAGGAGCCATTAAAAGATAACCTTTCACATAACATTAGCAGGAAGATAAAAAGAAATTTAAAGTTAAATCCGTAATAATGGTTGTCGTAGTGTATTCACCACCTCTAATTTGGTTACACAGTACATTATGATGGTAACGCAAAGGACTTGGTCGTTAAAACTTGGTTAGTTCGCATAAAGTTATGACTCGGTAACAATCTATAAATTTGTTCGTGCATTGAAAAGGTTCTTTGAAGCGTTTGACACTTTTTATATGAGCCATTTCTATACGGGGCGAACTAAACGTTTCGAAATGAATAAGAAAAAATACTGAGACTAGTCAAAAGTAATATAAGAACTTATTGTTTCTCAAAACATTTTCTATTAGGTTAAATGCACTTTTTTATAGGCATAAACCAATTTAGTGAACATTTTTGCCATTTCTCCGTTCATTCCAGAAACATGCTTACTTTGAACGATCTTCCACAGCGTTCATATTAAAATAAAAAAGTATAAAATATTAGACTCTTTTCAACCGACTTCAAAAGAAGGAGGTTATCAATTCGACTCCATGATTTTTGTATGTGTTTATGTTACGCAATTTCTCCGTTTTATGTGTACTGAATTGGATATTTCAATCGATAGGTTTAATAGTCTTACATATTTTGTTGGAATCGGTCATAAAATCAATGTCAGTCTAATTATTATGATTACCGGTCTCAACCAATTCTGCGTGTCACACATACTAGGCATGCCTTTTAAGTTTTTGGAACGAAGTTCCTTATCGCGCGTTGTGAAAGGGGGCTAGACGGAAAAAATTCTTCCGAAAAGTTGTCACGACACTTTTTGCAGCTGTGCGGCGTGCGCATGTTTCTCTGTCTGTCTCTCTCTCTCTCTTATAGAAAGCAAGCCAGATATTTTCATTTCTATTTCGCATTGAACAGTGTGGTGTCGCGACGATTATTTTTGTTGAGTGTATACAGGTTTTTTGTACATAATAAATAATAAGAAATAACTTCGTTCCATCCGGGTGTCCCTTGACACCTCTCAAGTTTTTTCGTTTCCATATTTCCCGGCAATTTTTAATTTGGGACTGTTCTATATTCGTATGTCTTTAAATTTTTAATCTCAAAACAGTTGAAAGTATTAGGATTAATGCTATTGTTTAGTCACAGCATTTTTCAGTTTTCTACAACATTAGAAGAGGCCTGATACGGTTTCAGTGTTTTTAAGAGCTAACATCTGTGTACATTGATGTTATTAGTGACAAATCTCGTTAAGGTCGCCTAAAATCCGCCTTCACTGAAGATAACATCATTGCTGTGAGACAACTAATTCTCGAAGATCGTCATGTTACAAACGAGAGATAGAGACTCTGTTCGGCATCTCAGGGAGAACCATTCAGAAGATCTTGCATGAAGCGGCAAATTAGCTTTCTTACAAGAAAGCTAATTTGCCGTTGGATACCGCATCTGCTTTCCGACGATCACAAGGCGGCCCGCGTCAGATGGTGTAAGAAAACTCTGCAAAGGTTCAACCGAGAAGAGTAAAATCACGTCTACGACATAATCAGTGGTGATGAACCTTGGATCTATGCCAACGATACTGATTCCAAACAATAATCTACAATCGGGGTCTTTCAAGACGAGCCAAAGCCGACTAAAGTTGTTCATTTTCGAAGCACTTCAAAGATGGTGCCCACGTTCGTTGGAAAAACCGATCATGTTGCGACTATTACATGACAATATGTAGTAAAAATATTAGACTTTAACTAGATAATTAAACTTTAACATAATCTCTTGATAATAACTTGATACGAGCTAGCTAAATATCATTGCTATTATAGAATAAATTTTATAAATGTTTTCATACAATCAATACAATGTGTACGTAAATATCTATGTTACTAGAAATAATAATGTATACAACTATATTACTACAAACATGTTCTGACTATTTACAAGCGCCTGTTTAAAGTCTACGTGAATAAAAACCTTTTTTATTTATTGTACTTGAAGATCGTAGAACGGTTAACGCAGAGTGGTATACCACAGTTTTTTTACCACAAGTCATCGCCGAACTTCGAAAATCTAACTCAAAGCGACGCATCATTCTGCACCAAGACAACGGAAGCTTACAAAGCAAGTCAAACGATTGATTTGAGTATTTGAAGCAGGAAAAGTAGAAATTCTTATCCATCTGCATTACAGCCCTGACCTAAGGCCTAACGATTTCTTTACTTTTTTTTTTTTTCGAGAATTGAAGCCGGGATACGAAGCGTCGAGGCAGCTGTCTTATTCGCTGCGCCTCACGTGCATTCAAAGTTTTCATTAATTTGTTGATGTAACATCACGATGGATTGAACAACTTTGAGACTCGGAGACAATATAGGACTTTATGTTGGGAGAGCTTGAAATTGATAGGAATTTAATGAAGTTGCAAAAGTTAGGAGACTGTCAAGCTTGTACGTAACAAAACAATCGCTCATTATCGACGAAAATTTGTTATATGGAGCCTTTTTATGGTCGATTATTGATTGTGAAACTGGCTTTTTTGTATAGGAATTTTATGTATAAGATTTATTACTTACACACATTACGTTTTGAAGAACACCTACCTTGATTTTCTCTGCATCACCCTAAGGTTGACTGGTAGAGAATACCTCCGGCATTAAGTCCGCCTCTGTACATCCATGTGTAAAAAAATAATAATATATAAATTGAAAAAAATACTACTTTACACTGAAAGCCTGAATAACACCGGAAGAGAAAAGACAATCCAATCTGCAAGGGAAAACGACGTGTCAGTTGTACATAATTCTTTATTATAATAATTCTTTATTGAAACAAAAACATACTTGTACAGACGCCAGCACATCTAACTACCCCAATCTGTCAAATTTCTTTTATAGATTTTCAACTTTATCACATACCCATAAGGTTCACTTTCAATTGGGTAAATTTGACAGATTGGGGTAGATTGATTTGACGGTCACCATAGCCTAGTTGGTAGTGCTCCTGCCTACGAAGCTGGTGGTCCTGTGTTCGAATTCCGGTAAGTGCAAATATTTGTGTGATGAGCACGAATATTTGTTTCTCAGTCATGGATGTTTTCTATGTATATAAGTAGTTATCTATCTATATAAGTGTGTATATCGTCGCCTGGTACCCATAGTACAAGCTTTGCTTAGTTTGGGGCTAGGATGATCTGTGTGACATTGTCCCCAGATATTATTATTATATATTATTTATATGCTGGCGTCTGTACAATTTAGTTGGGTTTAATAACAGCATTAGTTATGAACTGTGTCGTCGCTATTAACGCCCACAACAAAGAGGAAGACGACAGCGTTATAGTTATCTTCTAAGTAAGCACAGTTATCCAAGAAACGAGCAGGATCATCCAAACAATGTGATCACGGTTTATCTAGAGCAAGTCCAGGCTATTAGAAAATCTTGTGAAGAAACTACGACCTCAATCACACCGCGGCCAATATCGCCATTCATGGCTCACTATTTGGATTCATTTCCCTCCCAGGATGGAGAGGACTTAAGTTTCACAAAATATCACAAAAGCCAAGCCTCTCATGCAGCTACTCATCAGCATTGAGTTGAGATACGAACCTCAAACCTCCTCATCCTCTGGGTGCCTTCTGATCCGAGTTCATTAATATGTAGTTTTCTTTTGGTAGACGTCTTCGCTAGCCTATATAACATGTCTTGTTAAAAATAAAATGCAGGGCAGCCCTTGGGGACTACCAATAGAAGGGAAAACTATTTTGTGCACTTCTAATCTAAATTATCTACAATATAATAAAACCTATACATATAGCTCATGAGAAGCATGACGTAATGTCGGTGAGAATTTCACACGTTTTGATCATCCATAATAATAATAATGTCCTCCTACCGAATCCAGCCACGGCAGCCAGTCTCAATAGAGATTAGCCATCTGCGCGAGACATATTATAGTGTGCTCAAGTGTGTGCGCTAACACAGGAGCACTTTCTATTCCATCACTCTCATAATCCGATGGGACGACTAGTGACACGACCGGAAAGAGGTCAGGCACAGGACCGACGGCTTTACGTGCTCTCCGAGGCACGGGGGTATAATACCGCCAACTCCCAGACTTCGGGCTGATGCTGAGAAATTTTTCTTTTTACAGAAAAGTCCGAAAATCACTTTTGCCCCGACCCGGGATTTGAACCCAGGGACTCGTTATCTGCGGGTGAACACGCTACCGCTAGACCAACGAGGCAGTCATCCATAAGGTGCACATATAGCACATGGGAAGCGTCACATGACGAAAAGTGCTCAATGCCCCTAAAGAAAACTTCACTTCAAAAAACCTATACAGATGGCAGTTATGACCCAAATGGAACAACAATGAGTAAAAAAACAATCCACACTTAAGAAGGCCATGAAGACACAAAAACCAACTATATTGACATAATTTTATAGAACTTCTTACTTCAACTTTTCTTTTTAAGAATCTGTTGGACCAAAACTTATATGTGACCTTTTAGAAAGCAGTCCTTAAATAATAATATCTAGGGACAATGCCACACAGATCATCCTAGCCCCAAACTAAGCAAAGCTCGTACTATGGGTACCAGGCGACGATATACATACTTATATAGATAGATAAATACTTATATACATAGACAACATCCATGACACGGAAACAAATATTCGTGCTCATCACACAAATATTTGCAGTTACCGGGATTCGAACCCAGGACCACCAGCTCCAGGAGCACTACCAACTAGGCTACGGTGACCGTAATTTAACCAAACAAAAAATAAGAAAAAGACATACATTTAATTGATAAGCTCCTTTTGAATTCGCTTAAAACGCACACCAAAACTCAGAATTATTAGATAATATAATAATAATAGGTCTTTACCTATGAAATTGCCGTTTTGTATGAAAAAATTTAAACGAATTTTTTTCATGAATTTTTTTATTTGTATTAATCGAAGTAATCACCCATGCAATCAATGCATCTTTGCCATCGCAGTGGCAGTTTATTGATGCCCTTCTTAAAGAAATCAGCTGGACGGGAGGCAACAAATTCTTCAAAGGCATTTTGTACTGCCTCTCGGGTATTGAATTTTTTTCCCGCCAAGAAGTTATCCAAATTCTGGAAAAAGTAGTAGTCTGTAGGCGCAAGGTCTGGTGAGTAGGGCGGATGACGGAGAGCTTCCAACCCCAGTTCTTGCAACTTGGAGACCGTCTGCTGTGCAGTATGAGGTCGCGCGTTGTCGTGCAGGAGCAGCGGAGACGAGCGATTGACCAATGCTGGTTGGAGATGCGCCAGCTTCTCCATCATTGTGCTCAGTTCTTCACAGTACACATCTGCAGTAATGCTCACCCCGTTTGGTAAGAAGCTGTGATGAATCACACCGGCGCTAGACCACCAAACAGTGACCATCACTTTTCTAGGGGTAAGTTTTCGTTTAGGGCATTGTTTAGGTGCTGAACCAGGATCCAACCAACTTGCTGAGCGCTTGCGGTTATCAAACAGAATCCATTTTTCATCGCAGGTAACAATGCGGTTCAAAATTCCTTCATTTGTGTGTCTGTTGAGCAGTGCAAGGCACGTCTCGACGCGTACTTCGCGCTGGCGATCATTGAGTTCGTGGGGCACCCATTTGTCAAGCTTTTTTACCTTGCCAATTTGGCGCAAATGGACCAATATTGTTTTGACGCTAACGTCGAAAGCTGCTGCTAATTCAGCCGTAGATTGTGTATCATCAGCTTCCACAACCGCCTTTAATTCGTCATTGTCGACCAAAGTCTTCGGACGACCGCGAGGTTCATTTTTCAGGTCGAAATTTCCAGAACGGAAGCGAGCAAACCAATAACAGGTGGTGCGTTGGTTTGTAGTGTTAGCTCCGTAAACGTCGTTGATGTTGCGTGCCGCTTGTGCCGCGTTGCTGCCACGACGGTACTCATATTCCATAATTACTCGAATTTTTAACGTATCCATGATGACGAAAAAGATTGAAATGCGATGAAAATGTAACACTAATCAATAAAGAAATGACTACTTTTGGAAAAAAGAATCCATGTTTTTAAAATAAAATTAATTTGAAATTAGAATTCTTAGCCAAACAAAAATTATTTTGATTTGAAATGGCCAGTACTGCAGAACGGCAATTTCATAGGTAAAGACCTAATATTATACTAGGACATTATTTACACACGGCCATCTAATATCTGATATATTACATATAATACTTTTTCAGATTCCGTAGACAACGGGCAAAAAACGGAACCCTTATAGATTCGTCATCTCTGTCTGTCTATCTGTCCATACGTATGTCACAGCCACTTTTTTCCGAAACTATAAGAGAACATATAGTATAGTAATAACACGGAATGTTAAAACATTTATAAAATTTATTTTATAATGGTAGTGATATTTAGCTAGCTTGTATTAATTATTGTCAAGGAGATTATGTTTAGGTTTAATTATTGAAATATATATTAATTTTTAATTTATTTTTTTAATTTATTTTCTAAATTTATTTTTTGTTTTGTTTATAGATAGAGATGATATTGATAATAGATTGCAGGCAGAACAGGCTGGTTGGCGTGGTTGACAGATACTTGCCTTTCACGCCGCGTGGGTTCGATTCCCACCCAAGACAGATATTTGTGTGCATTACGATATTTGTTTGTCCAGAGTCTGGGTGTAATTATTTGCACACGGTCATCGAAATGATGTCAAAATTAATATCTATAAATCGAACTTATGAACAAAATACCTTGTTGATAAGACCTTAACACTATAATATGCTGGTTAATTTGGAAACTAAAATAAGTAGAAATAAAATAATTAAGTCCTTACATGTGTTTTTTACGCACTGTTTTTCACACCCACACACAGCAAATCTATACGTCAAACAATCGTTTACCATATTCCACATTCTTAAGGAACCCTAAATGAAAATGAATCATTTGAACAAAAACACCCTGCTGGAAATATTCTCAAAGATCCTTCTTAATATAAAAATACGGCTTTGTTTTACGTCTGTTCGCACTTAAGTCGTTTGTTTAAATTATTTCTTATAGCTATTTCATGGGGAGTTTGGTTTACGTATTTTTCCTTGCAATATTTTGTGTTCTGTAATACTTACCTACCTCGTAAGTTCATAATTCCCAATTTGATAGATCTGCTTGCTCGCCAAGCAGGGTTTTGTAGCAGGGGTAAGGCGATTTCCTAAAGTAGTCTTTCACGGATATGTTTGTACTGACGCCAGCACATCAAACTACCCTAATCTGTCAAATTGCCCCAGTTGAAAGTAAACCTTATGCTTTTGTATTAAAGTTGAAAATCTATAAAAGAAATTTGACAGATTTGGATAGCTGGATGTGCCGTCTGTACAATTGATGATATGAACGGTTCACCAATTTGCAAAGCATTCTGCATTGCTTTCAAATACGTGTATTAAAGTTTTTAAATTCTGCCCGTATACAATGTTATTCCAAATGACCTCTTTTCTAGGACGACTTAACTTAACTTAACTGTGATATCAGGCGTCACGACGGTTGGAATGGGTTGAACCATATTGGTGAAAGAAAAAAGTATTGTAATTTTTTGAACGGTCGGTCCGTTATTTCAGTTTTACAATCAGATCGATAGGTAAACTTTATTGCACAACACAGAATAAAAATTGTGATATATAGACATAGTTTCACTTTATGTACAGACGCCAGCTCATCCAGCTACCCCAATTTGTCAAATTTCTTGTATAGGTTTTCAACTTTATCACATAAGCATATGGTTCACTTTCAATTGGGGAAAATTTGACAGATTGGGATGATAATATTTTGTTGTGCTGGCGTCTGTACAATTGGCGGTCTTATATTTTCTTTCTTATCTAGGTGGCGGATAAACTCATAATTTTTAGTAATTTTCATTCATCAATTATGACTACGTAATTCCTAGACATACGCTATGGACGTTAGGAATTAGGAAAGAACGCTACAGCATTTTAAATTTTGACCACTTAATTTAATATCCTTCTGCTAGTGCTTCAACGCTGCACAGGGATGGAACTTGATTATAGTGTACTTGTCCCGATATACTGGGCATACCCGCATTCCCGGGGCTCCTCCCAACAGGCGTCAATAGAAGTCCACGGCAGGTTAGGTTCCGAATCCGAATCCGACATACCCACCCGCATACACTTTTTGCGGGTGGCATGAGCAGACATGCCATATCAATAAATAAAAAATGGTGGTACTACGTTAAACACCGACCTGCGAATAGTGTTTCAACTTCGGAGTTGTTCAAGTTAACCTCTAACATGGCTTACTGATATTCTCCCAATGACTGCAACGTATCCGTGAACTTTCAAGCAAAGAGATGCTGAGAACATTATTATTTTGGCATTCACCATCTATATGTAATCCACGCGCTTAGATGCTTTTTTGTTAAAGACTACGCCCGCATTACCATAGCCTAGGTGGTAGTGCTCCTGCCTACGAAGCTGGTGGTCCTGGATTCGAATCCCGGTAAGTGCAAATATTTGTGTGATGAGCACGAATATTTGTTCCTGAATCATGGATGTTTTCTATGTATATATTATGTATTTATCTATCTATATTAGTATGTTTATCGTCGCCTGGTACCCATAGTACAAGCTTTGCTTAGTTTGGGGCTAGGATGATCTGTGTGACATTGTCCCCAGATATTATTATTATTAGGTAAATAAATACATTTGTCGCGGAGTATTTTACAAACAACATCCAGACACGCAACAACTATTTATGGGTCACACAAATCCTGTGCGGGAATCAGACCCGGGACACGAAATGGCGAGGCGACTGACTTTATCACTGCGCCACAGTCAACTTAACCTTATAAATCATTTTTTATAGACGTTTGCAATCTTAAAGTGTTTCGATGCATGTGTGGTCGACTGTACTTGAAATCGACAGAATTATTCAACGGTTACTTTGAGAAAAAATTTGTTCTGAAAGAACTCAGATAAATTTGTCGGAGTAAAACCAGTTTCAAGTACTAGTGAAAGTATCACAATGGAAAAATCTCGTTTTACTGGCTCGACAATAAGAAGTGTAATGAAGAAATTTAACCCGGACGCTGGGGTGAAACCTTTGTCAAATTAATGACATCCACTTTGTATATTTTATACAGTCCTACGTTTTTCATTACGGCCAAAGAAGAATAGCGTCAGTGACGAAGTATTTTTCTTCCTTTTCCTTTTTTATTCGCAATGAGATGGAAATTATTTGACGGGATTAAACAGAGTCTTTCTGGACGCGTGAAAGTTTTCAAGTATGTGGTTTTAAATTAAATAGCAAATAAAGAAATCTGACTGTACGTGTGGCGCAGCGGCTGAGACAGTCGCCTTGCCTCTTCGTGCCGTGGTTTCGAGTCCCGCGCCGGACACTATTTGTGTGACCCATACATAGTTGTTCTGAGTATGGATCTAATTTGTGTCCGTTATATATGTTTTTAAAGTACCCCGCGACACAGGGGTTAGATTACCTAGTGCGGGCGGAGTCTTTAAAAAAATATAGAATTTAATTGAATCGATTTTTTTAATAGCAAATAAATGAATTGAAATGAAATTGATACAGAATTTTTACTTAAAGTGATTTCATATAGCTACTCTAAAACATGTAGCGCCGAACTTAGATCTGAAAACTATAGATCCACCATACTTATAAGTTTTCAATCCTTCTGCCATATTTACTGGGTTTCGTTGATTTTTAACCTTGTTTATTTCTTACGTACGTGGGCATATGCAGCGTGCGAGCGGCAGTGCACTCAATGAGTGCGCTGGGTTCAAATCCCGTGTCGGGTCTAAAGTATTATTAGGATACTAGTTACCGCAGTTTTACCCGCATTAAACTTTATAAATTATAGCCTATGTGTTAATCCAGGGTATCAGCTAACTCCAAACCAAATTTTATTAAAATCGCTCCAGCCGTTTAGACGTGAAGAAGTAACAATCATACACACTCACAAACTTTCGCCTTTATAATATTAGTGTGATTTCTAGTAAGAACTAGCTTTGCCCCGCGGTGTTACCCGCGTTAAATTTTATAAATTTTCTTTGCTATAAACCTCACGGAGCCCGAGACCTTTCCAACGAATGCAAAACCGTGGAAATCGGTTCGTGCGTTCTGGAGTAATAGCGTCAGGAAGGAAATCCCGACTTATTTTTATATAGTAGATAACACATAGAATGGAACCTGGAATTTAAAAAACGGCTTCTCCCTTCACATATTTTGTTAAATTTTCATTTCATTGTTAATTTGCATCGAACCATACTGCAGATTAAAAAGTCAAGCTATTTTTGTATTCATATTTATCCCGAGACATTATTCACACACGACCATCTGATCGCAAACTAAGCATCGTTTATACTATGGAAATCAGGTGACCAAAATTGTTCTAATACCGTCGATTCATAAACTTAATACAACGCTACAGCCTTAATTTAATCTTGCACCAATCTGGAAACCCAAGTACGATATTTGTATTTAATCAATATCAGCACAGGCCTTGTACGGTCAGCAAAACACAATAGCAGGGATGTCACTTTAATAAATCGGCAAGATATTGTGGAAGTGCCTGTGGACACTTTCAAGGGTATTTTTGATGACGGTAGAGCTGCGGGTGAGCTTCTAAGTTGGGAAACTTTTTAAATATCTAGATTTTTTTATATAGCAACTAGCTATGCCCCGCGGTTTCTCTCGCGTTAAAGTAGTTTGGGCGTAAAAGAGTAACAAACATACATCTATACCCACAAACTTTCGCATTTATAATATTAGTTGGATGTGTACCTCTAGCGGTGCACACTTTAGCAGTGCACGCCGGAATACCACTTAGATGGTAGATTTTTTCCTACTTACTTGACACTTATCGTCATATTTTGGACAATTCACACAATCTATAATTATAATAAAATCGTAGGAAAGTCAAAACTGTAGATTGAATATTTTTTTAAAAGAATACTTGGGGCGTGATCTACAATCGATATCGAAGCCAAAAATATGAGTTTTTAGAAATTTTGTCTGTGTGTCTGTTTGTCTGTATGTATGTCCGGGCTCAACTCAAAAAGTACTGCATGGATTTACTCCAAAGTTTGCATGAATATTACTAAGAGTTCGGGTCAACATATAGGTTACATATTATCACGCTATCACCTATGGGGGGAGCAGTGATAATTTATAACATTTACTATATATAATATGATAATATGTACCCTATATGATGACCCGACGTCTTAGTAACATTCATGCAAAATTTGAACTAAATCCATGCAGTACTTTTTGGGTTTAGCCCGGACATACATACAGACAAACATACATACAGACAAAAATTCAAAAAGCTATATTTTTGGCTTCGATATCGATTGTAGATCACGCCCCAAGTATCCTTTTAAAAAAAATATTCAATGTACAATTTTGACTTTTCTACTACCTATTTTATTATATGTATAGATTTATTAACTCTAGTTTTATTAACAACTAATTATTACTTATTCAATTACAAAAATAAATATTATGATTAGTTTTATAGTGGAACTAAAATACAAAAAAAAATTGTTAGTTGTGCACCATAAGTAAAAGTATTTCTTTCTTCTTTGACTGTCTACTTTGACTGTAACATAAGCATGATCAATAGCAATGATTGCTTCTCTATATCACGGCCAATTTATTATTTCAGTCACGACATTCGCACACGACATTCATTTCTAATTGATTGGTGTAAGGTAGAGATTTTTTGTGAGGTGATATCGAAATTGTACGAACGAATTACCTTATACACCTTACTTTTTATAAATAAACTTAAGGTATTGGGTGGCTTTCAACTATTCATTGTACCTACAAATTTACAATATAAATTTTTATCAGTAAGATCTTCAGATTCAGCGTCTAATAAAATAAAATAATTATAGGGTCTGTAATAGACCCTAAACTTGTGAATAAATCGCCAGGTATTTTCCAATCTTGCAGGTCACGTAAGAAGATTTCTTTTTAATTAAAAATAAAAGTGAGTTGCAAGCAGAATAATATATTTATCGTGTTTGTACAGTGTGCACCCCCAGGGTAGATAGCCAAATACCTGACTCTGGATTGATACTGAGTTTCTCGGCAGAATGTATTCTGATTATTTCTTTTTCTTAATACGCAACAATTAATATATTTTTAAACCTAAGATATTCAGTTTTATGTTCATCATCATCATCATATCAGCCGAAAGACGTCCACAGCTGGACAAATGCCTCCACAAGGATCTCTACAATGGACGGTTTTATGCTGCTTTTTTATTAATTTAATGTAAATCACGCAATTATAGAAAGATGTCAAGATGACTCTTTAAAATTTACAATTGAAGAATTCAGAGGTCGAATTTCGGCTATGGCGGCCAGTGTCAATGGAAGTTACCTATCAGCATGTGTGTGTCAAAATAAGGGGGCACTTTCTATTCCATCACTCTCACAACCTTATAGGACGGCTACCAACATGACCGAAAAGGGCAGGTGTAGGACCGACGGCTTTACGTGCTGTCGGAGGCACGTGTAATACCGCCAACTCCCAGGGCTAATACTGAGATTTTTTTTTACAGTGTAATAATAATAATATCCTGGGCTATTATTAACACACGGCCACCTGATCCCAAACTAAGCAGAGCTTGTACTATGGAAACCAGATAACTGATATACTACTTTTATTTCCTCAATACATACATAAATAGATAATTACACCCAGACTCAGGACAAATAGACATATTCATGCACACAAATATTTGCCCCGGGTGGGAATCGAACCTCCGGTGTGAAAGCAAGCATTTGCCAACAGGCCCGTCAAATCCTGGGATTTGAAATCCCAATACCACCTGGGTTTGAACCCAGGACATCATTATCTGTGGTATCAGGTAGTTAAATTCAGAACACAACACTGTATTTAATAACTCATCATCATCATCAGACTGATATCGTCCACCGTTGAACATGGCCTATGTTCAACGGTGGACAACGGTGGTTCCCGGGACAAATATTTGTGTGCATGAATATGTCTGTTTGTCCTGAGTCTGGGTGTAATTATCTATATAAGTATGTATTTACAAAAGAAAAGTAGTATATGTAGTATATGAGTTATCTGGTTTCCATAGTACAAACTCTGCTTTGCCTTTTTGAGGGGTTTGGCTTAGTCACCAAGCTTAGCAGGCGAGTTGGTAACCGCAGTTAGGTGGTAGCTAGTACACAGGTGCTACCCGACTACCTGTTGTATCCCTTAGTCGCCTTTTACGACACCCACTGTATGGTACGGGGTAGCCTTGTGCTTCTTTCTGGGCAGAAACCACACGGCTGATATTTAATTATATTTAATAAATAGTTTGTTCACATAAATAAATAGATTCTATAACAACGAGGCATAGAATATTAACTATACAATGACAAGCTTTACGAATGAATAAAATAAATAAAATTTTGGTCATGGCGATCCGTCTCAATGGAGATTACCCATCACCATGTGTGTGTCAAAATAAGGGAGCACTTTCTATTCCATCACTCTCACAACCTTATAGGACGGCTACCAACATGACCGAAAAGGGCAGGTCTAGGACCGACCGTGTTTCCTCCATGGAAACATTCGGCCCTTCTACAAAAACTTGACGAAATTCTACGTCATACCTAGTTATTTTACTATACAATTAAAATTTCATCTGTTTCGTTAGAATATTACATTAATTGTGTGCAGGCGTCAATAAAAATTGACGCCTGCCTACCCTACCGTGCAGTGCATGCCGTGACTAGCTACTGAGAAACGCGGCCAGAAAACTCAGTAGGAATCTTTTTTTTAATATTTATTTCTGAACATAAAATTACTACCTACTAATATTATTAGGTCTTTACCTATGAAATTGCCGTTCTGCAGTACTGGCCATTTCAAATCAAAATAATTTTTGTTTGGCTAAGAATTCTAATTTCAAATTAATTTTATTTTAAAAACATGGATTCTTTTTTCCAAAAGTAGTCATTTCTTTATTGATTAGTGTTACATTTTCATCGCATTTCAATCTTTTTCGTCATCATGGATACGTTAAAAATTCGAGTAATTATGGAATATGAGTACCGTCGTGGCAGCAACGCGGCACAAGCGGCACGCAACATCAACGACGTTTACGGAGCTAACACTACAAACCAACGCACCACCTGTTATTGGTTTGCTCGCTTCCGTTCTGGAAATTTCGACCTGAAAAATGAACCTCGCGGTCGTCCGAAGACTTTGGTCGACAATGACGAATTAAAGGCGGTTGTGGAAGCTGATGATACACAATCTACGGCTGAATTAGCAGCAGCTTTCGACGTTAGCGTCAAAACAATATTGGTCCATTTGCGTCAAATTGGCAAGGTAAAAAAGCTTGACAAAAGGGGGCCCCACGAACTCAATGATCGCCAGCGCGAAGTACGCGTCGAGACGTGCCTTGCACTGCTCAACAGACACACAAATGAAGGAATTTTGAACCGCATTGTTACCTGCGATGAAAAATGGATTCTGTTTGATAACCGCAAGCGCTCAGCAAGTTGGTTGGATCCTGGTTCAGCACCTAAACAATGCCCTAAACGAAAACTTACCCCTAGAAAAGTGATGGTCACTGTTTGGTGGTCTAGCGCCGGTGTGATTCATCACAGCTTCTTACCAAACGGGGTGAGCATTACTGCAGATGTGTACTGTGAAGAACTGAGCACAATGATGGAGAAGCTGGCGCATCTCCAACCAGCATTGGTCAATCGCTCGTCTCCGCTGCTCCTGCACGACAACGCGCGACCTCATACTGCACAGCAGACGGTCTCCAAGTTGCAAGAACTGGGGTTGGAAGCTCTCCGTCATCCGCCCTACTCACCAGACCTTGCGCCTACAGACTACTACTTTTTCCAGAATTTGGATAACTTCTTGGCGGGAAAAAAATTCAATACCCGAGAGGCAGTACAAAATGCCTTTGAAGAATTTGTTGCCTCCCGTCCAGCTGATTTCTTTAAGAAGGGCATCAATAAACTGCCACTGCGATGGCAAAGATGCATTGATTGCATGGGTGATTACTTCGATTAATACAAATAAAAAAATTCATGAAAAAAATTCGTTTAAATTTTTTCATACAAAACGGCAATTTCATAGGTAAAGACCTATTATAAAGGCGAAAGTTTGTGAGTGTGTTTGCTTGTTACTTCTTCACGTCTAAACGGCTGAAGCGATTTAAATAAAATTTGGTATGCAGTTAGCTGATACCATTGATTAATACATAGGCTATAAGTTATAAAGTTAAATTCGGGTAAAACCGCGAGGCACAGCTAGTTGTACTTAAATGTGATAATTTAGAGCGATTCAATCCCAAGACGTTTTGTCACTTAAATGGGCGATCAATCAAAGTGTGAATGCGACATTCTCACTTATTATTGAACACCCAAATATAGAACATTATGACTCCACATACAAATTCGCCATCATTCTTTAAGCCATGTTGTACGCGATAAATTATTACGAAACTGTTATATATATAACTAAAACGTCCCTGCCTACTCCTTATGACTCTTCAGTTTCTTAGAAGACTCGACAGTTTTCTTAGAATTAAGTTTGCCTCGAGCTATTTTTGTCCGCGATATATTTACGACGCCGTTCTTCTATGAGTTGCTTTTACTTTGTTATGATTTATTGAGGCATCGCTTTTTTAGGTGTTTTCGTACAAACAGCTTTAACAAGATGAATTATCGGTTATTTCATTCACTGCTTTAGTAAGAAAACTACTAGAAATAAAATCAGTTAAGAGTGTATCACGCTTTACGAACATTGGCAAATTGAGGTAAAATATTCTCCTCTACTTCTTTACTTATCGTATGGGTAGTGGTTACTCTAACTCTGTTCAAGCCCCCGGAAGGCCTCTGAAATGGCTTAATGACTGTTGTCAAATGGTTATAAACTGGTCTAAAAACAGATTCGGTAAGATGGCGTTAAAGCGCCTTGAATGCGTTAAGAAATATCGAATGGATTGTAAAATTCGAAGTTTCAGTACCACGGTGCGGTGGCGGAGCGGTAAACGCTCATGGGGCCAAATACCCCGTGGTCGTGGGTTAAATTCCCACCCGCACTTAAATTTATACAATTCATTTTAAAGATGTCTGAAAAACTAAAAAAAAATATTACGTTAAGATATTTCAGTAGTGATAATTGCAGGTTTCCCACATATTTTAAGATAAAATGCGTCATCAATTAGTTCTCTGAGAGTGAAAATGGTGATTGATAAGATGATGAGAGTGATATTACTACTTTGGCAGTTACCCATCTATAGAATGACCGCACGCCTGAGTGCTTTGCAGGTCACTTGACCGGTGAGAGCAACTGGCTGTGACCTTTTTTTCAGTATGTGGTAGGCAGATCATGGTTATGAATACTTTTTCAGCCGGCAGCCAAACTGCACAGTATTAATATACTGTGCAGTTTGACTGACTGCCTCGTTGGTCTAGCGGTAGCGTGTTCACCCGCAGAAAACGAGGTCCTGGGTTCAAATCCCGGGTCGGGCCAAAAAGTGATTATGGGACATTTCTGTAAAAAGAAAAATTTCTCAGCATCAACCCGAAGTCTGGGATTTGGCAGTATTATACCCCCGTGCCACGGATAGCACGTAAAGCCGCCGGTCCTGTGCCTGACCTCTTTCCGGTCGTGTCGCCTAGGCGTCCCATCGGATCATGAGTGATGGAATAGAAAGTGCTCCTGTGTTTGCTCACACACTTGAGCACTATAATATGTCCCGCGCAGATCAGGCCGCCGTGGTCGAAGTTCGGCTGGGAGGATATTATTATTATTATACCTAAATATGGACGGTAAGGTAACTAAGCCTTGTTGATAAAATAATTGCCTACGCTCTACTGAAACTGTAGGGTTGTAACTTTTAATGTTTTAGATACCTTTTATTATTCTCTAATTAAAACATACTTGTTTTATAAATCAGCAGTACGGTTAAAATACGAAAGCTTCTGTTTTGATGAAGCCCAGTTCAAACAGCCGTATACTACGCAATACGCACGTAGATTTAAAAAGATTGCGGATATAAACTTATACGCGACCACTCGTCTTGACACGGTAGTCCGCGGCACTCACTACTGACAGCACCGCGACAACCGCTTAGGGGTCTTGTCGATGCGCATGTTTGTGTGAGTGTGCCGTTTAAACCATTTGTAGGTAGTTTCCGTACTGTCCATTCTTATACTGAGCAAATTCTGCGCGGAACATTATATGGTGTGTAACATCAGCTGCTGTCCTCTCGTTTTCTAAATATTTGAAATGAGTTTGAATATTTGAAATGAGTTTAAATTTGAAAGTACCGAGTTCAAATCACCTCTACACCGAAATCGCTTTTTAGGGGGGTACCAGAGCAGCATACCCGCGTTCCCGGTACTCTCCCATCAGGCGCCAAGAGAAGTGTGGTGTTGGTACAAGTCCGACATACCCACCCGCAGACACTTTTTGTGAATGGCATTCCCCCTGCATTATCAAAAAAAAAAAGCTCCTCTGTACTAGCTACCCCCTAACTGCGGTTGCCATCTCTCTCGCATGCCAGGCGCGGTGACTACGGCAACCCTCTTCAAATGGCAACGTTATATGTAGATCGTTGGGGGGGCATGACCAGCGGTGGACGATTTCGAGCTGATAATAAAGAAACAAGTGTGTGACCTGATGGTAAGTGACCACTTGCGTTGTTGGCCTTCAATAAAGGAGTAGGCTCACTTCTTGAAAGTCGCCATGTCATACTGGATAGATATAAATATATTATCTATACATATAATAAAATCGTAGGAAAGTCAAAACTGTACATTGAATATTTTTTAAAAAGGATACTTGGTGCGTGATCTACAATAGATATCGAAGCCAAAAATATAGTTTTTAGAATTTTTGTCTGTTTGTCGGTTTGTCTGTATGTATGTCCGGGTTAATCTCAAAAAGTACTGCATGGATTTACTTCAAATTTTGCATGAATATTATTGAGAGGTCGGGTCAGCATATAGGCCACATATTATCACGCTGTCACTTACGGGGGAGGAGCTGTGATAATTTATAAAGTTTAACGCGGGTAAAACCGCGGGGCACAGCTAGTATAAATATAAAATAGATTAAATATTGTGTTAATAATTTAATTAATTGTATTAATATATTTTTATTGTAGCTGAAATGTCATATTTACACACCGAGAACTGGGCAGAATGTGATTGATCCATCAATATTCCTGTAACAACTTTTATGTATACTCATATTCAGTAAATAAATGAATTGAATTGAAAAATAGAGGTATTTTGCCTCCGCAGTTTATTGATTCCACAAAGTCACAGTATGCTGTAAAAAGTCTTGTGAAACGCATGATGGCACACGACATTTTATCCAGGTATTAGGGATGAAAATTCCATTTCCGGCAAGAGGGTCTGTATATGAACATAGCCCCCTCTTCGTATCCAATACAACAACGCGTTCAGGGTGCTGTTGGGTCTGCCACGTTTCTGTAGCGCATCGGGCATGTTTGCTGAAGCCAGAGTGGACTGTTTCTACGCCACAATGCGCAAACGGTGTGCATCCCTGGTGAGCAGGATTCGTGGCCACTCTAACAGCATTCTGGCCATGATCGCAAGCAGATTTGACTGCCTATACATGAAGCACTGATGCACTGTTTCTCACGGAATGGGGCATCAATGATTCATGTATACAAAATTTTAGCTATATTTTTACTAACATAGAATAAGTCTTATGTATTACTAACAATTTTGAGTCTTTGGTTACTTTAATAAATAACTTTATTATTATTATTATAGCGGCAGGTACCAAAATTATACATTAATTCTAAGTTACCAGTAGAAGAGTTGTGCAATAGATTAGATATATGCGTAATTCACTGAGATTAACTAGAAAACCAGCCCTAGTATGGTAAATGGTACACAACAAAATAATGTTTAGCTTTAAGTATAACACCATCGGGCTCGTAAAACCATCAGCCCTGGGCCTCTACCGGCTAAGTCGCCGAACATCAATTTCTTAAATGGCGTTCAAATAAATAAAGGTTAAAAATGACTTAATCAATCGTTAAATCGGCTTCAACGTTGACAATCGATTCCGGACCTTATATGACGTCACATGTGCTCATCGAAGCCGATTTAACCATTGATTAAGTCATTTTTAACCTTCATTTATTTGAACGCCATTTAAGAAATCGATGTTCGGCGACATAGCCGGTAGAGCCCCTGTACCTGACCTATTTCTGATCGTGTTGCTAGTTGTACCATCGAATCATAAAAGTGATGGAATAAAAAGCGCCCCTATGTTTGAGCAAACACTTGTGCACTATAATACGACCCGAGCAGATCGCTACTCTCTATTGAGACTAGTCGCCGTGGTCGAAATTCGACCAGGAGACGTTTGTCGAATGGTTACTGACCCCAACTGCTAACCCAGAGGTCGTGGGTTCGATCCCCGCCCAGGACAAATCTTTGTATGATGAGCACGACTTTTTTTTTTTTTTTTTTTATGTCGAGGTCTACAAACGAGCAAGTAGGTCACCTGATGGTAAGTGATCACCACCGCCCATGGAACTCGCAACACCAGAGGAGTCGCGGGTGCGTTGCCGGCCTTTAAGAGTCAGCAAACAAGTGTTGCTGACCCTTCCCCCCCCCCCCCCCCGATGAGCTCTGGCGACCTTACTCACACTCAGAAACACAACATTAAATTATTAATGTTATTATTAAGGAATGTCTTCTGTAAGGTGGAGGTACTTCCCCAGTCGGGCTGCTCTTCGAGCGAATGAACGCTGTGCACTACCTCTCTTATTTGTTCTATTTTTTAATATATAAGCATGTTTATCAGTTGTGTGTTTAACAGCCGGAAGGGGAAGACCTCGTCGAACATTCTCTGACCAAATCGGAGACGTTCTCAAGAAAGGACAGGTCAGAAGTACCCTAAACCGAGCATGTATGAAGAATATAATGACAGTAATCGAGGCAAAAGACGTATGCAAAGATCGTGACAATGGTAATCCGTTGTCTCTGCCTACCCCTCTGGGAAATGAGGCGTGAGTCTATGTATGTATGTATGTATCAGGTGTCTGGTTGTCAGGTACAGGTTCTGTCTAAATTGGGATTAGACGGCAGTGTGCAAGTTATTCCAAGATATTTATTAAGTATTTATTAACTCTTTATTTATTACTTATTCAATTACAAAAATAAATATTATGATTTGTAAAGTTATGAGAGGTAGGGCATAGCGTTCATTCGCTGAAAGAGCAGCCCGACTGGGGAAGTACCTCCACCTTACAGAAGACATTCCTTATTTTTTTGTGTTTCCGACTGTGAGTAAGGTCGCCAGAGCTCATTGGGGTGGGTGGAAGGGTCAGCAACACTTGTTTGCGACACCTCTGGTGTTGCGAGTGTCCATGGGCGGCGGTGATCACTTACCATTAGGCGACCCATTTGCTCGTTTGTCGCCCTCTGATATATATAAAAAAAAGTATTATAGTGGAACTTAAATAGATTTTGCACTATAAATAAAAGTATTATATCTTTCTCTTTCTACTTTAATAATATAATAATAATATCCTGGGACATTATTTACACACGGCCGACTGATCCCAAACTAAGCAGAACTTGTGCTATGGAAACCAGATAACTGATAATGAAATTTATTCAGCATTTACATACACTTGTACTGTCAAGCTCACATAGTATTACATAAACACAGTTTAAAAACAGTAATTAATGCAAAAAAATATTTTGAAATAGTCCGTCCGTGCGGTCTGTTTCGTCGCATATATGTTTAATGTCCTTAAATAAATAATAAATAGCAAGATATACTACTTTTCATTTGTAAATACATACTTATATAGACATATACACCCAGACTCAGGACAAACAGGCATGTTCATGCACACAATATCTGTCCTGGGTGGGAATCGAACCCACGCTGCTGTTGGGGTACTCATGTTTTTTTTTTTCGCCTCTGGTAGACTTCGTGTGACTTGTTAATTTTGTAAATGTACGCGGATGCACCCACCGTTTTTTCGTCTAGCAAGAGGATATTCTAAGTGCTTGAGTGAAATTGAATGCTATTGCTTATTTATTTTATTATGATTCACTGAATGACAACGGTTCTGTGCGTGCATTAGCCTACATAACAACCAATCACAATGTAAGTAAAAAACATGACATTTAAAAAAAAATCGTAAACTGAAAGCAAAAGAAGACGAAAAAAGCAAGCCCGGAGTTTCTTTGTGGCTTTCTTCTCCGGGTCGTCCACCTAGGTAGCTAGAGAAAGCCGCAGGCTAGCTAGGGTAGGTTCCTCAGCGGCGAGGATCGCTTTGGCCCATTAATGCGTGATCGGTGATCCCGTGCATGTGATCACACCCTCATTTAGAATTTCGTCTTTTGCTTTAGTCTTCAATTCTTTAATTTTAATATAGTAGAACTAAATTTCAAAATAATATATTAGTAAATTGTTATTTATTTAAGGATTTCAGAAAATATATGCGATAAAACAAACCGCACGGACTGACAAATTAATTTTTTTTTGTAACTTTTTACTATCCACTAAGTTTATGTACTGCATTGTGACCTTGACAAGTACAAGTGTATGTTAATACCCAAGTGCTGAATAAAAAATTTCATTTCATTTCATTTCACGATCTCCGGCGTGAAAAGCAAGCATTTGCCAACCACGCCAACAGGCCCGTCGACTTTGAATGTAACATAAGCATGATCAATAGCAATGATTGCTTCTCTATATCACGGCCAATTTATTATTTCAGTCACGACATTCGCACACGACATTCATTTCTAATTGATTGGTGTAAGGTAGAGATTTTTTGTGAGGGGATATCGATATTGTACGAACGAATTTATACCTTATACACCTTACTTTCTATAAATAAACTTAAGGTATTATCAGGTATTCAACTATCTATCATACCTACAAGGTTTGAATATAAATTTTTATCAGTAAGATCTTCAGATTCGGTGTCTAATTAAATACAATAATTATATATATATTACTAACTTTTTTTTTGAATTTACTTTCAACTTAAAGTCCATTATAAATATTTGTGTGATGAGCACGAATATTTAATAATATCTATAATAATAATAATATCTAAGGACAATGTCACACAGATCATCCTAGTCCCAAACTAAGCAAAGCTTGTACTATGGGTACCAGGCGACGATATACATACTTATATAGATAGATAAATACTTAAATACATAGAAAACATCCGTGACTCAGAAACAAATATTCGTGCTCATCACACTAAATATTTGCACTTACCGGGATTCGAACCCAGGACCACCAGCTTCGTAGGCAGGAGCACTACCAACTAGGCTACGGTGACCGTCTATATTTGGGTGTTTTGTTTCTTAGTTTCTTAGTCATGGATGTTTTCTATGTATTTAAGTATTTATCTATGTATATAAGTATTTATATCGTCGCCTGGTACCCATAGTACAAGCTTTGCTTAGTTTGGGGCTAGGATGATCTGTGTGACATTGTCCCTAGATATTATTATATTATTATTATTTAAAACAATTATAAATAAAAATAGCATTCAAGTCGCCATTTGCAAGAAAAGGGCTCAAAAAGTTGATGACCTTACCTCGTTGTATAGCCAAGCTGATACACTGGCTGGGGTACATCGCAGCATAATGTTGCCATTGGGAGGGGTTTGTTGTCGTGTTGATCGCAGTTAGGTGGTGGTTAGTACACAGGTAAAGCTGCTGCCCCACTACCTGGTGTATCCCTTAGTCGCCTTTTACGACACCCACAGGATGGTACAGGTTGGCCCTGTTATTCTTTTTAGGCTGAAAACCACACGGCTGATATTTATTTATTTATTGTTTGGAAAACCAACAGCTATACATAAAAAATATTACTGCTATAATAGGAAACATAAAGCCAATTACACGTTTCCACGGATAGCGACTGAAACACACATACAATGCTTCTGATTTTACTCTTAAACAGAGTAGCTGAAGACATATTATTGTGTTTAAAGTTATTGGAAAAAATTAAGGTTCAGCTGCCTGCGTGCCAACTCGCTCTTGGTATTAAATGGGTCAAAATCAAACTTTTTACATAATTTATTAAAATCCTTGCTCGCTCGCACTATATATGAATTTTGCCTATTAGTCGTTTATTTAATTTTATTTACTAAATAGGTTATTCAGAATCATCAGATCACATAAATAAATAGATTCTATACCAACAGGGCATGGAATATTAGCTATACAAATCGAATTTCATTTATTCCGTCAAAATATTATATTTAAGTGGAATCACCCATTTTTTACCCTACCGTGCGGTGCATGACGTGGCAGCTGCTGAGAAACACTACCAGAAAATTCAGTAGGAATCTTTTTTTTAAATATTTATTTCTGAACATAAAATTACGTCCTACTTACTAATATCATAAAGGCGAAAGTTTGTGAATGTGTGCGTTTGTTACTTCTTCACGTCTAAACGGCTGGAGCGATTTTAATAAATTTTGGTATGGAGTTAGCTGATACCATTGATTAATACATAGGCTATAATTTATAAAGTTTAATGCGGGTAAAACCGCGGGGCACAGCTAGTTGTACTTAAATGTGATAATTTAGAGCGATTCAATCTCAAGACGTTTTGTGACTTAAATGGGCGATCAATCAAAGTGTGAATGCGACATTCTCACTTATTATTGAACACCCAAATATAGAACATTATGACTCCACATACAAATTCGCCATAATTCTTTAAGCCATGTTGTACGCGATAAATTATTACGAAACTGTTATATATATAACTAAAACGTCCCTGCCTACTCCTTATAACTCTTCAGTTTCTTAGAAGACTCGACGGTTTTCTTAGAATTAAGTTTGCCTCGAGCTATTTTTGTCCGCGATATATTTACGACGCCGTTCTTCTATGAGTTGCTTTTACTTTGTTATGATTTATTGAAGCATCGCTTTTTTAGGTGTTTTCGTACAAACAGCTTTAACTAGATGAATTATCGGTTATTTCGTTCGCTGCTTTAGTAAGAAAACTACTAGGAATAAAATCAGTTAAGAGTGTATCACGCTTTACGAACATTGGCAAATTGAGGTATAATAATAATTAATCCCTGCAAGAATATGATGCTGACTTGGTGTAAGCCCGTAGGCATCATTACTAACCGAAAAATATATTTCGAGAAAATAAAGAAAAGTAAAAAATAATAAAAATAATATCTCGGGACACTGTTACACAGATCATC